>OU744279.1:7500000-8750000 GCA_916610125.1 Cheilosia vulpina
AATACACAACAAAATCCAAAAAAAAATTGAAATATATCCCAAGGAAATAAATTACATGCTGGTGGTGGTACGAACCTTTTTATCCCTCGAAACCGTATGGCGAATGTAATCCTCGAAATTTTCGTCTCTAGATGAGTGTCCGTCTCTCTCTTGGTTAATCCTTTTTTGAAGATGAATTATAAAAAAAAAGAAATGGAAAACGAAACGAAAATCGAATAAAAAGAAATTGTGAAATCCTTGCGGCAATTAGTATCCTTTCTTCGGAAAGTATTTTATTTTTCTTCCACTGCAATATTCTTCAATGACTTTTGTACTTTGTAGAAGAATTAATTAATTTTATTTCTTTCTAATTACTTTCACTACACCATTATCCTTTTGATCAATTTTTTCCACCCTCACAAATACAGGTTATCTCAAGGATAAAAACGCACGTATATCTATTTCCTTGCGCTCAATTAGGACAATAATGATCCTTACACTCGAAACTGGGGGTTACAACGGGGGGCGGTTGGGTGGCGAATGAGTATTCTACATTCCGACGAAAGATAACACTAAAATTGTCCTCCACCCGCATAAATGTGAGTGTGAGTATGCGTTTTTGCGCCGATGTATATGTATCTAAGACGATGTGGCAAGAAACACTGCCGCAGGGACACTCAGCAGCATATTATGTAAGTAATAATGTGCGAGATATTTTCTCATGCAAGTCAGTCCTGGCCTACTCACAGTGAGCCATCATTACTTTGCTTAAGCCTGATGAGACTTGTAAGGTTGCTTCCTCAAAACAACTCGCTCAGGATACACAAACACGCATTATCCTTCTTTTTTTTCGTGTAATTGAACTGGCATCGAACGCCTTCACAGACGAAAACAAAAATAAACCAACTCGCGACGACGACACGTAGTGCTGTGCAGAACACAAAATACCAACGTCTTAACGTACGGAACGTCTCCGGGAGACTGAATATTTTCCATCAGTCGTAGTGTGGTAACATAAATGGCGTGCCCTATACACCAGCTGTAGCATAACAGTACGTCGTTGGGTATACTATAACATTTCGGAAGAGCATCCATTGCTGGAAATGCGTGCTCGTTTTATTTTTGAATGGGGGTGGTGTGTCTCTCTTCGCGGCCGACCATTTTTGGAGAGTTTCCTTGGACAATGTCATCATTTCCCAGGCAATTTGTTCTAATTCGGCATTAGAAAGAATAGAGCAAGTGGGAACTGGGATGTGGTCCAAAACCTGTCTGGCTGGCTCTGGAGAAAGGGGTGAAACTCCAATTTCCAATCAGGATTCTCTTTCCTTTCCATGCATCGAAATGAGAAATTGAGAAAGTATGTCCGTGGTGAAGAGAGTGACATTCAGTTCTCTTGATGGAATGGATCAAACATGGACGGAGGTGGAGTAGGGGTTGGTATTTTGGACTTTCCAATTGGGAAAATGGAAAACGTTGGTGGATTTGTTGGTGAAGAAGGTGTATAGCTGAATGGGACATGAAGATGTGAGTTTATTTATAGTAAACGCAACCCTTCCGAAGGACGGAAATGAAAGGATAAGTGCCAGGGGTTGTGCTGTATTTAAATTTACAATATGTTGATAGTAATGTTTTTCTTGTTCTTCTTGAATAGAAAACAGCTGATAGTTTCCATTATACCTAAGTACATAAGTAGTTGCGTCTAGCACTGTGGTTTGTCCTTCGTTCGAGAGCTGCTGAGAACCCTTGATAGCTTGATAGCCCGGGGTACTTGTGATATACGTCATTAAAACTGGCATCCACAGTTGCTGGCATTGAATAGGTAGGTAGGGTCAGGTAGGTACCTAGTGAGTTTTTAGTTACTTGAAAGTCCCAAGTAGAAATTGATGGTTATAGTTTAAGCGATGTTACTGCATTTTAGAAATGTTACCGTAACATTAAAAGTTCGTATAGAGTATGAAAGTGCGTACTGTTTCCAGTGCAGGATGGAACGTTGACCAAAGTGAGGAATTAGTTGCAGCTTTAAAATTGCTATTTCGGAAAACACGCATAATGGTATTTTTGGATAAGACTTGTAACCGAAATGTGACCGAACTTAAGTGAGCTGCCAAATTTATTTTCATGTGTTTAAAAGTTGGGTTTGGAAATATAAAACACTGATACCAACTAGAAATGTACAAACATAACATAACATAACATACATAAAGGAAGATCATATCAGGACAATGGTAATGCAGGTAATATTATGTGAATTTAATAATTGTAATTAATTAATATTCAGTTTTATTTCCAAGCTGTTTTTATTTTCCCAGGGACTTTCAAAATCATTGCAATGGCTGTAAAACCAAAATAAGAACATTATCTCTTCTATTTATTCAGTTAACAAAAATGTATTTAACAAAAGAAGTTTCGGTTTTCAATAATTCAAAAATTACGATTGATTTTCTTGTGCGGCTCAAATCAAACGTCATATCTTAGCCAAAGTGAAGTAAAACAATCAAACTCAACTCCCTTAAGTCAGTTTGATTGATATTTTATTTATTATCGCGTCAGTTTGGTAAATCTCGGTTTTGCAATTTTGTCGTAATTTTCGTGAAATTTCTTGAATTTTCGCCCTTAGGGCCCGATTCTGGAGTGAAAATCCGCGATTCCTGGCGTTTCGTGACTTCGGATTTTGCGGTGGATGTATCGGTTATAAGCGGATTGGACACACCACAATACTTTCCATTCGTAAACAAAGGAAAAGCAAATAAGTTTCTCAGGGCCGTTTGCTGATACGACTCATAGTGAATTTAAGTGTCACATAAACTCTTATGTGACAGTTTATGCCATAAAAAAAGTAGCCTGTAAGTATTTAAGTAGAACTTAAATTCACTATGAGTCGTATCAGCAAACGGCCCTCAAAGTTTAACTAGATGCATTAGTGGAATTCGGAATAATCTATGACGGAAGGAAGGAGGTAGGTACCAAATTTATGTAATGCTATAGAAGGAAGATAAAAGGGTGGGAAATCTATATATATAAAAATGAAACCCGTTTTCCGTTGTCACGACATAACATGAAAACGGCTTGACCAATTTGGCTGATTTTTTTTTTGTAGTTTTCTAATACTCTGTACAAGGTTCTTACGGAAAAAAATATTGAGAAAATCTCTCAGAAAGATTGAAAAATATACATTTAATTTTGCACATTTAAAAAAACGCGCGTAACGAATGTCAACGTCATTCAATTTAAAACAAAAAATCTGTGGTAATCTGTGACAACACATCCATACCCGCGCTAACAACAATTTTATTAAGTTTTTGATAAAGTTCGTTTTGTTTGCTAATAAGTGTTTGTTAATCACGGTAAGTTCACTTCACTTCATATCGATTTTTGGTAACTTTCGATGACTACACAATATTACAATTTAACATGGTTATACAGAAAATATATGAGATCTTTTTATTTTCAGTTGGATTTTCGTTTTTAACAATGCCACCAACCAGACGTACAAACTTAGGCCGCAGAACTCGAAATACGGCAAGTCAAAGAAATATAAGAGCAAATCAAATTGATGAGCAACGCGAAGCGCGAAATGAACTTCAACGGAATCGAAATTGATAGAACAGTTCCCCTTTTAAATCAACAACAAAAAAATGCCTACGATACGCTCATGAAAGTAGTGAACGATGGATCTGGCGGATTTTATTTTTTAGATGCTCCCGGTGGAACTGGGAAAACTTTTTTGTTATCATTGATTTTGGCAACGATTCGATCGCAAAATGGAATTGCACTAGCCCTAGCTTCATCAGGTATTGCAGCTACGTTGTTGGAAGGCGGTCGAACAGCTCATTCAGCTCTCAAGCTGCCGTTGAACATTCAAATTAATGAGACTCCAACTTGCAACCTTTCGAGGAATTCTGCGATGGCCAAAGTGCTGCAGAAAACCAGATTGATCATTTGGGATGAATGTACGATGGCACACAAAAAATCTTTGGAGGCATTAGATCGCTCGATGCAAGATTTACGAAATAACAAAAAACGGTTTGGTGGTGCAATGATACTATTGGCAGGTGATTTTCGACAAATATTGCCAGTTGTTCCACGCTCAACGCCTGCTGATGAACTGAATGCATGTTTGAAGTCGTCCATTTTATGGAAATACATTAAAACACTTAAATTGAGTATAAACATGAGAGTCGAATTGCAGGAAGACCAGTCTGGAGAAGTGTTTTCCAAACAACTGCTCGATATTGGTAATGGTATTATTGCTGTTGATACATCATCTGGATAAATTACATTCCCTACCAATTTTTGTAACTTTTGTGAATCAAAGACCGAACTCATGGAGATGGTTTTCCCAAACATTGCTCAAAATTACGTAAATCACGTTTGGTTAAGCGAACGTGTTATATTGGCAGCAAAAAATGTTGATGTGAATGAAATGAATTTTCAGATTCAAGAGAAAATAGCTGGCGAATTGAAGAATTACAAATCAGTTGATTCCATTACTAATGAAGATGAAGTTGTCAATTATCCAACAGAATTTTTAAATTCGCTGGAATTGCCCGGCTTACCACCTCATAATCTGCAATTAAAAATCGGATCAGTAATTATTATGTTACGGAACATAAACCAGCCACGTCTGTGTAATGGCACCCGGCTTGCGGTGAAGAAATTATTGAACAACGTCATCGAAGCCACAATTTTGAAAGGGAAGTATAAAGGCGAAGATGTTTTAATCCCACGCATCCCTATGATACCGAACGACATGCCATTCAGCGTTAAACGTTTACAGTTTCCAGTGCGGCTTGCATTTGCAATGTCAATAAATAAATCGCAAGGGCAGTCGCTAAGTGTATGTGGCATCAACCTAGAAAATCCATGTTTTTCACATGGCCAATTATATGTCGCCTGTTCCCGTGTCGGAAAACCATCAACATTATTTATTTACGCGCCAGAACATAAAACTAAAAATATAGTTTATCAAAAAGCATTAGAATAGAGAGAGGCAGTGAAGGGTATAGAGGCTATTAGTTGCTTTCTAGAGCGCGAGTTAAGTATCCATAGCAAAACATATTGAGAAAAAAGATAACATTATTTGTATTCAATGATATCTTTAGTCTCTAGTACAGTCTTGCACACAACGCTACAATGATAACATATGTAAAAGAGATAATATCGTTTGTATACAATGTTGGAATATTATCTCTTCTTCATTATCAAGCAAGACGATTGTACGCTTGGGTCTCCTTGTAGATAGATAAGAAAAGTATATAAATACGACTGTATGATGAATTTATCGACAGTCTTATTGTAACTACATAGTAGCCTTAAGCTCCTTTTAGAATTAGTAAAAAGTATTTCAATAATAAAGGACATAGTTCCAAATAAATATTGTTTAATTTTAAAAGTAAGAACCAAGTGTTTTAATTCGCGCGTGGTGTTGAGCTCAGTGTTTACTTCAAAATGCAAAGTTGTTCAATAGCGATTTGTAAAAATATGAGTAAAATTGAACCCTATGGAATGAACACTATTGTGAAAATATATATATGTTGTTTTTTATTTAATAAAAATTAGTAAAGTCCTCAGGTATGGCGAGATCAGGGAAATAAGGATTCATTTGTATATGGAGGATATTATAGATTCCAGTTCAAATTGAATAGGTACTCATACATAAGATAAGTCAGCTATACAAAATAAAGTAAAAAAAGTGGTTACCGACATTTTTTTTTTATTTCAGATAGGGACAGCGGACGCATAAGTCCACGACGACACGACGTATACCTGTAAGAAACCGCTAAAATCAAAATAATTTGTTTCGTATGTCCAATCTGTTCTTATATGAGAACACGAATACAAGAAAATTTTGTTTACTGTGTTTCGAGATGCGTTTCTTATAAGCCAGGTGTTCTTATATAAGTGTTTCTTTTATCGGTCGTGGACTTATTTACAACATATTTTGGAATAAAATTAACAAAGTCCAGTGACGTATTGCTCGCATACGAATGGGGGTAATGGACAGCTGATTTTTTCGTCAAAACTTCTAATTTTATTTGTTTGTGTTTTTTTTTATAATTTAAGCGGTTAAATGCTTTTAGAGTAATTTATATATTTATATATTTATATATTTTAAACATCGTACCTCAGAATTAGCAATAAGACTAGGTAATCACAAATTTGGAACTAGCCGATCGTAAAGGGTTTCTCCAATGAGAGGTGGTTTTGTGAACGACCCGCTATTTCGGTAGCTGTCACTTTTGAAGCTTTTATTCTTTGACATTTGACAAGTAGAAACTGCGCCATTACTAAAAATGGAACGATACACGCTTCAACGACGCATTGAAATTATTAAAATTCACTACAAAAATGGTGAAAATCTTGCAGTCACAGTTCGCAATACTTAAGCATTTTTTGGTCGTCGTGAAGCACCTTGTCGGACCGCAATACAGAAATTGGTGGAAAAATTCGAGCTGTTGGGACAAGTTAGTGATGTGAAGAATAAAACCCGTGCACGTCGCTCAAGAACAACTGAGAATATTGCTGCTGTAGCCCAAAGTGTTGAAGAAAACCCAGGATTGTCCATTCCTCGTCGTTCTTTGGAATTGGTCATTCCACAAACGTCATTACACCGTATTTTGCATAAAGACTTGGGTCTTAAGGCTTATAAAGTTCCAGTTAACACAAGAACTCAAGCCTGCCGATCATCAACAACGTCGTGTCTTTGCTGATTGGGTCCTTGAAATGCATGAAAATGATCCGGAATTCCATCGAAAAATCATCTTGACTGGTGAGGCGTATTTCCACCTCGGTGGCTACGTCGCAAAATTATCGCATCTGGGGCTCGGAAAACCGAAGATAAGAAAGATAAGGTCTACGCCATCAGCCCAGCGTCGATTCAACCCCTCAAAGATAAAAAATCGTGAGGCTATCGAGGACATAGGGCGGCCACTTTGCGATTTGGTTATGGAAAATTTCATGAAAAGGATATGGTCCTGTATGCGAGCTCGTGGTCGCCATTTGGCTGATGTTGTTCTTCATTATTAACGGCATACCTTCCTCTTTATTATGAAATAAACATCCGATCATTTATGTCAAAAAATGGCACTTTTCTTTGAATACCAAAATATCACCTCTTATTGGAAAACCCTTTATTTAAATCCGACCCATTCTTTCAATACAAGGCTTCCATGTTTTTCGAAAACTGGGGTACATTTGTGCTGTAAAACTGCCAAGATACCCTCATTAGCCTATATCCTTGCCTGTTTCCTTTCTTTTCTAGCAGAGCACCAAAAAATGGAAAAAAAGGGAAACAAAAATGAGTCCGACTAAACATCACAAAACTTGATAAGGGTATATGCAAAAAGTGAGCGTTTACCATTTCCAATGGATTTCGCTTGAGTGTATTATCTAAACATAAATATTGAACCAACAACTGCTCTGCCGCTCTCCTAACGATTTTATGCCCAACCATCTACCCTTGTTATGCTGCCATATGCCACTATTATCTATACTTTCACGCCCATCCACATCACATGCGGATGCGGTTGCAACATAAACAATTTCAAAAGCAACGCTCATGTTCCGTGAGGCCTCAACCCGCTGACAGCTTTAACTCAACTTTTTTCAGCGTAATTTGCTCAAAGTCTTCAACTTGTGCCACACTGCACAGGCACACCCTCGAAGCAGAAGGATTCGCTTCTTCGAATCTATTAATACACACTCGGTAATCATCCCCCAATATAGAAAATTGGTCTATTTAGCATGAACTGCGCCAAGTCAGGTAATAATACCATAAATTTGCATACTCTTCGCCGAGCATGACTTCCTTAAGAGACGCACCAACGAAAAAATAAATACCAGCCTTGCCAATAGGGTGCTACTAATTACTTCACCTTCAAAGTACCTAACTGCTACGAGCCGCCTTCACACTGTGAGTTACACAAAGATGAACAAAATAGGAACAAAAAACCAGCCGAAAATATACATATCCTTCAAATATTTTTAATTTATTCCTGCGAATACGGAAAAAGTCGGCGTGAAAAGTAAAATTGAGGAGGTGAACCCTTTAGGTGGAATACAGGCAAGCTGCGCTTGAATGGGTACGGGGCGAGTATTACCTTACATTCAATCAAGTCTACCGAAATAAATCTACACTCATTTTGTAAGAAGGTTTAAACTTTTCTTAAACCTCAGCTCGTAGAGAAATCTTTACTTGTTTGTATCAGCGAGTCCAGTATTTTCTCTAATTATGCTTATAAAGCTACCTGAAAGCTCTTGTCCACGATAACGATTTTGCCATTTTATAAAGTTATACAAAACCTTTAGAACGTAACGTTGGACGAATGGTGGTGGGACATAGTACCTTCTGTGAATAGAGATCCGCTCGGCTTCCTCCAAAAATGTCTGTCCCTTTCGCATGAAATCATTGCTCGTAATTCGTGGATGCGGCTTTTAAATAGGTAGAGTCAAGCTTTTACCTCCATATAGCTCTATCAATATCTGCAGAGATCTCTAGAATACGGATGACATTTTAACGATTTTCGTAGAGCACTTTCTACGACGAGCAATACGCGGGTGGCACGTAGGACAACTATTTCGTCGCTAGAGGTTTCTGTCGGACTATATTAAAGGACATTCCTCACACTGTGCAATGGCTTATCTTGGTCCATGCTGTGACTGTTTACAATGGATGGGTCATTTTCTCACTGTATGTTGTTAGCCACTGTGGTCACCGTTCAGCGCCCTTTCATGTCTAACCTCATCTAGGAAAGTTCGCAGGACTCTTGGAGCTATCTATACGATATGTCAATTACGGCATACTCATCTTCTGCCAAACAACACTCACTTTCTAGCACTTTCCACAAACTGTTACATATTTTTGTTTCCTTCTCTACGTTCCCATCTCACTATCAATATCTAAAACACCCTATCGCATAACAGGCCAGTTACAGCGCCACCTTTCAAGGACCTTTAATGAATAATAAAAAAAAAAAAACCCGAATCAAGTGTACCCCCAACTCTATGTGTTACAAAAAGTCATTGCCAACCAAGGACTCTCAACGGCAAAGGAAGATCCTTAAAAATGCTAATTATAAAGTTTTATCCTACAATAACAGTATTTTTCGTAACAAAAATAACAAAAAAAAAAAAAATTCCACTCACAGCACAGGAGCGAAGGACAGGAGCGAAAAAATCGCGCAACGGACGACCGACAACCGTCGACGGTACGACGATAATGTCGAAACATTAAACGAGCAAGTTATGCCATCTTCAGTTCTTAAATAATTCCATAATTAAGGATCTCTGCCTGGCTGCCTTTTGAATTTAATATTCAGGATAATTAACACGAGGGTTGAACACGGTTTGTCTGGCTTGTATATATATACGCTCGCACAATGTAGGTAAACGTCCAAGTTTTCTTTTTAGCATCATCTTAAAGATTATTACAATTGGGTGTTACACGAGGAACAAACTGAAAGGACGATCGTCAGGAATTCCGCATCCATATTCTGTTTTGATGGATGGAAGAGAAATACGCGGTGTTTGTAGCATTTTATTTGATTTTCTCCAAATGATTTTAATTGCTATAGGATCTTTGTAAATTGCTTTACAAAATTTGTACAGATTTTCTTTTTTTTTTTGTTGAATGATAAACTGGGTGACCATTTTAGGCTCAACGGACAGGGATGTCTGCAAACAGAATATTTTCTTATAAATACGAAATTTGTAAGAACTTTCTTTATTTTTCTGCAGAGATGTGTGATAGTCTGTTAAAAAAAAAACTGCATTAAAATGGAGTTGACTCATTCGCAATTAACTGTGAGAAAGTTTTGGTCGGACTTTGATTTGTGTCTCGTAAATAAGGTTCCGCAGATGTTGGACTCATTAGTATTTTTATTTTGAAAAAAAAAATAAGTGTGACCAACCAGTGACTTTCATTTCACAATATGTCTCCAGATTGATAGTTTATGTTCGCAATAGAAGTATGCAGTTTTTTTTTTTTGTATAAATTCCTAAGGAGCCTAAAAATCGCCAAACTTCAAAGCCAAACTTTAAAGTTAATAGTCTAAAATGCGATAAATCCCGAATGACAATTTTAAGGAGACAGTCAAAAGTTCGAGTAGCCAAATCGACAAAAAGAATAGTAAGTGCTGGCAACACTGTAGAGGCCATTTTGTTGGGCTATTCTTAAAATTTCGACCTTAACAATAAAACTTGGCCAAAGCGACCCAAAAGTAGAAGTACAATTAGCAACGCAACCGTATAGCTGATCACTGGCCTTCTTTAACTTGCACACAGCTCACGACAACAACAACTAAATTTAGCCATTGAGAATGTACCCAGCTTTGGAATCAAGTTTCAGTAAGACTAACATCCTCACTTAGGTGGCACTACGGTCCGGGTGGTCATGGGCTTCAATCAATTCCGCTCTTCAGTTAGCGCGATCTTTGGCTAACTGCTTCCAGTTGCCCACTCCAAACTGGTTAAAGTCTCTTCCACTTGAGCGTTCCATCTAAGACGAGGACTTCCTTAACTGTGATGTCTTTTCGGAATGGAATAGAAGACTCTCCGGAGCGTTGGTGTCCTTTCGCTCTACATGTCCCAGCCATCTTAAACGACTGATTCGTACTTTTCTGACCAGATCGATGCCACTGCATAGATCTTACAGCCCCTTCTCCAAAACTCGTAAATGCAAATGGGATCCAAAGCTCGTAAATGCAAATGGGATCCAAAGCACTAAGAATTTTGCATTTGAAGCGCCTAAGAGGAGCTTCATCCACCTTTGCTAACGTCAAAGCTTCTGCGCTAAACAGTAGGACTGGGATGGTGAGGGTCTTATAAAGAGTCTCCTCCTCCGGTTTTTTACTTCATAAGCCTTTCTAATCACTTTATTTTGTAGGCCAATAAGAAAACAGCGCTTGACGAGTGTAACCCTTCGCTTGATTTCTGCTGTGATTTCAGTTTCAGAGTTAATAGTCCCCAATTACTACCGCAAAGTTATAGCTGTCTATCGTCACATTTTGTCCGATTCGTCAATATTGTGTCGTGTTGACGGAAAATATTTGGTTTCGCCCTCACTCACAACTAAATCCATTTTTGCCGCACAAGTGACAGCTCGCTGTGTTCTGCCAATGATGCCAGAAAGACCTCGAAGGTCTTTAAAAATCATCTCCAAAGGGTCTTGGGCCAGTGAAACTCATCCATTGCAATAAATTAGGCGGATGGGCGACCTCTGCAGACCTATATATGTACCGGCATATAATTCACTTCTCGCATGCACAATTGTACATATGTATTATCGCAAACATCGTTGCCACCGAATTGTTCGCTAATATTTTTTTCAGGCCGGCTAGGTAAGCATTCCAACTCAAAATGATAGTCGCGTAGGACAAGTAAAGGAAGCTGCATAGTTAATGATGGGAATCTTTTTTTTTTTTGTTAGAAACCTCTTATCAAAACCCTTCGTCGCTCTATTTCCAGATTTGAAATGCAAACAGTCCCCTTCCCTTCTTATTGTTGTGTTTCGCAACTCATTCCGTTTTCTTTAAAATACTTGCCAGGATAAATTGCACTTAAGAAACTATCCTTAAAAAAAGTATATTGCTCAAAAGTTGACTGCAATTCAACCGTTCAACTTGGCGCCGTACGACTAAATGACTAAACCACCCCACTGACATTTGCAGGTAATTGAGGACACGTTGGATTTTTTATAATGCCATTACCTAATTGCAATTCTATCCTCCCACCCCCGCCTACAGCCCATTTAAGTGACTGTTTTATTTTTCATTTTAAGACAGTGACGTCGGTCAAATTAAATCGAAAGTGAAACATTAGCCCAATTATTATAAATCGCGTCCCTTTTTTTTGGGAAAGTATTTCCTTCATCCTTCCATGTCCTAAATTCCCACTTAAATCCCGCTCAGTTTTTAATTGAAAAATATTTCGGATTTTCCAGATTAAATTTATTAATCGAAATTGTATAGAGCCCCGTCCGTCAAGCCCTTGTTTTCTATTTTACTAACGTAATAACAGCCAAATCCGGGAAATAACAGCGCGGACTCCAACGTAAAAAAGCAAAATAAGAGAATACTAAATTATAAATGCTCATCTCCTTGGCCTCGATTAGGAATCAATTACTCACCCCATGGATGAGGTCAGAGATTAAGCATTTTGGGATAATACAAATCCCTCAGCGAGTAGGTGCACGAGTATTGGTCTAGATCTGTTTTTGTCTCGAAACAAAGGTGAAACATGCGGTGGCACGTGCTGCGGTGACATGATGTAATCCGTACTGGGAGTGTGGGTGGACTTTACTCATTCTTATCCTTCAGTTTACGGTTCGAAGGGCAGACGTTGTTTATTTTATATCGAATGGAAATAACCAAAGACCATTTTTGACATGCAAACACGGCAGTTAATTGTTGCTTTTGTTGAGCCCGAATGTTTGCTGCTTGATTGCACAGTTGGCTATTCATATACCTATGTTAGTTTTACTAATTTTGTTTCCAGCGAATGGTAATTGTCTTGTAAGCGACATCAGTAATTATAACCGGCAAATGAGTATAATTACTTTGTTCCAAATATATTTCGTCCACGGTGTGGGAATCTATACAAAGGTATTATAATGGCGGTGGTCGTTTCGAATTATTGGTAGCAAACGAGCAAGTCAACTCACCCAGGCAGACAATAAATGCTGTCGGACCTAATGAATTGGTATGCGTCAATTAAATTGGTTTAATGAGCTGATGTCCTTGGTGGTCTAGATGATTTTCATTGACTTGCTTTAGGGCATGTCCTCTGACTATGATGCCTTTAACTTGTCATTGTTCAAATAGTTCTTAATCAAAACAAGGAGAGGAAAAAATAATACTTAAGGGCGTCATCATTTCCCTTAATTTTTCCAGCTATCAATCGCTTTTCTGCTATATCCAGAAGCTGAGCTGCAGATTGACAAATCAATATCTAGCTTCATCAATCGAAGATATCAGCAAACAATTATTGTTTATGATCTGCAACGTGAGGTTTGGGGCGGTTGGTGCAATATCGAAAGGCAGATCCCCTTGCAGAAGCACTGTAAGAAGCTCTCTTTGTTAGAACGGAACGCAGAAGATGTGCCGTGCGTGCGAATGTAATCAACAGCGATAAAATTTAAAATTTAATCAACAGCGTAGTGTAAATTTAAATTAAATACAAGAAGAATTCCCCATGCATTCTTCATCATTATGTTAAACAAAAGCCTGTTACTTACTTAAGAATAGAGAAGTCCAAGTCATATAGAGAATGACGTTACACAGACCCCGGTGACCTGAAAGACGTCTTCATAAGTTTTTGCCTCTGCAACAGTGATCACGCAGTATGTACTTTTGTATGATCCTCTTGTCACTGTTGTTAATGAGTCATGTGGGCTGCCTTAGACCCACAAAGATGACCCAATTTGAGATATCTTTTATATACGCTCCCAGCTTTCAATTCTGTGAACTGGAACTGCAACATTTCTTCTTCTTTTGTTTTGATATTTTTTAACTTTTCTGATGCAAAAAGGCACTCTTCCCTTCTATAAAACTTTACCTTTCATTTGGTAAGTGTTTTACAAAAATCTACCGTATTCGGTACAACAAAAACTGTTTGTCGGCTATCAATGGGTGCGAAAGCCCATTCACTTAGAATATACGAACCAACACAAGACATACCTTCTAAGATCTATTTATAGACACAGAGAAGGTTTTAGACAATCAGTGCATCAGTCATTAGCCATTGAGTTACATTTTCATGAGATCAAACTGTACGAATATTTTATTCAAGGACCTGCGTCTATACATACAAGTCCCATCGACTAACTCTAACTAGGTCAAACTCACTAATTCACTTTAATTGATGGAAAACAAAAGGCAAACTGTGTGCGAACTCAACGAGCCTCATTTACTCCCCTAAATATCAATCTACGCCACCAACATCCCCCCACACCAAACACCCTTCAATAGGCATTCACAATTCTATGCCCACAACTGTATGATTAATCACTCGGCAACTCTGTTCAATCTAAGCATGTACCCACTTTCATTGCAAAAATAGTTCCACCTCACGTTCCCGAACTGACTCGACTTCTTCTTTAATCAATCACTTCCGACTCGCATAAATAACTTGCCCACTACATAATTTATGACCACTTAAATAATTCCCTCATAAATCGGCACAACTACAATTAAAACTAATTCACCCGTCGGCCGGCCGCCAGAAAATTCCATTTTCCTATATATGAATAGGTGTTCAAACTACGCAATATTCTCACAAGGAATAATTAAATAAATACACTCGTACTTTCAACCAACAACCTGCATGGCATAACGAACAACTTTCGGCAGTCCCTTTTCCCCGCAACGTATGGAAGCGTTTAATTTACGCTCCATTGTGTGATCCTTGGAAGAAGAGACGAGAAAAAAACTCCCAAAATCAATGACGGCATGGAGCAATGCCAACGGACAAGTGCCCAAAGCGAGAATAAAAAAAAAAAACAAAAAAAATAATTAATTTCGCCTGTACACATATAGCTAGCTGACCGCAGTCCATAACATTGGTATTATCCTTGGAAGAAATCAACCATTCGACCGAGAGAAGAACCAGCCTCAGAATTCGGAAACCAACCCCCGAAACACGGTCGATGATTGCCTTGGAGTTGGAGCATTGCTCCTTCCATCGGACCAGACCGTACAATATAATGCGGTGTATACAGAAATGTCCTCCTTCGTATCTGAAGGAGCGAAACGACGAGTAAAGGTTGCTGTAATCAGAATTCCCCCGATGATGTATCTTCTGATGCTACGCCAATTTTTGGCTCACTATATATATATGATACGGCTGCTTGTGCGGTTGTTTCATGCCAAAATAATGTTCGCCGTCACGCTTATTAACTGCATCGCACAACTCCCCTGGCCCGCAGTCTTCTTGTACGTATGTACACCACCCACCTACTTCAAGAGAAGTTTGCTTTTAATTTTTCTTACTTGTGAGAAATAATGTCCAAACAGATTGACCTGTCAACATTTTAATACCCTAACAAGTAGGCAACGGAAATTGGACACCATCAAGAGACACAGACGAACAGCCGACAGGCAACGGAAATGTGTCGTTCCTTCGTACTCTTCGGCCCCGGGTTCTCCATCGGCTGTTCCGGTTTGGGGACAAATTTTAAATTGGAAATTTATGATGATTTAGTGTCGTGTCCCTGTGGAGTGAAGTGAAGGAACAGCACGACGCGTGATTTTGGAGAAATTTTCAAAACTTATCACCACCACCTCTCGGCCCGCACAATGTTTGCCCTCATTAGAATTCCAAAGAGCCGGATGTGATGGTTTGAAAGAGTGGAATGGTGGAGGTCAATTCTGCTTACAATTATTGATGAACCTAGTTACGTGCAATCACAAGAAATATTTTGACAATACTGTTGCGGGTGTGGGTGACTCTTGCTGTTAATAGGATCATGCTTGGGAGTTGGGACTGAAAGAAATTTGACGGGATTGGCAATTTAAAAGAATTTTTATACGTTATAGAAAATGTGTTGGAAAGGGCAGGGACCAAAAGTCTGTGACATTTACTTTTGCTAATGTTAAAGAGAATTGATTTCAAGCCGCTAAGTTACATGTACAGTTATATGCAGTCGTGGGTCGCATTTTGTCAGTATTTCTGTCATGCAATTCTGTTGTTATTAATTTATTTAATAACCGCGTTCAACTGCCAATTATTTTAAATATGGTTTTTAAAGCGGTTTGAAACTTTTTGAAAAACAATATTTTTTTTGGGGTTTTCACCCTCTTTTAGTTACTTGTGTTGAATGTCATTAATTTAAATAATAATCGCGTTCATGTGCGAATTATTTTAAATAGTTTTTAAAACGGTTTGAAACTTTTTGAAAAACAATATTTTTTGGGGGCTTCCACCCTCTTTTAGTCACGTGTGTTGAATGTTATTAATTTATTTAATAATCGCGTTCAACTGTCAATTATTTTAAATATAGTTTTAAAAGCGATTTGAAACTTTTTGAAAAACAATATTTTTTTGGGGTTTTCACCCTCTTTTAGTCACTTGTGTTGAATGTCATTAATTTAATTAATAATCGCGTTCATGTGCGAATTATTTTTACTACTTTTTAAAGCGGTTTAAAACTTTTTGAAAAACAATACTTTTTTGGGGGTTTTCACCCAATTTTGGTCAATTTTGTTGAATGTTATTAATTTATTTAATAATCGCGTTCACCTGCCAATTATTTTAAATATAGTTTTTAAAGCGATTCGGAACTTTTGAAAAACAATACTTTTTTGGGGGTTTTCACCCAATTTTGTTCACTTTTGTTGAATGTTTTTAATTTATTTAATAATCGCGTTCACCTGCCAATTATTTTAAATACAGTTTTTAAAGAGTTTTGAAACTTTTTGAAAAACAATATTTTTTGGGGGCTTTCACCCTCTTTTAGTCACTTTAGTTGAATGTTATTAATTTATTTAATAATCGCGTTCATGTGCAAATTATTTTAAATAGTTCTTAAACAGATTTCAACCTTTTTGCGTCGTCTAAGATTGTTAGAGCTTGTAGAGCTGTAGCTTGAAAAGTCATAAGTAAATAACCGAGATGAAACAATTTTTTACAGGAAGTCCTTTGTCTCAAGTGGGGCGCGCAGGTGGAAAGAGATCCTTACCAGCTTCGCGCCATTGAATGCAGTTTCAAGGAAAAAAAAAAAACAATAATCTCCTTGGAAGTTTTCCGAAGACCACAATAACTGGGGAACCGAATAAATGTAAACTCAGTTCTGTGATGGTGTGCAGAGAAACAAGTGAAAAGTGTTACCCTTCGAGCCACACTTCAAATTTCTAACTTCAGCGCTACTAAATGTGCAAGTACTTAAGCGACAACGACTGAATTTAATAGATCAGCATTATCGATCAACCACTTCATTGAGCGCCACTGTCTCTTAGGTCATTATCCCATCTGTACATAGAAAAAATTCCACACCACGTTTTGTCAGGTTGTTTCCCACTCGACATCCCTAACAATTGTGCTTCAAGTCTTGTAAAATAAACCCGCCTTCAAAAGTTAATTTAATACCAAACTCCACTTGGAATTCGCTATAAAAATCAACCAAGCAAACCATCCATCTTGGCTGTACAATCCCGACGAATTGCAAACTTTCATCTTGATAGCTCAGTCATTTGAGTGTGTGTTTATCCATCCCGCTTGATGGATTGCTAAACTTATTAACATTTCTTCCACCCAAACACCATGCGCTGCTGTGCCATTCCATCCCGCCCGCATTTGAAAGGACGCCAATGCACTCTTCATGCACTTAAGGAATCATTTTTCATTCCGTCTTGTGGCCAGATTTACCAATTTACCCACGCCGCCCCGGTCCGCAACAAAGCATGTATCCTTTCACTCATTCCGAGCGCGCATTCCATAACTCCCACTTGACAGATTACAATAATTTGTCAGACATTTTCTCTTCGAATGGCGAAACATGATGAAAAACCCAATCGAGGCGATGTTCTTGTGTCTGACTAACTACTCATCCTGCGCAGAATTTGCTCATCAAGAAGTTGAATTTTTGGTGAATTTAAATCTTGTTTGCTTTCGTGTATCATCTATCTATATCGGTTGAAGACACATACTACCCATACTCCAAGATGTCGGCTAAGGATGGCTCTGGCACAGTGCGAAAATCCTTTAAGTCGCTCGCTTTAATGAGGATGTGTATGATATTGATAACGCTTGTGTTGCTGTTCATTAGACTGCCACACCCGATACAACAAGCAACTGGGGAAGGGTGAGGTATTTGTATAAGCATGTGTGTATTTGGTAGCGCTTAGCAGCGTTAAGCGGAAATAATCCTTCAAGGGAGCAGCGAACGCATCAGGAAGAAGAGCCGAACGAGGAAGGAAATCTCAATCGAAATGAAAGAATCAAGAGAATTCTTTGTAATTAATAGATCCGCGCTCCGACGATGATGATGGTCGGGTGCGGGACATGGATGGTGTTTGCAAGGCGCCTATATAAGTACGTGAATAATCCCTTTGACAAATGAATAATTGTGTGTGTTTTCGAGTATACGAGTGCCAGTAGAGTGAATTACGAGAGCAATTAAGGAGATGTATGTGTGGCTGCAGTTAGACAGGACCAAATTTATTTTTCGTGGAAATGCGGTGTGGGAAACTCCTCCGCGAATTGACTTGTGAATTATCAAATTGGGAGATTTGGTTTGGAAATTTATCAATCAAGAGTCAACGTTGTGAAGGAAAAATTATATCAACGTCTAGCCATGGACACAGGCGAACAGTGGCTCAGGGGGGCTCAGGATCCCGTCCACAAACTTCTTTCTCAACAGAATGCTAGGAAAAATTCTTTGGTGGATTCCATTGGCAAACATTTCATCACAAAATAAATCTCATCCCGTCCCAAAAAAAAAATTCTACGTACGGTACTGCAAGCGAAGAAGGTAGACCGCAATATTCTCCTTGCATAATTACGGCTTTCCAACCTTGTTCGTCTAATGGCACGTAATATACAAACAGAAACGGCCTGCTAAACGAAATCGGGCAGTAACGCTTCCAACAAAACATCCGAAGGTAACCTCCTTGTAAGTACCTCCGATATATAGCTGAAGCCCTTCCTGTTTAACAGACCATCGCTGTCTTAGTTAGTAGGGACTCTGAAGGGTCCAAAGGTTCTAAGAAACCGTTTTCGTTCAAGAAAATTAGATCTAAATGATTTGGATACGAGCAGTGTCAAATTTAGCAGGATTATTTTATTTTAAGCCTCTTTTTTTCAAATCATGCCAGCATTTCTTTTTTTTAGCATGATTTCGAAAATTGAATTGGTCACACTGGATACGAGTGTGTGGTGAGGCTGCGGAGACGAGAATATCCACCTCACTTCCTCTGTCAATGCCTGTATCGCGGTCAGCAGAAGATACTGCTTCCATGCCACAACTACAAGAGTTTTCTGATGTCAGAAAACACACAATTGAAACAGTATGAAGAAAATAAGCCCATTCCACATTAGAGGTATCACAAGCGCAAGTGGTCTAGAGCCGTGTAAATGTGGTAAAGTTCACCTGAAAACCTAACCAACGAAGTAAAAGGTTGGGCAAAAGATGCACAAACGAAATCAGCCTCCAGTTAATTATACGGAATACGATTTTACTCATGTGGGTGCCTCGGCTGCGTCTGGCATCGTCTTAGCCCAATTTTCCATGGACCTTGGTGAACGTTTTGGCCACTATTTCACGGGCTATGTCTTAAGCTATACTCTGGATTGTCCGCATATTATCGGTCTTTAAAGGCCAACAAAAAAATAGGCATCTGCTGTCGAATCGAAGGTCTGTAACTTCGTCAAAGCTATACCGAAATTCGACAATTGTTTGATGCCCTAAATGGTATGTTGCGCCTAGAAACCAAAATTAGTTCAAGTCAATGCTCCTTACGAATAATCATTTTTAACCTTCACCTTATACATTTTGTAGGTCACAATATGAAATTTTGTATGGAAAATGTTGCCATTGAGAGTTCGGAAAATTTCGCCTGGACAATAGGTAAGGTTATTCGGACCTAGCGAAGTATCAGTCGGAATAACAAATACTCCGCAGCGCAAACACTGTCGGAACGTCAAATCATATTGTTTGGAGTATCTGTTTTCGGAAATAAATAATTGAAATGCGATGACGCATTGATTTCACGTCCTCGTATTTTTGATGCTTGATATTTCACTGGAAACACAAATATAGTACAAAAAAAGGACATTTTTTTTTTTTGCTCACATTTACTAACACTTCACTGAAAGTCGTAAATAAATTCAGCGACTGATTGTTGCCGGAGGATATCAGAAACAATTATTCTTATGAAACTGTCAAAAATGTCACTCAAAAACAAAACTTGATCGCACAGTAACGCAAAACGCTGGAGTGCGTGACATTTGTATCGGAACAATTCTCAGAACAGCTGTTCGGAAGAATACCTCGCAGCAAATTTCCTTCGAATCGTATAAAATCAGAGAATTTTCCTTTCCTAAGGATACCCCGCAAGGTCCGATTAGAATCGCGGAATGTATTCGATTGCAGCCCACAAAAATGCAATAATCGTATTTCGTAGCTCTGAACAACTCAGACTCATCGTTGACCGAAATTGCATTTTCAGTGGAATTTCCTTTTTCAACTACATGCACTCCGTGAGTGTTATAAATCAGTTTCACAAGCTGCACTTTTGACAAAAGTTTGCATTTTTTCCCAAAAGTTGGTCAGCGGTTAAGGGATTCATTTTGGTTTGGCCTGCAGAGGCAGTGATACCAGACTGTGATGACTGACTTTCCCTTATTTGTATCCCATCTTTTGCTACAAGTGAAATTTGTCTTTATTTTTATAGGAAAAAATTAGAAAAATTTAAGTCGTTTTATAACTGTCTTTATTAACAAGCTATAACATAAAAATGGACACATTATACAAGGATCATTTAGCTAATTCTATAAAACCTAAAATAAAATATCATTTAAATATCATATCAGGTTTTGCCTTGTGACCACAGATATAAACTGCCTTGAGAAATAAAAATAAATTATATCACAAAAATGGACACTCCACAGTGCTTAAAAATAAGTGTACCTAATGTTTTAAATTTTGGTACATGCTACTATTGTGTTGCTTAAATCGTAGTACGCTAGCTAAACTAAAATTTATCTGGTCTCCAACTTTTCTCTCCAAACATCAGCTAAAGTCCCAGCTAAATTTTGACAAAGAGTACGACGCGGATAAGTGTCACAGGAAACAGCTGTTCTTTGAAAAAACTTCCTTCAAAAATTGAATACTCTGTTATTTCAACTATTTCTGATTCTAGGTACTTTTCGTCCATGAAATAATTAAAAAAGCTCATCCTTGCATAAAGAACAACAAATACACAACGATCTGTCACAATTTAGCTTGAGAAATTGTGCCGACCCATTAACTGTGCACACTAAATTTTGACAGACACATGAAGTACATTCTGAAAGAAAAGTTTGATTGTTTAGCTCGAGCTGCGTACCACTCAGCTAAATGAGTTCGCTTAAATTAAGCTCAGCTAAATTTTGGAGAGAAATTTGGATGGAAGCGAAAATTTAGCTCGAGCAGCGTACCAAGCTACGTACGTAAGTACGTTTACTTCTTTTAAGCAGTGTGTGAATAAAATTCCACTTGTGGGATTTTCCAGTGTGTTTCTAATTTTTGTTTTGTTTACTTTGACAAAACGTCAGGGACACTTACATATTGCACGAAGTAATTATTTCGGAACTTCAATCATCATCAATTCAATTGAAGTGACTATTAAAATGCCCAAGATCTAAATACTTGCTCAGAGAAGTAGATATTATGAACACTTCTTTTACGACCCATGAAGCTATTTTGATACGATGCATTCTTCACAGCCCACTAGGTACTGAAAACACGGCTGGACTTGATAATTACTCGATAACACACGTGAAAAGCCATAACTATTGCAGCGCAGCATCATTCCTCATTCATAATAGGTACCTTCCACAGTCTCCTCACAATATCTTCCACTGATGATGATCTCACCTGATACTCGAAAATACAAATTCGTATATTGTCCGGCGTCCGACTTTGACTTTCACTCTCTCCCAACTCTATTCGGAAAGTGTTTCGTTTCGTGCTGTCTTTCTTCACCTTTGTACATTTTCCTGCTCGCCTAGTACCTTTCATAATTTGGTTAATTTTTCTAGATCAATTAGATCCATAAAAATATTCTTTTTACAATCGAAATTCGGTCGCACGTACTGTCATAATGTGACATTTATGCTTGTTTTTGACAGACAAGTTTTTTTCGAAAACCAAGTCACCTACATATTGAAGCACCAGGGTAAACGAATTTCCAGTAGGCATACAGCAGTTTTCTTCAGATCAATTTAATTTGGAAAATTATCTCCTTTGGCAGATGGAAGTGAGTCACAACATCGATCAACAAGTGATTGTCTTTAGCGTCAAAACACCAGGCCTGCATTTTTAACAGGCGTCAGTCGATGATATTTCCAAACATTTTACTTCCTATAATTTCGCCGTTTGAATATAGCTCACTCACTCACTTTGGGAAGAATATAGCTGACAGATGAAAGACTGTGTATGCATCAGAATCAAAAATCATTTTCCACAACATCCCCAGTGTCAGATGCATGACGGGCTGGCATAATTTCCAGCAGGTAGGAGCGGCTACCAAATTCACTCCAAAATTTATTTGTTCGTCTCTTCTTTGCTTCCCTTTCGCTCACGCACTTTGTTATTTACTGATGAAGACGATTCCCCTTTTTCCAAATGGGATTAGGCATGTGCATTGTGCAGTGATGAATGACAAGTGCGAGCAAGTACTCGTAAGTGGTAGTGTGTCGTGTGTCCCGTCAAGTCGAGGAGATTAATCGAAAACAAAATCAAGTGCTAGTTGGTATACCAGACCGTCAGCGGTTTCACTAGGTTGTCTTTTTGCCCCTGTTTCACAAATGAATAATACCACACCATTGAAGGTGTGTAAAGGGTGGGCCATCTAGTGGTTTCTTTTTAAATCATACGTTATTTTGACACTGACAGCTGTTTCTCGCTCGAAATCTTGTCAGAAAGTCAGTATCATACCTCCGCGGAAATGAGTCGCTTTACACTTGAACAACGTTGGGAAATATTGAAAACTTATTTCCAAACTGAGTGCTGTGTAGAACAAACAGTGCGTTTTTTGAAAGAAAGTTTTAGCCGATGTTATGCCAATTATCCGGAAACGATTCAAACATTTAAGGTTTAGGGCCAATATTATCCAAGCAATCCGTGAGCTACAGCCCGAAGTCATCAACGCAAGGTCTTGGAAAATTCGAGTGACAGAAAGCGCTACTGCGAAGCTAGCCGTGGCAGCCACTTGAACGACGTTGTGTTCCATAATAAATGGGAATGAAACCATAATTCATAGAAAAAAATTCAATTTTGTTAATTTTATTGCATTTTTAAAAGGAAACTTGTATATGGCCCACCCTGTGCATTGCGCACTACTAGTCGATGGAACCAACGACCATCATTCTCAGTAGGTATACTTACACCCAATAGCCAAAACCGACGTAATATGTGTCACCTCCGAAACTGACGATCGCACACGAGTGCAGCAGCTGGTGGACATCTCTTTTCTTTTCTCACATAAGAATTAGAAAAGTACAGGCATTTTTGAATCTCTTCGTAGAAGCACTCTCTTCACTATCGCGGGGGAAATAATATGTCTGCCTACTTTTGGAGGGCGACGGATTTTTTGGGACAAAAACTGTGTGCTGCATTCGCTTAGCGCCTGGTGTAAATGTGGCGTAATTGATCGATTTTTTGATCAACTAAAGAGTTTTCTTTTTTAAATTGCTTCTTTCTTAACCAATATGCTCGTACTCTGCTTCCTCCATTGGACTGTGGTGGTCCACCCTTGTTTGGGTTGATTGCTAGCAGATATTTTTCGACTATGGTTCATTAAGTCAATTTGATGCTGGATGGTGTGGTTAGGGGAAGCACGTGTTTGCTTTGTGTCGGTCCCCCGTCTTTAATTTACATCCGGGCAATTGTTATGGGTCCTTTGTAAATGAGCGGGTTCATAACTATAGTGTGTCGGATAAAATCTACAGCTAATTCGGCGGCAACATCAAACCGCACTCTGGTCTGGACTACCTACTATTTCGACAATGTACACAAAAACACTGTTCGTTTGAAAAGGAAGGAACAATCAAAAAGTTCGGGTTTACACATGTGGTGCTTTGACACGCTTTGAATACCGATTGTTTTTATTCAATATAAAGATACATACACTGATGTGTTGGAATTGTAGACATTTTATTCACATGACAGTGGTCGTCTTTTGCTTTGTTTAAACAAAGTGGTCTTTAAACAGAGAAAAAGACGACTACTGTAACGCTAGTTACGGAAAGCATGTAAGGTACTGTAAATTAGTTTATTGGGCCAGTGGCCTACATCGCCATCTTACTGTGATTGTCCGACTGAGCTTGTCCTTGCAGATTCAAGAGTAATACTTGCAGATATCGAAACGAGGCTTGAAAGATATTGGAGGCTTTTCCCATTTTGATTTAGAAACTTTATATAGATAGATTTCGAGAGATATTCGAGTCAGACCACCATTGTCGGGTCTCTTTTCGTCTCTCTACCACTGTAAATCTTACTCGCAGAGACTCTCTGGATTTCTCCACAGTTCTTCTCTGGGCTCAATTCCTAGTGTTAACGCTAGCATCTGTTTATGGGAGATCTGTTTCATCGACAAGGATGACATCTTTGCTCACGGGTTAACCGGGAACGAAGATTATCATTTTTTCCAAATCCTATGGAAAGCCTGTCTATTTTAAGTTTGATTCCCTCCCATAGGTCGGTCATCTGTCCTACAGTCTCACATTGCCAACCCTTGGTTTCTTCGTTACCGCATTTTATTGCTATAATCCCTTCCTCCAAGGTTATCTTCTTTACACCGATATCACCTGCATTTGTCGGAAGTAAGTCTAGAGTCCCCAGCAGAGAATTTTAGAAAATACTCAACTGTGAAGCTTCTATCCCTCTCTCTCGACTCATGTCGGCAACACCCATTTTCAGATCATTCGCCGCTGTTTGAGCAAAGGCTTTTACGCCCTTGTCAACTTTGGATGTCTCACTCCTAGCGTAAGGCTTTGCATCATCCGCTTGCTTTGCTCTGCTTCCCATAGCTTGGCTCAGCTTTCGCTTTACCTTCCTTGGTCAAGGTTGCTCGGCCTTGCTTGATTTCTGCTGTTCGGGTTGACTAATAGTCCGTTGTACATCCACATAACCACCTGTCGACTGACCCCATATTTACAGACTGTCTGTCTTCTCTTCCGCCTTCCGTCCCCTTTTTCTCAGTTCCGGGTGGATTCATGGTCCCGGAACATTTGAACCGTTTCCTAGATCCACCGTCTTCTGAAGAGGTTTCGGTCAAGTTGGCAACCATTCCAGTCAACTCCTCGACCGACTTGTTTATGCCTTCCGCCGAGACAGATTTGGCCATGGCCAATCCTTGCCTCTTTCTGACCCTCTTCATCCTTTGCTTCAGTTGTTTGTGCAACTTCCGCTCGGAGTCGGGACTTCTCTCCTCTTCCAATCCAAGTTCCTCAGTTTCGGCTGACCTCTTGCCGCATTTCTACACCGCATTGTTCACCTCCACTGAAGATTGGTCTGCTAAATCTTTTGTTTTCCCATCAGAGTCCACTGACCCATCGAGCTTATTCGGATTCATGTCAGAGCCTTCCAAGGCCTTCTCGACCCCGTTTTTTATTTATATATTTATTTTAGATTTATTTTTTCTTGTTCGTAATAGATTTCAAGAAAAAATAAATATAAAATAAATATATAAATAAAAAACGGGGTCGAGAAGCCTTCTAAGCCTTCCACCTCGTTTTCCGAAGGAACATTATTTTTATTTATTTTTTTAAGGTTCATATATGTAGCCACGAGTAGGGGAGAATTAAACAGACCGAATAGGCAGAGATCCCCATACCTATTCTACACAACTAAAACTACAACAGAGGATTGAGCAGCCCCTGAGAAGTCTCCATTAGCGGTTCAATTTTTATTTATTTATTATTTTACTTATTTATTTCATTATCCTCATGTTACAATTTATAATCTTCAAAACTAATAATAAATATTGGGGCTAAACATTTTGAGAATAGTTAGTGACATTTTGTATTAATTAACACAAATGGAGGCAAATGTCACATCATTACCCATGTACCCCGTGAACCAGTAGTTTTACCTTCCTTATCACAGCTTCCTCGACATTGCAACCCAGTCATCTTGGAGTTAAGGGTTGATCGATTGATCTGATTGGATATTGGTTCTCCAATTCACATTCAGCTCTACCAGAGGAGTTGGGTCACCACCCTGATATAGCATCCTGTTCCTCTACTCACTGTTCTCACCACGACAAGGTGCCCAATCTTCGGATAAAGCCAGATGAACTTAACGGCGGAAGAAACGTTAAAGATGAGTACATAGATCTTCTGAATTCATCTCGTTATCTATTTCTAACCTTAGAATTGCTTTTTTGCATCGAGTCCCGCAACTTTCCTCTTGCAAAATTGAACTCTGTCTTAAAACAACGTCTCAAAAGCATCGAATTCAAAATCCTAACAAGAGAAGGGAGGTAAAGCGACTGAATCAAATTCAAATGATGCAACCCAAGTGTCCCGCAATCGGTTCCCAAAAACCCACCAAATGCATTGATAGAGCGAACATTCCTTTTCTTTAAAAAACGAGAGCTCACTCCTAAAGTCCATGCGACAACATCTGCATCTGAAAATTTAAGGTACGACCACACTTTGACAGCTCTTCATATACAGTCAGCACCGTAATGTAATGAAACTCAATTTGATGAAATTCCCCCGAGCCGAACATAGTCGGAATTAAATTCATTCAACGGGGCAGTCCCAACCGCTTGCGGGTCGTTGAGTTTTCTATTTCGTCCTTCTATATAGACACCGGAATTAAAACCTACAAAAAGAGAAACGCAAACACTCCGAACCCAGATTGAGTTTTACAATTTTCCAGTTGGACTGCCAAAAACGTGTTTCCGCCACCCGCATACATTTGCAGGAGCGGTTGCTGTGGTCTAATAGTTTGATACCACGAAGCACGAGAATATGAGCTGCGAGTCTTTTTTTTTCGTCCTTCCCGTGTTCAATTATAACGCAAAAAAAAAAAATAGGCACAGCAAACAAAATCAATCCGCAGCAATATGCAAATGAAGAGAAAATATCAACGTGTCGCACCGGAAGTGTGCCATTTGGTTGGGCAATGTCACACCTCAATGGTCACGTATTTTTCAATCAGAGCACTTTATCACTCGAAACGAAACTCACAGCTGCTGTTAGCCGTTGAGTTCGCGCGCACAAAGGAAAAGCAACTCTCCAAATCGTGTCAACATGACCCCTAGTTGAAATTATATACGGATAGGCGGTGCGCTTTCTTTGGCCAGAGTGTCACTGGATGTGACAGATTCAATTTGCAATGACACTCAATGGAACGATAGAGAGAGAGAGAAGGAAAGATAGTGAAAAAATGAACACGAAACACCATCCTGTGGGCTATGTCCGAGCCGTCTGCATTCGCTTGGCAGTAATGGTATTTTTTTTTTTTTGCAATAGTTTCGGATCCGTAAAGCACTTAACAGTTGATTCCAGTTTTCATCTCGTTTTACCAATTAAACGTCAAGCAGTATCGAATCGATACAACTGTCTACAGAATTGGCAATAATCTACCATACTATGGCATGTCCTGTCCATGTCCACTCTTGTTAATCTTGCAATGTCAGCAATTTGGTTCGACTTACCTTCTCGTCTGCAGTCACTGTTCAACTCAATTCAGCATTCCTTGAAGCTTGGTCGACTGCTACTGCAGCAAACACATAAATGACTGTGTGCTGTCAATTACAGAATTCGCCCGTTGTCGTCCCGGCCAACAACCCACCCCAACCGCACAACTGACGTGTGCACCAGTCTGGAACTCTTGATAATGGAAAGTTATGTCGAGAGTAGTTTCAACACTTTATCCTTGCGGAAGCTATACAGAGAAATCCTTTCGCTCCATTTAAAGTCATCCTGCGATAGAGTGCAGACGAGCAGAGGAGCCAGATAATATAAAGGGAAAAAAAACAGAACGCAGGATATTTTCCTACGATCAACATATTTCCTAAAGTGGGTATAAGCCACTCTGCCAAACAAACAATCATCTCCACACCCCTGCCGCACAAAAGAGAAACAGGAATTTTAGCTGCGAGTTAGATATATATATTTTTTTAGCTTTTTGTTTTCTCATCCCGAAGGAGTTGCTCCTGTACAGTACACCCCCTTTCTGTAGAAACTTCACCTGACGAACGCAATGGGTTGCGGGTTGCGATGTACGGCAAATGTGCGTTTACCTTCTCGCAGCCGGGGGTTGCATGAAACACACACAGCGCTTGTAATCCCTGTTTATTGCCAGTCATGTCACAGACTATGTGTACGCAGTTGGGAAATGGGGTGGCGGATTTGGCTAATCTCTACCCTGGGTTGTTTTATTTGCTTTTTATGCTAGCTTGTCATTTGAAACATAGCCTGCGGCTGGTTGACTGATACAAAAGGCGACTGTCAGTCAAAATGTCACTCGAACTCGATGCGTTTCCATGGACGGACTAATTTTTTTTTTATTATTTCGCCGTTGCGTTGTTGCCTACCGGCCTGTTTGTTGGTTACGTTCAATTAGTTTTATGAAAGTTGAGAGTGTATGGAACATGTAATCCCCTGGGTGAATGTAAATTTATATCTGTGTACCCTTCAGGCACTTGCACCCTTGACTGACAATGTGTCCCAAGTCAATTGCAAAGAAATTTGCGCCCCTTAACAGTGAATGCGTGTGAAATTGCGAATTACAAAAATATTTGACACTTTAGCGACGGAGGGCATGTGCCGTGCCTCTGGGATCAAATTTCTTGGCCATTTCAAGTCAATCAATGGTCCCAGAATATCAGAATATGAAGACTATTCTCCCCTTTTTTTTATTCTTTTTTTTTTATTTTTTTATAGGCAAAGGCAATAATTCCCCTTTTCCACACCCCACCCCCCTAGTTGAAATTTGCCTTTATTTTTATATGAACAAAATTAACAAATTTTAACTCTTGTTATAACTGTCTTCACAAGCTATAAAAAAAAACATGTACATATTATGCAAGGATCAGTTAGCTTATTCTATAAAATCCTAAAATAAAATAAAAACTTCTTTAATGAATAATAATAAATTCATAAATTAAATCACACAAATTCAGACATAGCTAAAATTACATAAAAACCTAATAAAAAATAAATTTATAAATTAAGTCACAAAAATGCACACAGTGCTTAAAAATAAATGTACCTAATGTATTTAATTTTGGTACATGCAACTATTGTGTTGCTTAAAGCGTAGTACGCTGCTCGAGCTAAACTCTATTTTATCTGGTCTCAAACTTTTCTCTCCAAACATCAGCTAAAGTCCCAGCTAAATTTTGACAAAGAGTACGACGCGGATAAGTGTCACAGGAAACAGCTGTTCTTTGAAAAAACTTCCTTCAAAAATTGAATACTCTGTTATTTCAACTATTTCTGATTCTAGGTAATTTTCGTCCATGAAATAATTAAAAAAGCTCATCCTTGCATAAAGAACAACAAATACACAACGATCTGTCACAAATAAACTTGAGAAATTGTGCCGACCCATTAACTGGGCACGCTAAATTTTGACAGACACATGAAATACATTCTGAAACAAAAGTTTGATTATTAAGCTCGAGCTGCGTACCACCCAGCTAAATGGTTTCGCTTAAATAAAGCTCAGCTAAATTTTGGGGAGAAATTTGGATGGAAGCGAAAATTTAGCTCGAGCAGCGTACTAAGCTACACATGAAGTACATTCTGAAACAAAAGTTTGATTATTAAGCTCGAGCTGCGTACCACCCAGCTAAATGGGTTCGCTTAGATTTAGCTCAGCTAAATATTGGAGAGAAATTTGGATGGAAGCGAAAATTTAGCTCGAGCAGCGTACTAATCTTAATGCAATCACTTTCAATCGCAAACCCTACACGTTTACTTCTTTTAAGAAGTGATTTCGTGTATAAAATTCCACTTAATGTGGGATTTTCCAGTGTGTTTCTAATTTTTGTTTTGTTTGTTTTGACAAAACGTCAAATCGAGTGAATGTAAATTAATTAAATACACAATAATTCGTAGTCGTTTGATGGTCTGTTTTCTTTCATATTTAGTGTGAACATTTTCTGAGTAAATTTTGAATATTATTTGTAGGATGGAGATGCGTTTAAATTTTACTTTTAGCAATTCAAGTTTCAAAGAGATTTTTGGAGAGAATTTAGGATGAGAACAAAAATTAAGCTCGATGCGTTTAAATTTTACTTATAGCAATTCTAGTTTCAAAGAGATTTTTTATTTTGTTACCCTTTTTTTGTAAGTGTTCTCTTCGTTTTCCCCTTTCCCATTGAAAACGCGCTAAAGTTGGCCAATATTCTCGCTTTTCCCCTCAATCTGGGACCACTGGCTCTACTATTACCTCGCACTTAAAAGTCAAAAATGTTGCCAGAGAGGCGGCCCTATCCACTGCAAATGTGCACACACACTGAATCCCGCACACATTCCAGTTTCCACATAGATAAATAGCAAAATTTGCATCTCCCACTCACGGTTCATCGCAGACTTGGGGGCTTCAGTTTAATTTAATCGCATTAAATCCGAAATGCAGTTTCAATAGAAGTCCTATCCTGTCCTGCACATCGATTCGCTTCAGTTTAATCGGCTGTTAGTTCGCAATGACACTCCGGCTCACTTATGCCACGAGGCTTTGGGCAAATAGCGAGCTGGCAAGTGTCCCACAGCATCACTGGCTGTCTCCCCCCATTGGATGCAATATTTTTTTCATTATTGTGCGTTTGCAGTGCATCCTCTGGCAAGTGCCAATGGATTTCGGCGGTAATATCGAATGCAAATCCAATTCGCCGATATCCAGAGGATTCACTTGACAGATTGTAATACGTTGAGGGCTGGGAGGTAAGCTTTTAAATACACAAAATTTTGAGTTGGTAATGAGGCTGTCATTTCATCAGAATTGCAATTTCATTGTTAATCAGTTTTACGTGGGCCGAGAGGTTGCAAACTGCGAAGGACTCGAGGGCATTGTAATTGAAACGGTGCCTACACACTTTGTCCATGTTGTGAGTAGTTTCATGGGCCGAACAGTAGCGGACCAACTCTCGGCAACACATCGCTGAGCGAAAAAAAGTCCAGTGTGCAGATTCCGTCTAAAAATAATCGTCTGGAAGATGTCGTTTTGGAAACTTTGATGAGTCGGTTACATTCTGTCTGAATTTCTATGACTATCTTCAGCTTTCATTAGATTTGTGGAAAATTAACTGGATTAAGCTATCAAACTCGTAATTTTTGAACTGAGTTGACAGTTTTGGAGGTGTATCGTTTCGACGATAATCGCCAGAAAAGTTACGCAGTGAGTGCAGTATGTGGCTTGGACGTTCGAGTCCGACAACATTGACAAGAGAATGTATTGGATTCTAAATCTATAAAACAAGAGTAATAAGTTCTTCAAAATTGAATGTGTTTCTGAACGACTTGTCTGTAGTCATTCGTAAACGCACCATAAGCCCACCACAAAACAAATGAGGAATACATTTGACAGCAATCCCTTCTTGCGAGGACAATGATTGCACTCCTCAGTGGCTGGGACGTACATTATTTTAAGGTCTTCTCGCTCAAGCCCGTCACCCACAAAATTCATATCACTGTCGCAATATAAGTATTTGCTATGAAATTTATTTAATTTTATCGAGGAAAATTTCTTAAAATAGTACAGGTAGAGTATATGCATACATTTAAAAAAGAAACCGTTTCCAAGCGGATATAAATGATTCAGCTGTCAGATCCCCTAAGTGACATTGCCTCACTCCTTCCATGATATATTCCGGTTTCAGTTTCAATCCAAAATTCACCGTAATTTCCACTTGCCAAGTCAAAATTGAACTGTATTTCCACTTGCTTAATCAAAATAAAGTCCAAGACAAAATTCTAAACTAAAACTAAAACTATAAATTTAATCAAAATCTCTGTAAGCCTGCGTTACCCTCTGACACCATTTCCGCAAAAGTAAGGCCAAACAAATATTTCAAAGTAGTCCCAGCAAGAGACTTCTTCGACACCAAACTACACCCAGGCGCCGGCACCTCCCATTTTATTTCCGAAGCACAACTCGTTTTTGCTGATTTTTAAGCCGACTCCACTATATATACCTATACGTTCAGCTAAAATAAAAAAAAATACAAAACAACAAACTACTTTGGTAAAGGATACTCAAATAATAATAAAAAAAAAAATCGTTTGTGTGCATGCACTTACCATGGTGGCCTGAGCCGCTAACACTTTTATGGCGGCCGCAATGAATTTAAATGCCGGCACTTAAGGCCGAACCGTTCCCCCTCCGGATATAAAATTAACTCATCTTCTCTGACCGGAAAAGTTTCCCTACTCCTTCCGATGGCATCGTTTTTTTTTTTTTTGTTTTATGTGTTGCACCAATAAAAAACGCAACAGCCAGCAGCAGTCCGAATGGAAAGGGATTTTATTGCGTTTCCCATAAATCGTGCCAAAGGCGCCTTTGATTAATAAACTCCAGAAGAAGTGCCTTTTTTTTTCTTTTTTTTTATTTCGACCCCGACTTTATTGCGTTCCATAAAAAAAAAAGAAAAACAGGCGACGGCCTGCTTCTTGAATTAAGTGATTATTTCGGGACATCATCGATGGCCTTTCTGGGATCGAATTGTGATAGTGAAACAATTTCAATCGATTAAACGAGCCGAACCCCGCAATGTCTATGAGTCCAGTGTACCACTTCGGGAATGAGCCATGAGGACTCTTCAACACTTCAAGCCGCATAATAATCGTGTCCTTGATGGCAGTGTGATGTGATGGGTCTGTGTTAGCCCCGTGGTAATTGTTGAAGTAGGCTCGAGTAGGCGTTGAATTTCAATTCCAGCTGTCGGCGTGAATAAGGTACCTACCGTAGATAAGTGGAGATGTTTTATTAATTTTTTTTTTGGCCGCTGAACATAATCGCCGTCATGTCGACATGTCATGTCAAATGCGAGTTGTATTGCTGTAGCAGTGTGACGTGACTCACGATAAACCACTTTATATAATTGTCATCCTTAAATTGTTGAAAATTAATTCAAAGTGCCGGTGGGGAGAGACATAAATGCGATTGTGATGGTAAACTTTATGTGACTTATTTCGAATGATTATTTGGGGTCGCCGCGCTATGAAGTTGTTATTTTTTTTTGGAATTTTCACTGAAAATCGCATGTCATTTCGGTCTGTCTCAGGGGAACGGTGATGCAGTTGACTGGTGTGTCACCATCACCAGCAATCAATTCGAGTTTGGACCTTTAATTTTACAAACGCATCGTGACGGTATTTTCTAAAAACATATAGGTGCAGGCATAGAATTTCAGCTGAGGATGCTGAAACAGTTCCCGATGATAGAACTCATTGTTAAGTGGAATTTTGACCGATCAGGAGATTCAACTCAACTTTAGAGTCCCTCTGGTGAGAATTTTTCGTAGCTCTTCCTGTCATTTTTGAAGAAGACGCACTCGTTTACATAGTACATGCGGTTTTGAGGACATTTAGCGAAGATATCCGTTGATCTCTGAAATAAGACCTATTTTTGTGTAAGTTATATTGAAGGTGTAGGCGCAGTGGCTTAGTGGTTAGTGTGTTGGACTACTAAGCGAGGGGTCCCAGGTTCGAATCCCGAGAAAAACCCAAATTTCAACTTAAGGTTTTTTTCGCTGCGCCACCTCTCGCTAATGTCTGACAAACATCCGAGAGTATAACTGTCATGAAAGAGCTTCTCAATTGGCCGTTTGGACTCGGCATAAAATTGTAGATCCCTTCCATTCGTCCCAAAAATAAAAACTCACACAAGACGAATGGTTGTGAGAAGCTAGGCTTGGGTCCATACGGACCTGTTCCGCCAATTTTTTTTTTTTTTTATATTGAAGGTGGTAGTGAAGGGACCCGTAAAGATGGTCTAACTTCGGATGCCATCCCTTTCCTGGTTTAAGAGCTTTTTTGAACGCTATATAGCTTTTTGGTGTGTTGCAAATTTGGGATGTCATTCCAATGGCTTACAGTTCGGGGCCATTTTTTATTTTGCACGTTAACCCCATTATTAACGGTACTTTTCGAAAACTTCATTTTCAAATTTTTAATTGGGATACAACTTTAGAAACCAATTAATGCTTCCATCTCGAACAAAATCTTTAACTCAGTTTCCAGTTAAATAGTATTTCTCAAAGCTATGTGTTGCAAAATTCGTTACCGTTTCGTCTGCATAATTTTACAAAAACCGCTCAAAATATTTTGATCAAAATACATATTTTGGAGAGTAAAATATTTCGAATTAAGATTCCATACTTAGTTTTTCTCCAAACCGAACCTCCGTTTCAAAGACAAAGCCATAGCGGATGCCAGAGCGCTTGGTCTGGAGAACTGGAAGCAGCGTGCCCGGGATCGTAGAGGATGGAAGGCTGCAGTGTCTCAGGCAGAGACTCTCCACGGGTCGGGAGCCCGTTAAGTAAGTAAGTACTTAGTTTTTCTTAAAAAATCAGAAAAAATCCGTTTTTTAATTATTTCTCAAAAATAAATACTTAAATCCTGATCTGATCTGATTCATATGTTTGTTGTAAAGCTTCTTTTTAGCAAATATTACCCGCGCTTATTTTTTTCCAACCATATTGAATATGCACCTTAAAATAATTCCAACCACTTGCAGCTTACACAATCAGAAACTCCCTCTCCATGTGCACTCCCATACACGTCCATCGGGATACGTGTATGGGGGGAAATTGCTAATGCAAATTTGAAAACAAATCCCTGAATTCCTACATAGTATATTTGGGTAAAGATATCAGTCTATCAGGAACCCTACTTCCAATTCCAATCATAGACACCTTTGCCATATCAAATGAATAACTTAAAATTTTATTTAACACTACCTATTCTTTCATTTTATTTATACGGTTGCTTCTGAACTTTGACCTACCTTACCTATCAATTGACTGAATCAATGAGTGAGAATTGAGAATGAGAAAGTTTCGTGCGACCCAGTCGTGCACTTTACATATTTTGTCCCGGGAGAAGTTTGGAAAAACCGTTTTTTTTTTTTCCATATTTTTGTCATTTTCCATATTTTTGTCATTTGTCTAAAGTCCAAAATCTGACAACTCTATACTTGGAACAGCCATAATCATAGATCTTAAAATGAATTCAACTCCTAGATACTGAGACTCTTTCTAAATGACTTTAAAAAGTTGGAAATTGATTGTTGTGACCATAACTGGCTGCTCCTACTCCAATTCAAAAACCACCTCTTGCAACTAAGTTCAATCCGTGTTAAAGTTGCAGTTGCAGAAAATAGCCCAGCGACGTCAAATCAACCTTTAGGGTCCGATATATGTTGGGGGGGGGGGGTCTTTTTTATTAAACTCGACAAAATTCAATTTATTTAACAAAGTTCTGATTTTGACATCCATAAATAAATTAAGACAAAAACATTTGCCTTCTCAATTAACAAAGTCCATCCTAAGTGAACTCGTAGTCGGTTTCGTCGTGCCACATATGCTGTTCGCCAACCCAACAGTGCAACTTGAAAGTGTGCATGAGATATTATCACACTTTTGCTCATTTAATCGCTCGTGCATTTTTGAATGGTCTACCGAATAAACATCTTCGCAACATTAGTTTTCGAATTGGCGCCCCATAAATAGACTTGGAACGCCTTCGCCCATTCAGATCTCAAATTCGCAATGCCAAATTTAATCGACTGAGTATACAATTGAATCTCATGCGAATCTCAATGGATTGACTAAATAGAATTATGATTTATGAGACGAAAATATAAAGGTGCTCGAGCTAGCCTTTGAAGTGTTTAAAACTTCAAAATATGCTTTGGTCAGTCGATGTATTTTTTAAAATTTCAAAAGTTCAATGGTTCAATAGTTCAATAGTTCAAAGGTGAAAAAGTTCAAGAGTTTAAAGATTCAAAAATTCAAAAGTTCAAATGTCCAAAAGTTCAAAGGTTCAAAGGTTCAAAGGTTCAGAGGTTCACAAGTTCAAAGGCTGAATGGTTGAAAAGTTCAAAAGTTCAAAGGTTCAAATGTTCAAGAGTTCAAAGATTCAAAAGTTCAGAGGTTCAAAAGTTCAAAGGTTTAAAGGTTCATGAGATCAAAGGTTCAAAGGTTCAAGAGTTTAAAGATTCAAAAATTCAAAAGTACAAAGGTTTAAAAATTCAAAAGTTAAAAAAATTGCGTAACAAATTTTATGTTTCAGTTAACCGATTTTTTCCGTAAAGCGGAGTCGACTGTTCGTATATTTTTTTATCACACCGTTTCCGTAGAATGAGATGAATCTTCAAAAACTGGGTTTCCCTAGTTATTTGTATATATTTCAGAGCCTTCCTCAGAAGATCGGCAAACCTAGGAAAACAGCTTTTTAGCGATTTCCAAATGCACAACACAGACCTCACTATACCTACCTGTTGCACTGCGTTCTATGATCGCTAAGGCAAGATTGCCTTAAAATATTCAAAGAGGTTCATTTAGAAAAAAAAGGATTGATAAGCGAAAAGTTTTTATATTTTTTTTTTTAAATTATAAGCTAAAAGTTCTTGCTTTAACTAATATTTTTGATAAAATGAACTTGTTTTTGAGGACACGATCCGAATAATCTCCTTCATAAAATAGGTACCTATTCAAAACAAAAAAAAAATATCAAAAGAAAGACTCGGGGTCAGGCTGACCGCTGCTGACTTCTGAAAAGTCACAAGGAGAAAAAATAGCCACTTCTTAAACCATTTTGCAAAATTAAAACTTTCCAATGATATTTAACAAACTTTGGCTGACTAAACAGCATAATAATTTTGTGATAGGCAACTGCGGTAGGTATATTTTAAAGACTTACAGTTGGAAATAAGTGCATTTGGAAAATTTGCGCCTTTTCCAACTAAAAAAAAAGGGCCAAAACAGCAAAATATTGTGGCAGACTCTCGAAGAAAGTGCCAAATTGCAGCTTTAGGCGCTCAACAGTCACGCTACTTGGGGTGTGTTAGGTTGATATAATATGTTTTGTAAATGGGTTTTATTGGGTGAAGTTCAAAGATGGACAGGACCCTTTAATTTGAATTTAAATTCCACACTCGCTATCCACCAACTTTATGTTGAAACACATTCCCAATTCGACCTACTTGTAAACAGCGTTGTCCTGCCTGAAGCACTCACTTGTTTTCATATATTCCTAGCTACTCCTAACAACTTCACCCTCTTTTGTTATAGTTTTTTTTTTTTAATTTTCTAACATTTTCGAAAGGACTCTACACAGGAAGCTAATCTTATACATTTATAGCCCAACATGCAAATCTAAAAATAATCCCTGCCCTTCTCAAAGGCTTGAAAAGGCCAAATTTAATGAAACCATAACAGAACAATATCAGCCAACAAAGCATTGCCGTCCAGCTGCTGCACTACGAGAATGTCCTTTTTATTCACAACAAAAACAAATCCATCCACGACGGAAGTTCAACCTGAACAACATAGATTTTTGTTATGACAACAAGAGCAGCACACAAACACGAAAGCTGCGTCCTATGATTAAGTCTGATGGTATTCGAGGGCTACAACAGCACACACAGGCAAAGACGATGTCTGATGAAAGGAAACATCCGAACAATGGCTCGTCTAAACAAAAACATCATCATCACAATTAAATTCATTGTCATCGTCATCATCGTGATGGGCGGCGATGGTGAACCTCGATAGCAGTGTAGTCGTGCAAACACAGTTCCACCCCCAGTGTCCTTTTGCAGTTTGTTTCATTGGTGTTCGCGCCTTTTTTTTTTTTTGTTCTTGTAGGTAGCTTTTAATCCGGGCAGCAGTGCATAGGACGGATGTCAATCCGAAAGCAACTTATATTCACCCCCGTGTCGAATAAACGAACATACACTCTCTGTGTGTGGATGCTGCACCATCATCACCCATTTGAGGGTCCATAGACTGGTTTCTCTAAAAATGTTGTTTTGCTTTCTATTTGGCCTGGTTCCTGTGTTAGTCCCCTTCACGGTTTCATTTTTATCTCCCAGCAGAAGGATTAAATTACGTATGCCAGGCAGGATTCTGTTTCGCTGCATTAATTATGCTAATGCATATAGATAGGGCGACAGATACGACGGGCATGTAGTCCTATACAGGGCTAACACCGTGCGCGCGATGTGTTCGAATGTATTATGGCTGGCCTCGACGACTGCGGAGGCATTGTCATTTGGATGCAGATAGTCAGATACGAACGATAATTAGCACTGAAGTCAATTAAAGACGTTACGTAGGTAGGTTGTATATAACGTACGCCGCTTGCCTTGCACGCCGTTGACAGATCAAAGGAGCGCTCACCGAATGGAGTTATTTACTTAATGAGAGCAAATGGAATGCGGATGAGTTGGTTTGGTTGGCCGAAGATAAGCATGCCTTTCATAGACAGTGGGTGTGAAAATTAAGGATTTATGACGACCGAAACCATCCATGCTTGGGGGATCTTCTTTCTTCGGCAGCCAGTAATTAGGGTTTATTTTCGGCGGGATTTTTATGCTGATTTCTTTTTAATTATAGGACTTGGCTTAGTATACTAATTAAACAGGGCTTGGGTTGGGGTTTTACATAATGAAGGCTTCAGCCAGAAGTGTTTATAGACATCACTCGGCACGACTGAAGTGTGTTTCTTCCTTTTTTAATGGTGTATGTGGGTCTTCCAAATTTAAAAGGCTAATTTATTCGTCTTTCGGAGAAGTGATGTTCGCAATGGTTTCTCCAATTGGCATTGGAACAGAGACGTATAAAAACACAGACAGCTGTGGAAGCAGCATAGTACCAGGGCGACGCTTTTATATACAGTCAACTAATTCAGCTCTTTAGGCTTTTATCGGCTGGAAACTCTTTTGTGATGGCTATGAGGGAAGAACCCACTTCGAAGTTAACGAATAAAGAGTCGCAGTCGACTGGAAAAGGCGGGAAAATTGGCGACTTAAGACTGCAGTTTTGGGTGGAGCGTTTAAGGCAGCGAAATTCCCATAGCACAAGGCACGAGACTCCTTAGGTTGAAGGGTTGATATGGACCTCGAATGAAAAAGCAGACTTTCTTAAGACGTCGAATTTTCAGAACAATTTTAGATATCAACTTGTTTTTTTTTTTATACACTTCTTGTATTAAGCAATAGCAAATAGCTTTGGCTCAGTTTTATTCCTCATTTTCACTTGGAGTCTTGTTTTAGATGAACCGGGGATGTAGGAGGTGAGCTTTTGTCATCTAAAGGGTTTTCCAATAAGAATTGTGAATGACCCGCTATTTCGGTAGCTGTCACTTTTGAAGTTTTTATTCTTTGACATTTGACAAGTAGAAACTGCGCCATACTAATGGAACGATAAACGCTTCAACAACGCATTGAAATTAATAAAATTCCCTACAAAAATGGTGAAAATCTTGCAGTCACAGTTCGCAATACTAAAGCATTTTTTGGTCGTCCTGAAGCACCTTGTCGGACCGCAATACAGAAATTGGTGAAAAAATTCGAGCTGTTGGGACAAGTTAGTGATGTGAAGAATAAAACTCGTGCACGTCGCTCAAGAACAACTGAGAATATTGCTGCTGTAGCCCAAAGTGTTGAAGAAAACCGAGGTTTGTCCATTCCTCGTCGTTCTTTGGAATTGGCATTCCACAAACGTCATTACACCGTATTTTGCATACAGACTTGGGTCTTAAGGCTTATAAAGTTCCAGTTAACACAAAAACTCAAGCCGGCCGATCATCAACAACGTCGTGACTTTGCTGATTGGGTCCTTGAAATGCATGAAAATGATCCGGAATTCCATCGAAAAATCATCTTGACTGGTGAGGCGCATTTCCACCTCGGTGGCTACGTCGCAAAATTATCGCATCTGGGGCTCGGAAAACCGAAGATAAGAAAGATAAGGTCTACGCCAACAGCCCAGCGTCGATTCAACCCCTCAAAGATAAAAATCGTGAGGCTATCGAGGACATAGGGCAGCCATTTTGCGATTTGGTTATGGAAAATTTCATGAAAAGGATATGGTCCTGTATGCGAGCTCGTGGTGGCCATTTGGCTGATGTTGTTCTTCATTATTAACGGCATACCTTCCTCTTTATTATGAAATAAACATCCGATCATTTATCTCAAAAAAATTGCATTTTTCTTTGAATCCCAAAATAACACCTCTTATTGGAAAACCTTTCAGAAGTAGCTTCCTCAAGCCGATCTAAATCACAAGAAAACTTTCTTAACGGATCGTGTCTTTTCCCAAAACTAACAGCAAACACTTCCAAATATTACGTACAACATAGAAGTCAGCACATTCCACCACGAGCAACGACAAAACACACTCTAGGGTCATGTTGCCGACGAGGCGTCTCAACTCTCGGAAATCATCCCATCGCCAACAACACAAATTTTATGCTCATCCGACACCGCAGACATTCTTCAATCCGACACCGCACTCCAGCATGGGAAATGCACTTCAGCGTAGGCAATAAGTTCTTTTCTGTTAGCTCTTAAGTAAGTTGTAATTTTAATTTCAAACAATAAAGAGGCTTCTCCTCTAATAATAATAAAATATTTTTTTAAGAAATTTTCGTGTAGAATAATTTAGTTTATATACGCAACTGATATACGACCTTTTGCCTGCGCACAGACCGTGAACATTTACACTGGCACTGGAACATATTCTTCAACAGAGCAACCAAATCGTTTGCCCTATCCTGTCTTATAAAAGGTATAACGTTTGACGGTGTGACCCTCCATAAAGCGGCGAATAAATAAAATACTCTTAGGGCCGTTTGCTCATACGACTCTTAACGATTTAAGTTCTGCTTAAATACTTACGGGCTACTTTTTTCAGTGCATAAACTGTCACATAAGAGTTTATGTGGCACTTAAATTCGCTATGAGTCGCATCAGCAAACGGCCCTTAATAACTTAAAACACGTTGCAGTCGAAGAAGAAAACTACCAGACTACCCATGAGATTGTTGGTACGGGCCCAGCCTTTTTGGACCCTCAAAGATGGGCTCTATAAAATTCAAAAGATTCTCTGACTATTGTCGATCAAGCTTGGGTTTCTGTTTTGTCAAATTATCCCCACAACTAGTGACTGCTAGACTAGAACTTCTTTAACCTAAAAAAAAACATCCAGTCACTGTCTATTCGTCCCTTTAAAATGCAAATCACAGTTGAACTCTTTGTCCTCCCCCCATCCCCAACCTACAGTCAAAAGCAAATTCGTTGCGCTTACTATAAATCATCTCTTTGTGCAAACCCACTACACGCTTCCGTCGACTCAATCATAATCCCCGAACAATGAATGTACGTAATAAAAACAAATAATATCCTTTCTCCCAACTATGAAAAATCGAAATCCTGTCAAATAAGCAAAATTGAAGAAATTTGTTATCGAATTGGTTACAAGGCGTAAGAAGATTGAAGGCACAAACATGAAAGGTGAAGAGAAAGGTTTTTTTTTTGTTGTTTTTTTTTTGCAGTGTCGCGACAAGGCAGGCCAACAAGCGCCGCATGTGGTTTTCTTCTCATTCTGATGATAATGATTAAGCACGGCATGACGACCATCTTCGATCTGCTTGCCGTATCCTTCAACCGTTATATTTATGGACACCAAGCGTGCGAGTGTGTTTCTTTTTTTTGTGTATTCGTGGTGACTACGACGAGTCTAAACAACCTTTGGTCTGATGAATCTTTACATTTCCGAAGGAGTGAAAAATGTATTTTGCGTTTTTTTTCCATATTTTGTTTCCTTTGCGATCAACAATGGGGGTTACTTTTGTAGAATAAGGAAAAAAAAAGATGTAGGGTTGAGTTGAAAGAGGAAATAATAAAATACAAAAAGTTGACGGGGTGGGGGGAAGCAAACAAAAGTATAGCAAAGTCATTGAGGGGTGAAATATAAATTATCCTTTTGGTAAATATAGAAAGGAAAACGCATCTCGCCCACAATCATTGGTTTCCGTCTTTGAAATTGTTGGCATAATCGAACAAGGTCGGAAGCTGCTGCTGTCGATGACAGCTACAGTTTTCAAAAGGGTGTTTTTATTTTGTGTGTTTAAAGAGCTACGGAACTTTAAAATTAAATAAAGTACAAATGCAATCTTGGTTTGAGCATGGTGTTGACATGGTTGGAGAGGTGAATTTATGGCATTAGTGCTTAGGTGTGTTGGTCGGGTGGAATAAAGAGCAGTAGCTGGGGGTTCGTGATAAAATGACAGTCTTAGGACAACTAATGTTGAAATGGCTACAATCAGACCGTATACCTAACCTCCCCCACAAGTTACTTGTTTCTTTTAATTTCGAACATGAGGCAAGAAGATCGCTTCAGTTAAAATAACACTCAGAAAAATAACATTGTAATGCGAACAATGTCGGTGCAGTTGCTTAGTGGTTACTGTGTTAAGCGAGGTTCGAATCCCGAGAAAACCCAAATTCCAACTTAAGGTTTTTGTTTCGTTGTGCATAGATGGACGCACACGAGTTATCCTTATTCAAAGGAATATTGAAAAACCATCTTCCTACCATAAGAAATATGCGAGATTGCGAGTAGGTACCTTCTCAAGTCTTGAAAAGCTGGAGTTGGAGATGGTAATTTTGTATTTCTTTTCAAAAAGATGCAAAGATCAAGTCAATTCCTTTTACCAAACCTACAAAAACCTACAAATTTTGATAGTTCAAGTGAGCTTTCATTTTTGGCCACATATAGTAATTTTTACTTAAAAGAAATGTCCTCTTTTATGTGATTGAAAAAATGGTCACCGAATGTATAACACCTTTTCCTGCACCGAGGGAAAGGCAATAGAATGATAAATAGAGAGTAAGGATATAACTGAGGATAGGCAAACGTATGGTTACACCCAGTATGCGGATTTTAAAAGAAGAATATGGTACATCAAACAATAAGTAGCTGTAGGTTTAAAAACAACTACAGGACAGTCTCTTCAACTGCGAATTTTGGGAATTTTTGAGGCCGATTAGTGGACAAAAGTGACATTTTTTTATTTATTATTTGCTAAAATTTAAAAACCTCTATTTTTGATTTTGTTATGTTTTTATCTTAAACTCTTTTCAACAAAGTATATTCCAAAAAAAACAAATTATTATATTTATATTAAATACAAGCTGACCCGACAGACGTTGTCCTGTCTTAACTATTTTTATTAACCTCTAATTTTAATAATAAATAAAAAAAAAAATTATTCCAAAAATATAATTGTTTATATACAACATTCTTAGTTTTTTTGATATTCCGACACGGGAACAGGTGACATTCTGGTCATTTGAAAAACAGATGGATTTTGAAGATTGATGCCACAAACACTTAGCGATTGTCCTTGTGATTTATTTATTGACATTGCAAATGCTACCCGCACTAGATATTGCATCCGTTTAAAGGTGAATGGCATGTCGTTCGGCAACAAAGGAATCCGTGGAATCAAAAAGTTTTCGCTTTTGTACACCTTTCAAAATTGTGGCTTCGATGACGTTATTTATTTACCGCTGGTTCATATTCCGCAACATAATAATTACCGATCCGATTTTTAAATGCAGATTATGAGGTTGTAATCCAGACAAGTCCAGCGAATTTTAGAATTCCGTTGGATAGTTTACAACATTGTCTTAGTTAGTGACGGAATCAATCGATTTGTATGTCATCAATTCGCCAGATATCTGATTTTGAATGTGAAAATTCATTTTGTTGTCATCAACTTTTTTTTTGCAGCCAATATAATTCGTTCGCTCATCCAAATATGATTTTTGTAACTTTGATCAATGTTTGGGAAAACCTTCTCGATGCGTTAGTTCTTTGATTCAGTAAAATGACAAAAATTGTAGACGATGAGTCAACAGGTATTTTGCCATTAACAATATCGAGCAATTGTTTAGAAAAAAACTTCTCCAGATTGGTCGTTTTGCAATTGGACTCTCATGCTCATATTATTAATATGAGCGATTAAAAATAAAAATTAAACCGATTGAAACTTTTTTTTAAATCCCATAAATTTGCATTCGAAATGTTTATATTGTCAAAGGCGCAAAGTTTAAATTTAATATTGTCGTTAAGTTTTCTTAAATTTTCTAATTTTCCGCGCAAGTTTTTTATTTTTTTTTTTTCATTCATAAGAACCTTTTCCTGTCAATTGAAAACACAACAAAAAAAGAATTAGCGTATTCGGTCCAGCCGTTCACGCGTGATGCCGCTACAAAGGGAAATAGCGATTAATATAGAAATATAGAAGAAGATAATTCTTGAAAAAAATATTTGTACTATAAGGCTGACTACTGAGCCCACATCACGTTACAAAATTACGAGTTAGAGAGCTGTATCAAGTTCATTGTTCAAAACAAAAATTTAAATATTATGATAATCAAAAAAAAATATCGGTTATTGTGCGTTCATCAAAGTTTCAAAAACTATACCGTCCAGACGAGCATCGTCTTACATGATCTGCCCCCTGGGTAGCTTGTAGCTCACCCTGCCTATAACTGAAAGGTAGCTTTTTGCGATATGAGTTCGGTTTTTTTTGCCCAAGGCCGTCACAAGGTATGTAGGTATTTTTATAAAATGTTAACCTACCCGCTTCGCTGATTTATAAATACAACTTTTGTTCCTTCCAGCATAAGAGAAGCGAATCAATAGGAATACAGCGGCAGATCTGTCTTGTAGTGTAATAATATCTGTATTCAAGTCACTTTGTTATTTTTATTGCTGTTTCCTGACCATTTTTTTGCTGTTAAATATAACTAAAAAAAACGGCCGGTTTTTTGTTATTAATTATAACAGAAAAGTTATTTTATATAGACTGCTTTTTTATTTGCAATTTAGCTAGCCCACCCTTTGGGCAGGTGGGGCGTATGTTTCGCGGTACCCTTTACCTATTTTCGGTGGCGTTAAATATTTACAATACTTTTTTTTCGCTTCGCTTGATTATACAACTTTGGATGTGACCCTTGGGAGAAATAACATTTTCAATAGTTTCGGGATATTCCGCTGGATTTCCAATTATTGTTTCAGCTGAACCAAGTACTAGTTTCATGTTCGAATTTAACCAGTTTATGGATCTGATAGAATAATTCCAAATCCCAATTTTTTTTTTTAACTGCGCCAGTCAACTACACGGTAAACGATGGAAATGCACATGTTAAAATCGAAATTATTTCAATTTAAATAGAAGCTCTGGAAAAAAGTAGGTCAACAAGATTATTTCTGGTTCCCTTGATTCTGATTGTACAAAATATGATTTCTGTCAAACTATTCTCGATTTATCCCACACGCATAATGTTTGTATAACAAAAAAGAAAAACAAATAATAAATTCTTTGGATTGTTATAATTCACTGACTATACCTCCTCAAAGGATTTATAAGATAATCTCGGACTATGTTTGCATTTTTCTCAGTTTTTTGTTGCCTTCCCCTTTGATTTGGACAAACAATTAATTGTGGGAATAAATTTCCCAAAAAATTTACATATACTTTGGGGAATTAGCATCGACTTTGGTTGGGCTTTTCCTTGGATTATCCTTGGATTGGAAATGAAACTGAAATACGCAGCAGCGATATGCTACAGAGGTATATTTAATTTAAATTCCAGCTACATCCAGAGTCAGGGTTTTCCAAACAATTTTTCCTGTTCCGCAATTCTTATAAATCCCTAATACGAACAAAATTTTCAATTATTTCCCCTGAGTTAAACAGCCTCAGTGTCAGTATCTTGGGCTATATCTGAGCCCTAAGAAAAAAAAAAACGAAAGCACCGCCTAAGTGGATTTGTACGATAACTACATACACGAGTATGTAGATGAACAATATTTCCTATGGGGATCATCGGCAGAGATCCGTGTTGATGTTTGCTTGTTTGTATCGAGCGCGTATTTCAGCATTCATTTCCATATCCCAGATGGCCATTCATCATATTTATATAGCGCTGTAGTACCCCTTTCCAGAGTGAGAATGAAATTTAATCGCCGACGCGCCGGGGCGATGCTGGCGCTCGTAATAAAAACATTACACTTGGAGTAACTTTTTTGAAATCATTTTTTTTTTGTTGTTCTTCTCTGATTTATTTCACCCAGCTGTGTTGTGTAGTAGTATATTATTTGAGTTGAGTGCATTTGTCTGGAAAAGAAAACAAACATCAGAGCTGAAATGGAATACCGCTGAGAAAGTTGAGCAGGGCACACCTACCACCTACTCGTTTGTTTCTAAAAGGACACTGGGTTGGGTATAGTGTCTTTTCTGTGTGTGTGGGAATTACTGATCCATAAGTACGCACTCGGGGTAATTAAGATATTGCTGGAAAGTGATCCATTATATGGGAGAATAGGTCTTGTACGGATGGCGTGTCTGTTGCGTTGCTTCTGTTGAAAGGGTTGTGGGCGTTTGTTGGCATTAAGTCTTAAAGAAAATTAAAATGAAATGCAATCGATATGATGAAGCCATATGCCACATTTTGGACGAGTGTGCTGTTCTAGTGGTGTGTAATTAACATTAGCTATAGCTGGTATTGAATCTGGGCACCACGGGAGGAGAGTGTGCTCCTGCTCACACTTGAAGTGGTTCCTACAGTTCTTCCCCCTCAATGTAGCTTTATTTACTTTATATGTTTTTTTAATTGCTCTGCCGTACAGCATCAGTCAAATAATGTGACTGGTGACTTCAGTTCCAAAAGCATTTCCACGCTTCTCAGCTTGTTTTCAGACAGAGCGACTACAACTTAAAACAATAAGAAAAGCAGAACTTTAAATCTATCTAAATGTATATCAGGCCGCTTTTATATCTACCTGTAAGCATCAAGAGGTTTGAAGTTTTAAAGGCTTGACTCTAACGTGGGGTTGCCAGTTTGAGGGTTTTCATCAAGATCCAGGTCCAAATTTGGGGGAAGAAATTGTTTAGGGAAAAAATCTGGGGCTGTTATAAAATACTATTCTATTTGTATTACGTTTTAATATAACTGTTGCTAACCTCAAAAAGTGTGTGTTATTTTAAAATGCTAAATAATATTCGATCGATCCTTCAAAGCTATAACTGCCAATGAAAGTGTTTGAAGTGAAAACTTCTTTAGGCGCGTTGGGCATTTTTGAGATGGCAAACAAATAATTGATTTTGCGACACCAAAGTTCCGACACGTTCGCGTTGTCAACCACTTTTGACGAAAAAAACTTTGAAAAAAAAAGAAACAAAAACGTTTTCCAGTAATATAATGCCAAAAATATTTTTTTTTTGTAAAGTGGAACAATAAAACAAACACTAAACGCAAATATAATAAAATAAACAAAAACTACTTTCATTTATATAACAAACAGCTTTTAAATTTGTTTTCAATTTCATTCCACTTACTGGAAATGGACGCTGGAATTATTTTTAAAGAATGACAGATAAAGTGTTTGAAAAAATGGACAGATTTTGAAGGTGGAAACACATTCTTTAAGACCGAGGTTACACCTATTTTTTGGCAAAGATTTTTTTAAGAATGTCAAAAAAATTTAAAAGTCAGTTGAAGCCAAATAAAAATTTAAATCATATTTGAAACGGTTGATGGTGCTTGCGGAGGTGAGTGTGCGTTTGTGCGTAGAGCTGCTGACGTGGGAACTGGGGAGCGGCGAATAATCGGCGACCAAAACGAGCAGAGCCAGGCGACCAATTGTTTGTTCAACCTGTCTTCTGTTCTCGAGTCGAAACGGGTTATGGTGCTTGCATGGGATGACGTTGGAACTGGAAAGGAGGGCGGCGAATAATCGGCGAGCAAAACAAGCAGAGCCAGGCGATCAATTCATTGTTCAACCTGTCTTCTGTACTCAAATAAACTCTCTCGGGAGCAATCAGAAAATAAAAAAAAAGACTCCAACAAGGTTGTTGTGTGTTCAACTCTTTTGGCTTTATTCAACAGACTGCGCTTAGACTAATCTCGCGTCGCACTTTTATACCCAAAATAGTAGCGGTGAATTTCATGTGCTTTCTGTTTATTTCTGTTTATTGACTATTTTGCGTATAAAAGAACTACACGTTACAATTTAACTTTTAAATACGTTGACAGAGTTCAATTAAGAAAATTTTTTTTCGTAAGAAAAAAATATTTGAATTTAAATATGAATGGATATGTTTATGAAAGTAAATGAAAATGTATATGTAAAAAGTATAAGAATTCAAATTAATTATGGATGTTGCTTGCTGGCTGTTACATATTTAAAATAAAAAATTATATATTTTTGACAAAAAACAAGCCTTAAAGACTTAGCTAATGAAATAATGCCTAAAAGGCAAGAAAAAGCTTAGTTGGCTTTTTTTTTTTGTGGTAGTAGTACATTATCAAAATGAACGTACACTCAGGGAAAAAAATTCAAACTAAAATGTTATATGTTCTATTTGATTTAACGTTGAATAAACTTTAATAAAGAATATTCCTTTTCACGTTAAAACATATTTGATTTAAATACGCAATGTAATTTTAAAGTAAGTCAACGTAGATTCAAAGTGAAACGTATTCACTTTTACATTTAAGCATGATTCCACGTCAAATCAAGGTGAATACGTGGTTAGATGAAATTAGAAATATATGCATTTAGAGTAGGGAAACCCCTTGAATTAATGTTATGCCACTTTGATTTAAAAATTTTCGTAGTCGATGCTAAATCATTCCGAAAAATATTTAAATCAAAGTGGTTTTCTTTGATTTCACTATGTTTTTTCTCTGGGTGTATTGTATTTCCTACACAATAAAATATTTCCTGACGATTTTGACGTTTTTGTTCTAGTTTTCACATTTTTAGCGACTGTATTTTTTTTTTGTTCTATTTTTGTTTACAAAACAAGGATTTCAAAAGAGGCTGTGCAAAAATAAAGACAAAAAGTTGGGGGTATTTCGGTGAAAAATACCCAAATCTGGGGGTTTTCCAGATTTATCTGGGAGAAATATTTTCATCGTCTGGCAACGCTGAAAATTTTAAAACTAATAGAAAAGGGTAACTGAAGTTTCAAAAATCGTGTAGTGAGAAAATCGACAGACCGCATCTTATTCCGATTGCAAATAAATTCAACAGTGAGATCAGTATTAGTGAAGTCAAGCAAGTAGTGTCACTTGCCAATCGGTGTTGGCTTAGTCCTTGGAGGAAATTAAATTTCGTAGGACCGCCCTGTCAAAAAACACTGACCTTACGTATCCGATAGCTTCCTTTACTATCCCAGTCTTGGACTACCAGCGCAGAAAAATCATTGGTCCTTTTGAGCCGAAACATTCAACCAGGAAATTTCAAGGATATCATATTTCGAAGAGCCTCCATCACTTCCGCTGGATATAAATAAATATTTGGCAATATCTGAAGTGAAATTGATGTGGGAGTGGGGGTTTACTATTTTGTACAAATTGGATAAAATCCAAATTGGGACAAATGTCTGTATGTGTGTTCATATATGCCAGCCCGCCACCTATACCATCGCTGTTTCGTAGAAGCATTTCCTTTTGAATTCATATATTTGCAAACCCAATAAAAAGTCTACTCATTAGCAATTTAATTTGCTCTGCTGCCCCACACCAGACCGGCATAAATGGAACAACCCGAGATAGACTCTTCTGAGGAAGACCAAATCGTCATCGTTGGATTTTTTTGATTTATCGAAAGCAGGTGGACCACATTTGATGGAACTCATAGAAATTTCACAAGACTTTTATCAAAAAAATATGACGACGGCATTTCGATTACATCCTTGATGTATCTGGATGTATCGTGTATGGGGAGGTTATTTTTTTTATTCATTACTTGTGGCTTCCTGTAGCGGCGTAAATAAATTTAATGAACACGAATTCACTTTTAGAGACAAGTGGAGCGGGAGGTAATGCTTTGATTTCTTTGGTCATACAACCGCGGTAAGAGAATTTCCTTTTGTTGTTTGCGCCGTGTGTGTGCTTTTCAAAAGGACGTGAATGGTTGGAAAGTTATGTTTGTTGAATAACTACGTGTATGGTGAATGCCCTAAAGTAATCAAGATAATTCTATGGGCACAAGGTAAAACCTCTTAAGTCTGTTTTACTCATTGTTCGGGAGAGCAGTTTAAACCTTTTTATTTCTATTGACAGCGACTTAAGCTGTTGTTTTTTTTTTTTCTGAAATTTTGGTCACTTTTTCAAAGATATAAAGCTGAAAAAAATTTACAAAACAGGTTTGGGTACGCTGAATCTAATGGCATCAAAATCTCAATTTCGTCTGAAGTCGACTTAAGCGGTTTTGCCTTGTGACCACAGAATTATTCATCCTAAATCAGAAAGATGTCTATTTAAAATTAGATCGCGCATGGGTTGTGGGGAGGAAATGATTTGTGTACGCGGTGATCTTTTAAAGTCGACTGTCCAACGTTTGGCGGATAGATTTAAGACCCCTCATAGGAAATTTAGATCGGCTGATAAAATTACCGCGGTCTGTGATAGTGACCAGAGGTAGCCAATTATTCCTACCTAATGCACAAGAAGTCAGCCTTTCGCAGGCGAATTTTGCGTCGGAACTTCGGCCCACACTTGTACAAGATCCAACTGACCCAAAGAGCTCAAAATTAACGACCATATACAATTATTATAACGCTGTTTGTTAGCTGACTGGGCTTGGGAGCGTTTGGAAGAGGACCTCAATTTTGACCGAAAAATCGACTTTAGCGATGGGGCGTCTTTTTGAATGAATTGTTATGTTAACCAGCCTCATAAGGGCCAACGCCAGCCTACACTATGTCCGCCAGGTAACTTTTCATGAATTCCAATACCATGAACAGTGATATTATTTTTTTCAGCTGCATCTACAAAAGACGCCCTAAAATTTTAAAATCTCACCATCAACTGCATATTTGAACAAAAAAGAAAAACCATCCATATTTTCGTTCATATCAGCACTAGATTTACACAATGCCAAACCAAACTGTTTAAACTTTTAACAATCCATTCCGATCCCGCAAAAACTCACTTTACACTCTATCTACTTCAAATTAAAACATAAATCAGCGTGAGGTTGAAACCAACGAAACCCCAACAAAGCGCATAAAATATGTAAAAATGTATGACAAAAATAAATAAATAATCCAATTTCCCGGCTCATCACCAGAAACAAAAAAAAAAAAAACTCTCCCCCATATCTCATATGGGAAATGTCCATCGCGCCGCAACAGACGACGACGACACCGTGCCTGTGCATTTATGAAACATTAATTTTAATCCACCACAACTAGATTTAATATGCATACAATCTAACTATTAAAATGTTCATTTATGACAGCGACACCAACAAATGGAGGGATTAATTGAAAACTAGGACAAACCGCATGCAGCAGTCCCCATCACCAATCCCTGCATTCCTGGGCGTTATGATTAATATCTGCCGTCGGCAAAGTGGAGGCAGCAACAAATGTGTGATGTGTTCTCATTCTCCAGAACTCGAGAATTTCTCGGGGGATACCTCTAATACACTGATGTACAGTTTTGAAGATCTTAAAATAAAACGAGAGGCAATCATGTCTGACGGTTAATGCCCGAAGGATTTCGAAAGACATCTTAAAGAGTTTTATATTCGTGACAATTGGCTTCCGGTTTTGGGAAGAGGATTAACGCATTGGAGGGAGACTTCGTACTTAATTTGAAGCTATTCGATGAGTGGAAGTTATTGGGAACTCATTTTATTGCTAATGATTATTACAGTCCGTTTTTGGAGGGTGGCAGAGATGACGTGGCCACCGCGATTAGTTGCTTGCTGAGATGGAGAAGTGTAGGGAGGGATCAGTTTAAATTTGTGCTTCGTTGGTTGGGATCTTTTTAGAAGGAAACAAATTTGTAAAAATGTTGAGGAAGGGGAGCCCGTGTCAAAAGTGACATTAAATCGAATTTTTTTAATTTTGAAACCTTTCTCAAAGAAAGGCCTTACAAGATCTGCTAAGATGAGTGTGATGTATCAGACCCGCGTCAATTAAACACCAACGTTGAGTTCTGAATGCAGACTGACTTTATTCCGCTATTGTGAAGAGCTATTTGTACATACACGTACTTGTATACATACTATATACCATACTATAATATATATGCACAGGACCGTCTTTAACCTATTGGAGGCCCTGGGCATATTAAGATAATGGGGCCCCCATGACTTTGACAGAAGATTTTGTTCGAATAGACAAAGAAAACAAGGTTAAATATGTATTTTTATTAACAATCACATGAATCACAATCACATGCTAAATGTAATATAGTCCACATAAGTAACTCTTTTAGCATTTACAGGTTAGTGCTTAAAAATCCATGTTATTTGCAGAGGAACCCTTCTAGATTTCAGATGGGCAAAATCGTTAATCACTTCTTCAAAATTTTTGCTTTTTAGCACATCAGATTCTATCGACATCAGCGACAAACTTGTTAGTCTCTCTTGAAGCATTGTACTTCTCAATTCGGTTTTAGTTCTTTTTAGTTTGGAGAAGGAGCGTTCCCCACTGCAGTTAATTCCCATCATGCTTAAAAAGATTCTCAATGCGATTTCTGCATTTGGAAATGTGTCTTCAATATTGTTTACTTTCAAAAGTTGATATATTTTTAATATACAATCCTTATTTTCATTGCCAACAATTTTCAAGTATTCTGTTAAATGCAAACATTCTATTTCTAACTCTTTCACATTAACATCTTCATAATAAAATTCAGTAAATTATTTGCTCAACTCTTCAGAATTCAGAGTTTTCAAGCGAAAAAATAAATCAAAACGTTTTTTTTTTTGATATTCGTAAACGAACTTAATCGCTGTTTTAAATGAACGCTAGGGGTATCAATTATGGGAAGAAAGGTTTCTATTTTAAATTTCTCTCTTCCATTCAGTTGGACTGAAGGCGCAGAGCCATCAACAAAAATTCTGGCGAGAACTCATGCGTTTTGTTCTTTGAGATAGGTCCTTGTAGTCAGATTCTGGGTTTCTTTCTTTGGCAGAAAGCCTAACTTTTGGGCGAGAGTAGAATAGCTATTCGCATATAAAAGCTAGTAAGTTAGTATTGTAGTCAGTAATTTAGGGTCGATTTCTTCGAATTATGTAAGTTTTGTGATCAGACAGGATCTAGGGACTTTGTATTTCATCTGGTACAAATGGGGCAAAGTGCCCACTGGGAAAGAGGGGTCTGTATATACATAAATGCCATACTCTACAATGAGGTCAAACTTTTGACCAACTCACTGAAAAATAATTATTTCCCAGTGAGACCCCAAATCATTACATAATATATTATGCATATTATGTAATTGACAAAATGTTCTTTTTTTTGACATAACAATTACGCCGTTAATTCTAAACCGAGTTCCCGCATTTATTGTTTTTATACCAAGAGTTTTCGGTGTTCATTGTGAGATGATAAATAATTCCAAGAGGTCATTTCCAAATAATGAAAATTAGAAACAAAAAAAAACTTAAATACAACACAGTTTTTAATACTAGATTAATGTAGTAAAATTCAAGACTACAGCAAGTTAGTGCACGTTAGCATTAAATGGTAATGGAAATTCATTGAATTTTAGTTGTGTCAATGTATTCGCTATTGTCTTTACGAATTTAAATGAAATACAGAACAAACACTGGACAGCTACTAAACTACAGAAATTTGTGTATTTTTACATAGAAAGTAATTCATTACGAAGAGTTTATTCAAATATAGAACTGTTCATTACTATAATATAAATACTGGTAGTTATTCCAAACTTTGTGACACAAATTTCCCACGACGAAAAATATCCCTTTCTTTCACGCCGTTGTTATGGAAAATACCCCCAAGATCGCCCATTCTTTTATATTAGCCGAATGCTTGGCTCCACACTATTCCGAAAGAATTCGCGTAGGTTGCCTCACGGTACAATTGTTAATTGTTATGTTTATTTGATTAATGATTGCATTGAAATACAAAATAAAAGGATGAAATAACTTGAAGAATAGGATATGCGCTCATTTTAGTTTCGTTGTTATGAAAATAGTCCTTCGCCCTTTTGGCTAATTTTGCGATGCGATATAATTTGTTCATTGTTGTTTGTCACTTGAAAATTTATTTGATTTGGTTTGTGACGTTCATCACCATCCAGTACCTGTCGAATCATAAAATGTAGCCTCGAAAATGCCTCTTTTTTTTAGCCGGAAATATATCCGAAAATATCAGTTGTCGGCGCAAGCCCGCTTTTGCATGTCATACATTCGACTAGGGATGAGCTGCTTGTTCCTCAGCTCTTCGAAAAATGTCGTCTTCTGACGACGAATACATCAACATTTCACCCATTTTACAAATTAAATCCTTTTTATTTAGCTAGTTGCTATTTTTTTATTTTCTTATTTCTTGCGGCCTGCTATCGATGAAATGTCAATATTATGAAATTGAGTTCTAACCCGAGTTAAAATACTGAAACTGGTCTCCTGAGTGCAGTTTAAGTCCAATCGGATCAAGTTTAAAAAAAAAACTGGGTTTACATTCGGGTTAAACGACTGAATATTATAGACTTGGGTTTAATTTTTGGGTTAAACTCACTTAAATCCGAGTGTAACCTTTAACCCGGATTAAAGCTTAAAGGGAGTTAACATGGCCGTTAACGTTGCCAGAAAATAATCGATTTAAGTCAAATTTGCGTGGTTTTCGCATTAAATAAAATTAATAAAATGTAATGTTTATTTTAATGTAGGTTTCCGTTTGTTTTCGTTGCGAAAATATTGAGTTTTTGCGAAATTCGTAAGTTGCAATTGCAATAGCAATAGCAGTGTTATTTTTTTTTGAAGTGATATTTTCTTTAGGCACGTTGGGCACTTTTGATATGGGGTAAAATCATTGAACTCGCGACACCAATGTTGCGTTACCAATGTTGCGTTACCAATGTTGCGTTACCAGTGTTCGTGAAATTGTAACGAAAGTTGAGAGGGTATATAGAGAAATGTTTATATACAATGAAAAAGTAGATAGATGTATCAACTAAGAACCAGCGACACCTAGCAGATAACAGACCTATCATACCTCAAGAGAACAACAGATGCCATTAATCGTGTCACCCGAAACATACCTTCTCACTTATCGTTTGGGTTGTAATCTATGGTAGTTAATGTGGGAAATATGTGTTACCATATTACAAGGCATTTTGTGTTATTTTTTTTGGGAACCATTTTGTGAAGTTAGAGTAGGAGCTAAAACGCAGGTTATATTCTCTTATGAATACTTATACAAATGAATGGATGAATATCTTTGCGGAATTTGTTATTTCATTCTCCAAAGTTAAAACAACAAGTTTTTTTGTGAAAATAAATTGACTTAGCTTCAGAGAATTTGAAAAAATAAAAGTATAAAATTCGCGCGAATTTGAGAAGGTAAGTGTCCAGTTGTAGAGCTGAGATGTTGATGCCGCTAAGTGCTGGGAATGAGTTGAACTCGCAGCACAAATGTTGTGTTAGTAATTTTGCGACACCAGTGTTCGCGTAGCCAAACACTTTTGACGAAAAATGCCTAACTTGAGAAAAAAGATGCCTTTTTCAATAATATAATGGCTAAAATCAACTATAATTAATTATTAGTGACTAAAAAATTTGTTTAAATTAACACTTTTTGTTTTTTGTTCCCCTTTTTGAAGTGGCATTTAACACTATTCACTGCTTGTTAAGCAAAATAAAAAATGTCACTAACTGTTCTCGATTGTATAAAAGTATAAAATTAGGAATTATTATAATTGTTAGGTATTTTTCTATGAAAGAGAATAAAGAATTAAATATATAAATAAATAAAATAATAAAAATAGATATTTTTTTTGGTAATGTGGGGCAATAAATCAAAAACTAAACATAAATATAAAAAAATAAATTAAAAATTTTGTATTTATACAACAAACAGCTTTCAAATTTGTTTCCAATTTCATTTCACTTACCGGAAGTGGAAGCTGGAATTATTTTTACGGAATGACAGATAGAGTGTTCGAAAAATGGACAACATTTGAAGGTGGAAACACATTCTTTAAGACCGATGTTACATTTATTTTTTTTTTTTTGGCAAAGATTTTTTAAAAATATTTAAAAAATTAAAAAATTAAATCAACAAAAAATTTAATTGAATTTAATGGGTATGGGAATCGTGGTTTAACAATAGTTAGAAAAAGGGAATGCTTTCAGGAGTACTGCTACCATGAAAAAGGACACTTTTTTTATTTCAATTTTTTTCTTAAAAAATCTGGCCAAAAAATAATTTTATATGTAACCTCGGTCTTAAAGAATGTGTTTCCAATTTTAAACTCTGCCCATTTATCTGTATATCTTTAAAAATAATTCCAGCTTCCACTTCCAGTAAGTTCATTGAAGTTAGAAACAAATTCGATAGCTGATTTTTTTTTTATATTTGAGCTTAATCTTTTATTTATTGTTCCACTTTACCTAAAAATAATTTTTTTGTGCTGTATTATTTCATTGAAAAAGGCATCCTTTTATTTCAGTTATTAATTTTTTCGTTAAAAGTGGTTGGCAATGCTGCCGCTAGCTCAGAAAACTTAAGAGAATTTGCCTACTACAAACTGTTTTCCCTGTTAATGTGGGATTGGGATGGGATATGGGAATGGGAAAGCGTGTTTGCTATGCTAAAGTAATTTAAGAGAGAATCTTATTTTCAAAATTTGCTATCTGGCAATCTGGTTGGTGCGAGGGAAGTCGATGAAGTATCTACCAATTATTTCTCAAGTTAGGGATAATGAAATTCATCACAGGTATTTATATTTGGTACGAAATAAATGCATTTGCTGCGTATTTTAACAATGAATTTAAATGTGTAGGGCTAATTGGTTGGCTTGAAAGATAAAATTGTTTTTGACCCGATTGATATAAATATTTTAATGAGTTACTCGAAGTACTAATTCTACGCAGACGAAGTCGCGGGTACCAACTAGTATGCATTATTTTTCACGTACAATAGCGCAGGAAATTGAAGATTATAGTATAATTTTTGTAGTACCTACATATTATGCTTATAATAATGAGCACTTCATTTAACAGAATTTCCTGCACATTTAAATATTTCCTGACGATTCAAAAAACACACACGTAATTGTTTAAGTTTTCACTTCTGTCGGCACTCCCGGAGTGCCATTGTTTTTTTGTGTAGCTTATCGCGATTGATCAAAGAGAGAAAGAGAGAGAGCCGTTGAGTTTTGATGAATTCCTTGAAATTTTGAATGTCGTAGTTGAATAATATTTGTGGTGAGTGTTCACCTAGTTTAAGTATATTAAAAACACATTTCCTTATATTTATTTGAAACGAACCACTAACTCATCCCTTGGAAACTTAATGGCCAATCTTTGTCTATTACGTGTTCGCCAATCCCACAAAATATCTATTTTGTTCACCGCTTTTCACTCTACTTCGATTACGTATAATACATACACCAAACAGCAACGCAATTTAATCTTATGTACCACGACCACCTTGAGGTTCATTAGGAATTTCTCTCATATTTCTCGGCGCAACTTTAACTCCACTTAAGGCGTCAAATTCAAATCGAATATGTCCCTGGAGACCTCTTTTCGGAAACTTTTCCCCTTTGGAAATGTAATCCGATTAAAGGCACGACCACCTACTCAAATCTCATCCCGCACCCCTGGAAAAGTCCAAATCGAATGTTAACCGCATAAATAACGAAGATAACACCGTTCACCGTCTTAACGACAAAAACACTCATCCACCCCCGGGCGGAGTCTGTCACCCTTTGCCAAAAAGTCGAATGAAACCGATTCACTGCGTCCAACGTCGACGGCACTGTGCACACATCATAAATTGGCCGCAAACATAATTGACCGTGATAAAATTATCTGGGATTTCACACTGCTTTGACTAACATACGAGTGTGATCGCACGCACGAATACGCACGCAATCCAAACCTAAATCTAAACCCCTTGGTAGCTACATAGCTGCAAAAGACACACTTACTTCCTGCTGTCCTTAGAGACAATAATGCTAGAAATTTCTTAAAAACGTTGACCCGCAAGGACATATATGTTGTTACCCACACAGTGCTTGTGTTGTATATACATACTTTTGTTGCTGCTTTTGCATTTATTCGATAAATCACTTTCACAGTTTGAACCGCGCCGTATGCTCCAGTCACATAGAGAGATGCGTTAAGATACCGGGCACATCGACGATTTATAACCAAAAGTGATTGCTGCCACTGTACGCTCAGTTAATAGCATTTTGCTTTGGAGGGGTTGCCTTTTCTTTTTGCTTTTTTTTTTTTTCTGTGGAAGCATTATAGTGGCGGTGGTTGGAGTTATGCTCCCAAACTCGTAGAAAAATAATCTTTCACTTTTCTTGCTATTTCTTCGTTTTGCTCACTTGTCGTCGTCGTCGGAGTGGAAAAGGATTACGGAGCAACGTGTTTTTAAAGGGTAGCAACTACCTACATCCTCCGGCTCCTTTGGGAGTAAAACACATACAAACAACGCCAAGCTGAAAAAAGTCAAGCACGGTTATGTCGCTCTTATCGCTGCAAGGCTGACAAAAAAAAAAACAAACGTGTCCTTGGGTAGAAGACGATTTTTCCGCGTCCGCTACAGGGAATTTCGTTCCAACCATGAGTAAAATGAAGAAATAAATATCTAGCGGGGTTTATTAAAACGCTAAATGGATATTAAATCAGGATATGGAGGCAGAGGGTGTGTGGTTCAAAAGACGCTGTTATGTTTGGGATTTAAAAAAAAAAAAATAAAAAAAATGTGACTCGTTTTAAGAAGGTAAAGTTACGAGTTGTAAATTTAAATTTGTTGTTATCTTTGAATGTGGGAATGGATGAAGTGGCGTTGAAAGTCGCCTTACAGTTACAGTCAATATCAACATCATAGTCTTGACTCTAGAGGATCACACTCTGAGCCTGTCGATTTAGGTGGTGCCGTGCCACTAGTCGGCGCAGTGGCTTTGTGGTTAGTGTGTTGGACTACTAAACGAGGGGTCCCAGGTTCGAATCCCGAGATAACCCAAATTCCAACTTAAGGTTTTTGTCACTGTGCTACCTCTCGCGAACGTCTGACAAACATCCGAGAGTATAACTGCCATGGGAGAGCTTCTCAATTGGCCGTTTGGACTCGGCATAAAATTGTAGATCCCTTCCATTCGTCCCAAAAATAAAAACTCACACAAGACGAATGGTTGTGAGAAGCTAGGCCTTGGGTCCCCACGGACCTGTTGTTCCAATTATTTATTTTTATTTTGTTTACTAGTAGGTGAAACTTCAAAAGAGGATCAATTAGGTTGAGAGGGATAATCATACCAAGTCCAATGTGCTGGCATTTTGACCGGCAACGTCTGGTGCCCGCATTGGCGCATTCCCAAGCTTGGTTCGTGGATTTACCTCAGCAAAGATCTCGCCCAAACGAATGGTTTGACCATTTGATCTTTTCTTCGACAACCTTGACAATACGACTCCTGTTAAGTCTCATTCCAAGACCTCTGTCGATATTCCTTCGCTGTGCGAGTTTAAGGGCCAAATTGACACAGAGCAGAATAACATTGAAGGCGACCTTCCACCTTCCTAAATGATTTAGAGACAAATAATCTGCCCAAAATCTCTTTGCAGTCCGTGCTTGTACTGGCCTTGAAAATGCCAACACGTGGAGGCTGTCATTGTCTGCAATAAAATAAGATTCAATTCAGATCCGAATGGCCAGGGGCCTATAAACACATCCGACTTGTTGAACTCTGTCCCTTCTGTCAGTTGTGCGCCCGGTCCATTACCGGTTCGGAGACAAATCAAAAGATAACAACATATCCATCTCCCACTCCACTTCTAATTCCAAGTTGATACGTAATTTTGATCCCAGCTGACAAGGACAACAGCAATAACGACAACGACGCCATTACATACACTGGCTGTGGCCTGTTGTCGAGGGATTCCTTTTCAACCGGTTATCACTTATATATCCCTCCATCTATTCTGCGACACAAAGTCAACCCAACCAGTGCCAAGCCCGGCGGAGAAAGAAAAGGCCTTTAATTTTGCAATACGGATTGCGGTTGAGGAAACTCCACCTTTGGGAATTTCGAGAAGGATTTCTTTTTCATGCTTCAGATATTGGAAATTGCTAAGGGAGATGTGGGTTATTAGTCGACCTCCTCTCTTCTGTGTGTGACAAAATGTCCACCGCACTAGATCGAGTATAGATAGGTAGAGACTTTGCACATAACGCAAGGGTGGTAATTTCTTCCCCACCCCATACCACGCTCACAAAAGCAACCGGAACTAATTCGCCCCATCTAGAATGATGGTACACATACAGACACCTTTTTATTTATAATCCAGGCGTACAGTTTCCGCAAATACGATGACTCTGCATTGAATGGGGTTCGGTGGAACTTATTTCTAGGCCGGCGCAAACAAAAAAAAGTTCGACTCGATTAATTACCCGCAGGAGATTAAGCTCGAAATAAGACTACACACTGATGATGGTAATAAATTCCAAAGGTGGCATTCGTGAGGTGAGGTCTTCATCTAAACAATCCGATTTATTAGTCCGATGACACAGTGAATTAATTCAACGGTCCCGGGGGAACGCCGACGGCGGGCGGCCCGGCACACATATTGAGCCAGCAATGACAATGGGACAGAGATTTAATGGAAGTCGTTCGCTCTTTTGGCACGGTACATCTGCTTTTAATTACAGCCGGCTGTTGGTGTAATTGGCGCAGCAGGCGTGTCGCACCACACCAAGAGAGCCAGTGGGTTTGGGGGACGCTAAAAATGTGCCAGAAGATTGAATCATCTCCATTTACCACGAACGACTAGATGAACGAAGGTAATGCAATTAAATTGTGCGTGTTGAAATGTTTAATTATTTACTTTGAGAAGGTTTCGTGCGCGCAAATACTGTGCGCGAAGATGGCATCTTGTGCCCGCACTTGTACGTGTCTATATTCAATTATTTGCTGAATGGCTTCAGCGAAGAGGTTTATTGGCCTAATAAAGCATTTGAGATAAGTAGCATTTCTAGTGGGATGGCGTTCGTCTTTTTTGTTTTGTTTTTGGAGGCCACATTTAGCCATGCGATTAAGTCCTTCACTTTACTTCGTCGCAAGGGGTATTTGTGCTTTGTTCTTTTGTAGGGACTACAACAAGTAGATCTGTAGACAGAGTCAGGCACTTTGAAGTGCTATATGCTTTTGAGAGCGTCTATGCAGAGGGCATTCATTCCGTAATTTTGTCAGACGATTAAACGATAGACCTCCAGGAGTAGCAAACCAAATGCCAAAATTGCTAGTTTGAGACCTTAATCTAGTTCATTTTCCACATATGTTATGAAAGCTGCTGATAGTGAAACAAATTCTGGCAGAATTTTAATTCTAATAGTCATCAAAGTTTCAAAAACGATATCGTCCCGACGATTATTGGTATAGGGAATCTGCCCCCAGGACTGCTCTGCGCGGTAAGATTTGTCACCTTTGTTCGGAGCTAATAGACGTGTCTCGGCTAAGGATTGTGCAAAGAAATTAAATGGTTTTCATATTCCTTTCCTTTGACAGGGACTCTTTGTAGTGTTGGACTTGCACTTGTTCAACTTGGAGCCCGTTTTAAGCCTCAAAAGTTTTCTAATAAAAAAAGGACAATGCCGTCAACGAGTTGGATGGCGAAGTGGCCAGAACAACGGATCATCATTGAGCACTTTAGTCGATCGCCACTCTGCAATCTCGGAGAACCAATAGTTCACAAGATTCGCCCGCAATACCGGCGAAAATTTGGTCAGAATGTGACACAAATCGGACCATAAACCTCTTGCAGCTTTACCTCCGACGGGTCACAGATTCCTGAGTGGAGACAGACATCTCCTTAGATGGCGCGCATTGAAGTAAAAGACAACCTAAAACAAATTGGAGGCAGCTACATAAGGTAAGGAAGGGGATAGCTCATCTATTTGTGCCAGAAAAGTCGGACACTTCCTTAGCTTGAGTGTTCCCTTTATTGTGGACTTCACCAAACTAATATGTTTCATTAGTGAAGCGTAGGTGGACCTCGCCCTCATCACGGGGCTGGATGATCTTACAGGCATCTGGAAACTAAACTGCGTTTGGTCAAGTACTAGGTTGGCCCCAGAGCTTTTATGTCAGACGTCTTTCTCAACAGGCACTATGTGGGAATGCCCACCGTGAAGGCAGGTGTTCCCGTAAAGCAAACCTGTTCTTGTTTGTCCCTGAAAAGTCGCAATAAAAAATCGCTCCCAAATGTCCTCTCGTTGGCTTTTCTGTCTGCTTCTGGGCCATGCCTCTAAACAAAATTAATAATTTCTTGCACTTATCCGACACAATCGACGCTACTCCACGAAAAACACCTCTGGAACTTTCCAAAATATAAACTGGACTGCACCAAATAAAATCAGTCGGCCGGCCTTCTGTGCCAAACCTCGCAACAAATAAATAAATGTCCTCCGCGAACTAAATTGAATTTAAATGCTTATTCCGCAGTACGTGCATTCCACCCTCCGCTACAAAGTCCAACAACCAGTGGCTTCGATCGGGGAAAAAAAAAATTCAATTTCACTCCTCCGAAAAGCCCCCAAAGTTGTTCTACTATCAAATTATGCAAAATTACCACCGCTGGTACTGCGCTCCACTCCTTTGTCACACACAAAACTCCAAAATCCCGCAAGTCGAAAAATAAAACGTAAAATTGCAACCACCAAATAAACGAAAGTGATACAGCAACGTCCTGAAAATTACGAATAAAGGATCTGTATAAACATGCCCGTTTTCGTTGGGTGCCCAGGCCCACCCCAGGCGACCTACCAACCCCGCTAACCAGTGATTCACAGTCTTAATTCGCACAAAATTCAATTACCACAACGACGAGCTGTAAAGGGATGAGCGCCCGAAATGAACGCCCGAAATGAGAGCCCAAAGTATAGCAGCTCCGTTGGCCTTTTCTCTAAAAATCGATGGCAAATTTATCCATCCGCCTCGAAGGGGGAACAAAAAAATCCCTAAATGATTTCCCAACGTCTTGTTACTGTGCTCTTCTTGGGGAGTTGCTGCGAAACCCTTATACCAATTGCATTAAATCGTTTTCATGGGAATTTATATCTGCGAACGCAAATAGGAGGATTCAATTTTAGATTGATTTACAAGGCTGTTTCGGGGGTTTCTCTGTTTTTATTGTGTACAGGACGATGTGGATTGGATTCGCAAATGTGTAAAAATAAAGCCTTCGATCGGGATTATTGCAAATACTAGGTCGCGCATTTCCTACGTTGTTGACAGAAACGGTTTACCGCCTATCAACCTGCGAACTGGCCAAACCCTACGTTTGAAAAATTTTGTGATTAACTTCCACGCATTGGGTATGTGTTAATTATCCGCCGGAAGTCAGCCCCTTTCCGGTAAAAATGTACATTCTTGTTAGGACCGACTTTACTTAAAGGTTTCGCATGACTCTGCTTTAAGATCGCCTTTGGCTGGAGTCCAACGATAAAAGGCGGTCACATGCAATGGCCTTGTTGCCTCCACTCGCTGCATTTATGAATTATTATTATTATTTTTTTTTTAAATAATTCCTTTTCGTAAAAACACAATATTTAACGAGATTTTGCGGGGCACATTCGTGTAATTAGCACATAAATTGAGTAAAGGCGGCCTTTGGCATGAGGAGGAGGATGAGAATAAACGTGACGCGGCTGGCCCCCACATACACATGCTTAAATGGTGTACGTCAACGGCGATCATGCAATTAATCACTTGCATAAGTGGAATGTGCTTTGAAACAGCACAGCAACATAAGAGTGGACTATCAATGGTTCGGTCGGGCGGAAAAATCCGATTATCATGCAACAAATTATATTTTTATTTTATTAACATAAAGTGCGTTTGAGGATTTAATTAAAAATTATCGCAATTTATAAATTTGCATTGGCACATATGGTGGTAGCCACTTTTCGTGAGGGGTGGCATGTGTTTGTGGGGGACTAGCTCTGGAGCTACTGAAACGATTTCAGAAATTCGTTGACTTATGGAAAGCTATGGGACAGGGTTTTGCAATAGGCTGCTTTATCATTATTTTTTTTATATACGGGTTGTTGCAGCTTTGATGGGCCAAATGTCATGCGACCTTTTGGTCTATTGTATACCCTCTGCTTACGCATCAGAGAGGTATATTTCCTTACGAGAATTCCCCTCGCATTACTGTGCTCTTAATACTTAGGCTCTTACTACTTATTCTTACTTCGTAGGCGCAGGGCCTATTGGACTACTAAGCGAGGGGTCCCAGATTCGATCATTGAAGAAAGCTCAAATTACATCTTAAGATTTTTTTCACTGCGCCACCTCTCGCGAACGTCTGACAAACATCCGAGAGTATATGACTGTCATGAAAGAGCCTTTTTGACCCGGCATAAAATTGTACATCCCTCCCATTCGTCCCAAAGATGAACTCACACAAAACGAATGGTTGTGAGAAGCTGGGCCTTGGGCCCCTCCGGACCTGTTGCACCAACTATTTTTCTGTTTTTTGTACTCTTCTCCTTGACGAAAGAAATGCGTCCTATAGCACTTTCTCTCTAGTTCAGTTTCTTCTAAGAATCTAAGGACGAGAACTGGCTCCAGTGGCAGTATATCCTCATCAGATAATGTGGGTCAATGTTCTGGGATTTTACAGCACTCATCGCAGACATTCTTCATATATACATACAGTTCCTTGAGTCGACTAAGATAGTGACATTTGCTGCATTACTTACCCTGGAGCACGCTACGTATAAGATATAACTGCCCGTGGCTGAAGCAATTCTTGATTAATTCAACTCCCGCTTTTCTTAAAGTTTGGCCCTCTAACTTATTGATTGTCATGGCAGAACAAACATTAATAGGAAATTGAATCCGTTTAAACTGAAATGGATAATTGCTGGGAATTACTTGTATTCTTGGTATAAACACTGTATCTCCTTTACCAGACCAAGTTGAAATTAACGCCTCAATAACGTTTTTCTGCAACGAAATCGCTCTCAATCTGGTTCCATTACAAAGCTTAGGGGATTCAAATTGCGAAGTTGGATTCCAACTTTTAATTCCAGGCCACGGACTGTAATTCTATTTAAAAACTCGACCGGGTAATGTACTGCCTCATCTTGATTGCAAATAGCATTTATAAACAGGTACGACGTATATCATCAGGAATTTTCCCTAATGTAATAATACCACGATCTGGTATCACTGATACCTATACCTATTTGACATTCCTTTCCTATATAGGTATTTGACATTTCTTTTTTGGCTTTTTTTGTTCTTAACACACCAAACAGTCTGTCTCCCTCTCCGTCATTGGAGTAAAATAAGGTTAAAAGAGATGTCAAAATATTGCGCGGTTAGTATGTTTGATTTGAGAATGAAGTGCATATCTACTCATGCAGGTGAAAATCGTAGAAAGGTTTCAAATTTTGCCTATTTATTTAAAAACCTTTTAAGTTATCGAGTTATTGGATATCCTAAGTTGTACCGGCAGATGCCCTCTATAAGCTGCTTTTAAGTATATTTAAATGCTCCTAGTATTTTCGACCGGAAAGCGTGACAAAGAAAAAAGCAAAATGAAACGAAAAAATAAATTACTCATGTCCAATTTTTTCCGGAATTTATACAGATATAGAGTTAGAACAAAGTAGATATTGTAGGCCTAGGTATCCTCTATAGGCCTGTGAAAAATGCACCGAAAAATGCACCAGAATATACTGAGCAGTTTCTAAGATTTTTGCATTTAAATACATGCAGTCAAATTCAATCTTAACGCGCTTAGCACTTGCCACCCCATAAAAATATAACTTTTACCGGAAAACTGCCAAATTTCAGAGACTCCTGTCTGTGTTATCAAAATTTTCTTAATAAATGGGGTGGGATTCTGTAAGATGAAAACGTTCATGGTTTTCGTTCAAACGAACGTTTTGTTTCATGTAACTTCGAAAACGAAACGAAACTTTATTTGCGCGAAATCAAAAAAAAAAAACCAAAGCTATTTTACCGACGTTTTTGTTTTCTTACAGCGAATGCTATTTGTTTGACGTTTCTCATTATTTTTTGGTTGTTTAATTAGTAGCTGTGACTAATTTTTATTTCACACAAAAATATGCTGGCGAATTATTTATTAATAGCCGGCACAGTGTGATGGTAGCGATGAGGGGAATTGTGTTAATTTATGTAAAATCGGTAAAAGTCTTAGAGATTTTTCGCATCCCCTTACGCTGCCCGATGAAAGATTTGTTTATTAAATTGATGTCCATTGAAATTGGCAGTTTTGTTTTCGCCCGGTAGCATATCAGTTTCAATATATTTTGGTGTGAAATTTATCGTGGAACCGAAACCTAAAATGGTGAATTGTAAACAACCCTGTGTCACCAAACATGTTCCACTTCCAATTGGAGACTTGAATTTGTCAAATAAGTGGAGTGAGCTAATTTTAGAACCATCGAGTTTGTTCGGGACGAACCAGAAGTAACTAAAAGTTTTTGGTGGATGGCTTGGCGGATATAATAAGGCAGGTTTGAGAACAGGGAGAGACAGTTGACAGTTGAAGCTTCGTATCCTGCTCGCGCTAAATTTTAGCGTCTCAAGTCTCCACTTCGTTTCTCCACACCAAAGATAAATGGTCGTTAAATTATCAAACATGATATAGATGGGACAAAAATTATTTACTGTCTTCATTTCAGTTCCTTCGTGTCGGGTAAAATTCTATTTGCATTGGAATTTGTTTGCAATCTCCATATTTCTGATTTCTCAAGTTTTTTCTTTGTGTTTTCATCGCATGAAAAGGAATTTTTGGTTTTGTTTTTTCTTGTATTTATCATGCAAATGTTTTTTTCGGCCTCCTCAAAGAAAAAAATCCAAAGTAAATACAACACAAACTTTTTCCTCCTTTTTCTTCTCTCAAAATTTATCTTCGATTTAATGTACCGGACATTTATTTCCCAAGCTAAATGAGTGGAGACTTGTCGTCAGCCCATCTATACGAAGTTAAGAATTTAGCGAACGAACAGGATACTGCTTTGCTAAACTGCATCGCTAAATTTTATCTTTGTAGACATTTTTGTATGGGAGATAAAATTTAGCGCGAGCAGGATACTTAGCCTTAAACAGTGATTGGTAAAGTTCGAGATGGTAATCGGTTGTGAAGATAAGGAAGTGTAAAGTATGCAGTGAATTAAGTGTTTGGTTTAAGTCGGATAAGAATTGTTTAAAGAAATCTTGTTTTGAGCTGAATTTCTAGAATAATGTTATAAAAATGATTTTATTAGAAAAGTTCATCAGAATAGCGTTTTATCTTTTCGAATCCCAGCTCGGATGTAACAATATATATATTTACAAGTGTATAACAAGCAATAATTTAAAACATTTTCCTTGCAGTACTTTTTTTTAAGGACGGGCCGTTTTCATTTAATATTTTACACAACTTTCCCCATTTTTCTGCGGCTTTATCTCTCCCCTATCATTATATTTTTTTGCGTTTGTTTATAAATGTATTTAATTAAAATAAACAATTTGTATGCCGGTAATTGTTAATTTTGCTTACATTACTATTCGAATGGTTACCTTTTGTTACGACCAAAATATTGACAAACTAAATATTTATATTGAAAGCCAAAATATATGATATACTAGCTGACCCGGCAAACTTCGTTTTGCCCAAAATATATTTTTTGACTGAATTAATTTCAAGCACTCACGATTCCACCTGAAATTTGTTTCTTTGATCGAAATTTAGCGATACTTAACAGATGACTTCGTCCCGGCCAATATTTGGCGAAAATATAATAAAATCAAGTATTAATTTCTTTAAAGTCTATTAGATTTATTGAAATCTAAAATAAAGAATATATTAATGACTCAATTTAAAGCCGCACGATACACTACATTTTTTGTTTTCTGCTCCGGAGCGTAAATGAAGAGTGAGGATGGTTTCCCTACTCGGGAACATGCCACAAATAACTGGCCGTGTGAAAAACATGATTTTTCCAGATTTATGCCGCACACTTCCAGCGACTGCCCTTGTGACTTGTTTATTGTCATCGCAAATGCAAGTTTCACTGGGAACTGAATACGTTTGAATTGGAATGGCAAATCGTTTGAACTCAAGGGAATTCGCGGGATTAGGCATTCTTCTCCTCTGAACAGCCCTTTCAAAATCCTTGCCACTATCACATTGTTCATTAGCTTCATGACAATCAGTCGGGTTCCATTGCACAGTTTCGGGGCATGAAGATTTCTTAGCATAATGACGACAGATCCAACTTTAAGACGCAAATGATGAGGCGGAATGCCAGACAAATCCAAAGAGTTTAGGAATTCCACTGGATAATTGACGACATCGTCTTCGTTTTCAACGCGATCGATCGATTTGTATGAACGCAGCTCTCCCGGAATTTGATTTTGAATCGTCCAATTCAAGTCATTGACATCAATATTTTTCGCTGCTAAAATTGCGCGTGCGCTCAACCAATCGTAGTTACGATAATTTTGACCAATGTTCGGATACACATTAGTAATGAGTTCATCTTTCGTTAAGGTGAATTGACAAATGACAGGTGGAATGGATATTTAACCACTTGAAGTTTCAACCGGAATTTGTCCATTTCCGATTTTTAGCAGTTCTTTAGAGAAAACTTCTGCGGTTCTATCCTGTTGCAGAATCACTCGCATATTCATACTCAATGAAATGGTTTTCACGTATCGCCACAAATACGATGACTTCAGACATGTATTTAATTCATCCGCCGCTGTTGATTTCGGTATCACGGGAAGTGTTTGTCTGAAGTCGCCCGCCAACAGTATCATCACGCCACCAAACCGGTGATTATTGTTGCGCAAATCTTGCAATGTTCGATCAACTGCTTCTAATGATCGTTTGTGCGCCATTGTGCACTCATCCCATATGATCAATTTACAATTTTTCAACACTTTTGCCATGGCTGATTGCTTTGAAATGTTGCAAACATGATTTTCATTGATTTGCAGGTTTAACGGAAGCTTCAGTGCTGAATGTGCTGTTCTTCCACCTTCCAACAGTGTTGCAGCAATTCCGGTAGATGCGAGAGCTAACGCAATGCCACTTTGAGCACGTATTGCTGCTAATATCAATGATATCAGGAACGTTTTCCCAGTACCGCCGGGCGCATCAAGGAAAAATAGTCCACCGTTTCCTTCATCGACAGCCTTCATCAGTTGATCATACGCACTCTTTTGCTGTTCATTCAGCAGCGGAACATATGTTTGTAATTGTTGTTACAAAGTTGTTGTGTCGTAAGCATGCTCGCGTTCCAATTCACGATTCAATACACTTACAGTTTGACGATTTGGCGCTGGCATATGAATTTCAAGCAATAGTTTGTAGCCAAAATACAGAAAGCAAACGAACGAAAAGGGTGCAATTGAAATTTTGAATAAAACTGGAAAAACAGAACAAAACACTTAACGATCTAACAAAACAATAATAATAATAGTAAATTTAAAAATTTTATTTAAAATTAATTTGACTTTCTTTCAAATGTTGTTTTATTTTTCTTTCTTGATTTACAAAAGGGTACAACTTCTTTATCAGTACATTAGTTAATTCATTGACCACCCCCCCCCCCCCCCCCCCCCCCCTCATCCGTGACCACACAGCCCAAATTATCAAATCACAAAGAACATATACTGTGCTATCAAATGGAATGACCGCTACAGCGCCACCTGTTGAGAATTTTTCAATTTTTCTTTTTTCCTAAACCTTCGCGGAGCAATTACGAACAAGTCCGCAGAAGGAAGTATCCAATATGGTCCAGTTGTTTTCGAGTTTTAAGCATCCGAACAAATATATATATATAGATAGATAGATACAGCTTCTCAAACTTTATTTTTTTTTGCCCCACAGTTTCTCAAACTCTTACGAACGAGGAGAAGAAAACGACAGCAGTTACATGAAGCAAATTCTCGCTTTCGCGTGATTTCTTTCGTTTTTTTTTAATGCGAAAGTGGTTTTCGTTTTGTTTTTTTTTTACAGAATTCCACCCCTGCATGTATGCAAAAGGGTTTCTCGATTCCCTTCTACAAAGGTTCATTATAAAATTCTACTTTAAAATTTCATGTCGCCCGTCACAAAATTAACTCTAATGGCACTCGATGTGAAGGTCAGTGCCCATTGTCAGTAAAATCCTGATGCGATGGCAAAGATTTTTTGAACTAAAATTTTGTAGACTCTACAATGAACAAGTCGTTCTTTCTAATTGAAGGTATACCCAGCTCTCGTATTTCAGTAATTTGTGCAGACGCTGCAGGCTGAACTTGCACTTGGTTAATATTAATACAAAGCGTTACAGACACAGCATACTTCCCTTCCTGTTAACTAACGCAAGTGTTCACCTTTCGGCACTAATTACAGTCATGTTTCATACGGTACTACTTTAGCTATATGCGGATAGACCGAAAACTCTGCAGCGGCAAGACTCGAGTGTATCGCTAGCACCTCTACTCCATATACTTGACAATTGAAGTGTCGATACGAGGAGAGACTCTTGAACTCGCGCGCACAGTAATCAAAATAGATTCCGAGCACAAGATCCGTCCCTTTGAATCGAATACATTCGTGTCTGTGCGTTATACAGCGAACTATGTGTTGCACTCTCGAACGTTGAAACCCTATACGGTATCTCCATTAGAAAATTTCAATTGTCGACTTCATTTGGAAGTAGATTGCACTCCCGTGCTGTCGCATTACCAAGTATCATCGATGATACATTTTCTGGTGGGGGTATGGCATAGGTTCGTCGCCATCATCTCTCGTTGGGATTAAGTTATCTTAACAATTCCTTTGTGTTCGTATATGGTGCCTCACTCTTTCGTCTCACCGTCACATTTGGTTAGATGTTTAGTTTCCTGGATCTAAGAGATTGAATTGCACCCCAGTATGCTGTCAGTATGCTGGGGGTGTTTCTGCTTCGTGTTTATGCGATGCGAATGCTATACTCCATACGTACAGTTGCCTGCAATGGAAAAGAGTATTTGATTAATGAAATTGTTTGACTAAGTATATATAACTGGCTTTTGCGGTATACGACGTATCCTTTATATGGGTGCTAGTCGTAATGTGGGAGTAGCAGGATTCAATCAACTTGCGGCGGTATTTGTGGATCTTTGTTGGCCTTGGAAGGGTTGCGTTCTTAATTTTGTAAATACTTAGCAAAGCATAGTGGCAGAGAAATGTATCGGTTTGGTATGTATTGCAGTGGAACCATATCTGTGGTCAGTGGGGTATGCCGGGCAGGATTTTTCGGGATTGGGTTGAGTCTTAATTTTGAGATGAAATATTCGCCAAAGTAATCCATCAAAGAATTCTTTGAGCTGTTGGGCTAGATGTGTGGGAGCGATAACCCTGCCCCTTCCGTACGTCACTATCTGTGGTCAGTACACCCCATCCTGGCAGATATAGAAAGTTTTTGATTACTGTACGTATAGATGGAGGGGTTTCATTTTTCACATGCGTAGTTTGTTTGGATCGCATATATTGAAATTGGTCCGATTGTTTACAAAGTTTGAAACTACAGAAGTTTGCTTACATTTTTCTTCTTCTTAAATATATAAACAATCTGGCAGAAGATGTTTTTCTGGATCCAAAGTATACCTTCTGTTACTCCCACTGTCTAATCAGACGTCTGTAGTTTGTAATTTTTTCGATTTTATTTCACCCAAACTTTGTTTGTTAATGTCGGTCGCCGGTTCTTAACCTTCACCAATAGGAAACTCACTCTGAAGGCTGCAACTTAATTAATTATTTCCCAAATGAGTATACTCTCGGTGGGAAGCCGCACTTTGCTTTGTCAGGGTTTCATCTCCCCCATTCGCTTTCATCTTCTCAATTAAACAAAAAAAAAATTAAAACACATCGAAAAAAAAGACCATCACCCATCCAAAAAACAAGAAAAAAACACACACAGAAAATCATAAACAAATGGCTCGGCATCTGGATCAAATCATGCCTCAGGCAGATAATACGCCTCCCTTGTTTGTCGTCATAAAGGAAGAATGTTCTGAAAATACCCCCAAAAAAGGAACACACATTATGTTAGCCGGCAAAACCCCCCTGTGTGTGAGCGTATTTCAATATTTCCCGTCTCGTGAAACGCACGTACACTTGGCGGCACATTGGCCATGTTAATTTGTTTATAATCACTGACACTTAACATAGCGAACGCACCTCACGGGTGCCATGGCCACGCCGCGCCTCTGTCAACTCGTGCTACTGCTGGGGATTTGGAAAAATGTGATTTAATTGAAATTCCAGCGGTGAAAAGTGAAATACCGCCTCGGGGTGGCGGCACATCGCACATATGCATGCATGCGTCCGTTGTCATACCGAGGGACGAATTTATCTGGAGCACGCGCGTTCATGCCAGTGAATGTGTCCCACATGTAACCTCTTTAAATTACCTATAGCGAGGACCTTTAGCTAATTGAAAAGGAGTTTAAAAATAATTTTATGGAATTCATACGACACAGAGAGATATAGGGGGGAGATAGGCGCCAGCATCAGACCCAGGATGCATATGAAATTTGTATTATGTGTAACTATACAGCGAAGGAATTCCCTTGAGCGGGAAGGCTTATCTGTCGTACGTTGCCAGGTATATATGGATTTTTGCCATGAGACTGAAACATTTTTCAGGAAATTCCTTTCTACCGAGAGCTGAGCGAAAGGATGTGACAGCAACTGTGGAATTATCTGAAGACTAATGTCGACAGTTCATGTCATAGAGATGTAACAATATCCGTTTGAGCTTGCATCCTTTATTCATGCAAATTTCAAACGAATAGCTGTTTTCGGAAAATGCAATTTCATTAAAAGCGCCTAAGTCGAGCATGACAGAGAGAAACAAAAGGCAGATATTTGCGATCTTTCAATCTTCCACTCGGTATGGTAATAGGAAAAGATTTATTTACATAGAACTAGTCCCTCCACTTAAGGACTAATTAGCTTTGTCGGTCTGTGTTGGATAAGATTTTAAAGATTTTCATGCAAGATCGAAGAGCAAACGCCTCATTAGTTAGATCAACAGCCTAAGAAAGCTCAGGTAACGATGTAAAGTTGGGTTTCAGATCCCCCAAGTGAAAAGCAGTGGAGAACCTTAGAGGGAAGGACGTGTGAACTAAGGGAGCTTCCACAAAGCAGTTAGCATTAATTAGGAAGAGTTTGTAAGATACAATAGGCCTTTTTTATTATGCTCACATGATCTGTATAGATCATTGATTTCCATGGTTTACAACAACAGGAGAAGATCCAACTTTTGTTGTGAAAATCAATGATCTATACAGATCATGTGAGCCTGATAAAAAAGGCCTAATATTGCTGACTGAAAACCATATCAAAGCAGCCTTTGTACAAGATTAAGACCGGGAGCTGATTGTCATCATATGTACAGGTTGGGGCTATAAGTTTCTTTTTATGCCCTCCACAGGAAGGTATATTCACTTTGTCATTACATTTGTAACGTCAAGAAGGAGTCACCGGAGACTTCATAAAGTATATATATTCTGAATCGATTTAGCCATGTCCGTCTGTCTGTCTGTCCGTCTGTCTGTCCGTCTGTCTGTCCGTCTGTCTGTCCGTCTGTCTGTCCGTCTGTCTGTTGAAAGCACGATAGCGACCAAAGGAGTTGACATAGGCGAATGAAATTTGGTGAATGGACTTCTTTTTATCGTCGTCAGGTAGGTACTGAAAATGGGATATGTCGGTCAAGTAGTTCGGGTACCTTCCATACAAAATCAATATTATACCCATGTGTCTCTCTGTCGGTTGAAAACATGATAGCGTCCAAAAGAATCCACGTAGGCAAGTGAAATTTTGTAAGTGGACTTTCTTTTATTGTCGTCAAGTTTTTGCTAAAAATGGGCTATGTCGGTCAAGTAGTTCTGGTAGCTCCCATACAAAATCACTAATAGACCCATGTGTCTCTCTCTCTCTCTTGAAAACAGGATATCGTCAAAACAAATCGACGTAGGCAAGTGAAATTTTGTGAGAGGACTAACTTTTATCGGCGTCAGGTTTATATTAAATTTGGACTATGTCGGTCACGTAGTTCTGATAGCTCCCATACAAAATCAATAATAGACCCATGTGTCTCTCTCTCTCTTGAAAACAGGATATCGTCAAAACAAATCGACCTAGGCAAGTGAAATTTTGTGAGAGGATTTACTTTTATCGTCGTCAGGTTTATATTAAATTTGGACTATGTCGGTCAAGTAGTTCTGGTACCTCCCATACAAAATCAATAATAGACCCATGTGTCTCTCTCTCTCTCTTGAAAACAGGATATCGTCAAAACAAATTGACCTACGCAAGTGAAATTTTGTGAGAGGACTACCTTTTGTCGTCGTCAGGTTTATATTTAATTTGGACTATGTCGGTCAAGTAGTTCTGGTACCTCCCATACAAAACCAGTTTTGCATGACTTGTATGCAGTGGAGGGTTTCAAAGCATCGGTCAGGCCGATGATAACTCTTTTACTTGTTAAAAATGCAATAAAATTAGCAAAATTACATTTTTTTTACATGTATTATGGCTTTATTAGTATGAGCAGACATTCCCATTAATTATGAAACAAAACATCGTTTAAGTGGCTGCCTCGGCTGGCTTCGCAGTGGCCCATTCTGTCACTCCAATTTACCAAGACCTTTTTGATGGTTTTCGGGCTGTAGCTCACGGTATGATTGGATGATATTGGCCTTAAATGTTTGAATCGATTATTGGATTATTGGCATAACATCGGTCCTTCACGGTTACCCACGGTTACTCAAATCGCAGCTCCGAGTCGGCCAATTGACATCGCCACAATGGCTGATAACACGATTTGGGAATTTGGTGCGCAAAAGATTGATTGTGGCATGGCGCTCCATCCTGCATGAACCAGAGATCGTCCAAATCCATGTCTTCAATTTCAGTAAAAAAAAGTCGGTTAACATGGCTCTGTAACGCCCACCGTTGACCGAAACCTTGTTCCCAACATCATTTTCGAAGAAAAATGGTCAAAATGATCCGAAGATGCCACCACTCCACAATCCGCACCAAACTGTGAGTCTCTGTGGATGCATTGGCGTACGACAACGGGGACCATGAGTGTTGTCCACTGGCATACCAGTCTCACGAACTTTTTGCACAAGCTTGCGTACAGCAGTCGCGGTGAGTGCTTCATTTCGGCCGAAACTTCTTTTCAAAAACGCACTGTTTGGGCTACATAGCAATTACTTTTTAAATAAGTTTTCAATATTTTCAAACGATGTTCAAGCGTAAAGCGACTTATTTCGTTCAGCGGAGGTATGATACCTACTGACTTTTTGTCAAGATTTCGAGCGGGAAACAGCTGTCAGTGGCAAAATAACCTATGATTTAAAAAGAAACCACTAGATGGCCCACCCTTTATTTCAAATCTTTGGCTTTAGCTTATAATAGTGAGCCTTGCAAGTCTACCCGTCGGTTGGATGCTTGTAACTTGCAAGTAAAGTGACTTTTTTATAAGCCACTTACGGCCCGTCAAAATTGTCTGCAAATGAGTCTGGTTCGCTGGACTGTTGCACTACCACCTAGATGAAGTGTCTCTCATTCTCCGGTACTCATTAGGTGTACCAGCGAGTGTGTGTGGCTTTTGTACGAACATAGTTGAAAATAATTCTCTTGAACACCGTCACCATTAGCGGCGGGGCGCGGACGGTGCCCAAGCTTGGGTTTGAGTGTTCCTCTGTTTCCTGTTTGCAACTGTTACTTCCGAACTTGTCTGCTGAAGTAGGACACTTCGTTAGACGATGTTCAGCAAATTATACACAACTCCCAACGTCTTCGACGTTTACCCATCAGCACCAACAACACCGATGTAGCCCTCTCTCTCTGTCTCTCTGCTGTTAATGGCAAGCATAACAATTTTGATGAACAATCCCATCGACTTACAACAATGATTCACTTTTCACTCCTTCCGGGCGCATTGCAATTAATTATACTTTGCATTCAAACATTTTGAATGGAAATTAAAAAGAATCTTACGAGTAAATGAAAACACAAAATCCATTTGCGACTTCAATTCGAAAACTTTTCCCCCCAGCCTCTTCTGCCGGCGTTGTATACAAAACTCCATTCCAAGTGGAGTGGTGGGAAGGTGGGAGACGGCAACAAAACGATCGGGACAAAAAAATCAACGCAAAACAAAAGACATTCAACTTAATCCATTTCTCTTGTAGTCAGGATTAATATATCACACCAGCTGAAAGATGTCTTCTCCGCCTGACTCCATAAAAACAAAGACGAACTAAGTAAGAGGGAGCAGCAAAAAAAATAGAAAAAAAAACAAAAAAAAATCAAACACAATAGCGCTTCCGTTTGCACCCATTACCTCCGCCACGAGCGCGCACCTCCTGTGTGAATGTAATGAAAACGTGCAACGGTAGTTAGAAAACCGAACATTATACGCCCTATCAACTACGCGCGTTATAATGCTCGAGGACATAAAACACTTCCACGTGAAAAGTACGCGCACGAAAAACATAGTGTAACCGGATGGGGCATGGCAAATCCGCAACACAGCCAAAAACACAATTAGAGCGAATAACTTTCGCACCGTCAGGTACGAGCGACTGTTCCACAGACACCACTCTCTATCACCCAGCTAATCACTAAAAATGGTTCGAAAATTTTTAGGGGGGGGCAAATGGTTGCATTTAATCTTGTAACGACTCCATCCATAAGTTGAGGGCATCATTCGTTGAACCCAGCACGCGGGAGTCTTGTACCAAACATCGTTTATTCCCAATGACCCTCTGTATACTGTTGGCGTTCGCCACCCCGGTGGCCAAATTAAATTCTCCTGGAAGCTCATCGCACAGTCTGCACAACTGCGAATGGAGTTTTGAAAGTGAAAAGTGTGGAGGGGGCCGCCCGGTATCCTTGGGTATCATCCCTTTGCATATAGGTGACGGTGAATCTCTATGTTTTCTAACCTGGCTTTTCTTCGTTCCTTTTTTACCTACTACCTTTTTGTATATACCTACTTCAGAGTTGCGCAACTCAAAAGTCACGTAAGCGTTGTAATTTCAGGCGCCCGAGTCACGTTTTATGTCGATGTCTTATTTCACGAGGCGTGAGGGAATGAACAAGCTAGCGAAGTATCTCTGAAAAACAAGTGGAACGAAGTTGTTCAGTTTCTTATTGTGATTTGTGTCTGGGGTGAGGATAGGGCATAGTTTCGCATATGGTTAGCTTAGCTGTGTGATGCATGGATGCGAACAGCCAGGTGGGGGGCAGATACAAAGGACTTTATTTCAATTTCTTTCATAACGGAATCGATAAATTCTCTATCTCTTTGGTTGCAAAACATGTTCCCAGTTGTATTTCATTTGTCGGAAAGTTCTTATTTGGTGTGCAGTACCCTACAAGGTATCCTTTGGAAAATATTTGAAATCCGGGCTTGAGTGCTTCGGCCGTCCTCGCCGTTTACCTGTACGCAAAACTTGTTTCACAATACCCCCGGACATGTGACTCTTAACAGACGTCCTGCTCATCTCTGCAGGTCTCTGTAAGGGTCTTCTTCTATTTCCAAATGAGGTGTTAATGTTACAGCTGCGGCTTATGCCAGACCCGCGCAAAAACCCTCCAAGGCTACGCATCTGATTCTGGTTATTTGTGTACCCCGCTCAATAGCTGCGTAACGTCGCTCAAGAGATCTCCAGCAACAAGAAGGCTTATATTTATCAGCAATCGTCTGGATCCAACGATCGTCTAGATCGAAACGATCTTTGAGCAACCATTCCTTTACAATCACAGCATACAAAGTAGGGTGTGTAGTTGCAGTTGGAATATGCAATTAAAAGGGATACTTTAACTGGCGTTCAGAAAAAAATCTATCTGACACGGACACTGAATAAAAGTGGAGTCCCTCAAGGGTCTGTTCTTGGGCCGGTATTCAAATACGACGAACTCAGAGACCAAGCAGAGTGGGTAGCTAAACGAAATTGGAAATGGTGCTAGACAGCTGAAGGAAGTTACATAAAATTTCTACACTAAACAGGTCCACAACCTCCGTTCCGTGAAACTTGAGCTGCTCTCATAATAACCATACAGGTCGGTGGTGAGCAAGCCATCCTATTCATTCATAGAATGGCTTCTGCTCCACGGACTTGAATTCACCGACCACCCAGCCTATACTCAGACCTCTTAGGCAGTATGGCTATTATGTCCCGGCTAATGGCCAACAAAGTCTGTCGCAGACCGACCGGCCACCAACCCGTACTGAAAACTTGTCAAAGTCTAACGACTGTGAATCCCATTTAATTATTCACTCCCTGTTTATAGGGCACAGCTATCCATCTAACTTCTAACTAAAAAAAAATAACAGAAAACCATCCACCCCAACCTGTCAACATGATTCATTTCGCATTCACACACCAACAAGAGTTTTCCGCTTTGACTTTACCATTTCCGGGCTTGAAATGTTTGAGATAAAACGCCCCGCGCCACATCGATGTCCTTGTCGTTGGACGCGCGAGTCTGCAAGTCTATGTTGCACTGCCAATTCGGCACCCGTGATGATGATGAATCCCCGCCTCACCCTTCCAACACAAGTGTCAAATCCAATGTCTAGATAAGGACTGCAATGCGGATCAATCTCTCTTGGCTATTGTTGGTGCTGCTGCTGCGTCCGGAACAATGTCGTATCTATCTAGGGCCCGGTCTGTATTTTGTGCGACACCCAAAACCGATGAGCCCGTCCCTCGGAAACGGTCAAACGATGATGTGTGCATGGAATGCATTATACCACGTATAGAGGTTCTTTGGCGAACGCTCGTCACCACGTCACCGAATGTTGTGCGCGCGATAGCAAAATGCGGTTTTCCCGTAAAAACCATACACACATCCGCAGTCACTCAGCTGCTTTCGGTTCAATTACTATTAATTTTAAAATAGGTGAGCGGCGGGGGTGAACGAATGGATATATCTGGGAGCACATCCGACCACAATGACTGACACTATGACGGTTGTGCGCGCTTCCCAAACCGCCAACAGACTGGCCACCGCCCGAACGAAGCCATTCGCTGCCAATAAACACCTATACACCGACACACTAGCATACGAAGGATATGACTTGTGTAGACCAAAGTCGCTATACTACGAAATGGCAGATAATTTGTTTAAAAGCCTACAATTGTCGCACGAGGGACGGCGTGCGGACTGAAGGACCGGCACCCGACTCGTCGTCATGTTGAAAAATATTCGGACGATTCTCGTTGTCATGTTATATGCACTCTCACTTGGTGTGCGCCATTTAGCTGTGGGCACTTTGCCCACATATCCTCGGCTAAATGCACACACACACGCCGAGCTATGGACACAGGTGTCAGCCGCATTCTCTATCTTCCAACCAACTTGAATCCTTCTGGTCGAGGGTAAATATTTAGCCAGAAATTCTGACGTTGGACAGCTGGATTGCGTGTTGTTGTTGTTATCGTTGGAATATGATTTTAGCCGTGCAGCTCTCGCGCGCCCAGGATGGATCCTGCGGTTATGTGCAGTATCGGTGTGGGAGGGCCGGTGTTGTTTTCCTTTTAACCTCCCAAATGCGAAATGGGCCGCAGCTTACCAGAGGTGAATGTGATTAAAATAATGAAACGTCCGCCCGTTCGGGTGGGTGGGGCTAGTTGTTTTACCGCACTCATCGTCCTGTGATCTCGTGTTACTGTGCATGAATATCTAATATTTTATCCGTTTACTTAAAGTTGGTGTAGGCGGTGTGCTGGCGGACTGTATGGTATGCTCCGGAGTTTATATTTCATATGACCGGGGATAGCAGAAGGCCGCATATAGTGATAACGATTATTAGAACAAATTACTTAAGAAAGGCAAACAGCGTTGTTGACCGCCCTGGGAGGGTGAGTGGGTACAGTGTGACGGGTAAGTTTGTGTTTTGATGTTTATCGCAGCGGCGCGGCGGTCGTTGGCGGGGGATAGTTTTCGAGCACTTAAGACTGTAGAACGAGGTGGGATTATTGTTTTGAAAGAGGAAACTCTATGCGAACGTCTGTCTGTAGGAAGCCAGAGGTGTGTTGCGTTCTTTGACTCGTTTTTGGGCCCGGTTTCCAGAATGGTTTAACTCGTTTTGGTTTGGTTTTCACGAGCGTTTGCTGACGCTTTTTTCGATGCGATTTTTGGTTGGGTTTTCGAAGCGGTTTGACTGATTTTGAACACATTTTTTGACGCATTCTCGACGTTTTTCTGACTGGTTTCTGGACGCGTTTTCCAATGCATTTTTGACGCATTTCTAGACGTATTTTTGACTTAATTTTCGAAGCGTTTTTGGCCCCCTATTTTAGTTATTTTTCGATGCGTCTTGGTTGCGTCTTTCGATGCAGTTTTTATTGTTTTTTTTAGAGCGCTTCGACGGGTTTTCAACACATTTTTTGACTCATTCCCAAATACATTTTTGACGCATTTCTCGACGTATTTTTGACTTGTTTTTGGAAGCGTTTTAGGGCCAGTTTTTCGAGCGTTTGCTAATGTTTTTTTTCATGCGATTTTCAGTTGGGTTTTCGAAGCGGTTTGACTGGTTTTGAACAAATTTTTTGACGCATTCTCGACGTTTTTCTGACGGGTTTCTGGACGCGTTTTCCAATGCATTTCTCGACGTATTTCTGAACCCGTGTTTTAATACATTCTTGACGCATTTCTCGAAGTATTTTTGACTCGTTTTAGGAAGCGTTTCTGAGCCTCTCTTTTCGAGAATTTGCTTACACACTTTTTGAAGCGGTTTGACCGGTTATTAACACATTTTTTGACTCTGCTCGACGCATTTCTGGACCCGTTTTGTAATGCATTTTTGAAGCATTTCTCGACGTATATTTGACTTGATTTTCGAAGCGTTTTTGGGCCAGTTTTTTCAAGCGTTTGTTAGCGCTTTTTTAGATGTGATTTTCGGTTGGGTTTTCGAAGCGGTTTGACTGGTTTTGAACACATTTTTTGACGCATTCTCGATGTTTTTCTGACGGGTTTCTGCACGCGTTTTCCAATGCATTTTAGACGCATTTCTCGACGTATTTTTGACTCGTTTTTGGAAGCGTTTCTGAGCCTGTCTTTTCGAGAATTTGCTTACGGATTTTTTGAAGCTATTTTACCGGTTATTAACACATTTTTTGACTCGTCTCGACGTATTTCTGGACCCGTTTTTTAATGCATTTTTGAAGCATTTCGCGACGTATTTTTGATTTGATTTTCGAAGCGTTTTTGGCCCCGTATTTTAATTATTTTTCGATTTTGGTTCAATGCAGTTTTTAGTGTTTTTTTTGGTGCGGTTCGATGGGTTTTTAACACATTTTTTGACTCATTTTCGACGTATTTCTAGACCCGTTTTTCAATGCATTTTTGACGCATTTCTTGCCGTATTTTTGGCTTGTTTTTCGAAGCGTTTTTGGGCCCGTATTTTAAAGCATTTTTTAATCGTGTGATGAAGTATTGATTGAGAAGACGCTATACAAAATTCAAATGATTTTTGGATTTAAAGCTGATCCTAGGCTTTGCCAATATTAGAGAAGATAGCAGCCAAAACGCTGACTAAACTGTAAGTACATTGCCCGTCAATATGTAATCACACTAAGCGCTGTTCCCGTACTCATATCAATAACGTGAATTAGGACCTAGAACTTGTTCTTAATAAACAAGTAAACCAACGTTGAGCATCCGCATTGCGTTTATTGAATTATTCAAAGCTTTATCATCGGTTAAAGTTCGTTTATACCCCGGCAATGGCCTGAAAAATATCCGCATACCAAACATCGAATCCAACTTCAAAGCAAACCAACTATCACCCCCCGGAAAACAAAGCAACTCAATCAAAACCCATTCAACCAATAAATTAGATTTTCAAAAAAAAACCAACTTCTCTCTAAAGTCCATTCCATCCTTCATGTGGATAGCAAAAAATTTATGACCAACCGACTCCCAGTCATATCCTGAAAATTGAACCCTCAAATCCAATGACAAACGTATAGTACATCGGACTGAGAAACTCTGACGTACGGTCGCATCCACATGAAGGCATTTATCGGTTTACGGCCCCCCCTCTCAGTGTGCATGTGATACTCCCTATAGCATGACTGATTTGGAGAAGCTCTCCTCTGCCAGAGGATGCCACCCAGAGTTGGTGTGCATAATTAACAAAATTAAATCATAAAACTTGGACAAGATCCGGAGGGTTGGTACGTGTACGTTTTTTTTCTTCGTTCATAGGCGGCATTTTCAAATTCAATTACACTTTGGATACAGCGCATCCCTTTTCGGTAGACGTTATAAAATATTTTATGGCAATAGCGGCCAACTGCAAGTATACCTCCAACGAAGTGTCAATGCGCGAGCCGGTGCCGCCTCGCAGCAAGGCCAATATTGCTAAGTGCTTGTCAAAGGTGGCGCCGCGCTGCCACTGTCGCCTGATTTTGCTACTGCTGCTGCAGTGAAATAATAATCATTGCACACGAGAGTAATGCAGTTAAAAGAGATTTACGATATTCATTTTGTCGGCGTCACCAGGAACCGTAACCGAAACCGTAACACAGACGGGACCACACCATAACGTCTATGGGGAGTTTTTTTTTTTTTGCCTACCTACTCAAAGGTGGAAGCTGTGAATTTTTGAATGTGAAACGGCGACTCTGCCATAGATCACTGCATGCATTGCGGCTGGATGAAAGGTATGAAGCCGCCAATTCTCATTTCCACATGATAGGGGTAGTATTTTGCTGAGTTTTTCTCTCTATTTTTTTCTATACGTGTGCGGTCGAGGCGGTCTGTGCAACTCTAAGCAATTCGCACAACGATGCTGTGTAAGCGAATTTCATTCACTTATCCAAGGAAGTGGATTTTCTATATAATTTTTGGAATTTTTTATAATTTTTTGCGAATGAGACTGTTGGTGGAAATAATATGGAACATTTTGTGGTCGCTGTTAAAGCGTATAATGGGTTCGCCCTCCCGAGAGGAGTGTGTAAACAAAAAAGCTGGGTTTGTAATGGAACCGTGGGAGCACTCTTAATGGTAGCCGCATGTTCTAAATGCCACAGCGATGTTACCCGTCTTGAAAGTGCAAAACAGACAAATCATCATCATCACTTTTGCGAATAGGTTTACCCATTTTTTTTTTTTTAAATATTTGCAACTGAATCTCACCGACAGATGGCGCTGTCCTTCCATCAAATACAAGAAGCTGCTGTTATGTTATTCTTAGTTGCACATTTTATCACAAACGATTTTGGACGTTTACGCTAAGTTTGGATTCAAAATTACTATCCTTTCAATTGCAGGAATTCTTTGATTTGTTACTGTCTGCAAAACTTACTTTGTGACTAAAAATCCATTCTCAGCCAGCTTTCCCTAAGGCTAACTGGTAACTTTTTCTATAGCAGATCGTTTCTCTTTTAAAATTAGACTGTCTTAATGCACCCGCATCTCACTACAAACTAGAATTTGAAATTAAATCCTTCAACAAGCACCGACATTGACATGTGTACTAGCTTAAAAAAGATCACTCAACTCCAACCTTTCCCAGCCTAGGTACTGATACAGCCCTTCACAGCTAATTAAAGGTGACAAGCTTCTATTCAGTCAATCGCCCCCTACAATAAATCCAACATCTCATTATGTCAACCCGCTCAGAGATCCAAGCAATTTACAATTATTTGCCTAATTAGCACTTGTAACCCATAGTCGCCTGGCATTATCTTTTCGATTTCACAATCCACTTGCGTTATTTCATTTTCACTATTTCGCCGCACTGACAGCACACCGACAAAGCGGCAATTTGTCATCTCGGTGGAAAAGTGTCAAGAAAACGAGGAATCCTCTCAAATAAAAACAACAAAGCACAAAATTTCCTGTTGCCCCTGTTTCCACTTTCAATTTTTTTCATTTCTCCCCCCCAATCTCGCCTATGTGCGGGGAAAATAGGGAAATTCTCCCCAAGCTAATTACTCATCCCCGCGAAAAGTAAAAAAAAATACAGCTCATTGATGACTCCCTCCACCGCATTGCAGCACGTTCACCATATATAATGGCGGCATTTTTTCATCTCATCGGATGTGAAATTATTTTCCGACCATCTCGGTGACGACAGCCCTCTCCACCGGCACAACGCGACACTGTTTCTGTTTGATCTGGTCTCTCTCTAAATGATTTACGATACTAGGTAGGACATATTGAAATTGATGACGAGACGAAGTGTGCTATTAAATCACAGCCAAAAACAAAAGCCGAAGGACATCCATCCTCGGATGGTATGCACACTATTTTTAGGCTGAAAATGTGACGGAATGTGTTTAGCTGAACCCGATTGTGTGTATGTGAAAGGAACGTGCCTGCCGTATGAGTGACGTGGATTTGTTTTTCAATTTCCACAATAACATGTTCCACGGAGGGAGCAGGTATATTTCTATTTTTGAAACAATGAGCCCACACCCAACCCCTTTTGGCACACGGGATTGAAAATTTTCGGAGGAGCTGCAGAGCCCTTGCCTGTTCAAAGGAAGCAATTAAATTCTCATAAAATTGAATGCGCCCGTTTAAGTCGTGTTCAACATGACGGAATTTATGTTTCAGACAATGTTTAGGGCCGACAGACGGGACGCGACGTTCCACTGGTGATGGAGTATACTTGCGTTGCTATATTGGAAGAGAGGTAATTAAAATTCAGTTCCGTTTGTCAGAGATGTGTTTTCTGTGGCAAGCTTATTGATTTATGTGAGGGAGATGCATTTGAGGTTGGCCAGAGACGGTGGAGATACAAGCTGTATAGATGACTAATTGCGCTATGCCTACACAAATGTGTAATGGCATTGTATATAAACATAGTCGCTACAATGATAATTGTCACTTGGAATGCATCAGCTGGGTTTTGCTATGGGAAATTATAGATATCAAAGTCGGTCATTGGAGTGAATGACAACTTTGGACTGGCTGTTTGGCATCTATGTATCAGATCATGGAGGTCATAGTGTATAGGGCTTACTTACTTATTATAGGTGGCGCTACAGTCCGAGGTGGACCTGAGCCTCAATCAATACCATCTTCAGTAAGCGCGAACTTTGGGTAACTGTCCCCAGTTGCGCACTCCAAGTTGGTTAATGTCCGCCTTTCACTTGCGCGAGAGGTCTTTCTCAACTGCATTGTCCCTCCGGGTTAGAATCGAAGATAGGGTTATCTCGTTTCTTATTATTTGTCGACTATATCATGAGCCCCAGTGATAAATAAAAGTTTCTACCCACTGAGATTGTGTAAACTTCTAAAATACAATAAATAAAGTTTTGGTTGGTTGGTGCGTGATCGAATTCACATACAAAAAGGTCGGCTTTATTATAAATACTAGACTCAGGAGAAATAATGAAGAAATGCAAATCGTTTTGATCCACGTGGCAAAGGGGAAAAAAGTGCTGACATTCACTCCTGCGAGCAATCCTTGGCTTTGAAGGAATATAAAATGGAGTCTTTCTATGACATTAAAGGGACTTTCATTCAAAATTCAACCTGACGATCTTTACTTCTCCTATTGCCGTAGGTGTCGAAGAAGTTATAAGTAGCAGCTCATCACCGATATGCATGTACCTCAGGGAGGCATACTTTGGCCTATTCTTTAAATAGCTCTGAAATAATTGCCGCTCCAACTTGGAGATGGGCGGTTGGGAAAGGCGGTAAACAACACGTGTCTTTAGACAAGTAGATACTGCATATTTAGTAGTCAGGCTAAATTATTTTGAGAAAAGGAACTTACTGTTTTTTTTAAGAGGAGAATGGTGCACACCACACCAGTTTACTCCTACGTTCTATTTTCATGTGCGTACCACGCGACATAATCGAAAGATAAAAACATGTATGACGTTTTTTTGTGTACATTACTCCGCCACAGGTGCTTTGCTTTTTCCCCACTCTCTGCGGAGAAACGTCACAACAATCGACGGAGAAAACACATACATGACGTTTTTTTGCGTATATTATTCCACCACAAGTGCTTTGCTTTTCCACCACTCTATACGGAGATACGTCACAACAATCGAAAGAGGAAACACATACACGACGTTTTTTTGTGTACATTACTCCGCCGCAGGTGCTTTGCTTTTCCCCAACTCTCTGCGGAGATACGTCACAACAATCCGACATTTTACAACAGAAAACAAATTATGATAGAAAACGATTCGCTTTAGTCTATAAAATTTGAAGAAGGGAATTCTTTAAAACCCGACTCTCCATTGCTCATTGCTAAATTGCTCAATTGAGTTTCATTATTTTTAGTACACGCTCTATATATGGTTGATGTCGAGGCTTTGAAGAGTTACGTTTAGTTCATATATCCATAGGCTACTGAATATATTTCCAACAATATAATATAAGCCCTGACTTATTTGCGTAAACAATATGCCATCTGATTGAATATTTTTCCATCTGTAGATTCTCAGGGCAAGCGAGTGTTTTACCGCCACCACTGATATCCCATTTTTTTTTTTTTTTTTTTCTTTTAATCCCGAAAATATAAATCACCTTTTTTTGAAACAGTAATACACAACTTTATTGTCTCTCATAAATATGCAAACACTGCTGTTGATCTAATTTATATAAACAAAACAAACGTGAAAACGAATTTTCATTTTATTTATGTGCAAAAAATGCAATCACTGACATTTATTTATTTATTCAACTGGCTCTTGACAAAACAACAAATAGAACTAAACAATTTTTTTTAATTAAATTCAAATTGATTTCAATACTATTGGTGTATCCATTCTTTTATCTCCCTATTCTCATCTTTCATTTTGTCGCTGACGGGAGACCAACACACACATTCATATGTGGAAAAGTAATTAAAATAAGTGACCCAAATTCTACACTGAAATTACTGCTAAAAAACAAATGAAAAAAAAATATACAGAGAAAGACCTCCAGCAAATATGAAGACAGAAATGTAAAAAAAAAATCAAAATATTGTTGTAAGGACAGTGGATTGTCGCAGCCGTGGGTGTCCGACAACTACTCCCATTCACTACATTACAAGAAAATGTAAAAAATAAAATATAGTATGGATTCAGCACCAAATCAATTTTAAATGAAAACGTCGATACAAACAAACGCATCCGCCCGGTGGGCTGTTATTTTTTATTTTTCAAACAGCACAATAATAAAATACAGAACTCATAGTCCGCTCCATGTGTTATTTGTACAGTGGCATAGACGCTTGAGTATGGGATAGCTTTCATGGATGTGTGCATTTTCCTAAATCGATCAGACACTGTGGGGGGGAGATGGGAGAATATTTCGCGAAACCGGTTAAGAAAATGTCGCTGTCTTTAGAAGAGAGCAGGGGGTATCAAGTGTGTGTCCTGCGGAAAAACAAAATTGTGTAATAAAAACAATACTCATACTCAATCTGTGTTGATTGTCCTTGGAAATGTTTTGTCATTTTTTTGCTTCCAACTGAAGCCGTGTTGTTTTAGATTTATTTCGAATTTGTTCCACATCCATTCCGGATAGAGTGCGATTTGATTTTCAGTTAGAAATATGGTTTTGCTACATCTTTCGGTAACGAGAATCTTGGGAATCTTGTTCGATTGATTGCGCAGGGGGTGTCGGTGTATGCACCATTTGAGAATGCAATGGTAGTTTCTCATAAATGTGTGTGGGAATAAAGCTTGGTGGATAAAAAATGCTTTCAATGTTCGGAAGGAGATAATGATTAGGTAATCTATACATTTATAGTAAAACTGTATACGGGTCTTTCTCGTAGCGTTCATGGCAACTGGTAACAGCAGTTGGCATAAAAGCTATTTCACAAAATTTGAGAAAACTTTCTGTTAAATGTGTCTTAAGGCTCAGAGAAGAGTATAGGATCTGAAGCTTATTGCCATGCATACTTTCTTAGGGCGTTTTATAGGTTTTGTCGTTTTAAATATTTCTTAGGCTTCCGAGAAGAGTATAGGCTCTGTCGTTAGTTGCCACGCCTACTTTCTAAGGGCGTTTTATAGGTTTTGTCGTTTTGAGTGTTTCTTAGGCTTCCGAGAAGAGTATAGGCTCTGTCGTTAGTTGCCACGCCTACTTTCTAAGGGCGTTTTATAGGTTTTGTCGTTTTAAATATTTCTTAGGCTTCCGAGAAGAGTATAGGCTCCGAAGCTTGTTGCCGCGCCCACTTTCTTAGGGCGATTTATAGGTTTTGTCGTTTTAAATATTTCTTAGGCTTCCGAGAAGAGTATAGGCTCTGTCGTTAGTTGCCACGACTACTTTCTAAGGGCGTTTTATAGGTTTTGTCGTTTTAAATATTTCTTAGGCTTCCGAGAAGACTATAGGCTCTGAAGCTTGTTGCCACGCCTGCTTTTTGGGGCGTTTGAAACCTAAATACATTATTTTTCTAACTTCACTTAATATTTCGTTATCAATGCAAGGCAAATAATGTATTAATTAGCTTTCTGTTCCATCCAGAAGTTGCGTTACAGACCAAAATCCAACGCGATTATTATTTAATTTAAATTGGAGCGAAGGTCTTCCAAAGGCTAATTCTGAATCGCCCAAAACAATATTCCATTGCACGTTTTGAGAGCTGTACCATCGTCCAAGTAATGGGAGCTAATAAAGCCCATACAATTGATTGGCACTCTCTGGGCCGCATAGAATATTTTGCAAAGTTCGTTGTGGTTATCCAGAAAAATCTCACGCGGCTTACATATATAGCATTTTATATATATTATTGTTGCAAGTAGGTGCCACGCCCTCTTGTCTTCTGCTGCTTGTGAGTGAGTGCATTCAAGACCAAACCAGAATACAGTCGCACCAACCCACTTCGAATCGAAGTCACTTTACTGAGACCGAAAGGTGCAAACAACAACCCTCGATGTCAATTCTCTTTTCTTTTGTTTTTGTTGCAAATTCCCACTAAGAAGTACCAAACTCAACTTTACAGTTAATCGTAAAGACGTTTATACATAAAATTATAGATAAAAAGGACCCATCTCCCTCTCGCTCTATCTACACTACATTTCATCGTTTAGCACAAATTGTAAACAAACCAAACCCAAGGAGTGTTCATATTTTATGCTGTTTCAGTTTTATTACCCTGCTGCTGCCGCAGGACATTAGGCAATGAGCAAAAGCAAAATAATAATAATAAAGAAAGAGTAACGAACTGTACACGACGACAAAGTCGTATCCATAGAAGTTACGACCAAAAACCGAATAAAAACCGAAATACAAAATAAATGCCCTTAATTCCTTTGACATCAATAAAGGCAGTGTTCATTGAGCAGTTTATCCTTTAATTTACTTGAAACCATTTACACACTATTAGGAATATCAAACTGTATATGATATTGCATATTATTTATGCGAGGCTGAGGCATTTCGACCAAAGGACATGGCAACAACAATTGCAATTTAATTTTCTAGAATTATAATTTCCTGTTCTCATAATAAGGATTTCCGTCGCAGACAAAGTACGGAGCAGCACAACTTGTTTGCGAATAAAAATGCCAAGTCTGAGGAAATTTGCATGTGAATAACGGTTTGCATAGGCCACTGGTAGTGGTTTGGGAATATCGTATAGTTAAACTCCTTTCGTGGAGATACAACGACTTGGCATGGAGTAGTTTCGTAAATAATCTCCAATACTCGCACTGGTAGAGAGCTTCGTGTTCTTTTATAGCTGATGGTTGTGTACAAATACATGGACATTGTACACACTGTGAATGAATGGGTAATTGCTTTGGTTTTAGTAGACGTTTTCGGGTAGTTTTGTAGAGAGACTCTTTTATTTCGGCAGACAATTAGCAAAAGTTTGTAGGTACTTTGTCAGCGGGCAGAACATGGTCTTGGCATGTGCTTTCACAAGAGCCATGAAAAATATGGATGAGTGCGAGGGTTTCAGTGGTAGTTCTGGGTAACAACTATGTTGGAGTCAATGAGTGTGGTTATAGAGGGAGATATTTACATAGGTACCAAAAGTAGGGCTTCTCCAAAGAAGAGATGGTATATTTTAGTTTTTTGGACTTTTCCGGATGATGTATTATCCTGGGGATGTATGAAAACGGAATTGAATTTCACTTTATTCAAGGAGCTTAAAAAAAGTTGAGTTTTATCATGTAGTAAACTTAAAATATAAAATAATTTCCTTGGAATTCTTAAGGTTAAAGAAGCGCATTTTTAGTATAAAGCTCTCTGCAAGGATTGGGGTCAGCAAGGAAAAACAGCAAAAGTCTTTTTAAGTCATATTTCAGGAGCGCAGGTTAAAGATTTAACTTCAGACGACTGGGAAGACGACTTTAATATGTCGTATGGAACAGATCGTTAACATTAACTCAATTTTGACATAAGTCGAAATGTTCTTCCTTTCTGCCGTAGATTTTAGTGAAGGTTCGGTCTAATTCCGTTTAGTGGCTTCCGATTTAAGATTGAATATACAGGGTCATTCATTTCGTGGTTTCAAGGCGTCAAGTTCGTGGTTTGACGCCTGTCAAACTCAGCTGCCATTTGAAGTGTCATAATATTAGTGGAATCGCTTAGCAATCGAACAACGCACTCAATTCATGAAAACTAAGTACAAACTTACTACAAGACGGGAAAACGAGCCACGCACCACCACCAATTATGGCTGTATTTCGAAGTTTCCTGGTCGAGTAATATCACGTTTTGGCGACGTCAATTGGCCACCAAGATCATGCGATTTGACACTGTTAGATTTTTTTGAAGTGATATCTTCTTTAGGTGCTTTGGGCATTTTTAATATGGGGTAAAATCATTGAACTCGCGATACCAATGTTGCGTTACCAATGTTGCGACACCAGTGTTCGTGAAATTGGAACGAAAGTTGAGAGGGTATATAGAGAAATGTTTATATACAATGAAAAAGTAGATAGATGTATCAACTAAGAACCAGCGACACCTAGCAGATAACAGACCTATCATACCTCAAAGAGAACAACAGACGCCATTAATCGTGTCACCGGAAACTTACCTTCTCACTTATCGTTTGGGTTGTAGTCTATGGTAATTAATGTGGTAAATATGTGTTACCATATTACAAGGCATTTTGCGTTATTGTTTTGGGAACCATTTTGTGAAGTTAGAGTAGGAGCTAAGAACGCAGGTTATATTCTCTTATGAATACTTATACACATGAATGGATGAATATCTTTGCGGAATTTGTTAGTTCATTCTCTAAAGTTAAAACAACAAGTTTTTTTGTGAAAATAAATTGACTTAGCTTCAGAGAATTTGAAAAAATAAAAGTATAAAATTCGCGCGAATTTGAGAAGGTAAGTGTCCAGTTGTAGAGCTGAGATGTTGATGCCGCTAAGTGCTGGGAATGAGTTGAACTCGCAGCACAAATGTTGTGTTAGTAATTTTGCGACACCAGTGTTCGCGTAGCCAAACACTTTTGACGAAAAATGCCTAACTTGAGAAAAAAGATGCCTTTTTCAATAATATAATGGCTAAAATCAACTATAATTAATTATTAGTGACTAAAAAATTTGTTTAAATTAACACTTTTTGTTTTTTGTTCCCCTTTTTGAAGTGGCATTTAACACTATTCACTGCTTGTTAAGCAAAATAAAAAATGTCACTAACTGTTCTCGATTGTATAAAAGTATAAAATTAGGAATTATTATAATTGTTAGGTATTTTTCTATGAAAGAGAATAAAGAATTAAATATATAAATAAATAAAATAATAAAAATAGATATTTTTTTTTGGTAATGTGGGACAATAAATCAAAAACTAAACATAAATATAAAAAAATAAACAACAAATTTTGTATTTATACAACAAACAGCTTTCAAATTTGTTTCCAATTTCATTTCACTTACCGGAAGTGGAAGCTTAAATTTATTTTTAAGAAATGACAGATAGAGTGTTCGAAAAATGGACAGAGTTTGAAGGTGGAAACACATTCTTGAAGACCGATGTTACATTTAATTTTTTCTTTTGGCAAAGATTTTTTAAAAATGTTTAAGAAATTAAAAAAAATGTAATCAACAAAAAATTTAATTGAATTGAATGGGTATGGGAATCTTGGTTTAACAAGAGTTAGAGGGAAAGGGAATGCTTTCAGGAGTGCTGCTACCATAAAAAAGGTAACTTTTTTTATACTTTTTTATGTTTTTTTGTTCTTAAAAACTTTGACCAAAAAATTTATTTTAGATGTAACCTCGGTCTTGAAGAATGAAGAGAGATTAACAGCTTTTCTCACCACTTTAAAATACATACTTTTTTTTTTGTAATAAATAAATATTTTTGCTGCCTTGTTTTTTTTTTTGTTTCCTATACTAACTAGTAAATTATTTAATATAAAGGACCCTTTTTGCCTCGGGCCCCTTTTTTGCCCCCTTTCTGAAGTTTTTCAGCGGCAACGCTGCCCTAGGTCCAACTAGTCACAAGGATTCATTTGGATAAGTTTTCATTTCTAGAACGAATGAGCTTGAAAGCGCACCTACAACATCACCAACGAATAACGAACACTTTGATAGTCAGTTCAGTGGTTAACACATTGACTGCCATGGCTACCATATGTGATAAGCCTGTGGTAGTTCCGTGGGTACCATGGCTATCAAATATGAAAGCCAGGTATGTTTTCACTTTGGGCTGTGGCATTCAAAAACGGTAGCCACTACGAACAAATCCACATGAGAATAAATTGCTTGGCACCATACGATGAGATAGACGTTTGCGGTTTGAGCAAATTTGGAATATTTAATGTTTTATACCCACAGTAGGTATATATAAAACTAAAAGTAATTTTAATTAAAAAAAAAAACTCAATTTTATAAGATAATTCATTTATAAACTTTTATGTAATAAAAAAGAAAATAATTCATTACATTTTAAGAGCTTAGCTCCAACTAAAAATACAATTCATAAAAAGGAAAACATTAGTTTAGACCTGGCTATAAATTATGATAGCCATGGCCTCTAGTGAAAGAATTTGCATTAAAATGTCTTCAGGTGCCATAGATATCATATTTGATAGCCAGGACTAAACTCGTCCTAGAATCCAGGGATGCAATGCCAATAAATAATATTGCATCCATTTATTGCTTTATTTGCCCAAAACTGTAAATAACAAAATATTTTGTGTTGGCACCCCAAGAAATCGCCCCAAAATTGCCTTGGCAGTCAATGTGTTAAAAGTGAGGGTGTGTCTGGTGAATTACGGTTCATTAAGAGACACAAATACCGCCGTAAATCTGCTAACTTTTCAACTGCTTGACGTTCAAAACCAAAAAAAAAAATGCAATTCCAAATGTCCTCCAAACTGACCAAACTAGGTTTCATATTTGCAATGTTAACAGTTTCCCTATATCAAGGGCAGTTTGAGAAAAGTCCATATAAGCTGCTACGAAGAAACTTCGAGTTACATCCTTAAAAGGCTTCGCGTGACAGATTCATGAAAATGCAATTAGTTCTCGGTTTTTTTTTCTTTGTCGGTGCTTCGCCATCATCTAAGTTTCTAAGTGAGCACGTTAAGTTAATTGAAAACTTACTTCAACGTTTGATTTCACGTTTTTATAAGACCACTCTCCGAGTACACAAGCCAACCTTAAATAAAATCCTTTCATCTGCACTGTGCCATTCAAAAAGGTCAAGAGATGCACTGGCTTCTTGGCGCTTTGTTGGCCTTATCGTAGTTTTTCGATCGTGTGCCTGCCACTCGCGTAGAGGTAAAGTTGCGGTATAACTACTTGTCAACTTCATTGACCATAAAAACTAAAATAGTTAAAAGGGACACAAATCCTATTCATTAACTTGCACTACCTCCATCGACCGAACAGTACGATAGTATAATAGTGTGCGACGTGAAAGTTGATAATGGGACTGAGGAGGCGACTGAGGATTTTCCTCTTCCTTTCCTCTTTTTATCGGATGACGATGACTATGTATATGTACCCCTACACCAGTCGCTAGTATATGTAGCGTTGTCCATCGAGGAGATAGGGGCAATAGTCCTCCGGCAGCCGATTCACTTTGGGTATACGAAAGTATTCATGAAATCAAAAGAAAAACAATCAGAAATTACCTAATTGAAGAATCCTTTGCGAGCGCAGTGACTGCGAAGATTTTAAGATACCGACAGTATTGTTGGCAAGTAAGAATTGGTCGGAGTTTTCCTGGGGCTTATGCAAAATTTTTTTTTTACTTCCAATGGACATGATAAAGTGGCATTGGATTTATTTTTACTCTCAACAAAGTATTTGCAAAAATGTTGGCTGCAAGAAATATTGTACAAAAAATTCGACTTTCAGAAATTTTGAATTTAAAAATTTGAAAGAGTTTTTTTTTTCTGCAGAATTTCTGAGAGGTATATTTTTTATTTTTTCCTGGGACAGTTGTTTGTGTTCCCTAGCGGTGCCACTTTACTGCAATAGCAGTTGATCTACTGCACTTTTCGCAAAAAAAAAATCTGCTACCACTTAATAGTATCCTGAACATCAGCTGTACAAGAACCATGCATAAAAATAACCGCTGGAAAGAACGTCTGAACAAAAGTTATCGATTGAAAGCCAAGTAAAAAATAAACTACGAAACAAACTTAACATAAATACGCTTGGAAATGTAATTTTTTGTTAATTTTTTTCAGAGCTCAGACTCTCCTGGGCTTTTATAGTATTTGCAAAATTTTAATTTAATTGATTTAATTAAAAAAAAAATGATTTTTTATAAAAAAAAATTAAACAGATTATTAATATAGTTTTAAGCGAATGATCTTTGTTTTTTTGTATAATAGAAAAATATAATGCATTTTTTTTAATGATCTACTGCGCTTCAGTTTTTTTTAAAGTGGAAACGCTGTTATTCAGAAGGAGCCTTTTGTATCATGAAACTTAACAAAAATGTTCTAACAGTGCAGATCGTAGCCAAGTAAAGGGTTTTTCATCAGCGACTTGAAAACTTCAAATTTTCAGTGCGATCGCACCCTTAAACCGATTACCAAACTGTCAATGTCAAAATATTTTGTAAAATCAACATTTTCATCATGATGCAGTACACGAAGGAACAACGTTTACAAGTAATTTAAATTTACTGGCGAAATTCCGAGCGGCGGTCGCAACTTTAACAGCGTTAACGCCAATTTTCTTCAGCGATCGAAGCGGATTTTTGGTTAAACGCCTTCGTCAATAAGCGAAATATGCGTTACTGGACAGGTGAGAACTCTCATGTGCTTCATAAAACAGCACTTCGTTCGCAAAAAATCACTGTTTGGTGCGGTTTGGGCCGTTTGTTTCGTCGATGAAAATGACTGTCAAGTTACGGTAAATGGTATTCGGTACCAGCAATTGCATGAATTGGATATTAGTGATATCAGCGTGTGCCACAATCGAGTTATTGAAGTCTCAGTTCGGTGAACGTGTTATCTCGAGAAACGGACCCGTCAATTGGCCGCCGAGATCGTGTGACTTAACGCTTCTAGACTTTTTTTATGGGGCTACATTAAATCATTGGTCTATGCCAACAAGCCGGCAACGTAAGAGGACCTCAGAGCCAATATTGAACGAGAAATAGCGGCCGAAATGTGCGCCGGAGTTATCAAAAATTGTGTTCAACGTATTGACCGTTGCATACGTTCCCGTGGTGGACATATGAAAGAAGTCGAATTCCATTCATGAATGTTTTGATAGTAATTCAAGCCAATAAATTTGTTTTTTGATATCTCAAGTAGTTTGCATTTTATTTAAAAAATAAGTCCTTCTAGAAAGACCCTTTCCCTGAGTCACAATTAACTCTGCATTGATGTCACACCTGGGGCCGATTTACCCCCTCCGCGATCGAGTGCTACGTGGCGGAATTTGTTTTTCTTTTGCATGTGAAATCCGCATGATTGAGTGACGTATTGATCGGTCACGGATGCTGAAATTCACCTTTAGACTTTAAATTATTCAAGACCTTATATGGATTGCTTAAAATTTAGCAAGAGACTGTTTGGCAGACTGCATACGAGTATGTTTAAAAATAAATAAATAGTTGCCGCAACGGGTGCGTATACACTCGGATGTTTGTCAGAAGTTCGCGAGGGATGGCGCACTGGGGGAGAAAAAAAACTGCATATACGTTTATGTATATATACATATGTAGAACGCATCTACAAAAACTAACTAGCTCCAAATAACCTGGCATATCTCCATCTGCACGATCTTGCTCCATATACTGTAAACTCAGATGGGTACCTCTTGCCATGTTGAATTTCTTCTGTCACTTAACCACTGGCCTGCGGTTATTTCTCCCAACGAAAGACACAAGCAAATCATTCGCAACAGACACAGGCTCTGGGAATTTTTAGTTTTAATTTTCCCAATCTCATGAACTAACCCTCATAGATGGCATTCATTCGTAGGTACCTCCGTTTAGCTTTTCACAGCCCAAGGATCATCTGATCCGAAGCAATTAGGAAGCTTTGGCTTTTCACTGCCTGTCCTGTTTTTTCTTGTTCATCGAGTCCCTTTCCAAAGGGACCACAAAACCGAGCTGCAAAATGTACCCCAGATACGATTTCCACTTTATTCACTCTATGGGTATACGCAGAGGGGTCGGTTCATGATGTGGCGGGGAGATGGCGAATCCGCTTGTAGAAGATTTTAATTTTTGATAGGTGAAAGGATATATTTGGGTCTGTGTAGCGTGTATCTGTCTCACAAACAGAACACAAGATTATCTTTGCCAGCTCAACTGAAAGAGGTAAAGCCGGTGAGTCGATTACCTCTTCTCGGTTCGGTGTCCATGGAATGGTTGCCGTATGTTTGAGTGTGTTTTTGAGCGAGTCCTGTGGCGGATATGCAAAATAAAGGACCAATGTGCCAACCCTGTTGATTGGAATCATTAAGAATGTAAATTAGCCTTTGTTGCTTGGGATGATTTGGGTTTTTTTTTTCTGTTGTTGGCCAGTGCTGCTGAGGCTGAGGTCGATCGGTATATCACCTCTTGTAGGACACGACACCTTCAAGCGGTACAGATATATAGTTACGGGGTTAAACTGTTGTTGGAAGTGCGCAGTGTTACAGTTAATTGGGTGTTCCTCGCTCTCTCTCTCCCTCTCTATCTCTCTGTGTATGTTGAAACATTGTAATTGGATTTTTGCTAACAACTTCCGGTGATTTGCTTAAGGAACAAAGTGTGGATAATTTTGTGTGTACCTATACCGAGACGTTTGTATTGGAATATAAATTAGGGGTTCGCACAGATCGCAGCGGCAGAGTGTCCTTTGTGGCTTGGCAATATGTATACAGAGTCGGTAATTGGGTATAGATGTGCGCCCGATAATGTGGGATTAATTAAGTTTCGGTTATCGGTGATACATCTGGTACGAGGGTTCTTATAGTGGTAACGTGATTTATTGTAATGCCAGCGAAATGGCTTTGTAGTATGAGGTTGAGCTGCATTATGCGTTTATAATTTGATGCGAGATAGGTGGGTCAGGTTTTCTTTGCACCACAACAATTCTGATGATTTCGTGTTTTGTTCTATGGGTCTCTTTTAGGGCATTTGTTTGTGGAGTTGTTTATTTAGCGGGCTGTGTCTTTTTGCGGACCCCTTCTGGAACAGAAATATGGAAGAACTTATTGAAATTAAATTTATTTTGCTTTTAGGCGTTCGAATTGTTGGTTGTTTGCGGGCGCCAACAAAAAAGCAACGAATATCTTTTAAAAAGTTGTTTCTAAATGAAGCCCCAATTATTTATTTATTTCGAGCGATATTAATGGACACAGGACTTGTGCAGTCCTCTTTATTTACGTACACAATATACGAAATGAAACGTACCTGAGTGTGGTTCCCCTTTAAACCCTCCTTAGTTCAGAAAACCTGATGGTCATGCCAAAGCCGAATACGTATTTGCTAGTCGCTACTGTCTGTAAAATTGTCGTCTATGGCTAAACTCTTCGCCAGCAACTTTCGGAGAAATGGGTTCAACAAATGGTGGTTACAATTCCATTGGTAAATAAAACAACTCGAACCCTTTTTCTCCTTTATTTTGCTGACATTTTGATAAAGTGCCAGGCACACTGATATAAATCGATGCCCAGTGATGGAGAAGGATATGGAAGGGGCTGTTGTATTTGACAGCATCACTCGACTTTCTGCAGTCGTCAACTGTTGGGTTGTTGACAGTTTTTTGTTCTGGGTTGTCAGTCTTTCGTGTCCTCGTGCTAACACTTACCAAAACAGGTCGCAATTTTTAAATCAGTGGTTTAAGAAATATATTAAAATAGTTTAAATAAAATTGGATTACTTGTAAACAACTGTAAACAGCACTGAATTCTTCACTGTTTGTGGATTTAAATGAAACCATTAAAATCGTATGCTGGTGAAGATGCGTTCAGTCAACAGTTAGACACACGTGTCTCTGGCGTAGGAACAAAATCTGCACTCGTTTTGATTTGGACAGGTTTTGAAAGTGTTTTTGATGTAGAAAAGGATTCTCGTTAAATATGTCACCACCTTTCGGTGTCCATTTTAAAAAATACCTTGAACTTCTTGGAAATAGAACCACCGTCATTTTGAATAACGTCTTACGGATATTATTCGTTTTAATAAGGCGGCTGTCATACCCAATTAACTGATCTGCTCTGATCTGCAGGCGGTAAGGAAGAGCTGACAACAGTCCATGGCATGGACGATCGATCTTTTGGGCACCAAATCCCCAAATCGTGTTATCAGCCGTCTTGGCGATATCAATTGGCCGCTTCGGAGTTGCGATTTGACCCCTTTGGATTTTTGTTTTGTGGGTAACCGTGAAGGACCGATGTTAAACCAACAATCCGGAAACGATTCAAGCATTTAAGGCCAATATCATCCAAGCAATCCGTGAGCTACAGCCCGAAAACCATCAACAAGGTCTTGGTAAATTGGAGTGACAGAATGGGCCACTGCGAAGCCAGACACTTGAACGTGTTCCATAATTAATGGGAATGTTTGCTCTCACTAATAAAGCCATAATACATGGAAAAAATTGAAGTATGTTCATTTTATTGCATTTTTAAAAAGAAACTTTTTATTGGACCACCCTGTATATGACAAGTATATTCCCTAGGCCACCTTTGACGCACTGCCGCATCTTCTTCTCGGCAACATTTTTCGGATAGTTGTTGTGTACCTTGCACCTTGAAGCTGCTTTAAAACTTAAAACGAATTAAATGAGATGATTTTTTTGGCAGGTCGTCTAGCAAAACAACCTTTTTGAACTTCAGTTTATATAATAGAGATCACTTCGTTTTGGTCTTGTGGATTGAAAACTGAGCTCTACTCTCTCTCTTCTACCTGACGGTGGAATTTCTGTCACCTTCATCGCTTAAGAGCCCGCAAAAGTAATCTAAGCGCAAAGGCTTAGAGGCGACATTGCGAGATTATTAATAAATAATCATTTTAAGTGTCCAGGCTAAATTTTTTGATCTCACAACGGTAAAACTGTCCATTCAAAATTGAATATCGCGACCTACAAAACATACCTATAAGGTGATGGTTATAAATGATTATTAGTAAGGCCCATGTTTATATGAGCTACACCTTTGGAATACTATCTTAGGACCGTCTTCTTTGCCGCCAAGTGAGTCTCAAACTCCATCTATTGATACCTTTTTCCACACTAGGCATACTCTAAGTATTCCCCTTCTATGCGTAGACTCCTTCCTTCTCATCCATAGGAGTTAATATTCTTTTGGATATTGCGGCAATTAGAGCTAGTGTGCTTGATCAAAGTGACCAAATGGACTTGGGTATTTTCAAGGTTAGATCTACTCTAAAATGTAGCCAATGGTCCAACAGCTTTGGTCAATACTCGATGTAGGGCTTTTACTTGATAGTGACACCCATTTTGAGGAATTTATCCCGTTTTGAGAGATTTTCTGCAAATTTTAATATGTCCGATGGAACATTTTTGATATTAAAGGAATTTTCTGTCATAGTTACAAGTTTCATATAAAAATGATTTTCAATCACTAGTGAAATGAAATGGTACTCACTACGCAGCGAAACAAAATCATCTGGAATTAGTTCGTTGTCGTTCATACTTTTCAAACGGAATTTTTGCTGCTTTTGTCAAAAGGTAAATTTAATGAAACTACATATTTTTTATTTGAGAGGTCATTCCTCATTCCTTGTTTGAATTACCAATTGTTGTATTTTTTTTTTTAGTTGGGTTATTCTAACAAAAAGGGATAAAGTCCATCGAAAAGAAATTTTGTAATGATCAATCTGGGATATTCCATCATAACCTTCTGGCAACACCGGTACCACCTTATGGTCAGACGCCTTATTTCTTAAAACAAAAAATTGGCAAAGTAGGCGAAATGGCTCAGTGGTTAGTGTGTTGGACTACTAAGCGAGGTGTACCAGGTTCGATCCAAAAAAAAAAACACAAATTACATCTTAAAGTTTTTTTCACTGCGGCAACTCTCGCGAACGTCTAACAAACATCCGAGAGTATGACTGTCGTGAAAGAGCTTCTCAATTGGCCGTTTGTAGATCCCTAATACTGCAGATCCCTTAAATTGGTTCCAAAAATGAAAAACTCACACAAAACGAATACCTGTTCAGAAGCTAGAACTATGGTACCTACGGACCTGTTGCTACAACCTTTATTTGGCTTATGTCTATGAAAAATGTTTGGTATTTGGTGAGAAACAATTAATAAAATACAATTTTTGTAATTTCCATTTATGTCCTTCTTATTGAAACCATTCATTTTCACATATTTTAGAGTGCTACATAATTGTGTCAGAGGCTTGTGTCAGAGGCTTGTGTCACAATGTCGTCCAGACGAACAAAGCTCGCTTTGAGAGCTCGAATTTCTGATATCGAAATCCTACATCTTCCGCTGGTAAATTACGTAAATCATTCTTTGACGACTGGATTCATACCTCTCGTCTTTTACTCCTGGAAAAGTGCATAAATCTACACGATTATATTCCCGCAGCTAAAGTGGCCGAACCCACTTTACCCGATCAATATTCAAACCCTGTGCGAGAGCATTCCTTTTTTTCAATACGAATTTCACTTTGCACAAATTGCTATTTGAACAGCTTTTAACGAGATCGGAAAGGACCACAATTTGCGTCCTGCATTGTCCAGTGTAAATAAATAATGCGATAAATATTTGTCTTTTAAACCCATCGTCACGCAACGCAAACAGCTTCCGCGACCCCAAAACGACAGATAAATGCACCGAAAAGCGGCAGGCAAAATCAAACTACCCCGATTGATTATTATTTTTTTTTTTTTTCATGAATTTCCATTACTGTTGTCATTTATTGCTGCGCTCATTCGACCACTGATTGAAATACATGCAAGATGTGTAATATTTCTGTCTCTATATGCAGAGAGTGGGCAGGATATATGTGGTCACACATGGACGCAATGTATGGCGACAATAAAGCAACAAAAATGTGGCCCAAAAATCCAGAAGACAGCTGAAAGGTTTCCACTTCATTTGCGGACAAATATCATTGACGTTGATAAAAATTAAAAAATCATATAAATTGTGTAAATTGTGTAAATATTGCGGAATCGTGTTGTGATTAACAAATGGAGCTCGCGCTTAAAAGTTCTCCACTTGAATGCGAAATGTAAATTGAAATACAATTCAACGGCGTCGCCGACGCTTGAATTTCTTTCACCTGGTTGGGTGCTGTCGCTTCACATCCGGATGGCTAACTAGTTAAGCAGTATGGATGTGGATAAGCAGAACGGGATGAGACAGCTTTTCTTTTGATTAAATGATCGCGATGGATGGTTTGACGGTGATGCTTCCATCGTATGATTAATGACAATGGGTTTACCCGAAACGACGACGTAGGTTCTTCTTGTTGAGCCTACACCTTTAAGGAATGCTACGAATAATTGCGACATCATCTATCAATTTATGCGAGAATGGATTTTCATTTGGTTAACAGAGGAGAGGGTTGTATTACAAGCTCCATCAAAAGATGCCTGTGAAGCAAAATCAGTGATATAGTAAAGACTCACCATGAAGTTTAACAGGCGCCAGTGCTGCAACAACTGTTAACGTAGTTTTCCCAACTCAAATGGCAGTATCTGGACGTGAACTCTTTGTACAAGCTTGAAACTGGCTCCCAACAGGTAGCCGTCAGATACAACAACTCCACTTGATTGGAATCTTCTTTTGTTGTCTGTGAGTGAGTGAGTGCTTCATTTCCAATCGTTTATAAAGTTCTAACCGCCGTCTTATCAGCCATCCGAGATTTACTGCCAAACTCTTCACATTTCGCCCCTCCATCCCGCCAGTCAATATCCATTTAAACTCCCATCAAATCGAAAACTTTGCCACTCAATTCCAGCTCCACATCTTTGTGCCATCTTCACCCAAAAATCCCATTGACACAAGAAAAACAAATATTTCACATAAACAATAGATCGTCGCGATAGAATCATTGTTGCCAGCGAAACAATGGAGGAGGTGACACCCTTCGCCATTAAAGCATCACTCAAACCACCCATCTAGTGCAATTCCTGTCTGGAAATTAAGAAATTCTATCGCCGAATGGAATCTCGAAAAGCAATTTTCTTTCCACTTCCTCTTATGACACTATCGGTGGCGGAGCTGGCGTGCACCCAGCACAATTGGAACTGTCCACGAACGAAACAGAAAAGCACGGGAACAACGAAACGAAAACGAGAAAACTGTCAGGGAAACTTCTTTGTGTTTGCCAAGCCATCTCCTCGGATGTGGTATAGATAGTCGCTGCGATTTTAGTATCCCCCCCTTCAGGTAGAACAGTGACTCCGATTTGACTGGGATTCGTGCAGTCAACCCCGTTCCCCGTGGATGCTATAAAACTGGTAGTCAGCTAGTAAACTTTTCAAACTCTACTAAAAACTGACAGTTAGGCTGGCGGCTGCTTTTCAACCCCCGCCCATGGATGGGGGGTTGGAGCATTTGGACGTGTAGCGTCATTAATGATAAATGAATTGAACTTTCTGCATATAATTCATTTTGGAATCTTCTCCGCTCCATTGCAGGGCGACTGCCGCCCGGACAAAGCTTGTTATCAAATTTGATTATATTTTCGCACACCTCCGTCGTCGTCCGTCGAAAGAAATCCTTTGGGTGCGAGGACACCAGCCATTTGGCAGCGGTAGCAACTTGGGCGCCATTTGCACGTTTCTCCTGCGACTCAAGGAGTCATGACCTGCCCGCCCCCGGTCGGAGGATGGGCAAAATTATGCAAATTAATTATATTTTCGGCAGAGGAATACACAACACGACAGCACGGGACAGCCGACGCCAACTCCGAGCCAAGAGGAAGAATTAAAGACAGCATCTCTGGATCTGGTGCGGTGGGTGTTTGGTTTTGGTTGGACCACGACCACCATCAAAAAGGCGCGATCTGAATTAAAATTAATTGGAGCAGGTTCGATAGGTCCGGTCGGTTTACACGGAATGGGTGCCTCGGGCGGCTGGTTATGAGCGAAAAATCTGCCTGAATTCACAATTCCAGTTGATAATTTATGAAGTGCTGTAGCGAAATGTTAACCTGGGTGATTTTGGCTGCCATACCTTTCGTATATTTGCGGTATGGGTGTCGTTCTTTTTGTCCTTGACGTTTTATTAAATAATTCATTTTGATTTTGCGATTTACCACGGTGATGGTGTGCGGTTAGTTAGAGATTGTTCGGGGTTTTTTTTTCCCAAATATTTATGCATGCTTGGTGGGGTGGAAAAATCCTTGTTGCGGTTGAATGAAATTTCGCAACTTTAATGAGCTTTTATCGTACGTGCTTGAGGATGTACTTAAATCGGTGGTCTTAGAGTTAGGAATTTTCAATTGCCGAATTGTTTTTCTTTGGATTTATTACTTAAAAATAGTCGCTGGGAAAGAGCAACTCATTTCAACTTACTTTTGGTGGTGAGTGGGGTACTCCCTTGCCCGGGTAAGTATGCAGTGAAATCGGGATATTCGTCTAGTATGTAGATTCGATACCTTTCTGATGGCTCTTTTAACTGTTCGTCTGAGGGCAGTAGGCATCTGCGGTTTTGACCTTTTTCCTTTTTTTTTTTTTAATGTGTGACTAGAAAGACAGCAGCTACTTAGCAGATCGTAATGATGACGCTGCCAGGCACGGATTCTACCTTCGACATTGATAGCCAAGCGGCGGCAACAGGGATTTCTAGAATTGCTACCTTCGAAACAAAATCGAAGCTTTCCGATAATTCTGACAGCGGGCGCCGAATTCCACTTTGTAACCTAAAACGGGTAATCGGAAAACGGATTAGAGCCGGTGTACTCCTCATAGCGAAAAAAAAAGCAGAGGAAAACGGACGTACACAAAAAAAGCGGTTGTTTTAATACGGAACATAAAATGTTGACAAATCATACCAAGAAAATGAAAATCTATGCGGCATTATTAAGTGTCATGCACATTTTTATGAAGAGACTTTTATTTCCACTTCCAAACCGAAATTAACCGACCTAAAATGAAACTCTTGCAAAGTACTTCTTTTAAAAGTCAGAAAGGGTTTTTGACAACATATTGGTCAAGCTACGGAATGGTTTAAATTTCCAATCTTTTTCACAGCTACAACCCCTCGAAAATCACAACAGATCTGCAAAGATCTGAGATTTTTCAGTCAGCTGCTGTTCAATAACTCAAGTAAAAAGAAAAAGAAACAAAAAGAACGTATGTAAAGGCAATGGATATTTATTGCGAATAAAAGAATGCGGACTGTATAATAATTTTGTACGGCGTATTTGCGACCGCTCTGGTCATTGGCTCCTCAATCACTGCCCCAAGAGTAGTTCGCAACTACCGCTGATCAGACGGTGGTGTTTTTCCATCGTCGCCTTGCTGTCGATGAAATGGTTTTCGGCCTGTAGCCATGCGCTGGTTTTCGGTCGCAACCACCGTTGTTCGGTTGAATAGTTTCCCTCGTGTTATGCTGTTGCAGTGCATTGCCTGTCGGTCGCAGCCACCGTTACGCTCGTGTATGTTGTTGTTATTGTTGCTGCGATAAAGGTAGCCTCGCGCCGCCCGAGGATGCCGTTTGTTATCGGCTAAGATTTGTTTGTTGTTGTTGCGATGCGCTATCGCTGGTGCTCTTCTGTTTTTGAACAGCTGTTTTACATAACCTGACCTAATAAGATATTCGCCTTTAAAACAGTACATCAGTCTTGCAGTAGTTAGCATTGACAAATTTGTCGCAACTTCTGGGAGGTAGACGGTTTTACTTAATTAGCTATCTACTAGATTTTTTTTCAAACCTTGCACGGCTTTCCCACCATTCAAAGTCGGTTGAAGGATCATTAAGAGCATAGTTTTGCACCTTCCTAAGGCTGATACACTCCGCTAGAAGTTCACTTCAGCACATGGATCTCCCGGAAAAATCTCCCCTCAAACAACTCCGTTTCGGTGAAATGCTCGCATTTTCAAAGTTAAAGACTCGCAAAACAAATTACCAAATATGTTCCTCAACCTAATCCAGAGAACCGTCGACTAAGCACAAACTTCCTAAGCGAGCAACAATGCATACACATAGAACATACAACAAAAAGAGTCTTCTACCCAAAATGATAAATGATGCAGTTCGTCAGGACAAGCAAGTGAGATGATTCGTTGAAAATCCTGCAGTTCGCCTGATGTTCGTACACTTTTTTTGTTAGCTGTTTGTGTATCTCCTATCCGGAAGCCTTTTTAAAGAAGATGGATGGCCGCACCGTCGCAGGGTACGATTTTTCTTAATTCTCTGGATATAGTAATAGTTTCGCACATGTGCCAACTGCCAACCGAAAGGTTCGAGCTCATTTAATTGTTGCGCCTCAAATTAAACCCCAATTGCAATCGAATCGCCTTTAAAGGGACCGCAAGCCGGGCCTATGGGAACAGCAGGCCAAATTAAACCGCAGCTGAAAGGGATGCCTACGGTGATGGAATCATTAATTATATCCCAAGGAAGATACACGACCTTGCATATGTGAGGAAGATGGATATTCGTTCGAAAAAATTGCAATTATCTCATTTTCTGCTTGAAGTCGAATTGAAACTAGTACGAGTGGATATAGTTTGCCATACGGCATCCCCCATTCGGAAATTCAATTTCAACTGATTGTGGAAAAACCATTTTAATGAATACATACGTTACATACTCGAATGCCCTCTTATTGATTTTCGAAAAGGCAAAATTATGTGTTCTGGCCAAACTCTGTTAATTAATATTTAACATTGACATTTCGAGTACACAAAACAGAGACATTGTGCGGCGCGTATACTTCGGGAACATTGCGTGCTCTGTTGTATGCGCAAACAAAAAGGGATTGATCCCGGAAACTACGTTTAAATGAATTCGCCCCGCAGGCGTTTGAGTCTTCGTTCTCGTCGGGTTTTTGTGTACTCGTATATATTGCGTATACGCCTCAGTGATCTGCAGTCGAAGGTAAATTTACACAGCGACATTGGGCGGAGGATGTGTGTTGGAGTGTTTTTTGGACGCCTCGAACACGAACTGCATTTTGGATAATTTTATTAATTACATCGTATTTATGGATGGTTTTCGTATTTCGTCGTCGGCTGTTCGTTGTTCTCGAAGTTTAACCGACTCATTGGTCATGGTGTTGTTGATTGTGCATAACTGGATTAAGTGTACATTTTTGCATATTTTACATATGGATAAAACATGCAGGTGAATTTTTGTTTGGTATTCTTTTTTTTTTTTGAACAGTCGTCGAATGGAGAAAAGTCAGCACCAGAAAACAAAAGCTTTTAACTCTGAATTACGCACGATATTGAAACGGTTTTTGATTGCGGATCAGTGCAGGTTTTTTTTCCTTTGTGTGGGTTTGAGATGCTTTGTTTGGACTCCTGTCTGGCGCACGTATTACGAATTACAAAAGAGCTACCCGAACGAATAACTCGCAGAGTCGACGGAGTGTAGGGGGTTGAAGAAAAAACATGTGTCAGGTTTGTTATAGTCGACTTAAGACGAAATTGAGATTATAATGCCATTAGATTCAGCGTACCCAAATCTATTTTGTAATTTTTTTTCAGCTTTATATCTTTAAAACAGTGGCCGCAATTTCAAAAAAAAAAACGGCTCAAGTCACTAGAGTCAATGGAGTAAAAAAACTTTAAACTGCTCTCCTGAACAATGAGTAAAACAGACTTAAGCGGTTATACCTGACCACTGATTTAAGCATTCTCATTCCATAATTTAGAGTAAAATTGTTTCGAAGGACATTGTCCAAAGTGTACTTCCCAATTGCATGGGTCACGTCATCACACGCACCGTATAGACTTTCTACAGTTTGAGAGCCATTTGAACAATTACAGACCAAAATAAATGAATCTTTCGCTTCACTACTCAATTCCACTGCACTTAAAATCGAAATGAAAATAATGAAGCATAAAATTGTTGTCGAAATGCCCCCAAACCAATGAGCCAAGTAGATGGGTACTCATTTCATGTAGAAGCATTTTTACTGAGAAAAAGAGAAAACATGAGTCAGCCAAATGAAAAATGACATCAAGACCAAGAGTCCCATTTCGTTTGACAAGTAAGGACATTTGTACGTTTTATCATATTAATGGAGTCCTCTCATTTTTAGATTTTAATCTGCTTAAGTCACAACTTACGAATTTAAAGAATTCCCTTTAAAAATTTGAGTCTAATTCAAAAAAAGGTTAGGTGGCACTGACTTTCACGAAGAGTGGACGCACTTAGATCAGAGAAGGGCCCTTTTGATGCTAAATGAATATAAAATCAAAAACTTCTCGTTGAACCGATGAAGCTTATACTGAAGATGAAGAAATTCACCGGGATAATTGACTGGTCTGAGACTTAATTTTGTGATGAAATCCATCATGGAATGCAATCTCTCAAAGAATTTTCACAGCTCCCTGGGCTGTTGGTTGGAAGTTTGGGGGTCCACTTACACCCTCTAGAACGCATTTAATTTAAAGAACTGAACTCAACTGTAATAGACGGTCTATAACCCCATAGCTTGACTTTATGTAACAAGACTATACTTTCATATACCCCTTTCGCTAAGCTGTGGGTTTCCGTCTTTGATTTAAATAAAAAGAAATCCCATCCAAGGAGAGAATTTGTCAGATTTTGCGGCACAATCTAACGCAGCGAAAACGATCTTTCCTGATAGGCTTCCAGAAAAGCAAGCATTACAATTACTTTAGCTTCAAAACAAAAAGGAAAAATTACCCCCTCCGCCAAAAATTGATGTCCCCACTGACTTGTGGTTCATAATATCAGATTAGATCCAACAAACGTGCTCAAGACAGCGTTTTCAAAAGAAAACTTCTTGTTCTGCTCTCAGGGCATGCACTGCTGACTTTTAATTAGAAAGGTCTACCCGCTCAAAGACAAATAGTCTTTTTATTTTTATTTTTTTAAATAAAATTTCTTATAAAATAATAGGCCAAATTTTTCCATTTGGAGATGTCCCCACGCGCGCTTGCTGTGCAAAGTCCTTATTGCGTTGTTGAGTTAGAAAATATCATTTTTTTGCTATCTGTGTTTGTCCCTTGCCGATTTGTGTGTGTTGTTTCCCACACAAAAAGGATATTCAATTCAATTTATTCATTTATTTTGAAAATGAGAAAATTCAAAGGAAATACCATCAGGCGAATTGTCAAAGGACTTAGTCGGGATTTAGCAATCATTTTCATCGTGCGGTTTGTTAGGCATATAGCACGCCGCCCAACACAATTGTATACAGTTATCGAACAAGCGAGCAAGTATACGAAAAAGGACACGTAATGGACATCTTTGTTTTTATTTACAATTGCTTGTCATGTCGTTTTACTGTTTATTATTCGGATTAGGGAAAATGTCCTTGACGAGACGAGAAATTTGATTTTTTTTTTGTTTGTCCATATTTCCCATCAAAACAAATTTTCGTTGAACAAGAAGTTTTTGCTGACTTATCGCACCATGAACACACTTAGAGTTATGTGTGAGGGCATGGTATATGTATCAGTGGTTTAGGGGACTTTCAGGCCGCCGGGAGGGGGGGGGGGAGGAGTTGATGAATGCGGTGCAGGTATATAAACCAAAGATGGGAAGAGGTCGTGTTGGTGGGGAAACTTATGATCTCCTAGGTGATGTAAGTTGGGTTCAAGAAATTATGCACCCAGTGTGAGCACATGCACCCCAGACTGAGCTGTGTGTGATAAATTGTTGTGTAGTTCGGAAACTTTATGGTTGTGCACAGGGAAGAGAACGAGCGCTACGAATATGAATGGTTCGAGAAAATGATAAGTGGCCTTGAAGTTTGCACTTGGGGACGACAAAAGTGGTCAGAAGAGGTTTAATCAAGTCTGCAGAGGCAATTTTCCAGATTTGAATTAACATCATCTTGGCGTGTCAGTTTCTGGGGCAGAGGCAATTTTATGACGTTCACTGAGGTGCACAGGCAATTTTAAGAAGTTCACTCCTTCACGCGGTGAATGGAGTTTATTTCATCGAAATTAAAACAGCTTTTAACTGGGTTAAGAGCGGATGGGAGAGAGAGGGGGCATATTTACATAAAAGCATTTTGTTAAAGGTTATAAACATCGGCCATGCAGAATGCGGATTCGCTCTCATTTCGAAAGTGTTGTCATATTTGCTATCTGTCAAACTTTTTGCGTATATCTAGTTTTTCGGATTCGCTCATTTAAAGGTCGGAAGTAATCCACCCATAACAGCGGATACAGGGAGAACATTTGTTCTAAGAAATTGGAGGTCCAAGACGGCCGTCATGCCAAACTTTAGGTGAGAATCGTGCCTAAAAATCGGTATCCAAGACGGTCGTCGTACCAAATTTTAGTTTAGAATTCGGTCTAAAAACGGCACCCAAGATTTAGGTCAAATTTTAGGTCAGAATTCGGTCTAAAAATTGTCACCCAAGATGGCTGCTGTTCCAAATTTTAGGTCACGATTCCGTCTAAAAAAACGGCACCCAAGACGGCTGTCATGCAAAGTTTTAGGTCAGAATTCGGTCTAAAATTTTGCACCAAGACGGCCGTCATGCCCAAATTTAGGTCCGAATTCATTCTAAAAAACGGAATCCACGATGGCCGTCCTACCAAATTTAAGGTCAGAATTCGGTCTGAAAAACGGCACCTAAGATGGGCTTCTTAACAAATTTTAGGTCAGAATTCGGTTTGAAACTTGGCACCCAAGATGGCCGTCGTACCAAATTTTAAATCAGACTGCTGTCTAAAATTCAACACCCAAGACGGCTGTCATGCAAAATTTTAAGTCAGAATTCGGTCTAAAAATCGCTACAGAAGACGACCGTCGTACCAAAATTTAGATCAGAATTCGGTCTAAAAACCGGCACCCAAGATGGCGGTCGTGCAAAATTTTATATCAGAATTCGGTCCAAAAAACGGCACCCAAAATGGGCGTTGTACAAAATTTTAGGTCAGAATTCGGTCTAAAGAAAGCACCCAAGATGGCCGTCGTGCCAAATTTTAGACCAGAGTGCTGTCTAAAATTCAACACCCATGATGGCCGTCATGCAAAGTTTTAGGTCAGAATTCGGTCTAAAATTTTGTACCCAAGATGGCCGTCATGCAAAATTTTAAGTCAGAATTCGGTCTAAAAAACGGCACACAAGACGGCCGTCATGCAAAATTTTAAGTCAGAATGCGGTCTAAAAAACGGCACCCAAGGCGGTCGTCATACCAAATTTTAGGTCCGAATTTGGAGTAGCCGAGGAGAACCATCAAGTGCTCCAAGAGAGGCTGTAACACGGTCAAAGAGTAAATACTGCTAACGGGGTCTATAAGGCGGCTAACTGAACATTTCGATTGGAATTTCCAGTGATTTCAACTGGACAATGTGCACTACAAAAATGCCTTTTCAAGTTACCAAGTTTTCATCAGTTATATTGGGGAATCGAAAGTCATCTTTTCAGTCCTGTCAAACTCTCCGTATTGACTTCGCATTTCAAAAGAATTCACACAAACAGATAATCCTTGAACGATCTGATATCTGACAGATTTAACGACCACCATTCGAATTTGAGCACGACTGGATATCGTTCCAGCTGTCGCATAGCCCGCTTTCAACTTTGAGTTCACGCCTCATTGTTTCGCAATAAAAAGATAGGTCATTTTATTGCTCAATTGTAATCATCCCCGCACTCTGCGCCCCACTTCCGCACTTAACTTTATTTGTTTTAAAATATAAAAGTGTTTTATGTTGCACGAATTTCGGTAAATTCAAGGACCCCATCGACATCTATCCCGTTGCCATTGTTTTAGTCATCCTGTAAGCGACCGGTTATAAACGTTCCACTGCAAACACCCGTAACCAGATCACGAATTCAAACTCCAAAGCTAGCGAAAATTAAATGGCCAACAAAAAAAAAAATAAACAAAGAAAAGAGTGAAATACAGAAAAGCCGTAAAATCGAAGGTTAAATTCGATAAGTACCCCATTATTTTGAAGGGTAAAAGTTGAATTGCCAGGGGGCTGCTCGAGTGCCTATGTATATTTTCGATTATGCAAAAAGTTCCTGGTATTCATCGCGGGGGGACGTGTGGGTGGGTGAGCTTTCCAGCGTGGATTTAATTGAAGCAAAACGAAATGGTATAGTTTGCATGGTAATTTCCAGTTCATGTGCGAGGCATAAAATGCAAAATTAAAACTAAGGATTTGGTTGTCCTTTCAAGCAAACGTCGTCATCGTCGTTGTCGACGGATAAGAGCGTGGGGTGCTTTTTGGCACACTAATTGCGGTTAGGAAGGATTTACCTCGGCTCCCATTTTGTATATCAATTAGGATCGAATTGTATGGTCATTGGCGAATGGTAATCGCAATTTTTTGGGCTGTTTATCGGTTAAGGGTCCTTGGAAAATATCGTGGCGAGCGCATATGAATTTATCAACTATATGCCAGAGTGAAAAGGTCATCTCAACAGAACAGACGCATGCTTTGGTTGTCATAAATCAAAATCCTTTTGGTGTTCGATTTTTAAAACGATTGGGATTTCTATGAATTTATACACCAATTGGGGATGAACACGGTTTGAATTAGCCTTGGGGGGCATTATGGTGTGTGGACCTTCCCGCAGCAGATTGGATGTTGGACATCGCACATGAATTCAGATTGGGACGCACATGGAATATTGTCAATAGGGATCGCATTTTGTGGGTAAGCGGTGTGTTAGAGAACTCTCTAAATTGGTTAGCGGGCGGTTTTGGGGGGCTTGTGTGAAAGTACAGCTTGAAGGGCGAGATGAATGCGAGAAATAAATTTGAGGCATAAATTTTCTCTATTGAAAATATCTACAGGCTGACATCTATCGAAGTTTGTTGCTCTATATAAAAGCCTGTGAGGGTCCCTCCCACTCAGATAGTTCACCCGCACTGCCCGTCCCTCAATTGCTTTTGTTAATAGTTTCCAAAAGCGCATGCACCTACGAAACTATACCTTCGACTGTACCCCGACTTATTATCCATACTGATGACAATTTTGTGACGCGGAAAACAATTTTAGCGGCTCTATTCCGGCAGCCTTTCAAGCACTCACCCTGCCATGGAAGCAGCCGCCATCGCCACCGCTACCGCCATCGCCGCGTCAAAAAACAATTTTAATTAGTTTGCATTGTTGCGCCTCCTCCGGTTGCCGAGGGAGTCATTATTTTCATGGTCTCATTAGTGGACATCCTAATGGATTTTCAGTGGTGTTTCGGCAATTTATATGGCCTTAGATGGAATTTTCGGCACAAAGTCGTCGAGAGTAATTAAAATTGCTCAGCTGACCGAAATGGTGAGAAACACATAGACATACGAGTGCTCATGGGCTCGGTTGGTCCATCTGGCCAACAAATCACCCAAAAGTTTACTCCTGTCGACATTGAAACGCCACACCCAGAGTTTCCCTTTTAATGGGCAACCGCACTTTTTATTCCCGTTCCGAAATAAATGGCAAACAAAACAAATAAATGGAACACACAGGACCTATAAATTCTACATTCTGTCGATTTAATCTGTCAATGAGTGTGTTGGTGTGGCATATCGAACCGTAAACAGATAAACTGTCATATCCACCATTTGCTATCTATCTCATTATCACAATAAATCATCAAATGCAATTCAATATCCTTTCGTGTGGGTGTTTTTTATTCTTTTCCACCAAAATACAAACCAACTAACGCGACGCTTCGATTCGCTTTTCGATTCAATGAAATCGCTCTAATATTCTTTATCCGATCCATTTGTTCATTGCCGTCTGGCCGTAAACCATTAATATCACTTTCATAGAATATCCTGTATTCGTTCGCCGTATCCATGGAGTGTTACTGTGTGTGTGCGTGTCTGCCGCCACCCATGAGGAATGTGATATTTTGTAAAATCAATAGAAAAAGGGGGAAACGCCATCCAACGAACATAAAAAAAAATAAAAATAAAGGACAACAATTGATATCCCTATGCGCTGTTTAGTGGTAGTAAATTTCATTAAGAGAGTTCGAGCATTATGCTATTAGGGTTCATGTCCAGAGCGAAATTAAATGATGAAATTGATTGAGATGGGGGTTAGCTGAAATGGGGGTCGCACCATCAATTGGTATCGCATATATGCGGTGCCAGGACGCACCATCAGCCGGCGAGACCAATTACGAATGTTGCTCGCATTTATGGTCGTTCCGTCAGTTTTAATTGATCAATTTATTAAGTGATTCCTGTAGGGGGGCGAGTTGCCTTTACAAGGATCGCAGTGAGGGTATGGAGCTAATTTATATCCGTGGATACAGTAATTGTCAGTTTTGTTTTTTTAATCAATTTGGAGTTGTGGCAATGCGGCTAAGAATAAATAATTAGGTGTAGAGTATTTCGAGGTGTAGTTCTATGGGGTATTTGTAAAAATTCTGTTGAAGCAAAAGGGACGCTCACCACAAAAGGAGAGTTGCTTGGACTAACGGAGCGAATTGAAGTTGTGCAAAATGGCTTCATTATGTTTCGAACTTTACAACTGTATAATTTCTAAGCCGGATTTCCCTAAAGATGCGTAATTGATAAAACATGATGACCACGGTTTATCATTTTCGCATTTTCAGTAAAAACATGATGACCAAGTGTAAGAAAACAGCGGCAACACCTTTTTATGTTATCAACTGTAACGTCCTCCAGGAACATTTTATATATAAATCTTACTTATGTCTTTATAAAAATTTTCGAGATTTTTAAATACGAGTTCGATTTAAGCAGACATTCCGAGAAGTCTTTTTTTAAATAAATGTTTTATAACGATTTAATTTGTGTAGTTGTTTTATTTCCGACCGTCCTTACACAAGTTTTATCATTTTCGCATCTTCAGCGAAAACTGCCCTCGACTCGGCTTAGAAATTTCCACAGACTGAATTTTTGTTTTAAATTAACGATTTTCAAATGTCCCATCGAATAAAGTGGATCTCCAAATCGACTGCGAATAAAGTCGCAGCAGGCAAAACAGTAAAAGGTGTAGTAAAAGGTGTCGCTGTAACGCCGTTTCCCCAAACATTTCTTGAACAATATTTATACAAAAGATCGAATGGCTCTTGGGCGAAAAAAAACTCTTCATCGAAAAAGTTTGGTCGTTTGCCTTCTCTACTATGAAGACAGATGCAATGGAATCTCAAGGTCTCCCAAGAACCATTCTGAACGTTCAGAGTGGGCCAAGCAAAGGCCGCACTTGTCATATTCAAACCTTCGTTTGAAAACTCCTATGCAACGCGTTTCCAAAACTTTGTCGAAAGATCAAACGAGAACACTTTTGACATATGATAGTCGCAGTCACTGCTCAAAAAGGATCCCTTTCACATATCGCACAAAAAAAATTATGTGCACGACTGGGTCGAACGAAACTTTCTCGTTCTTCAAAAGTTATTAAGTAGAGAACCGATGCCAAAAGAAACGGTGAATAGAATATAGGAGAAGGAATATGTAGTGTTAAATAAAATTCAATTTGGGCTATTAATCTGAAAGGCAGTACATAAATATGAATAGGAATGTGAGTACTTACAAGTTGAAGCTGACTAACAGGCAAATATGTGACAATAGATCGGGAATTATAAATATTTTAAAAAACCTGATCTTTTCGATTTTTTTGAGAAAAACTAAGCAAACAGTTAGAAATATGATCGGAAACATTTTTATACACTGCCTACGATTAGGCAACGTACCTAGGGCGTGGAGAGAAGTACGAGTGGTCTTTATTCCTAAAGCGGGTAAACCAAGTCATACTTCAGCAAAAGACTTCAGACCTATTAGTCTGTCGTCACTTCTCCTCAAAACACTGGAAAGGCTTATTGAGATATATATAAGAAGCAAGTTGTGTAGCGGAACCCTATATAATGCTCAGCATGCATATTTAAAAGGCAAGTCAGTAGAGACGGCTCTACACGAAGTAGTAGGCAAAATAGAGTGCAGCCTTCAGCAGAAAGAATTTGCACTAGCTGCCTTTCTGGACATTGAGAGGGCCTTTAATAACGTCCGGAGAGATGCCATCAGAAATGCATTGGTGCGGATCAATGTCGAACAACGCATTACCAATTGGCTACATGATACAATAGATCTTTCAGGTCGCAGTGTCAGCCATCAGGGCATGGGATTTAAACAAAAAAAAATTGTCTATGCGAAATGCTCTCGACGAGAAACATCAACTCCACTCTCGGAAACAGTTTAATAAGTCGATCTGTCACTAGGTGCACCCCCCAAGGAGGAGTCATTTCCCCCCTTCTCTGGCTGCTGGTCATTGATAAAATACTCAAAGAACTAAAAATGCAGGACTCAGCGTCACTGCTTATGCGGATGACGTAGTTATCATTGTTCAAGGAAAGGTCCTAAATACGATAAGTGAACTTATGGAAACAGCCCTTAAGAAGCTCAAAATATGGGCTGAAGGGTGCGGACTACGAGTCAACCCGGAGAAAACCGAACTTGTACTATTTAGTACAAAATACAAAATACCGCACTTCAAGCTGTTCAGACTTGCTGGAGTGGAGCTTTCCCTTTCGGAGAGCGCAAAATATCTTGGTACGGTTTTAGACAGGAAACGTACAGGAAAGAGTCCAAAAGGCTCACAATGCTCTCTTCATTTGCAAGAGGACAGCAGAAAAGAAATGGGGCATTAGGCCGTTAATGTTATATTGGCTTTATACAGGGTGGCGCACGAATCGTGCTACAAAAATAAAACGTAATAACTTTTTTTCTGTGTGAGTAATCGGCTTATTTTTTTTTTATTTTGTAGGTTACTATTTAGATTTATAAAAATGGATGCTTGGGATACGGAGAAAAGAATTTGGATAGTGCAACGGTACCATGCTTTGCAGTCCGTCATTTCCGTCCAAAGGGAATTTAGGCGGGAGTTTGGCGGTAATCCCCCGAGTAGATGGACCATTATGAGGTTTGTAAACATGTTGGCCGAATCTGGAAGCATCGCACGAAGGCCGTACCATCGAGATGCCAATGTTCGGGTTCAGGATACAATCGCAGCAGTAGCATCTGCAATACAGGCCAATCCGAGCGTTTCGACCCGAAACTTATCGGGGCAAATTGGAGTTAGTAGACGGTCATTACAACGGATACTTCATGACGATTTAAACTTGTTTCCGTACAAAGTCCAAATTACTAGCAAGTTAAACCCTCAGGATTTGCCTGTTCGCTTGGAATTTTGCCAAAAAATGATATCAATGGCCGAAGAAGACAACACATTGATCAATTGTTTGTTCATGTCTGATGAGGCCCATTTTGATCTTAACGGCAATGTAAACAAGCAAAATTGCCGTATATGGAAAGAGTCTAATCCAGAAATGCTCCATGAGACGGAACTGCACCCAGAACGAGTCACTGTGTGGTGCGCAGTTTCATCAAGGTGTATTGTCGGGCCGTACTTCTTTGAAGAAAACGGTGTAACCGTTACTGTCAATGGGGACCGTTATTTAAAGATGTTGAAGGAGTTTTTTTTACCCAGAACTGCGCCGAAGACGTATACCATTCAACAGCGTTTGGTTTCAGCAAGATGGAGCAACTGCACATATAGCCAGACCAGTTATGGTGGAGCTAAACAAAAAATTCGCAAACAAATTAATTTCTAGGAACTCCACTCTTCGCTGGCCCCCAAGGTCACCTGACCTGACTGCACCAGACTTCTTTTTATGGGGTTATGTCAAGCAAGAGGTGTATAAAACGAAGCCCAGGAATTTAACTGAATTAAAGCAGTCCATAACGACAATAATTGAGGCGATCCCAACTTCAACTCTTCAGGCCGCAATGAATAGTTTTTTGATCAGGTGCCGCATATGCGTGGGAGAGCGTGGAGGTCATTTGCGATCTATAATCTTTAAAAACAACTAACTATTTAAAATAAAATTTAATTTTCTAACCAATAAAAAATAAAATAAATGAAATACATCGATTAAAAAAAAAGTTATTTGAATTTCTTATTGTAGCACAATTGGTGCGCCACCCTGTATAATGGTAGTAAGACCCATAATCACTTATGGGGCTCTTGTCTGGTGGAAAGCCACGAACAAGAAGTATGTACGGGATATGTTGACCAGGGTACAATGAACAGCCTGCATTGCCGTTACGGGTGCATTACGTACCACATCAACGGCTGCACTGGAGGCATTTTTGCACCTTTTACCACTGGACCTACAAATACAATCAAATGCAGGTAATAGTGCACTACGGCTTACTAATTTAGGGCTTCTTAAAAACAGTAGTTTAGGGCATAGTACTATTTGGAAGGAATCATTTTCTGATATCCCGGAAAAAGCGGATGAAAGTCTTGGTGGACTTGATTTTGACACTCCATACGATGTGTCGTACCCTGACAGACAGGACTGGAATAGGAACTTAGTCTCGAGAGAAGATGAGACCTCAATATATACAGACGGTTCCAAAACCAGTGAGGGAACGGGGTCAGGTATATACTCCAGCGAGCTGGATCTACATATGGCCTTGAGACTTCCGGACACATGCAGTGTGTTCCAGGCAGAGATTCTGGCCGTACTCAAAGCTGCGGAGGTACTTTTGATGAGATCGATATCCAACAAGAATATTGCCATCTACATTGATAGCCAGGCTGCGCTCAAAGCGCTAGGTCACATACCACTAAATCTGAACTAGTCAGGAATTGCCGCGCAGTGCTTCAGGCATTATGCTTGCAGATTGTGTTGGGTACCTGGGCATTGCGATATTGAGGGCAACGAAAAAGCCGACGTTCTGGCTAAGGAAGGAGCGGAGCTCCCACTTAATACAATGATTGAAGGTATCAGACCACCTATCGCCGTTGCTAAAAGGGTGGTCTTTGAGAAAAGCCCCAATAAAGCAGCCACAAGATGGTCACAGCTAGAAGGGCACAGGGTCTCTAAGGCACTGTGGCCCGTGTTAAATAGGAAAAAGTCTGAAGAATTGAGGAATCTCAGTAGAACAAAGTTAAGATTAACGATAGGAATACTCTCTGGACACTGCCTTTAAAGGAAGCATGCCATGAGACTAGGCTCAGCTAACACGGATATATGCAGGTACTGTGAGGACCTACAAGTCACGGAAGATATCTCCCACCTTCTATGCGAGTGCCAAGCAATTGCTCGGACCAGAAAGAAGCACCTAGGCAAGTACTTCTTTAACAACTTAGAAGAGGTTGGTTCCTCAAACAATATTGGAACAATAATTAAATTCTGTAGGGAAATTGACTGTTTCGGCGATTTGGTTTAGGTTTTTAACCGTACTGGTTCCCTGGGGATGGCGATGGGCCCAACTTGGTGACTGGTATTTTATGACGATCTCACAACCCCACTCAACCTAACCTAACCTTAGCACGGGATCTTATTTAGAATACTTTTATTACCCTTAATAAGCATTTTGATCAAAATCGTTGGAGCAGTTGTTTGTAAAATTTGGCAGACAATGACAATTTGCAATGTTTAGTTTGAAAAACACTATTGCTTAACTATTTAGCTGAAAACCGAGTACAAGTTATTGTTCCGGATGTAAGCATTACTAGGTTTTTAAAGTTTTTTTTTTTTTAAATCGAAAATGGGGTTTACGAGATATGAGCAGTTTTTAAAATTAGCGTTTTCGGTTAATCGAATTGAAAATTAAGGACGCAATAAATTTGAAAACATCAATTTTCGTCTAAGTTTGCATTTTGGTCGAAATTGATGTTGCCGTTTTCAAGTGAACTAAAGAAAACTAAATTTAAAAAAAAAATACTTTTTTCAAAAATCCATTTTACGATAATACAGAGTAAAACGGAGTTTGCCATTAAGTTGCTAATGACCATACTACCTTAGAAATGAAGTTTTGTTACAATCGTATGGACCGTTTTCGAGATATGTCCAAATTTCCAAAGTACTATTATTCGATTTTTTAGCGAAAAACTGAGTATGAAGTCGTAGTAACCTTACCTACTTAAGCTTACATATAAATTTTGGTTGAAAACGTTAGAGCTGTTGTCGAACAAATCAAACTGGTATGAAAATATTGTATGGGAAGTATTATTTATATTAAGGTTACCGTGCAAAAAAAAAAAACTGTAAGCCCCGAAACTCTAAATCCTAAGTTTGAAGGAAATCCGGGCAGGCGTTTTGGCTGTAGGCCTCGGGACATACAGACAAACAAACAGACAGACAGAATTTTGCGACCCACTTTTTTGAGTTCATCTATCATCGTAATGTCAGAATTGATTAACATCTCGAGTTCAAAATTTTGTACGAATACAATATCTTCACTAAGTAATAACTCAAACGAATGATTGGCAGATCTAGGGGGATTTGCTTTTTTACATCCTTGCTGCTATCATTTCGGTTACAACAAAATATTTGATATATCTGAGCTCAATAAAAGTGAAAATCTCCTTTAGATTTTGCAAACAAATACCCCAAAGGACGATGACCACCAAAATCGGAGACAATATCAAATCAAGGAAACAGCATGCACCCATCGAAGTAGGCCACATTTTGGCGGTGCCTTTTGCAATCGAAATGTCATGTGCATATCTCCCGAATCTATTCGCACACTCTGTGCCACACATTCAAATTCATGCATTCGCATTCATGACGACCGCATCTTGCAGCAATTGAACGAGCCGGAGTGTGCAAGCGCACACCTATTAATTTTTATTGAAGGTCCCTTCAAAGCGAAGACCAACCGAATGAATGGTCCTTTTGGTGAAAATATTTGAGCATTGGCATGTCGTTATCGTTACCGAAAATGCTTCTTGCTGGGATTGCCTTGGAAATCTCTGCATGGCAGCCCCCCGGTGGAAATAACGATGAGAGCCAGCTTCGAATCATAAGAGAAATGTCCTTTGATTGTACAAATTTTTGATGGTGTTCTTATTCTCATTCGGCGATTTGTGTGTGTGTGGCAAAAGTGAATGGTCAGGCGATTGCATAGCAGTAAATGCAATCCATTTGGGGTGGTGCTTTGCGAAAGGAAATTGTCCACAAGTGGACGTTATTGTTAGATACAGGCGATACCGATGTTTGTAGTTGAGCTTTTTTTTTTTTGCCAAGGAGAGGAACCCTAATGGAGTCAGCGCTGAGCGAGAAACGCTTGCATTTGATGGCAGTCTGTAGAGTTCTGTGCGATGGACAGTTTTATACACACACGTGGGGTTGAATGTGTCCCTTAATGACATGTGTGTGGTAGGGTGCACTGAAGTAATGTCGACCGAAATGGATAGAAGGCACTTGGGTGACAAAACCGCATCGTCACCTCAACATGGCATTGCCTGGACGAGCACACTGACTGTATAATGGGCTGTGGGTAACTATATGGCGATAATGAGAGTTAAACCAGAGTGCATTTAATTAGGGAATAGAAAACGTGTTCAGCCGCCACCACCACCATCCTATTCATCGGATGCTGCTGATTCAAAAATTGTAATCCTTGACCTTCACCAAAAGATACACACACTTCCCTCAAAATTATTATGAAATTTTGTCGGCACTCACAAGCCCGTACACCGCCTAGATGGAAAACTCAATTGGGAAAACTTTTACTTCATGGCATTTACCGAAATTAAATGCATTCAAGTTGGTATATTAGTTCTGCCAAACACACACAACCATACCTGGCCAACGGAGTAGACGTTGCCAGTCAGCTATAGTTACTCAGACTTCTATTATATGCTCGTACCTCGTACATTATGGGAATTCAGTTGTACGGATACAAAATCCAATTTAAACTGCACACAATGCAGTGTGTTATGTAACTTTGGGCATAATTGCCTTGAATCTAAACTCCTGATGCTCATGAAAAACTATTTCGAAATGAGCAGCTAGAGTAGGATTATGTTCTAATGTGGATTTGCTTACACAAAAAAATACCATACCTACCCAGAGCTTCATCACTATGGATGAGTCTCGAATTTAAGGAGATAATCTGAAGCGAGAAAAAGCTCACACATAATTTCGGGGATGTTTACAGAGGTGAGGGCCTTTGTCAGGAAAGTAGGGCTGACTAGAAAATCGCTTGGATATGCATTTAAACATTTTGAAGTTGGTCTGTTTTTTGTGAGCGAATATTCATTTGCGGTCAGACGTCCTTTTGTATTTGGTTATCTATCACTTGCGATCGTTGTAAAGGTTTTAAGTGTCAGCGATGTCAAAACTAATACAATTGTCAAACTCGATCGATCAGCAGAAATTTTGTTTTTAGTGCAGGGTTTCAGTATTTTTGTTCCGAGTCCGTTTTTGCTGTAAGACATTTTTTCGGTGTCAATTTAGTTCGCCTTTTAAAATTTGATAATAAAAAAAATTGAGTCCTTCTACCTGGGTTGAGTACAATTTCCTAAAATCTGTTCAATGAAAATCAATTTCTAATTATAAAAGTAAGCCACTGGGTGAATGCCTTCTCCGAGGAGAATATACCGCGAACGATGTTGAATTTTATTTGAAAATATAAAATGTAAAGTGATTTCCTTCTAGCTCATATTATTACCGGAACCATAGCCGTAAATTCGCATATTCCTTCTCAAATCGCATAAAGTTCGTCTATCTACTTGTTCGCATTTTGTTCGTGCGCGTGGGTTTTGATAAATCGCCGGCGATACCTGTTAAAATAGTTGATAAACTTATTTCATCGTTGATAAACTTATTAAATTGTTAAATAACAACATCCAGCTAGTTGATCAATCATTCAGGTGATCAACCATTCACCTAATTCAACAACCATTTACCTAATTGATCAACGCACTGATTTGTTGGAAAGGTTCATCCATATGGTTGATCAAAAGATTTGATTGATGTGTATTTTACCAAACGTCCTGCTGGTTGATGAGGTCTTTTAATTCTTTAGCAACATCATCCACGTGGTTGATTAATAATTCACATTGTTGAGCAACACACTAAATTGAAGTTAAAAAGATTCGTCAGCTTGGTTGATCAACTTTTTTAATTGCTTTACAACAGGCTATCAGCTGGTTGATTAATGATTCACTTAGTTGATCAACTCAAATACCAAACATCCTGCTGGTTGATCGATCATCCAATTGTTGCGTAGCATCATCCACAAGGTTGATCAACCATTTACCTGGTTTATCAACTCACTAAATTGGTGGATTCATCCATTGGTTGATCAACTCATTTAATTGATTTATATTATACAAACTTCCTGCTGGTTGATCAACTCTTTCCATTTGTGAATATCATCATTCAATTGGTTGATCAACCATTCACCTAGTTGATCAGCTTCCTAAATTGTTCGATAAGTTCATCAATTTGGTTGATCAACTCATTCAACTATTGACTAACATCATTAACTTGGTTGGTCAACTCATTTGATTTATGTACAACAGACTTATAGCTATTTGATCAACCATTCGTGAGTTGATCTCATTCAATTATGGAATAGCCTCTTGCACCCCGTTGATCAACTCACCCAATCGTTAAATAACCGCATTCATAGTCTAATGGCTTAACGCTTATAGTAAACCCATAATATTGGAGTCATTTGTATTATTATACTTCTAAACCGCTCAAAACCACTGGCGTCCCAATAGCACCAAAATAATGGCCTTCCAAATAAACCACACACCAAACTATCTGTCACGCCCCGCATTATGCACACCATGAAAATAAACTTTACATAAACTAATTAGCAGTTAAAACATATAGCAAATCGCTCCTATTCCAAAACATATTATAATTCTCATAGGACACGCCATGCTAATGTTCTCACTTCAATCTGATAGTCCCCCACCAAACATAGAGAAAATAAAAACGACACCCCATAACAAACAGCCTTCTTGGCATCGTCTGTTTCTGATGGTTATTACCGCTTTTAAATGAAATCACACTATTCCAAGTTGTAAAGCATTTTGCCATCAATATCCATGAATCCACTCCACAACCGCACTGGCAACTGCAGCTGCAATGTGCTGCGCAAGAGGGCACATCTTTGGCCACATCCTCAGCGCTCTGCCTAAGCATTTCCATGTTAAATTGCGAAGAAATATGAAACGCTCTCTCGAGGAGTGCCAATGATTACGATTTGCCATGTCCAAAGGTCTTGCTCCCCGGCCGACACGATTTCATAAAAGACCACTCCTGCTGGCCTGCTGAAGTGGGAGCAGAAATAAAAATTAATAGGAATTTGCATCCGACAGATAGTACATATAGGGGGCCAAAGCAAGTGCACAAAGAGGACGAACGGGCAATGCAATCAAACTGAACGGAAGGATCAAGCAAACACTCATTTCTTTTGGAAAGGTTTTCTAGTAGCATAAATGATATGAAGGCGAGTTGAGATGTGACTATTGGGAGAGAAGATGTGCCATCAAGATTTTTGCCATCAATTACGAGTATATTAGTTTGCTATCGTCGCAAGTGCATCAAAAGAAAGCTCCAAATTAAAGGAAAGCCACTAGGAGTTATCTGCGTGTGTCTGTGACGGAATGTAGGCATAAGATATTGGTTTATGAATTGCAATCGAAGTGTCTGCCAATTGGATCGTGTCCGAGAGACTCCATCATTTGTATTGTCGAACCAAGACGACTTTACCTCTCTTTGGGATGTATATGTAGACTTCTTTGATAGATTGACAGTTGGTCAGGTCCCCTATCGATTAAATGCAAAGATGAGGCCATTGAGTAACGAGCAGAGTGGTACGTTTTTGGTTCTGTCACTGCATCTCTTGGTAGGTAGAATTTACATATTTTATTTGCGTTCGGAAAATGTGCGTCTTTTCCCAAAAGTCACCGGTACGGATCACCCACTGAAGCATCACCCCACAGCCTAAGCCTATGACCTTAATAATAACGACCATCTTTTCAAAGGACTACCATCGTCCACCAAAAATTATCATATGAATATACGTTCATCAAAACGACGAGCGGTCATCTTAAAGTCATCAATAAGGTGAAAGTATGTTCATCAAATTTAGAACAGTTATTATCAGGGCTCGGATTTTTATGCGGTAAAAAACACAAAATATGCGCATAAAATATGCACATAAAATGAGAAAATATGCGCTTAAAAAGTAAAAATATGTTTTGAAAAATAATAAAATATACGTTGAAAATTAAGAATAATACAGTCTTTTATTTAACAACAATAACAAAAAAACTTAAAAAAAAAATAAACATAAAATAAATAAACTTCACTTCAATGAAAAAAAAAAATAAAATATTAAAAATTACACATCCAATCTTATTTAAATAAGGTACTAATTGTCCAAATTGGTTGAATATGCCTTATTTACATAAACCATAAAGTTTTTTTTTAAATTTTCAAAAAGAAAACTTTGTCTATTTGGTCGAAAAAAAACTCTTATACATTGAAAATGATCTTTCAACGTCAACAGATGTAACTGGAGCATTCTTGAATGAGAGAATTTCACTTATTGAATAGTCCTCCAGGTTCCCTTCTTCGTTACTCTCCATCGTCAACATATTTGAGATATTTTTCATTTTTATGTACCCCTTCGTTTTTATTTAAAACATTTTCTATTTCCTTTTGAATAATTCTTCCTATTGAACCTTCGACTGAATTAATTTTTGCAAATGCGTCTTCCATCAAGTCTATTTGGGTTTTTAGCGTGCTCCATCCCTGTAGCTTAGTGATACTTTCATTAAGAAATCCATAATTGGAAAATTAAATGATTTTTTAACAGTGACTGGTTAAGTATTTCTTTTGTTTTTTTAATAGAAAGAGCTTCCGAATCATTAAACTCCTTGACTACTCCTTCAAATTGTTCAAAATATGTTGAATAATATTCCACTGCATTAACCCATGTTCCCCATCTAGTAATTATAGGTTGAGGAGGAAGAGGAATCCCAGGATTTTTTTCCTTAAACATATCTACGCGTGTTGGTGCTTTAAGAAATATTTTTTTTCCATTAGACACCAACGTATCAACGTCATTAAAATTGCTTCTTATTTCCTCTGCCACACGATGCAATGCGTGAGCCAGACATGTTACATGGATCATTTTAGGATAAAAAAGTTTTAACCCACGAGCAGCTTCTACCATGTAAGGGGCTGCATCGGTCAAAAATAAAAGTATTTTGTTTTTATCGATGTCTCCAAGTAAATTAATGGAGTCATCAAAAGCGCGAGCGATGGTAGCATTGTTTGTTTTTTCTAGCTCCACTACATTAACTAAATATTTCTTTTTACTAACTTCCTCATTTTGATGCAAAATACCAACAATGACATTTGCAACATAACGTCCTTGTATATCTATAGTTTCGTCTATCGAAATCCATAAAAAATGATCTTTTAAATTCATTTTTATCTCATTTACAAGAGAGCTGTAAATTGTGTCCACATAATTTTTTCTTATTGTTGATTCACTTGGCACACTTTCCTTGGTGTATTTTTTAAGAAAATCCCTCAAGGAAGGGTTGTTTAATTTATGTAAAGGAATATCGGCAGCAAGAAAAGCTTCACATAAATCAAGGCAAAACTTATTCTCTGTACTGGGAAATGCAATCAGCTGTTGAGATGTACCCGCAGGATATCGTGCACGAAGTTGTGTGTGTTTTTGACTGTTTAGATGTTGATCTACTTGCGATTTTTTTTCATAAGAAACACTTTTGTTGCACACTTTGCAAAATAAAACTTTCCCGTCTGTTTTAAATACATCTGCATTATCGGAAACATATTTGTGCAAATAACCGGCCACAGAGGTCTTAACTTTCGGCATTTTATCTAAAAAAAAATTGCTCTTTTGAAGAGTATTGTAAACAAAATATCATTGAAATAAATTCTTACGGTTAAGACGAACAAAATTCTCAAGTTTCTCATTCCAAGTTACAATTTGTTTTGAGTTAGAGATAGCAAAGTGCACGGGAATGACATTGGAAAAACATGACAGCTGGAATTGTGCTTAGTGCTGCCAAGCTGTTTATTCCGTGGAGGTTTTATAACTAAGAGTTTTACGTTTTTCAAAGTAAACATTTTAATTTTCATTTATATGCATTTATATGCATTTATAGTAATATATGCAAAAATATGCTCTAACAATTAAATGCCATTTTTAAGGAAATCTACTGATTCGAAAAACTGTATCATTTGTTTGCTTCTACCTTTATCCAAAAAAAAATGTTTTAACATAGAAATCCTAGCCCAGGTAATTATAAAGTGCTGAACTTTTTATGAATTTCGTTTATAACAACATTGAAGCGAATCGTAAATTTCATGAATTTTCCCTAAATTATGACAAATTGTTTCATTAATTTGATGAACACGTTCATCATGTTCATTCATGACTTATCATTACTACGATGACCTTGACCAGTTCAAAGATGGCGTTCTTTAAACAAAATGAAAATAAAATCCAAAGAAGTTGATGAAATATTTAAGTCTGATCATCGTTTTGATGACTACAAAAGTATGATCATCGTTTTGGTGCATGAGTTCATCTTTTTAAATTACAATCGACTCAAAATTTATTTCACGGAGACATCAGATTTTTTATACATCTCGAGGAGCACGTTGTAGCTAAGTTCGAACTGACCGAGCTGTGAATATAAGACTCCATAAAGGACGAGCCATGTAAGCGAAGTCGCGAAGTGGCTCACTTCTTATGAAGTGTGCTGGACTTCTGAGCGACGGGTCCTAGCTTCCATCCCCGAAAAACATAAATTACGGCTTATGGTTGTTTCCGCTTGCATACTTATTTTTATAGTAAGACTACACAATTGCAGTCCTCAAACATTCAAGTCCCAGTCACCATCGCAGTTTGACTGAAGAGCCTAAAGAACCATCGAAAGGGTTGGTCATTAAAGTTTTACCGCCGAATATGGTCCATCAGAACTCTGTATGTTGAAGTCGAACCTTTAAAAAGAAAATTGTACCAGTTACGTCTTCCCTGCTTTTTCACTCAAGATGGCGTTACCGTCTAGGTGGACCTCATCATAAATGCAAGTCACTTCGATCCATAAATTGAAATTCAAAATTAATTATACCAACTCCCGCCCAATACCAACATTCAACACACACTTCAACCATTCATGGTGTCCAATATCAACCCGATCCTTAGTTATTATTTTTTGTCTGCGAACTGCGACGGCGAACGTTTGTAATAAAACTCCACTTTATGCTGCCACCAATATTCATGGCTTGAAGACATATTGCGATAATGGAAATAGATAAAATTCCTTTTCATGTCGCATTTTATGGCAACGAGTCCGGTCCTGCAATCGCTATTTTTTAATAACACAAACCAACAAGAAACAAAAGAAGCACAAAACTGCAGCACTTCTACGTGGTATGGAATTCGCTTGTATATCCTTCGGAGGAAGCATCATATTATTTGTTGCTTATGTATCTAGACAGGCGGATAATGGCAGACGTAGAATACACCAGCGCGCCACTGTAGTATCCTTAATCTCTGATGAGGAAAATATTGCTTTCTGCTATTTTCTTGTGAGTTTTTATTTTTTTTTTTTTGTTCTCCCCCCGTTTTGTTTGGCTTTGTTTGTGTATTTCTCGCGTTTTTCGCTGCGTCAGCTGCATAATTTTATTGCATAGAGCCCCAGTCCCAGTAATAAAAAGGATACCCGCCAGCAGCATGGTGCGAAATGTTTTTACTTGTTAGACATGCTAAAGCGTAAACATGATAGTCTATCGAAGGATTTTCATTTTATATGAGAAAATAATTTCGAGGTATTCACATTCCGGGAGCGGCATAAGAGTGTTGTCCTTTGTCGCAGATTTTATTTTAAATATTAATTTCGCTGTGAGAGAGCGATGGCGACATGAGGACGCCAATGGAATATATGGAGGCTTGGGAAAATGTTCGTCTTAGTTGAGATGTTAGATGGAGGCAAAGGGGTGTGCAGAGCACCATAGCGAGGGATAGAAGATGATGAAACAACACTTTCAAAGAGGCGGCAAGTTCCAGGCCTGTCTTTGTACATGACTACATTAAGGACTGGTACAAAAATCGCGACCTCGAATGGGGCATCTGATGGGTGGCTCTGCTGTGGTCTGCATTGATTAGCCATTGTTGGCGCTGATTTAATGAATTCCTTTGAGCTTTTTCTCTGCTTCAGAAATCTTTATTTAGAGAAATGATTCATAACTTAAATGAGTCAAATATGAGCTAGGTTTAGTTGACGTTTCCTGACGAGGAAAAAATACAAATAACGCATTTAGCGCCGTTTTGAGACCACAACTAACGGAACCTGAAGATAAAGGTGGAGAAGGCGATTAAGAGAGCTCACAACCAGCCTGAGGAGTTGAAATATTTCAAATATGAGCTTACTAGTTTTTATGGTTTGAAGTCCAATTGGCTATTCTTTAGTTAGAGCTGTGCAATGACCTTAAACCGAAGGGAAATTGTAACATCTTTCGTGTCTCGTGGACCTTCAATGTTCAGCTCTTAAAAGCGATAAAACATTTCTAAAACCTTCTCTCAGAAGTGCAGATTACAGCACTCAAAACCGCATCCATATCCCTTTATTACTTTTCAAGATTAGCGGGAACTTACAGGCGGGCCAGCGTTGCCGTTTGAACCTCGACCCGTGACCCCCACTTTAAAAAAAAAAACGATCAAAATGGCTCCTTTTTTAGTTTAAGTATTTTTTATTAAAAAAAAAGCAACAAATTTATGAAACTATTTACTTTTTTTTGAATGTAAGTCCATATTGATTTTTTTGTATAAATAAATGCTTTTGTATTTGCTATTGAAATGAAAGGTATTATGATTAATTGGAATTGGTAGCATGTATGATACTTATTCGTCATTTAGACGATTTTAGTTTGAATTTGTAGTCGAAGTTTCCACAGGAATGGTACATAAGCTTTAGATGGGCAGAGTGTAGGAATTCACTTGCAGTACTTAAACCTCTTAACAAAACAGACTACAAGTGGCTGTGGCAACTGCACATGTCGTACAGAAAATGGAAGCCAATCTTTGAAGATGGAATCTTTGAACAAAACGCCCCTAAAAAGTAGGCGGGGCAGTACATAAACTCTAAATGGGTAAAATGTAGCAATCCACTTGAAGTACATAAGCCCTTACCTATAGGAAAAAGAATTATTACTAATGCCATCCCGATCCCAAAGTCATACAGAAAATGAATGCCTGTTTATGTAGTAAGATTTTTCTATAAAAACGCCCCCAAAATGTAGGCGTAAGCATACATTAACCTAAAATGATCAAAACACAGATTACATGTTTGTTGCATCAATTTTAACACTGAACTATGTCAGAGTTTTAATAATACCATACATTTTAGTATTATAAACGCCCATTAAAAGTAGGCGTGGCGATACACAAACCTTGCATGATCAAAGTTTAGAAAGGGTTTTTGGGACATTAGTTTAATAAAAAGGAATTACAACGATTATGGGTAACAGCATCAGCTACAGTCTGAATGTGAATGCTAGAGGAACACGCCCCCAAAAAGAAGGCGTGGCTAAATGAATAGCAACCGGCTTTTACAAAATTCTTGGTATCGAATGCTTGTGCGATTGAAAGCGACGGTACCAAGCTGTAAAGAACGTGAGCAATCTATCAATCTATTCTTTTTATTTGCATTTTATATGGCGGCCCCTTTCTTGGCTAGGGCCCTTTTTGAAGTTTTCCAGCGGCAACGCTGAGTCGGACGCATTTTGCAAAGTTTCCTTCTACTTTGCATTGCTGACGGATCGATGGTAACAAATAGAACAAATTTAACAACACCGTGAATTTAAAGAAAAAGTGCTTTAATTCTGTTTTGGTATGGGATGTGCCACGCCCATCCTCAACAGACCATGGATATAAGATCACGTGAAGATGTTGGTTATGGTGTATGTATGAAGGACAAATGGAATGACGTCGTTTTTCTAGTTGATACAGCGCAGTCTCAGACGAAGTTTCGAGGCGAATCTCATTTTCGTTTGTATTGATCGTCTTCTCTTAAGCAAGTTGATGTGACACCGTCTTCCTAGACTGAGCTTATGCAGTCTTCAACTGACAAATTGTTTGGACCATCAAATGCAGGACAACACTCACATCACGGAATTGATGGGAGCCTCACATTTCAACATGAACTCCGACCAATCCGTATGCATTATATGACTGTGACATCAATAAGGACGTCCCCATATAGATACGCCCTCCCCAAAATCCTTGACGATTCACTTTCGATGAACTTCATCTTTCCCGCATACATCGGAATCGAACTCATATCCATTCAATTTCTGATTGAGTGTCTTTTCAGCAGCACTCGCATCTTATCCTGCCTACGAAAACAAATAAAACACTCGTCAGCTTATGATTATCTGTGGCACATCCTATTTTCGGAAATAATTTACGATCCAATAACACTCGGGCGGCGCATAAATTCCTCACCGCATTCGTTATAATGTCGACCGTGGAATAATCTCTTTGAATTTTTTCCTCGACATCCGAGTGATTGATTCCATTTCGATATCCTCTCGAATTTCTAGTGCTGGCTGCATGGCTTGGTATGCCGTTTTGTAACACTTTGTCATATTTTACGATTTCCTCTCAGTTCAGTGAGTGCGAGTGTATAATCTTGAACGGGAAGCGTTTCAAGTATTATCGTCTGTCACACACGGTGAGGTTGCGAAATATTCTTCCTGCGTCTATATCGTCTGTAATATGCGACCCCTTTGACATATACCTACTTGAAATGCCAGCTAACTCGCATTCGGTTTTTGGCTTTTTGACTTTGTTTTGAGTGTGTTCCCCCCGAAATGGGTATATTCTTCTATCCGCTTATCGGATCAATGATACCTCTACTCCAGTACCTATATACAAATATTTTTGTGGTTCCTTTGCTAAAAAGGAAGTGACTCGGGACTTCTGACGCAGGAATTTTCCATTTTATAGGATCAAAGAGAGGAAAGGAGGAAGGAGAAGCGACTGGAGTTTGATTTATATTGTTGTAGGAGTCCTAGCCGAACGTCGGGATGCGATAAGCAGCGTTAGAGTGAGTCCTTACGACATTACGCCGCCTTATAGATAAATATCCGTATTTTTCTTCTGAAAATTGGCGGATAAGTGCTACCGAAGATAAATACATTTCTATTTGAGATACAGGACGATTATTTGCATATCATATTTCATATAGAACAACAAGATGGGTACGAGTGTAACAAAATACTACCAGCAACGGTAATTTGTCTCTATGATTGAATTTGTATTATTTCTCCGAGGCGATTTCGTTGTTGTAGACAGACATTTTGCGCTGCGTTCCATGGATGCGAAGTGTACTTGCGTGTATAGTCATTTGGGAAATGACTGGTTTATTATTATTTTATTTAAATTTCAACCGTTTGTGTTAGATTAGATAGTGAGCCGCATGGAGCAGACAAAGATGGATGAGCGATGGGCCCGAAAGGAATATGATTTATAGTGGCTGGGTGAGTTGTTTAATTATCTTGCTTCTATGAGGGGGTTATTGTTTGTCTGTCTTTATCTGCGTGATATACACTTAAGTAGTCAAACTATAAATTAGTTGCCGAACTTGAGGTAGATTGACATTGGTTGTCAGTATTCTGATAGATTGGTACCCTTCTCTTTAACGTCGCATTCAATCGCACGAGCATTCGATGCCAGTACATAACTTTAAAAGGAATTTATAAGAAAAGTCGGTTGATATGTACATTTAGTTAAATTTACGATTCTCGCACGCCCACGCCTTCTTTTTGGGGGCGCGTTCCTCTAACAATAAGACTGTAGTTGATGCTGTTACCCATAATCAATTGTAATTCCTTTTTATTAAACTAATGTCCCAAAAACCCTTTCTAAACTTTGATCATGCAAGGTTTGTGTATCGCCACGCCTACTTTTAATGGGCGTTTTCCAAATCATACTAAAATTTATGGTATTATTTACACTCTGACATAGTTCCCTTTGTTAAAATTGCTGCAACAAAAATGTAATCTCTGTTTTGATCATTTTAGGTTAATTATGGTTACGCCTACTTTTTTGGGGTGTTTTTATACAAAAATCTTACTACATAAACAGGCAGTCATTTTCTGTATGACTTTTGGATCGGGATGCCATTAGTAATAATTCTTTTTGTTATAAGGGCTTAGGTACTTCAAATGGATTGCTACATTTTACCCATTTAGAGTTTATGTACTGCCCCGCCTACTTTTTAGGGGCGTTTTGTTCAGAGATTCCATCTTCAAAGATTGGCTTCCATTTTCTGTACGACATGTGCAGTTGCCACAACCACTTGTAGTCTGTTTTGTTAAGAGGTTTAAGTACTGCAAGTGAATTCCTACACTCTGCCCATCTAAAGCTTATGTACCATTCCTGTGGAAACTTCGACTACAAATTCAATTCAAAATTGTCTAAATGATGAATATGTTTCGTAATTCTTTTCATTTCATCGTTTCTTCAAATTCTAATTCCTGAGATAGAAAAAAATGAATAAAACCGTGGTAAATTTTAAATAGGGTACCTCTCACAAAGCGAAACATTTATTTACGTTTACATCCTTGTCATAACTGAATGTGGTTTTGGAAAGGATCATTCATCATTTCATGTGTTTTCCCGCCGGATTTCACTTTGTTGCTGATCCTGACGTGGAGTTCATTAAAAAAAAGCTTTCAAGCACAAGGTGGACAGTTTTCTTTCCGATTTTTCCATTTACTTCTTTCAATTTACGCCACTTTCAACAGGTGCTGGTCCAGTTAATTTATTTAAAACCCTTGTGGTGGGTGCCTCGCATACTTTGTACCTTGCAACAATGAAATGATTTATAGCGATGACCGCAGGCACAAACACATCAGCGAATTCCTGCTGTCAATATTAAAATCTGAAATAATTAAAAAAAAAAAAAAACGAAAATACTATCGGTTTGAATCTAATTCCAATATTAACATCAACATTTCCATCGAGTTTTGGAGAACCTACTATCCCTGAATGATAGTCCTGAACTGTTCGTCTCTACGCTTCATTATGAAAAAAAAAACACCCTCTCACACCGAATGTAATCCAACTGAATTCCCAAAAGGGTGGTTTGGAGTCGGAGGAAAGTTTACTGGGTTTTAACTAGAATTTGAATTACAGGGCTATACCATCGAAGGGGGGAGGAGATCAAACAAGTCCTCACAACTCCATGAGCCAGAACACTGTTGAGCTAATACGCGCGCATACAACGACCACAAAACACATTCCGTGAATTAGAATGTGGGAATTTCGTGAAATAGATAAATTTCTGGTTGTTCGCGCTTCGGGTTATATTTATAACTTTCCTCGGAATATTGAAAATTAATTAGCGCGATATGGTTAGCGTGATGTGGTTTAATAAATTTTGTGAAAAGCTCAGAGATATATTGGGCTTACCATTCTGCTGTAGCTTGAATTAGCTCGCACGGATGGCTATAGATTTTCTTATATCAATTCTTTGGATTTAGACTGTGCAAGGGGGACGCACATAAGAGTATTTCTTAAATTTGCGAAAGGTGGAGATTTATTTTGAATTTAATACCCAAATTTCAAATGCGCGAAAACAGCATTTTGTTAAATAGAAAATGCTGTATTTTTAAAACAAAAGTAGCCTAAAACCTGCACATATGTATTTTATACATTTACAAGAAAAATGTGTACATCCTTGCAATAGTGCGAACGGTTTTTGTGGACATACAGTTTTGCCATTCATTATTAACGGCCATATTATTCACGCACTTTAGTCCTGGTTGTGGGTTACACTCGGGTTTAAGTGAGTTTAACCCGAAAAATAAATATTCAGTCGTTAAACCCGAACATAAAGCCAGTTTTTTTTTTAACTTGACAGCGCTTAATCCGATTTGAATTAAACAGTTTAAAAACTTCAACTCGGGTTACAACTCAATTTTATAATCAATTTTTCGCTCCCTGCGAACAGGCTATTACAAAAGTGAAATAGAAAATAAAAAATACCAAGAATTAAACTAATGGACTTCATTCGTGAGATGTTTGAAAATTTATGTGGCCTGGAAACAGCAGTTGGTGGTGTATCAACGTCGGTCGCCCTCGTCGTCGAATATATGGGTTTCGGAAATTTTTCCGACTGAAAAAATAGGCATTTCGCCGCTGCCACGTAAGCTCACTCCTCGGTTTCAGTGTGCCCATAGCATTCACTTCAAAAATTATGTGTAAAGTTTGTCTTAACATAAACGCGCTAAAAAACGCGCCAAAAAACGCGACAAAAAACGCGTCAAAAAACGCGTCAGAAAACGTGTCAAAAAACGCGCTAAAAAACGCGTCAAAAAACGCGCCGAAAAATGCGCCAAAATCTCGTCAAAAAACGCGTCAAAAAGCGCGTCAAAAAGCGCGTCGAAAAAAGCGCCGAAAACGCATCAAAAAACGCGTCAAAAAATCCGCCAAAAAACGCGTTAAAAAACGCGTCAAAAAAACGCGTCAGAAAACGCGCCAAAAAACGCGCGAAAAACCCCTCCAAAAAACGCGCCAAAAAACGCGCGAAAAACCCCTCCAAAAAGCGTCAAAAAAACGCGTCAGAAAACGCGCCAAAAAACGCGCGAAAAACCCCTCCAAAAAACGCGCGAAAAACCCCTCCAAAAAGCGTCAAAAAACGCGTCAAAAAAATGCGTCAGAAAACGCGCGAAAAACCCCTCCAAAAAAGCGTCAAAAAACGCGCCCAAAAACGCGTCAAAAAACGCGCCAAAAACGCGCGAAGAAAAGCGTCAAAAAAACGCGCCGTGCACGTCGCTCAAGAACAACTGATTATATTGCTGTTGTAGCCCAAAGTGTTGAAGAAGGTTTGTCCAATCCAATTCGTTCTTTGGAATTGGCATTTCACAAACGTCGTTACTCCGTATTTTACATAAAGGCATGGGTCTTAAGGCTTATAAAGTTCAGTTAACACAAGAACTCAAGCCGGCCGATCATCAACAGCCCAGCGTCGATTAACCCTAGAAAGATAATCCACGTCCACGAGACGTATGGCGCGGGACAATTGTGTGATAACTTTTAAATTCTAAACCGCAGCGCGTTGACCGTCTCCACTATATATAAAAAAATCATTAATTTATTTTTTTTGAATAGTATCTATATAATTATTTAAATTAATTATAAATAATAAGAAGTTCATATGTTTAATTAAATACACTAATTGGCGTATGAGACGTATGATTATCTTTTACGCTCTTTATTTTATGATTATCTTTCTAGGGTTAAAGACCTCAAAGAAAAAATTCATGATCGAGGACATAGGGCAGCCACTTTGCGATTTGTTTATGCAAAATTTTATGAAAAGGATATGGTCATTTGGCTGATGTTGTTTTTCATTATTAACAGCATACCTTCCTCTTTATTATGAAATAAACATCCGATCATTTATCTCAAAAAATGACATTTTTCTTTGAATACCAAAATAACACCTCTTATTGGAAAACCCTTTATTATACGTAGAGATTAAAGCGAAAACTTTCGAAATCAATGTGATATGAACTGAATCCTAGACTTATCCCTTCGACCACATCATTATCTGTCCATAGTATTGACTAACGCCTGAGTAACCATCGACAGCATAGCTTTATATGCGGATTTTTAAATTTGAAGCGAGGTGGTGTCGAAAGAATCCTTAAAGTGTCAGTGGCAAAATTGTATCCCAATCCATTTTAAATCGGATGATGAAACAGAAAGTTTCTTGGCTCAAATAGACCCAACCGTAAACGAGTTATGCGTGTCACATCTATTCACACATGATAAGCCATATCTCATTTTTAAAGCGAACCGCTCCCAAACGAATTTGGTGGACCTACATTTTACCTGTCTGGCAAATAACAGAAGTTCTTTGTCCATCACATTTGCTTATTGATTTTCAAATAAGTTCGAAGGAGCTCTCCCTCGCCTATATCCAGGCGAATAATCAATTCTCAAGAGAGGAATCCAAAGCATTTCGCCAGACAGCACAAAATCCTAAAAATTGAATTCCTCGTAAACAATTTGTCTTCCATTCCGGCCACATCGATCCAGTTTAGGCGATAGGCCTCCCGCATGCACCCAAGCACATATAAATGTGGGCCTTTGGGAAACAACAGTGCAAATATCCTTCTGTCGTGTCCCTGTAGTTGGAAATCAAATTGAATTGGTTGGTCATTAAGAGGAGTTCATAAATAGGCATCAACCGGCAGCAGTCGCAAAAAAAGAAAAAGAGAGAGAAACACCAGCACCAGCAGGACGTCTGGGCAACATCTCCTTCCGCCATTCAAATCACTGTTTCGGCAAATGACCCAAAATGATGTTGATGAGCTACAGTAAAAATTAATCGCCCTCACTATTCACAGGCGGCAGTAACACTTGCGGCGTCCACCAGCTCAGTTTGAACAAACATTTCACTGTGATGGTGCGTGATACGGCGGGCATATGTGACCGGACCGCCGCTGTTGCTCTGCGTATGGCTGTATGTGTGAGGACTCTAAACGAGTAATTAAGATAACAAATGATCCATTTGGAGGCGAAAGTTCGTCCGCATTCCGCACTATAAAGCAAATGACCGCACTCTGCAGCGTCGACGACGCGACTTTTGGTTCGAATGCTATACCGCTAGTTGCTGGTCAATTATTTACAATTTCGCTTTGCCCCTGGGCACCGTCGTCGGTTTGTCGGTAATTCCTCATCATCCGTCGAAGGAACAAGGAACACCATTCGACATTCGAGTCGCTCACAATTCACAAAGGCTTCGTTGCAGTCCCTCTTTCCATCGCTCTCTCTCTTGATAATTGAATGCATTCGATTCGGGATTCTTTTTTTTTTATTTAACAAGCCAGATACTTTAATTGGTTTTGTATTTCCCATTCGGCACAGGAGCTTAATGAGGAAGGAATGCTGGCAGATGGCAGTAGTTCCTTTGGTAAATTGAGCCGCTCTTGTATACAGGCCTAGGCCGTGTAATATACAACTCAACTGAATGGCGGACTCACGTTGCCGTTCAGCCAGAAAGTGAAGGAGTGAAATATGTTCGGTTGCGAATAATTAATGATTCGTCATCAGTCAGGAGTGTAGGGAACAGCTAAGTGCTGTAGAGATTTCTATCAATATTTATTGTGTAATTACCGGAAGACAGCTGTAATCAATTAAATAGTGAATTTGTGTATTGGGTCGCAGTGGGTGGTCGTGGGTGGGTGTGAGACTGTCGTTATAATACTCATTTCGGCTTTTAATGATGCGCGCATTCGGAGGAGGACCTTTATTGATTTCTTTTTCTTTCTTTCTTCGTCTGACTGAATGTGTGTAATGAGGGGTGACTGTGAACGCCAAGTGAATCGTGTTAACAACCTTGGTTCTGACTTCTGAGTCGAGAGGGAAATATATTTGCACTCTAAAGCTTATGAAGCACGTTGGGCTAATAAAGTTTCTCGGGGCGCATCAGTTTTATTTTTTCAGTTGGAAAGAAATGCAAATGATGTGGAAAGGTGCCTGGAAGAGGTTTTTATTGCACTTTTGGTTAAGTTTGTACTTTACTCGCTAGATGGCGTCCCTGCTCCTACATATTTTTGGTGCTATGCAATAAGTCAGTTCATTTGTTGTTATTGGTATGGTCCCGGGGAGAGTATTGAAAAGATTAAATATTCATCTGAAACAGTGCTTGGGCTTGGGTTTTCTGCCAAAAATTTCAAGTAGTGAATCGGAGATCGTAGATTCGATTTGCCAGTAAAAAATGAACTCTATATCTTCAACCTTAGATTTTTGGCTAAGTACTAGAGCGAAAATATTGGACGGCTCAGTCAGTAAAAGGAGACAGTGATCGATTAACTCTATCTGGTCGTTAAAACCTTCGACAACAACCAGATGACTTTACATCAAGTCAGTGGTTCATTTAGTTTAAATATTAGAAATAACTCCGTCCACCTAGTATAACCCAGGTTCGATTCCCGAAAGAACCCAAATTCCATCTTGAGTTTTTTTTTTCACTGCGCCATCTCACGCGAACATCTGGAAAACATCCGAGAGTATGACTGTCATGAAGAGACCCCTTGGACTCGGTATAAAATAAATTGTAGGCCTCTTCCATTCGTCCCAAAAATAAAAACCTCACACCAAACGAATGGTGGTGAGAAGCTACGTTTTGGGTCCCTTACGGATCTGTTGCGGATATTTATTTTATTTTAGTTCAACCTTTATTTAGCTTCCATTACAAAATTTTGTGGGCAGCTATAGACTGCTCTTAGCATACCTATTGTCAGCCTACCTATATTTTTTTTTGCTGAGAGAAGAATTTTATAAAAATTATTAAAAATTAAACAGCTTCCTTCCTTTCCTTTTCGTTCATTCGTTAATTTGTTTTATTATTTCGCCACCAGGTGATGTTCGGGAGCGATCTGTCATTTTATACCGTATGCTCGATTACTGAATTGAGAAGTTTTTTCAGGGCAGTTACAGCTTCGGGTGATCGTCTGAAGTTCGTCTGTAGCAGTTTCAAGGAAAACATCTTCGGTTGTATTTTGTGAACTTTTTTGGGGGTTGAACCGGAAACTTCCCGCTCAGTAGTTGAAGACTAACCAAAGTCTTACCTATACCAACTGACTTACAAGCCTTAAAATATCATAGCCGGATACACATTTTGCCATGAATGCTGAAATTTCTAGAGAAGTTTAAGGTCAGAAGAGTAGTAGGGACCATAATACACCATATGACCTATCCCTACCGATATCAGAAGTGGTCTTCAGTGATCCAAACTATTTGCACTGTCTAAATGATTGACTTCTTTACAGTATATAGCTTCTGGCATGACCCAACACAATAGGCCAATGTGGGCCTAAGTGGTTATTACTGAGGAACACTTTCCCCCTTTTTATGAAAAGTCCCATTGACCTCGCCTGTCTGTCATTTTCATGTGCACTAAAAATCGAGTCATTCTTTGACCACTCGTAACTGCTTAACCTCTCACCGGCTGCCAATAAATTGATTTAAATATTCAATTCTAAGGCTAGGTGTTGGACTATCGATCAAGGTTCAGTCTCTTGCGAAATCCGGAAACACTTAAAAGGGGCAAATGCGACCGCCAAAAGCTTCTCAATTCAGATGATCGGATACGACAGAAATGGTATAACTTTCCAAAGGAACCGGTTACACCCAAAACCCATTTTTCTCTAACCTCAATTACATTGTGCGGTTATTTCCCCCACAGATAGGAACCAACAACAATCCAAAACTTTCTTAATAGGAACGATCAAAGTTGTTCACTCAAACATCCCCCATTTCAACCCCTGTCTCGACTACATACCCGTACCAAAATGTTCCGCCAAATCTATAGCCACCAACAATTTAGATATCAACCCCACCAAAGGCCACACAAAAGTCAAAAGAAACAAAACCTCAAAAAGTTCCTCCGCATCCGTTAAGTGAGAAAAGAAAGAAAAATAACTTTCCAACTAAACGTCAAGTTGCCATTCAAACTGTCATAACTCATACATGAAACTATTTGCATGCATAAAAAAAACGTGAAGCACAATGCGCCAATAACCTGTCACGCGGGGGTGGCGGTGGGCGAAATAAAGCGCGGCACCATTTCAACATTGATCGCATTGAAGACACACTTCCAGCGAAAAAAAAAACGAAAACTTCTCCCCAACAAGTAAAACAAATTCCCCCGAATGACGAAATTAAATTTAACTTTATCTGTCTCCAGTCTCCACCAACGACGACGATGAAACAACTTTCGAGTCTTAGAAGTTTTATGCCAGATGGCGGCAAACCTCTAGGATAACAGCACAAGTCGAAAGTTTCCAGTTCAATGCAGCAAACCATACCGTCGCTTGACAAAAATACATAAACAATACCGAAAGTCATCAATCATTCAGCGAGAAGTAACACAACCAAGGCGGGGTCGGGGCGAGAGGAAAAGAAAAATCACGACCAACACCGATACGAAAAAAAGTCATCGTCTTGTTGTCAGCACTCAGGTTGCGCATTCCGAAGAAAGTACACAAAAAAAAAAACTGAAAAAATATAAGAAGACAGAAAAGCTTACTCTGGTGATAGCTCTTTGATGATGATGATTGGGTGCAGCTAACGAGAATTCAAAGCCAACACCTCTGGAATGGCAAGGTGGGTGCATGATATCATAGATACCACCCGCCCAGACCAGGTGCATCCTGATTCTGTTCTTGAAGTGTGGAAAAATGATACGATTCGACGGAAGACTGACGCCTGACATGGTTGTCTGATTTTGCAGCGTTTTACTCCTGATTGAACCCTAATGGATTCAGCTTACATGCGCTTAACATATAGAGCGGAGCAGCAGCGAAGGGGCCGTGATTTCATCGTCTACCGAGCACCAGCAGGAACAAAACCATCTAACGAAGGAATATTTGTATCTGAGTGTGTATGTGTGCATAAAGTTTGAGTTGTCAATTGTCTGATGAAGAACTTGAAATTCGCTAAGTAGCTTTCTTTCTTTCTGTCGAAGGGAAGCGAACTGTTGACAGACATTTCCATTAAGAACGTTTGATGTGTGCTTGTACGGGTAGCTGATTGAATTGAAATGGTTGGGGTTGGAGGAGTGTTGTATTCGCAATCTACATTACTGCAGGAAGTCGTCGACTTGTGTAGCAATTTATGAGGAAGGAACAATTGTCAGGCTTCTTATATATACTGTGCTGAGGTGTTATTCTTGTAGAACTTTATAAAAGCAGCTCCCCATTTCGTTCATTTGTGTTTGAGTGCCTTGTCATTTTATGCCGTGTGCTCGGTTACTCAATTGAGAGGCTTTTTCAGGATAATAACACACTCAGATGATTGTCTGAAGTTCGCAAGATCTGTAGCAGTTTCAAGCTAAACAGCTTCAGGTGTATTTTGTGAACTTTTTTTGGGGGTTGAACCGGGAATTTCTAGATCAGTATTTATTTAAATACTAACAAATGTTTTACCCAACGATAGCATGGCAGGATGTTCGTCTGACGTTCGCAAGATCTGTAGCAGTTTCAAGCTAAACAGCTTCAGGTGTATTTTGTGAACTTTTTTGGGGGTTGAACCGGAAACTTCCCGCTCAGTAGTTGAGAACTAACGATTGTTTCACCCAACGATAGCATGGCAGGATGATCGTCCGAAGTTCGCAAAATCTGTAACAGTTTCAAGCTAAACAGCTTCAGGTGTATTTTGTGAACTTTTTTTGGGGGTTGAACCGGGAATTTCTAGATCAGTATTTATTTAAATACTAACAAATGTTTTACCCAACGATAGCATGGCAGGATGTTCGTCTGACGTTCGCAAGATCTGTAGCAGTTTCAAGCTAAACAGCTTCAGGTGTATTTTGTGACCTTTTTTGGGGGTTGAACCGGGAATTTTTCGATCAGTATTTGAAGACTAACAAATGTTTTATCCAACGATAGCATGGCAGGATGTTCGTCTGACGTTCGCAAGATCTGTAGCAATTTCAAGCTAAATAGCTTCAGGTGTATTTTGTGACCTTTTTTGGGGGTTGAACCGGGAATTTTTCGATCAGTATTTGAAGACTAACAAATGTTTTATCCAACGATAGCATGGCATGATGTTCGTCCGAAGTTCGCAAAATCTGTAACAGTTTCAAGCTAAACAGCTTCAGGTGTATTTTGTGAACTTTTTTGGGGGTTGAACCGGAAACTTCCCGCTCAGTAGTTGAGAACTAACGATTGTTTCACCCAACGATAGCATGGCAGGATGTTCGTCTGACGTTCGCAAGATCTGTAGCAGTTTCAAGCTAAATAGCTTCAGGTGTATTTTGTGACCTTTTTTGGGGGTTGAACCGGAAACTTCCCGCTGAGTAGTTGAGAACTAACGATTGTTTCACCCAACGATAGCATGGCAGGATAATCGTCCGAAGTTCGCAAAATCTGTAACAGTTTCAAGCTAAACAGCTTCAGGTGTATTTTGTGAACTTTTTTGGGGGTTGAACCGGGAATTTTTCGATCAGTATTTGAAGACTAACAAATGTTTTACCCAACGATAGCATGGCAGGATGTTCGTCTGTTCGCAAGATCTGTAGCAGTTTCAAGCTAAATAGCTTCAGGTGTATTTTGTGACCTTTTTTGGGGGTTGAACCGGGAATTTTTCGATCAGTATTTGAAGACTAACAAATGTTTTATCCAACGATAGCATGGCAGGATGTTCGTCTAACGTTCGCAAGATCTGTAGCAGTTTCAAGCTAAACAGCTTCAGGTGTATTTTGTGAACTTTTTTGGGTGTTGAACCGGGAATTCCTCGATCAGTATTTGAAGACTAACAAATGTTTGACCCAATGATAGCATGGCAGTTGGAAAAATATAAATATTAAGCTAGCGGGCAAGTTGGCGGCATAAAAATTGTTTTTATTTACTTCTTCAGTTTGGAAATGTACTGATTTTTAATTTTATTCTCCGTTAGCAGGATTATCACCTGCTGTGGTTTCTGCTGGTGGTGGTGCGTCTGCTGGACTATCTGGGGGTGTACCCCCTGGGTTAATGGCTTGTGTACCCGATGGTGTTTCAACCGCAGTCGGTGCTGGTGTATCTCCTGGTGCTGCTACTGGTGCCGCCGCAATTGTCTCTGCAGGTGTAACTGTCTCTGGTGCTGGCCCATTTGATTGTCCCGCTGGGTCTTGTAAAATAGGGGACAGAGTTGACGTTGTAATTGCACTTTCAGTTGTCTCTGTCGTAGTAGATGGCCCGGGAACTGGTGTCGATCCAGTTGTCGTTTCACCCCCACCACCACTTTGCGTAGCATTCTGATTCAACACCACTGTACAGTTCCGGCAAATCACTAGAAATTCATAAAATCAGTATTTCGCCATCATTGCCCACAGTTAATTGTTAAACTTACAATACTGATCCGTCTCATCGCCATAATCCTCGTCATCGTCATAAAAGTAATCGACCAGCATCCCAAACAGGGTCCAGAATCCACTTTTCTAAAAGTTCAAACCAGCTTTATGTGAAAATTACCAAATAGCCTCGAGTTGGTTACCTCGCTTTCGTCCTCAGTATCTTCCTGATATGGCTTAGGACTTCCCTGGATGGCCAACACCATCATGGCGATCAAAAAAATATACCTCAACCGCAACTTAAACATTTTGACAACCTACGGGAATAAGCCCGACTAGACTCTGAGTTGGAGCTCACTGCGTAGGCTATTTATATGCAAAGCTTCAGCGGATTTAACTGAAATTCGGAACCGTGTACAGTGCATAATATTTGTCTAAGAGTGAAGCCATTAAAAGTGTTTTATATTTTTTAAAATTTAATTTCAAGCGTGCTTTTCGCATACGGTGCTCTATTTATGCGGCGGTGGCTCTAGCACCTGTCATGGGAGAGCAATGCCTGCTACTGACCTGCCCCAACATTAATGTCTCACTCGTGAGAGTCGTTAAAATGAATTATTTGTGTGAGGCCGATGAGTTGCTTACATGTCTGAACTGATAAGGCAGTTCCATTGTTTCTGTTGATGGCTTTCTGTCTGGCATGTGGGGTGAACTGCTTTGGAAATAATCGTCTTTAGTGTGCATTTGACATTGAAGCGCACTTATGCTTTGTGACAAACTTGTATCTTTAAATTTGGTTTAGTAAGACGACAAGCTTCTTGGTTAAGGCTAGACTTGCAATCGAGGGATAAAAACCAAGTGCTACAATGACATGATTACGGTTCTTTTCAGATGTATCGCAAAAGAGCTGTCAAAAGATCACTAGAAACAGGTTCATTGACGAGCGGCCGAGGTGCGCTTTTCTCCACTTTCAATGTGAATACCGTGCTTCATCTTACGAGAGCAAGTTCCATCTGGGATCACGAAGTTCCTTATTAAATGTTTCAGACATTATTCCGGCGAATTTCGGGGCACGTTTTGAGGCCATTTTTGGTTCGAGTTCGGGATGGTGTAAAGGCCGTTTTACGGAACGCTTTTCGAGTCACTTTTCGCGGTGGTTTTAGGGTGTTTCTCGTAGCGAATGGATATCGAGGTGTGTTTCGCGTCGTTCATTGAGGGCTTTTCTGCTCGTAACGCACGAATATTTCGGGCGTTTTTTTAGCACCGTAGAGGAAGTCATTTCGGTGATAGAATCGCTTCAAGTTTACCAATCTGCCCGAGTATATGGAATACGGCCAAAAATACCCAGGTCTCTATATAGAGAGCGAGCTACTCGTGTATATAAAGTAGACTGGTAATTGAAAGCGAGTGACCCTTTTTCAAAGAATGGGAGTGACAGCAATTTCAAAGTATTCCTTTGCACATATTTTTCCAACAAAATGCACTGCAACGCGAAACCCGTAAGCAAAGCCCCTGTAATGGAAAAACTCTCAGCTAAGCTCTGAAGCTATTCATGTATGGGAGTCAAAGCCTTTTAGACTGAAGTTTGATTGGACCCGACTTTACATTTGAAAGCGACTTGAAGACTTAAACAAAGGAGTCAACAAATGCGTATGATAGTTACAAATTTTCTTGGCTACTTTGAGTTTGACACCTGTCGGATCCTGACTGCGAACGGAGCGGATCATCTGAACCAAAAACTAAAATTAATGGACCAATGCACAATTGGGTCTGTATGCAGTGATGCCATCTAAGGCTTTTTCATGCCTTTTAGGCAGTATTTCATTAGCTTAGGCTTTAAGGCTTGTTTTTTTTTCAATCTTTTTTTTATTTCCAATATTTTTCTATTTGGATGTTTGTTTTGTTTAATACTTTGTACCTACTTATGAAACTAAAAATTCATAAACTTTGTTCCTATTAATAATTTCTTCTGTGTTTAAGTTTTTTTTTTTTGGAAATAAAATTTTTTTTTTGTTTATTTTTTATATTTGTATTTAATTTTTGATTTATTGTTCCAGTTTACCTAAACACATATTTTAGGAATTATTTTATTGAAAAGGCATCTTTTTTTCTCAAGTTAGGCAATTTTTTCTACAAAATTTGTTGACAATTTTGTGGGTGTTATTTGAAAATATTTTACTGTCATTCGTACTGTCAATTTATTTTGCCATAGTCGCCATTTTATCAAAGAGTGACCAGTGCAAAAAAAAACTATAGGGGTATTCATGATTCGGTGTATAACAGACTATGAAAAATTGCGAAATTTTATTTATTTTTTTGTCAGATCTTTTCAATTTTTCTCATCAAATGACAGGTCCAATTTGACAATTGACATTATGTTCTGAAAAAACTTTCATATTTTTACTGAAACTGAAAAATTAACTTTTAATTGTTTATTATGCCGGTAAAAGGCGAAAAGAAAAAATATTTTATATAACAAAGAGAGTAGGTAAAAATGAAGATGATATCATGAAAACCTCTTTTTTCTGTCCATTTTTTGACTGGATTTTCCCTTCGGTGGTGCTTACATTTTTTTGCATTCTCTTTATTATTTTTTTCCGATAGCTACATACAGGAATTAACAATTTAGCGAATTGTCAACTTGACAAGGCTATACACTTAACTCTGTTGTAGTTTTCGGTTACGATAGGGTCAGGGTATAGATAAAGTGCAAAGGTGTAGCGAAATTTTAGTCAGTTTATTTTGTTGTAGTGCGAAAAAAACTTTCACTTTCGCAATGATACAAGGCCAGTTGCATCGGGTTGTGAATTCATTGATTTTTAAATCGTATATGTACTTAAACTTAAATAAATATTTTTTACACACATTTTTTCGAAGCAAACGCCTTGGATTTTTTTTCGACATGAGATCCACATTTATATCCGAACGAAAAGATATTATAGCAAGTGAGCTTAATCTTGCATTCTCCATAACGCTTCGGGCACTGTTTTACTCAATTTCATAGTTGAAAAGGTTCTTTCAACACTAGCTGTGGTCACTGGAAGCTTGGCCAAAACCGTATAAGCAAGAAGTTTATACCTCTAAACTAAGTCTTGTCATAGAACTTGAAATAGCTTTTTAAAACTTTGGTGGAAGTATCACTCGACGATATCTTTTCGTACTCAGCTTTCACAGCTGACAAAAAAATTGCGTTATCAAAAAAAACATGTTAGCTTTTCGATTACGTTCACTCGCTCAACTGCAGAAAAACCAGAGAAAAGAGCTTGAGACGATGGTAGAACGTCTTCGTTGACCATGAATCTGTCTGTAAGAATTTTTATTAACGAATCAGTATACTTACTTACTTAACGGGCTCCCGCCTCGTGAAGAGTCTCTGGTTGAGACACTGTAGCCTTCCATCCTCTGCGATCCCGGGCACGTTGCTTCCAGTTATCCAATCCAAGCGCTCTGGCATCTGCAATGGCTTGGTCTTTGAAACCGAGGTTCGGTCTTCCTTGTCGTCACGAACCTGGCGGCTGGGATTAGAAGATCTTCTTAGCTGGAGCATTATTTTCCATTCCCTCGATGTGGCCGAGCCAATGGACTACATCCATATCTTGGTACAGCTCATAGAGTTCGTGGTTCGCCCTCCTCGCACACAGGACCAAAAATCCGCCGAAGAATTTTTCCTTCGAAGGTGGCCAGTATCATCTCTCCCTTGGTGCTTATCGTCCAGCACTCGGCGCCATAAAGCAGAACTGGCAGAATAAGGGTTCTGTAGAGCATACATTTTGTCCTTCGAGTTAGGAGTTTTGGAGCCAGTTGTTTTGCCAAACCGAAGTAGCAGCGGTTTCCTAGGGTAATTCTTCGCCGGATCTCCACTAGGATGTCATTTGTGGAGTTCATCTTTACTCCGAGGTAGATAAACTCCTTAACTACCTCGATATTGTTGCTATCAATAGTGACGTTCTGTCCGTGGACAGATGCTTGTTTGTTTTTTTATAGCATGTACTTAGTCTTGTCCTCATTTACTACAAGACCAACGAATTTCGCTTGCTCTTCAATCGCAGTGATGAGCTCGGCCAACTTCTTCTATATTGGGTGGTGGAACTTGTTCTTCATTGACTGGACGTGGGTTTTCTTCTTGCCCTATCACTCTCTCTACATACATGATGACCATTTAGCAGCTGCTGGAAGTGCTGCTTAAACACATCTACTATTCCCTTCGGTGACTAGGTTTCCATCACTGTTTCGAAGAGCCGGCGTTCCGGTCTTGAAGCCAGCAGCCAGTTACTTGGCTTTCTTGTAAAACTTCCAAGTGTTGCTTCGATCGCGGGACTCTTCGATCTCCTTGAGCTGGGAGACTGCGTAGGTCCTCTTCTTTCTAAGCAGGATTTTCTTCTCCTCCCTCCTCCTGGCTCGATACTCTTCCCTCGCTGCCCTTGTTTTGCGCTGCAGCGTCTTCATATGTGCATTTTCTGTCACCTTTTTCCGGCGTACGCATTCATCTTCATCAGGGAATCAGGACTCTAAAATAGGCTGCAACGGAAGAGGTTTCTCGAAGGCATTGTCTGTTTCAATGAAGTTCTCGGAACTCTTAATTCAACTTTCAAGTAAATCCTCGGCAAGTTGAGATGCGGATTGAAAGGCCTCTCTGAAATAATCGGCGGCATTTTATCTGATGTTCTTAAGAGAATTCAGAACTTCTTTTGAGATCTAAGAAAAGTTTAGTTTTTTGTTTTCCCCTGGCTACGTGATTGGCCCTCGACTCGACTTCAGTTCGCCGAACATTCCGCGCGTTCACTTTGAAAAAAACCTAGTTAAGCGAAGAAATTTGAGATTTTTAAAAAAAATTTAAGCTAAACGTATAAAATAAATATTCAGCGTAAAATAATATACCTACTCGCCATTACTATTTTCTTACATCTTTGCCAACAATTTCATTCTTAAATCACAAATATTGATATTTGGCTAAGGAAAATTGTTGGCATTACAATTTGTTTTTTTTTTTTCTGAATTTTACGATCGTATTGTTGTATTGTCTTTCCGAGTTCGCTGTTCAGCGAATTATTAAGAATCTCGACGAAATTGTGTTAGGGGCTGATCAAACAGTCCTAGTAACTCAACAAAACGCGCGTTCGACCAAAAATAGACAGCCATCCATTGTTTACTTCGTGGGCCTTACTTAATATATATAATATATAATTGGCGGAACAGGTCCGTATGGACCCAAGCCTAGCTTCTCACAACCATTCGTCTTGTGTGAGTTTTTATTTTTGGGACGAATGGAAGGGATCTACAATTTTATGCCGAGTCCAAACGGCCAATTGAGAAGCTCTTTCATGACAGTTATACTCTCCGATGTTTGTCAGACGTTCGTGAGAGGTGGCGCAGCGAAAAAAACCTTAAGTTGGAATTTGGGTTTTTCTCGGGATTCGAACCTGGGACCCCTCGCTTAGTAGTCCTTACTTAAGGGTCCGCCAAATAACTCTTTTTTGTTTTTGAAAATGCTATAAAAAAAAAACTGCTAAATATTTTCTCAAATTTATTTTTTTACTTGAAAGTACAATCCTTCCGGTTAATAATGGAAAATAATTTCATTCAAATGGCTGCCTCGGCTGGCCATGCAGTAGCCTACACGATCGGTCCAATTTTTAAGCACATTATCGATTGTGTGCAGCAGTATTTCACCAATGGCTTCACGAATATTGTCCTTTAAAGCGTCAATTGTCTCTGGCATGTCGGCGTAACACTTATCTTTTACGGCACCCCACAAATAATAGTCCAACGGTATCAAATCGCAGCTCCGCGGTGGCCAAACGACATCAGCTCTGCGGCTGATAATGCGATCTTCAAAAACAGGGCGCAAAAGATCGAGTGTAGCTTCGGCTGTGCGGCACGTTGCGCCGTCCTGTTGAAACCAAATGTTGCCAATATCCTCCTCTTCAATTTTTGTGAACAAAAATTCGTTCAACATGGCCCGATAACGATCGCCATTGACTCTAAGAAAAATGGCCCAATTATGCCTCTGGACCAAAATTTCCATTTTCTCGGGTGTACGCACTGTTTTTGGCTTTTCACGCTTTGGTTTATCGATGAGGATGCCAGTTTCATTCACTTTTTTCACAAAATAACGTACATACGGAGCTGACGGTGCTTCTCTTCTTCCGAACGCAATTTTCGCACACATTCTGCAACATTACCATGATTTTCAAAGTAACGTCGCAATATTTCCCAGCGTTGTTCAGGCGTATACACAACCATATTCGTTCAGCGGAAGGATAAAACTAATTATCTGTCAAATCAGACATGAGCTAAGTGTTACCATTCGCGAAATAAGCACTAGTTGAAAAAAAAAAGTTAGATGGCGGACCTTTTATTTGTAATCAGTTTCACGGTAAATATTTTGTAGGTCACATGGGATAATTTTATATGGAAAACTTCGCCATTGTGAGTTGTTAAAATCTAGCCAAATTATTTCATTTACTAAAAATATTGTCCGATCCAATGAAGCTTAAAAGTTAAAAATTCAATCAATCTCTCCTCTTCAATTTGCAAACTTTCCTCAAACAATAATTGTCATCCCCTCGTACAAAACCAACAACCAATGTGAGACAAATCTGGAGAAGGAATTATGAATTCACATCAAATCCTTTGATTTTTACAACAATACCCGCAGAGAACGTATAGAACTTGAATAATTTCCATTAATTTTGGGGCGGGCCTACCGCCTATGAAAACTCGCAGCTGAAGTTATATACGTTACCCAAATTCATTTCCATCTTCAAACAAAAACTTCCTCGAGATGGAAGTAGGTCTAGGTATACATCTGGCATCCATGGATGGGAATAAGAATGTAAGCCCACCTTATACCACGAACAGCATTTGAAGTCTCGAAATCAAACAATCCTGCTCTCAAATGTGTCTTAGTCGTTGTGAAGTGGTGCACAGAATATATACAGTCTGCAGAAGCAGTCAATTCAAATCAACGAATCCGTACAAATCCAACAAACACACACACACACCCGTACACCGGCGAACTTTTTCTTGTGAACATCGTGTACGGTTAAGCAAGCACTTACATCATGAGGAAAATGGAAAACTTTTCCAATTTAACGCTGAAATACAAAAGGGAATTTGTTTGAATCCGGAATTTCAAATATCTTATTGTTGCAAGGAGTTTTCGTCGCCTCCTGCCGCGTGCTGCTTGCTTGGCTCTAAGCCTGGGATACACCTATCATTTCACCGCACATCAGGCGTTTTGCGTTTGTATTAAATTTGGAGGGTCTATGAATATGTAATTTGCAGGTGCTATTTGACTTGTGACTTTTGCCGCTAGCGTCTCGCTATGATGAGTGCACGAAATCGATACTTGGCGTTGGCGCAGCCAAAAGACACATGAGATGCATGTAATTCCACTTTTTAAGACTGCATGTGCTTTTTTTTGTACTCAATTTGGCATACAGCAGTTGGACTTATAAATATTCAAGTTCACCGACTGACTGGGTAAAAGTTTGATAACTCATCGGAGACCCCCTCCCAACTTATCCTGGAATGAACTTCTTTTCCGTTCGCAGTTATCGAGGTGGAGGGGAACGTGTTTTGCATTCGCCTGATTGTGGTGCCTGGCACTGGGCCTAAACCAATTTCGATTCTCAATTTAAGTTCGATGAGTTATCGAACTAAGGACCATTTGCACGATGCGAACTCTTTCTGGCTGCTATGGCTGGAGACAATTAATGTTCTAATTAACATTTTCGCTAGGAACGGTTTCAACGCGATTCTGTGCCTGATTAGGGAAACTTGTTGTAGCGTTACATGGGCTCAATTCGGCGCTCCTTGCACTGCCAATCTGATTTGCATGTTTTCAGCGATTGGTCTCGTGCTTGGGTTAATCGAATTTCCGACGGTACTTGGAGACTCTTTATCGTGCGACCAAATGAAATGAATTTGGTGGTTGGTGGTTTTCGTCTCTATGAAGAGTTGGGCACTTTAAGCGTGATTATAATTGACATTAGTTTTGGTCGGTTGGTATTGGTATTTGCTAAAAAAGTATATATTAAATGGCCAATGGTCTAGCATTGTGACAAACAGTTGAATTATAATGTCATCAACTTCTAGTCCCAAATGAACAGACCAAACAATTCACCTTTGTTAAGTGAAGGGCCAACCTTTTTTTTTGGGAAAAAAGTCCACCCCATTAATCAATAATCAGTTGCCTCGTATACATCAGTTTGCTCGTAGATCAGTTGCCTGTCGTGTATCTTCCAGATATATGGAAACACAGGTTTTCTGAAGCTAACTACGATCAGTTAAAAGCTACATTGTCTGGGAATCATTTGTCCGTGTACCGCTGTTTGTGATGTAATAAAACAGACCATTTTCTCATTCTAATAAGCCTCGTAGATCAGTTACCTCGTACAAAAGTCGCCCTGTGGATTAGTTGTCCCGAAAATTTAATATCTCCTTAATAAGATGTCCCGGAGATCCATTCTCTCATAGATAAGTCGCTCCCTAAATGATTTGTAGTAATACAAAGTCTTTGGAAGGTTTTATGAAACTAAGTTATGAAGGGCGATACCTCTGATCTGAGGATCAGTTGTCTCTTCGACCGCTTTGCAAGTTTGCTTTCTTTCGTAGCAGTCGACAGTCATTTCCTTACCGAATGATCTATGCTACGCACTTATCCCGCCAGCATTCGCGTCTTTTTAGACTCGTTTTTTATAGTTTTATGATTTAAGGAAAGACTCTCCTTTTCATTCACGTTATAAAAATGCTCTTCTTTATTTTTATTTAATCCAATGGTTTTACAATTTAATAGGTTCTATCTCTAGTTTCTCCACGTTAGGAAAACGAACCAAAAAAAAAAGAAATTACCAAAAGGTTAGATCCACACGTGGCTCTCGTCGAGGGTCGGTCGTCAGGCAGCTGTCAAAACTGCTGTCATTGTTGCTGTTGGTAGCAGTGTCCCTTCTGGTGACAGGGTGTTTACCCACATGAATCAATTGTTGAAAATGTCTTAATATCAAACTGTCAAATATAAAACTGTAGGTATAACTTCCAACTGCGATTCGCACTGATATTTCGTAGCGAATCGTAAGTAAGTCCTCCATCAACAACAACATCTGATTATGTGCTCCAAATTACACACCGTCTTGCACACGCATTCAATTTGAGCAAATTCCACCTCCGTGTGTCGGAACCACGCTAAGCCGCCAGACCGCCTCTTGCGTATCGCAGCAAATTATATATTCCCTCAGATGGGCAACCTGAACGCACATTGCCGTTAGAATGTTTTTATTTTTCCAGCTGGGGCGCATACACATATTAACGCAGGGGCCTCGATTATTCTGTGGTTGGATAACAGGCAGCTCCAAGCAGTAACGTAGCTACAGTCGTACTTCAACTGAAAGTCAAATTACGCGCAATAGCAAGCCCTCCAACGAGAACAATCAGCACTCTTGACTGCACATATAGTATAGTTTATAGTCTACACTCTGCAGCAGCAAACAGTTTGGAATCGATTGAGGATATGTATACGGGGATATAGAGTATTGTGCGTTAGAGGCATTCAGAGTCAACATTTCACACATGATTTGGTCTTCCATTATGCATTAGGGTCGGGTCGGGGAAGTACTTTAAGCGTTTAATTGACTGAAACCTGACGATGCAGTCGGTACGTTTAGACTTCGGACATTGGCTTTCTGTTGTAATTTTCCGATTATGACCGTTGAAAGTTTCATGGCTGGGTTTGGAATCTACTAATCGGTCTCAGCGTCAGATTTGCAACTCTCTTGATAGCAGATTGGGTAAAATTAATTTGTATACCTAGCGTAGAGTGGGGGTTGATTCATTTGTCAAAGTTATGTATGGCAAGTGCAGAGAAACAATTTATCAGCGGTAAAGGAGCCGTTCAGGAACTCTGCCATAAGTGACCTGGAGTGCTTTCTTTCGCTATTGACAGCCTATAGGTTATTGCCTTATAGCAATGATGCTACATTGTCGTTACCTCTGCTGATGACCCGCGATTATTCCAAGTTTGAAACATAGCACAGTTTTCACTAGTCCTATACAGAGAGTGCTACTCCAAGCTTTTGCAAGGCCCAACAATGAAGTTCCGTCTATCATCCCGTGCAGAGTGGTTGTAATTTGTTTTTTAAGTGAAAACTTTTTTAATCGCGTTGAGCATTTTTGAGATGGGATTTAACTAGCGACACCAGTGTTCTGTTACCAATGTTCCGACACCAGATTCCGTATATCAACGATCGTTGAAATGATATCATTTTTGAAACTTTGATCACCGAAATAAGTCATATTCTGCTCGAATGGTTTTGACAAACGTCAGCTTTCATTACACTTTTGGAAAATGAACTGGATTGAGCTCTCAAACTTGTAATTTTAGCACTTGGTTGCTAATTTTGGAGGTCAAACGTTTCGATGACAATCGTCTGAATAGTTACGGAATGAGTGCCCAGTGTTCGCGTTGCCAACCACTTTTGACAACAAAATGCCTAAATTGAAAAAAGAGATTCCTTTTTCAATAATATAATGCCCAAATATTTTTTTTGGTGAAACTGAAACAATAAATCAAAAATTAATCACAAATATAAAAAAACTAAACAAAAACAATTTTTAATTTCAAATTTGTTTCCAATTTTATTCGACTTACTGGAAGTGGTAGGTGGAATTGTTTTTGAAGAATGACAGATAAAGTGTTCGGAAAAGGGACAGAACTTGAAGGTGGAAACACATTCTATAAGACCGAGGTTATATATCATTTTTTTTTTTTTTGCAAAGATTTTTTAAGAATATTTTAAAAATAAAAATCGCAGTATTTTGAATCATAAAAAAAAATTAAAAACGTATCAACAATAGAAAAATATGTCTTTTTGAAAAAAACTAGCTTTAAAGCCTTAGCTAATAAAATAATGCCTAAATGGCATGAAAAAGCCTTAGTTGACATTTTTTTTTGTAGTAGTAGTTTATAATAATGAATAAAAAAACAATTCCTTTAGAAGTAAGAAATATTTTCTGACAATTAAAAAAATACACACTTCCAGTTTTCACTTCTGTCGGCACTGAGTGTTTGTTTTTTTTAAGAAAAATACTGATAAATTCTTGAATCTAACAGCAGTCAGGTTGAATACCTCTTAAATATCTGTTGTCCTCCTTGATCGAGGAGAATTCTCTTAATAGAATGTCGGTACTTCCCTACAAAAGAAAACTGCTATCGAATCAGTCCTAAATAGTCCAGGCGAATAAAACTGACCGAAAATATAACAACGGGGAATTGTTTGCCCAACTTTTGTGCTTTTTTGAGTAGTGGGGAAAAGTAATTTTATGAATCAAAATTAAGTGGACATGATGCCCTTTCCTTTCTTGCGACCCCACTGGGCAATGTTTGCTCGTGCTCAGTCGCTCCTCACTTCGGATGCATTCCAAGGGCAACGAAAACGAAGCACAATGCACATTATTCCCTCGTTTTTCTTTATACAATCTTGTTTTCCATCGCAACCACCGCTACGTTACGTAGACGACTCGACGGTGATTTACCCCATAGTTGCTCTTGTCAATATGCACTGGGATCTCGCACCTCGGTGCTCGGTCGCAACTACCGTTACGCAGCCTACAGTGTTTTTCATTGTCGTCATTCCGTACGTCTAAGTATCGTTGGATTGTTGCTGCTGCTGGGGATGGGGTCTGGTGCTGCCCTGCTCGGTCTCAACTACCGTAACGCAAGCGGTAGTGGTATGTATGAACTATGAAGTCTTCCATATTCTTTCTGGTCTTGCTTGTGATGTTAGGGTGACCATCTAGGTAGACTTGAAATATGAATGCAACTTTATCTAAAACCCACCCATTGGTCAGCAGCATCCGTACTTTCATTCCAACAAATAGTGTTCTTCTCTGAACTCCTGAATAACTGCAGCCCCCTATGAACGAAAAGCTGTAGTAAATAAATCAAATACTTCCGTTCAGCAACCCTAATTATAAAAGTCTTGAATGAAAAGGTCTCCGCAACAGAATATAAGCCACTTATTTACCTTGTCAGTGTAAGTGGGTAATAATTACTGAACGGTATTCCAAAAAACCCCAAGAAAGTCCTTACATAAAAAAAAAATAAGAAAACACCCATGAAAATTATACTCGAGGGTTTCCTTCCCGCACACCGACATGCAGCTGTTAACCTCTTAACCACTTTTTGCACCTTTTAACCTGTCCAAGAATTCCCGGCTTTACCTTTGGTATAAGATAGAAAGGCCCAACAGCACCTGTTGAAAGTGCAATTAATTTTAATAATTGTAGTGGGTCTTAAGACCATCGCAAAAGAGAGAGAGAGAGAGCTTGCTTGTACAGGAGACGCGGTTAAATTTATGAATTTGCGCTGCACGGATCCTAGGTGGAGGTATATGAACAACCACTGATGGCACGGGCACACTGGGTTGGTAAGTGACTTAATTTATGGTCGTGACCCTGATGTTGCTCTCTGTGTTGTACGCCAGGTGACAGTGAAAATATGAATTATGATTAACAAGTGAAAGTTTTGAAATGGGATCTGGCCTACGAGACAGTTCATTAAAAGGATGATGGATTTTTGTATTCTCAATGTCAAATGGTGTGGTGTGCGGTTTGCGACGTTTTTCACATTAAATTCCAGTTCTGAGGGAGGCATTTTGCCTTTTTTTGCACAGCCGCAGCCGCAAAGTTGCGTCTTCGGGCCACCCTTCCATGTATTTTGACAAACTAAAAAGAAGTTCATCTTTAAGAAGTCGTAAAATAATTATTTACAACACCTCCAACCATTCCCCAATTGATTTATTATATCCCGAAACTATTTCCATATGCACACGTTGTTAACGCGATGTCGATCTCATCATATCTGCGGAAAGCAACTGTTTAAATATCCGACAGCTATCCGATTCACATTACCTACCTACCTCGTTTTCAAAAATCCAGCAGTTACGCGTGTTTTACTATTAATAAGAACGCCTGTTCACGAGACACCCACATAATATCCTATAGCGGAATTAAATTTGAGTGACTTTTTGGAAATGGGCACTTATCACGCTATTACCACATACATACTGTTACCGCGCTCCCCGTCCAAAGGTTCCCCTTTCTACATCCAGCTGATGAGCGGTTGGTGTAAAATTCTGATATTTAATTCGTTATTTGGATTCGTTTAGGTGAACTTGTGGCAATTTGGTGGCGGTGCCACGAAAACGATGGCACACCACAGTACCTGCTCATTAGTCAGTTTAACCTCACATCGTACCACTTATGCCGTATCGCATTATTATGTTTTTAAGCTGTAAGAATATTGCTTGGGTGTAGACTGTATAGGGGAAGTTCTGCTTTGTGTAAAGTGTAGGCTTCCTGCATACATAGGGAATGATTTTTAACTGCGTATACGAAAATTTAAATTGAGACGATGCGGGTGGAAGTGGTGTTTTTGGAATTTACAAAGTGTCTGATAACCTTGTGAAAGTCATCAGAAATATATACCGAAAGAACTAGAAAAATCCAGCAATCAAAATTTGCCTACAATCCTTGGGAACGGCCTATGCAATGAATTTTTATTTTGTTTGTAAATCAAAAGCACCTCATGCGGGATCTCACCTCCGTAAATCCACCTTTATTTTGGTCAACATTTGATAAAAATAATTTTTTGAATAAACGTCGTAATCGGTTCAACAGAAAAGTGTGTGCTTGATCGATTTCTTACACAGGGTGCGCCAACTTTAATGTCGGTGTGTTAACATTGAGTAATTTTGACATTTATCATCTGATTGACTTTAGCCGACATGTTTTTGAAACTTAAATTCTGTACAATTTTAACCATGAATAGCTTCACACAGAAACAACGCGACGAAAAAGTAACGCTACCTACACATTAAAAATAATCGTTCAGTTGTGTTAACTCAACGAATCGTCGAATATATCATGGCCAACATGTAATGTCTGAAAACACTTTTTGTTCGTCGTTGATATAGGTTGATGTTGGCTCATTATGTCTGCCCACAAATGTGTGAAAAATGTCTGGACGGTTAATGGTTTCAACAAGACGGTGTGCCATGTCACACGGCAAATCAAAGTTTCTGAAACGAAAAATCCCAAGACGTTTTCTGTCAAAAAGAGCCGACATTGAGCCGATAAATACATATTTTTAGTTTCTACTTTAAATTTCTTAAGTTTCTGGAACGAAAAATCCCTAGACCTGTTCTGTCAAAAAATACCGACACTGAGCCAATAAATAAATATTTTTAGTTCATACTTTAAATTTATTAAGTTTCTGGAACGAAAATCCCTAGACGTGTTCTGTCAAAAAATACCGACCTTGAGCCAATAAATAAATATTTTTAGTTCCTACTTTAAGTTTCTTAAGTTCCTGGAACAAAAAATCCCAAGACGTTTTCTGTCAAAAATACCGACATTGAGCCAATAAATAAATAGTTTTAGTTTCTACTTTAAATTTCTTAAGTTTCTGGAACGAAAAATTCCAAGACGTTTTCTGTCAAAAAGTGCCGACATTGAGCCAATAAATAAATATTTTTAGTTCCTGCTTTGAATTTCTTAAGTTTCTGGAACGAAAATCCCTAGACGTGTTCTGTCAAAAAATACCGACCTTGAGCCAATAAATAAATATTTTTAGTTCCTACTTTAAGTTTCTTAAGTTCCTGGAACAAAAAATCCCAAGACGTTTTCTGTCAAAAAATACCGACATTGAGCCGATAAATAAATATTTTGTAGTTTCTACTTTAAATTTCTTAAGTTTCTGGAACGAAAAATCCCTAGACTTGTTCTGTCAAAAAATACCGACCTTGAGCCAATAAATAAATATTTTTAGTTCCTACTTTAAGTTCCTGGAACAAAAAATCCCAAGACGTTTTCTGTCAAAAAATACCGACATTGAGCCGATAAATAAATATTTTGTAGTTTCTACTTTAAATTTCTTAAGTTTCTGGAACGAAAAATCCCTAGACTTGTTCTGTCAAAAAATACCGACCTTGAGCCAATAAATAAATATTTTTAGTTCCTACTTTAAGTTTCTTAAGATTCTGGAACGAAAAATCCCAAAACGTTTTCTGTCAAAAAATTCCGACATTGAGCCAATAAATAAATAGTTTTAGGTTCTACTTTAAATTTCTTACGTTTCTGGAACGAAAAATCCCTAGACGTGTTCTGTCAAAAAATGCCGACATTGAGCCGATAAATAAATATTTTTTTAGTTTCTAATTTAAATTAATAGTTCACAGTGGCTAATTTTCGGAATTGCGAAATTCAGAGACTTTAAGTTTTAATAAGTAAACTATTCAGATTTGATTGACCCCTCCGGAGCCTGAGATCATTGACTAGCTCAATGTAAACTTTTCGCCAGAAAGTGACGGAAAACTTAACAAAAACGGCACAATTTACTTTTTTTTTGAATTAGGCGCGCTCTTGATTGATGTTTTATTCAAAAACTAGTCTAAATAAATTCCAAATAACTAAATTAAAAAAAAATACCAGTGTCCACTATATGGAAATCTGGAACCCGTTAACAATGCGCTTATATTTCTGGCGCGTTCTCCTTTTTTACTACTTTTACGCCAATAACCTAGTTTTTCAAATACAGAAAAAGAAAACATATTTTTTGCTCGACATCTTTCATTCGATTCGAGTGGATGATGGAAGTTGGTTGTTCAATCAGGTGTTATTTTTAAATTTATTCAATATTCACATACCGACATAAAAGATGGCGCACCCGTCATGAGAATGAGGTCGTGTTTTGCTATTCGTTGAAGGCTAAAGGTTTGATTAGACTACACGTTTAATTTTTTTTACTTTTACAAATGCGGTAACAATTGTCAGTGAAATTAACAAGTTATCTGCGTAGGCACAACGTACCTGGAACCAAAGTTGTGCACAGTCTAGGCGGCATAGATACGTAAGTCACGTTCCTTCTCCATTATATCGTAACATTGACATCCATTGACATCGTAACATTCCAGAAACGTAATGTTGTTATCCAATACAATGGAATTTTATCCTGTTGAGCACACATAATGGCAAAATGGCCATAGCCATGTCGTCGACAGCTTTCGTTGACTAGGCAGGACATAGATATACAACAGTATTTTATGGTTTAAGAATAAATTTTATTCTCAGTATTTATTTGTCTGTTTTATTTTTTTTTTAACTTTAATAACAAATAATACACAAAATTGACAAACGTCTCCCGAATTAGGTAGGAAAATAACTTCATCCGTCGAGAGATTCGCGTCAGTAGCTCTGATTTGCAAATTTCCCTTCTCCTTCATGACGTGTTGTTGAAAGGGAGTACCATAGCCAACTGTCAGTGTAGCAGATAGTACGCTTTCGTCGAAATGAAAGGAGTCAATCAAAAACCAAAACATTCCATAACATAAATTTAAATAAATAAATGCTCGCAATGAAACCGCATACATGGTTTTGATATAACATCGCTCTAACAATTTGTAAACAAAAACTTTAGTACAGGCAACTGTACATTCCACCAATTAGAATTGTTCCAATGTGTGTGATGTCGAAAATGATGCAACCAGTAACCATACACCGACCAACTACGCCGTACATTTCAGTTTGTCGGCGAATTTTGAATATTAGATATTATTTTCATGCTCGAGAAGATAAAATAGAATATATTCCCCATTTTAGTATTATTTACAAAAAAGTGAGCTGTAAAATTATTAGGGATCTGAATATGGAAACAATGGGTCTGGTGATGCCAGACCACCTCAATTGGTACGTGTGTCAAAATTGTGCACAACTGCACCGCACACATTATGGAAGGAGCTTTGCTGTATTGTTGAAATTTTTTAGCTGGACCGTTGTGCATAAATTAGCTGCGAGCAACATCGAGTGGAATAAAGTTTCATTATGCTTTACGGGGTTTGGTAACAAATACATTTTAGTAAATAAATTTTTGGTCAGCGCTGGTGTGGAAAAATGGCTGCGATATCCAAAGTGTTCATTTGAAATTATGTACAGCAGTAGGTACCAATGCTTTTTTAGCGCGGAAAATGCTGTGCTTATATATATTAACAGATGCGTGAAGAAATATTGGGGACGTTCAAGTATCTAGTTTAGTAAGTCTGGCAGTTGACAGCTCTCTGACTAGATTTATCTCGGTTTTCATTTTGGGTCATAAGAGCAGCTGTTTCAGTTGACGTTTATGGAGGGGTAGCCGACGAATCTAGTCAAGAAATTCGTGACTGAGTATACTAATTTGACAGTTCGCATATGTGGCTGACGTAGAAAGAGTGACGTTCCCGACCAATCTAGTTTTTGCGTCCAGGTTACATCTTCCAAATCCAGACTAATCTATTCGACTTAAGACAACTAGATTTTTGAATGCGGCCATTCAGTTCAGTTCAGAACTGACGGAAGTAGTTGTCGAAGACTATTCACACTCGCCTCTGGTACAGACGAGATGGAAAATGTTGTAAAACAGCCACTGAAGCATGATGTTCCTCTTGATATTCATATTCTTGTCATTGCCAGCATGGGCTTTGCTGGGTTGGCAACCATTTTCCTTCCACATTCGCCTTCACGCCAATCATTTGACACGAAATACCACTGAATGCACTCTTTAGTCGCATCTGGTCACTCAACATAAATTGTAACTTTTTATCACTCGTATGTTGTCAATCATGCTTAATGATATGAAAAAGTTTCAGTTCGGTCTTCGTTCAGTCTGGTCGCGTTCGCTTGAAGTGTTCGCTAGTTTATGTATTAGCTATGCGAGTGATTCTCCTGCTGCAAGATTTGATTAGTTTTGTTTTACTTAGTGATACCTATATTGACGCCATCAATGCGGTATTCATTTACAAATGTTTTATAAAGTTTTAACCTATTAATCCTAGGTAGATGTCAAATGGGAAAGTTTATCAGGAACAATTTATACAATTTTAGGTCCCAAATCGATAAAGGCACTTTTCCCATTTAAATCCTTTACGACAACCGGATACAGTTAAAAAAAAAGAAGATGGAAACCATATTTATTACATACATACAACCAAATACTTGACACCTCAAGACAGTGACATTTCGTTCGCAGTTCGTACAGACATAATATCATAACATCCGTATCCGCTCAACCGCCAGTCGTTAGAAGGCGTAATGTCACACTTTGATGGATTATTGACGACTTTTTAATGTATCATCGGGTATCATGTGAACGTGTGCCACCCATCCTATACTGGTGCGCGCAATAAACCTGTTTAATGATAAAATTATTATGTTTCTGACAACGACAACATGACATATCGTTGCCTGAATCTATACCCGAAAACCTGATGCTATCGCAAATGACATACGGCACTCCTGTGCTAGTGCCACGTGTCGCGATACTCGAATATCAATGGAAATTGAAATCACTTTCCGCAAACAAAATTTCACGTATCAATTAACGCCAGAGGCTAAACTAGGCGACGATGCCGCCTCGCTAGCTGGTCGGTATGGATGCACATTTATCATTCGGCCATTATTGGATGTGGGAACTGTTTGAGAAGACCACCGACCGTCGATATTTAATGAAACTCACTTGGATGGGGTGTATACTATTCAGTGACTCATGAACGATGTGATTTGGTTTCGGTATACACACACGCATGGGCTCGAACTGAATTTATTAAACTTTAATCATAATGACATCGGAATTGGAACGCGCGTAACTATGGGGCGAACAGAACACAATTTCCGTTTCATGAATATCTCATTAAAATTAAGGACGTCGCTGTGAATTAAATTCAAACTGACGTTTGAATATACGATTATTTGAATTTGACAGTTTTGACATTGATTGTTTCAGCCGTAACTGATGGACTACTGTTTGGAACAGTTTTTGTCTTTAAAAACATTCTTCGAAATTTTTTGAATCAAAACCAGATTTTGACGTTTCTTATTTACAGAACGAACAGAGCTACGACGGTTAAGCATTGAAATACGTCATAAAAACGAAGCAAAGCAAAATAGAACCTTCAGCACGCAATTGGAAGAAGTTAATTTAGTTTGGCACTTCTGAGATTCATAGTATATCTACTTGAGATTGAGGTAGGTAAATGGCTAGTATGAATCTCCAAGCAGAATTAACTTCTTCCAAAGTCACTTGACAGCAGTACATTTCTTGTGATGTCTTGTTCATGACTAAAACTTCACAAAACTTTAAAAATTCTATCTCGACAACAAATAACTTAAGAAAAATAAGAGCAAATAATGGCAAGTGACGGACACGGGTTGAAAATTAAGAAAGAAAAAATGAAATGTCAGGTTTTGACAAGAAACGATGGAAATGCATCGTCTTGTCTTTGATTTCCGTTTCTATAAAAAAAAAAAAAACAATTATTATTATTAGACAGTAATTTTTTTTGAAACAAAACAAAACCAACTCTCCTTTCATTGGCCAGAGGTCTGTTTCTGTAAAAAAACAAAAAAGACGAAAAACACTTTCGCTTTTCATAAAACGAGAGACTCGTTTCGTTTTATTTATTTATTTTGTTTTTGTTAGCAAACGTTCAATAAGCAGTTCAGCTTAAGTTGGATATTTTTAGAAACGAAAATCTCTGTCGTTTCTGGAGTCACGTGCAACAAACAAAAAACGAAAACGTCACTGAAGAATCTTTGGTTTTATTTTTTATTTTGATTTCGCGCAGTCGAAACTACCTTTCGTTTTTTAAGCTACAGTGAACAAAAACAATTGAACGTTTTCCTCTAATCCAATCATGTACAGTTACAGTTCAGCAACAGTGTGGCTTGAAAGTAACAAGTCATCGATTAAATGTTCATTTTACAACATGTTTTTGTATTCCACGAAAACCAATGAAATTCCTATTGAACTCTCGGTATATGTCAAGTTGTCCTCAATCATCAAACAATAGCCATTGAACTAGAAAGCACTTCAACCTCAAGTGCATTGCACATGTTCACTATTTCGCCTCTCCCATATACAGAACTCAAACTCCAACCCTGTCCAAGGTTCAGAATAAAATAACAAATTCACTCGAAACCAATAACTAGACAAGAACCCAGCACAAAAGCCTCTGCTTGCTTAGCTCTCCAAACAATAGTGCCAGAGTGTAGTGGAGAAGTTTCGAATATATAAAATGGCAGGCAACTACTACCAGATGGCCATTTTTTTTTTGTACTGCACTGCAAACTAATCGAGTTCTTTTAAGTACATGCACTCAAGCTGAGATCAGAGTGAGCCTATATATGGTGGTGGTCAGTAAGTTTGGTAAACAATCGATTTCATGCGGTCTTCCAATCCAACGTGAATGACAAGTCCTTGTCGATGCAAATTATGGTCGTTTCTGAAAGGTAAACAATATACACCACACCAAAACACAGTCGCTTTTGTCAACACTCTTCTGCTGTGTTGTTGATGCTGAAATTTCGATAGCAAGTCGGCTAATGACTTTACACACATCATGCGCCTGTTCACAGTTGGGATACATTTCAGATCGATCGCTGAGTCCTTGAGATTGTACACTCGTGGCAGGAATCTGTGACTTGCTAAATAAAATATTTGATTTAGCTATCTGCGGTTCTATTTTTATCTTTTTATGGATGGAAATAAAAACAGGCTGCGGTTTGGAGAAGAGGCTCTCATGCATGCACTCCAGCCTCACACAAGTCCCTTGAACGGCAAATAGGCTAACAGTCACGTTTTTCTCTTGGTATAGCGTACATATTATATGGTAATGTTGATTTATTTTCGTTGCTTTTTCGACAGTCTGATCAGCGGGTAAGGTTTCCAGTCTCCTGGTAGGGCGATGTCATCCGAGGTGAATTTACAGCGGTCCAAGCAGGTTGAGTGACAAGGAAAAGAGAGCCTCGCGTGGAATATTAGTTAGTCGCTAACTCATGGCGGAAAAGTGGCTCTTCTCCCATTGGCTTTAAAAAAGGACACCGACAAGTGCACATTGCATTCTCTGAGTTACCGGCCACTTTCCTCCAGGTCAGAGAACAACCAAGCGCTCTGACATCTAAATATAGCCTTGGTCATGAAGCAAGAGGCTCGGTCTCTGCTGTAAGCTATATAAGGGTTCTAAAAGATTGAGAATGGGCGGAATGAGTTTCTCAATGTAAAGGCAGACCATTCTTCAGCCCCTGCGCTAAAGCGTAACTTCGGCTAGAATGTGACCATAAAATTGTGCGGCTTGTTACTTTCTCACTCACTGCGGACACATGTAGGTTCTCTCCACTCAAATCAGTCCTGACTCACATACTGTACGTTCCATATAAGGTGACTACTTTAGCCCTCCTTCATTGAGGATGAAAATAGAAATGTTCAGAAGGGACACTTCATTTTTGCGAATAAAGCAAAACTCGGCTGATTGTATCTGTCTAGGTCCATCGCCAGGGACCACCATCATGCATGTGTGTGTGTTTCCTTCGTAAAAGCAAAATATTTGCTTTGTATCTTTTCTGAATGTGTGCAAACGTACATAGCAAAAGACTCTGGCTTATTTGCAGTTTCTATGGCGCTCGGTAGGTTTGACATATATTCCTATATTAACTTTTCACAAAAAGGCACATGCAACTCCAGCACACAGTCTTCTGTCCTTTGTTGTGAAGTGATTTGTGGTCGGTTGTAGCTGGGTTGGGTTGGGGTTTGGGCAGACTAATTACAAACTGAGTTGAATGATGAAAAGATCTTCAAGTTAATGTATATGTGATGCGTGTGGGAGAGCTCTTCATTTCGAAATTCTTTTCGTAGGCGCCAGGATATTCAACGGATTATGTGTGACATTCGTTTTGTGTGTATATTATGAGAGCTTCTAGTTATGAAAGAAGTATTTCCGAATAGGAAACACCCCAGGGGTATGCATTGCCCCGTCCGTAGGGCTTATGAGAGATTGAATTGATGTGGACGCTGAAAATGGTTTCATTTCGAAATGAGAATACCAAGCAACTTTCACAATTGTGCTCGTCATCAATCAAGAAACGGTTTCTTTTCGTCAGAGCTTAGTTTTAACCATACAAACTTCCTCCGCATATTGGGCGTTGGCCGACACACAAATGTCATAAACCTTCTCACTGCAGGCATACAATTGGTTAAGTAACATACAGAGAAGGACACATGCAGAAGATGCACACCCAATCGGAGCCACCTGATGCACGATCGCCATGTTCCCAGTGTCGCACAGCCAAGCATCCACTCGCAGGCAGGCATAAAATTGGCTTCGCTGAAAAGCAGCTACAAATTTGCGAAGCCTATTTTGTTGTCACTAAAATTCATGATCGCGTTTTGTTTGTGCAGACACTAGTATCCGGTTGGAAGTGGAGGTCAATGGCGAATGTACCGATGGGATCTACCATGCCCACATTACTTCCTCTAATCGTTGGCGCTTGATCATACATCAGAGTATACCTACTGTTTGGTTTGAGGCTGAAATTCCATATCCATATGCGCACTCATATTGGGCAACCTCTCTGGTTGGTTTGGCACTCTACAGTCAACACTTTCCCTGATTCTAGTCCGTACTTTGAGTCAGTCCCTAACAAACCATTGTTTGTCTTGAAACTGCTTTCTGAGTCCTGATCCACACTTTCGAACAGACTTAAGAAATACGTTCACAGTCGGGCTGCTTATAGTTCCACCAAGGATAATTGTAGCACCTTAGCTACTTCGAAACTTGTTGAGGTAGTCTTCTAAAGTCATCGTTATGTAGCAAATGTGTTAGAAGAAGCTTGAACCTCTTATCCAAAGTTTGTTTATCTTTTGGGTACACCAACGGGTCCGACCGAGAGAATAAGCAATTCCAAAGTAAAAACACCAGAACAGTTGCTAATAGTCACCAATTGCCATAGACTAAAAAATGTCTTTGCCCCTCTATCGATTTTAAACTTTCACCAGCCCGAGCTTAATTTGCGCCCTTACCTTGAGCGCCTCTTCATCGATCAACGACTCTCTTGTCATTTCACTTTACGTTTACTAGTCCGTCGCCCTGTATTACTGAAAATAAAACCCTGGTATATTTGGTAAAAATGAGGCTTGGTTCAACAATTTGTTTGTCAATATAAATACATACGTCCAACAAAATGTTTCTATCAAATAGACAAAATTTTCATAAGTCTTAACTTGTCTTAAAACTTTCTTTGTTATAACAAAAAATGTTGTATGGTAACAAAAATTGTTTACTTGTGCGTATGAACAATGTTTGTTAAATTTACCAAAATGCTATTGATTTTGCGAAGAAATTAACCAATTTTACATTTATCTTTCTGTTAAATTAACAAAAAAAATTGTAACCACCATCAAAATTGTTTGTCATCTTTTTTAAGTCAACAGCAAATATTGTTGGTATTACAGAAACAATCTGTCGGTACAACAGATGTCTTTTGTCGAATTTATAAGAATATTGCTGGAATTATTATTATCTCAGTTCCATAATTTTAATTTGTTGATTTAATAAATAAATTGTTATGTGGATAGTATCAATTACATTTATTAAAAGAAGGAACTATAGAAAATTCATTATATGTATTATTTTTACTAGACAACAGAATATATAAAAATATGCACATAAAAAATTCAAAAATTAAAGAAGGCTATTACTTTTATGGCATAATGGACCTTACTAATAATAATTTTGAGCCTTCACGCTAAATATTTTGTAGGTCAAAATGGAAAATGTTATATGGAAAATTTCGTGAATTTGTAAAATCTAGCTTGGGGACTAAATATGATTATAAGTATCGAACAAAGATACCGAATGCCTTTTTCTAACTTGAAAATAAAAAGATCCGCTATAACTTAAACACCGACAGCGATGTAGGTTCAGTCATCTTCTTCACTAAAGTTGCGTCTTTTAGTCTCGTTTAAAAAGTCCATGAACAAGCGTTGAAGTAAAATCTGATCTATTTAATTTAAGCTAATAAAATATATATTAAACAATCCTATATAACCTAAAAACAATTCTTACCGATTTATATCTAAGGAGTTGTTTTAATGTTTTCCATTTGTCCTGTCCTCATCCATAAACGGATTTATTTACTTTTAAAATGTTGAACTCACTTTTTTAGGAAATTTTTATTCACATTAACAAACAACACGCGAAGTGTCAAATAATAAACGAAAAAAAAAGGATTACCCTGTTTTTAATTATTTATTTTTTTTTTTTTCATTTAAACACTTGTGTTATTAGTTCAACAAAATTTATGTCAAATCTGCAAACGAAAATGTTCATTTCAACAGAATAGGTCTGTTTACTTTTCTTTTGTGGCAAGAAATGAAAAGACTGTCAAATTGGCAGTGGTGGGGATAAATTCCCTCACAGAGAGAGACACTTACGAAAAAGTTAGGGAACGCTTTAGTAGTAATCTATAAAACTGACAGATTTATAATTCAAAAATTCTAAAAACTGGTACGAGAAGTTGTTAAAATATCGTATAAACTCGAAGAATTTGTTAATTTACGCATAAAATTAGTTGATTTATTTACCTAGCGATGAAAGTGGTTCGGAATTAATCGAACTTCTTCTGCATGAATCCAAGTATATGGAAAAGTTTGTACTGATTAAACAACAAGCATTTGAGAAGAGGACAATGCGACATGACATTAAAAATTACGCGGAGGAGATTGTCCTTTCTTACTTCTTACAGCGAAGAAGAATTTCGTCGCCACTTTCGAAAAGAATCTAAGGAGAATATTCAACTTAATTTTCCCGACTGTTGATACCATTTTAATACGCAAGAAAGCAAAACAATTGCACTCATATGTCAAATCGGACAACAAAACTCAAATCAACCGTTAATTGTTAGGTGACTGACTGCTTTTTCAATTCTCACCCCAAGAAATTTGTAAAAAAATCGTAAGATTCTCAGTGGTGGGGCAATACCTTGCTCCCTCGATGACGCTCTCTTTTACGAATTTTTCGAGTTAAGTTGGTTGCTAATTTTGTAGGTCTATCATTTCGACGATAATCGTCTGAAGAGCGCCCTGTATTTTGTTTAACTAACAAAAATTTTGCAAAGTTTTGTCAATTTCACAAACATTTACAAAAGTGATTTTTGGTTCTGTTTTAATGGATATAACAAAAACTTTCTTAATTCAACAATAAAATTGTTCAATTGAGACATTATCGTTTTTTTTAACTGAAAATTGTGTGTTTGTTAATCCGACAAAGTAGTTTTGTAGTAAATGTTTTATCCGTTTGACAAACTATCGTTCAAATTGATAGAACTTAAGTTGTATTAATAATTTCATTTATCATTACAACAATTTCAGTTCAGTTCAACAAATCTATTTTTGCTGAAATTTTACAATTTGGTATTTTATTTCCAGTGTATATGCTTGCACCCATTGGACACGTGGCTTGTCCGGCCCTGGCTTTCGCATTGTTTTCCCAGGAATTACCTACACAATCGCACATTTCAATATTTCAATTTAAAACATCCATAGTTAAAAGCATTTTCTGTTTTTCCTTGCACTCAATTCCTGTGTACCCCATTCAAATATATATATATACGTTTATGTATAAATCAAATTCCATCTCTGCGGAGATGTAATACATTTAAAGTCGAATTTTAATGATTTATAAAGTGGGTGAATTAGGAAGTTCGTGACCGGAATCCTTATAATGCGATCAGATGGGGAAATCTCCTTTCGATTGCATGGCATGTTTCGTAAGAAGGACTCATTGTTTGCTACGATTTGTGCCATTTGTGCAGAGTGATGGTGGTAAGCCTCTGCATTATGCTGCAGCCAACAAGGGTCAGTCGTATTTAATCGTAATTCCTTTAGAATAATTTAATGCTTAACCTTTTGGCCAGAGTAGTCTCTCTATGGCATAGGAGACGACCCCTTCGATGGGTTTTTAATGATGCATTCGAAGCTTGGGGACTGTGGGATGCCTAATGGAATTAAGAGAGTGCTAGACTGGCACAATATGTGAAAGGTTGATGTTTCGTCACGTATGGGTCTTCGCTACGCATTTAATGGCAGTGAGTTTTGTGTATTTAGTAAACAAATTTAATCGAAATTCTGTGCGGGTTGTTGTACTCACTATGGATAGGTGAGATAGAATGGGAGTAGCGATCCGATATTTGACATCCCATTGGCAACCGAGCGGAAGAAAGTGGGTTATTGTTTTCACTCCTCCTCGCTTCAGAAGTCAAACAAGAGACAGAAAACCATCCAAATTTGACAACATTAGCTCTCGTGGGTACCTACCGTTTTGGAAGTTTTTTTTTTCATAGAAGGTTCCACGTCCTGTTGAGTGGAACCCTGTAGAACTCCGTCAGGTACTAAAGAGCGTGATGACATTTTTCCCCCTGCTGCCAAGCATTTCTCTTTATTGGGAATGGTAGACTGCAAGGAGATTTTAAGCGGTCCAACTGCTTCAAAGGTGTATACCTTTGCACGCGGAAACAATGGACCCAACTGATGGTCTAAGTGAAGCTGTGGCAACCGCCGCAAGAGCAACCATTTACCTGCCATACCTTTCCATATGGATGGCAACAAGTAACGAGGTGCAGCCTTGAAACTACTATTCCTGTGTGATAGCAACTGAATTAGAATTGTCTTCGCTGAAAAATCAAGGACTTATTTCATCCAAACCTATCGCATTAAATGAACGATAGTAGAAATAAAATCCACCCAACGACGATGTCCTCCGCCCTCTATGAAAACTCTTGATTGGCGCCGTTCACTCGAATTTATTTTCTGTAACGTCATAGAGCGAACAGCTTACAAGGCTAAATAAAGATGAACTAACATTACAATTGAGAATGACATATACTGCCATTGGGACTCAAAGACTGAAAGTTATTTGAAGTGCTCAACATTTCCCAATGCCTTAAAATGTATCGACGATTCCTGCCCAAAACAATACAAAAAAGTTTCAAAAAGACAAGAGGCTTTTTAAGACAGCCACATCGCCGCCTCTCCTCAATAAATTAATTTTATTTGTGTACGGCAATTGTCGAGCCCCACCCTTCAGTGAAATCCTTTAGCGAAACTCTCGCCCTAAATATTTAGTACGTCGTTAGGAAAACTCCATCATTTGCATTTTGCCTCAACCAAACAAAAATAAAAGTTTCCCATGAACAAAAAGAAACCCATTTAACTGCTTAAACAAAACCACGCCAGTACAGAGGCGTAATTTCCCCGCCGTAACTATGCGTCCGCTGAAGATAATATTGGCTAAAGAAATCTCATTAAAATTGTCAACACATTCTGTAAGTATTCCTTCATGTGCGCCTACCCCGTGTCTGCCTTCTAGCGGAGGCACATTGTCACTTGAAAAATATCCAGCCTAGCGCGACCGCTTTTATGAAAACTTTGCTTATCCGCCTATCAACTAAGGAATATGTAAACACGACCACAGATACGTAGCTTGTTAATTTTCGTAAGAAGCTTATGAATCTGCATAGTTTATTAAGACGTTCCAAGTAAGCCTTTCTTCTACATACTGTATACAGAGGCAGCAGTTGCGCCTGCAGCGCAATTATGCAAATTCCTTGCTGCGAAACAAAAAGAAGCTTAAGTGGCTCTACATCGTTAACGGCGGCATCCAACATCATGAAAGCTACCTCACCTATGTGCTATATCTGGTCATGTTGCATGATGACGCAAATGGCAAAGGCAAAGGAATATTTTTACTGTACGCAATCAACGCGCGCGTGCCGCTGCGGAAAATCCATTGCAAAGGCACTGGGTTAATTGAAAGAAGTTTGCTTTGGGGTTTCTCTTTTTTGTTTGTGTCCTTTTGCCGTCTCCATTATCAAGCAAGGTTTTAAGGAGATAATCCGCTTGTGATACGACAAGTTTTAATTGTGAGCACTTACGTTTTGTGGAGGTTCTCACAAAAGTTAGGGATACCGCTCAAAGGGATTCTGTGGAAAAAAAATTGTGTGAGGGGATATTGTTGTTGATGTTTTTCGGTCCTAATTAGAGTGGGAAAGCGGACTAATATTTTTTTTTGTTTGAGATGGTACTTACCTGCTTTAATTGGCGCTAAACTCTGCGATCCTTGGTTCATGTAGTTGTCTTTTTAGATTGATTGGATTTCTACATAACTGGCGTCGTCAGATTGCTATTTTACAGCGACTGAGAATGACAAATAACGAGCTGTTAAAACTGAATATAACCAGTAATCCCAGGTATCTTTCATGTGCAAACGAAAAAATCTGATCAATTAGGAGTGTTGGTTTGTTGGATCCCCCAAAGTTTTTGTTTCCCGAGCGTTTTTGCATTTTTTTCTCAAACGTAGCTGCGTTTTGTGCTGAAGATCATTCTCCAATCAATAATTGACGATCGCTAAGAATTTCTCAAATACAATCAGGGTCCCACAAACTTTGCATGGTCCACTCGCGATTTCCGCAGTAATTAGTTTTGAGTGTAGGTGATCGTGTCAGTACAGTCTTTTTTCTAACCACTTTCATGAACATCATGAACTGAAGATCACTGAACGATCAGTTAACGTTCATATGGCTGCTAAACTGCTTTACTTTAAATTCGTATATGTTGCGTATTGCTTTAGCTGCGTCATGTTATAAAGATCACTTGACGATCATTTGTGAAATTTTCAAAAATAATCATGCCCAACATTAAATCGCATCGGCTGTACTTCCACCAGGATTTTTCTTTAGCAGCATATCCGCTTTAGCTTACCGTAGGCGGCGGTAATAGTGTCACTGAAGATTTGATCCCATTTCCTGATCATCTGTTGAGAGGCGAGTTGCTTTTGTAAAGAACTGTTGTAACTACGCTACGTGGATATTCAAGATCAGTTGGCGATCATTCAACGACTTTGTGTGCTGCTTACCTAAGCCGATTCCCTGAACGCCATTCGTGCCAATCACATAGTTTAAGCAGCGAGAGGTTAATGTAGCGCATCGATTTAATTTCATCGTGTGCTAAAGATCATTGGGCGATCATTTGCCGACAGTGTATACAGTCCTACTTTTAAAGGGATCTTCCAGCAATTTTCTTGATCATGATCAGCATCTTTTTGACAGACAAGTTCGTAAAGGCATCGGATTGCTTTTATGTGTCATGTAATGAAAAGCATTTGGCGATCAAAAACTGGCGATCACTTGAAGTTTTCGAAGACACTCAATACCTAATAGTTCCACTGTTACATCAGCTGACATTCCACCCATATTTATGTTCATCATATCTGTAGAACCTAACTTAAAATATTGGGGCGGTGATCGCGCCCGTACAGATCTCCTTCTAAAAGGATCTCGGTTGCAGTTTCTCAGAAAATCAACGTGAAAGTTGAATATATTTTACAAAAAGTTCCCAAAATGAATGCGTTTTGTGCTGAAGATCACTTGACGATCTCAAATTGACGATCATTTGACGTTGTCTAATTTATGCTCTCATCCAACAGACTAACAGACTTCGCAATGGTCGGCGATCCACCGGCATCTTTCACACATGGGCGGCGGTGATCGTGCCACTACCAGTATAGAACAGGTCTTCTCCTTAAAAGGTCGTTCGGGACGTGATCGGTGCTAGTCAAATTCAGAAGTCAACTGGTATCTAGTGTGAATATTATATTGTCCTTTCTCCTTGTCACAAATTCAATTTCCACAGCTCATGATCGTGACTTTGACCGAGGACATTTTGCCCCGCGGTTCGACAGCCCCTACCAGTCCATAATGTTCACATCCCCCGTCCAAGTCTACAGTAGATTAAATAGCCCCAGATCAGTTTCCTTGTTTTCACTGTAATCACTTCTATTATCCTTCTTTGAATCACTACTTCAATTCTGCAAACAACTATCTAAGAGGATAGTTCTCCTTGGTTGGTCACTCGCACCATTAATTCATCAACACGCCTGAAGCGTCTCGAACACACAAATGCACCTCCAGGCTCTTTATCCTTCCTTCAAAACGAACAAAAAAGAAATCAAATCTCTCGTTAGCACCTGTTCTTCGTTTTGGATAAAGTGCATTTTTATTACATTTTCGACAGACAAGAGATTTTCCTCCTGTGATATTTAAATTTTTAGATTCACGGTCTATACCTGGTTAACTTTTCCACTACCATAGCTTATCCAGTTGTCGGCAGTCCGCACATAACTATTTTCCTATTCAACAAGAAGAAGCAAAAAAAAAACGAGTGCATTCCTCCTAACAAAGTGGCTTCGATCCTTTCATTTTCACTTCCTCATTGAAATTGTAAATTTCTGCGCTGGGAATACGAAAATGTGTTTCCTTGTGCTTCCTTCATGCATGAAGCAGAACTTTTATCGTTCAATAGCAAATTTTGTGTTTTTCTTTCTTCCCTTGCTTTCGACTGGTCCTTGTCCCTTTTTGCCCTGTTTTTCTTTCGAATGTTAGTTTTTATTTTTAGTTTTGTCTATTCCTCTTAGACGATAGAAGAAAACGTAAAGAATTCAAATTCACTCATTTCCTTACAAAAGGACACAGCTTGGAGTTGTTTAGTTGTTTGGAGATGCTTTTTCCCTTATTCCTTTTTCTTATTCTCTCTATAAAAAAAACAGAAAAGCAGAAGCAGAACAAACACATAAAGTAAAAAAAAGGAGCCTTGCCCTGCATTTTTGTGTTGGCGCAAAGTTCTCTGTCTCAGGGTGTTTGCCAGAATCGTTGGCCCATTGTGGAGAGGGGGGCACAACTTTCTTTTAAAGTTTGCTCGTGGAAAGAACTTTCCGTCTATATCCTCGAAAGAGGAATTCTTTTTACTGAATAGGAATACAAAATAAAAAGTTTCGTCCTTCTTGCAAAAGCGCGTTAGTTTTTTTTTTTTTTGGCAAGAGTGCCAATGGCTGATGGAAGTTAAGCAAGTGAGATGTATTCGCTATGGAAGCGAGTTAAATCTAATTTCGTGACAATTGTTGGAATGTTAATGGACATGTTCGAGATGGGTGTGTGTGTGTGTGTATGTTAAGAACGAAGTGTTTGTCATCAGGGTGCAGAAATGCTATTAATTTGATAAAAAAAAAACAAGTTCGTCATGGGGGTGGAATAGTGAATAGTTGCATTTGGATCATTGGCCAAAGTTAGAGTGCGCTTCTTGTGAGCACGTGTTTGGGCGAAATTTTGCCATCAACAGATACCTGCCTGAAGGAGGCAAAATCTAATTTATGTTATCCGATGCGATGGATATGGTTTTATGGGAGTCTTCTCCGTTGAGGGAAGGAGTCCTGTTAAATGTACTGCATTTTGGAATTCCCAAAGTTGTCGAAAGAGGAAAACAAAACGAACTAACTCAGCATATCGGAAAGGCAAGAGTACTACATCCTAGGAACTAACATGTTTGGCATAGTGTTCTGAAGAAGGTACAACAAAAATCTAGGAAGTTTTTCTCTTCATTTAAAATCTGATTTGTTGGACACTCACCAAACTAAAAGCGACTACCTTTAGGCAAATGAGTCCAAATTGCTTCCGCTACTCGCGGTCTGTAAGGCAATTAAGTTGGGAATAGGAATCCGTTAAAAAAAACGGACAGAAATCCAGGTTAGCATTTCAATCCAATTCAATTTTTCAATTCAATTTTATTTTCTTTAATAATAGAAATTGTGTATATAACATTTAAATAGGATACAAAGTTAAAAATAAAAAGATTTAATGCAGAACTTGCAATCTATATTTCACAAGGAACTAGAAGCGAAAGCAGCTGGATTAACATCAATAAAACATATTTTAAAGTTGGTTGGTTCAAAAGATGTTATGGGATCAAAAAAGAACCTTTGAGAGGATGACACGCCATTTTATAAACACCCGCAATGAGTACGTTGAGAACAACCATCACAGACACTTTACTACCAACGGAGGCGAAATAATCACTGAATTTATTAACTACTTCAGTGGGATTAGTTATGATAGCATCATCATCTTTTAAACCTAGAATTTTATTAGTTTCGGTTGATTTACTAAGTATTTCATTTACCAATTCATATTCTATTTTATACCCTCGACAGGAAGGTTATTCACTTTGTCACAACATTTGTAACACCAAGAAGGAGTCACCGGATGCCTCATAAAGTATATATATTCTGAATCAGGATCACTTTCTGAATCGATTTAGCAACGTCCGTCTGTCTGTCTGTCGGTTGAAAACAAGATAGCGTCGAAACAAATCGACCTAGGCAAGTGAAATTTTGTGAGAGGACTTCTTTTTATCGTCGTCAGGTTGGTATTGAAAATAGGCTATGTCGGTCAAGACATACAAAATAAATATTAGGCCCATGCTTCTCTCTGTCTCTTGAAAACAGGATAGCGTCGAAACAAATTGACGGCAAGTGAAATTTTGTGAGAGGATTCACTTTTATCGTCGTCAGGTTGATATTAGAATTGGGATATGTCGACCAAGTAGTTCTGGTAGTTCCCATACAAAATCAATTTTGCATGACTTGTATAATAACACGTTTACTTGTTTTTTGTAGAGTTTGTTCTTATATTATTTTTTTATTTTATGAAGTAAATCATCACTATATTAATACGTGAACATCCAATGTCTCCGTGCACTTTTTTAGTATTTACTAGCTGTACCCGCCCGGCTTTGCCCGTGCGAAATGTGTTTTCAGAACAGTTGATGGAAAAAAATTTGCTGTATTGTGGGGGACACAGTTTTAGTTTTTTTTTTTGATAATCGCTGGAAGGAAAAATCATCAAAATGCATTGCAGACGTATAACGCGAAGGAGTCTTCTGCAAAAGGGAGAGACTTAAACCCGTATTAAAAAGCCTCCCGAAGACTGGGTCCACACTGCCTTCATCTTCATGGCATTGCACCTGCTCGTTGGACTACTCGGCAATAATTTAATATTCTTTGAACAATGAAAATAATTTTATAATATTTAGCTCACTTTTTTTTATTAATGCAACGCTTCTTTGTATACTATATTTGCGGTTTCTATCGACTAAGATAGTGATATTTGCTGCATTACTTACCCTGGAGCACGCTACATATAAGATATAACTGCCCGTGGCTGAAGCAATTCTTGATTAATTCAACTCCCGCTTTTCTTAAAGTTTGACCCTCTAACTTATTGATTTTCATGGCAGAACAAACAGGAAATCGAATCCGTTTAAACTGAAATGGATAATTGCTGGGAATTATTTGTATTCTTGGTATAAACACCGTATCTCCTTTACCAGACCCAGTTAAAATTAACGCCTCAATAACGTTTTTCTGCAACGAAATCACTCTCAATCTGGTTCCTTTACAAAGCTTAGGGGATTCAAATTGCGAAGCAGCATAATGGGAACTCCAACTTTTATTGCCAGGCCGTGGACTGTAATTCTATTTAAAAACTCGACCGGGTATTGTACTGCCTCATCTTGATTGCAAATAGAATTTATAAACAGGTACTACGTTTATCATCAGGAATTTTCCCTAGTGTAATAATACCACGATCTGGTATGACTGATACCTATACCTATTTGACATTCCTTTCCTACATATTTGACATTTCTTTTATGGCTTTTTTTGTTCTTAGCACACCAAACAGCATACTGCCTCTGTCTGTCTCCCTCTCCGTCACAGGAATAAAATAAGGTTAAAAGAAATGTCAAAATATTGCGCGGTTAGTATGTTTGATTTGAGAATGAAGTGCATATCTACTCATGCAGGTGAAAATCGTAGAAATGTTTCAAATTTTGCCTATTTATTTAAAAACCTTTTAAGTTATCGAGTTATTGGATATCCTAAGTTGTACCTGCAGATGTCCTCTATAAACTGCTTTTAAGTATATTTAAATGCTCCCAGTATTTTCGACCGGAAAGCGTAACAAAGAAAAAAGCAAAATGAAACGAAAAAATAATTTACTCTTGTCCATTTTTTTCCGGAATTTATAGAGATATAGAGTTGAGACAAAGTAGATATTGTAGGCCTAGGTATCCTCTATAGGCCTGTGAAAAATGCACCAGAATATACTGAGCAGTTTCTAAGATTTTTGAAATTAAATACATGCAGTCAAATTCAATCTTAGTCAAACAGAACTACACCAATTTTATTTATAGGATTATGTAATGAGTGGAATGAAACTTATCTCATTCGAAAGGTACTGTGCCATAGATGTGCACAAGCAAAAAATCGTGGGCATTATGTCGCCATTAAGGCTAATAAAATTAAGTTAAGAAATCGCCATACAAAACGCATATCAGTTAATTGAAAGTAATTTGGTGACATTCAATTCGTCGCCGCCATATTGCCATAGCAATTTATTCAAATATGAATCACCTTAGATCAGAACCTATTTTTGAAGGGATTCAATTTGCCCTCCCCTAAAAGTAAGCAACAGTACGTATAATTTTAATGCAATCGCAAGTATCTGCGAGATGTTGTCAACCATTTTTGATGTTACTATGGAAAATATGTTTTAACAAATATTTTGCTCTAAATTTTTATAACAGTGATGTATTTAAATGTAAAAAAATCATGAGTAAAACCGATTTTCAAAGAGACACATTTCTTCGTTAACTAGATGTCGCTTTATCGTTTATAAAAAAAAAAAAACAAAAATATCAAAAATTGTGGTGGGTTTTTTTAGTATTAGTACATATGCACTCATAAAAGGTAGGGTCGATTTTCGACCACAAGCGAGACTAGTCAGTTGTAATCTCCAAGGCTTTAGTTTCTTTAATTTGGACTGTTTTTTTTTTCTCTTTTCCTCGAACATTGATTGATGTATTAACTTGAAATTTTAAGAAGCGTAAGTATAATTTCTGGATGGATCAGTTTCATTTAAAATATTTTCCCAACATTCAAAACGAAGTAGATTCTTAAGCTATAAATAATCAGTTGTAACGTAAGTAAAGGGTCCGCCATCTAACTTTTTTTTTTCAACTAGTCCTTATTTCGCGAATGGTAACACTTAGCTCATGTCTGATGTGACAGATAATTAGTTTTATCCTTCCGCTGAACGAATATGGTTGTGTATACGCTTGAACAACGCTGGGAAATATTGCGACGTTACTTTGAAAATCATGGTAATGTTGCAGAATGTGTGCGAAAATTGCGTTCGGAAGAAGAGAAGCACCGTCAGCTCCGTATGTTCGTTATTTTGTGAAAAAAGTGAAAGAAACTGGCATCCTCATCGATAAACCAAAGCGTGAAAAGCCAAAAACAGTGCGTACACCCGAGAAAATTGAAATTTTGGTCCAGAGGCATAATTGGGCCATTTTTCTTCGAAAATGAGCAAGGAGTGGCCGTTACAGTCAATGGCGATCCTTATCGGGCCATGATGAACGAATTTTTGTTCACAAAAATTGAAGAGGAGGATATTGGCAACATTTGGTTTCAACAGGACGGCGCTACGTGCCACACAGCCGAAGCTACACTCGATGTTTTGCGCCCTGTTTTTGAAGATCGCATTATCAGCCGCAGAGCTGATGTCGTTTGGCCACCGCGGAGCTGCGATTTGACACCGTTGGACTATTATTTGTGGGGTGCCGTAAAAGATAAGTGTTACGCCGACATGCCAGAGACAATTGACGCTTTAACGGACAATATTCGTGAAGCCATTGGTGAAATACAGCTGCACACAATCGATAATGTGTGTGAATTATAAAAATTTGACCGATCGTGTAGGCTACTGCATGGCCAGCCGAGACCGCCATTTGAATGAAATTATTTTCCATTATTAACCGGAAGGACTGTACTTTCATGTAAAAAAAGAAATTTGAGAAAATATTCAGTAGTTTTTTTTTATAGCATTTTCAAAAAAAAAAAAAAAGTTTTTTGGCGGACCCTTTAGAACAGGAAGGTACATCAATTGCAAATCAATACTGAGCTGGTATTTAAGTGTGTTCAAAACACGCACCATGATAATATGGTCAATGCAAGTGCTCGTAGAGTCTGAAATGCGAGTTGGTTTGTTTATGAAAGACTCTAAACCATGAGATGGCAATAAACAAAAATAATTGTCTTCAGGAATGAAATTTTGTAAAATATCACCCAATAAAATTATATCATTAGACGACTTCTCTAAATCCTCATGAAATATTTTATTGATCAAAGTTGAAACATTAAACCCATAAGCACAAAAACAAGTTTTCTATTTTTCATTAAACTTTACTTTTAAACATCACAACTAAGCAAATTAAAACGATAATCTTAATCTCACTTTTAATAAAGGCCACAACACCGCCGGCTGCATAATCGTTATGGTTTTAGTTCATATCCTTCGATATTAAAACAGGACTTTTCTTCTTTATATATCCACGTTTCCGACAGAAAATAAATTCAATCTGACTTGTTAACAGATGAGTTTAAGTGTACAAGGAAGTTAACAACATTTTTAAGCATGCTTCTTGAATTTTGGTGAATAACAAGAAAATTGTTCTGTATTTCTATTTACAAACGAGATCATGGTTGTCAACATCACAACAGTTAACATAGGGAATATTTAGAATATTTACTTCTGGATCTAGCATATTATTAATTTAAGTGCTAGAAGGTCCACCTCTGAATCAATAACAACGTACCTGTCATTCTCCTTCCTGCGCATGACTACTCTAGCGTTTTTAATCCAAAGACACTTGATCATTTCTTAGCTAATACCGATTCAGAAATTTATCACAATATATAGAGTGCTTTGCACAAAACACAACATTTTGCGTCAATTTAGAGTGACACCTATCTGTTCGCTCAAATTATACACCTGCTGTGAGATTTTGTTACCCCGTCTAGTGTCAAACCGATTATTTGAATAATTCTAATATTGCGGCAATCCCCTCTAGCCGAGTTCTGTGGTAGCTATTATATCTGCATGCGATGATGTTCTCCTCCTCAGGCATCTTCATCGTTTGGCGTTGTCGCTCGATTAAAATATTCATTTAGCATCAGCCACATCGGTGTATACACAATCAAACGTGTCTATTGTCATTTATTAAGGACGCAATAATTGGTCTACATAGATACCCTCACTCACTCGTCATTTAGCATCAAATTTATATATCCCCTTGAAACTTTGGACGGAATTTGTAATGCAAATGTACATCCTTATGCTACTACATCAGTCAGTCCATCAAACCATGTCCATGTGAAGGATATGCATACATCCTCCTTCGAGGTGGCGAATAATTCATTCACCTTCTCTCGTGCGAAATTCCACCGAACTGAAACATTCCCTTGTGAAGCTTGCGCTGTTGTTGTTATATTTGTATGACAATGTGGATTGTATGCGAACACACTACTAATAACTAAATTATCCAGCTATAGAGCTGGAGACAGAGAGAGTGCCATCCGGATTCAGGTAGTGGGGTGCGCAGTTCATTTCGAATCTGTATCGATACATACATAGCCAAAAAGACATACATCAGCCAGACCTATAATGTTGCATCATGACTATGTTATTTAAGCGGTATATAGTGGTTGCATTGCATGTTCACTTTGTTGGCAGGATAACGCTAGGATGGTTTAATTTTATGCGTGTCGAAAGTGTGTCAACAACGACACATTGCTGGCGAAAAGTTTGTCATTGCTTTTGGCAACTGCACGAAAGTTGAATCATTGCATTTGGGAACGAAGCGATTAAATTATTCTACCCACCTATACCAAGTGGAAGGATGTCCTTGTGGATATGCGACTTTCATTTGCATTCAGAACTAAGTTTGTTGACACTCATAACTTGTATAGTTTTAGTGGATGACGGGGAAGCTCATCAATTTCGTGTCTGTTTAAAAAATATCAAACACACCATCAGCCCTTATAAAATTGATGACCTTAAAATCACATACCGGAAGACTTGCCAGATCTGCACTTCAACTGCAGCCTTATAATATCGATAACTTACTTCGCTGGACTAGTCGAGGATACATTCTATAGTTGATGGAGTTCTATATCGCTATTGTCCAGACGAGGACTCCGAAAATGATTAACTGGTTATACACAAAACAACTAAGGCACTGTTACTGAGGAAATACCATGAAAAATTTGCGCGCGCTACTGTGCTAAGCGAGATCCGAATTCCGAACTCCCTTAGGACTTACAATAAATTGACAATTATCCACCTCACACCTCCAGTCACATTTTAATTGATCACAACTTTGGTTTTGTTAACAAATCATGCATATCCACGCGCACAAACACCTAACCAACCATAGGCACCTGTCAAAGCAACTAAAACTAATTAATTTACCCCAATTACGGCAACTGTGCTCGTCGTTTGAATTATCTCCCAAATAGGGTGAGCAGCAATTTCGCCAAATCAGCTAAAGCGCTGCCATCGATGTTATCCTTTGACAAGTTTATTGACACGATTACAAATTGAGATGATCAAATACAAATCAACATCAATGTACGCGACAAGCTACTGCGGGAATGCCTCTGGGGGATATGATGGGGGGAACAACAAAAAACCTTAAATTCGATCAATTCAGCAATGTACATAAGTTCTCGAGTGCATAATTTGTGCTGACGCGATTTCTGTTGTGTTCCCGTCGGAGACGAAACACGACACACTGCAATGGAAAGGGGGAAACAAAAAAGAACCACTCATCACGCGATGTACTGTTGACGTTGGCCATTATCCGAGTAAATGAAGTCCTTAAACAAAAAAAAAAAAACAAAATGCTGCCGTCACAGGAAGAGTTTGCATTTCAGGAGCTTCCTGATGGAATGTACTATCGTATACAAAAATTGCCTTAAAGGGTACACGTCCGTTTTAAGTTATTCCTTCCGCTGGAAGTCTTTTGCCGGTCGGTAAGGGTTTGTGATCGGTGCTGTTATACCTATACAAGGGTGATGTGGATGTGTTTTGTGAACTCCAGGAGCAAGGTGGGGAACTTGTGATATAAAGGCGGGGATTTTTGTTGTTTTTTCTCGCATTTATCCATGCGTTTGCTGGTACATCCTATAGCCTGACAGTTTTAACTCCTCTGTCTTTAATTTTAGACCTTAACCCTTAAATGCCCAGTGTATCTTTAAAGATACAACCATTAAAATAATTATTTCTTCGTTTGTTTTGACTTTATTTACTTGTTGCTTACAATTTTAGCTTTATTGATTCAAAATGTATCCACTGTAAAAAAAAAGACCCATAACTTATAAATTAAGCTTACTTTTTACGAAATATTTGCCTTTTTGAATTTTTAACAAATTTAGAGAAAAAAACACTTTTTTTATTTTTTAATATTGAAGAATGTGACACCGCTGGATAAGAAAAAAATATATTCTAATGAACGCATATTTTATGAAATAAAATACAGATATTTTTTTTTAAACAGCGGATTTGTTGTTGTTGTGTCCATTTACATATAAAATATTTTTTTCAACAAAATCGGTTTAATTGGGTATTTAAGGGTTAAATCTTCGTGTTTGCAAACCCTATATATACACGGAAAGAAAATTATTTTCTACACAAAGAAATTTCGTTTCTTGAATCGAGGAAATTAAAAAGTTAGCAAATTCTTCTTTGTTCGAATTTAATTTAATAGTATTTAAACACTAATTCTTGGATCTAGAAAATCATTCTTATTGGTAAAAAAATATCATTTTACCGAAACGATCAAATATTTCTTGATTTAAGAAACGAATTTTATATAGAAAACTAAATAAATATATTCTGAAGTCAAGAAGTAATTATTTGATAGTAAGAAGTCTGTCCTTTATTTACAACGCATACAGATTTTCTAATTCCAAGAAAATATGTAATTGCTTTTAGAACAATTATTAAAACTATTCCAGCAAATATGACTTTATGCTATCATAATTTAGATCGAATTTATGGTCTTTTATTTATTTGGTATATAGTTTTTTTCCAAAGAAATGTTTACTTTTGATATCATGGCCGTGTTGTAAGTATAGAGAGGGGTGACTGTTGCTGACATTCAACTTACTTCTTTATCTACTGCATATAAGAAACAAATTCTTACATTAAGAAAATAGGGCCGAACATAAGAAAGATCTTTCTTCTTATTATATAGAAACTTGACCAATTTTGTTGTTGATGTATTTAAAGTTTATCAAACATCAAAAATAATTTATAGAGGAACAGATTACAAGAAAAATTTCAATATGTTGATATCAGAAGAACTATTCCGAATTTGTAACATTATTGTTTAAGAAGATGAAATATTTTGTATTTTGGTTCTAGTCATAATAGACTCTCATGATGATAAATTTTGCTGTGAGATTGATGGAGAGGAAAATGAAAATTAGAAAATTTTAAAAATTGATGAAATATGTACTAAACCTTTTATAATAAGTATTTTACCAGACGGAAGAAAGGCTTTTAAGAAAAGAAATATTTGAACGCAATGCAATGAATATATAAGCACTTAATTTCAATAAATAAAGATTGTGTAAATAAAACTTTAACCTTTTTTCAAAAAAAAAAAAAAATAAGTAAAAGCTTTCAGCTCTACTACTTAAATTATTTTCATTTCAGGTAATACATACACAATTATACAATATATGACTGCATAAATTATATTTTAATGCAGGATACATTTCTTGGTTTTAGAAGTTCTTTATTGGCTGTTTTCTGATTTCGATGAACATTTGATCGAAGTAAGAAGTAAGTATCTAGTCGATAACAGAACATCGCATTTATCTTAATTTTCTTATTTCAAGAATACGATAATGCAAATGTTATTTGCTTTAAAGAAACATAAATGCGTGTTTTAAGAAAAAAGTTATTGATATAAGGGAAAAGTTCTTAAGCGCGCATTTTGTATTTAACAAATCGTTTTTGGGATATAATTAGCGCTGCAACATTTTAGAAAAAGTTTATTGATGCAACAGCAAAGTGCTTGGGGTAAATTTTCGTATTTAAGAATTTCCTTCTTAAATCAAGAATAATTCTTCTGAATTCCAGAAATAAATTCTTCATGTAAGAAAAATGTTCTCGGGAGACAATTCGAATTCAAATATTTGTTTCTGGAACAACAATAATTGTTCTGGATTTTAGAAAAAAGTTGTTGGTATAAGAAAGTAGTTCTTGGATCAAGAAAATTCTGCATTATAATAGACCAAAGTTCTTGATATAATAAATAATTTTTTAACGTTACATATCTCAATTAGCGATCAGTTTCTTGGATCAAGGAAACCTATGCACGATTTAGGAAAAATAATTCTTATTGGAAGAAAACAATGCTTGAGAATATTAAAGAATTATTTTCTTAATTCATGAATTATTTTCTAAATTTTCCTTTTTCTCTCATTCTTGATTCATTCACAGAAAATGTTGAAAAGAAGAAATTAATGGCTTGGACTATAACCGTATTTTATTTTCTTGTTTTAAGAAACTTGTACTTCCAATTTAGAAGAACATTTTTTCCGTGATACAAACTCTACCTGATGGTCGGAACTTTCGGCCAAATTTTGTTTGTAAATCTTACAAATGAAAAACATTGTACCTTGACCTTTTTAACCACCATCTTGAAGCTCTTTGAAAACACAAAATCGTATAGACTTCCTCCAAATATTGCCCCAATTCTGTCGACCTAAAGTTATTAAGGATGTAACAAACAACGTTTCAGACGAATTTCACATGGGAGTACCACAAGGTTGTCCTCTGTCACCATTGCTTGTCGACTTTTTTTAAACTTTGCTTAAACTTTACTCAAACAAATCACTCTGTATATCAGCGCTGTTTAAAGATTTATGCTCTTCTTAGACACGTCTTCCAATTTACTATCGCCTCCTTATCTCCGCCGCCACCGACACATCCGCAGATAAGAAAGGAAGAATAAACTTTTGTTTTGCGAGAAAAGAGAAATGCAAATCATGACAGAAATTATGAACTACATGACATGGTATACTGAATTAACAAGGACGAGAACTCATCTAGCAGAAAATAAACTTCCATCCAAAGTCAAATACCAAGCACCATCAGCAGCCAGCACCATTACAATATATATATAGGTACCCAGAGAGGGGCGAGGAGTAGAAACTTAACATCATCATCTTCTGCTCATATTCACTTACTACTCACTCGGGTGGTGGTTAGCGCGCACAAAAAACTATACAGTTCACAGCGGAACACTGCTGCCATAGAAATGAAAAATTTTCCTTGACACAAGCACATGTGTGCTTATCCGAGATCGTCGTCGTCGTCCTAACTACCCCTAGACCCCTACTGACTGATGTACTATACTACGTGCCCAACGTAACGTGTTCCCTCTCGGCCGTAGTGACAAAGCCTAATACACTGGAAATAAATTGCAATTGTAATGAGTGGGCTCTCGGAACTTAACACATAGAGAGAGGGAGTGAGCGCACTGAGGGCTAGAAAGGACGAGAACTGGAGATCATTTAATGAACTTCCTGTCTTCGGGTGTCGGCGGCGCGCGGGTGGCTGGTACACACACACACCCTACAGGATATGGATAAAATATATATATATTTTTTTTTTTCTTAATTGCATGGCGGCTTTGAAAAGTTGCTACACAGAACAAGCCGATAGTACTCGTGGTAAGTCCCTAACTTACATATTTGTTGGCGCCAAACTGGGTCAAAGGGTTAAGTGTAATTCCATGCTTTGTGTGGATGGGGCGGGCTGATGCCAGAGCAATAGAACGAGAAGGTAAAACTTTGAATGTTATAGTTACAACGTTTAATTAAACAGACAGAGAAGGTCGTGCTGAGTTTAAATTTAGTACCGGTAGGGGGATAAAACAAGGTGACAGGTTGATGAGTTTGTGGAATTTTGTGCTGACGTTTTACGTTGTTTTTTTTTTTTAGAGTACATATATACGAGCAGAGGTATGGGGTTTCTTTTTGTTGGAGCAGCACGTACCTATCTGGGTAAATGGGGATTGTTCTCTTTTTGCTGGCTGACTGATTGGGTTTGGGGGGGGGTACTTTGTTTTTTTTTTTTTAAGAGTAGCTGGATCTGGTTTGGGAATTGAGCTTATTCCGAGGCGAACGGTACTTGTGTTATAAGTGTCTTTGTATATGTTAAATGTGAGCGCGTTTTCAAGTAGCTAACTTTGTTGACAGGCGTCTGTGGGTCTGCGTAGAAATCGCAGCGATGTAGGGCTTAAGGGTATTTCCAACATTCGCTTTTGTGTCACTTGCCTGTTAAGTGCCAAGGAAGGTCTGCCCTTAACTTCTGGCAGAGAGTCGTTTGCGATGGTGAGTAGGTGAAGGTAAGTTGGGTCAGAGTTCTAACATTTTTTTAAATAAAACACGCACTTTGGGTAGGCACTCATTTTCATCACGAAAGTTCTGTAGAAATTGCTGGGCGGAAGCTAGCACGTGAGAAATTTGACATAGATAATTGAACAAACCTATACCTAAGCCAGTTTGTCTTATGGATATGCCGTCTGACGCAATGACACCGGAAATCCTACTGCGACAAAACTAACCCGTCAACTTTCCTAACGGAAATGGCTGTTGTTTCTAATTCTTTCTCGACCGTCTCGGTCGCTGGTTACTTTTATTCTGTCTCGTTTCGATTTTGACATATCATATTATTATTACGGTACAATACGTGAAAGTACACTACTAGTGTTTTATTAAGAAACAGAGAGGCTACAGGGTGCCACAATGGCTTCGGCCAGACTATGAGCCTGGGAAAAAATATCATCGTGTATTCACGGATGGCTCCAAGACCGGACAGGGGTCTGGTTCTGGTGAAAAGCGAGAACATTAGACTACACTACCCCTTAGGTATCCATGCGTCTGTCTTCCAAGCGGAGATTTTCGCTATCCTTATGGCTATGAGCTATTTTGTGACAAACAGGTGGAGGGATAGAAGCATATGCGGGTGTAGTGATAGCCAAACTGCATTAAAAGGGTTGCTTAAGCCACTTACCTCGTAAGTTACTGCTCGAGCTCAAGCTTCTCTGAACTTGGCCGGAAGGCTTAACACAGTGAATCTTGTTTGGGTCCCAAGTCACACTGGTATCCAGGGAAATGAGTTCGCTGATGAGCTTACCAGACGGGATTCAGAAGAAGCTTTGGGGTCTGCCTGCATCTGTGGTTAGGTCATCCATTGATACTTGGGTTTCTCGTGAACACGAGCGTCGGTGGCGTGACTGTGCTGGGTGTAGGCAGACCAAACGACTGCGTCCGGACATCTGTAAAAGGTCCGCGTCTTTCCTTCTGCCTCTTAGGAGAATCGACTGCAGACTGCTTGTGGGCGTCCTTTCGGGCCACCAAGCTTTTGCCAAACACTTAAATGTGTTGGGCTTGAGCGACACCGACATCTGTCCTGCTTGCGGAGAGGAAGCCGACACAGCGGAACACTTCCTCTGTAGCTGTCCCGCCTTTGCTCGCATCCGGTGGCGGATCTTTGGGGCTGATGTGGTGAATGCCGAACATCTAAGCTCTTCATCACTGAAGCTCCTTGTCATCTTTCTTCGAAAGACGGGAAAACTAAGTACATTAATGTAAGGTGTCTGTTTGGCAGTACAATGGACCTGTAGTTGTGTCTGAGTGCTCCATCGGATAGTAACAACCTCCGACAAAAAAAAAAGGGTCAGTTTCAATGACATCCGACTATCGACTACCACAGTAAACACTAAAAAGTCCCCTTTTTTAAATCGACAGAAGTCACCTATATTTAGGTCAAAGTGGAGATGGTCTTCTGCTTCGAAATGCCTGCTACACTCTGTCTGTAAAATCTCGTTGTGAATGGCTTCACAATTACTGTGGCTCCTCCAAACTTGTCTCATTAAAACACCTTTCCGTGCGTATTTTGTATAAATCATCTCGCCAGCTCCAGCTTAGAGCCTCTATAGACCAACCCACAGAAGTTCTCTCGATATTTGTGGGGGTAATTTTAATTTTGTCGCAAACTAAATCTTCCCTCAGACGTATAAATTCGCAAGGTAGTTATTCTAACTAAATTTCCCACCTGGCATGTGTATCCGGTTGAAATTAATTTCAATATCAATTCCACCTGCATGATGTTGAGCTTGTTTCCTGTACTTTTTTCATCCCTCCCATGTACTCATATCTAACTCCATAACTACAACCGAACACACCGTGTGCACTTCTTCGTCTTGTAGTTTTTCTTCCCGACCATCTGCCACAAGTGCATAAATATAACAAGAACAGAGCGAGAGCATCCTTGTATTTGGCAGAAACAAAATTAAATTTCACACCTGTGTTCTGTTAGCAGGATGTCACAATTCCTCCACTGACTGCAACTGTGTCGCTTTTAACATGTATATAATTTTTGCGACCACTTCTTCGTCCTCGAGCGCTTCACATCTCACATGGCAAAAAGATTGCAAATGGGTGGAATGCAACAGCAAAAAGAAAAAAAAACTTACGAGTGCTGCAATCCCACAACATGGTCCCTTGGGTGAGGTGGAACAAAAAAGTACACGAAACGTTCGAATGCACTGGAGCCAGAAGCAATGAGCAAATGCAGCACCGTCAAAGGAAGATATACATTTAATTTGTTGCAAGGATCATTTTCTAGTTTTGTTTTATGCGCAATGGCTCGGAATCAGGTAAAGCGGACGGATAACAACTGGGACAATTCTACCCAACTTGAGGTCAGCAGATGTAATTTCTTGTTTGCATTTTTATTTTTTTTTTCAATTTCTCTAGGATACTGAAAAGTTTGCGAATTATTTCAGAGGATGGTCTACTCTCAAGTACGGTTGAAAAAAAATGGGAAAAAGCAAATTCATGGAGCGGATCAGCAGATACAGTTTGCGTTCCATGGGGAAATATGCACAGGATGGGAGGAGCTAATTGATTTTAAGACTGCAAAAAAACATTGTCGTACCTATTGGGAGTTTAAAGCATCATTGGATTTTTTGTTTAAAGAAAAGCGGTCGCCGGAGCAAGTTATTGTCATTGGGCGAGTTGGGTTCGCAGTTGTATTTCCTTCAAAATCAAAGGACTTTGCATTGGGTTTAGTTAGTTGTAGTTGGCGCAACAGGTTCGTCTACCCTAGGCCTAGCTTCTCACAACCTTTCGTTTTGTGGGAGTTTTTATGGAATAGAAGGGACATACAAATTTTATGACGAGTGCGAATGGGTAATTGAGAAACTCTTTTACTCTCGTATGTTTGTCAGACTGACGTTTGGTGTAGTGGAAAGTGCCTTAAGATTTGTGGATCGAATCTGAGACCCCTCGGTAAGTGGTTCAGCACACTAACCAATGAGCCAATGCGCCAGTATTAAGAAAACGATAAACAAGCACATATCGCAACTGAAATCGCGTCGAAAAAGTGTCAAAAATAAGTGAAAAAAAAACGAACTACATTGATTCAAATACACGATAAAAAATAGCTGCATAAATTATTGCACGTTTATTTAATTTAATTTCCAGTGACCAAAAAAAGAATGGCCGAGACTCACTTGATGAAGCCGGAAATTCGCGAAACACGATAAGAAAAACAAAAAAGAGACGAGCGATCAAAGAGAGGGTCAGCAAGTTAAGTTCGCTTGTCGGCCAGCTCTGAAGCGTGTTGCTCGATTGTAAGGCATAGTTTAATTTTACGTTATTCGATCTAAACAATAACCATTTCTGGAGCTATTTCCGTTACATCTCAAACGATCCTCGTGCAGTCGGGCTCAAATGTGTTCTATGATACTGCGACTACATTTCTTTCCAAGCCCAACAGCACTTTTTATGGAAAGACTCAAATTGTCGCCTTTTAAGTTCTGAAAGCATAAAATTTTCACCCAAGCAAAGCGTGAAGAAAACCCCTCAAATGCGGACCCAGTCGCTAGGGATCAAAGATCAAACCACTCGACTGGAACGAACTCTCTAAAAATGTACGCACACATTTTGCCAGGTGTGTTCTCTTTTGAGTAACAAATTGCAACCAAAAAAGACTCCGTCCCATGGTCCCTTCACAAATCCCCAATTTGAAACTCTCTCTAAATCTCTTTTCAATCACAGCTCATATGGGATAAACTACTTCAATGCACATGTCACACAAGTCCGCTCTATTACGAAGCAATACGTCAATCACTCAAGCTGTGCAAATCCAACTGAATTAAATTTTCAATCAACATGCCATAGCACAGAATCCGCTCTAGAGCTTTCACCTACTATATATACGAGCATCGTTTTTTTTTTACCACAACCTTTCAATAAATTTCGTTTGGCATAATCCCCATGTATGAATGTCAACAGATCATACACACACACACACACAGGGATTTATCCAATCCAATGTCACCCATGGAATCAATGTTTTCATTCATGGAATTGATAAAAAATATTAAAACGCAACTCATACTTTCTCTTTCTGACTGTTTTGTATTAAATGGAATTATTCTGCTGTCAAAATGACAGATAACCTCGAATGATGGTATACCTACTGCAATGACAGTCATATTATTTAAAAAAAAAAAAGAAAAATTTGCTAATCATGGGATGAATTACATGAGCTCTCGTGTTGAGTTTAACAGAAACCCATTACCGCCATTTTGGATGGTTGACAGATGTTTACAACCAGAAAAGGCAGATGCGGAAATCATATACACCCTCGGAAAGCCAGAGCAATGCCCATCCATAGACATTAAATGGGTGGAATTATGTGCTCTAAAAATATTGAACCACAAGAAAAAGGCAGCCAGTTGTACCATCAAAAAAGGGACCTGCGTTTATTTGTCTGAGATCTGTCGTTGAGATAGGTACATAGGGCGAGCGGTTGCGGTCCTAACACTTTATGGACAGGCCTTGCGCTCGTTTTGTTTAAGACTTTTTAAAATATAACCTACATTTCTCTGTGCAGAATAAAACTGGTATTTCTGTTTCAAATTAGACAGCGGGTTGGGTCTTGGCTGTACAAAAGTTGATTAGCCTTTTGAGATTTTCTTAATAAGTGTTCTTTTCCATAAAAACCAAGATATTGGTCACGATTTGTGCTGTTGGTAATTTACCGTCATATAGGACCACTAAATACCCCACACGCCTTCCCTAGATCAGTGCAAGTCCTAAAAGACTTCTAGTCATATTGACAGTTGATGAAACCTTCGCCAACTCGGCACTTATCCGACCGATAACAATTAATCTCAATACTACCTCTGTACATCCTCGACAAACACATTTTTGTTTCATTCACAAATTGCCCCCAAAGGATACACTTCCACAAAACGCCTGCATACCGTGCAATTTATTTTCGCAATTATTTTCGACAACAAAACAAAATTGCAATTCCTTCCTCCATATACCTACATCCCTTTGCCAAGTCACAGTTCAAATAGAGGATACTAGTACATACCGCCATAGCACTGCGAACAAAGCATACAAACAATTTTCCAAAATTGTAAACAATTATTCATTGCATTTGCCGTTTCAACGAATTCCGCTTAATTTTTGTACATGCAGTTGAAATCGACAAAACAGCGTCCACAAATATTGGCATCCGGCTTACCGAAGCGTCAAACGGTCCGCTATATACGGTAAATCGGAAAAAGCCGAACAAACAAGACGAAAACAAAAAAAAAAAAACAATATCCTTGGATGCTAAACCGAAAATATCCTCTTCATATTCATATCACGTTAACGAACTGCAATTTCTAACATACGTTCGTTGGCTTCATTCCATAGAGGTACCTTGTCCCACAGTGCCGCCATAGATACGAGTATCCTGGCCGTCCTGATATTTGGCAATTTTTCCGGTAAAAATTGTTTTTCGTGTTTTTTTTTTCTGGTTCCCCTTTGAACAGTTGTTGGTTCGTTAGCCTTCATTTATTGGCGGTGGCGCCATTTCGGGCGAAATGTCTCGTATTGGTATTACAGTTTGGTGCGGCCGTATATAAACGTAACCACGAAACTAACGAAAATAAAAGAAAACGTCTGAGAATTGGTATTCGGAGAAAGCCAAATGGTTGAAGGATGTGCGATTTAATTGAATGGGTTCGATCGATGCGATGCGATGCAATGCGGTTATCGGTAGTGTTTCTACGCAATGTGTCCTTTAGTGGATTGGAAAATATTTTCACAGGTGCTATGCAGTTTTGGGAATTGTTTTGCGGGGCCTTTATACGATTTCTGAGCTGCAAATGACATGTGGAGGGATATTCTTTTTGAACGCCTTTCTCCTTACGTTTTCAATTACCGTAAAAATTCCTAGTGGTGGCCTAGGCCTCAGCTATAGCTATACGTAAAATGCAACCGAACAAAGTTGGAACAGCATGAAAATGAGTTTTTTACGTAGCAAAAAATCTGACAGAAAAAATTTTTCCTACGAAAACAATTCAACCACCATTCATTGAATTCCATCAGGAAAAAAAAATTCCTGACAGTAAAGAAATGAAATATTTCAGTAGAATGATTTGGTTTTTTTTTATGGAACTAACTGAGAATTTGATCGGCAAAAGTTTTTCATACGGTAAAATGAGCCTTTAAATTTTCTACGAAATTTAAAGGTCGTTTGCTTATTTGTTTTTGATAACTAAATTTATAATTTATATAAGCAACATTTAACGACCAAGATTGAATTCAGGTTTAAGAGGTAAAAAAAGCAAAAGCAAATGTTTATGGTTTCGTTTTACGTATGACTATTACAAGGGCCTTAGAACCTGACTAAGAGAGGTTGAAAGATTAGAAAGAGGCTAGTGGAATTTTCTCTCCACAGATGGCGCCCTAGGACAGAAATGTTTTTACTGATTTTTGTCCGTCGATTATAGTACCCAGAGTTTTTCTTCCGCTGGACCATTTGTTTATTTTATTTAAATAATTTGCTCAAATAAACTTCTACCCAATAACTAATACAAATACCTTACCACAGGTGAGTTCGACTCTGAGGGGTTATTCCTAAATGCGCGGCGGATCACTTTTAATGGCGGATTTGAATTTTTGTATTTCCCAAAGCGATTCGACCATACGGAAGCACTTTCCAACATAATTTTATCATTGGATTTGAAGCGAAAGGTGCTTAGTGACGGATTGTTTGTGGACCTAATAAAACTGTAAATATTCATTAAAAATTGCTGACACATTCATTGCGCAGCAAAAGTTTCTCATCAATAATTAAATTTATTATATTTATATTTTTTTAATGAAGGAGTCACAAACATGCTTCCGTATAACAATTTACTTCTTTGAACATTTATGTTCACATTTTTTTCACTTCCTTCTTCATTTTGCCGAATACAAAAATAGACAGATTGAATTCATTTATTTTTAACTATCTAAAACTCTCCCAATCAATTTTTACACCAACACACAAATTGTTGTGTCAGGAAACCGCTGTCAAGTATTTAGAAAAATAAATGAAAAATTGTAACTCAGCATGGAAATAACTGGAAAGCGCTGGGGAAGACCAGGGTTGCCAGATTGGACGCTTTGTCATATTTTGGGCTATCTTTTTTCTAAAAAAAAACGATAAAAATAAAAAAATGAATGCCCAACACAATTTTGGGCTACATATCGTTTTACAACTTGTGCATTAGTTCACAAAACTAAAAACAAAAAAAAAAATCTAAAAAAAAACCGAACTTTTAAAACTTATTAGCACTTTTGCAGTCAAGTGACATCGAACAGTCGTTCAACTTGCAGGCACACCAATTTATTTGCCAGGCCTTTTGATTTGACACAAGCCACAAAAGCCAATTGCAGAAGATAGAAGTCAAATAAAATTCTGGTAAAATACCAAAGAAAAAATACTCAATGAATTGGGAATATTTTCAACGATTTTTTGGGCTTCTTTCTGGGCAACGATTTTGGGCTACATTTTTTTATGGTTTGGACGCTTAAGGCAAATTAAATTCTGACAACCCTGAGGAAGACAATTTTCGCTTATTTGAGAGTAAGCAAAAGGGAACACGGTCGAAATGAAGGTACCTTTGATACGATCCGGCGCGCATTTGGGAATAACTCCCCTGGGTAGGTGGTCTGAATAAGGCCCAAAAAATTGCGTAGCCGACAAGCAAAAGGAATTATATTTTGTATGCACATTTGGCATTTTCACAATTAAAATATGACGCAATCGTATTCATTCTTTAAGTCGACAAAGGTTTGTGAAGCTGCACCCACGAGTTTATTATAAGAAAGTGGTGTTGCTTATTATTTATAAAACGAATAATCATTTGCGTTTTTTTTTTTTTCGGAGGTTGTTACTATCCGATGGAGCACTCAGACACACCTACAGGTCCATTGTAGTTAGTGCAGCTTTTAAATTAAATATGTTTCATCGAAAACAAAGCTCTTTGGTTTGGGCATTATTTTAATCCTTTATGTAGTTTTTTTATAGAAAATCTTAAAAGAAGTCTTAAGCCCGTATGACACTACATTTTTTCCTAATTTTTTTCATGTTGAAAAGTCAGCGGTTTGTAAAAGAGACTGAAAGTGATTACGAAAGGGGTAGCAATTGTTTGCAAAGCAACCACAAATTTTCAAACGAATTTATTTTCAAAAAATGTTGAAATGTCAAAAAAAAAAAATAAGCTGCCAGTAGCTGAAAAATTTGATTTGAATATATTTTGAATGCATTTTTGTTGACGTTTCTACATTAATAAAGTGGTGTGTACGCACTCACTCCTATCGGGAATTTTTGTACTGCTCTAGTTTCATTTTAAAAGCACAAAAAATGCAAAAACAAATGTATAGTGTCATACGGGCTTTAGGAATATGAAAAATTCAATATGTTTTTGCATTGTTTTTAGACGAAATGTCAAAGGTCACCGACTTAAATAAAAGAAAGCGGCCAGAATCGTTGGATGTGATACGGGAATGACGTTGAAGTTTATCCAACTTGTTTTTTTTTCATTTATCATAATTTAAAGCTCGAGACGCTATGAATTTCCAAAGAAGAACCTTGAGGAACCATATATGTACAGGGTGTGCCAAATAAAAGTTTATTTTTAAAAATGCAATAAAATGAACAAAATTAAATTTTTTTCTATGTTTTATGGCTTTATAAGTAGGAGCAAATATTTAAACATTAATGATGGAGCACAACACCGTTCAAGTGGCCGCCTCGGATAGCTTCGCAGTAGCGCATTCTGTCACTCCAATTTTACCAGACCTTGTTGATGGCTTCGGGCTGTAGCTCTCGGATTGCTTGGATGATATTGGCCTTAAATGCTTGAATCATTTCCGGATTGTTGGCATAACATCAGTCCTTCACGGTTTTTTTGAGTCTCACACTCTCGGCTACAGCAGCCACATTCTCATCAGTACGACGACGGGGACAATGAGTGTTGTCCACTAGCATACCACTGTCACGAGCTTTTTGCACAAACTTGCGTACAGCAGGCGCATTGGGTGCTTCATTTCGGCCGAAACTTCTTTACAAAAAACGCCCTGTTTGGACTATATACCACTCACTTTCGAAATAAGTTTTTAATATTTCCCAACGTTATTCAAACGTAAAGCGACTCATTTCGTTCCGCGGAGATATGATACTGACTTTCTGTCAAGATTTCAAGCGGGTAACAGCTGTCAGTGTCAAAATAATCGATGATTTAAAAATAAACCACTAGATGGCCCACTCTTTATGTGCCCTATTCAGAACAAGAGTGTTTAATAAGGTAAGGTTTTCAAAATCACCCAAAAAATATGTTTCATTTTAGTTTTTAACAAATAAAAAATGTGTTTTTGTATGTCAATGTCAAATGTCAATAGCAAATTCTTTTTACGAGCCTGCAAATTATTAAAGAAAAACTATAAGGGGGGTCTTGTCACCTAGGTACCTGACTTTGTTAACTAAAAAAATAATGGCCCTAAAACAGATCCCTTTGGCATGCCACTTAATACAGCTTGAAAGGAAGTAGAGGTACTTTTCGTACATGCAGTTGTGGGAATAAGTGTCCCCTCCTTTCAAGGATCTAGAGGTTAGTACTTTCTGCTCAAACGTAGTTGTCAGAAGGTGTCAAAAGTTGCCGCTTTGTAACCGCGCGCTTTACGTCAGAGAAAGATATCATGAAGCGTATTCTTTCCTACTAAACACGTTGGTATCCATTCGCAGTACCTGCCCTAGCCATCTCAAATGCTCAACGCAGTTTGTGGACCATAGGTTGATGTTGTTTTAGAGTCGTGCTCATCTGTTTGTACTCATTAAAGGGTTTCTATCATTGGGACTATTAAGGTGCTTAAGGTTATTCAAATTCGCACTGCTAGTAACTAGAAATGTTTTAACTTATTGCGCAGCTAGAAATGACGATTAAATGTTATACTTTATTTCACTTTCTTACTGGATCACCTAGTATGATGTCCAGAGTTCTATGGGAGTCCCTATCCACAAACCCTGTTTAGTATATACTACTGGGTTACACCATGATACACTTTGTTACACTTTGCTGCATTTTCTTGGGTGGATCGCCCACTATGGTGCCCAGAGTTGTATAAGCTTTTCATGCCCTGTTTGATATAGGCTTAGGCTCTGCTACACCATATTGCCCATTTGACCGCTTAGTTGCTGTAACCCTTGAACTGCATAAAGCAAAATCGAAAAAAAAAACAAAAAACAGTATATCTTCATTTTGTTATGTCCACCGCACACACTGTCCCCTCTGTGTTAATCTGATGCAAATCTGATTACATATGCAACCACACACCTGCAGCAGCACATCATGCGAGAATAGTGACACATTTAACACTTTCGTATGCTAGATTGGATTACACTATGAATTTCATTACACTCACTGTCGCCGCCGCAATACCCAGGGATTACGTTTTAAATTGAATAATCTCCGAGTGTGTGCATCTGGGGCGGTCGTTAGGCGAGCTAGCATTATCTAAAAGGGGTGAAACAATATGCTCTCCCATAGAAAGCCATTGTAGGTGGCGTTTACTATCTTTTGCCTTGGAACGCATTGTCTTCCATTTCAGTGTCATCATGGGTGTCATGGATTTGCGGATCGGTGTGTTGGAGAATGTTACTTTTCTTCCCATCAAATCGATTTGCATACGAAATCAACCCGAGGTAGAGCTTAGGGTCTCCCCACCAGGAGATTGGATGCATAAATCTAATTTCACCTGGTGGCGGACCTGGAAGTTAAGATTTTGAGATACCTTATTTGGGTATTTTTTTTTAAATGCAATCAGTTGGGGTGACAGTATTTTGAACAAATAAAACCCATCAGGACTATGTGACGAAGGCAACAAATGGCAGAAAGATAGAGTCGACCTTTGAAGGACTCATAACTTTAAAATAGGCTTTCGGAGTCTCATTATGTGCTCGTTAACTTAACCCTTTAACTTTCACCATGGAACTTGACTCACTGAGCGATTCAGTAAAGCATGGTCCTCGCTCCAATTACGAGATAATATCCAACTGCGTGTACGCATACCCCACACCCACAAACTCCACTCAAGTTTCCATCATATCAAAACAACGCCATAAAGGGCCCACATGCTTTAACCCGCCTAATTCGATTCCAATCCATACGAGACGTACAAGCAAACAAGCACTCGAACTCAACTCTTTGGCCCCATCCCAATCCATTGATGTTTTTATCCATTTAACATCAATTTTATTCGTTTTACGGTTCATTAACTTCCAACAAATTTGGCAACAGACAATCATATTATGAAAACAACCGTGCACCACCCGCCAACAGTCAAGTTGAAGAGAATCACTTCAATCTGTATTGGCCAAACACCCATTCCCGTCATTATGTACTCATTCACTGTGCCAGGGATATGTTATCCTTCTTAGCTTTTTTCCCATTGCCAACACACTTTTGGGAAAAGTTTCAATATTTTCGGTTTCAATTTCGTAACGCAAAAGAACTCTCGCTGTTACGCCTCGTCGAGCTAATAGCACAACCAACAATATTCAAATAATCGTAAAAATCATCAGTTCATTTAACATCGTGTCCTTCAGTCACTTTGGCTAAGGATTATCCTGGCAAGCGGTGTGGAACACAGCAAATGAGAAAACAAGCGACTTCCTCTAAAGGATATCATGTCGTTGATGGGTTTCTTGTTTTTCAGGTTCTAATGTCAGTTTAAGTGGTGCCACTGGGGAATGTTCGCCGACAAAGGTTTGGCATAATTTACTTTGATTTCATCTCTAGACTCTACCCCTCTGCTGGGTGAGTTGGTGGGTTGACTAATTGAGCGGGAGGAATGGTAATCAGTCATACGTTTTAATTTTATTTCGAAAATTATTAACGTAACACTACCAACAAACAAATAAAAAACAAAACCACGCGAGTATGTTGGGCATTACTACAATAATTATTTTTAACCTACACCCTAAATACTTTGTAGGTCACAATATGCAATGTTTTATGGAAAATTTCGGCATTCTGAGTTCGAAAAATTACTGATAGTAATTTATGTGCTTAAGTTTAAATGGTTCTTAACCATGCCTTTGCCTGTTGATAAAAGCACTAGCTGGGGTGAAAACAAATTCGCCCGTTGCCACAACAAATGCAAATAAATTTAAGTGCAATTAAAATAATTACCACACAATGCGCATAAATTGGCAAAGCTTGTGTCATTATTTTCCGGTACATTTTCCCCAATTAAATTCCATTCAAAAACATTTGAGCTATTTGTTTTTTTTTCAGACAAATAAACAACACGGTGTGAAACTTTATCCAACTGACATACACCAAGGGAGGTATGCAAACAAGCATACGAGATGATGTGTACCTGTACCTCCACTTTGTAAATGCATTTGCAAAACCTATAATTCCTGTCCCAGAACATTCGACATGAGAATCATTTTGACAGTTAAAAAGCGAGTAAACGTTTTTCAAATATAACTCCAACAAATCTGGCAGTTTATTGAAATGGAAAAATATAAATGCATTGATGTTGGGATAGGGAGTGCAGGGTTTGAAACGCTATGTCACTGGTGGCACAAGGTGGCGCAAAAGTTGTCAATAGATGTTCTTTGGTTGCAATTTTTTTCTATGAAAGGCTATCCTTTTGGATTATGTTTGATTTAAAATAAAAATAAATAGTTGGCGCAACAGGTCTGTAGGGAGTGGGGACCCTAGGCCTAGCTTCTCACAACCATTTCATTTTGGCGCAGGGTCATAAGTTCACGCAAAATTCTTGTGGACTTTTGACTCACTGATTGTGGTCTTATGGCTCACTATGGTGGGTCCACAATTCTCATAATTTAAAGTACAACAAAATTAAACGGTTGTCCTTGATTCTCTCTTAGACTATAATCTGTCTCTTGAACAATATTTCAGGAGCGGATCGACACAAAATGTAAACAAATTACACAAGCATACAAGGAGTTGAGAAATTTGTTGTTAGTACTTTTGAGGCAGATCTTATTTTCAGTTAGGTGTTGATGTTTGTTTAATTTTTCAATCTCAGAGTGTATCGGTAAGCCTTCACTTGCTGATAAGAGTCTATCAAAGGAAGTTGTTGAAGCGCGTTTTTGTTTACCCGAAAAAAAAGTTATTGTAGGTAAAAAATATAATAATATATTGAAGTGAGATGGAGGATAATAAGATATTTATTATTTATTTATTATATTTGTGGTTTGAGGAAAAACATTGTTCTGCTATTAGTAGAAGAAAAAGAGTTGTTGGTAAAAAAATACACTTCCAAAGCATGTGAAAGATACACGTGTTACGTAAAATCCTGCAAGGCTAGCTTGATTTACGACACAGAGCTCAAAAAAATATCCAAAATATGTAATGCCCTTCATCCACATCCCGGCCAATCGGATATGTTTAAAAGGATGCAGCTAATAAATTCTATGAAAAATGAGTGTATTAATGGTGGGCATAAATAAAAAACAACATCGAAAGATTGATTTTGATGATAAACGCATAAAAATGCAGAATTCGGTCCATTTGGTCCAATATAAAACTATTAAAAGGAGTTTAAATAGGATCGAAAGAAGTGTTTTGCCAAAATCGCCTAAAACGTTTATGGAAATAAAAGAAATATTTCTAAATCCAAATGTCCTAAAACGCATATAGAATATCTAGATATGACAAAAATAACACATTTTATAAAAGCACGATTTTGGAAACAAATTTTAGTTACTCAATTTTCATGGCAACAAAAATATGTCAACAAATTGAGCATTTACCACATTCAGACCGAAATTATTTTGTTGACGGTATTAAAGGTACCGTTCTTCCATTAGGTGAATGGAAGCAATTGTTAGTTGTCTGTATAGCACATTCAGAGCATGTATGTATACCGAGCATTACTTATTCTTAAAGTTAATTAAAAAGTTCGCGTTCATTGTTCAAAATAATTTTATAATTACAGTATTTTATTTAAACACGAATTTTTCAAAATTACTTTATAAGTTTTTGGAACAAATCACAAACTTTTTAATATAAATTGTTTTTGAAAAACTTTTCGTGTTTAAATAAAATGAAAAAATTGTGAATTGTGCCAAAAATTTATAAAGTTATTTAGAAAAATTCGTGCGAATTGTTTTTGAAAAACTTTTCGTGTTTAAATAAAATACCTACTGTAATTGTCACTTTATACATCCATTTTAAATTATTTATTTATCCTTTTCTCTTCATACTCATGAGTAAGAAGTGTGAAGAAGCATAGACACATGCTTTCCAATACATTGAAGCAAATTTATTTAAATTTTGTGGTGCTTCATTTACTTTGGATCTTGAGCAAGCTTTAAGAAAGGGGTTGAGGAAAGTTTTTCCAGCTGCCGAAATACGAGGGTGTTGGTTTCACTACTGTCGTGCTATGAAGAGAGAGGTTTCGAAAATTCCAAACTTCTTACAAATTTTTCGGAAAGAGAAAAAGTCTTACAACATTTTCAATAAGTTTTACCACTTGTGAGTCCCGAGCACATTCAGAGTGCATATGAAATAATCCACAAAGAAACCACCGGACTTTCATTCTTTAAAGGGTTTTTGGAATATTTTCGAAGGCAGTGGATTGCAAAGGTAAAACACGTAGTCGTTTGAAGATGATTTTGCATATTTTTTTGTTTTTTGTAAGCATGTATCGAGCCAGTTCTCGGTTTATTAAAAAAAGCTTTCGAACCACAAGTATGGTCGAAGCTTATAATGGCAAGCTAGGGAAACTGCTTCCAAAAAAAAGGAATGAGGAGTTTAGTTTAACAGTCGATTTTGACTCTTCTATGGATGGTGCAACATGGGAAATGTTTGAACGTCCAAAATCGAAGTTCCATTATCGAAACCAATTGATTCAGAGTGTTACAAAAAATTTGAAAATGACAAAATAACCCCTACCGAAATGATCAATCAATTGGCAACGATTTATAGCAAACATTTATTGAACAAGACGACCATTTAATGGATGAAGAAAATGAAGAAGAGGACAATGAGCTTGAAAGCGAAGCTCAAAATTCTAGTAATGAACACATTTGTGGTGTTTGCCTCCAAAACCCACGAGACACACTTCTCCAGCTTTGCAATCATTTTAAGATTTGCGAAGAGTGTTTCTAGAAAGTAGTGAAGCAAACGAAACGAAATAAAAATGAGATTTTATATCTTTTTTGTAGGCAAATTGTTGTTAACAGCACAAAAGTGTTTTTGTGATTTTTTTTTTTTACGTGTAATGTTTGTATATATTTTTTTTATTTTCTGCATTAAGTTTTTCATATTATTTAACACCATTTATAAGAATTGTTCCATTTCGCTTTAAAAAGTGAACCCATTTTGTCAATTATATATCATATTTGTATATGCTTATATTTAGGAACACGATTAAATTGTAAAACATTCCCATACTTATTGAGTTGTTTTAATTTATTTTTTAGTCATATGGATAATTGTGGACTTTTGGCCTACTTTCATTTTAAGATTGTGAACCTATGGCCCAAATTAATGTGAAATCCATTGTGGACTTATAACCTTCCTAGGTGGGCCAAAAGTCCATTGTGGATTTTTGGCCTGTGAACTTATGACCCTGCACCTTCATTTTTGGGACACATGGAAGGGATTTACAATTTTATGCCGAGTCCAAACGGCCAATTGAGAAGCTCTTTTATGCCAGTTTGTCAGACGTTCGTGAGAGGTTTATTGGTAGAAAAAACTGGAATTTGGATTTTTTCGGGATTCGGACCATCGACCAACGCTTAGTAGTCCAACACACTAACTACAAAGCCACTGCGCCAACTTGTTTTGGATGTTTTAAATTTGTTTTTCCCCATCCATTCCAGAAAGTGATTTCAGTTTTTTGACCCGATTTATGGCATTTCGCAACAGTTTTGCCGGCACTTCGACTTTAAACGTCCTCAAATAAATTTTCCAATTCGTGTGTATAAATAGGCATCTTACTGTAGTTAAACCGCGATACTAAAATGATTTTTAGTGTCCACGCTAAATTTTTCGAACTCACAATGGCGAATTTTCCATACAAAATTGCAATTGTGACCTTCAAAGTATTTAGTTTGGAGGGTAAAAATGATTATTAGTAAGGTCCAAAGTGTCTTAAAAGTTCAACTATGATAAGTACATAATTTTCTATAAATATTGATTCAACATGCGGTGGAAACTTCTTTTTGATTGATATCGTAAATCTGTTAGATTATCAGGTTGGCTACAGTCTAAAAATTGGTAGCTGGTATAAATGGATGTTACCTTTCCAATTGGAATAGTGATCTCTCAACTATCAGTTAGTTATAATAATTATAAGCAACCAAGGACACAGAAAACGATCTCTCAAAAGACGCCTTTAAATAGACACAATAAACATATGAAAAAAAAATCGATAAAATTCTAAAAATCACCTCAAAAAGTATTGCAATAAACTTACAGAAAAAATCCATCAAAAACTAAAAGCGCCTGAAAAAATCACAAAAAATTAGACCAAAAAGTTTCAAAAATTGCAAACAAAAAAAAACGAAAGCCCCAAACAAAATACTGCAAATTAAAAGCTCCACAAAAATCCTTCAAAAACTGCCGAAATAAGGAACCGACAAAAAAAAAACATAAAGCCACTATAAATGCTCGGGAATCTTTGCAGAAAACAAAGACCAAAATCAAGTCTCAAGAACGGCTTCGGAATTTTTCCTACAAAGCGACAAAGAACCGCTCCGAAGTCGTGACCCTAGAAACGTTTCAAAAATGGCTCGGAATAGATTTCAAAAAACATCCAAAAGTACTAACCCATCTTATTGATTGAAAATTTCTATCTTTGTTTCATCATTTCTACCGCAACTTTATCAATCCTTTTTTGCAAATCACGGCTGGGGACATCCTAATTCAATCAAACTCGAAATATTTATCTAAATAAACTCCCAAGCTCTAACCCCCGTCAAATGATCTCATCGTGAGCGTCATTATATCGAACTTTTCTCAGTAAATTACTTTCCAATTATCCTTCCGTTTCGTCCTTAACCAAATCAAATTACCAAAAATCCATTAATTATCAAACAATTTTCCATTAGTCCGCTTCATCACCTCCATCCATCTATCGCAGCACACATCCACTCACCCACACATGCTGCCGACCGACACAGTGTTATCGATGACACAGCGCAACAGGGATATAAAACAATTTTCATCTTCGACACAAAGATTCCGTGTCCCACCCCCCCACAGATATATCCACTACTCTCGTAGATACATCAGTCTTTGGGTGCAAGAAAAACATCCAGACTCCAGTTGTTGGAGAGCGGAAAACTATTATTTCACCGTTTTCCTGGGCGTTGTTCTGGAATCCGTTTATCGTCACACAAAACAACAGAACAGAACTATACCCCATTTCGACATCCGTTTGTTATTACTATCCCACGAGCAATAGGGCAACCGAAAAAAAGGGTTTGAGTGAAAGTTTGGATGTCGCCAGCCCCATCATGCATGTGGGTAATACGGAAAGTTTTGTGGAAACTTTTTCATTATTAAATTCACAGTGAATCACGTCGAAATGAGTGAGAGCATTTCAATGGCAACCGTCGTTGTATCTCTGTAGGATTTCGACCATAGATTTGTTTTGTAATTGGCAAAAGTTTTGCTCGTCCTTTGCTAATCTATATATTATGTGGATAGTGGTCACTGGTTAAATTAAATAATTGGCCGGGTGTAATTGGCCCAAAAAGCGGGTAATAACTTTTTTGATTTGTTTCGCATAGTTAATTGGATCAGGCGATTCTATTGACAATTTCTGAGTGAATGATAGAACAATAACCAATAAATTGGATTGGTTATTGTCTGTCAATGGACATATCTACCCCATGAAGTTAGCAATAAAATATTATTATTACTGGCCCAGATAGGCTCCTAACTGGGCTCGCATGCACTATTTTCATAAATTTTGTCTGCGGCTCTTGGTTTTATTCATATTTAATAGTTTAATCACACAAATTTCAATCGAGCTCGGTGGTTAGTGTGCTGGACTACAGAGCGATGGGTCTCAGGTTCGATCCCCGGAAAGAAAAACACAAATTACATCTAAAGGTTTTTTTTCACTCTGACACTTCTCGGGAACGTCTGACAAACATCCGAGAATAAAATGTCATGAAAGAGCTTCACAAAAAGCCGTACGCACTCGTCATAAAATTGTTGATCCCTTCCACTCGTCCACAATATAAAAACTCACACAAAACATATTTTTGCGAGAAGCTAGACCTACGAAGCTGTTCCGCCATCTTTTTTTTATTTTTTAACCCCTTTGTCGTAGTGAGAACTCTGGCCATCATCTATACATCTAGTCAGAGTCTGGCTTTGATATAAATAATTAATGACTGCCTTCGTGAAGGACCTAGCTTTACTATTTTTCAGTGTGATATGTCTGCGAGTAATCGGCACTGTAATTGAAAGGATATGTCCTCCCAAAGTATTTGCAGCTGCATATACGAACCCTGGCAAATTTATTTTTGAGATTAAATTGAGTATTAGTCCTTGCTTGATATTTCCCTCCTTACAGCGAGCTGCAATATGATTCGCATTGCATACTCCTGGGCGTGCGACCACACTGAGTGCTGTTCATGATTTTTTCCCCGTTGCATACTCTCAGTTGTTTACCAAACGAAATGCTAAGTTTACTCTTACTTCCAGTAAGGAGGGTTATAATGCACGTTTCATGTTAAAAATCCATTGTGCATACCGACAGAAAAAAAAAATGCATGCGGCTCATAAGTACAACTCACACCATTTCGCAAAAAAAAAAAAAAAAAAACTTATGAAGCGTAGGGCTCATACAAATTCAGCAAAGAAAACCGAAAAAGTTGGATTATGCTCTTAATTACCATAATCAGATGGCTTAGCCCGTAATTTTCGCTTGGCCATTCCTCGCATTTAACTCGTCGCGTTTTTGGGCAATGGGAAACAAAGAGGAAACAACGGAAACATCACCGGTGAAATGAGTAAAGTGTTAAAATTAATTAAAAATGCTCGTTGGTATTTTTTTTTTTGTATTCGATGTCGCTTCTCCCTATCACTATGCGCGGAAGTGTAGTCAATGTAATGGAGCTGAGCAGAACAAAGAAGCGAACACGAATAATGTAACGAGATGCCTGTTGAGAGGCGAATGAAAGAGATTAAATTTAAGAATTTAATCCACCGAATTCGTCATTTTCCGGCTATAGATGTAGATTCGTTGTCGGTAAGTTTAGGTTTAAGTTGGTTAAATTTTTGCTACCTTCGGCTAAAGACGAACTGTCCAAACGGATAGATACGAGTAGAAATTTGTTTCAGGAAAAAAAAAACTCAAAAAGTTAATCAAAACGAAAGGAACGCTGATCGACTTATGAACTTAGTTCCTCAGCTACCTATACTCCCCGTCAAACCGCATGGATGGCTAAAATCCACCCCTGACCTTCAACAAGAACCGATGACTCTGGCGTTATTTGAAAAATTACACCCATCCCTGTCAAGTTCACCGGGGATAAATCGACAATCATCAACTCTGCATTCAATGAGGAATCGAGTACGCATAGGTAACTCGCATATTTACCTTGATTTCGAGTGGCCCAAGTGATGATGGTGGTGACACTTGAGACTTCCAATATTATTTGCCAGCATCAGTACCCCAATCCACTTGAAAAATCAATTAACATCGAAATCATGGAGCTAACTTTACTGAGGCTTTGTCAATGTCAACAATGGATGAGCCCTGCTGTTTGCCAACCGGGACTATATCATTTTGATGCAGAACTGACTTGGCAGTGCGTGAGTGTCTGTATTTGCCAACAAGGCTCTTATAACCTCAAGTGCACGTGTTCAGTTGCGGATTTTGCAATAAAATTGGCATTAATGCGAACTTGTGAAGGACTCTGGAGGGCACAAAAACGAACCCCTTTTATGCAGCATTTCAATTGGAGGACTTTTCCCGGATCAAGGTTGTGCCGTGAAAAATTAGCTTTCGTCTGTTGTAAATCAAAAGGACGGGAGAGTTTTTTTTTTCTTTCAAATATTGTGATCTTCTGTTCTGAAGTTTGCAACAGGTTTCACGGTTCCTTCTTTCTTTGGTGTAGGTACTGAGAGCAAGGTTTAAGCCGTTTTTAACGACCGCTTGAAACAAACTCATATTGGTCTTGTTTCAGTTTGGTCTGTAGTTCAGCTTATGGATGGACCAGGAAGCTGTTTTTAAACCTAAAATATTTAAAAAAAAGTACTAGCTCTCATAGCTTTCCTATTTAACTTTAACTTCTCCATTACGTAGTGGGAGAGAGAGTATTGTATTCGTACAAATTTCGAACTCGAGATTTTAATCAATTCTGAAAAAAAAGTGCGGCGCAAAATTCTGTCCGTCTGTCTGTATTTCCCGAGGTCTACAGCCTAAACGGCTACCCGCATTTCATTCACACTTTGGATTTGGAATTTACAGTTCGGGCTTACAGTTCCAGGAGGTTTTTTTTTGGCACGGTAACCTCAATATTAATGCCATATAAAATATTCATACCTGTTTCATTTGTTCGAAAACGGCTCTAACGATTTCAACCAAAATGAATATTTAAGCTTAAGTATGTGCGGTTTATATGACTGCATAATCAGTTTTCCGCTGAAAAGTCGAATAACAGCACTTTTGAAATTTGGACATATCTCAAAAACCGTCCACACGATTTAACAAAAATTTATTTCCAAGGTAATACGGTCATTTCTAAGTTAATAACAAACTCATTTTTTTCTGTATTATCTAAAATGGATTTTTGAAAAAAGTAGTTTGACCAAAATGCAAACTTAGAGTGAAATTGATCTTTTCAAAATGATTGCATCCTTAATTTTCAATTCGAATCACCGAAAACGCTAATTTAAAAAACTGCTCATATCTCGTAAACCCCATTTTCGATTTCGTTAAAACTTTAAAAAACCAAGTAATGTAATAAAGTAGCATCCCGAGCAATAACTTGTACTCGGTTTTCAGCTAAATAGTTAAGCAACAGTATTTTTCAAACTTAACATTCCAATATTTGGTACCTACTGTTTTGTCTGCCAACATTTTACAAAAACCGCTGTAATCACTTTGATCAGAATATATATTAAGGATAATATAAGTATTCTTAATAAGATTTCGTACTTAGTTCTTCTAAAAAAATTCTAAGTGACGTGTTATAAATTTATATATTTCTCAAAAATGAGTACCCAAGTTCTGTGTTCTACGGTATGTTTTTGAAATAATTACAATGGCCCACTTCCAACAGCTACGCAAAACTTCTTTTTAGCTAATATGTATTACCATTACCAACTTCTTTTTTTTTCCCGTCATATTGAATATGCACCCTGAAAATAAATCCAACAACTTGAAATTTACCCAATCAGACTCCCAATTCATTTGCACCAACAATTTTGATGAACGAGTGCATTTTATTTTTCTTTCTGAATTGATTAAGAATGACCTATTTGAGTAATGACAACTGTCTTAAAGGCAGTCAAATCAGATTAACAATAGAAGCAATTTTTGTCGAAAACGCTTCCCAAAAAGTAGGCGTGGCAATAAACCACAGCCTAAAGTACAGACGGGATCTCTACAAATTATTTCTAAATGTTTCATTAAAATCTGTTCTTTAGTTTGGACTTCAAACGGTAACTGGCACCAAATACATTGGGTTTTCATACAGATTCACTGATGTTCTAAGTCGGGTGAATTCTTCACATTCGGAAGTATGTAGGTACTCCAATCATGAAGGTCGCATTAGCCAAAAAGAATCAAATTTTCAAATTTTTGATCGCTCATCAGACATCCACTTCCATTTGCCATGTTTTTTGTTCTTACCCCCCTTCCGAAAAATACATTTCGAAACCACAAGCCCGTCATCTTTATATGTGAAGTTCCGCCAACATCCCACAGAATTTACAAATTAATAAACATGAAAAGATATCATGCCAATTAGCGTTCAATCCGAAAATTCTCATGAATAGCTTTCCCGTTTATACAATTTTTTGTGTGCTTCCCTTTTCATATATCTACATGTTTCTTACGCTAACGAACTGCAATTTATTACATCCACCAAAAACTGGGCTCGCATCCATGGCAATCTGTGGAGCAGAATGGCAAGCAGTGAGATACAAAAAAGAAATGAACATCATATCTGTTCTGCTGAGTCTGCTGAAAATTGTCAAATTTCCAAGGGGGTTTTCTTTTGTTTTTCAATCGGTTCGTTACTTCTTTTATATGATGGCGCCAATGTTGTAAGACTTATGTCTGCTCCGCTATGTACAGGCTGTGCTGAGAGAGTGGATGCAGATGTATGTAAGTTTTCTGAGAGGCAATCGACAATAGAAATATATTAACCAAAAACAGATGACTCTAAGTAAGTTTGAAAGAAAGTTTTCTTTTTTGTGGGCTGAACCGTGAAATACCTCGTTCAGAAGAACATCAGTTGTTGACACAACAGGTTCACATAGAATCCTAGGCGTTGCTTCTTGAAATATTTGCATAAAGAAAGACTAAATAAATAAATAAATACTAAATCTAAATTGATGATTTTCTGGAGGTTGGAACTGATAACCCTGGTTCCGTAGTCGAGCATACTAAGATTCCGATCTTAATTCGCAGGGGATATTAACCAAAGTCCAATCCTTTTTAACCCTAGAAAGATAATCATAAAATAAAGAGCGTAAAAGATAATCATACGTCTCATACGCCAATTAGTGTATTTAATTAAACATATGAACTTCTTATTATTTATATTTTATTTATTTAATTATATAGATGCTGTTCAAAAAAAATAAATTAATGATTTTTTTATATATAGTTGAGACAGTCAACGCGCTGCGGTTTAGAATTTAAAAGTTATCGCACAATTGTCCCGCGCCATACGTCTCGTGGACGTGGATTATCTTTCTAGGGTTAAAACGAAAATATTTGTTTTGGGGGCTGAACGCTGAAATTACGCTTTTAGTAAAACATAGAACCCTAGGCGTAGTTTCTTGAAACTGCGGTGCAAAAGACCTTTACGTCTATATTAATAATTTTCTGGGAGTTCAACCCGAGACCCCTGTCTCAGTAGTTGAGCATACTAAGCTCTATATTGTATTGCGAGCTCAATTCGCAGGGGGTATTAACAAACATGAGTTGATAAAATAAGTAGTATACTTTTTAAAACGAAAATATTTGTTTTGGGGGCTGAACCCTGAAATTACGCTTTTAATAAAACATCAGTAGTTGGCGTAAAAGGTTTATGCAGAACCCTAGGCGTAGATTCTTGAAACTGCGGTACAAAAGACCTTTACGCCTATATTAATAATTTTCTGGGGGTTCAACCCGAGACCCCTGGCTCAATAGTCAAGCAAACTAAGCTTTATATTGTATTGCGAGCTCAATTCGCAGGGGGTATTAACAAACAAGAGTTGATAAAACAAGTCGTATACTTTTTAAATACGAAAATAATTATTTTTGGGGCTGAACCCTGAAATTACGCTTTTAGTAAAACATCTGTAGTTGGCCCAGCTGGTTTATGTATAACCCCAGATGCTGCTTCTTGAAACTGTATTCAAATTCAAAAATATTTTCATCTCTTTTCTGGGGGCTGAACCTGAATAGTAGAACATACACTGTATATTGAAACTACTAGAACTCGTTCTGTATACTCGTTCCTGCATTCCAACTTTCAGCACACACTGTGCCTCAGTAGTATTCTTATGGTTATGGTTATGTTTGCTTCCAGTATAGACACCATATCCGCGTGTGTGGCCCTTAGATTCGCTCAAAGAGTGGAAAAAGTGGGACTACGTTTCGTTGGGTTGGTTACGCAAAACAATTCCTAGTCCGGTGTTGATGGCCGGATTTTATTTTTTTCTTGTATTTTCTGCCTGCTCCCGTTGCCCCTTTCGACACCTCTAGCAGTCCTTTGATACAACTGCAATAAACTACTATCGTTTTTGGCAAAAGGTAGCACTTTACAGAAAATAAGCACGTTCCGCTTGAAACCAAAGCGGGAGAAAAACAAAAGGATACTCGACAATACGTGAGATATTACTTCCCAACCGTGTTGCAGCAGTCTTGTAGGGTATAAAGGACGAAGCGAACTCTTTTTCCCGAGTATATTTTGGTCGCTTTTTGTATTACAAAGTTCGGACGGGTTTCTATACAACCTTTGCGGAGTGACTCTCTTGTTACGTAGTCAATTCGAGGGCTTTGAATATTCCTTTGTAGTAGAACTTTTTTTTTATTTCCTTGATGAGTGCACGTAAAGTCTGGAATTGGATTAAGGAATTCCCCTTAAATCTAGCACAGAGTTCGGTTGAAGATAGAGCAATCACAACGCAGCCAAAAATATAAACTCCTATTTAACTAAATTGAAGCCAAATGAGTGCGAATGGCCAAAGGAATTGCTCTCATTTAATTAGAATTCCTCTAACAGCACACTCGTTCAGTGGGAATCCCTTTTTGAGATAGAAGTATACATTCTATATGTTTCGAAGCGGAAAAGTATGTTTCTCCGCTTGGTTGTGGTTGGGAAAATTTCTTAATTACTCTAACAAGCTTTTTCGGTTAAGCGAAGATAATACTCTTGAGAGCCATAGCCGCAGACCCACAGTTGTTGTCCTCGGCGAGTTTGCCAGAATTTTCCGGTGCAGTAGTATACCAGCCATCTACGTACAATATTGGGGAATAGTTTTCTTTGAAAATTGAAATGAATGAGCAGTAATATTAATTTTATATTCTCTTGTGAACTCCTTGAGGATGTGTAAAAAATTCCTTTGGGGAAATATAAGAACCAAGCCAGGACTGTGAAGATATCAACGGTCTTCAGCTTTCTTCTTCTCAACCAAATATCCTCCTAAGTAGGTCCAGTCTTTGGTCAACTGCATTTTTGTAATTGTTGGGAAAAGCTGCTTAAAAACTGTACAAAGTACACCCCGAGGCTGATGCCGATCGAAAAACACTAATTAGTGTCGGCCAGATGACAGGCCAGCACAATTTGTCAAAGGTTTCTCCAATGGCATCGCGCAACCATTGTTATTGCAACATGCCCACAACCGCAACTGCACAAAAGTTTGCGTATTTACATGATTTTTTTTACAAAAACGCACACGACGTGCGATTATTCCCGCAGACCGTTTCGTATTGCGCACCACGACGACCTCGTGACAATTTTATGCGAACCATTGCAATCTGGATATGAATACCCATCCCGCAGTGCGTTCGAAAACCATAAGCAAAATCACAGGGCTCAATGGGAGGCTTAACCCCCTTCCATCTCAATTCGGCCAAATAAGCCCTTTGGTAATTTGGCTTGTCTCTGCTGTATGTACGATTGCCATTGCCAGCGCCAATGAATAAACATTTCCGTGGGTCAACATTTTAATCCGTTCTTGCACGATGATTGTTGTTTCATTGCCATTATTATCCTGAGCGTGCATCTGTATACACACATATATATTGATATTCACTGGCTGTCTGCCGCGCAACATAATCTCTTGTGGATCGACTTTAGTTTACATATTTCAGCAGATTGGCCTTGCTGGTGGTCGTCCTTCAGCGCGTAGTGCCCCCAACACTGCCCGGATGATGTCCTGCACAGTTGTTCACAGCTGCATGAGTCTTGTATTTTTCGGCTGCATAATTAACTGTACCGCAACTGCTGTGCTATACTTGTGCTGGAGTCTGCCACTGCCACTGCCAGTGCCAGTGCCCACTGGTGATGGTGGTTCCTCCATTCTGTATCTATTTAGATTGGTTACATTGCATTGGTACAAATATATACACGAGAGAATGAGCTACTGTATGGGCGAGTGGAAGTTGCTACTGCAGCAGTGAATTAGAAATTCATTGACACTGCCACTGTGTGCGGCGGGTTTGATGAGATTTAGTTAGTCATTTAGCCTTTGAAAACGCAATTTGGTCACGGAGTGGGACCATCCTCAGCCGTTTGGTGATTTCGTATTAGCTTCGGGTTTTTGTTTGCTTGATTATTATGCGCAAGGATAAATTTTGAACTTTATTTGGAGAGTTTACAGCCCGGAGAACAGAACAAGAGTCGGGGGATTGTTGATGAGCTCACAGCTAGACCCCAAGGTCTACGAATCGGTTTAGAGGACTGATTTGCAATGTTTTCGGTGCTGGTCAATATTCTAGGTTTGTCCATGCCCGGCAGGTTTAAATGTGTCTTCTGTCTTATTTTTTGAATGGATGTATCGTCAGGTGTTGTTTGTCTTATATAGCCTTAAAAACCGTGCCGAAAACGTGTTCGGAAATGCCCTGAAAAACACAATAAAAAATACCCCAGAAAAAGCATTAAAAATCGCCAAAGGGGCCCTTCAAAAACATGGCATTACAGACCCTAAAAGCGACTTAGAGACGCCCTTAAAAATTGTGTGAAAAAACACCCAGAATGCTTAGAAAACTTATCCGCATTGAGAACTCACCGAAAAAAGTGTTAAAAAGCACACAATGTATACAATGCATTGAAAAACTTATAAAAAAAATGGTAAAAAATTCTAAAAGCGTTTAAAACGTGGATAAAAACGCCAACAACAGTCACCTCAAAGAAAACTCCAAAATTGAGTCCAAAAAAAATGTCAAAAAGGCCATGAAATCGCTTTAAGTAAATCGTTGAAGAAGACACTTCAGAAACGGTAAGAAAAAATAGAAAAAAAAATCCAAAAAAAAACGAACCGAAAATACTTCAGAAATTACTCATAAAATCGGCTCGAAAAATACAGCACAAAAAAAAGCCATCAACAAATGTCTTGAAAAATATATCAAAAAATGCGATGAAAAACTCGGCAAAGCCCCATTAAAAATGCCTCTGAAAAACGCCAAAAATTGTTCCGAACTCCGACTATACGTACTAAAAATAGCGCCATCAACATGCCTGCAATCAACTTCAAGACAAATAAAAAAAAGAAGAAGCGAAAGCGACTAAGAAATCGGGTTCAAAGGACGCGTCAGAAACCGTCACAAAACCTACCAAAAAGGGCTGGGAATTTCATTTAAAAATCGGCTCAAGAAACACCCCAAGAATACAACAAGAAACCAGAGGTTTTGAAAAATGCATCAAGAAATGCTTTAAAAGAAACTCGACAAAGGCGCAAGAAACTCTACGGAAAACAGGTATTGACCCTTAAAAAAACGTACCTAAAGCACCTTATAAATTGATCTAAAAATCTACTCAAAAAACGTGCTGAAAAATGCATCAAAAAAACGCAATGAAAAATTCGACAAAGACGCATAAGAAACTCACCGAAAACAGTTATACAAAACTCTAAAAACGTGACAAAAGAACCTCAAAAATTGCTCTCAAAATCAACTCAAAAACGCATTAAAACACGTCACGAAACGTGTTGAAAAATGTATAAAAAAATCGAATTAAAAAACATCAAAAGCACCTCAAGAATTGCTCCAAAAATCGACTCAAAAACGCATTAAAAAAACTTAAGAAAACGTGTTGAAAATGGCATAAAAAAACGCGTTGAAGAACTCGATAAAGACGCATAAGGAACTCCCGGGAAACAGGTATTAAACCTTCAAAAAACGTAAAAATCTACTCAAAGAACGTGCTGAAAAATGCATCAAAAAACGCGATGAAAAACTCGACAAAGAACCATAATAAACTCCCTTGAAAACAGGTACAAAAACCTAAAAAAAATAGACCAAAAGTACCTCAAAAATTGCTTTAGAAATCAACTGAAAAATAATACCTACAAAAATGCAATAAAACTACATCAAAAAAGGTGTTGAAAATGCATCAAAAAAAGCATTGATAAACTCGCCAAAAGCGCCTCAAAACAGAGTCCATAAAACAGCAATTGGCTTCGAAAAGACTTAAAAACTCTATAGAAACCCAGCAAAAAAACTAACTTAAAATACACCGCAAAAGGGCACCAAAAACGAGTCAAACTTCGGTTTTTCCAAACGTTTTATTTGTTGCCTTCCATTTAACCGGAGAGCTTACCTCTCCCTCTTCTCAAACACTAGCTGCTTCTAAATGTCACAATTCGAGATAAGATTTTAATACAGTCCAAAAATTTATTAATATTTCAACCCTCCCTCTTCGATTATATTCGAAAAAAAAATCCCAAACTCGATTTCCTCGAATTCGCTTATTTATTTTCGCTTTGCGGTTGCCCGAACAATGGAAAAAATAAATCTCAAAAGTGCCTGCCGTAACCAAGTGGCAACCGCAACGTTTTCCATATCCTCGGGCATAATATCAAAGACATAATATCAAAAGGATGTCACATCACTCTTTTGTTTGAATAAATATTACATGAGAAGACAATATTTGATTTCATAGAAAAATAGCACTCGTGTGTGTAAGGATATTATGTACAAAGCGTGGAATAAGTATTTTTTTTTTTTTGCATGTTTTGTGTTGACATATCGGTCGCATGTCAAGAGGCGAGGGGCTCCGCTTTATGCCGCTCCTAAGCAGCATCAACATTCTTGGTTGATTAAATATGTAAATGTGTTTGCAAGAATGGTGTATGTATGTCTATGTCTATGGCTATGTGGCTGGTGCCTAACAATGGATTTAAATATATATCCACGTACAAACATGTTAAAAGGTTCCATCGTAAATAATAAATAAACAGGGATATGCTGATGCTGAGCAAGGGACAAGATTTCCATCGGATTCGCTTGTTATCCATCATAGCTTCAGCAGAGTAGATGAAACATGAAACACAACCTAACTATATGTAAATAATGAAACGAAATGGAAAAGAAAGTCGGTTGTGCGAAACACGGCCGATGCTTCTGACTTATGGCAGTCCATGCGTAACATCACTACCAGAAATAGACTTTGTCGGAGGGTACTACATGCCGAACTCGACGGCTCAAGGAGTTTGGCTCCTGCCCCAGAGGAATTTCTAAATACCTGTCCTTAAGTATGTACGAGTATATATGTATTTTGATATTTTCTTGGGCTTGATTTGATTTGCTTGTTTTTTAGTGAAATAAAACTGCGTAAACAATTAAGAGAAAGTCAGCTTCAAAACAAAGCAACCAAAATAAAGAAGTCCATAACAAGAGATAGGACTTTGGGGGAGAAGGGCACATAACACAGAACCCCCACACCTACTCATCCGTCAAAAAATGTTACACTCTGTTCTAAAAATGAACCCATTTGACCGCCGAGTCTCTTAATTAACACTTAACCAATGCAGACGCCACTTCTCAACCACAGCCATCCAGCGGATCCCCATAGCGTTAAATACGGAACAGTGATTCAGTTTTTTTTTTCGAAACAACATGAAAGCAATTTCATGAAAATCCAAAACATTTGTGCTATCTCTGCTGGATGCCCACAGCAAATGGTGGCAATCCCACTGTCAATGGCATACGATAGTGGCTCTGCTTTTAATTGGGTCATTAAGGTGGGAAAATGGCGATTCCATATCAGCGGTTGCGGATCCTTGGCTCGGCACAAAATCGAATTCAACTTTGTATATAGGTAAAAGCAATTTAAAGGTATCCAACGGTGAGCGTGTACTCTGTCTAGAGTAAAGGATATTACCTTAGCGATTTAAAACAAAGCGCGCAATGGTTTCGCCTCAAGAGTACTCAACTGGATATATGGCATTGTTTGTGGATGGTGGCAAGGAAGTTGCATTGTTCCTGCTGCCATTTGAAGAAAGAAATGGAGTACAAGTGTGTGTGCAACAAAGAACGTGAGATGCTTCGTTAAAAGAGACGACTACCTTTGTGGGTAAATCTGCACTTGAAGTCTGTCTTATTGTAGCTGTGTGCATACAAAACGTATTCTGAATAAAAGGACGCCTTTTAGAATTGCAGATTTTGACGCCTCCGGGCTTGCACTTTGTAATTTATATACGACTTTTGAATGGTGTTAACGTGCATCCGATTGGTTTTGGCATTGGTGCGAATATCTTAATTGGAACATGGAAGACAGGAGCTTGAAACTCATTAGCATTGTCTGTTGCAGGTATGAATTGTTCTGTCGCCTTTGTAGTTGGCGTAAGGCATTAAGTGAGCCAGACCGCTTAAATGGGTTCACTGGTGTCCCTTCAAAAATTCAATAAAATTCAATGGTAACCTAGAGTGATGTGGCCTCACTTATAGTAATTTTTAACCTTCACACTAAATATTTTCTAGGTCACAATATGCAATTTTGTGTGGAAAATTATACCATTGTGAGTTCGAAAAATTTAGCCTCGACACTAAAACTGATTATCGCGGATGGTATTGAGATGAAAAAGATCGTAGAGACCGCTAGCCTCTTCGGAAAATGTGGCCATACTTCCGCTTGTATGTTCACTCACAGTCTACCTCTAGACGGTCGACTCGCACCAAGCCTCTCCGACCACCACATTCGAATTAATTGTGAAACTTTGTCGGTAAACATTTAACGCTCTAATGACACAGCAAGGACAAAGTTCCAATACAGTAGATCTGCCTCTTTTGGCCAATTGTTCCCACGCAAATACGCTCGCCGTTTATAATTCCCGAAAATTTATTTACAAACCTGCTATCTGAAATTTACACAGCCCAACCTGCTTAGAGACAGACCTGGCGGTGGGCTGCACGAAGGCCGCCATTATACCCTCTTCAAGTCGCGCAATCAATTTATATTCCTCGGTTAACACAATTCCTTCCTATATATTCGTTTCGCGTACTAAACACTTGAGCAAATAGTCATTTCTCTTCTAGTTATCTAAATGCGGCCAGGCGACTATGTATAGAAAAGACGACGCCACCGACAACGACGAGGAAGAACAGGAAGGAAAAAAAATCTATTACGCACGAATAAACAACTACACCAAGCAGCAGCAGGAAGAATAATTAACCAAAAACTTATTCATCACCACCATTACCATCGCTCTTACCGCCAAGCAGCATAACAGCAACGTCAGGCTCATTTGCCACTTGTTCTTTCGCACACGGGCCACAACGGGCGGATTGTTTAGCGAACTCGTAGTTGTTGCAGTAACGATAAGGACGCGCCCGACTCCAATAGGACCTACTCGTATATGCAATATCCTTTCCCGGCTATGTGCATGCTTTTCTTAGATTGTATGTCGCCGCGCGCGTTTGGTGCTTTATCAAAGTCATGAATAATTTATTTCGTTAACGCGCATCTCCACGAAACCAGCAGCGTCAGCCGTAGTTCTGCCCCCCCGTTTGCTGTTTAAAATTCTTGAACATAAAATCTGAGAAAGCCGTAAGTATAAACGCTTGCATGCCATGCAACTGTTTATCCTTGTTTTCTGTTCAAATGGTCGAACCAAAGTGTTAGTTTAACAAAAAAAAAAACAAAAATCCCCATTCCCGACGAACCGGCTAGAAGCGAAAAATGTTGAGCAAATAATTACACGCACAAGGCGACGGCGAATGCGATAGCTGAGTTGAGTGTATATGCAAAACCATAACAAAGAGTTGTGCAAAGATTGGAAATTAACGAGCGGAAGGAACTCATTGGGCGAAAAGGATGTGGGGGGGGGGGGACACACTGTTCTAGTTTTGTCTGTCTTCTGTGAAGGGAAAAATTAATTGTTTTTTCATGTGTGGTTAAGGAAGGAAGAACGAATACTGGTTACTGGGTAGATTTCGGTTATTAAATGCAGTCGAGCGGAAAGCCAATAAAATTAAATTTCATTTGAGAATGTTAACTTTAACTAGGTACGCGTATAGACTCGCATTTGAATGGATATCTTGTATCTGCAATCGGTTGAGTTAATTTGCTTTGAGTGCGTAAAAAGTTGGGATCGTTGCTAATAAGAAAAGGGTTAAGAGGTTGCTTTGGGTTAGCATTTTCTTGGAATCTTAACGTTCAGGGAAGTGGAATAAAGTCAATCAACCAACGTCTTTGATATATTCTGGTGAACATACTTTTAAAACAGCTTTGGGATATGGGGGATCCTAACTGACCCTTCTATACTTCCAGGTATCTTATGAGATGAGAAACCTCTGGTAAGACACTCGGCTCACTTGTGAGTCTCACCCCAAAGTTTCAACTTTCCACCCTGGCTCACAAGGTCCACTCGTAACTTCTAGAAATTTGATGTATAACTATCATATCCAGCTCTAGGCCTTGCAAGTCGTCTAAGTCCAACCATCGTTTTGGGTTGCAAAAGGCGTTCCTTTCACAAACGAGTCTCTACAATGGCATGGTTGCTGAAAGCGGCTCAGCGTAGTTCCATGGGTTTCCTACAACTATGCGGTTTTCAGGGTATGCGCCCTGAAACAATTTGGAAGCGGATTGGAAGTAAGACTGACGTTAAGTTGACCATGCCGATTAACACAATTTAAAGGAGACGACATTGAGTCGTCAAAAGTTAGAAATACCATCTGAAGACAGTTTATAAAATAACACAAATCACACGAGTCACACAATCTGCAACAGGTACTAATAATCCAGGCTAAATTTTTCGAATTCACAATGGCGAAATTTTCCATTCAAAATTTGTACATTGTGACCTACAAAATATTTAGTTTGATGGTTAAAAATGACTATTAGATTGTGTGACATACATGCGAACGAATCTAACTGTCCTGGGAAAGCTTCTCAATTCGCTTCGTTTTTGTCCTAAAATTTGTATGATCTAATACTATTCCAAGGCTCCCATATGGAACTTATATATTTTTTTTGTCAACCACAACCCTTCAAAACTTTTGATTGCAAAAAGCTGGTGACTGCGCGACTATTTAATTAAATTTAATTGATAATTTCCAGTTACATTATAATCAATTAATACCGACAAATTAAAATATCCCACTATCTCCATATACACACTCACTGTGATTCTGATTAAAAATCAATCAATGTTTTTATTTTTCAATTAAATGCAATGGCATTACATACTGGATAATAATGAAAAACTTCACTTCATCGTATAATCTCCGCCAGCGAGTATTGGTTTCCTTTTTAACGAATTATTAATAATTCTGCTCAATTGAAAAACCAACCGTCAAAGTTCATTAATCATTCTGGTGACTGTTTAAATTAATTTTCGATAATTCACACAGGGGACTGCAGAAATTATTATGCAATAGCTATAGACCATAATGGGGTGGCAAATGTTGTCGCTCGTATGTGGTAAAACAAATTTTAAAAATTCTCTCAACAATATGAACAATAGACAAGAGTGAATTACTTTTTATTGACTTTTACATCCGACAATATAATATAAAGTTAATATTAATTAAAAGCGATAATCAATTTTAGCACTGGGTTACAATAGGAAAATTGCGTTGAAATTTTGTGAGTTCGTACTGCTTCGCAAAAAGTGTTTAATAAACAACGTTTTCCTACAAAAACTCTATTTAAATGCACTAAAATCATTGCATTCGCAAAATACTTATATTCACCACTAGTTTTAATTTAAAAATAAATAAATTGTAAAGTTCCTTCTTTGAATCTACCAATTTTATTGAGCACAGCTTATTCAAATTTCGAACCGTTTTGTTTTAGTTCAAGCTTACTGTGACCTACTAAAATTTAGAGTCGAAACTAATAATGTTTAGTGGCAAGGCACATAGTCTATGAACATAGTAGGTCACAGTGCCTATATGTTCCAAATAAATTTCGCAATTGTGAGCTTCCGTAAATTTAACGTCGAGACTAAAAGTTTAAAGTACGACGCTATGTCTTAACTTGAAAGTAAACCTAGTTTTTATTTAATAGCATTTCTTAGACATAAATAATATCAAGAAATGATTGAACTTGCGGTAGCTTTTAATGCCTCAAATTAATTCCATTACGGTGGCTTTGCGAGTGAAATAATTTTAACGATTAATTTCTGACAAAAGACCCGCGGTCAGTTTCTGATTCATAAGTCTCGGTGAGCATACAGTATCTAAAGGCAGCCCGTTTAGAGCGGACGTAGTACTTCGTCTTGCGCCAACTTAAATTTTCAGTGAACCTATAGTTGCTGAGATTCCATTAAAGTTGAGGATATTCAGTTCGAATGACCATCATTTCGAAAATGGTGCATTGACTACAATTTCCTTGGTGCGTTGGGAGTTTTTGACATCAAACATGTGTTGCTTGTTACAGTGAATTAAAATTTGTCAACATTTCAATTTAAGTCATGAAAAAATGGTTGAATGAAAAAATTCACTATAAACGTCAAAAAAAAGAATGCCTACACCAACGCCACTCTTCAGTTGTTTAGCAAACTAACCATTGGGCCTTACTAATAATCATTTTGAACCTTCAACTTATTTTTTGTTTTGTATGTCACAATATGCAATTTTGTGTTAAAAATTATGACACTGCGAATTCGAAACATTTTGCGTGTCCACTAAAAATAATTAAAATATTTTTTAGCTCACAATGGTAAATTTTTAATGGAGAATTTCGCCAGTTCGTAATATCAAGCCTGGACTCTAAATTTGATTATTTGTATCGCGCAATGTCAATGAATGTTGATCGAACCCTTGCCAAGGAATTATGTACCAATTAAAGATAGAATTGATTATTCAAGGACATCAGTTGCCAGAGTGGCGTTGCACTGTCCGGTGCAAGTCAACATTCCTCAACGAAATATATCAAGAAGAACGTGTGTTCTCCTCCTTGAAAGGGAGTTTCTTAATTCAAACACTATAAGAGACTTGTAATAAAGGGCTTCCCATTATTCACGAAACATTTTAATTTTTCGCCATTTAATAGTACAGTGATGCCAAATGTAAAAAAAATGATAACAATGTGACAGCTGACAGTTCGGGGTTAGTAAAAATGGAGCGCTATAAGAAAGACCAACGCATTTTTATTGTTTAGCAATATTTAAAAAATGGTGAAGTTTTGTCAGCTACAGTCCGCAATTTTCAAACAAAATCATTTTCAGTGTTAAGTCATTACTACTTAGTATAATAACCTATTACTTATTGATTCAATAATTTGTAATGCGATTATATACACCCTGTTAATAAAGGGTGATTTTTTAAGAGTTAAGTTTTTCTGGTTGGCAGCACTGGTTAGTAATGGCGTAAAAATGTCATCTATCAAAGGGAAAAGTTTTCAGTATACTCTGCCATTTAATCATGGAAAGACCTACAAACAAGCAACGATTGCAAATTATTGAAATTTATTTTAAAAATTCGTGCTCTGTGAAAAATGTGCACCGTTTGTTACGACCATATTATGGTCGTCATAATCGACCTGGTGAATCCGTCCACGGCGAACGATATCGAGCCATGATACGGGACTTTTTTTTGCCCCAGTTGGCTGAGTTGAACTTGGTTGACATGTGGTTTCATCAACACGGTGCCACATGCCACCAGCTCGTGAAACAATGGAAATGTTGAAGGATGAATTTGGTGAACAGCTCATCTATCGAAATGGCTCTATTAGTTGGCCGCCAAGATCATGCGATTTAACACCTCTTATTTTATTTCTTGTGGGGTTATGTAAAGTCGTTAGTCTATGTGGACAAGCCGAACACGATTGAAGCCTTACAGGATAACATAACACGCGTAATTCGTGGAATACAGGCCGAAATGCTCGAAAAAGTGACGCACAATTGGACCTTCCGAATGGACCATTTGAAACGCAGCCGCGGACAACATTTACATGAAGTTGGCTTTAAAACGTAAATGGCAAAGGCCTATTTATCGATTACAATAAAAACATTTTGAATATTTGATGCAAATTTGAGTGTTTTATTCGATTTTTAATAAAACTACTCTTAAAAAATCACCCGTTATAAACTTTAACCATGAGCTGTCGAATTAATTTTTCTATATAACCTCTTCCGAGTGTCAAAATTGTCTCGCTCTTGTAAAACGGTCAGGCTGCACAAAAGAAATCGAATTATAATTATCTCAATCGTAAAGTCAAATATGTATTTTATTTCGAATATCATAAAAGCGGAGAATCAAAAACGCTTGCTTTCTCCGAACATTCAGTGATGAAGCTAATTTTCTTCTTGAGAGCTTCGTTAATCGTTAAAATTGTCGCATTTGGAGTTCAGAAAACCCACGAGTAATTGTTGAGAAACAAATGCTTCTCCAACGCGTGGCTGTTTGTTGCGGATTCTGGAGGCATTATCCGACTATTCTTCTTCGAAAATGCGGCTGCTCAGGCAGTAACAATAATTAATGGTGTTCGTTGTCGTGATATAATCACCCAGTTTTTATTGCCTAAATTTCAAGATATGGATGTGACCAAAACGTGGTTTCAACAAGACGGTGCCAAATGCCATACAGCCAGAGAAACAATTCAATTACTGTATGAGTCATTTCCTAATCGTATAATCGACCGTTTTCGCGATCAGAATTGGCCTTTTTTCTTTGGGGGTTATTTTAAAGTCAAAGTTCTATGCAAACAAGCTCACAACCACTAACGCATTGAAAGAGGAAATTGGGAGGTGTATTATGTCATGTTCCCACCAAACTGAAATCGCAAGGTTTCGTTTCCACCGAGTTGAAGGGAGTTCAAAAGTCATAAGCTGTCAAAACAGCTGTTTGTTTACGCAATATAAAAGTGTTTGAAAGAGAAATTGCTAAAAATGATTTCTAAAAAAATTAAGAAAATAATTGAAGCATTTATAAACATCCCTCTTAAAAATATTACTTACCTCTTTTTAGATTCAAATTCTTTTCTTCTTTTATTGTCATTGATGTTTTGGCGTTTAATGTTTTGACATCCACAAATGAACACAAACTGAACAAAAGTTCACGCTGTAGGCATGTTCGGTTTGATAACCTCTCACGGACGGATGAACTGATAGGGGTTTCAAATAGGTTTCGCTGAAATCCCGAGGTTTCGAAACCTCAAAAATGTATGGCAAAACCTCGGAGGTTTGGGAAAATCTTACGGAACCTCGTCGTTTGGTGGGAACATGGCATTAATAAAATTCAGACACATTTATGCGAAACGATCGTGGAAAATTTCAATAAAAGAGTACGTACTTGCAAAGCCGTGGCTGATGCCATTTATCCGATTTGCTATTCCATACCACAACCCCAATTTGTGTACTCTATGGATCAATAAAAAACTAAAGCTTTCTGCTTAAAAATTTGCATTTTCTACCAAAATTACAATTTGCGAGAATTATGGGACACCCTTGTTATATTTACACATGTCGCTGTATCGATTTATGTTACAGGCATAATAGATATGCAAAAATTCAAATATTTAGTACAAAAAAAAGAATCACATTTTCTGAAGAATCTACACTCAGAAAAGAAAAGAAGATTGTTAAGCGAAGAATATTGCATTTTTACTGAAATTGTAAGTTTTAGATTCTGCAGAAAAGAAGATTCTATTTTTTTCTGCTGAATACATTTCTATCTACAAAAGGACTAATTAGGATGTTTTGTAATCATGTCGCCATGAGTAAGCAAAAAAAGCTGACTCCATTGTTTTAGAAATAAATTGTTACTCGTACATCTCTTTCATTCAAATACTGCAAGGATCATTGGAACTTGTGGGCTTGTGCTAGGTTAGGTTAGGTTAGTGGGTTGGCAGGACAAGAGAAACCTGTACGTGCCACACTTAGATCTATGTAGATCCGTTGTGATGCCCCAGGGGTTTATGACCCCCATACACTGGAAACCTATGAAAAAGCTACGGATTGGTAAACCACCAAATTTTACAAATTTAAGTAGGTCGTTAATGGACCTGTCTGAAAGTTCTTCTAAATCCTCGGAGAAGTAACTTCCAAGGATTTTATTTCTGGGCGGTGACAGAGAAAGTGTGGGGTGTCCTCATACACCTCCTCATCACCACAACCTCTGCACAGGTCATCTGTACTGATTCCCATTTTCTTGGTATGGTATTTCAGTGTATTATGTCCGGTAATAATGTCTACAATTGAGGACAGTGATTTCTTGTTCAGTTGTAGGATTTTTTCCGTTTTCTCTTTTGTTGTAGATTGGCCACATTTACCTGTTTATGCTACAGAAGTCGAGTTTGTTCCATCTTTCGTTTGCCGCCAGCAGTGTTTTTTTTTTCCGATCGTCTGTCTGAGATTAGAAGGGGAATCATTACTGTGGCGTCGGACTGGTTTAGTTCAAGGGAAGACCCTTTTCTGGCCAGCTCGTCAGCTCTTTCATTTCCAGACACACCTTTGTGCCCGGGAACCCAGCATAGTCTTACGTTGTGCTGTGCGCCAAGAACCAGCAGCTCTTCGCAACAGCAACTTACAAGCTTCGATTTTAACTCAACAGCAGAGATCGCTTTTATTGCCGCCTGGCTGTCAATGAAAAAGGTAATATCTGCATGAGGTATTGCCATCATTGTAACCTGTTTAGCAGATGTTGTCACTGCCATTACCTCAGCTTGGAATACGCTGCTGTGGTCAGGAAGCCTGATTGAACCGGATAGTCCGAGACGTTCCGAGTAGAAACCCGCGCCAACGCCAATTTCCATATTAAATCCTTCCGTGTACATAGGTATGGTTGATCCAATGGATGTTGGTTGATCTTCATGCCATTCGTCCCTGCTAGGGAAACACGTGGTAAATGGTCTTGTGAAATCTAATCGGCGTGTAAAATAGTCCGTGCATATATTATTTAATGTGTATTTGTTCAGAATTTGTGCATGTCCTGTCAGGCTGTGTTTCCAGTTTTTGGTCTGGCTTAACCGAAGGGCGCTGTTTGCAGCAGATTCTTGCACAAAGAGGTCTAGGGGTTTGAGATTGAGTATAGCCTCTAGGCCTGCTGTCGGGCTGGTTCTCATTGCTCCCGTGGTGCCAATACAGGCCATTCTTTTGATTTTTGTCATGGTTCTTAGGTTGTTGGTTTTTAACAGCGTTTGCCACCAGAATAAACTACCATATGTTAGTATCGGTCAAACAACCGCTGTGTAGAGCCACATGACAATTTTAGGGTTAGGACCCCATGTTCTTCCGAATATTCTGTTACAGGCCTAGAATGCTATCATTGCCTTTTTGGTGTTTCCTTTAATGTTGAGGTTCCAGTTTAATTTTCGATCTAGGATAACTCACAGGCATTTGGCACTATCGGAAATTATTAGCGGAATCCCTTCAATTGTTGGCAGGCTAAATTCCGGAATCGTTCTTTTGTGCTTGTACTAAACATAATCTGATTCAAATTCTATTTCATGTAGGAAAGTGGTAAAAAGCCTTCAAACTTCATCCCCTTCACCATCAATTCCATTTTGAACACTCTGACTGTGCCGTGCGACCACCTACATAGGTCTGACTTTGCCTGACTCGCAAACCTCACCCCCTTCACCGTCAATTCCATTTTGGAATCCCTGACCGTGCCGTGGGACCACCTACATAGGTCTGACTTTGCCTGACTCTTGTCTACACCAAAGTACGTTGTCAGTCGGGGGGTATATACAGACGAAAATGCCGCCATCAGCCGCTTTTATCAGACTACTAATTCATTATTAAATTCATTGAATTTTTTAACCCAAAATAAAAACAGCTGCAAACACTTTGTCCATGGATTGAATTTTTCGGCTGGCATATTTTCCAACTATGTACATCCCCAAAGTCACTACAAAGCGTGGCGATGTGCGTGGTAAACCTACCGATTTCAGTTTTTTATACACGGATCTATGGTGTTTATATACCCCCCGACGAAATTGCCCGAATACTAATGTCGAACGGAATTTGCATCGAACCATTTTGTCTCTAAGTTAATATTCCACAATCGAAAAATACAATTTCACCGAATATTTTCACAAAATATTTCCAAACGATATGCAAATTCCACTCGTTCATATATTTGAATATGTATATCTGGCAAAGTTTTAATTCGCCCAGAGTCACTATACGAGTAAAGCACTAGACTGGTGGCGGCGCGCGGCTGGACGCATCAGCATAGATCAGAAGTGCGGTGTTCTCTAAATGCTACGCCAAATGGGATCTCCTTGGTGTGGTGGTGTTAAATAATTGCATTTAAACAAATTTGAATTTAATCGATATGCATGGGTGTATGTGCATAAATTGAATTTCCAACGAGGACAAAATAAAAATTTGTCAAACACTATTGTGAATGTAGGAGGCTGCGATGCTAATAATTGAATTGTAGTGCAAGTCGGTAGCTACGACTATATGCTGTTCATTAGGTTCATTAGCTGCACTGATTATTGTCAATAATTGTGGGGAATATTATATTGTTTATGAATTGTTACAGTATGTGTATATATATGTTGTACATATATTATTATTATTTTATTATGTACACTTTAGATTCACTGAATAAAGGAGTTTTCGCCCGTTTCTGGTGCAACCATTGGACAATCCGTTTCGTTGAATTACCAGGTCACTGTTGTGTAGTTTTTCATAATGGAGTTAAATAAAGGATGAGGGATTTAACTGCTCGATTGAATAATTTAGCGGGGTTTTAAAATACAAAGGGAAGGTGTTTTTCAAAGGGGCAAAACCGAAATAGAGGTAAATCGCTCAAGTTTGCTCAAATGGTGGACGGTGTTATTTATACAGATATCCGTTTTTGTGGATATTTTAGGATATGACTGACTGATTCAATGATGTGCTATTGCGTGGAAATATTTTACTAAAAGAACCCTTTTCTGGTATGGCAGGTGATATCGCGCCAGGCTGTGAAAATATAAATAAAACTGTAGTGGAATAGCAACTGATTTTGTTAGCTTTTCAGAATGAATTCGTGCAGTTTAAGCCATTGTTATTTAGAGCTTGTGAACGGGTTGCCATCCCAATATGGACTGGTCGATATCCATAAGGATTTGTTTTTTTTTAATGCCCATGTATGCCATTATGTATGGAATATAAGATCGTTCAAATATCCGCCGTGACTTCTCACGATCCTAATGGTATAATTTTGAATGACTCTGACTCATAGATCCGGCTGAATTTGAACGATAATATTTTATTATATTAGTTTTAAGGGCATCGAAATTTGATTGCGGCTTATTGCCATTGACCTGCGACTCCAGAAAGCAATACAAAAAAAAGTCTAGCGGAGTCAAATGTCAAGATCGCTGCGAGTGGTTTCCATACTATTATTGCCATCTGGTGAGCCCACCCCGTGTATGGCTTGGCGTGGTCCCATATACGGCAATTTGGTTTGTTAACTTGGCCATTTATTAAAAAATGCGCCCCGTCCCTAAGGACGATTTTTCGAAAAAAAAAAAGTGGAGGCCTCTTCCAAACATTCTGAAGCCCAGTCAGCTAACAGACGGCTTTGTCAATGATCAACAAATTTGAGCTCCCTCCTGGGTCGGTTGGATCTGGTGCGGGTATAGGACCAAGTCCTGATGCTAAATTCGGCAAGTTCAAGTCTGTGAGAAGGTGGATTTCTTGTGCGCGGCAAGGAATTGCTTAGGGTTCCACTGTATACTTTTTCGAAACGCGTCCGAAAATGCGTTCTTTTGAAATACGGATATTTTCTAATTGCTTGTCGAACCGATTATCTTGAATTTGGGAGCCACCGCGTCTGCCGCAGCGACTGCACTGACGATCACTTATTTTATGTAAAAAGTAAAGTTTTCTCATTTGGACGTGCTTCGTGTCCGTTTCCTCAACTCCACGGGTTGGATATAGGTACAGAATGCATCACAACCTTAACAGTCATTACAAACTAGGTCACACGAGTCGTGGTAACAAAAGGGTTATAGTGCTACCGTCACTACTACCTACCTACCCACCTTGGAAGTGGTGCTCAAACGTGTAACTTGTCATCGTCATTTGGCATCAGTGAGTGAATAATAAACACTAAATTAGACAGACGGTTCCAATACAACTTGCGCACCACAGGCTTCCAACATCGCACCGTTCCAATTGGAAAACCATTTATAAAGCCTTTCCCCCGCCATAATCAAAATTGTTGTGCACTTGCATAGGAAATAGGAACATTCAGCAAGGCTGCGTTGCCTTAAAACTTCGTCTATACATTAGACTAGATGTTGGATTAATTCATTCCATTGGTAGTTTAGTTTTATTTACAAAATTCCTTATAATTCACTTAACTTACAAGAAGGACTATGTAAAAATAATTTCGGTTCAATCAAAGCAAACAAATTTAACACTATCATGCTATATATCATGCAAATTTGTTTTCTAAGCTCTTTAATCCTGGCGAGGTACCATCAGTGTTGCCAAAAGGCTATGATGGAATATCCCAGATAGACCGTTAAAAAACAAGAAAATAAAAGAAACTAAATTTATCCCAGATTGACCGTTAAAAAACAAGAAAATAAAAGAAACTAAATTTCTTCTTATACCATCGCCACTCCCCCATTTCGTCATTCTAAAAACAATGAATAAGGAATAACCTCTCTAGTTTCCTTAAATTTTCCAGTGGACAAAAGCAACAAAGAATCAGTTTGAAAAATATCAACGACGACGAACTAATTCCAGATGTTTTTATTGCGCTGTGAAGTGAGTACCATTTCATTTCGAAAATCGTCATTATATGAAACTGGTAACTATGGAAGAAAATCAGTTTTACAGCTAAAAGGTCCCTTTATCCTTCGGACATATTAAAAATCGCAGAAAATCCATCAAAATGGGATAGATCCCTCAAAATGGCATCACTGGGTACCATGCAGCGTTGCCAACCAATTTTGACGAACAAATGTCTAACTTGATAAAAAAGATGTCTTTTCAAAAAAATAATGCCTAAAATATTTTTTTTATGTAAACTGTAACAACAAATCAAAAATAAAACACAAATGTAAAAAAATAAACAAAAAAACAATTTTTATTTCGAAAAAAAACCTTAAATTATAAATCACAGAAGAAATTCTAAATAGGAACAAGATTTATGACTTTAATTGAATAAGTAGATGCAAGGTGTCTGATCCGGCCAAGAGAAATTTAGACCGACAAACGAATCTTCCCGAAGGCAATTTGTTAAAATACAAAAAAAAAAAACGAAAACCTTCGCAAAAATATCACTTTATTACTGGATGATCTTGTTGAGTGGTGGTGCCGACGGTCGAAGAAAAAGTGTCTAGAATTCTGATGACAAAAATGCCAGGAAGTGTATCCCAGGAAAATCAAAAGCACGCAGCTTAGGCAAATGGTACTAGAATATTACAAATTGTACCAAATATGGCCTGAAGGGCTGTTTACATTAATGATTATTTTTATAGCATGACTTGGGAAGCAAGTTCAGCTAAACACAAGGTTTTGAACAAAATAAACATAGTCTTAGTCTAATTAGAAAAATATTTGAAATAAAAACTAGATGCTTTTTTTAGCCTTAAAGCCTTAGCTAATGAAATAATGCCTAAAAAGCATGAACAAACCTGTCTTGGCATCACTGGTACCATGTCACAATCTCTCACTCACTCTCCCTCTCTCTCTCATTGCATTTCCTGCCAGCGTTGCCACAATGTTCACGATCGTGCCATTTGGACCTTTGTTTTCTATTTTTGGCCCTGGGGCAACGAGAAATGGCCCTCATATCATACTTCATCACAAAAATTAGCAATAACCAAGTTCACATATTGAAAGTGACGCTGAATTCATTCATTCTGTCTAAAGTTTCATTTTCGTTTGTTCCCGTCATTCAACTACGTATTTTTTGTCCCGTACCTGTAACTTTATAGTTATGTTGCCTTATTTTAATTTTTTTTTTTTTTGGCCCGTACTTAATGGAAATGGCCCTCAATATTTTTTTCTTTGTGGCAACGCCGTTTCCTGCATTTTGTAAGAAAATCACAAAATTTCAATTGGAAAATCCCCCAAACACACGTTTTTTGTATGATTAATGAAAAATAAATACACACACAAATTTTGTGACTCTCCTTAACAGGACACAAAAAAAAAAAAACAAAAAACATATACAGGGAAATATTATTTCTCCTACCTCCCGTCGTAAGATGATTTATGTGCTACCGTCTATAAAAACCATAACTAGCTACAAATGAAAACGCCAGGATATGCCCAAAGAAGGCCTCCTAAGTCTCTTTTGATTTATGTTGCCGGCTCGTGTATGCATATAAATGAATTATTTTCTGGGAATGGGGGGTATAGTAGGATCTCGTAATAATGATGAATTTTCCAGCATTTCGGCATTTCTTGTTTGCGTATAATTGTTTGGACGTCGTCCTACAGGCAGACAGATATAATTCCGGATAACACACAAGCGCGCAACAATTATACACAAACAGGGCAGAGAAAGGATACGTTTTCGATTCGGTTTATATCGATGGAAACCATTTTAATCGCTTCAATTTAAACGTAGAAATATCATCGAGAAGTGGACGGGGCATGGCCAGAAGGTAGTAGACCCAATTTGATGGGGGGTTGGGCAAAACCATTCCGAACTGAAACCATTTCACGAACCCGATGCTGAGTGATGAGCATAAGCCAGATACGAACGCGATCCTTGGTCATTCTTTCATGAGGAATGTAAATCTCCCTGCAAATAAATTATTGTGAATTATTTCAGTTGGTCTACAGTGAGATGGGAGGAAAATCGCTTGTGATTGATGCTGTATTACAACGTAATCTGCAGTGAGGCGGGTAGAATGGGATATGGATTTTCGGACATAGTGAGAGAGCAGATTTGCCTCAGATTAGTGCTGTCAGGAGAACAATTGTTTTTCATGATCAGGACCTCTCAAGACCTCGCATTTGAAAGGCGCTAGTTTTCCATCGCATATTTACTCCTCATTCATGTAAATAAACTCCCAATTTACGACGGAGTGAGATGATAAATTGATCAAGTGCGAGTGGTATTGGGTACTACCTTCAACATCCACTTAGAGAGGCGACAAACAAGCCGCCCTAGTTGACCTCGAACCGAATGCTACACTCAAAATAGATACTATGCAAATTAGTCCGAAGAACTCACCATCAAATCTAATTACCGACAGTCCAAAAAGAGTAAGGATAATCCCCGAAAAATGTTCTGTGCAAAGATGGAAGCACACCCCTACTAATTAGTTACACTAATGCCCAACGGACTTTTTGTCCACAAAGGGAAGAAAAATCCTTATTAAAATAATTTGCACCTTCATTTTCATAATTCCTCATTACTCTCCCAATAGAGACTCCTTTCCTTGGTAAAGAAAATAAATTTAATTTCAAGCACCTCGTAGTGCTACTGCCAAAAACTCGTCTCTCTCTCTCTCTCTCTCTCTCTCTCTCTTTCGGGGAGAAACAGTTTTGAGTTTTATTTTTTGACTTTTTACCGCTGAGCAATTAGCATTACAAAGCTCAGTGGATCCAACATCCAACGGTGTTTACCTCGTTTTGCACAGTGAGTGGGAGTGTGAATATTTTTTGGTGAACAAGATATCAAATTTTATATAGCAACGGAAGGTGGAAAAGGATGTCCTGTCTAATTTGAAAATAAATTAAATTATGTCCCTTTTCGCGTCGTTTTGAATGAGAAATTCATACAGACCTTCGAAGGTCGTCGTAAATAATAATGTAGGCTTACCTTTTATGACGTTCTTTCGGCATTACAGAATTAATGAATGTGACTCAGCCTACAATCGTTGATATTGCTTAATGAAAACAGCACGTTACATTTATCTCTTCGAGTCAGAGTGTTGATTTCAATCCTTGGATTCCATGTTAGACGTCTATTTTCAAAGTCAGGTCCGGGTTGACACTTATTTAGCATGCTGTATGGCAAGATTTTGACTAATTTTAAAAATATGGGGTTTGTTTCTGTACTACTGTACTCAGGTTCGAGTAGCGAAACTTTAAGTTAGGCTAGGTCCGGCTGCCAGGCTACAATTAGTGCAGTCACATAATCCAGACAAGGCCCATCATGATGCCACAAGGTTGTTATGATCTCAAAACTACTCTACAGTCTTTTCCAAGAAGACGAGGTCAGTGCCGGCACTGGTCTTCTTAAATTTGTTAGGCGTATATGTCCATGGTCCCGATCTTACAAAGGGACTCCATGCCATTGTTGCAAATTACTGCAATAATTTAAAATGTCAATCCATTACTTGTTGGGACTTTACTACTCGGCTTTTCTTTGATGTGGATTTTTAAGATTACAGTCAGTTCGAAATTAGTAAAGAGCAGTGCAACCATTTTCAATTAAATCCCATAAATTGAATACATTTCCAATCATTTGAATTATTCTCCAAGCAACTGTAATCATTTGCACTCTTTTCTTATAAATTTCAATCATTTGCAGCCATTTATATTCGTTTCCAATCATTTTCAATGATCCCCAACATTTGTGTGCAATCATTTTTAATCTTTTGTAATTATTTGCGGTCTTTTCACTGCGATTATAATATGTGAAATTTAGTTGGAAATAGAATGATTTTTTTTTTCAGAGACTGTCTAGTTCCAAATGATTGGCGGGAATATTTGCAAATCGATTCAAAATTGTATTACAAGATTGGAAATTATTTTAAATAATTGGGGAAAGAATATACAAATAATTGGAAACTGCAAATGTTTGCAAAGAAAGCAAATGTTTGGGGTGAGCGCAAATGTTTAGAATTTTATAAATATTTGCAAATCGATTGAAAATTGTATTACAAGATTGGAAATTATTTTAAATGATTGGGGAAAGAATAAAAATAATTGGAAAATCCAAATGTTTACAAAGATTGGGAGGAACGCAAATGGTTAGAAATTTATAAATATTTGCAAATCGATTGAAAAATGTATTACAAGATTGGAAATTATTTTAAATGATTGGGGAAAGAATACAAATAATTGGAAAAGCACGAAAATTATTTCAAATGATTGGAAATGGCTGCATTTTCTTTTAAACATAATTGACATCAACACTGACATCATAGCTCAGTCGAAAGCATCCTTTGTTACTAAACTATTACAAAAGCTAATCTGAATTGATTGTCATTATTGTCACAAATATTGTCAGTCACTCAAGAAAGGCTTCTTTGAAAATGCAAAATGCAGGAATATCAGCATTGTATATGTGGGTGCCTATTATTCATTCTTATGAATAAATAAATCATATTATGATATAATCTATCGTTGTTCTCTCATTGCTAGGAAGATGCCTAAAAGCCAAACCATCATCATCTCTCTACCAATGGTGAGTCAAATCTATTCATAATTCCAATTTCTTAATTTCTAAGCTTCGCACACACCTTGGCCATTGAAGCAAGTAAATAAATAATGCACTTGTGCATGTCCTTTGGATTGCAAATTGAATAAATAGTCTTAATACACATATCCCCTCCCTCCCCTGACTTTCTAAATTCATAACCACAAAACCATTAGCATCCAGTTACACACACAATTTTCAAGAGATAAACAACCCATCCTGCCTTGTTATTATTTGCTAGCGCAGTACTATAGCTTCGTCCAGCAATTTGAAAATCATTGCACAAGTTACAGCCCCCCCGATAAGACGGACATCTGCAATAATTCATGACCGAATGAATGCATGCACTCTCGTCCTTGTGGAATTCTTAAGGCAATTTCCTTTCGAAAACCGAAAACAGCAACACTTTACTGAAATTACCTAACATTCGGTTACTGCTGCAGCAGCAAAGAGATCCATTCACTTGGTTGCCGAAATCCTTGCTCAAGCAAAGAGGTAAGAGGATATCTTATTTTCTGCTGCAGCTACCCATTGTTCGGGCGCATGATTTGTATCACCCATCATATCGCCCACCGGGCTCACACATACTGGAATGCCATTTGTCAAGCCTCTCTGAGAACACTTCAAATGCCACCGGCCATAGATAAAGGCACACAGAGCTGGTGGGACAAGTTAAGTTAAACAATTTGTTGAGAGAACCTGTGTAAACAAATTCCCGAAGCAGTTAATTATTTAATGATGCAAGCATACACATTTGCCGAAGAAATTCCATCCCAGTCCCATGGAAAAAAAGGATTGTCGGTAATTGATAGTAATTCAACTATTAATGTGCAAATCCATTAAAAGGTCAAATATAGTACCGCTGGGACAGCAGATGATGGCCGGAATGAATTTTGAATGTCGCCCCAAAGTTCCGAAAGAACATCGATATTCAAATGGAACGTTTAATGGCTATTGGTCGGTTCGTTGGTTGGGGGAAGGAAAATAGATTTCCCTCGATTAAATCTACTGATTTTGATGCAGGTCACGATTTCCTTATTTATACCTCTACTTCGGTAGTATTTACACTGTTACAATGGGCCATTAGAATGCGAAAAGGGATTGAAATTTCTTTGCGGATATCTTCGGATAACTTTGTGTCAACCAGGGGCGGTTGTTGTTTTTTTTTCGACCCTAGGGGCTTACTGTCAACGGAAGGGAACCGTCCGGAATAGTTTAACGAAAAAGAATCAATCCACTGGTGATGGTTGAAGGTTGTACCAACCGATAGAGACTGCATTTTGATTTCAACCAAAAGGACAGCAAGTTGTGGTCGGGGTAACAACTTTTTCTCTTTTTGTCAGTGATCAGTGCAGATGTAGGTACTTAATATCATTCGTAATGACTAAATAATTAAGGAGCTCATTACTGCATATGTGCTTCCAAAATAATATAGCTTGGAGTTTTGTGCGGCGCTTATCCATCATGATTAAGCTCATTAGTTAAAATTTTGACATTGAGCAATGCGAATGGATGCTACTTTAGGTATTTAACTTTCTGTCTGCTAAGTGTGGTACTATAGGAAAAAACTGAGATCATCAATCTTGTATGTGTCTCCGATGGCCGGTTTCAACTTTCAGACAGATTATTATTTGCTAAAAGAGAACGCGAGCGCGCTAAGGGCGGCAAACCGCCAAAACGCGAAAAGTTAGTAATCTAAAATATGGATTATATGTTTCAGAGGTTCTTTGTCTGTTGCCAATTGGCATGGAAACTACTTTACAAATTTTTATATGGGATTTTCATTTAAATATTTCTAAGGACTCCGAGGGAAGGCTATTTTGTTCATTGCCACGCCTTCTTTTTGGAGGCGTTTTTGACGAAAATTTAATTATTCTTTCTGATCTCACATCCTTGAAAATAACTTAACAGGTGTATTGCCAAAATTCAGTTGTAAAATTTTAACAAAAAAAGTTTTGTTTAACTGGAAAAGAATTCTTGTAATGATAAATGCAATCAAAAAAATACAATTTAAGTTCTGTCGATTTGAACGATATTTTGTCAAACGGATAAAATATTTACCACAAAACTACTTTTTCAGATCGACAAAACACAATTTTCAGTTTAATAAATCGATATTGTACAATTTAATAATTCGATAAATCGATATTGAACAATTTTATTGTTGAGTTAACCAAGTTTTTGTTATATCCATAAAAACAGAACTAAAAACCACTTTTGTGAAATTGACAAAACTTTGCAAAATGTTTGTTAGTCAAACAAAATACACTCTTCAGACGATTAACGTCGAAATGATAAAAAAAAAAAAAAAAAAAAATAATTGGCGCAACAGGTCCGTATGGACCCAAGCCTAGCTTCTCACAACCATTCCTCTTGTCTGAGTTTTTATTTTTGGGACGAATGGAAGGGATCTACAATTTTATGCCGAGTCCAAACGGCCAAAAGAGCTTCGTCGAAATGATAGACCTACAAAATTAGCAACCAAGTGCTAAAATTACAAGTTTGAGAGCTTAATCCAGTTCATTTTACAAAAGTGTAATGAACGCTGACGTTTGTCAAAAACATTCGAGCAGAACATGATTTATTTTGGTGATCAAAGTTTCAAAAACGATATCGTTTGTACGATTGTTGATATGCGGAATCTGTCCCCAGATTATGACTACCACAAACATTAGGTTTGTTGCTTTACTTTTAAATCTTACGAATTTTTACTCAATGCCGTTCCTTAACTCGAAAAATTCGTAAAAGAGAGCGTCATCGAGGGAGCAAGGTATTGCCCCACCACTGAGAATCTTACGATTTTTTTACAAATTTCTTGGGGTGAGAATTGAAAAAGCAGTCAGTCACCTAACAATTAACGGTTGATTTGAGTTTTGTTGTCCGATTTGACATATGAGTGCAATTGTTTTGCTTTCTTGCGTATTAAAATGGTATCAACAGTCGGGAAAATTAAGTTGAATATTCTCCTTAGATTCTTTTCGAAAGTGGCGACGAAATTCTTCTTCGCTGTAAGAAGTAAGAAAGGACAATCTCCTCCGCGTAATTTTTAATGCCGTGTCGCATTCTCCTCTTCTCAAATGCTTGTTGTTTAATCAGTACAAACTTTTCCATATACTTGGATTCATGCAGAAGAAGTTCGATTAATTCCGAACCACTTTCATCGCTAGTAAATAAATCAACTAATTTTGTGCGTAAATTAACAAATTCTTCGAGTTTATACGATATTTTAACGACTTCTCGTACCACTTTTTAGGATTTTTGAACTATGTATCTGTCAGTTTTATAGATTACTACTAAAGCGTTCCCTAACTTTTTCGTAAGTGTCTCTCTCTCTGTGAGAGAATTTATCCCCACCACTGCCAATTTGACAGTCTTTTCAATTCTTACCGCAAAAGAAAAGTAAACAGACCTATTCTGTTGAAATGAACATTTTCGTTTGCAGATTTGACATAAATTTTGTTGAACTAATAACACAAGTGTTTAAATGAAAAAAAAAAATAAATAATTAAAAACAGGGTAATCCTTTTTTTTTCGTTTATTATTTGACACTTCGCGTGTTGTTTGTTAATGTGAATAAAAATTCCCTAAAAAAGTGAGTTCAACATTTTAAAAGTAAATAAATCCGTTTATGGATGAGGACAGGATAAATGGAAAACATTAAAACAACTCCTTAGATATAAATCGGTAAGAATTGTTTTTAGGTTATATAGGATTGTTTAATATGTATTTTATTAGCTTAAATTAAATAGATCAGATTTTACTTCAACGCTTGTTCTTGGACTTTTTAAACGAGACTAAGAGACGCAACTTTAGTGAAAAAGATGACTGAACCTACATCGCTGTCGGTGTTTAAGTTATAGGGGATCTTTTTATTTTCAAGTTAGAAAAAGGCATTCGGTATCTTTGTTCGATACTTATAATCATATTTAGTCCCCAAGCTAGATTTTACAAACTCACAATGGCGAAATTTTCCATATTGACCTACATTGTGACCAATTCCATTGTGATCTACAAAATATTTAGCGTGAAGGCTCAAAATTATTATTAGTAAGGTCCATTATGCCATAAAAGTAATAGCCTTCTTTAATTTTTGAATTTTTTATGTGCATATTTTTATATATTCTGTTGTCTAGTAAAAATAAAATATATAATGAATTTTCTCTAGTTCCTTCTTTTAATAAATGTAATTGATAAACTTATTTGTTTTGTGCATCATTTGTTAATAATACTATGCACGTAACAATTTATTTGTTGAATCAATAAATTAAAATTATGGAACTGAGATAATAATTCCAGCAATATTCGTATAAATTCGACAAAAGACATCTGTAGTACCGACAGATTGTTTCTGTAATATCAACAATATTTTCTGTTAATTTAAAAAAGATGACAAACAATTTTGATGGTGGTTACATTTTTTTTTTGTTAATTTAACAAAAAAAAATTAAGATAAAAATGTTAAATTTCTTCGCAAAACCAACAACATTTTGGGAAATTTAACAAAAACTATTCATACGCACAAATAAACAATTTTTGTTACTGATTACTATAGGTTGGGGTTTTGATGCTAGTGGACTGTTAAAAAGAAATACAAGAAAACGATTCCAAGTATATGAAAGTTTACTTCACTTATTACTGCCTCTCACGACAGTTGACAAACGAATGCAAGGACGTGTCTGTATCCTTCATCTGTAGTTGATCGAATCTCATTGATGAGAGGTCCGAAGGGTAACGTACGATCGGTTGCTCGTACACCGATAAGTGTGTTTCTGTTTCTGTTTCGCTGTGCTTAGATGGACGCACACGAGTTATCCATATTCATAGGAATATTGAACAGTTACAATAACATTTTTTTTGTCTTCACAACAAGAGTTTTATGACAAGATAAAACTTATAATAATTTTGTCTATTTGATAGAAAAAGTTTTTTGTTGGACGTAGACGGACAAAATTGTTGAATCAAGCCTCATTTTTATCAAATATACCAGGGTTTCATTTTCAGTGATACAGACCAAAATGTTACGTGACCACTATTCCAATTTATTTTATCAAATCGAGGGATTAACAATGGGGGCTAATGCAGATCAGTGCTTTTCGACATTTCCTTACCGCCTCTAACCTGTTTGCGTTCTACTCAATTGATTTTTGGCCGGCTTGAATTTTTACACATCAAAAGGTTTTGAAGTGCTGGGCGCACATCACAAGCACTGTTTTTCGTTTTCTCTGTTTGAGCGACAATGCATTTTTCTGAGAATGTGTGCGAATGAGACACTTTGCAAAGACATGCTTAAACCGTCCTTAATATCAACGTAATCGGCTTAGAATGATGAATCCATATGCGGGTATCGTTTGACTCATGCTTTGACATTTACACTTGGAGCTAAACGACAAAGAGTAATTGATGAAACTACATTTCTTCCAAAAAAAAAACCGGCACTGCCATTCCCTCTGTCATTTGCTAAGACAATCGTTGGCCAAATTTCCGCTGTCCCTATTTCATGTTTCATCGCCAAACGATGCCCGCCGCCAGACTTTCCAAAATGACAACGATACGGTCATCAAAATTTGACAGCATATTAAGGCATCAGATTCGGTTGAGTGTGGAACTTTACATCCAACTGAAAATTGGAAAAAAAATAAAACAACTCATTTCAATTTTCATTGGAATTTCTCCGAAAACAACTTTACGCTATCCTTCCATAATGTAAAACTGAACCCGTGATGGAAATCGCGGTCTACCATGGACAAAAAATAACATAAACCACAAAACGGATGGCCAACGATGACAGGAAGTGAAACAGACGACATTTACAGTCACAGACAGAAAAAATATTCACAATAGCCTCGCACCGACAGAAAGAACTTTTGGTTGTGCAGTGCATTACCAGGAATACAATTTGCGGTAAATCCAAATATACACGCTTTGCTAAGGCAACGTCACTTATTGTTGCTGTTTGTGGACCCAAAGAAAAAAATGTGTCAAAAATGCTTTTAAATATAAAAAGAGTTTATCTGGTTTGTTTTTTAAGTATATGTCCTTCTGAGGAGCAGAAAAACAAAGCATTCCTATTAAAAATGCATTCATTGTAATGCCGTCAGGAGTTTCGCGAAATGCCATGCCACACGTTAAAGCTTATCGGCCATACAGTTCAACGTGTGTAACTGCGCAACAACAATCATACCATTAAAATAATCACGCGATGTAACGTTTTTGAAATGATAATTTTAATATGGCGAGCCAACCACTTCCCTTTGTTGTACGGAGTAAACCGATGCGCCATTATGGAAATGGTGGCACAGCGAGAGAGCTAATTATCGACAAATATTGCTACAGTAATAATAATAATAATTACATTTCAGACAAAGGGAAAAATACAAGCAAACATTGTGCAGAATAAATTTTCAATAATTGTATCAATTAGGGCTCTATAGGGATTACGTGGGAGCCCGATAATGAATTGGTTAAAATGTGACCAGCCAGACTAAACTGAAGCGGGGGAGTTTTTGGTGCGGAAGTTTCGAAAACTTTTTTTTTAATATTTGTTTAGGGTGAAGGCGAAGCTAAAACGCTTTGAATTTTGTACATTTAAGTTCTGTGAAAATATATCAGCAGGAAGCGAATTCTGAAGTTTGTTTGTCCCGTAGTCCAGGGAGTTTATCAAAAGTGATGTGTCACTTCTTGTAGCTGCATTTGACATATTTACACGCACGAAATTGGCCATCGGGGGGGTTTATTGATTCAGTAAACTCCCTGCTGAGCTCCGCAGTCATTTTAATTCTGGATTCAAGGGGACGTTTATGATATTATGCATACCCACGCATAATGCTTAACAGTCGTGCTGGCAACAGCCCCCCTCGGCTTTTCAAGAAGCAAGTCGGTATTTGTAATTGTACGGACTTTATTTTATATCAACTTCTTTCTCAATTTTGGAACGTGTCATAGACTGATTCGAATACTGAAAACATCGCGGTAAATAATTGCTGTCCTGTGGAACAACTTAGGTTAAGTTGACAAACGTTAAATCAACACCATTCGACTATAACAATCCTGTGATGTCGAAAACTCTATGTCAGGTTGGGTTAAAAGGCATTATATGCAATTTCACTCAGAAGCCATTTGGGGCCGGGAAAACCCTAAATGCTCATCTTACCAGTTAAACGAATTCAATCAAAAATTTCAGTTAAGTCCCGAAATTACATATACCTTTTAAAAAATATTTAAATAGTTGGCGCAACAGGTTCGTAGGCACCCTAGGCCTAGCTTCTCACCACCATTTGTTTTGTGTGAGTTTTTTTATTTTTGGGACGAATGGAAGGGATCTAAAGACGAATAGTCCCTTTCTGTTAAAAAAAGGTCCTCCTGAAGGGCTATATACGTTGATATTAATTTGTTTTAAGGCAATTTGAGGAACGCCGGCCTCTCGGATATTATGCTTATATAAAGCTAAGAATTTAAAGTCCTCAGCGGAATTTGTTTTCAAATCAAGAAAGTTTGGAAAACTCTTAAACAGTGTGCCGGGTATTTTTGAACTGGGAATTTATTTGGTATCATTTTCAAGAATGCTCCTGATTGTCAACAGGAGCTTTGACGAACTGACAGCTGCAGTTATTTAAGTAAATAAAACTAAAAACACGTTTTGAATGATATTTGCGTCGCGTAATTGTTTTTTAATAACCCACATTCCAAACCAATTTAATTTTCATAAATAATACTGGCGAATGAACGCAACCTTGTGGCACCCAATTTTGTATTTGTCATTCTTCCTCTATGTTATTTAAATTGTATTACAGGGAATATTTTGAAAACCAAACAGTTGTCATCTGTTGTAGTCAAGTCAGCAAGCGGAATATTGTTGCCAGAATACAGGCTTGTCAAGGTCTACTTTGGACTTGTATAAATTGTTCGTCAACTCACATTTTCACCAACTTAGCTGACATTTAGGCTCATTGAAGGAGCTCCTCTCCGACAAAAAGATTTTTAAACCATTTACAGCACTTTTTCGCCAAATCAAATCAGTCAGCAGGAAAGTTTCAATCGAAATTCGTTACTAATAGCTTGATGATGATCAGCGTATTGCCGTTTTGGACTCTTGGATGACTGCAAAGATTCTCACTACCGTTGGGTTCAATCTTAAACAGTTTCTATTTGGAAAATTGCAGTCCAGTTTTTCTGCATCTACTCATGTAATAAAATTGGACACTTTTTCTTTTTATGTGTGGATTTGTGCCATTTAAATTTCTCAAAACATCAAACGACTCGACATCGAGCAACACTTGGTTTTTGTTTCAACGCAATCGTCCAACTCAATGTGATTCACACTAACTTTATATGTCAGCTGAGAGATTTATATCATTGGGGCATGTCTGCCCATGAGTGGACATCATTCATTTTTGTCGACAATTAAAATGTTTAAGAGGCGTTTATATTTATCCCTGCATATATCAGTACGAAGTTACCATCCAGTAAGGTGTACCTAGCAACAAGAATTTTGAGAAGAATTTGTTTATAAAACTCGGACGGAAATTTTAAAATTTTGTACCAAAAATTCGAAGACTCTTGTTGTCAGATGTGGCGACCTTCATGCCAAATGGGCGATTTCAAATCTAATTTGGCGACTCGAAAATCAGTTTGGCGACATACCCAAAAACGTGCGATTTTTAATTTTCGTATTAATACCTTAATATATTTCTATTTCCCACTAATTACAAAAAAAAAAATGAAAAGGTATTTTTTGTATTATAAAAAATAAGTTGCTTGGTTTTATTATATCTTACAATACTTTTAATTAGGCGATTTTTGGCGACGAAGATTTATTAATTTGGCGATTTTTTGCGATTTTCATTTTAAGATTGGCGATTTCAATTTAAATAACCTGACAACCCTGCTCTTGTCCAGCTATTTTTAACTGTAATGTAGATATATTATTTTAACTGATAGGCTCAGGTAGCTAATGACTTCTGGGTTAAAAACTGCAACTCTTTTGCAATATGTTTGCGTAAGCTGGGCTTTTAAAAATCAAAGCCCACCCAAACTGCCAATCAACTTGTTGGATACACTTCAAAATAATTTAACTTATATTGAAAAGAGAAACGAAGGTTCAAACGAAGATAAAAGCCTAAGTAACCATTACTAGCATTAAAAACAGGAACGAAGGTTCGATTTACCTCTGCTTGCGTTGCAAATCTAGTTCAACAAAAGGTTACTTAGGCTTATATCTTTGTTGGAACCTTCATTCCTATTTTTAATGTAAGTAATGCTCTTAAGCTCAACTGCCTGAGAGATAATAGAAAATATCTAAATGCGATTTACTGAAGAACCATTTCTACTCTTCACCTTTTAACACAACCACTTTTGCTTTTTATATAATAAAAAAATCGCTTCAAGCAGCTTTTTCAGCTCAATGCTTTTGCCTGCATTTCTGTAAAGTGCCAAACCGCATCTATCCGTATTTATTTTTTTTAATTAAATACTAAAACATTAAAATTTATAATTAATTTTAATGTTTTAAATTTTTTAATTAATAAATATAAGATCCATTTCCACGCAGCCAATACATAAAATATCTGAAAAGTTAACGCAATTAAAACGATTAATAAGCAAAATTGTTGGATAAGAAATTTTCTCCAACCTGCCGAAGTCAACAGACAGGTTTAAAACTTTAATGTACTTACCCACAGCACATAGTGGTTAATGTGTCTACACATTGAATCCTATATAGCTCATGACGCCCCCAAAACGTCTGTTTAAATAGAACAAACTCAGGCGCTTATTAGGACTCGCATGTAACCAAAACCAAGAATGAGGTTTTCCAAAGCCAAACCCAGGACCTGAGCAACTACCTATATTAACATTTTCTTTGAAACAATTTATAGGTTGTCTTTCGTAGCCGTCTGCTGTTTCTGTTGCTACTCGGTATGTCCTTAATTATTGTCCCACTGTGCTGAATCTAGTCATTTCGTCTTATTACCATCGTTATCTCTTTGCCGGTTCGAGTGTGTGTGTAGGGAGTCCTTTATATCGTGTAGGTTCTGCGTTGTAAATTAGAAAGATTTATGCGAGAGGGTTGTCGTCATTGTCGTCTTCGTTTATCTATACAGCACAGAAAATAGTCCCGTATTGACTTAGTCAAATGAAAATGGAATTCTATAAATATGCACTTGGTGAAGGAAATATTTACTACGTCCTCTTTAAATAAGGCGTAATTATATTGCTAACAAAGATTTCCGTGTATCCTTGGGGAGGCTCGTTAAAAGGACCAAGAGTGCGGTGTTAAATGGCAAGGTTTCCGTCGAAGGGGAAGAGTGTATTTTGAGGCCTACTTTCTGACACATATGCGGGCGACTGTGCCACACACTTGACATGCAATCAACATGAGTTTCGTCTGTTGACGATTTCTTTATGGAGAAGACTTTCAATGGCAAGGATGTTGTGTTTTGAAAAGAAATGCTGCACAACATTGATCAGGACTGCGGGGGTTTCTAATTTAGAGACGGATACCTGGAAGCCATCAGGGATCTTGCGTCAGTTTGCCAATCAGATAATTGCCACGATACATATACACTGACTACACAAAGGTACGGAGGACCAATTTCAAATATTTTCACCTTCCTCCAACCCCTTTCAAAGCTGAGACAACTACCCGCAGAGCGTGTGTTTTCTTATCGACTGCCATCGAGGGATTATTTGCAAGAAAATCTAACCGATGCGTCGCACATAAATCAATAAGAAAACTTTCCGATCAAGGACTCGCTATATACCGACCAAAGACAAAAGAAAAAAAAACTCACACAGAAGTTTCAACAGGGAAATAAAATAGAATAACGAATTGGAAAGTATGTGTCCCACAAACTTTGCAAATCCCATCAAATGACGTTACACGGATGTGTTGCTAGATTCGGCAATCCCATTGGGGATCGAAGTACCGTCAAAGGAGCTCAAAGCGATTGACGTTCCAAAGTCAATACGTTATTTATTGCGGCACTACTTTTGTTAGCGACTATGTAGGAGAAAAGAAAGGATCGAAATTTGAAACTTCTACACATAAAGGACAGTTCTAATGAAATGAGAGGGAGAAGCGATCCCTTTCGCACAGGATGAGTAGATAAATGAAACTATGGTTGTTTGAATATCAATCATCGTGCATTTAAGTTTGATGGAATTCCTCAAGAAAGAAGTTTTGAAAGGATTAAGGTTGGAATTATTTCATAACGCATCTGATGGAATGAGTTTAGAAGGAGGAGCACACATGAAGAGCTGGAAATAACTGAGTAGCGATTAAGTAGTTGGCAGGATACTTAATCGGAAAATCACAACCAGGATAGATGTAGTCATCTGCATCGATTGCCAGGCGATTGAAATACAATGTCCTCCAAACTGGTGGCACAGTCTAGGGAAACAATGTGACTCAGTTTAATATCGTTCTAAGCTGGGTTCCCGGCCAAGATAACGTAGAGCGGACCCAAAAAGGCGATACACTAGACAGGTATGGCTTAGAACATGGAAAAGCAGTCTCCCCTGCAATAGAACTAGTTAAACGCATCATTTACAACTGGTACAGGAAGCGGCTCTCAAGAACATTGACATTCTCAGAGTGTGAAAACCAGAGATCCTACGTGATCAGCTATATAGCTCAATAGGATACCACCCTTATGCCGACGGGAGAACACTAGATGACACAAATTGACGTTCTTTTGCAGTGTCAAATAAAGTTTTTTTTTAAATGTTGTAGGAGCGTTCTAAAGACAGCTACCACTCGGAGCTGTTTTATTAACAATTAATTGTGCACGACTTCGTTGAAACGCAAATTATATGTACAAACAAAAAGTGTATACAATAACATAAACAGCTAAGCAGCACAACAACACTACAACGTCAACAGCAGCTGAACAGCGGTCTATCGCTGTTATGTATATGGTTTACGCGACGTTGATTTTTATTAACCAGTCAGTCGTATTTCAGCTTTTGAATAAAGCACGTTGTAAAAATAAATTGTTTGACTGTTTTTCTTTTTTCGTTTTTTTGTTTTGTGTTCGATCGGTGTTGGCCGCTCGTAACTCGCGCGAACCACTGAAATATGCACTTATGCGCATTTTTCAATCGGCTTTAAATGCCGAGGAAAGGAAGCAGCATGCGAACAAAAAAAAATCATCACCAATCATTTCCAAATGGGGTACACCATCGAGCTGACGTCTATAAGGTTGGAAAATTAATTAAATCGAATAGCCGAATGCGATGAAATAAATTCAAACTCCACGGTAAAATAAATATTTGTCTAAAAAGTCCATCCGGACCAAGTGAGTATAGTTTTAACGTGCACCATGTTCAAATCCACATACAAAAAGTCATGTATTGAATTTGCGTTCCGAGAATCTGCTTAAAATTCAAAAAATATTTTTCAATTTTCCTATCATTATCACAGTTGCATAACTTTTTTGTTTAAAACTAAGTATCCTGCTCGCGGTAAATTTTATCTCCCATACAAAAATGTATACAAAGATAAAATTTAGCAGTTTAGCAAAGCAGTATCCTGTTCGCTCGCTAAATTCTTAACTTCCTATAGATGGGCCGATGACAAGTCTCCACTCATTTAGCTCACGAAATAAATGTCCGGTACATTAGATCGAAGATAAATTTTGACATAACAAGCCGATGAAACAATTTGTGTTGTGTTTACTTTGAAAGTGTTTTAGAGAAAACCGCAGAAAACATTTGTGCGATAAATAAAAGTGAACGCAAAACAAAAAATTCCGTTTCATGCGATAAAAAAATCATAAAAAAATTGCAGGGCCTGTGGAGGAACGATCACCAATATGGAAATTGCAGAAAAATTCCAATGCAAATAGTGATTTACCCGACATGAAGGAACATGTCATCGTCTGCTTGCTACTATAGAAATTATTTAAGCTGCTGCAGCAATGATAATATCCTCTTCAATTTTGCTTATATCTATTGTTTTGGAACGATTCAAACAATGCATTGTCTTTAAAGTTTGCAATTGGAAAATTGTATGTACGCGAATAATTAAAATAACGTTTACTGTCAAGCTTATTACGCTGCTCGAGCTAAATTTTCGCTCCCATACAAAAATCTCTCCAAAATTGAGCTGAGCTAAATCATAGCGAACCCATTTAGCTGAGTGGTACGCAGCTCGAGCTAGATAATCAAACTTTTGTTTCAACTTGTACTTCATCTGTCTGTCAAAATTTAGCGTAGCCATTTAATGGGTCGGCACATTTTCTCAAGCGAAATTGTGTCAGATCGTTGTATATTTGTTGTTCTGTTGCGGAAAAGGTGCAAGGTTGAGCTTTTTTAATTATTACGTGGACGAGAAGTACCTAGCATCAGAAATAGTTGAAATAAGAGGGAATTAAATTTTTGAAAGAAGTTTTTTCAAAGAACAGCTGTTTTCTGTGACACAGCGTACTCTATGTCAAAATTTTGCTGATGTTAGGAGAGAAAATTTGGAGACCAGATAAAATTTAGTTTAGCTCGAGCAGCGTACTACGCTTCATGAACAAATGGTTTTTGTCCCATCTGTATGATGTTTAATAATTAAGCGAGCATTTATCTTTGGTGTGGAGAAATCAAGTGGAGACTAGGGACGCTAAAATTTAGCGCGAGCAGGATACTTAGCTTAAGTTCCAAATAAAACTGTCTACAGATTTTCAGGTTGTGCATATCTTCATTTGTAAAAAATGAATTCAAAAATAGCGTGCTGGGATATTTTTGAAAATTAATTTCAATGTCCTACTTTTTTTTGAAAATCTAGAAAGATGTCGAGAACTATGTTGCGGAATCAAATGGAAAATCCAATAACAAAAACAGACTTTCAAAAATTGTCCAAATAAACAGATTTTGATGTTTTTTTTAAGCTTGTATGCAGAACCCTTAAACTCTTGTCCAACTATTCCGAACTTAACAAGAGAAAACTGCTGAGAGGGGTCTATATATAAGGGAATAAAAACAAATAATTCTTTCAACTCAAGGCTCATATTGTAAGCTCTTTATCAGATGGTTTTCGGAGAGCTGTGATGTGCTTTGGTTGTCGTTGGGCGGCCATAGAAAAGGTACAGTGGCGGCCATACATTTAACATTTGACAGATCAGCGGATATTTTGTGTTTTATTTTTTGCTAAGGTACAATAGGCTTCAAAAGGCCTTCGAAAGATACCTGTTGGGTAAATTAATATGCAATTTATATATTCCATTTTTATAGAATAAAACCCTAGTTGTAAAATAAACCTTTTGACCATGTTTTTCACGAAGATATATTATGAAATTTGAATTCTGCGATGGAAAAAAATGTAATAGATTCTAAGAAATTTGTCACACTAGCAAATGTGGACGTCTAATTTATTATTAGTACCGTTTCAGTAATGCTAACGCTGGCAACCAGCTAATCGTCGACATTAGTGTTTGGTTATTAGTAAGGCCGATTGATTCTAGTACTGTTGCCATCGGGCATGGTTAACCTCATAGACCTCAGCTGCTCAGACACCATAAAGTCTTCTCTAAATCGTTTTTTGATTTCGAAATAATTTGTGTCAGCAAAACGTCAACACCAAACTTGAATCAAAATTAAAACGATTTGATTTTTGTTCAATCGGGCGCCAATGCTTAATAAAGTATATATTGGCGATTGACTGATTGATGACATAAATGTTCATTTTCGAGTGGATGGCGAGAAAGCAACATCGGCGGAATATTTTTTAATCGGTTTTTCTTTGTGTAAGATGGAGGACAAATATTTTGTTTTGGAGTTCATAGAACTTTATCGTTTTTTACCAGCGTTGTGGGACGTTAAAGCAAAAGAGTATGGCTGATGCTATTCCCACGTCGTCAGGGACACGGCTTAGGTCAACGGCTACGTTTAAAAGCGGCAAATAGGGGTAATGTAGATCGCTTCGCTCGCTTAAAGGGATCTAAAGTCCAATATTTCATTTTCGGGAACGAGCCTGTACAAGGCCCAACTTATTTCTTAAAATACTATTTTGTATTATAATGTTAAGTCAAATACGTAGCCGTCGACCTAAGCCGTGTCCGTAACGAATAGGCACTTCGAAAGAAGCAAAGCATAAAAAATGAGTAGTTCGAAACTCTTCTCACAAAATATAAAGAAAGATATCCTGATGGAACAAAAAAAAGAAGTTTCTCAAAAAAATTAATGTTTCGAGTCGTTTTACTTTTTTTTTGAAAAGCTAAAGCTAGTCCTACAGCGATGCAGCAATCGTCCGTATCACTCATATTTCGATTTCACAAACAACCGCGCAAGCTCTCACCTCAAAATCTATGTAAAAATGAATGTGTTGATAATTAAAAAAAATGAAGGAACCGAACTGAACGCGTTGAAAGTAACTGCACAACTGTCCTTTATTGCAAGAACATTGAAATTATTTTAGAGGTGAAAGATGACTCCATGCGTGAGAACATAGGTTTGATGGCGATTTTTTACTGAACCCGAGAAGCGAGAACTGCCAATGTCTCGTCTGGTCACACGCTTGGACTCTTACAGAAAAATGCATAAAAAAAAGTATTAATTGATAAAGATCCGTGCGACCTGACAATTATAATGGTCACACGGTTGAAATATAAACTAGTATGAAATGAAACTTAAACAGAATGATTGAAGCCTCATGCTTGATATGTGTATATGCAACGTCAATTAGAATTTATTAATACACTCTCGCATGCTTGAAGGGTTTTTGACGAGTGTATATGCCGCTTTAGAGGTTCTTTGATGGACGCAACCAATTCCATCTGTAACCTTTGGTTTCTCGTAGTTAGTGCGAAGCATAAGTCCATACAGATAATCAATATCAATTATGAATGAGTGTCCGCGAGAACCAGGAATCAAGTACCACCAGGAAAATGACTTTTTGTTTACCCTTTAACACACTCATTCCTGGGACCGATAAAAATCACCACCAATAAGTATAATTGCTTTATACAATTCAATATTGAAGCCGTAATCAAATAGGTCTGGTTATGCTAATCGAAATAAATCACAGCAACGCATGGTATGCCACTTGATCGGAAACTGGAATACTTTGTACTCATACGCGGGCCAAACACTGAGCAATAAATTAGTTTAGGCCCCATTTGGCTCAATTACCATACTATAAAAGCCATTCATCATTTTAACACTTTTATGATGGACTTCACACAGAGGGTGCGGTTACATTTCCAGGTCACAATCAAGTTATTTACAACTTGATTGCCTGCTTAATCTATTTGCAATGAGCTATTTCCCTGCACAGTAGGCGGCCATACTGCTCCTGGGGTGTAATTCGTACTTATGGGTACTTGGAGAATGGATTAGGGAGACGTATTAGACGCTGTCTAATAAATTACTTCAAATTCGTAAGCACGCAGAGTAAAATTCTTAAACGAGGGAGGATCGTTTTTCAGTATATTTCAAATTTCGACTGAGGACAAATGAAAGGTCACTGCCATCCGTAGATCTATTGATGTCATGTTTGGCAAAATGGTTCTTATTCTTATTCCATTTTCACCGCTGAGCTAAATGATACCGCACCCTTCGCTTCAGTCTTGATTTCCATCAGGTGATGGATGGAACAGGCTTATAACAAATTATCCATAACAACACTTCCACGTGACTCGAAATTCACATCGGGCATGTTCACTTCATTGTGCTCAACTTGCTCCTGTTCCTGTTGACCCATTATCATAATTCAATTAGCTACCGGACGTAATTCAACGTTTAAATACCGTAAGTCTTCTTGGGAATTTATTACCACAATACGACCACATAAAACGTCACTCCTTCTGACCATTTGTTTGAGTATTAAGCAAAAATTATCGTATCCTAGTAGAGCTCTTTGTTCGTCCTCGAGAGGATTTCAAGTGTTTTTTTCTTTTTCTCTGGCAATCTCCTTTTAAAGCTGCTGTTTTAAATATTCCAAGGGGAGAGTTGGTGAGCACAGTAACGTTGCCATATGGAATTAGAAGCCAGGCGAAGAATGTTCGCGGTATAGCACTTGGCCCGGATACGCGAGGAGGAAAATTATACAGGGAGTTGGGTGTCATTTAAATGTGAGGTGTCCAGAAAGTCAGCGAGGATCTTTGACGGCATGGTGCTCTTTCGTGATCACAATTTGGTTGGACTGGACTGTCTTGCTTCAGATCTTTTCAACTGCTGGGGTATGCGGAATCGCCTGGGCTTTACAAAACAGATGCGGGTAATGAGTTAAAAGCTCCACACTTGATAGAAGATTGCTACCAATTAAAGGACACTCACATTTGGCTACTTGTCTTATTTTTACCAAAAGCGAGTGTGAATTATTTAGGCGGGCAAACGATCTTCCGTACGATTCTGGGGCTTTTTCTTAAGGCTTTAACCTCTGCGCACCGTCCTTTACATATCGGTAGATTTCTAACAATGCATTGGAAGAACGGACTCCTGCTTAGCCGCTCCTGTTAGTATTGCTGCTTAAATACCAAGTTGTGTTCGTATTGCAAGTCCATTACAGGGTAGAGTTGGATCAGATTTAAATAATAAGACGATGATCGCTGTAAGCTTAATATCTTTCCAAGATGATAGGCCACAGCAATCGCACAGCTATTCTCGTTAAATTGTTTTTCACTGTATGAAAAGGGCCACGCCCACTATTCAATACCGCCCACCGTTTTGGTGAAATGATTGATATTTCAAATACTCATGATCCAAATTTTGACCGCTTTACATGCCATCTGTATTATGTGTTCTAAATATTTTTTTGTTGTCTTAGAGGTGCCACGCCCCCTTTGTGCCTAATATTTTTCAATTTGTGTCCAACAGCCAATGTACATCCATTTAATAAATTTGAGGGCAATAGTTGCCATAAGTTTCAATAGATTTACAGCCTTATTTATTAGAATTTACTAAACACCTGTATAGTGCATAAGTATTTACACACCCTTAATACACCCTCCCAAAAATTCTTATTTATAAAACATTTTCCCATGCATACTAGTTATGCAGGGCTTGCGTCAAAAAAGTTACTGAAAAGGAGAAATCTATTACATTTATCGTATTGAAAGTATAAAATAAAGTTAGCAGCTCATGAAAAATACGAATTCAAATACAAATAGCATAAACAAAGATTTTGATTGTCATGTGCGGAGTTTGAATTCTTTTTATAAATGGAAAACAATAAAAGGAAACGTTCGCAGAATTGGGACTCCTATAAAAAGGTATGTAGATCAGTGGCGTGGCGTGAACATTGCAAATGGGAAGTCGAAGCAAAATTGATCACATACAAATGTTAAAAACTACGTTTCTGTTTGCCTTGCAACAAAATCAAACATTGTTCATTTGCTTTCCACATCACCCTACCTACCTCAACATAGTACCTGCATTTATCCATACAAGACACAATAAGAAAAGAAGACGTAAAAGAAAATCGAATAACTCGAAGAAAAGCGTGTTATTTTGTTCATATCGTAACCAAGCGGTTCACTCAGCGTCAGCACTCAAAATTAACTTTAGTGCTAACTGAGAAGAACTCGAAGAAAAGCGCATTATTTTCTACATAACCAAGTGGGTGTTGAACAAAGAGGTTTCAGACACAGTGCTCAGGCATGAAAAAATGAGAAAACAAGCAAATATTCTCTCAAAATCAACTATCAAGTGAGAGCTTTAATAACCCGACATATTTTGGGTTCCCTTCGCTTTGTCGTGACGAGACGATGACGGTTTTGTATGAAAATGGATACACACACAATATTTATTTGATGGCTCATGTGTGTGTACCATTTTGGGAGTATTAAACTTCATTTGTGTTTCATGTAGGTATATTTGGTTGTTGGTAGATAGATACCTAGCGTTGACTGGTAGAGAGTTAATAAAAAAAAAAAACCAAAAAAACCCGACTGAGTGTAAAAAAAAAGAATTAAAAAGATATGAACAAGACACATGAGTTTACTTATGACTTTTATTTTTAGTTTCAATAAAATGAGTGCTATATGATGAAGGCAAAAGCAACTGCATCCGCCTATAAGACAAATCTGAACGCGACAGGAGGTGGACCACTCTCTCGATCCCTACGATGAGAAGTTGATTGCTCTTATTCCTCATGCATTCGAAGTAGATTTTAATGAGTTTGACTGCGATACTTCAGATTCATTAGTTTGTATGCTAAGATAATGTATAAGCTAATAAAACTTTTTTTGTAATCTTTTGCTTAAATAGGTTCCAAAGGAGAATGTATCTGGCCAAGCGGATGTTCAAACCTCAACTTCTTTTTACCAACCAAGTGTTAAAAACCTCCTGGTAAGATTAAACCTTTTCCAAAATCAAGAAAAAACAATTTATTATCATACAAATAAAATTTATGTAGTTCTGTTTGACTAAGATTGAATTTGACTGCATGTATTTAATTTCAAAAATCTTAGAAACTGCTCAGTATATTCTGGTGCATTTTTCACAGGCCTATAGAGGATACCTAGGCCTACAATATCTACTTTGTCTCAACTCTATATCTCTATAAATTCCGGAAAAAAATGGACAAGAGTAATTTATTTTTTCGTTTCATTTTGCTTTTTTCTTTGTTACGCTTTCCGGTCGAAAATACTGGGAGCATTTAAATATACTTAAAAGCAGCTTATAGAGGACATCTGCAGGTACAACTTAGGATATCCAGTAACTCGATAACTTAAAAGGTTTTTTAAATAAATAGGCAAAATTTAAAATATTTCTACGATTTTCACCTGCATGAGTAGATATGCACTTCATTCTCAAATCAAACATACTATCCGCGCAATATTTTGACATCTCTTTTAACCTTATTTTACTCCAGTGACGGAGAGGGACAGACAGAGGCAGTATGCTGTTTGGTGTGTTAAGAACAAAAAAAGCCATAAAAGAAATGTCAAATATGTAGGAAAGGAATGTCAAATAGGTATAGGTATCAGTGATACCAAATCGTGGTATTATTACATAAGGGAAAATTCCTGATGATATACGTAGTAACTGTTTATAAATGCTATTTGCAATCAAGATGAAGCAGTAAATTACCCGGTCGAGTTTTTAAATAGAATTACAGTCCATGGCCTGGCAATAAGAGTTGGAATTCCCATTATGCAGCTTCGCAATTTGAATCCCCTAAGCTTTGTAAAGGAACCAGATTGAGAGCGATTTCGTTGCAGAAAAACGTTATTGAGGCGTTAATTTCAACTGGGTCTGGTAAAGGAGATACGGTGTTTATACCAAGAATACAAATAATTCCCAGCAATTATCCATTTCAGTTTAAACAGATTCAATTTCCTATTAATGTTTGTTCTGCCATGACAATCAATAAGTTAGAGGGCCAAACTTTAAGAAAAGCGGGAGTTGAATTAATCAAGAATTGCTTCAGCCACGGGCAGTTATATCTTATATGTAGCGTGTTCCAGGGTAAGTAATGCAGCAAATGTCACTATCTTAGTCGATAGAAACCGCTAATATGGTATACAAAGAAGCGTTACATTAGTAAAAAAAAATGAGCTAAATATTATAAAATTATTTTCATTGTCCAAAGAATATTAAATAATTGCCGATTAGTCCAACGAGCATGTGCAATGCCATGAAGATAAAGACAGAGTGGGCTTAGTCTACGGGAGGTTGTTTAGTGCGGGCACAAGTCCCCCACCTTTGTAGAAGGCTCTTTCTGAAATTTTTTTCCATCAATTGTTCTGAAACCACATTTTGCACGTGCGAAGCCGGGCGAGTACAGCTAGTATTAAATATATCTTTAGATTGTAATTGAAACCGAAGAGAACTCTTTCGAAAAAGTAGAATATCTGGAGGATGACGATGAGTACGTCGAAAAAGATAATTATATGTCTTACATGTTTGCTTAAAAAGTTCAATTTGTTTGCTGTATTTATTTTTCGAGAAATAATAAAGATGATCCGCTAAAACAGGAACTTTTTGAAATGGCGATTGAAACAAGAAGACTGGAGAACAAATATTTGAAAGAGGAGTATGAAGAAAATATTAACACGCTAATAATGGTGCGCACCGAGAAGTTAAAGACGTTGGAGATGGAGCGCATCGAAAGGTTGAAGACGTTAGAGATGGAGCGCACCGAGAAATTCAAGACGTTTCAGATTTTGCGGGCTGAGCAGATAAAGTCGGTACAGATAGGGATCAAGAAGAATTGAACGAACAACTTTTTTCTTATTGATTGCATGTGATTTTTAAGATAATTTATTTTTGTTAGATTTTAATTTTTAGATACGTATAAAATGAAAAATTTCTTAACGGTTGTTGTTTTCTTATCGAAAGAATATTGTTCTATAAACACGCGACGAGGGATTCTTTGGTGACCTCGTATCTACAAGGTTTCATCACTTTCCTTTCGGAATTTTGATATAGGTGCAATCAATTGCAGCAATTTTCGAACTTTTGGAACTCCACGAATATCGAAGAACTTGTTCATAGTACTTATCTGCTTGGACATTGTTAATGGCATTTTCACGTAACTAGCCCTTGTCGATGCAAAAGCTCTTGCCACACGTTTGCATATGTAACAGAGAGTGGGTTGGCTAAGTCCATGAATATCAGCACCGTCGTCTTGAATCTTAAAACAATTTAATCAGCTCTTAGCTGAGAGATAAACCCCAACCGAGTGCAAACTAAGGCTAAACAGTGTACCTACCTCATTTCGTCCCCAGTATCGAATATCGGCCATAACTTGAAGACCTACAGGAATGTGACCGCCTCTGTTGTCCCCGCTAAGATCTGAATTTACAATTGCGATTAGTTTTCGCATATTTTCTTTCGAGAATCTATTGATTGAACGAAAATCTTCATTTCTGAGTATCATTGGATCAAATCTCTTTTTATATTGCTTTCGTGATCTTAGTCTTGTAGATCCAATAAAAGCGTTAATATTGTCCAAATCGTTAATAAATGAGGAATAGTTAAAAGGCATTTTGCAAATTTATTTTTGATTTCATATAAAACAAAATATGTCAGATTTTCCAGTCGAAATGACATTTCGCTACTATTCCACCTCTATACAGGCACTAAACAACCTCCGAGCGCGATTAGCTTATACAAGCTCTATAGAACGTTGAATAATTTTTATAAATAAGGTTTTTTCCGTATAGGGGCATTATAAAAGGTGCATAACTTTATACACTCTTTATAATACGTTTATAAATAAGGCTCTTAGTATTTTCAAACTCTCCCTCATTCGAAGACAATACCTCGCCTACATTTTTTAATAAGCGTTGTCGATGAATATATTTTTGAAATATTTTCTTCTTTTTTTTTGTATGAGAAATTCCACCTCCCTCTGTTTACAAAACTTTTCGGAAAAAACTCTTCAAATTTGCATCACAATTCTGACAGACGGACATTCATTCATTTTTATGTATATACATATATGGACATTAATTAGATTGTCAAGTGACCTTAATACAATTCGAAACGACTGCTCAATAACGAAAGCTCAAAATATTTATCCTGAAAAGTTCAAGCTACACTTACCCCCGTAACGCCACACTGTATACAGAAAGTTCTTAGCAAAATTATTCATTAGTTGTGTTTGACAGGTGCCAAACTTTAGATTGACCGAATGTGAAAACTGCCATAGGATCTGGTGCTGGAAAACTTTTCATAAAAGTCACAGCTCTGAGTTATATTATAAGTTGGAAGGGGAAGTCCTTTACATGTCGGCTGCAATCTCCTAGTTCTAATTAATAGAATGAAATTTGTGTGCGACATTTTTCATGTGAACCCGCTGTACCTATAACCTATGCCAAATGCCAATCGCTTTGACCGACATTTGATTGCAAAGTTAACCTTCGGCAAGGAACGTCACAATTTGACTTTAGTCGATAGGCCAAATGGTATCCTATTTCTGTTTGATTATAGCTCGAGGTTAAAAATAAAATAATATCTATAACAAAGTGACCAATCAAGCAACGCTTCAGTATTAAAGGTCGTTTCCATTAAATTGCATTTCATCGATTTACGGCACTCATATATGTCTAATGGGTATGTGCGATATATAGATGGCTTCAATTTACCTTCCAGCTTTATAGTATGTATGTGTTTAGTTTGACTCAACATTAATTAACCATTTTCATAGTGGCTGTCATTTAATAATATTGTGTACACAAATGCCTGGTAGGTACTCTAAGGTAAATTTCCATATTCAAGTGCTCTATCGATGTCCATATCGATTACTGGGAATAGTCTGTTCACAAACACAAATTGAAATTTACATTCTGATGTGCTATAGTCGTGGTACATTATGTATAATAATCGGGGGGAGGATTGTTTTTTTTTTTTTTGGTTCAAGGGTACTTTCCTTGAAATCATTTCGTCCAACTTTTCCTAAAGTTGTGCCTATTAGTGGAGAGGATGAAATGTTTGTTCCAGTTGTAGTCCCTGTTGTGGTGCCACAGATGACACTTGAAATATGTCAAAAGTTCAAGTCATATTTGCCTGCAGCTGTTGTGATAACAAAAGTCAAATGCTGTACTATGGTCTCCCTTTGGCGGACGTCAGGACAGTAGCCATACTGCTCAATTGATTGCTCTTTTCCTATTCCATTTGGCAACACACTTTTCTGATATGTGCATATACTTCAAACGGGAGTATCAGACATGAATGCCCAACGTAGGTGGCTGGGTGTCATCAAACTGTGCCACTGCCTTAGCGATGGCAGTTCAAATGACAGGTGTGACAATCGAAGGGAATAGTATAGCATTTTCGAACGTTTTTTAAGGTACTTATATACGCACCTAGGTGGCGCTGTAAACCATACCCCTACATCTAGTTGTATGAACACTCCAACTGCAAGTTGGTTGAGGTGGTTAGTAGTGTGCCCTGCCGCCACTCTGTACGCAAGAATTTGTCCAACTTTTTCGTATACGCATGTGGCCACCTTCAGGACTATACATGTAATAAGTGAGTCCTGTTGCCTTGCCCGAAATTTCGTAAAATAAAAACCAACAGAGGGATCGAAATACCTGAGAAATTTGTGCTTTGAATATGTGAAATGACGTCTTCACTGACATCTAAAATTTTTGTATACGCATGTGGCCACCTTCAGGACTATACATATAATAAGTGAGTCCTATTGCCTTGCCCGCAATTTCGTAAAAGAATCACTAGGAAATCGAAATACCTGAGAAACTTGTGCTGCCATTTAAATATATGAAATGACGTCTACACTGACATCTAAAATCTTCGTAATTGTTCTTCTTTCAAGAAATAAAAATTCGCTTGCTCTTTTCCGAATTTAATTTTACACAAACTTTTATTCCTGAGAAAAGTACAAAAGCTGCTCAAACGTCACAATTTCAATATACCATGTCTGCCTGTCACTTAGCTTACTGTGAAGTCACAAATATAAATATTTCCAAATGGGAAAGCTGACAAAATACATTATACAATATGACATCTGTGATTTGTTACAAAATGTACCAAGTGTTGGTCGAACAAGAAAGTTTTTTTTCTGTTAAAAGCCCAATATTTATCCACTTTGTACAAAAAAAAAAACTAAACAAGCTCTTTTAAGACTTGAAAAGTGTGACAGATGAGCGGCGACAGGTCTTTTACTCATTGTAACGTTTTTTCAATTTCTGGGAACACGATAATCCAATAATTGTCATATATTTAAAGGTCATAAAGAAATTTTCAAATTTTCTCCAGAAATTACTGACAAAAATGGTACTGACAGTTGGTTTTGGCGTCTTTAAAAATTTGCAAATAACAATGTTATCAAAATATTTTTGACAAATTTGACGGGACTTTAATTGTATGTAAAGTGAAAATCAGCTCAATTCTGACATTTGTTGCAACTTCCGATTTCTTGAACGCTTTGGCTTTCATAATAAATGTCAAATGTCACACAAATGATTTTCTTGTCACAATTTCTAGAAATAATTTTTTCTGCATAAATATCAAATTCAAGTCCTTAAGCTCGTATGACACTACATTTTTTTTGCATTTATTTATTTTTTTCTGCTATAAAATGAAAAACTAGAGCAGTACGAAAAATTATAACGAAAATTCCCGATAGGATTGAGTGCGTACACAGCAACCTGATTAATGTAGAAACGTCAAAACAAAAATGTATTCAAATTACATTTTTCAGCTGCTGGCATCTTTTTCTTTGCATTTCAACATTTTTTTTAAATAAATTCGTTTGAAAATTTGTGGTTGCTTTACAAACAATTGCTACCCCTTTCGTAATACACTTTCATTCTCTTTTACACACCGCTGACTTTTCAACATGGAACAAATGAGGAAAAAATGTAGTGTCATACGGGCTTTATTTGCGACGAAAATTGTTTCATTTAGTTTTCATTTGGTTTGCTTAAAGGCTAAGAAATATACAAATGTCAACTGAGTATTTAGGCAGAATTAAATTTGCTTGTATCCCCTCCGGAAATAATGTCAATTGAAAAATTGGGTAAATGATCAATTTAGGCCGACCTTAGTAGGTACACACAAATCCAACCGTCCCCAATGTCAAAATGGATAATAAAATCAGGTTATTTTATTTATAGGACAATTGAATCGCCCCTATCAATATTTGATGGGTTCAAAATTTGACAGTCAAGTGGTCAGAAATTCTTAAAGCTGACACTTTTGAATTTGTTTGAATCAGTTCTCTGAACGGACTTGCTTACAACTTTGGTAATAATATTTCTGAGCTCACAAGTCAAGGTTATTACCCTATTTTTCTTTCAACACTATTATTTATGTATGAAAACTTTGGCCAGAAGTTAGCATTACTGAAAAAAAAACCGAAATTTAATCACAAGATATTGATATGATATATTGATAATGAACTGAAAATCAAACGGACATTTTTAAATGTCCCGCCTATTAAGTCTGAAGAGCAAAACAGTATTATATGATCAAAAAGGCTTTTTTTTATTGTTGCGGACAAAAGTGGGTCCTTATCACACAGAATAATGTGTAGAAATGCTTTAAACTGGAGCTCGAAGCATTTTTCCTTAAAGTGTTTCCGACCTTTTGTTTTTTATTTCTTTACAATTTGGACTTTTATTTGGCTGGCTTTCGATATCATTTTGCTGTACTCCACGATTTTCCAAACATACTTTCAAATTCCATGTCAAACTTTCCCAAACGTCTTATACAATTTAGAGTGTCCTACAAACGTCTCTATCTACTGAATTTAGTACATCAGCTAATTTGGGTGAACGTAGCTCTTGGATCTTTGTAAATTTCCGGAACAAGTTTTTCCAACTATAAAAAAAAACATGTTAAACTACGTAGCAAAAAATATTTATTTTAAAATTCCTCACTTTTCAACCAAACTGCATACATACGCAAAAGGTTCCTGAAAAGGCTCCTCTCGTTGTTCGACACTTTCAGTGTCCTGGCTATCCGTTACAATCTGCATATGGCTACAGACAGAAGATCTGATGTTGGACTCGCTTAACCATTTGATGGTAGGAATACCTAAAAGCCAGCTTTCTTTAGATACCAGCCAATGGAAGGGGCTTAGTAAGTTTTTCGTTTCCCTTGCATGTAAGGATTCTTAAGAGAAACTGTCAGGCGTAGTTGGTTCAAAAATAAATTTTGGCACCACTTAAGTGCATTTCCCATCAATTTATTTACCAATTTAAAATGTTGCGGATTTATGTAGTTCGAGTGCATGTGTCCTGGCACATAATGAGATAATCAGTATTCTCGTGAATCTTTGAGTGCTTGAAGAATTCGAACGAGCTGGAACTGATATTCATTCCCAGATGGACATGATATTACTCTCTGTCAATTATCTACTGCGTATATGATGACAACAGACAAACACTGTTGACAACATGAATAAGACTATACTGACACGAAGCAGGTAGACAAGAATTAATTACTCATTTCGATGTAATGCGGTTCGTTGGTTGGCCCAAAAATACACGACAAAGAGAACCAATCCGATTAACAATAAAGTGGATGCCAATGGCCAATATATCCTTTTCTCTGATAAGCCGATATTATTTATTGTTTTGCCAAGGAATGATCCCTTCCAGAGGGTAATTTATAGTTTGTGCAATGACGAGGAAAGATTAAGGGAAAAGTGTGCTGTAGCTCGATTTGAGTCTAGAAATGGGTTAGGGCGTACCTTGTGATATTAAAGACATCCTGGGACTACCTGAGATTTATTTAAAATATTATTCAGGACTGGGAAGCTGTACAAAAATGAAGGCGATTCAAATTTAGTTGCTATACTTGATACTTTGTGAAAGCAAAGTCAGTATAGATAAACACCAAAAGTTAGTCTCACGGAGCATCTTGCATGCATTGCCAGGTTGCTGTCGAATGCTTTTTTAAATTGTTAGGGATTTTTGTGTCATGTTTTTTTTTTCAAACACTCAACTCGTATTTTATGCTCTCATCGAAATTTGAATGTTTAAAACGTTCCGTCTGTTGGTGGTTCAGAAAGAATTGATACGTTGAAAGTTTCCTAACCAATAAAAGTCGATCAGAAAAATTACTCAATTTAGTTCAATTCCTGTTGACAGTATACTACACTTTAAGGTGGACAAGTGCGCCCAATATAAGCCCCTTGTGTTCTAACTCTCAACCATCGCATGCGATTCTCTTGCAGATTGAGGAAAGGCCTCAACTTGATTCAAAGTAAAGTGGACTACTGGATCGTTTGAAACTTTCCCTTGTTCACACGTGCACTTTTGTATTTCCGCTGGTTAATTTCCTATTTCATTCAAGTTCGACAGCAAACAAACTTATTATTTGACACTTCAAATATCTCATATCACGAATACCTACATACCGACAAAAGACTTGCCAGATCGACCCCAGCCTTCTCGAGAAATATATTTATATTATTTCATTTAAGTTATCTGCTTGTGTAGCCATCAATCATTCTTCAGCTCAAGTACCAAGTAAGGTCAAGTGTGTGTCATAATGATGCACTTGAGAGTCTCCCAAGTCTGACCTTATTTCTAAGACCATTGAGACGTTGAATAATGTCAGAGATGTAAATGATGTCCTCCTTCCAAGTGCGCCATCCTTTGGAATAAAATGTGTAATATCTTGCATGTCGTCGTTCGTCGTTTGCTTCTCTTCATTCATAGCGTTCAGAGTGAAAAGGATGTTTTAAGAAAAATGTCATTACCACTCAAAGGCATTGTTCGCTTGGCATGGTATTCAACATCATCGTCCTGTGCTGTTCGAGCGAGAACCTAGATAAAATGAGAGAAAGTCAAATCAAACCTCCTTTCAGTTGCATTCGGCGTGGTAAACCTAAATTTTTACTTGTCACTTCTTGTTCATTGTGAGGTGGGTTTTATTGCTACGAGTGCGGGGAGTCGTCAACAAAAGGACGTCGATTGATGATGATGCAAGTAAGACCAAGGAAGCTCTGCCTAAAGTTAAAACACTTTGAAATCTGTTTGTGACGCCCTCACTTAATTGGCATTGTAGACACTCACACTGACAGGTAACCGTGTTTGTCAAACCCATTTCCGTCTAAAGGCCCCGGAAATTGAGTGAACCCCACATAGTGTGCACTTATGTCCACAACAGATATATGCAGTATGCCTCAAACCATAGCGTACCGTGTAATTGGCATGAGGTCATTTATATTCGATTCGAGACTATTTCGAATTACCTGGATCTGCATTGAACTGAACCGCAGAACAACAACAGTAGCGAGGGCTGTGAGTCCTTGTCACCAAGCACACAGGGGACACGGGTTCATGGGAATGGCAAATTAACTACAGCGTCGGAACAGGGAACACGGGATGCATTGTTTGGAAATTGTGCAATTAATTAAGAATGCAATTAGTTTTTCGGGCGAGAATTGAAATTTCGATGTGGAAAGCCACGAACTGTCTGTGCTAAGGCGGCAGCTATGTTATTTTCATTGCATACTGCCGCACACTTAAAAGGGCACAACAAAGGATAATGAAGGCTGAAGAGGCATCGACCATGTGTGAATTGGGACATGAAAATCGTCGCTGCCATACAATTACCGCATGCGTTTTTCGGGGGTAAAATAACTTGACGTAAATTAGTGCGACTCTTTGTTGGCGGACCACAGAATAGCGCGTTCTGTGATGTAATGTGGCGAGGACGATTATGTCATTGCGAACGTAAATAGCAATGCGTTGCAATTTTGTGACGGTTGGTTTTGATTGGCTACCACGCAGAAAATGAGGAGAAGCTTCGTCGGCCGTTAGAAACCCTCATTCGCTTATACAAGGTGGCGCAAAAGTAATCCTCCTATCAGAAAATGCTATAAATTTTGCGATTGGCCCCCAATGTCTGTTCTGTTTTGACATTTGTGTAGTAAACACATGCGAAATACACGTTAATAAACAATGTTACGCTACACTGCTCCAGAACGCGGAATATTGGTGACTATTTATTTGAGCAATAATCGGTCGGTGACTTTGGCACAACGTGAATTTCGTCGCAGATTTCCTAGCCGTCCAACGCCTACTGGTGAAACACTGCGACATTTAGCCGCTCGCCTCGAAGAGACTGGCACAACACGAGACGTTGCCAAGAGTGGCGGGCCCCGGAGCGCCCGTTGTGCCGAGAATATCGCCTCTGTTGACGCGGCCATTTTTTTTCGAGAACGCCGCTGGTCAAACGACAACAGTGAACGGTGCGCGCTATAGGGACATGTTTACCGATTTTTTTCTACCGCAATTGGACGCTTTAGGACTGGAAGACATGTGGTTCCAACAGGAGGAACTACGGCACACACTGCGCGAGCCACAACCGATATTCTGAAAGCTAGCCCGCAAGATCGCCTGATTTGACCGCTCCAGACTTCTTTTTGTGGGGCTTTTTGAAGTCGCGGGTTTATGTCAACAAGCCTCAGACTCTTGCAGCTCTTAAAGACAATATCCGTCAAGAATGTGAGGACCTATCGCCGGAAGTTTTGGCCAAAGTGATGGAAAATGTCATAAAAAGGGCTCAAATGACAATCAACTGTGGCGGCGGCCATTTACATGACATTATATTCTCGACTTGATGTAAAAAAAATTAAAAGACCAAATAAAAATAATCCACAAGAAGAATCAAAGTTTTTCATTTTTTTTTTAAATTACAGCCAAAAAACATCGGAAGGTTATTTTTGCGCCACCTTGTATATTCCTTTCGAAACTAGCTCAAAATAAAAAAGTTGTTAGTGGGTAAACGGCTGCCTACATTTGTAAAGTAAATTGTATATTCCGGATATAAAACATGTGACGTGTTTAGAGTCGGGAAAATATATAAACACCCGACTATTGTTAATTCTTTATTGCCTCTACTTCTAACCGACTCTACGTAACTTCTATTATCTGTACATTTCTATGGCTCGATAGGAACTGAACTGCCTGACGGGTTTTCACTCGAAGTGTGGAGAACCGCCAGCTTGCTCATATTTAACAGAAAAAAGGCCCACACATGAGTAAACAATATAACTCATGTGTGAGTGATTCGATACATAAATAAAAGAATAAGACTCTCTGGGGAATTATATTGTGACAATAAAAAAGAAAACCTCAAGTGGCGCAATTTTGCAAACGGAAAAACGCCAAAACAAATGAATGAAAAGTTCATCAGCAGAACGCTTGAAAATTCAAGCCAATGTTATGTTTCGTTTGATTTCTTAAAGCCTTGCGCAAAATAACTCACGAAATCAAAAGCCTTATAATTGAAGACAGGAGAAGTTTTGGAACCTTTGAGGGTAACTAACTCGCCTCTCACCATTATGTCACATAGACTTAAAAATCTTGAAATAGTAAGCTGCTGATGAGTGATGACCCTGCTGAAAACTGAATGTACTTAATCCAAAGACCTGAAGCGGGTTAACTCACGCTCCATATGCAAAGAGTGTTTCTCTCGAATGTGTTATGGTACATATGGAACCTGTAAGGGAGCTGCCACGCAGTGAGCGACAGGCGACAGAACGAAGCCTAAGGTAACCCTTCTGACGCCATATTGTTATAGTGGATGACGCACGGCAATTTTCTTGTCGCTATGAAAACTGTCGTTGTAATTGCTCACATTAGCCAATAAGTTAATCTATATATATAAAAGAGAGTGTCCGAAGCGATGTAATCCCAAAACTCGAGATTGGCCGGACCGATTTTGATGATTTATACTTTGTTGGAAAGGTATTTTCTCAGTACGGGTTTAAAAAAAAAATCAAAATTTCAAAATGTCAAATGTCACCCAGCGTGTTAGGACAGGTTTTTTTCGATTTTTTTCAATTTTTTTTTTTCATTTTGTATTTATTTATTTTGGCAACAACCAAAAAAAGAATCAAATTTGAATGTAACATATCGTATCACAATTGAACTGTCAGATAGACACGCAACGTAACGCCATCGATTATCGATCAATGGAGAAGCCAATTTTGTTTCATGTGTGGTGGCGCTGTCCACGTTGACTGTGCCTTTTGATTCAGTTGCGCAGTTTCTTCATTCGGTGCTGTTTCAGCGTTCATATTGCACTTTGCGAATTCGTGGTTTGTTCGATCGAATAACGTTTGCCGGCCATTGCGCATTACAGATTCGGATTCATTGCGATTTTGTGAATTAAAATTGATAGTAAGAATATAGAGAAGAATAGAAATGAGTCTATTCATATTGGACTATTTTCATTGCATTTGAACAGTGGCGATTGTTGTTTTGTTTGTTTTGTTTTAAAAAGTTTAAATTCGGAAAATTCTCAACAGGTGGCGCTGTAGGCATATTTCGTTTTTCATCCATCTCATTCTATGAATATATTTCAAAATGAGTCGCATTGGGTTTGAATTGATGGTCTTTTAATGCGTGAACCGATTTTGTTTCTGGAAATTTCAAATGAAAGGTGACGTCAACACCAAGGTTTGTATGGATATACGGTCTTTGTATGTTTATTGGTTATAAGAGTTACAGGCATTTTAGTGAACATTCCTGTGCTGTCGACCTCCGAAACCCCTCAATCGATTTAAATGAAATTTTGTGGATGTGTATGGTTGGTTGCAGCTTAAGGGACAGGATAGTTTTGGAACCGGTAGGTGGCGCTGATGTCGATGTTTCTCTGCTTTGGGGTGGTGGGCGCAGATGGCAAGAATTAAAGACTGTGTTATGTGGCATGTGGCCTGTGTGTGCGTAGACCGTGGGGCACATTTCGCTTGGTAGAAAGTAGGGAGGTATAATGTGTTCATTATTCGTATACTAGCCAGCATACTAACCACTGAGCCACCGTGTTCACAAGTCGCAACTACTGTTATTTAATGTTTTATAGCACCTTCATCGAATGTGAAGTGGGAAAAAAATTATCTGAACGGGGATTCTTACTTCCCGGGCAAACTTCGGACAACCGCCATGACATACCGCACGATTTAAAAAAAAAAAACATAAGCTCGATCATGGGCAATCGTGTTTCGGGATGTCCTCGGTCGAATGGCAGAAGCGAGGATTGCCGATTGCCCACACTCTGCCTTGGTTGATTGAGTTAATTGAAAAAATCCGACCGGACCAACTCAATTAAATCAGTAGCACGGAAAAATCGATCACGAAGCCGACCCGGAGGAAATCTATGAAGTCCTTTCTATGCATTGTACTTAATTTAATTCCAAGGGAGTTTCATTCGTTCAACAGAGAGGTTACATTTTATCATAAAAATTTTATAGCAAAATTAATTTTAGGCGGTACGAAGTTCGCCGGGTCAGCTAGTATGCCTATATATAGTTCGCGCAACAGGTCCGTATGAACCTTAGGCCTAACTTCTCACAACCATTCGGCTTGTGTGAGGTTTTATTTTTGGGATGAATGGAAGGGATCTACAATTTTATACTTCTCACAACCATTCGTCTTGTGTGAGTTTTAATTTTTGGGACGAATGGAAGGGATCTACAATTTTATGCCGAGTCCAAACGGCCAATTGAGAAACTCTTTCATGACAGTCATACTCTCGGATGTTTGTCAGACATTCGCGAGAGGTGGCGCAGTGGAAAAAAAACCTTAAGTTGGAATTTGGGGTTTTTCGGGACTCCAACCAGGGACCCCTCGCTTAGTAGTCCAACACACTAACCGCTAAGCCACTGCGCCGTCAGTTGCTGACAGCTTATTGTTGTGACACAAGAAAACTTATTTAAGACGACATAATATTGCCGAGAAGGTCTTGGTATGAACACCATTGGTAACAACTGATCTATGTACAAACTTTTCCCTCTGAGAGGCACTTGTGAGGTTTGTCTTTAACTGTAAGGTTTGTCTGCAAACCAAATAAGTTTGTATATCGCAAAAAGCGTAATTCAGAAAATTTTATATATCTTTCAAATAAATCGGCCGATTTCGGTGAAATAAAAACCATGTGCTGGTCCATATTACACATCCCATACTTTCCAAGGAATCCAAACGAAATGGGCTATTGGTCTTAACACGATGCGTGGTCGAATCCACATCCTAAGAGACAGTCCTTACAACTTTACTCTATTCATATTAATTATTTAAATGTACGTATATACAATGCCAAAGCGGCATAGACTTGTGAGCCTGCCTATAAAAACTCACAACACCTATTTTTATAGTTCTTATTCAACTTTTCAATTCGGATCTTCCGCTTTCCCTTATTAATCCTTACAATCAGCCTCAATTTAAGCGGCACTTATACTCAAAACATCAAACCACCGAACTAAATTTTGTGGATATTTAGAAATCAAACATGCAAATTCCCAGTGTTACTGTCATCAATGAGGATAATGCCTTGGCCCTCGTCAAATGGGTGTATTAGCCAAACACCTGACCTATACAAGAGGCCACACTAAACTGTAACTCAAAGAGAGGCGGGCTAGCCCTCCTCATTCTAGGATGGAACATTGAAATTTGCAAAGCACATTAAGCCGGTCGAAATCTCTATGAAAAAACAACAGAACGACATTCATCACCATTATTGGCTATTCCATTGATTTATTCACTCGAACTAGCCCCGTTGATGGCAGTCCCAAATTTCGAACCTACATCAACGTTTCAGACATCAATCGATTTGACAACAACTCATCAAAGCCTTCCGTCGGTGAAAATTTGTTAGGGGTGGCATATTTCCCTATACCAAAGCCGCTTGTATTCAATTTCCATCGGAAAATCGGCTTCCCTCTCTGAGAGAGACGAATCCAATCTCCACTTTCCAAAAAATCAGTTTTCCTGTGCACTCTCTTTGAAATATTGAGAAATATCATCATTTAAGAGAATTCTTTCCTTGATACACACAAATTGCTGGAAACATCCCTCAAAGGATGTGCGCTGGGAAATAGTGGGAAATAAAATCTCTTTCACAAAATTTCCCCACCAAACGTACAGACCAGAGACTAGAGAGTTGGCTGCGGGAAATTTCCCAAGGTAGGCCACCTGGCTACTGGAAATAGGAACCTGTCGCACAGCAAACGCCCGCGAAAGAAGGTTGCTCTTGCTTTCAATGTCTGTACAAGGAAGCGAATAACTCCTTTCAAAACACTCACCTCTAGAGACCTGTAACCGGTATGCCAATATCTACCACTCTCTCCACTAATTTTCAGCACTGTTCATGCAGATTAAAAACATAAAATAAAAGTACAAATATCTTGGACAGTAAAATATTTAACAACTCATTTCTGTTTTAATATTTCGCCGGGCGGTTTGTTTCGCTGCAATTACATTTTAACACCGCCGGATGTGTGTGTGCACAGGAAAATAAAACCCCCTACATCGACTCGCAGTCGATATTCAAAGATAAAAATAAAAAAAAAAATGCATTAATAAATATAAAATGAATTCCATTCACATTAAGTGCTGAATATAAAACTTTTGTTGCCGGTTGAGTGGATTTTACATTATTTTTGAAAATATTTAGCGTTTCGCCTGTGCACGAAGTATGAGGAATTGAAAAATGTAAAATTCATCCGATGGATGAAATCGGAAGGAACTTCGCAGGATATTTAACCCAGGGGTGGCGACACACTGTTTCGTGGATCGGCAAATTAATAGTGAGCAAAAGGAAAGGGCTTTAACGATTTGATTCGATTTTTTTAACCAAAGAGTTTCTTTTTTTTTTTTTTTGACTGAATTATGGGTTCAATTGGAATGGTATTTAAACTGTTTGAGTTCATCGAGGTAGAATACACAGTTTGGTAAATTTATGTCAAAAATAAAATTGAAAATATAACTGACGATTTTATAACTTACTTAATTTACCAACAGACGCTTCAACCAACTCGGTCCGTGGCTAGATAGAATCACATAATATTATTATGAAGGCAAGGTCGCTCTTCAATTGTGTGTACCATCTATGGGGCGGTCTTTCTCCATCCCACGTTGCCACTCTTCGAAGACTCTTCGAGCTTAGAAGATCGCAGCCAGATCGCGCGATTATTTGTAAGTTTTTCGACAGTAAAATTCGTCGTTGAATTTTTGCCAACTCACTCAATGTCCAGGGGCGATGTTTTGACAGTAAAATTGGTTGTTGAATTTTTTCCACGGCACTCCATCGACTGGACCGTAAATCATCCAATGATTTTTTCTCGAAAAAATATCAGAAGAGCAATGAACATATGAGAAGGTCCACACCACTTCATCATATTTTACTAAGATCGAGCTGAATTGGGTCTTGTGTAGTGGGTTCTCCAATGGTGAAGGAAAAGCGATTGAAAGGAGTGATTCTTCGATGGATCTCTGGGACGGTGTCATGTTGGGAGGTAACTGTGGGTTCCAAGTGGACTAGGTCTTCAACTACTTTAAAGGGTATATTAATCCATTGTGACATCTTCAGAGTTCCTTTTTAAGGGCATTTTGCCCCAATTGACAGGCAGACTTATCTCCGACACAAAACAAAATCGTACCAAAGACAGCTCGAAGTGTCCTCCTCATACTCATAGTTTCAATATCAGTATACAATGCGAACAGGTGAAAGGCAAATTTTCACCTCGAGGCAAGTGTCGTGCAACTGCCTCCAAAGTGATTTAAAAGGAGTGGCAGCGCTTCACCTTGTCTTAAACTTTCTTCAACATCAAAGGGTTCAGTGGAGTGCTTTCCGTTTGCTATGGAGTCAGTTTTTGTTTTTGTTTCTTGTAATAAATGTCATCCTATAAAGATGAGGGATCGTTTGAAAGTAGTATGCAATTTGTTTTCATCCCTACGAAGGCTGTATACAAGGTGGCGCAAAACTTATCACCCTATTGAAAGATGTTACATTTTTTGCAAATGGCGTCGTACGTCAATCATGTTTGACATTTATAAACTAGACAGCTGCAGTATAAAACAGACAATGGAGCGCTGTACTCCGCTAGAGCGTGGAATAATTAATGGATATTTTAAAGGAATTGTTTCCTGGTTGCGTAATTTCCCGTTCTACCGATTTGACATGGCCAACAAGATCGCAGACTTATTTCTTTGGGGCTACTTGAATTCGTGGGTTTTTGCCAACAAGCCTCAGTCAATCGCAGCCCTTAAGGAGTATATTCGACAGGAATGCGAACAGTTATCACTACGAAAACGGACACAAATGTTGTGATACACACTAGCGGCAGACACTTGACTTGGATATCAGCTAAGAGGAAAAAATTGTAAACGTCCAAATAAAGATTTCCATAGATGAAAATCATTTTTTTCTTATTTAGTGAAAAACTAATTCAAAAACAAAATTGAATGAATAATTGTGCGCCATCCTGTAGTAGGTGACCTTCAAGTCGATAAAGAGGTAGAGACATAGTGCCCCTCCTAACCGCAGAGAAATTTGTTCACATGATTATTCAATGCCCAGAGGCGCTTCTTTAGTTTGTTTGGAACTCGATGTTTCAAGCTACCCAAAACCGTTTCTGTTCAATCACCCGTAGATATATTTACTTCCATTCCCATGGCTTCATCAGTTTTCACTCCCAATCTAATCAGAATCCACTTAGGGTCACCCAAACCACACGGCACACACCTCTTATCCACCCCAAGTTGGTTATTATTTTCTGCATCTTTAACTACTATACATGTATCTGAACACACATTAATCGTAAGCGCGCACAGCTCACAATATGGCGTTTACACGCAAAGCTGCGATAAAACTTTTCTCCTAAGTGGATGTCGGTTGGAATATGCCAACGAACTGCTGGCGGACTATAGCGTCTCAAAATACTGCGAATATAAATACCCAACATTAATAATGTGTCAAAACTTTATCCGAAACACTTGTTCACACATTCATGTTTTCAAGAACTGGAATGCCATCGGCCTCCCTCTTTATCCCTATATTAATTAATCTTTTCCTACTTCCCTACATATGACACTTGCCCTTTAATGCGACAAGTTTTTTCCGAACTGAATGCAAAACTTTCTCCATGTGTGATTATGACATTCAATAGGGGTTTAGGGTTGGTGAGATATTTGTTGAAACAGAAATGATGAGAGCGGCAACCCATCAAACAACGCACCAGGACTCATCCGTGCACGACAATCGACAACTACAATGGCAGGGAATATATCAAAATTGATCTGTTGCAAAAGAATCAAATATATATCGTTAATTGTCGATCGTAAAATTGCTATCTGGTCCTGTGCAGGTTGGGACTGTTACTGTTAGATATATATTTTTACGACTTTTTGTATTTATAGTTCACGTTGTTAGTGTTGTTGGTATAAATGTAGTTGCCGAGCATGACTAGAGAATGAGGTTGAGGACATTAATGCGGTTGATTGTTCAGTGGACTTTGTGTGTAATTGACGATTTTATTTGCCCGGGGCTTAGCTTTATTGGCAGTTTGGGTTTCGAACTGATAAACATCCTGTTAGGAGGAATCTAATTTTGCAACTTCAACAATTGCCTTAGGCGGTGATTTATAATGATTTGTGAATGTGGTAAAGGACAGAGAGAAGAACTTATGAAGTTGTTTGCACACCGGAACATATGTCATCAGGGTGACTTCGACAATGAGTACTTACTTGCCGGGGGCTAGATGGCTTAAGAAGATGTCTTTAATTTAAATAATGCTCATAAGTGTTACTGCATTCTGTAGAGCGAACTATGGTAGCTATGATAAGGAAAGGCATTGCCCCACTAATCATAAAATGGGTTCTAAACATGTTAGAAAGCAGAATCAATAATCTGGCGTATGGAAGCTTACAAAACACTGTTAAGGCCACTAGGCGCTGTCCTCAAGGGGGAGTACTTTCCCCTCTTCCGTGGACTTTAGTCATAGATGAACTCCTAGACCACCTCACACAATCGGGGTACATAATACAAGGTTATACAGATGATGTAGTAATCACTGTTAGGGGCAAGCATGATTCCACGATATCTGAGATCATGCAAAGGGCCCTAAACTTAACTTACAGATGGTGTCACGACAAATAATTGACCATAAATCCCTCAAAAACAGTCATGATACCATTCTCAAGAAAGAGAAAACTAGAACTGAAACCGATCAAGATGAAAAATGAAGTTATCAACTTATCAGGAGAGGTAAAATACCTAGGAGTAATCCTAGACAAGACTCTTACCTGAAATTCACACCTTGATCAAGTCACCAAGAAGGCGACAAAGGCAATTTACATGTGCCATCGCCTTTACGACAAAACCTGGGGCTTAAAGCCAAAAATGATCTATTGGTCATACAACACGATCATCAAGCCAATGATCACCTAAGCAGCGTTATCATGGTGGCCAAAAATCGAACAAATAACGGCCCAACAAAAACTTAACAAGATATATCGCTTAGCATGCGTTGGTATAACGGGGGCAATGAAAACTTGTCCAACAGCAGCTATAGGAGCAATGCTCAGCCCGACGCCTTTATATATATCTGTAAAGAAGGAAGCTGGTCTTAGTGCCCTTAGGCTCCCTGATATATCAAATCTTAAAGCAGGAAACCTCACAGGACACCTTCGGGTACTGCAAATGCTTCAAGATGATCCTGTGATCATGGTATCAGACACCATGCTTAAAAAGCTTCACTTCTCCAGGAAATGTAAGATACTAATATCTGATAGAAGTGCCTGGGGAACCAATCAATTTATAATACCATCAGGATCACAAATCTGGTACACTGACGGTTCAAAGATGGAAGATGACGCAACCGGTGCCGGGATCTATGGGCCTAGGTTCCAAAGAGCTATAGCACTGGGGAAATCACCAGACATCTTTCAAGCGGAGGTACACGCCATAGAGATAAGTGTCCGAGAATGCCTACGTAGGCGCACTAAATGTGCCCGCATATACATCCTCTCAGACAGTCAAGCTGCTCTTAAGGCCCTAAGATCGTACTCGATCAGGTCAAAACTCGTTTTAGAATGTTTTAATCTCCTCGAGGATCTGGCCAAGGACAACATCGTCACCGTTGCCTGGATACCGGGTCATGAAGGATTTGAGGGAAATGAACGAGCGGATTGCCTGGCAAGAAGAGGCGCATCACGCCTGCTCATTGGTCCTGAGCCCTACTTCGGGTTACCTTTGAGTTACGTACACTCAAAATTCAGAAAATGGGAAGATGACCACCTTGCCGAATACTGGACGGAATGCAAAGGACAGAGGCAGGCAAAAAGATTCATAAGCCAAGCTCGTAGTAAGACAAAAAAGTTACTTGAGCTAAGCAAAGAAGATCTAAGGATAATAACGGGTTTACTGGTCACTGGCCACTGAGATACCATCTCAAAAAAATGGGACTTTCCGACGATGACTCCTGTCGACTCTGCGGAGAAGAGGAGGAAACAACGGAACACATACTCTGCGAATGCCCTGCTGTGGACAGGGGCAGAGTGATCCATATGCAAAGGGCGTATTTAAGTCCTGCAGACATAGGAAGCATGGAACCAAGAAGGATACTGAGGTTTATAAAGAGCCTCAACAGCTCCCTGGGTTAAATAAAAAAAGCCAACACAATAGATCTCTTCTGGTCGCAGTGTACAGGGCCTATTCCTTACAATACAATACAATGGTAGGTGATAATTTAAAGGGCGTCTTAGACGAATAGGTTTTCGGTCAATACTTTCCGATTTGGTTAGCGGAAGATGTCATGCTCTTACTGTACAAGACTGTCCACAAGCTCTATTTTTCCTTTGGTGTGTTTTTAAACCTTTGGAAGTGCAAGTTCTACATGTCAGTTGCTCTGAAGGTATACATTAGAAGGAAGCCCTTTTTAGGAATACCTTAATCGGCTGGGTCCATCCCTATGACCCAGTAGCGTGAGCCTGATGAAATTCTTCAAATTCCAAATCGGGTTAATGTCGACGGGTCTTTTAAGTAGTTCAACCTTCAACACTGTATTCTTTTATCTGCATGCGTCCTTCGTAACCATATATATAACATTCTATCTATGGGCTACCATAGGGAAGCCATCTTAGACCTCTAGTATTTCTTTTTAAAGGTGTATAGCTACCAAGAAAAATTAAATGTTTTTAATTATGGTATTACCAAGGTATTGACTTTGTAAGAAATACATTTGTATGCCCTTATAGTTGAGGTATGATTTGTCGACTAAAGCGCCATCTGGAACGCTCTCTTTTAAGTAATTTTTTAGAACAACCGGTAGTCTTTCAAAAGTCTATTCTTATGTTCAAATTGGAAAACAAAATTCCACTCCTACTCTTAAGGTGGCAAGCTGAGAACAAATCGGTTATTGTTGTCAGCTGTAAAATTATTATCTGAATTGTCGACTAAAGCGCCATCTGTCAGGCTCATTTTTAAGTAGATTTTGGAGCGACTGGTGGCGTTTTACTTATATTCAAATCTACTCCTATACTTGAAGTGGAAAACTTAGGTAAGCACAAATCAGTTGTCAGCTGTAAAATGGGTTATCGCTGGAAAGGTGTTGCCAGTTCGAAAAACAATCCTCTAAAAAGGACATTATTATTTACACTCTTAGCTGATGAAAATGTCAAATTGTCAATTATGTGTCCCGCTTAAGTTAACTCTACAATTCGTTTATTATTTTTCAACTCAATTACGGCCTTGTCTTACTAGGACCGGCGGAAATTTCTTAGCTGTCATACAGCACTTTGTCTTCAGTTCACTCTTTTATTGCCTTAAGCTGAAGTTAAGACACATTGGAAGGAAAAACGAAATTTCGAGTTCTGCAGAAAATTGCGTTTTTCAGCCATGTGTTATTTTTTAAACAAAAAATTAAATTGGGCAATAATATTGGGGTCATATTTCATCGAAAAAATTAAAAAAAAAACCGCCGTTGATGGCTAATTACAGGCAGCTACAAATCTTTTAACTGAGCCCCTGAAGTTTAGCCAACGAAGACCCAATAAAATAAGATAAGCTACTCATCAGTGAATACCAAAAGACTTGTCGTGGCCAAAAACGTCAGATGGAAAGCTAACAACATTTGATAGAGTGTATCTTTGAAAACGCCACTCATCCTACTTCCGCAGAGGAACAAAAACAATCCCCACACAGACATAGTTCCTTGTAATCCCAATAATAATAATAAACAATTCATTATTCGAAATTAAACAGTTGAGACACGATAGTCATCGCACAGAAAATTCAAAACACTAATAGCAAAAAAATGCATGTTACTTATTTAATAGGTGGCTTAATTTGAAAACAAGTCAATATAATGTCAACAGTTTTTGAGCCGCACCCTGCTTACGTATCGGCGCTGCAATTACGATTGTCTATATGCGATATGAGAGCCACTTTCGTCAGATACTCGACCAATCTGACTGCTGGTGAGTGTCGACTTTATGAATTATTCAGCTGGAAATGATTGGAAAGGGCGCTGTAACCATTTTCATATGATTTGGTATTCAAATTGTGACAATTGGGTTGGTATACAATTTCCGTTGAGCTATTTTATTTAGTCTGTTGAAGGAATCGAAGAAAGGGACATTTGGCCTTTGTTTATTAGCTTTGATGAAGCATCGAAAAATGCTGCTTATTTAACTTGCAAATAATTGTTTGTTGGCCCTTTCTCCAGGACTGGCTTCGGTTTCGGAAACTCCCTTAACTACGGAAATTTTTTTATGTGGGTCATCCCTATTAGGTCCGATTTCCGATTGACACAGTGAATAGAGGGAACGTTTTTCGTTTCCTATCGATGCACAGGTTGGGGTCACAATAAAGTCGATCATTCCTCGAGAGGATCATTCCAAGTGTAGTATTTCCAATAATCCTCCCAGTAAAAATTTAATAAATAAATAAAAATCGTTCTTTTAATATTTCATTGGAATTTTGGGGACAAATAGAATGACCTCAAAATTCATGCCAAATCAAAACGTCTATGTCATAAACTAACCATTAAATAGACTGACAGCTTGCCTACGTCTCCCCGATTAACCCCGCAGATTTTTTTCAATATAAGCCCCTCCCACCGCTCGCTATTTTACTGTCTGTGAATAAGTGTGAAGCAGCAAAAAAAAATACTGACACTCAGCAGTGTTCCTACATTGTGGCATCTCTACATTTTTGTGTGGAATTTCAATTTTCGGTAAAATTTCCATGCGTAAAACATCAAAATTGTGGGAATATCAACCATCTGACAAGAAAATATTCAAACTACATTTCACTATGAATATCAACGCACTTAATGTACATAAAAAGGAGATTTGAATTTAGCAACAATTTTCAGTAAAGAAAAATAATGATTATAATATTCGCAAACTGCGATTTTTATACTGAAGATTAATTTAATGTTATTTTCTTTCCGAAAAATACAAATTCTACTTTTGAAAGCCCGTTTTTTCATAAAAAAAAAATAGAGGTAATTTGAGTTTTGTGAAAAGGGAAAAATGAATACGCTTCGAGGGAAAAATAAAGAGAGAGTGCTAAGAACACTGACTGAGATTTAGTGTATTTCGTGAGTTGCTGTCAGCTAATGGCTGCGTTCTGAGAGTTTAAATTCGTTGTTTTATTGCACCACGATAACATTTGTATTCTATATTACAAAATTTAAAATTTCGAATGTAATCAACATAAATAAATAGAGGAATAATTGAAAAATTCATTCGTTGAAATAAAAGAAGATATTTTTGTTCCTACAATTAATGTGTCTAAAATACTCAAAATTAAGAAACACACCAAAATAATCAAAATGAAGTTTCAATGAAAAACTCAAGTATTCTTTTTATTTATAAATCAACCACATCTTGACACGTTCACTCATGAAGCTTATTCGAACATGTCTTCGTGTTGTCTCTTTTTTATGCTAGCAAATATTTTGCCGGGAATGTCAGTAGAAAAACGGCAATGGATTAATTACGATTATTATGATTTGAAATATGATTTTTGAGTTTTAATCTTTTCATGAAGATTCCATTTAATAGCGGAAAACAACAAAAAAAAACAATTAAAATTTATTAGAACATTTTAAATAATTCCATTTGAAAACAACTGTTTCAGCCAAGAAAATGAATAGTGCTAGTTTTTAATAAAAAAAAAACACAACTGAAAAGTTTTTGGTAGGCATTTTATGAATGAAAATATGTGAAAAGTAAAATAAAGTTGCAAAATTATGACTGCACGTTTATTATTGTTTCTTCACAATTTTTTTTTCTAGGAAACTGACGAATTTTTTTTACTTGATATTTTGTTTGTAATTTTTCTTACACTTTATAAAGTGACAGTACAGTTATCAGTCTCGTTTAATACTGTTGTTAATAGTTTCACCAAATCGATCTTTAAAAAAAAAATGGGAATGTGAAAGGAGAAATTGGTTGCGAAACTTAAACGAAATTCTATGCGAACAATATTTTTATATCGATATCATAAAAATAATATCTATCTATCCAAAATTCGTTATAAAAACTTAAAAAAAATATTCCTTTCTTTATATCCTGTAATTTGAACATTAATTTCTATTCAATTATAAGAAAATCAAACAAAAATTTATATAAAAAAGTAGCGAAAAATCTCAACCTGGAACTAAGAAAAACTATGGTTTACAACACAGCCCATGATATTGAAATGAGAGTCCACCTGAGGCTACCGACATGGCGGTTCAAACCGGAACCGGAAGAGTGTAGACTGTTTTTTTTTCAAGTATTTGATTAACATAGGCACAAATACATGAATTCAAACTGGGCTACATCCAAGGTGAAATTCAGCTTGTAGGCAATTTCTCTTTTTTGGCTGAAGCTGTCAGTCTATTTAATAGTTAGTTAATGGTCTATGTTTTGAAAATATTTTTTTTAAAGATGGGTATATTTTTTGAGCGTAATAATAAAATGTGAATCGTGTAGGTCCTTAAAGTGGGTATCCAAAACAAATCACGTCCCCAGTTTTGCTTCATTGTTACCACTTACTGGTGTTCTGTAGAAAAGTGCCAAACGAGTATGTAATGGTTTTTCGAATAATTCTAAAAATTTAACAATGCACTTTGTCCGAAGCTAGTTTGAAGATGAAAATACCTCCCACCTTCCGAACCAACCAATTCAAAATCAAACCAAACCATTTTTTAATCAAACAATGACCAAATTTTTCCTCTTAATTTTTTTTATGTAAAAGAAAGGACCTTCTTATCGATTTTAACAAACTTCGTGTTATATCTGTGGCCACAAACCACAACCACTTAAGTCGACTTTAGACGAAATTGAGATTTTGATGCCATTAGATTCAGCGTACTCAAATCTATTTTGTAATTTTTTTTTCAGCTTTATATCTTTAAAAAAAAAAGTGGCCACAATTTCAAAAAAAAAAAAAACAACAGCTTAAGTCATTAGAGTTGATAGAGTAAAAAAACTTTAAACTGCTCTCCTGAACAATGAGTAATACAGACTTTAGCGGTTTTGCCTTGTGACAGATATAATTATTATTAGGTGAAGCATCGATGACTTAGGCTACAATTACAACCGTGATATGGGTGTTTCAATATACTGACTTGTATAATTATAGGTCTTGAGCCTTAAGTAACATGTACGAGTTTATTCCGACTGGTAAAACATTTTCCGGTTCACAGGATATCACTTGGAGCAGTGAGAACTATGCACGAACAATTTTTTTTTACATGTCAACTCACTAGGTTGGTGACCAAGTACCTAGTGAGTTCATGTAGTTGCACGCTAGGTTCGATTTTTTGAAACCATAGTGCCAGCGATTGTATTGTGCCAGCGATAGTTTTCGGTAGAAGGTACGTCCTTGAAAGTTTGAGGGTTAATTGGAAATATTATTTCCGTTTTTTGTCCTTAAAGGGCTGTTGGTTTGCATGTTGCTTTGACCCATTTAAACGCATTCTTGTATTTATTGACTTTTAAATAATTTGTCATCATTTTTAATAGAGTTGTCAATGTAATTTCGAAATCAGTCATCAAGAACACCTAAAAGACGATTTTACACGTCTATTTGATCAGGGAATGACTTAAATATACCCCAGCGGCCTTTTCACACAATTTAAAATTCAATTTGATTTTCAGAAAGAGAACTGTCGCAGAGCATTTATATAGTCTCGGCTGGTTGTAAGAGGTTTTTCTTTATACAGTTGACAAGTGCTTTAGAGGTTTTGTTCCTTGAATTCCTTATGCATAGCATAGCACGAGTGGAAGGGTTAACAAAAAGGATTAACTTCAGGAGCTTCTGCTACACATTGGTGTGTAACTACATTTTAAACTTCTCACTAGAGAAGTTTTTTACCCATTGCGACCCGCAGTAGAAAAAAATTAATTTGTATGATAACATCTGTAAGTGCAATCAATTTGTAAAGTTTGTCCATCTGTAGTCCTGTGGATTTGAACACGCATTACGTTCAAACTGCTCACCCAATCCGTGTGGGATTCTCAAAATAAAACATACACAAAATTTCGCAATCGGTCCAATTTATTCTTAAAAAAATTTTTGATATGTCAGCACGCAGGTGCCTCTCATTGCGAAGTATTTGCGCATACAGATGGTAATCGTATGTCTTGTAATTTTCCGTTTGAAGTGGCAGATTAAAAAAATCTCTCCATCAACAACAATTCATGTGTTCGCTTTTGAAACCCTTCTTAGGAAGACATCATTAGCCACAAGCAAAGCTTCCTCGCCAAACGAAACCCTAAAGCCGATTGTAAGGCTACACAACCACTTTCAATGTACCACATGTAAGAGGAAAGTTTCCACCACTAGGAATAGGAATCGCCACGTACACCCCAACCCCAACCCAACACATCAAAAACATATTCACGTGCATTTCAGTGTTTGCAACAGTACTGATGCTTACTTGCTTAACCTCCTCAATGTGTATACCGTAGGGCATAACTCATGTACTTCTGGAGAAGTTTCACAAGAATTCCTACCAGCTATTTACATGCAAACCATGTAGACCTTAGACCATGCATCCCACAACAGAACTTGGCCGCAATTTTAAGTTCATAATTCTTGCAAGTGTATTCCGTAGTCTATACCGCCCGAGATGATGCTTGTGTTGGCTCGTGGTTGGTTGCTGATAGTGCGGTAGATATTTTGAACAACTTTATATGTACTTCTCCTCAAAATGGGTAACCTTCAGAAATTTCTTTAAACATTTTCTTTCTGTTGCACATTTTGTGCGATACATTTGTTAGAGTTTAGATGAAAAATTTAAAATATAAAATTTGATTCATGCACAGACCCACAGCCAGGGAGATCAATTTCAATTTGAGAAACACTTTACATAGATGGCATGTAAACGGAGAAGGGGTTTTTCGTTCTGTTTGCTGTTGCGGCTGACCGAATGACTTGCGGGGTCAAGGCAGTGGGCTTGGGGTAATTTGCACTGAGATTTGTAGGAAAAGTTGGACGAAGCAGTGAATATTTAAGAAGGTCCTCGCGGAGGTGTATTCGGGATAAAAAAAAATCGATTTTAGAACAATAAGTAGGATATTGTGGCTAAGGGGCTTATGATAGTCTCTTGGCAGTTGCGGTACTGCGGTACGATATTTGTAACCAAGTACTAGTTGCTATATCTTATTAAATACAAGAATTGGGTCGACTTATATCTTAAATGTAAATAACGAACAATTTTAAAGCGACCTCCAAACAAGATCCTTTTGGCCGTTTATAAATTCACAGCAAATATTTGTCGATATAAAATCGCCGAGTACCGAACGGATTATGTGAATACATCTAATCCGAAAGAAGATAATTTTTCGAAAAACCATCATAACCAATCCAAAAAATTTCTCAAATGTAGGTTTTGACCTTTAGACCTAAAGCAAGTATTTAAAAAAAAAAATATAAGTCGTATTTTTTTATTCTTAAGACGTCTTTAAGCTCCCCAATGTGGATGACATTCATGGAAATTATTCAAAAATGCATTACATTTTTTTATGTTCAAGTCATAATGTACACTTGACATTTCTTAAAGAACTTAAAGTCGCCTTTATTGGTACCGAAGTTCAAAAGACTTGGCATTTCTTAGAGAACTTTAAGTCGCCTTTATTGGTACCGAAGTTCAAAAGACTTGGCATTTCTTAAAGAACTTCAATTCGCCTTTATTGGTACCGAAGTTCAAAAGACTGGGCATTTCTTAGAGAACTTTAAGTCGCCTTTATTGGTACCGAAGTTCAAAAGACTGGGTATTTCTTAAAGAACTTAAAGTCGCCCTTATTGGTACCGAAGTTCAAAAGACTGGGCATTTCTTAAAGAACTTTAAGTCGCCTTTATTGGTACCGAAGTTCAAAAGACTGGGCATTTCTTAATGAACTTAAAGTCGCCTTTATTGGTACCGAAGTTAAAAAGACTGGGCATTTCTTAATGAACTTAAAGTCGCCTTTATTAGTACCGAAGTTCAAAAGACTGGGCATTTCTTAGAGAACTTTAAGTCGCCTTTATTAGTACCGAAGTTCAAAAGACTTGGCATTTCTTAAAGAACTTAAGGTCGCCCGAAGTTCAAAAACCGCGATGTTCAAAAACCTCTTTGGTTGCCACATTAAGCGAAGTTCGCCTGAAAATATTTTACCCTTACCTATCATAAAATGGAACATTTCACTGCATCCTTTGTCAATCCGAACCCCAAAGATAAATCGCTTGAGTGGAAGCTATATTAATGTAAATCGCGAAAATTCGATTATTATCGGTAATATTTCACTTAACATTTGACAGCTCTGCCAAGGGCGCGCCTATCCGACGTGCTATGCAAACATGTCATTCAAACCCGATCTCTGGTGTTTTAAATGCGCATTATCTTCGAGGACCAATCAATCTTTCTAAAACAGCAAACTTTTAAGGCAGCCGGCTGGTATCTCCTTTTTGTTTTAAAAACAACAAACAAAAAAAATACCTTCTCCTGAATATGATTGATGACACTTTGTTATTATATTTATTTTTTTAGGTCTAAGTACCTATCTAATATCGTAGAATTGAAAAGCTGTCTGTTCCTCTTGAATTTTTAATTCGCCATGTGCAACGCTAAAGAACAGTGCAACATGTGCTGTTGACAAAGTTTCGCTAAAGGCCAATTCAATAAGGTTTTGGCGTAATCGAGGCCATTTTGACAGGACTTGTAACTTGTCCATCAATCAACCGAAGTTTGGGTATGCACAAGAAACTATAGCCTGCTCGCGAATTAAATTTAATTCAAAATCCACAAGGGGTCGAAATTGAATTACCACCTCCATAATGCATCGCAGATTGTTCAAATCGGTATATAGCCACCGGAGCTAAGGACAGCGATCCAAATCGTCAAACAACAGTGCACCAAGAGGGATTATGCTTTATGCAAACAATCATCATAATGAACTCCATTGTTCTTAGACGCAATCTTGTTCAGCCACAGATGAGCAGTTCCCTCGAGAACATTAAATGGAAATTTATCCCCAACAAAAGAGCCAGCACGCTGTGGTACGTATTCTAATTTTTTTCGCGTGCCGAAGTTGGATTAGGTTCAGACTGTACGTAAGAATTGTATAGTTAAGGCGATTGCAATGTCCTGATGCGATGCGGTTTTAAAAATTACTAAGGCTTTGCGTTGATAGAGGAGAAGGTTTGTCCAACTGTTTTGATGTATTTTGGAGTAGTTTTTGAAAACGTTTTTCAAGAGATGTGTTTTTTTTTTGTTTCTGCAAAGTTTTGCTTCTGATGCGATGGGTTTTTTTGGACTTTACGTAGTATATTCAAGAAGGTTTGTACGTTCAACTGACTTAATCCCAAGTTCCAAGTATTCGAAATGATTCGATCAATTCCGGGATTAAGTAAAAATTTAAGCTCAAATGGGTTATATTCGAATGCTAGGTATAGTCTTTCAAAGTGCTGGCAGTTTCGACACATACATATATAACAGGTGTTAGAAATGAATTTTGCATTTAGTTTGATTGTTTTTGATGAAGAAAATCAAGGCTATCGACTTCTAGGGTGTCCATTGCTGGCTCATATCCGGCTCGAAGGACCAATGTTCAGTTCTGTTGCAAATAATTGATATATCGACCTAAGAATTGTATTTTTCCTTCACATCCTATCTTATTTAAGTGACATAAAAGCCTTGAACAATAACAGAATAGCTTAAATCGTTGTCATATTCATACATCAACTTTCACATAAACTCTTTCGACTTTTGAGAAAATCTTCAAACAATTTATCACCCTGTTGGATTTTATTTCTTTAAAATAGCAACTGCACTGCGGTTTTTCCAATCGCAGCCGTTGTCGAAAAATCTTCATTTTTGAGAATTTTCGAAAACAGAGTTTTCACCCCAACTCTTCCAACTCTTGAGAAAATCTTCAAAAAAATTGTCAACATTTTGGATTTTATTTGTCTAAACTAGCAACTGCACTGCGGTTCTCCCAATCGCAACCGTTGTCTAAAAATCTTCATTTTTGAGAATTTTCGAAAAAAGGATTTTCATCTCAACTCTTCCGACTTTTGAGAAAATCTTCAAAAAAATTGTCGACATTTTGGATTTTATTTGTCTAAACTAGCAACTGCACTGCGGTTCTCCCAATCGGAACCGTTGTCGAAAAATCTCCATTTTTGTGAATTTTCGAAAACAGAGTTTTCACCCCAACTCTTCCAACTCTTGAGAAAATCTTCAAAAAAATTGTCAACATTTTGGATTTTATTTGTCTAAACTAGCAACTGCACTGCGGTTCTCCCAATCGCAACCGTTGTCCAAAGAATCTTCATTTTTGAGAATTTTCGAAAACAGAGTTTTCACCAAACAACTCTTTCTTTCTTTAGAAAATGTTTAAAAAAAATGATCTTAATTTGGCAACTAGCAACTGCACTTCACTTTTCCCGATCGGACCCGCTGTTAAAATTTTGAACATTCGCAGTCAATTCTCCGTGTTGGACTAGTAAGCGACGGGTTACAAGTTCAACCCCAGGAAAAGTTAAAACTTACACTTTAAGGTTTTTTTCGCTGCCCCTTTCGAGAGTAGAATTGTATTAATAAAACTTCTTCCTTCTGTTAGTATAAGGACCAAACAAACGCAGACGAATAGTTATGTCACTGGTGTCTTTCCCATTTTCTGAAAGCGTACATCATGGAAAGGCATTTCTGTTCCATCTGTCAAATTGTAAAGCACACACCTTCTGGTCGATTGTTCAAGTGCATATCACTTCCCCAACTGAGCGGCAGGAAGAGGAACTACTCAATTAGTTGCAGGTATTATTGCGAATGGCACCCAATACGTTTTTATTGCCTTCCATTTGTAAAGAGAACGATTTTACTTCAGCTGTCTGCACAAAAAATTGTTGCAAGTGATGTTCAAATAAAACAATCAGTTGAGTCGACTGCCCACAGGAATTATTCTCCACAAATACGAGAAAGCCAAACCCAAACCGTATAAGGGATGATCCTTGATCGGTAAAGTTTTGATTGCAGTTGCCAAAAAAATTCAGCAAATAGAACTCTTTTCCAAGTGACAATTAGTTCAAAGATAAGAACACCTAAGTGGGACTTACCACCATAGCCCATAACACCATTTGTAGGTCCGGAATAACATCCTTACTCCTTGAAGTGGAACATCCTATATCCATTTGTTCAGCTAACATTCATGATGTTGCTCACTTCTGTTCAAGTTAAATTCCGCTCAGTTTCAAGAGCGCATTCCAAAAGACACACACAACAATATAGGAAATAAAACGCCAACCGTCTCCATTGTCAATTGTAAAGTTCGCTTTACACAAAAACCAATATCAACCCTGCCTCAAGTGTGGTCATCCTCGAATGGATTCCATTCATCAATTCAATGAATGCTGCTTGACAGAACTGAAAACATGCTCCTTTCATTCAATGAGATGGTGTTCTGCAACTGCACATCTACAAAATGTATCCGCGCCCAAGAACCTAGCTGATTTGGTTGCGTCAGTATGGCCACAACTACGCACAGCCCATTACTGACATGATTTGCAAACTTTACCAACATCGTGTTTCCCGGACAAAGCAACTCACTTGAACCACTACAGACCATCTATACCTCCATGGGTTGTCGTTCTCGGTCAGGAGGTAGGTATCCACTTTAAAGTACACAATCATAGTCGGCGCTGGTACCTACAATATGTATGTGGTACTATTACTTTGCTGGGCATGTTTAAACAATTGGTAAGTTTCAACAGCCGGAACTCCAGAAGAGTGGAAAGTGGAAACTACATTACAGGATTACTATGGTCGCTGCAGCATGGTTGCTGGAACACTTGCATGTAATCTTGCTGCGCCGCAGCGTCTATTTCCCAGTCCATTATATGGGCGCATACAATTTTGATGCGCACGGATACACCAACAGCATTACTAATGCAATTACATTACCCAGAAACCGAGAGAGGGCGAGCTCCTTTTTAACCATATTATTCACCCATCCCTTGAGAATGGGGTGGCTCTTCTTACACAGATATTCCATTTTTCCATAAACCATCAGGAATTTCAACAAAGTATTATTCAGCTGATATTCTCAGCAAATTCAAATGAAAAAAAAAAGATACTGCAAAGTAGAGACGAGGAAGCCGCCTAAGGACATCAAACATCATGCATGCGGTCGAGTCTAGAGTGGATGAACTTTTCGGGAAACTTTTTCGGTACTTTGTACGCTAAATTACTTTGGGAGGTGACCGTTAGCAAAGGCTCTTGTTGTTGGAAACACTTTTTAATTGGAAGCTAATCTGCGTTAGGCTGTTATAGTTGTTAACATTTAACAGGGACTTATGAACGCTTCCGCTTGCATCTTGGTCGAAAAATACTCGAAGCGAGGAGAAAATTCATTGTGGGCTAGGAAAAATCACAAGAAGAATTCACAGCTAAATTGGGAAGGAACAAATTTTTACAGGGAGTTAGTGAGTCTCTATGAAAGGGGACTAGTTATCGACCGATCAATTTCAACATACGGTCGTCAGAAGCTGTAGGTTGTCAAGGCTAATGATATAATTTGTACATGAAAAATTAGTGCCATTTAGGCGGCGGTTCAACCACCAACATAATCGAGCAAGCACTTGGAGTCCAACTTCTTCAACATTCGAGAACTCCAAAGTGCAAACGACGTCGACGATTATCTTGTCCCTATAGATTCAGAAGCTCGACTGTTTTGCGAGTAAAAGCTGTGAACCGGTCGGAAAATAGTTGAAAACCTATTATTGAGTAGCCAAAGCCTACAGAAGACGCCTTCGATTGTCTTGCTTAGACTTAGAATAAACAACCAGTGGTCCAATATCGCAACATCACCAAAGAGGCAGCCAACATCACCATAGGTTGCTAGTAACCCCAGATAAAGGCCACGGGTATGACGTATGATGGATGAATGTGTTTCCCAAAATAATATCCCAGAAGATGGAGGTTTGAAGATGCTGCAGCGGTAAACAAGGTCAACGAGACAGGATCACTGGCCCAGAAGTAATGTTTCCTAAGCAGTGCCACACACCACGAAGATCGAAGGTTCGAGCTGTCGAAATTGATCATCCGGAGGTTTTGTACGCAAGCCAAGTGCCTGCGGACCATAGACCGGGACATTTGCTCTTCGCAAGAAACCTATAGTCACCGAATCACTGACAATGAAATCAGGGTCGGCATTCTGTAAGGCGAAACGTTCAAACATTTTCGTTTGCACGAACAAAAATTGCTTGTGTAACCTATTGCAAATCATTCGCGCACACGAAAACCTTTGGTCGCTTCGCCCTACAGAACCTGACCCTAGCCGTCTTTCAAAAAGCTTTGAAGTCGTATATCCGATTCAACTGAAACAAAAACTATGAGTTGCTCCATCAAACCCTATGTAAAGCCATACAAATCCATATGGATTGGGTAAGCAGTTTCATCGTGACAAATCCGCATCCGAATACAAACAGACGAATTGCGAAAAAAAAAAACTTTGCAAAAATTTTGTTTTGAGTGACTTACTGTGAATCTAGAAATTTGTGACTATTATCCAAATTTAGTTATTTTGGTAGTCACCACAAGGTATATTTGACTCAATTTTGTGTCGATAAAAGCATTCCAATAGGATGGTAACTATTTGGCATTTTTGTTGCGATTTCACGACTCAAAGATACAAATGTCCTTTACGGTAACCTAATAAAACACACAAAAACTGTGAGGCTTCCATTTAGTGTTACCACTCATCAGCTACGCAAATTAACTGCGCATTGTGACCATTAATTGCTACTATAATATTTTGGCGCTTTTTCTGCAAACAATCTTCACACATACTACCAACCTATGTCTGCTGTAGGTGTACGCAGACGAAGTTGGTACAACATTTATACTCACACACACAGCATGCACCTTTTAATGGAAGTATGCACGGATATGACATTCCTCAACCAGTGTAAAGTACCTACACAGGGTGGCATGGCAAAAAAAAATCTTGAATGGTTTTATGATGAATATCTTAAAAGAGTGGATATATGTAATTTAGATTTTTTTGTATATTATTATAATATGTTTATCTTTTAATTAAAGTTGCCCCAAAAGAATTTGTTTTCATTTAAAATATCGTATTGAAAATTACTTGAAAATGGAGTATAACATTAAATAAACTTTTTAGTTTACTTTTACTACTTGCGACGCGCTTTCTGTCTTGTTACTCCTTGACTTTTTTTTTATTTTACCTACGTGAACTATATAGATCACTGATTTCCATGGCTTAAAACAATAGTACGAGATCCAACAGTTGTTGTAAACAATGGAAATCAAAGACTAGTATCGCTTGTGGTCGAAAATCGACCATAACTTTTATAAGAAAATAAAGTCCGTCCAGACTTAATTGTAAATTTAATGCGCAGGTCCTTTATAGGCGTTTTTCTTGTTTAGTTCAGAGCTGAGCTCTGAACCGAGCTCGAGCATTATGAGCGTTCTCTGAAACGAGCGAGTGTACTCAGATCGTTCTGATGTATTTATGAAACACACTTGAGCACATAGCTGTCATTTGTAATAAAGTATATGTATAAATTGAATATTTATTAATTGTTGTTTATTAAATTGGTAAACCTTCAGTTCCAGAGCAACAAGGTTCCTCCGCCATTTCAATTATTTTGTTTATCCTGTTTTTTTTTCTGTCAAATGTGCCTGTAAGTGTGTAATCAGCTTTATACTCAGACTGCTCAGTCAATTTATTCTGAGCTCATAGAGCGCGCTCTGATTATGATCTGAGAGAAAAAAGAAACACAAATTCTGAGCTCTGATGTATCTGAGCTAAAAAAGAAACACGAGCTTTTTGTATAACAGTTCAGGTTGTGCTCTGAACTAAAAAAGAAAAACGAATTATATTCGATATTCTATTCCCCTTGCGACATACAAAAGAGTCTTGCAACAACACATCAAGCAAAAAAAAGGAACGCAGCAGCGTTGCCGCTAAATTTTTTTTTTAAATGGGAATGAAAACAGACCCGCGCTTAAAAAGGGCCCCCATAAAATTCCAATGTAGCAACCCAAAAACACATCTATTTATTTAAATGGCAAAAAAGTGGAGAAAAGCTTTAACAATTTCATTTGATCAAAAATGCGCTTAAGAGAAAATATTCAACTCCTTTTGGACGGACTATAACACTTTATTAATAAATAAGTGTTGGTTTAATTGCCTTTCATTTATTAAAAGTACTTAAAAAGTGTACGGAATATTTGGATGTTCAAATAATTTATACCGAAAAAGATCGCGCAGATAATCACCCGTATCAAGGTATCCGTTCGGAACGGAATTTTCTCCGATTTTTGCGAAGTCGGAGAAAATCCATTCGAGATATTCGTTCCTACTTCCAACACAAAACTTTCGTAAAAATTCTCCGATGACGCATATAGCAAACCTTGTCGCATTGCGTGGAAGCTACACGGCACATTTTTTCCGAAGCTCTGGTGAATGAATGAAACAATTAATTAATTAAGTGTGCAAAATAAAAAATTTGTATAAGAATAGTGAAAATTTAAGAAAAGCTAGAATATCGCTATAATTAAATTTACACTATTTTTACACCAAAATGCGATTATCCAGATTACGCCAAATATTATAATTTTTTTTAACACATAAATATGTTACTGAAGTAATTTTAGAAATAGAAAATTTTCCTGCGGCTAGAAAAAATTGCCATATGGACTGCAAACATTATATTTATTAAGTTGAACCTTCGTATAACAAATCTACTCTCAAATATTTTCACTTTATTTTGTCGCTTTTAACAAACCAGACTAGCAGTATCAAAAATTAAAGGCGAAAACATTTTAAAATTTTGAAAATCCGTTTCTTAATATTTTAGACAAACTTTTGTTAAATATTCTCATAAGGCATAAAATCAATAGAATAAATCATTTAATAAATATTAGGACTAAGGGCCGTTTGCTGATACGACTCATACCGAATTAAGTGCCACTTAAAGTCTTATGTGACAGGCAATGACCTAAAAAAGTAGCCTATAAGTATTTAAGTAGAACTTAAATGGTTAAGAGTCGTATGAGCAAACGGCGATAAATGATAATAAACACAACTAAAAAAAAAACGCCTCCTCAAAGTATGTACAATACATGCGCCCTACCTAAAGAAAGGCACATGGCGATGGCAGGAAAATGGCCGCTTTCGGATTCTAATTATTGGGATCCATTATCAACACAATAAGTTCATTTTTGAATTATTGAAATTCGAAACATCTTTCGTTTTTTTAAATACAAATACATACTAAATAGAAGAGATGATGGTGATGGAAATAAAATAATAAAGTATTCAAGTTTTTAAAAGTTTCTTGAAAATTAAAAAACAAAACAAAATATATATTGATAGATTTAAGGCCGAAAGGCAATAGTTTTAAGCATATTGTTAAGTTTAGAGCGCTCGCTAAGGGCCAGTAAGCTAGAATAAGATAAATGTTAGTTTTAAATTAGATTTAATCGTTTTTGTCTAGGATATAAGTTTAAAGATTGAATAAATAAAAAATGAATTTAAAAAAAAAAAAAAAAAAGATGATGGTTTTTAATTTGGTATTATAACCATTACAAGGATTTTGAAAGGCCCTGGGAAAATGAAAACAGTTTGGAAATAAAACTGAGTATTATAAATAGGTAGGTACTCAATATTTCCTGGGCGCGTTAATTTTTACCACTACAACTTATTGACAGTTGTGATAAAACTAATTTTCGTTTGAATATTTCACGCGGGTACGAAGAAATGCAATTATTAAATGCACATAGTATTACCTGTATACAATTTTCTTTTCCTCATATTTTCTTCTTTATTTTAGCATCCCCATTAAAGTATAAGGGTTATGTGTGTAAATTTCTAATTGGTATCAGCATTGACTTATATGGACTTAGACAACTTCGCGTTGGTTCCAACATAAGCACTAGCTCTCGTGGTTCGGAGCGGAATAAATTGGAAACTCACATCTGACCATTTCGTTGCAAATCGTTTTGCATAGGCTTTAAGCTTAGTATTCTGCTCGCGCTAAATTGTATCTTCCATACAAAAATGTCTGCAAAGATAGAATTTAGCGAGGCAGTTTAGCAAAGCAGTATCCTGTTCGCTCGGTAAATTCTTAACTTCATATAGATGGACCGATGACAAGTCTCCACTCAATTAGCTCGCGAAATAAATGTACGGTACATTAAATTGAAGATACATTTTGACAGAAGAAAAATGAGGAATTTTGTGTTGTGATTATTATGGATTTTTTTTGGTGGAAGCCGCAGAGAACGTTATCGTGATAAATAAAAAAAAAATACCAAAACCAAAATTCGAAATATGCAATTATTTAAGCCTAGTAGTCCTGCTCGCGCAAAATTTTAGCGTCCCTAGTCTGCACTTCATTTCTCCACACCAAAGATAAATGCTCGCTAAATTATTAAACGTCATATAGATGGGACAAAAACCATTTGTTCATGACAGTAAATGTTATTTTAATTATTCGCGTACATACAATTTTCGAATTTTAAACTTTAAAGACATCACATTGCTTGAATCGCTCCAAAGCAATAATTGAAGAAGTTATAACATTGCTGCAGCAGCTCAAATAATTTCTTTATTAGCAAGCAGAAGACGAAACGTTCCTTCTTGTCGGGTAAATCCCTATTTGCATTAGAATTTTGCTGCGATTTCCGTATTGCTGATCGTTCCTCCACAAGTCCTGCAATTTTTTTATCGCATGAAACGGAATTTTTGGCTTTTCGTTCTCTTTTATGTTTTCTACGGTTTCCTCTAAAAAAATTCCAAAGTAAACACAAAACAAATTGTTTCCTCCGTTTTTTATGTCGAAATTTATCTTCGATTTAATGTACCCGACATTTATTCCGCGAGCCAAATGAGTGTAGACTTGTCATCGGCCCATCTATAGGAAGTTAAGAATTTAGCGTGCGAACAGAATACTGCTTTGCCAAATTGCCTCGCTAAATTTTATCTTTGTAGACATTTTTGTATGGGAGATAAAATTTTAGCGCGAACAGGATACTTGGCTTTAGCGACCATTTATCGTTGGTGTGGAGAATCGAAGTGGAGACTAGGGACGCTAAAATTTAGCGCGAGCATGATACTAAGCTTAAGACTGTGTTATTGTGATTATTTGAGTAAAGATTTGGAATTAAAAAATGAAGTGTTGTATTTGGTTGCAATTTACAATATGATTCAAGTTTCTCTGAAAAGGGACAAATCTATAGGTAAGATTTTCCATAAAAAGGTATGAGGCAGAAAACTCGTTTTGTTTTATATAGATTGCGTAAAAAATTGTGGATTTAACAAGGATTGGCGATACGTTGTCTTAATGACCAGCACATTAACACGGAATCAGCTGATAATAAAAGAATTTGCTCCAAACGTTTCGAATCAAATTGCTACAAAAAAATTGGCTTTCCTGCAAACTGTGTCTTTGTATGAATTACAAAATAAATTAGTGTGCAGTAAGATTTATATCCTGATAATTATAAGTACTTAATGAATGATGAATTAAATTCTCATATACTTGAATGTGATATTCTTGTCAATCATAAGGTATTTATTGATCAGAAATATGATTGAAATAAACGCTCAAGTGTTATTACATCATATTTCTAAAATTAATAATGAAAATCCACATAAAAACTTTATTCGCAATAATTATACGAAAACCGTACAATTTATGGGACAATTTAAAACGATTTTTTATTTCCTTCTATTATTAATTATTAAAACAAGCACAATTTCGTGATGACATCTATTGTAAACAATGCCGCAACAGTTTCAATTTCAACCGTTTCACTTGGCAAATCCACTCACGCCCAATAGGTGGCTCTAGCATTCTATGGAGAAATCCAAGATGGTTGTCATTTTGTTTCACTTATTTTTCGCATAAAACCACGAGCGCTAGTTATGTTGGCATCATTTTCTCGGCAGAGATTGTGACATTTCATAAGCAGTCCATATATAATAAGTCAATGGGTATCAGTATTTTTATTTCCAAAAACAAATTTGACAGCTCAATAGCAAAAATACCATTCACATAATGTTTCCCGAAAAAGTAATTCAAAGGGCTAAAGTTAATTCCCCACTTTGGTCAACGTTCCATCCTGCACTGGAAATAGTAAGCACTTTCATACTCTATACGAACTATTGCTGTTACGGTAACATTTATCAAATTTAGTAACTGCGCTGAAACTGTAACCATCAATTTCTACTTGGGTATATTAAAGCCAATCCACTGTGGAACGTGCTTAGGGCAAACATTTGCCACTCTGAAGAAAAGACTCGAACAAAACAAAAAGAACTCAACAAGCATGCTCAATTAAGACTTTTGCCTTTCAAAAACCTCCTTTTTTTCTGCACATCAAAGCAACCGCAAAAGAAAATTTGTATCATCTCGTATATGTCTGCATATTGCAAAACAAATTACCAAGCAAATTATTTTTTAATTTGCTTATTTAGTTATAAGAAAAAGCATTAAGTAAAAATCGGCGACGACCAACTTTATGTCTGTTGTCTTGGTTCCGATAACAATTACGTAATTAATGGTAAATTCGATTCAAAAAAAAAGGTCTGCTCTAATTCAGTTACATCCTTGTCATTTCTGTCAAAGTGAAATTATTATTTGATGTTGGTCCGGTTTCGCTATTAATAACAGCGAAGGCGGTTACTTTCATAAAATCTATTTTAGTCGTTAACACAATTTCCACTTAACGACAGGAAAACACGATGGAATTGCGGTATCCATGTGACTGGTGGAGCTCCAAAGCTCAGTCGAGGACGAATTCGTTCTCAATGGAATATGGCAACACCCCCATAATACGACGACCGTGGCGACGCGCCGACAGATACAAATCATGGCTGGGATACATTTTTATATGTCCTTCGTACTGTAAATGCACTTTGCGCGGAGAATCACTGTGAAATTGAATTCAATAAAATTGCTTTAGTATCATTTTATCCAATAAACAGTGATTTGCTGGTCATTTACTGACCGTATCCAAACAAAAGTCAGTGGGGATTTATTTTCTGTATGCGAATTGAGTTGTGCCTTCGAAGGGTTCTCAGTTTAGTGGTATTGTGTATGCCCTTATGTGTAATGAAGTGTCTTCTAATCTAAATAGATAGATTGTCGTACAGAAAGGGTGGTCGTTTAAATTTATGTCCACATGTCTGGAGATGGTTTTGTGGGTTGCTTCTTCAATTTCAATGAAATAAACTCACACGCCCATCAACAAAACTCCAATCCCTCGGTAGGAATATTTTCCGCCAATATTAGAACACACGCTCATACTCGTAGTACAGACAACTTACAGACACCGAACAAACGTTAACCATATTGATTAAATGCGGCCAAAAGCACATTAATCATAATGCAACTGTAATGAATAGTTGTGTAAGGCAATTAATTATTTATTTGTTTGCAAAAACTATAGCGTGGAACATAAACAACAGAACAACACCAAACACTGCCATCAATAATGAATTAGCTGGAGCAGGTGTTTATGTCTGTCGCATTAATTATGAGTTTGAGGTATTAATGTGGATTAGGTGATTGGGGTGAACTCTTGTTTGGACAGACTACGGACGCAAATGTTCGGGTAATCACTTTACGGAAGGGCTCTTAAGTTCCGTTTTCTAAAAAAATAGCAGTTTCTATTAAAGGAATAGCTCAAGGGACACTATTTAAAATTGCTAAATGCACCAAGCACTCTAGCAGATTATATACTCCAAAGAGCTCTCTTAAAGGAGTACTCCTCCGATTTACCAAAGTAAAGGTTTCACCTATTGAAAACAATATTTTGTGGCCAACTTCGGGACAAAATTTAGCACCTGCCAGTCGAAAACGGGTGGATTTTCGCAGGCATATGGTTAACCTCCTTTTTAACGCAGTATTTGAGCCACTTTAAGTCAACGAAAGCTCGAATATTACCATCGGATTTAGTACTTAGTTTTTAAAGTCTTCTAAAAAGTAAATGCGATCTACAATGGGCTCTAAATTTGAATCAAATGAATCTGCTTGTGTCAAATCGATCGCACATAGTTAACACACTTTTGACGAAAAGTTTAAAGCACAAATAAAAATTAAAACAAAAAAAAACCGTCAAGTTCAACTCCACTCGGGTGTGGAATTTTGATAACGACTCCTTCCTAGATACAATCAACTGAAATATCCACTAAGCTGTCGGTTTCAGTAATGCCAGATTGTGGGTAATTACCCATTTTGTTGGCATTTTGCCTTTCAAAATAGGTTAAAAGAGCGAAAAAATAACTTTTTTTTATCTCTCAGAACAAAAAAAAAATAGTATACCGGCATCGGCAAAAAGGTCATTTCTGATAATCGTCATGGCTAATTCAGTCCGAAAAGTCTGGCATCACTGGTCGAGGTGTATCCCTTTAATGATGTGTGGGGTAGAAACGAAAGGACTTTTTTAATCGGCGGGCCTGCCATTATCCCATTTGTTTGTTATTAAACAATTTGAGTAATTAAATTAATATACCCCTCCATAGCAATCACAATATTTTTTAATGAGAAAATGAGATAACACATGAAAAAGGTAACCCCCCAGGATTGAAGCAACAAAATCACTCTATCGATTATCTCCCTTAAATATTTGACTTTCGATTTATAAAAGCAATTGTAAACTGTATTATGAAATGTTTAAACTCCTGTTATTAATTATTTTTTACCCTGCCTTATGGGATACTCTACCTTCCAAAAAAAAAAATCCTTCATAATTAAATTCGTTACCGCAGCATTTCACACCTTATTACAAAATTTTTGCTAACCAAAAAAATCAATTGCTAATTATATTAAAATATAAAAAAAAAAACAAATTGATTTTGTCTGTAACTGTCTGTTTCCATATTGACATTGACATAAATAATTAATTGGTCGGTAGTAAGTATGTGCTTTTATGTAGGCAATATTTATTTTCATAAATCAATCTATCATTTTATTTAACTAATAAAATTAAAAACAAATTTAACATATTTATTTATACACCGAGGGGGATTTTTGAATGTTGTCAAAACATTTACTTCAAAGCTGTCATAAAACAAAATAAGTGCCATATTGAACAGCAGTTGGAATATGTATGTCTCTTCCATCAATTAGGGGCGCATAATGTAGGGGAGAGTGGGCTAGAAGTGCAACTTTCGACCAAATTTCATAAGACTTTGAGAGTCTGTCAAACCTATTTCAAAACAAACAGCAATATTTAAGCTTCAAATTTAACCAAACAAGGCAAATAAAGTCTGATCAGAAGATGTCAAAATATCAGCATTTTTTTTTTAAAGAGGGACTGTTGCAACTTACCCCTGGCGTAAGGCGAAAGCTTTGAGAAAGGTGCGGGTAAGTTGTAACAATGATTAAAAATACGCGTGCCAACTGTTTTAAAAACAGTGGCACTCCGGGAGTGCCGACAGAAGTGAAAACTTTAACAATTACGTGTGTATTTTTTGAATCGTTAGGAAATAGTTTCTTATGCAGAAAATACTTTTAAATTAAGAGTTTTTTATTCATTATTATAAACTACTACAAAAAAATGTCATCTAAGGCTTTCCCATGCCTTTTAGGCATTATTTTATTAACTAAGGCTTTGAGGCTTGTTTTTTTTCATAAAGGTATCTTTTTTTATTTTAAATATGTTTTCAATTTTTTTTTGATTCAAAATACTGATTTTTTAATTTTTTTTAGCATTCTTAAAAAATCTGTCCCAAAAAAACAAAAATTATATGTAACCTCCCTCTTAAGAATAATTCCAGCGTCCACTTAGGGCCTTGTGCTCAAACGACTCTTAACGATTTAAGTTATACTTAAATACTTATGGGCTACTTTTTTCAGGGCATAAACTGTCACATAAGAGTTTATGTGGCACTTCAATTCGCTATGAGTCGTATCAGCAAACGGCCCTTAGTGGAATGAAATTAAAAAAAGATTTAAAAGCTGTTTGTAGTATAAATAAAAATTGTTTTTGTAATTTTTTTTTTTATATTTGTGTTTAGTTTTTGATTTATTGTTCCACTTTACAAAACAAAATATTTTTATCATTATATTATTGAAAAAGTCATCTTTTTTATCAAGTTACGCTTTTTGGCGTCAAATATGGTTGGCAACGCGAACATTGGTGTCGGGACCAAAGATAATGAAACACAGAGATATATAATATATCATGAAGTCACTCACATATGCTCATTTGTGACTCTAGTATATGCGAGTTTATGAAATGTATTCATAGCCGGGGATTGGAATCACAAAAACAGCAATGTAAACAAATGGGTTTGGTACGAAAGGTATCCATCTTCTTTATTCATCCATCTCTGGTCGGAACATTGGTGTCGCGAGTTAAGTGGTTTTTTCCCATCTCAAAAATGCCCAACGCGCCTCAAGAAGTTTTCACTTCAAAAATTTATTAAAAAAAGACTCAAAATCAAAAATTACAAATTACTGGTTTAAAAACTCAAAAAACTAACATCTTTTGCTTCAGCTGCTTTTTGATATGCTCACCAACCATTCAGTCTGTTTTGTTCCACGAGAAACGACCATTTCTCTGGAGTATCGGTTAAAAATAGTTGATTTTCTTCTTACCCGCGAAACCATTCTTTCTCTGAACTTCTGCACCCATGTTATACTCTCGCCATGAAATTTAACACCGAGAAAGCTGTAAAATTTAAAACATAATCTGCAGAAAGCTCATAATATACACAAAATTCGCCAAAATATAAACGCATAGCTACAAAAAACAACCGACGCTGTATTTCTGGCATATGAAAAGCAACACACACAAAGAATGTGACAAACCATCCAATTTTCCGGACTCAACCCACTACGGCTCCGACTGACGATTGAGAAGAAGATCATCATTTTTCTCTTTCACTCTTAATGTTAAGGGGAAGGGGGAACCTGAATTTATTAAATCTTACAACTTGGCCCTGTTAAGAGTAGCCATGTCTTTAGTTGATATGACAATGATTTTGCTGTCGCTTTGAAGGAAAGTCTACCCATCTTTTATTATTTTTCCTCGCAGTCCTGTCCATCAGTGATTTTTGAACTTTGTTCTAAAAAAGAGTACATCATAACTACCATTATATTCAGTACACTGACCCCGGCTAATGCTCAACCAATATTCACATACGTGCTTTTATTCAGGTATAACACCCTTTTTGTCCTTAAACACCTACCCTCCAATAGTTACTCAGCAACACATGAGCTGTATACATTTTTGAACAACGTCTAGCCATGGTTTTCTTCATTTTTGAATACAACATCTACGTAAGTAATTCATTGTTACAATTATTCTTAATTGGGACCATAACCTTTTCAAGAAAATTAAAAATAAAAAAATCCACTAAATGATCCCTTACGTTGCCAAACCACGTCATTCACAATTGTGTTTAATTTCAATAGTATTCCAAACATCTGCGCTTAAGAGGACGACTCATTTTACGCATTTTATTCTATACCTCATGTACCCAAAGTCTACAAGGAAAATTGTTACCCCAGAAAATTCCACACATTTGGGGAATATCTCCTACCATATCCCATGAAAGAAAGAACCCATCTTCGGGTTTAACATAATCCATATCGCTTGAATCAATTGCTACGCTGATGGCTTCTATCTACCACCATACCCCCCTGGCTTCTGTTCAACTTAAAGAGATTAAATTCTATGAGTACCTAGGCAGGATATACGTAACGTATAAACCATTTGCATGTTATGTTTCCTGGTTTGACGTTTTACCTGACGGCAATCATAGGTGGCTTTTTTTTAAATTCCAATTTCGATGCTATGTGCTAACAAGGCGACACACGGTTTCCATGGAATCTCCCGCAAGGCATAATCAAAAATCGTGTGTAGATATAGGTGTGCAAAAATCGAGGAAGGACTTATAATACATATCTACGGAGTATAATATTATTACGGTGTGTATGGTAAGCCTAAGCTTTAAATTTATGAAAATTAAAATTTGAAACGCCTGCAGCAATAATGACATGGCAACGATTTTTTAACAGGCAGAGGGTAACAGTCCTGTTGTGTTCATTACTCCGCTATCCTTCTACCGTCTGTAAGTTTTCGGCCAAATCATAGTGAACAAATAACAGTGCTATCATTAAGAGATCTATTTATCTATATATGTATTAAAACTAAAGAGGGTTTTATTCCTGTTACGAATTGGAGTGAAAACAAGTTTACCAATTTCGATGGAACTTTTCCTTAAATGATAGTCAAGACTCCGAGAAAGCTATAGGCTATATTGTTCTTTGCCACGCCTAATTTTTAATTTTTGTAAGCGTTAACAGTCCTGGTGTGTTCATTACTCCGCTATCCTTCTACCGCCTGTAAGTTTTCGGCCAGATCATAATGAACAAATAACAGTGCTATCATTAAGAGATCTATTTATCTATATATGTATTAAAACTAAAGAGAGTTTCATTCCTGTTACGAATTGGAGTGAAAACAAGTTTACCAATTTCGATGGAACTTTTCCTTAAATGATTGTCAAGACTCCGAGAAAGCTATAGGCTATATTGTTCTTTGCCACGCCTAATTTTTAATTTTTGTAAGCGTTAACAGTCCTGGTGTGTTCATTACTCCGCTATCCTTCTACCGCCTGTAAGTTTTCGGCCAGATCATAATGAACAAATAACAGTGCTATCATTAAGAGATCTATTTATCTATATATGTATTAAAACTAAAGAGAGTTTCATTCCTGTTACGAATTGGAGTGAAAACAAGTTTACCAATTTCGATGGAACTTTTCCTTAAATGATTGTCAAGACTCCGAGAAAGCTATAGGCTATATTGTTCTTTGCCACGCCTAATTTTTAATTTTTGTGAGCGTTTCTAATCGATTTGTGTGTACTTTGTTCTGACTTCACTTTTACTTGTCATTACTCAAATAATTTTAAAAACAAAAAAAAACTACCTTTGAGGCCCCACACTTCTTTGAATATTTTAAGCTCCAACAGGAATCTGGGTTACAAAAAAACTGAACTTAGTTTATCAAGGGCAAAAAACAAATAGTTCCTATTTGGGGTGGTGGGCGCCCATCGAAAAATTTGTTTGTCGTTTTCTTATTTGGAGCGGAACGATAGAGATGCATCCGATGCACACTTGAATATTAATGTGATCACCAGCGACGAACCGTACTTTTTTATCCACCGAATAGGAGAAGGGTTTTCGAAATATCAAGCTCAGCAGTCTTCGGTTTTACCAGAGTTGTAAAGAGATTTATTCCACAATTTGGTGACTAAGGTCAATAGAGTATAAGTGGTCCAACTACAGCAAAAATACTCTTCCCGGTCATTGAAAACCTTTAATTTTTCAATATGCTCCAACTTTAGGACTGCGCTTAAACCCGTAAAACCCTCAAGATAGGTAGATGCCTCTAGTTAAACCAAGTTGCTTGGGCTTACTCTCATGTTGGGCGTGCCAACGAGAACGACTCTGCTGTCTGTCGAAGTTTAAGATTATTCAGCTTTTGTAAGACCTTGAAAAGATTGAGCGAAAGAGTCATATAAGTCCCTTTTTAAGGGACGTGCTCGAAAAATACGGTACAGAAAAATTGGACCGGTGAGAAAGCTAACCAAAGGACTTCATACTTATGAGGCATCTGCTCTCGCCCACTTGTGAATATTTAGATCAACATTCTTGTGCAGTGGCTGAGCTAGTGGTTAGTGTGTTGGACTACTAAGCGAATGGTCCCCAGAAAACCCAAATTCCATCTTTAGATTTTTTCCACTGGTCACCTCTCGCGTACGTCTGACAAACATCGTATAGCTGTCATGGAAGATCTTCCCAACTTGCCATTCGGACGCGGCATAAAATTCCACATCCCTCCCATTCGTCTCAAAAATGAAAAAACAAAAATTCACAAAACGAAAGGTTGTGAGAAGCAGGGCCTAGGGTCCGTACGGACCAGTTACGCCAACTTTTTATTTATTTAATTTAGTACTCTTACTACTGTGCCAACGTTAAAGTGTATTTGCGACATTGTGTCGAGTAAAAAGTTGAAAAACTAGAGATGACAGCTGGATATCATTGAAAACTAATTTTAAAGTCGTTCCCAACATTTTTGACGAACGTCTACTTACCGACACTGGGGAGAGTACATTTTGTCGTACCTATAGTCTGCGACTCGTCGTCGAGTCCTTTTTCCTTCGGTTGGATTTACTATTTGGGACGGGGAGATTAACTCTTTCAACCTAATATAGAACCACTGCACCTCAATTGGTAATAAAGCAGCTCAAACTCTGTAGAAAAAATCTTGATTAACATTTGAACTCTCTTTAACAATTTCAAGTTCTACCAAGCTCATAGAAAAAATAAAAAAACTACCCCACTGACCGCCCCAAATCCAGTGGTCACTCTTCTGTAAAATTCCATTCACAACAAACAAGGGAGTTCTTCCCCGAAAACTGCTTTTTGGCATAACTAAATCACCATTAAACCCAAAAAAAAACTTCTGCATTTCATTCTCAACCCATTCAACTTTTTCCACGGTTTCTTTTTTTTTCTTGTCCAGGGACATAAACTTCAAATAAATTAAAAATACAAACCCTTCAATCAACTACACCAACTAGTACTTTTCAATGCATAGCCCTAGTAATAAGGATCCAGGTTCTGTAGAAGTAAATGTAATCCGCTCTCTTGAGAAACGCTTTTTCTCGGTTGTTTTCTGGTCATGAAAATTAAATAACCCTCAACAAAATTATTCACAATAGATTTTATGCAAAAAAAAAAAACAAAACACATAATAGTTATTACGTACCCATCCAAATATCCAGTAAATAAAATAAAAATAAAAATATATCCCCTACTTCTTGTCCTCAATAAATTGACCATGGTCAGCTGAAAAAAAAAGGTGGAAGAAATATATATATTTTTTTTTACGGGCGAGTGCTCGAAGGAAGTCCCTCATTGTCAATAATAATGGCAGTCGAGGGAGGAATTTTTCCGACTACATATAGTAGCTATAGAAATTGTTGGCTTAAGCATAAGAAAATTAATTATGAAAAAAATATTAGCTGCCACTAAAGTGGTTAAGTTAAAAAATAAAATAAATAAAACGATTGGGGGAAGCTTTTAATAAATGCATTTCCCTTCTGATGAAAGGGAGGTCCTACCAGCTGGGGTTGTGGTGGTTAAACCAGGTCTTTTTTGGAAAAAAGGACAGGTTAGGGTAGATTATGGCAAGAATTACTGTGAGGTAAGTAGTTATAAAGGCGCATTCGTTTTTCAGTTTCGAAAGAAAAGCTAAATAAAAAAACACATACAGCGATACATTTTTAATGAAAATTTTATTTCATTATTAATGGACTTTTCCATTAAGTGTGAAATACAATAACATTCGGGAAGATTTACAGCATGCGATTCTTTTGAGACAATTTTTAGCCACTTTTACGCACATTCCGGGCGGAATCTCGGCCCTAACTTTAGTAATGGTGGATTTTAATGCGTCTAGATTTCAGGGATTATTCGCGCGTAAACACGGTCTTTTGCGTAGCCCCACAGAAAAATAACTAACGGTGTCAAAGCGCATGATCTTGGTGGCCAATTGGCGTCGCCAAAACGTGAAATTACGCGACCAGAAAACTTCTTACGCAATAAAGAAATATTTGGTAGTAAGTTTTAATAATTTTAACGCGTTGTTAAGCGATCCATTATCGTAAATGGCATTCAACTAAATAATGACACTTCAACTGACAGCTGAGTTTGACAGGTGTCAAATGCCGGCGCTACCAACTCGAAACCACGAAATGAATGACCCTGTATAACTAATTTGCATCAAACTTTAATTGGTATGGAAAATAATTATGTCACAGGACCAAAAAAGTCTCCTTTAAGAGAGTAAATAGGATCCTTTCAACTTATTGAATGACTTGTTAGACTAGCAAAACCGGCAAAATCAAATTCAAACCAAACTACTCCCCCCAACTAGCCAGTAATGAAGTTAAATGAACTTTCTTAGTTCTGATTCTTTTTGCGCAGCTAAACTGTGCAATTCCATCAACAACAGGAACAGGATTTAATGGACTTATTCCACGAAACCAGGATGGATTCTTAAACTAATCCAACTGTACATGCAGTTAATGAAGTTAAGAAGTACGAGTACTTACACTGAATCGAACAACTATCAAGAGATTGGTTTGTGTCTTGCCTCGACGTGAGCTTCCTTCGGTTGTAGGACAAAGTTTGTTTCAAAGATTTGCGCATTTCCAAAGTTTGCTGGACTCAAGAGTGTTACGTATTATTGAATTCGACACTTTGCCTCTTGATGTATAGTGTTTCCCAAATATTGTTTCCCTCTGCAAGTTGGGTCTGTTCTTTTTCAAAATAAGTACATACAGATTTTGTGCAATGACCTGAACTAGGAAATAAATGCGGCAATCTCTGGGTAAGTGGATAACCGAAGGACTTTTAACAATTTTTTATTTTTTTTTTATATCAAGTTGAAAACAGAGAAGCACAAGCAGTTAGGCCTCAAGGTGGTCCAAGGATCAAAGTTGTTTTCTTTTACGAATATTTTCGGAATATAAATTATTTCGAGATATACACATCATCCAGAAGATGAAACAAAATATTGCAAAGTTACCAGGAAGTAATTGCCTCTAATATGTTTAAAGATTTTTGCAACTATAGCTGGGGTTGCTGCATTACATAAAGTACACCATTGGCCACCGGAAAGCTAGGGCAGGCTGTCGGGTGGTTAATGGTTTCTTCAGGATGGGTGAAAGCATTTTGTGGTGTGCATTGGTAAACATATGCATTTTCCAATTATTTTTATTCTTTCCCCAATCATTATAAATAATGTCCAATCTTCCAATATAATTTTCAATCGAATTGCAAATATTTATAAATTTATAACCATTTCCGTTCCGGCCAATCATTTGCTTTCTTTGCAAAAATTTGCAGTTTCCAATTAGTTTTATTCTTTCCCCAATCATATTATATTATTATAATATATAAATATAATCTGTTACCCCTTGGGTGTTTTTTTACCTGTTTATTCCTTGAAAGTATGAACCTGAGGCATATTACACTCCTCCTACCGATGGTTCCGTCAATTTCTTTCGGAGTCCGCCATTTTGTTTGCTCTCAAACTTCTCAAATGTCGAAATTTGAAAATATTATGAACTCAGGGAACTTAAAGACCAAAAAATGCAAACCGTCACTCGCTCTGACTTAGAAATATCCACCCGTCAGAACAATTAATAAAACAACGCAATTATAGTCGAAAAATGTTATTAAAAAAACACTTTTATTTATTAACCTACTCTTCATCCAACCAACTGCTGAAGGACTGACTTTCGTGATACAAATCTCAGAACCTTCTCGGTCCCTCGTTAAGTTTATATAATCGCTCAATACATAGACCAGCAGAGTTGCAATACTCATGCAATTCGATACATTTTCAATAAAATTATGAGTTTTTGGTGAAAAGATAAAAATTGCATACTTTTCTAGGGCAGGACAATGAATCTATTTTACAAGATGATTCAAATTTATTAATAAAATGTTAACCGTTTTTGCTCTCTGCATTCCTCTGTTAGGATTTTGTTCCCACTTTTTCTTTCATATAATTTTTTTTTACGTCGAGTAAGTCAACTTAAGAACTGAAAAAAAGTTGCGAATGAAATTGAGTGATGCGTCTTTGGTCAAAGTACAAAATTTCCAAAATACAAAATTTGTTTGAATTGATTGTAAAAACATCTCACGAATATTTTTGGCTGAACTATCAAAGAATTTTGCTTAAACGTCATAATTATGCTTCAATTGGCATCACTGCTTGTAGCATTTACTTGCGTATCGTATAAATGCACGTGGGACTTTAACTGGCAAGTAGAAAACGGCAAGTAACATATGCCGTCGTGTATATTTCTTCTTAGGGGTAGACGTCAAATTCAGTATATTTATTGAACTGTTTTAAGGCATTTCCAGAGTACAATTATATATTTGTTAATGAAGAAGCATTTTGACGTAGTGAGCGTGGTAACCTGCCGCTAGATGGCTCTGCAGCAAATCAACTTCTGTTCATTGGCATAGTCCCCAAACAAGTTGAGCTGAAATTTGCCGGCATTGGCAGAGTGATCCTGTGAAGTTTGGGCAAAATCTGACAATAGGGCGTGGCACCTCCCAACAAAAATTAACTTAACGAAACGAAACTCACGAGAGTTAAAGTTATTAATTTGTTTGTTAATTGTGTTAATTTGCAACATTGATGTGCGATGTCCAAACAAAGAAAGCGGGGCGTGGCGCCTTCCATATAACAAAGTTATTTAAAATACTATTTCTTGACATTTCCGACAACATAAGCCTTGAAATTTTTTTAGATGGATGAACCTGTATTGGCTTATGGAAGTATTTTACAAAACCTGATAGACATTCAGTACAGTACGTACAGTGCAACCCAATTCTGTCTGTTATAAGTCAAACATCTATTTTTGTTGTTAACGTCATCCTTTCACCCACTGATTCTTCAGTCCTTTGTTTACACATTTAATTAAAAAAAATAGTTTCCAGCTGAATACTTTCACAGAAATGGAAAAACTGTCAGTAATCCACAAAATCATATCACAACGTAGATCCACACACAAAAAATACCGGAAAACATTTTTTAGAGCATTCATACTGCCAGGACAACGAAATTATTTACCCAAAATAGGGTTAGTATTTGCTTTGCCAATGCGGTAGTAGCTGGATGCCCGCCATTCCCTCGTATTCAAAGTCGTAAGCCTTCATTCTGGGGGGAATTCAATTGATTTTTTATTTTATGCTGACTCGACTACTTTTGCAATTCGAATATAAAAACATATAAAAATTTGGTATATAAGCAAATATTTTTTATTTGTTTACTTAAGTGGTAGAGTTATCACGACAACAATTCCAAATTAAAATCATTCAGTTGCTTCAGTGATTTTATTTTCCACTTCGATTGTTTTCATATTTGTACAGAATTTAGATTTCCATTTTGGATACCAGTGTGCGTGTGTGTGGTGGTATATCCTCATTTCCATCCATATAGAAACCGGTAACAATTTGAATGTTACCTCAACCCCAGTTGGTGTTCAGAAATACTTTGAGCTTTCATATTTTTCAGAATCATCTTTTGCATTGGCCTGCGTGTGTGTACATATAAATTGAAGCACTTAAGGGAAGACTACAGTGAGTCTGAATTAAATTCTCAAGGAAATGTGTTTATTGACGATGTCAATTCCTGAGAGGCGACTTGCCTTCTATATCTACTCCAATATGGGATGCAACAGCATTGCGAGCGAATATTGCCAATGTTCGTGAATGCAAATAGAGAATTCGTGTGTCCCCTCTGGAGTGCAGACTCTGTAAAGCATAGTTGGATTTCTTATCGTTGTCGTTATTGTTTTCCAATCGAACTGAATGCATAAGTTATTCGGTATGCATTTAGTGTCGGGGGACATGAGGATAGCGCTAGCTTGGAAAATGACTGCGAATGAATAAAATGTTACTCAAGTTGGAATGTTGTTTGTTTCGGCTCATGGGAGGGTTTGTACCGAGAGTAATGGCAAAGGAGATGGGTTTTTGGTTGTAGATAGCTGAAACCATGACTTTCGGTTGGTGTGATGTCCAACAAATTTTTCAACCCTTTGAAGGCGTTTCGGGGGGATTTTTTGTCAGCGCCATGTGACAGCAAAAACCTTCATGTGGAAGCCTTCCTAACGCTGTGATGGACGCCTCTTTGACACGCGGCTTACGTGTGAGTGGAGTCCCATTCAAACAGCCAAAGTATTTCGCCTTCTATTCTGGAAGTATCGTCCGATTGATGGAGGGATCCATGATTAATTTTCCGTTGAAATTGATCAGTTTCAAAACAGACTACCAAATATATTTAATTGAAGAAGACGACCTCAACCAACTTGAGGTGTAACTAGATGGAGTCAGCCAAAGACAACTTACTTACTTACTTAGGTGGCGCTACAGTCCGGGGTGGACCTGGGCCTCAACCAATACGCCTCTCCAGTTAGCGCGATCTTTGGCTAACTGCCTCCAGTTGCGCACTCCAAGTTGGTTGAGGTCCCCTTCCACTTGCGCGCGCCACCTAAGGCGAGGTCTTCCTCTACTGCGTTGTCCCTCCGGGTTTGAATCGAAGACTCTTCGGGCCGGAGCGTTGGTGTCCATTCGCTCTACATGTCCTAGCCATCTTAGTCGACTGATGCGTACTTTTCTGACCAGGTCGATGTCGCTGTACAGCTCGTAGAGTTCGCTGTTAAATCTCCTCCTCCAAAGCCCGTCAACGCAAACGGGACCGAAAATCAATCGAAGAATTTTGCGTTCAAAACGACCAAGGAGATCTTCATCCGCCTTTGATAGCGTCCATGTTTCTGCGCCATAGAGTAGGACTGGGATGATGAGGGTCTTATATAGAGTCTCCTTAATGGTTCTTGACAAGGCCTTACTTCTCAATTGCCTTCTTAGGCCAAAGAAACAGCGGTTGGCAAGTTTAATTCTTCGATTGATTTCTGATGTGATGTCGTTGTCAGAATTTATAGCGGAGCCGAGGTAGACAAAATCCCTAACTACCTCAAAATTATAGCTGTCTGTCGTGACGTTCTGACCGATTCGTCGATGTTGTGTTTCCCTTCTTGTTGACAGCATATATTTTGTTTTGGCCTCATTCACCACTAAGCCCATTTTTGCCGCTTCTGTACTGATACTTGCAAACGCACCAGTGACAGCTCGCTGTGTTCTGCCAATGATGTCGATGTCGTCAACGTATGCAAGTAGTTGCACAGACTTCTGGAAGATTGTGCCTCTGGTGTTGGCTTGCGAGTTTCGCACAATCTTCTCAAGAATGATGTTGAAGAAGTCGCACGACAGCGCGTCACCTTGTCTAAATCCTTTTTTGAAATCAAAGGTCTCGGTGAGATTGTTTCCGACCTTTATGGAGCAGCGAGCATTCTCCATCGTCATTCTGCACAATCGGACGAGTTTGGCAGGGATGTCAAAACTAGACATAGCTCTATACAGCTCGTCTCTATAAATGCTGTCGTATGCGGCCTTAAAATCGATAAAAAGATGCTGAGTATCGATCTGGACTTCTTGGGTTTTCTCCAGGATCTGCCGTAGTGTGAATATTTGGTCGGTTGTGGACTTACCGGGCCTAAAACCGCACTGGTAGGGACCAACCAGATCGTTGACAAAAGGTTTCAGGCGTTCACACAGTATGGCAGACAGGATCTTGTATGCGATGTTAAGAAGACTAAAACCCCTATAGTTGGCGCAGTTTAGAGGGTCTCCTTTCTTGTGGATCGGGCAAACGATGCTGAGGTTCCATTCATCAGGCATACTTTCCTCCGACCAAATCTTGGAGACGAGTTGGTGTATGCTCTCTACCAAGTCATCTCCCGCTGCCTTAAAAAGCTCGGCAGTCAAGCCAAAGACAAAGACCGAGTAAATCGTACTGGTCGCGACCCTGAACCATCCTTTGACTGCAGTATTTACCGACTTCGACTGCATAGCAATTGTCTTCAAAAGTCTGAAGTCGAATCACGTTTAGGGCAGTGTCTTCTATTTATTGAAACACATTAATAAGAGTTCGTGATGCCAAAGAAACATTAACATCTGTTTGAATCACTTGAAATAAATTCTTCAGCCAAGGCCTTGATCTCTCCTCTGACCATCTAGCTATACTCCAACTATTCAACGCACATTGGCACACAAACTGCCTACGTGATGACAAATATTTGTACAACTTGGAAAATATCCTCGAATGTGTATTCCGGTATCGATTCTGCCATATTTCATGCGAAAATTCAATAAAACTGCATTTCAGCTTGAAAGACGAAACCAAAATGAAAGAAAATCAATATTCGTATCACGCAACCGAACCGCAAAATTTCAATATCCATGCGACACACATTCCCCCGCCGGCCGGCCGTTAGATCTACTCGCACACGACATATTCGTTCTATTTTTTTCGTTGTGATTGCGCCACCGGCTTTCTCTGTATTGTTTTGCCAAATCGTTAGTCCTTTTATTTGCGGTGACATTTGACACTTATTATTTGCGGACCCAGCCATCCGATATAGGGACAATTTGCAAAATTGCAAGATTCTACATGTGTGTGCTAAATATTTTTATTTTTATTTTTTTGTATTCTCGTTTACATTTCCCATCCTGACAGCGGTGGTTTTGGTTTCTCCTGAAAAATGCTTACGTATTGCAGAAGGGAATTTTTATTTTTTTTTTCCCTGTGTCCTGTAAATCTTCGGCTTGTTGTTAACTGTTCTTTAAGAACTTAGACAGAAATTTGAGGGCAAAAATAGAATTTTGCAGCAGAAGAGAGGATGAAGTTTTCCGCGACTGGAGGCCACATAAAACACATGCGAATGGTGAATATCTGCGAGTCCTATTTCGGGTGTTTTTTCTTTTTTTCTTTTTCTCTGTTTGTTGCTCTGTTTGCCTTGTGCCAGGATAAGAGATAAAATGAAATGTTGCGAGGGGCTTTTTCTTTTCAGTGCGATATCCCTCTCTGAAAAATAACAAAAAAAAAAAAAGTTGTTCCTCTTGCTGGATTGGAAACATTGGAAATGCGGTGTATATCCTTGTACGAAGAAGCAAATATAATCCGATGATTTTTATGGTTTCTCGAATTTGTTCCCCCCATCTGCTTTCGGCGTGGGATTGGTTTATATCTGTTTTTTGTCGATAAAAAAAAAAGAAGAGAAAAATGCTCACTTGACACATGTCCTTCCGCAGACACCTTAAGTAGCTACAAACTCGACAGCCGATAGATATATTCAGGCCGATCTAATTCAGAAAGCCCCGGGAATGGTTTTAGATGGTCATATGGGTACAGACAAGGGAATCGAATTCTTCAGAAACTACCTCGTTTCAGATATGTTGAGACTATTTTCCTGGAAAACAACTTTGACACAAATTGCCGCCAGTCATAGGACACACGTTTACTAATTGAAACATTAAAAATGATACAGACAAATTCACCGAAACACACTGACAGACAATATCACCAACAAGGACATAATGTTTAATGTTCTGACTGCAGATGGTTATGGTTATTTTTACTGTCGTCTTTATACGTTTATTGATGTGGTGGTGTTGTAAAAACAAAAATGTACGATAATGTCTAGATGGATTTAATTAAGTTAAGTAAAAGAAATGCCAATGGGAATGAGGTGATTTTGAGGCGGGAAATTTGTGACAATGTGTTTGCTGGGGCATTGATTATGGTGGTTATTGCCTCGAAGGACATGGTGTATACTCTGATTGAATTGATGTGGAAAAAATCAGCGGAAGAAATGTTAATGTCATGATTTTTGTTTTGAGGATAAATCAATCAAATGAATAATAATGTCCAAGGATCTGGGAGTGGAGTATCGATTCGTCATTTTTGACTGATTGATAAATCCGTATTTTTAAGTACATGAGGTTTAAGAGAAATTCCTTAAAAGGGTAATGAAAAAAAAAAATCCATTGGCACACCCAATTGCTATGATGTGAATCTTTAACGTTTGGACTAAAATTGGTTCAAAACTCACACAAAATATGGAATAGCCTCAACAATCTCTACAGAAACACTTTGGGAACCTCCTCTGAAATCGCCTCGGCCGCAACAACGTCGATACTGACGGCGCAGGGACATAAGTCCCGAAAGAAACAAATTGCGACTTAAGTCACGCTTAATACTCGATTTGAGACTTCTGTCCCACCCTCATCTCTAAAAAGTAACATTTGACGTTTGTTTGCAGCGTCATAAAACTGGTATAAAATTTGTGCTATTCGACTCGAGGGGCACCTCTTTCCAAAAGGTTTAGAACTACCACCTCTGATCATTTGGCAAGGCAACCTGCTATAATTCAATTCCACTTCTGGCTGTTCAATTCAAATAGTTTTGGCTTCAAGTCTGAAAGACACCATATGAATTCTGGTATTCCGCAGGGCTCTGTCTTGTCTCCGCTTCTCTTTCTCATTTTTGTGAATGATCTCCATCTTGTGCCTACAACTTCTAATTCAATTTACTCGTTCGCTGATGTCAGCAGCCTCAGCTTCTTACTTCGGGACCAAACGAAGTCAAGTGTTCCGCAGGGCTCTGTTTTGTCTCCGCTTCTCTTTCTCATTTTTGTGAATAATCTTCATCTTGTGCCTACAACTTTAGATTCAATTTACTCGTTCGCCGATGTCAGGATATCAGCAGCCTCAGCTTCTTATTTCGGGAGCATATGAATTCAAGTGTTCCACAGGGCTCTGTTTTGTCTCCGCTTCTTTTTCTCATTTTTGTGAATGATCTTCATCTTGTGCCTACAACTTCTAATTCAATTAACTCGTTCGCCGATGTCAGGATATCAGCAGCCTCAGCTTCTTATTTCGGGACCAAACGAAGTCAAGTGTTCCGCAGGGCTCTGTTTTGTCTCCGCTTCTCTTTCTCATTTTTGTGAATAATCTTCATCTTGTGCCTTCAACTTCTAATTCAATTTACTCGTTCGCCGATGTCAGGATATCAGCAGCCTCAGCTTCTTATTTCGGGACCAAACGAAGTCAAGTGTTCCGCAGGGCTCTGTTTTGTCTCCGCTTCTCTTTCTCATTTTTGTGAATAATCTTCATCTTGTGCCTTCAACTTCTAATTCAATTTACTCGTTCGCCGATGTCAGGATATCAGCAGCCTCAGCTTCTTATTTCGGGACCAAACGAATTCAAGTGTTCCGCAGGGCTCTGTTTTGTCTCCGCTTCTCTTTCTCATTTTTGTGAATGATCTTCATCTTGTGCCTACAACTTCTAATTCAATTTACTCGTTCGCCGATGTCAGGATATCAGCAGCCTCAGCTTCTTATTTCGGGACCAAACGAAGTCAAGTGTTCCGCAGGGCTCTGTTTTGTCTCCGCTTCTCTTTCTCATTTTTGTGAATGATCTTCATCTTGTGCCTACAACTTCTGATTCAATTTACTCGTTCGCTGATGTCAGCAGCCTCAATTCCTTATTTCAAGACTCATTTCACTGCTCTTCGGCCGTAGGACTGGAGCGGCAACGTATATAAAATTACGACCCCGACATTATTATAAAATGGGTCTCAGTTATTGGAGTGGAACTGTGTGCTACCAATAAGATATACTTTAACTTTCAGCCATTTGGCCAAGAATGGCACTTCCAGTATCGATTTTGAAAGATCATTTCTATACTCAAAGTCGCCAGGAGTGCCTCGAAATTTTTAGGTTTCCTCAAGCGGTGAAAAAGTGACTATAATTATATGAGGCCTTCATCCTCTGCAAAGTGTTGCCAATATGCCAATGGAAAACAAACCTCTAAAAAAATGTTCTTTATTTAGTGTCTATTTTTGGACTTATTTTTCGGCCATATCGGAGTATGAAAGTCTAAGTTGAAGGTAAAATGTGAGCATAAGTTATCAGCCAGCTGTGCAATTAGTTCTTAATGTAATAAGTGTTGCCAATGAAGGCTAATAAAGCACTCTTTATAAATAGTGACAAAACTTGCTTATGATACTACAACTCCTTGCACTAACTGCTGTTATATGTTTAACTTTTATCAAATGACGAGTTCCAATCTAGACGCTTTTGATACCCGTCAGAACGCATAGTAAATAAATATACTTGATTAGGTATGAGCTTATCATACAGTTGATTCACAAGAGGTTCATACAGTATACCAGACACGATCTTTTATTTTGGTTAGAGTAATGCCTATATTTCCGAGGTCCTTTTATCAGCCCCCTCAACCAGTAATCCACCGTAAATTTAAGGCATAATCATGATCACATTTCTTAGCCAAAATCTCAGAAAACTACCTTAACTACCTGGGAAATTCACTCTCAACAGGCGGTCCGACAATGTATTGCCGAAGCTTAATTCTTGAATAGAATTTCACTTTCACCATTACGCCAAACGTACCCCTGAGCAAAGGTAACAGAATATTCGACTGAAACGAAAGGAAACAACTCTGAATGAGGCCATATTCATTTATTCTCTGTCCTTCACACTTCTTGTTGATATTTTTTTTTCTTTAGCAAAGAAAAAAAAACTTACTACATCCTTTTTCAACAAGTTGTTGCCATCGCTTGCAAAAGGTCCATAATTTGTCGCCTTTTGTCTTAATAATTGGTCGTAAACTTTTTTTACCCGCCTACGCGATTATCAAAAGGATATCCAACCAGTGACAGTTCGCCGACACGCCGAAGGTAAATTTCAATTAGCCCAAGCTTACGAAACTTCAAAACAAGCCTGATGTATCACAGTCAAACTTTTGTCCTTAATTTGCTGAATGAATCCTAAATGCTGAATAGCTCTTAAATGGGACTTAGGCAGAGGATATAACTCCTTTCCCGAAGCAGTGTTTATCCCATTGTCTGTTAAAGGATTCAATTTCGGTGCAACGATTAAACTATGTAATCTCTGGCTCATTAGTTTACATGGTAAAAAGAAGCGAAACGACAAGTCTAAGGACATTAATCCGTTTAATTAACAAGAAAGCGCCAGAGACAGAGACAGCGACCAAAACCATCGGATATTTGGGATGGCTGGCGGGCAGCAAATATACACGATGGTAATCAGCACGGGCGCGAGAGAGTCCTAATGAGTCCAAAGTATCATTAGGGCTGAATAAGTTGATTAATTAGGGAAATGGTTAACGACCTTTGGTATATTGCGCATAACTTTGCCATGAGTAATAGATATGAGGTTATTTTGTTCTGGTTTCGGGTTGTGGAATAGAATTCCTGCCTCACGTGGGATGATTATTCTGAGGGAAACATATCGCCTATCGGCTACTTGAAGTCGTAAGAATAGCTTCTGTCGTGAAGAATTCCAATCAGCCTATGTCTTTGATGATGGATGGTGAAAGACTTTGTTCGACACGTGACAGGACCTAAGTAGCTTATTAATATTGATAACGACCTGAGGAGATGTCCGCTTTCAATGAAGCGATCCAATTACTTTGCTAAGAGCATGTCGGAGCGGAATATTTCATATTGTTTGTAATTGAAATTGCCATTCAGGTGGCATATATTGGGGATGGAACTATTTCGATAGATACATATGAGTAGATTCGTGGAAAGGGGAAGCAATTATTACATTTCCACTTGTTGTATCCTGAGAGTTATGTGAAAGGAAGAGGAAAGCATATTCATCATCAGCTAAAAGTTGGGTTACATACAAATGAACTTTGTCGCCTTCATGTTTTGGCAACCCAGCAATCAATTTTATGCCTGATGAGCTCCAACTCTTGCCACAGCTGTTCGGTTAGCTCATTTCTCTGATTGCATGCTGCATCGACGTATGCTCCTCTACATAAAGTCCTAGACGATGTTCTCTCATCAAGAGAAGCGTTGAATTTTTCTTGCAAGCTTTCGGTTCGGCGGCGGTATCATATGGTGCATATTCTTCCAGGTTTCTAAACATCTTTTTACGAACAACGTACTTTTTCCATGGCTATGTCTAAGGTGAATGTGCAATACATGTATGCGACAATCGTAAGTATTTTTGTATTTCTGCGACAAAATGGAAAATATTTTTTGTCCGTGTCAAATTTTAGATTTTTTTATGTCTCTTACAAATTGGAAAATGTTTTATGTGGGCGATAAATTAACTTATAATTTATATCATGTCTGCGACAAAAAAAAATAAAAATGTTATGGCTGAGACAAATTTTGAAATTTATTTTTTTTGACTCCGGCAAAATGAGAAATATTTTATGTCCGCGATAAATTAACTTATAATTTTTATCATGTCCGCGACAAAAAAATAAAAATGTTATGGCTGAGACAAATTTTGAAATTTTTTTTTTTGACTTCGGCAAAATGAGAAATATTTTATGTCGGCGTCAAATTTTAGGTTTCTTTATGTTTGCGACAAAATTGAAAATCCGCAATTTTTTTTTATATATTTGACAAAATATTTTATGTCCGTGACAAATTAATTCAGGAATTTTTCATGTCTAATCTCTTACTTTTAGATCTTTTCTTATGTCTTACAACAAATTATAGAATTTGATTATTATTTCTGCGAAAAAATTTAAAATATTTTATGTCTGCGACAAATTTAAAGTTTTTTTGTACGTCGTCGTCAAATTTTAGATATTTTAAGTCCGGCGACAAATTTTAGAATTTCTTGTTCGTGTCCTCAATAAAATGGAAAATTATTTTATATACGCGATTAGAATTTTTTTATGTCTGCGACAAATATTTTACGCCCGTGACAAACTTATTCAGAAATTTTTCATGTCTTGGGCAAAATAAGAAATATTTTATGTCGGTGTCAAATTAATTCAAGAATTTTTCATGTCTACGACAAATTTTAGAATTTTATTAAGTCTGCGACAAATCTTAGGATTCTTTTATGTCTGCGAAAAAATTTAAAATATTTTATGTCTGCAACAAATTCTATAATGCTTTTATGAAGGCGTCGAATCTTTGATTTTATTATGTACCTACTGTGACAAATTTTAGAATTCATGTCCTCGTCAAATTTTAGATTTTTCTTAAGTCCGCGACAAATTCAAAGATTTTTTGGATGCCGTCGTCAAATTTAAGATATTTTATGTCCTGCGACAAATTTTAGAATTAGTCTGTCATGTCCTCAATAAAAATGGAAAATATTTTATGTACGCGATTAGAATTTTTTAATGTCTGTGACAAATATTTTACGCCCGTGACAAACTAATTCAGGAATTTTTCATGTCTGCTGCAAAATGTAAAATATATTATGTCCGCGTGCAATTCTGTAATAATGCTTTTTTTCAGAACTAGTAAGAGAATTCTAATCACTTTACCAAATGTAGTCGAAATGAAACATTAAGGAAGTTTAAATTCGTTGGAAGCTCCTTTCAGTTCCTGAACATACGTTACAAAGTTAACAACAAATCCTTGTGAACCGCCTTGAGTAGTAAGTTCATCCAATACTTTTTGGAACTGTAATCAGAACCCTAAGCAGAATCTATCAAGAAGGAGAAAGATTTTATTTGTCTCAAATCTATTTTTAGTAATATTACCAAAACACACCAACCACAATGAGTGTTCCTTAGGTGGAACCGAGTAAAACCGCAAAGTGTCGAATTTTCTTCCACAAATACAATATAAAGTTGATATCCGCGTAATATCCGAAACTCGTTTTCAATCCGCTAATCCCGAAGGCTTAAAAGCTTCCGACGCCGAAAGGATCCCATAATACTCATCGCTTGTTGTGAAATATCTTGCACTCGCAATTTTATTTAATCAAAGAGAGAAAATGTCATCAAAAGTCCCAACGCCCACCCAATACACCTTCGAAGGATCAAAATATTGTGTAGGTGTCTGGTCTACATAGATACAGCCCTGGAAGGTATATTGATTTAATCAATAATGAGAATGGATAAGAATACCGCTACAACTTTGCTTTGTTATTATACTAAGCAGGCATAGGGAAGCCAGAAAGTTCCATTTACAAGAATGATGTGGGCAGGGTATTGGTGCTGGTGCGGTGCGGTTGAACTTAATTCAAATCGGCAGAGTTTATTGCTGAAGTTTTGTTAGGATAATAAAATAACGTTTGGTACTGCGGCACCCTCTTCAAAGGTTTCCATCATTACGTGAACTTCTGTTGGAGTTTCCTTTTGGAACTTTTTCGGTTTTTTTGTTGTACCTACCACTAAAGCACCGACAATTCGAATAAAAAGGACGAAAGACGAAGAAAAGCAAGCGAACATATTTTCTGCACAACTTTTGGTTGAGTTCACTTGAGGAAAGATTTTCCGCCACAGTGGCGTCTAAGGACTTGAAGTGGTTACCAAAATCGGGAAATAATGTTGCAATGCAATGAGGGCGGAATAAGTTGGCAAAAGTATGGATTTTCGGTCGTTGCTTATTTGCATTCAATTCGATGCTGGAGTGGGCCTAATAATCTAAATAAGGGAAGGCATTCATCGATGGTGCTTGATAGAATATGGAAGGAGGTATCTTCCGATGTGGGGATGCCTTAGAACGTCTGATTGATCTGGGGGAGTTAACGAACCACTGTTGAACAGGAAATAGCTTCGTAGTTTGGCATTGTGTCATTGCTTCTTCCACTTTGCATCTTTTATTAGTTCAAACCTTCCTACACCAATTATTATTCTAAAATATTTCCCATATCCATGCGAGCAGTTTCTCTTCGAATTTCCCTCACTTCGTGCAGAAATAAATTGGGTCAGTCAAATGTCGTACAGCTAATGTTCCAGACTAATAAGCACAACCACAGATGACCCAAGAATTCAATTATGTATGATATGCACATAGCCATGTGCATATATGCATAGTGCATACCATGCATGCATAAATCAATTCTCAGAATTTTGTGTCCTTTTTGCAAAGCATTTTCTCATACATGAGGAAGCAGAAGAATTTAATTTCAAAATGACTCTTTCCTATGAGGAAGCACACTTCTCATTTTCAAATTAAATTCAAATTTGAAGAGCCATCCTTGAATGGCAGGCTTCAATGACGTTTCTCTTATCGAATGGATATGTAGTAGAATAACTTCTAATTTTCGAATTGCAAATGCAATCGAGTTGTCAAACGTCAATTGGATAGAGAAATGGCTAAAGTATTTCCTTGTTCATTATTGAGTTGATTTATTGAAACTCAAGTGGTTTGATTGATGTTGCGTCGAGTGTCGGTGAGTCTCATTTGGGGTTTGGTGACGATGAGCAAGGAAGTTGTTTTTTTTTATTTTATTTTAGGTACTAACTCTTCCTCTGGCTGTCGGTTTTCCACACATGCCTGGAGTCGTTATTCACAATTTGTAGTAGTTTGTGATTTGTGTTTATTCAGTCGTGTTTCTTTCTTCTTTTTTCACTTATTCATTCAGGATTTGTGGAAATACGAAGAGGATAATATTTCAGAAATGGCATAGTTTGTTAAGGTTTATCAAATCTTGCAGCATGTCTTTATAATGACAGAATGCGTATACAACTACTACAGGTTAGTCTATTAACAATAGCAGTATGCTATGTACGTGAAAATGCAAACATGGTTGGCAACGCTGGAGTTTTCCTCAGCGTTCTTTCCCTTAGTTATTCGGGCGCCACAAGCGAGATTTTTTCTCAGCGCCCTTTATGAATAAAAGCAGCGACACAGATCGAGATAAAGCGCACCGAGAATGCATCAGTCATCGGAAGTGGTAATTGGCAACGCTGGCCCTTAGTTATTCGGGCGCTACAAGCGAGATTTTTCTCAGCGCCCTTTATGAATAAAAGCAGCGACTCAGATCGAGATAAAGAGCATCAACAATAATAAATCGGTCATTGGAGGTCGTGATCTATGTGAACGCAACCACAACATTTTGTATTGGTAATTAATTCAATAGATATGGCGGCCCTCTGACTTTGGCGCCCTCGATGCAATAGTCTGGCCATAGCCCCACCTGTGTTGGGAGATAAGTTACAAAATCTTGAAAGTGTCTACTTTTTAACAAAAATACCACAGTTTTTGTTTAATTTTTTAACGCTGACTGTAAAAGACTTTACAGCCTTCGAAGGCCGGATAAAATAAATTATTTGCCAAGTTTATAATAGGAAAATTTTATTAAAGTAGGTAGAGACAAGTTTACATATAGAAGCAACAAAGTAATTGCCAGTTACTGTCGTGAAATCGTTTCAAAACGTATTAAGCATAACTTTGTGTTGTAAGAGTTGTTGAAATTATTAATAAAGTGTTTGCAAAGGCTGTTTTTTTTTATTGTGCTTTTGGGGGTTGTCCTGGACCTGATTTGGAAGTAGTTTCAAAAAAATTATGTTCAAACTTTGTTGCCACAATGAATGCTATCGTGTATATCCAATCACAATATGGTAACTTGCGTACACCTCCCACAAACAATTTAATCTAATATCGAATTTTTGTTATTTCTTAAGTGGATAAAGTTACAAAACATATTTAAAATTCGGACTTATTTTGTTTAAGACTATCCCAACCATATGCGCAAGAGTAGCTTTTCTCGTTCTGCGGTAGAACGTTTGGTGTAAAATAATATTAAAAGGGCCCTAGTGCACTGCCTTGTGGTGGTTCTGTAACATACAAGCTAAAAATGTCGTTACACTGAACGCACCCCATTATCAGTTTAGGAGTAGTTTTCAGTCTTGACAGTGGGGGAGTCGAGTTAGAGCAGCCAACGCGGACACACGAATGTATAACGCGAAATAAACGAAATAAAGAAAATTCATTAAATACATTTCTGTCGGTCTGTGTTTTAATTGGAGGAGCGGTGAAACAAAACAGGTCCGTCATTTTATTTATTTTAATGTACTGGTCGCGGAATGTTTTCTTATCAAGCTCTAAAAAAAAAAAATAGTGCATCCCAATCTATACTTGAGTGGCAGCACCTAACGAGCCAATAGTTTGTTTTAATACTTTTTTACGTTTGGATGACGCCATTCAAAAAGACATTTTTCGAATAACTTTCGAACCAAAGGTAACAAGGCGATTGGGTAATATGCACTTGGTTTCACTTTTCTGAGTGTCATTGTTCTGTGGAAGTTTCTAAACGTTTTTTTTCTGTAGCAGCTTAGCACATATTCTCTAAGCTTTGGCTTTTTTGATTCCGAGGTTTAAATATCGGAGGACAGCGATTCCTATTCTTCGAGGCTGGAGCGATGTGAGAATGTAACACTCGTGACTGTGTTGCCACATTAACAAAGAGCGACACGTTTTTCTTTAAATTCACAACTGAAAGTATGCAATGGTGTCAACACCTTAGTTTGACCCAAGAGTTGTAAAGTTTCTGCATTGAAAATGGAGCATTCATGGTTTGTGCACAAAATACCACCACTGGCGTGCTCACAAACCATCTTTCAGTTCACATAATTAACGACCTCAATAGACCACCAATAACTGCTCCCCCAAAGGACAGTGTCAGAGCTCAAAGGTTTACAGCCACTTTGAATACCCTCCGTCGTTCTTAAGTACTCCGCACGTCTTAGCAATCGTGGTCCTTTAAAATATTAGAGCCATTTGTCCACCTTTAATCACCCAATTGCATACGCCACTTAACTCAATTTACATACCCTCCCACTCCCCCATCTCTGGACGATGGTGTGGTGTTCCTATACGAGTAAAGGAATATAAGGACACCAAGAAACGAGAAATGACAAATGTAAGTTGTGCTCAATTTAAAATGGAAATCTCTTCACAGAATGGCAGCGATAACTATCTTCCTGGGGTATATCTCGTTCATAAAGGAATATAGATTCTCATTGGCCATGCGGAGAGGAACGTCAACTCTACCAACGAAGCAATTCTCTAGAATAATAACATTTCCCTATTCTTGTGCGCTCTTTCGAATGGCGCGCAAGGACACGCGAAAAATTACTATTCAAGCCATAAGCGTTGGTGATGAATCGATATCATTTATAGCGAGGAATTATTCTCGGTGTATTTGTGTGCACGATATCTGCGGGTGTGTATAGCACAGACCCGTTCCGAGGTTAAATGAATTCAGTGCTACAATCTTGATGCACATTGATGTCCCTGCGATAGAGCGTCCGATGGCTTTTTACCATTTTTTTTTTCTACTCTTGTAGCTAGATGATTCACGGGGGTGGAAGTTTTGCTATAAGTTGCCGTCATTACAATGTCAAGGTTATAGTTTATGGCAAAGCTATTAAGAATCGTTTAGGCAAATGCCCGAATGTGTGAACTTGAGGGATTATTGCCAAGACCTTCGGCAATGTTCTTGAGGACACACCTACTTCACACTGAATTATGTATTTATAAGTGCGTATTCCCTGACATGGGCACAAATTGTTGTCCCCCACAATAAACGGACGGCACTCGTCCGTTTGGGTTGCTTTAATAATTTGTTGAGCAATTCCCCACTGATTGTCTATAATTTGTGATCCAACACACTAGCGAGAAAATCGATGTCTGTGCCATGATGAACACAGGTATCAGTTGGAGCAACGGGAATTGTTTCGGGGAAACCTATGAATATTTATGAATTTTTTTAAAGCCACAACAGACCCTCTGGCGTATACGTAACAAAAAAATTACCCACCCGACCTTCACTGTTTATTGGAAGTTAATATAGAAGAAATACAATACGTGATTGGCTCGTTATATTAATTCGCCTATTATTGTAAACGCAGAATATCGGAGAATATTCCTTTTTAGATTATCGACTAAACAGAGACGGATTTGTATCAACGCAACCGGGGAAGAAAATCTACCCGCCTTGGGCTGAGATAATTTTTTCGACTGGTGCTTTTTTTTTGTAGGTTTTAAAGATGTTGACTTAAATTTAATTTAAAATTAAACGGTCACAATTATGTTGGGTAACTTTTAAATGTCTTACCCACCGCACTAAGTTGGCTGAAATAGGAGATGGCAATTTTCTTAGAGTGGCATTCAACTTCGGTAAGTTGTGGGTCGTAATACACAAAACGCTGGCAGCTTAAAATGTCTATTTGTACAGCGCTTACACATCGTCATATATTTTACAGTGTCGGCCTTTTTGCGATGGGCTTATCGACTAATTTACATGCGTCCTTTTTATCTCTCCCTTATGCGTCTTCCTTTTAGGGAACTGTTTTTCCGGTGGCCATTTTCTCTTACCAAGTTTACTAAGCAATTAATTGTTGACATCATTTTTAGCAAGAGTTCTCCGAAATTGCTACCCTCGAGGTACCTAGATGTATGCGTATATTTGCTTGATGCCAATTAGTTCAGTGCTTTGGAGATGTCTTAGTTGAGCATACAGTAGAAAGTGTGTTGTCAAAAAATTTGCTGAAGGGCAACCACCTAAGTCCACAGCTCATTGAACTGTCAATTGCTGTGTGGGCATCTTTTTAGGAGCTTCGCAGATATGATGGTAACTGCCCGTGAGTGAATGTCCACAAGTGTAACACAGCGTGTCAAGTCCAATGACAGTGTCTTGGAACTTGTTAGACTTTAGACAAACTGCTCGATAAGTTTTACAAAAAGTTGTGCAAAAACCTTGTTACAGAAATATGAAACACTTCGGCTACAAGTTCTTGTAATGATATCTTATAGACTTCAAGTGGTGGACTACACCTGCCCACTTTACCATTCACCAACTAAATGAATAGCCTACGAGTCTCTTTCTCCTTTCATAGGGCTACCTGCGGATTAGTTTCATGAAACACTGAGTAATCCTAATTGAATTTGCTCAGTCAATCGATCTGGGTAAACATCGATTTATCTGTAATCTTGGTACTAATGCAACGCTGCCGCACTAGCACTAGCAGCATGTTCCAATGCCTTGAATCAATACACGTTCCTCGAGCCAGAAACCGAACGAACCATGGGTCGAAGTAGGGAATGCGTGCACTGGCATCAATTACTGCACCAGCTCTCGTTGGTTCAATGAATTACTTGACCAAAGTGTTGTAGGATGTTCGTGTTTGTCCTTTCAGTGAAATAGGGGTAGATGAACCACCTATACTAACGAGGGCAGATGGGGTTGCTACAAGTCCTTTGTAGCTAAGTAGCTTGACATCGGTGATGGTAGAATCGGTTTCTTTTGAGGGGAGATTAGTCCATGCTGGTGCGCCGTCATGAGAAGTGATTTTTAAGCTCCCATTTATTGGCCTTCTGAGTCTTCCTTTTGTGAAGGTATTTTAGCATGGAATGGGTTTCTAAGACGAGCAGTAATTAGTTTATTTTTTAAATTTCCTACTCAATGGCTGACACCCCAACCTAAAGCAGTGTTTATACTCCTTTTGATGCGGCTATAACCTCCGCATCCAGCTCAGTTCGGGGCGAGTTGACTGAAATGACAATTTAACAAAACTTGGCCGTGAAAAAAAATCACTTTCAGATCAACTGCCGGCCAACTCAATTCAGTGACCATTCTAACCGAATTCGCTCCAGTTGTCACTCCGGAACCATTTGCATCGCTAATTATCCCACCAGCTTGTTCCACAGTTCCAACGTTGCATATCAGTACTCACTGCACAATTCGGTTGCACTATCTCGAGCAAAGAAACATTTCTCCTCCTTTAGTTATCGTCACTCAATCAGATTGAGGTTCGCATCGCTTATGCAAACGCAAATGGGAGGAAGGAATAATTTTCCCATCGTTTGCATCCCATATACTTGGTAGGTATACCTCTTGCCAACCGTTTCGTTACTATTTAATGAACTGGAAAATCTTTTAAGGAATATCTATCTTTTGCTGCATGTCGAACAAGCTCAATGGAACGTACATAAGAAGTTCAACACTTATTCCATGGTGGCAGGGACCGACCTTTACCATACGACTCCGGCGCCCAAGATTGCACTGACACGAGATTGAGAAAGTTCGATAAAAACGTGCATAATGGGTTCAGAATTGCTTTGATCGCACAAGCACCTAAGTGCTGGTAAAATTGAGTCCTCGAAGAGATGGCATCTACATACAACCGAATGGTGTGAATATTCCTCCTTCGATTGAGATGAACTTTCCGTTGAGCGATGGTTGGGAATTTTAAACGCGTTAATTTGTGACGGCAAATGTATATGTTTCCGAAAAGGACTTTATGCAGTGTTAAATATTTTAACAGTGCTCGGTTGAGGGATCTACACAGTTCGATGCAATCGGGGTAATCGCATCGGGCCATGCATATTCAACCTTGGTCTTGGGCGTTATGGGGATACGCAATTTTCCAGGTGTTGGACTCATAAGAGTGGCACATAAGTTTTGAATTTTCTTCCATTTTTATGGCAACGAACATTTTAGATGATGGCACTACGCCTCTGGAACAATCTGTCCTTCTTTTCTCAACTAACCTGGCAATCCACCTGTCCCGCCCGACACGAATTTCATGCCTCAGACTCAAATGATATGAGGAACTCAAAAAAGTGGGTCGCAGAATGCTGTCCGTCTGTCTGTCTGTCCGTATGTCCCGCGGCCTAGAGCCTAAACGGCTGCCCGCATTTCGTTCAATCTCGGATTTGGAGGTTGGGGGCTTACAGTTTTTAAAAATTATATTAATGGTACTTTTCATAAAAAAATTGTAAACCAGTTTGATATTGAAGCCTAAATAGATCAGGTTAACATGACTGCGTACTCAGTTTTCCGCTAAAAAAATCGCATAACAGTACTTTTAAAATTTGGACATATCTCGAAAACGGTCCACGCGATTGTAACAAAAATTAATTTCTAATGTAATATGGTCATTTGTAACCTACTGGAAAACTCAGTTTTTCTTTGTATTATCGTAAAATGGATTTTTGAAAAAAAAAAAGAATTTTTTTAAAAATTCAGTTTCTTTAGTTTACTTGAAAACGGCAATAACGATTGTGACCAAATTGCAAACTTAGAGTAAAATTAATATTTTCAAAATTATTGCGTCCTTAATTTTCAATTCGAATCAACGAAAACGCTGATTTTAAAAACTGCTCATAATCTCGAAAACCCCTTTTTCGATTTCGATAAAACTTTAAAAACCAAGTAATGCTTACATCCCGAACAATAACTTGTACTCGGTTTTCTGCTGGATAGTTAATCAATAGTTTTTTTTCAAATTAAACATTCTTGGTAATTAAACAAATTTGGTAAGGTTTTGTCTGTCAAATTTTACAATAACCACTCTAACTAGTTTGTCCAAAATGCTTATTAAGGATAATAAAAGTATTCTAAATAGGATCCCGTACGTAGTTTTTCTCAATAAAGTTTACGTGTTATAAATATTTGTCAAAAATGAGTACCCAAATCTCGATCAGTGTTCCCATTTCTACGGTATATTTTTGAAATAATCACACTTCCAATGAAGCTATAATAAACAGCTACGCAAAACTTCCTTTTAGCTAATATGTATTACCAACATCTTTTTTCAATCATATTGAATATGCATACTGAAGATAAATCCAACAATTTGAAATTTACACAATCTGGTAACTCCCAATTCATTTGTACCTTGTACATTTTGATGAACGAGAAAGTTACGTTTGACCCAGTCGTGCACACTCTCCAATATGTTTCAATTTGAACTAATCACACGCCAACATGAGCTGTTAGGACTTGGAAGAAACTTTCATTACAGGACCACGAAATCTCAAGGTAGATACAATGGACCGATCGATGGCCTAAGTTTAAAGCCTAAACCTTACCCTCACCGAAATTTAATTAACCTTAAGGCTGTCTATTGCAAAACTGCAAAAGATATAAATGTCATCATCGCTCTTGAAACGGCGATTCAGCTCATAGATTCCTTGTGATACTTTGAAGGGGTCACACCTATTCTGCTGATCATGCATCTGCTCTTCTGGGGATGCTGCAAAATATTGTAGAAAACTACTGATCACCGTTGCAGGATTGTCGGTATACATAAATTGATGGCACAGTATGTCGTTATCATTCTTGTATTTGATGCTGACCGAAGTTGCATAGAAGTCTCCATCAAGATCCATACAGTCTCAGACTTTAGAGAAAAACTCTTAGGGTCTTTGAAGCGCTCGGTCTGATGATACATTTTGAGAGGCATTATGACAGCGTTCCTCTCATGACAAAGTGTCGTATTACATGTCTGAAGCAACGATTACGCGTGCCATTTTTCGTGGCAGATTTTGAAATGCTGACGTCACAAAAATTCAGCCATTCGGTGGTCACTCGTGTGTCTTTCTTCAGAGCGCACTGCGACAGCCCGCGTAACCAGACTTTTGACAGGCGACTACACGTAGTGACAAATTTAGGACAAATGTGACGTCTGCATGTCAAAATCTGACATGAAAAGTGGCATGTGCAATCGTAGCTTGAGAGGTAGGCTGTCATCTTATATACCTCGCCGTTTCCTATTGTCCTTTTCAATTTCTGTTTCAATTTATGTAGCTTGCTCCCGAATCACAACACCCAAAGACTTAGACTGACCAAACACACCCCAAACAACTCAATGCAACTTGCCTTGCACAACTTCCCAATCCCAACTTATACTCCACCACAAATAAGAGTCTCGCCAGCAATTCGCATTTAATACAGCTTATCCCTGTCATGCTGTACGGCGACCGTGGCGTATACCACCCCATAATTCGCCGCCCAACCAATCTGTAGTAAATTAAATCAAATGCAGCCCATAAAAGCGACACCATTAAATCTGAATCTCTTCATCTACAATGCCAGTGTTTATATATGTGTGCCACACTCAGAGACATCGTGCCTTTCTATTCCAGCACACATATACGTATCCTCGTCGTCGACAACGACCGACGGAGTTAACCCCACAAAGAATTAATTTAACTCGGAGTGTCATCGGGGTAATAAATTCGAATGTTTAGGAGGGCATTCCATTGCCACGCCACCATCATTGCTTTTTGGATTAGAGTAGCTCAGTTTGTTTTCCGTTTCTACGGTTGTACTCGTACTCGTATACACTTGCCCTGAAGGCGCGCTCAAGAAACTTCCTTTAATCCCTAGTCGGCAATTATTATGCTTTTTGTGACACAAGACGCCATCATCCTCTATTTGCCTGCTATTTTAATGCATATTTACTCCTAGAACATGGTGAATTATGGATGCCACCACCATCCTTTTCTGTGCGGAGGAATTTTAAGTCCTGGGCAAATCTCATCGCAGCGGAAATGTGAAATAAATGTCACGCAGTATTTTCTGTGTTTCACAAGGAATAAATCTTTTTGTCACCCATTTTTCAGAACTCCAGATACTCATACCAATATTATTGTGAGCACGACTCAGGCACCATGCACCGGGAGTGGTTTGGTTGCACAACACTCGAGGAGGTATGGACTAATAATTCGAATTTGCCGCAAAAGGCTTAAGCAGAGGAATTCTCCTTCGGTTTGAATTTTTTTTCCAAGGAAACAGAGTTTTGGAGAGACACACACACATTAGAATAGCATTTAAATTATTCTCCGCATTTTGAGTGTGAATCAGACGCTTCGATAGGTTGTAGTGTTACAGTGTTAGTTTGGTTACTTGTAGGACAAGGATAAGTTTCCTGCTGGACTTGCAAACGGAAGAGGTTCTTATTTCAATTCGATGCTCAACGATTGGAAGTGGACTTCGTGGACAAAAGGTATAAGCCCCCATACCGGGAGAAGTATTTCTCTCGGTGAATTTGCTGGAGGTTTTCCTTCAATTTCCCATTAGTTATATTGAACACACGTTTGCAACACATTTATAAACCATGATTGCAGATTTCGTATATCAACGATCGTCTAAACGATATCGTTTTCGAAACTTTGATCACCAAAATAATTCATATTCTGCTCGAATGTTTCTGACAAACGTCAGCTTGCATTATACTTTTGGAAAATTAACTGGATTAAGCTCTCGAATTTGTAATTTTAGCACTTGGTTGCTAGTTCGACGATAATCGTCTGAAAAGTTACGGAACGAGTACCCTGATTAGATTGCCACGGATGATATTTCCCAAAAGAACTCTTTGGAACGCTGCCCCAGAGAAATGATTCCAGGTTACCAGTAAGGATTCTGAACAGGGTTCACTAGGTTTTCATTCATCCCGCATGGACCGCCCAAGAGCGAAGTCAAAATTTCCGTATACACCATTTTTGGTCGAAACCTTTTAATGGTGTATACTTGAAACTTGTTTGAGCTGATTTAATTTGTGTTACAGATTGAGAAACAGCTTAGCTTCATTTAAGAGAGCTATAAGATCAAATTTTTGTATAGAGAAAAACTCGTTAGCAGAGCGTATGACCTATGAGTACACTCGGGCACAACATACACAAATAAAACACATCTAAGAGTGTAAAAATCGTTTGCGCACGCTTGTGACTTTTTCAAGATTGAGGTCTTAATTGATATTTCCTAAGATTTCTTTGCTTATATTCAGCTTTCTTAATATACAACTTGTTTTGCGTGCAAGTATGCATATTGTGAAGATAAATAAATTTTAGTTTTGACGTCTTCGAGTTTTGTTGTCATTGGGAACCAATTTTATTCATTTGCGGTATATATTCGAGTGTTCAACTTATAAGTTCTTACATCCAAATATAGGTGAACCTTTAAGTACCTTGAATTTGCTGCTGTCAATAGTGATGTTTGGTCATGAATGGTTTCGCAAACGTTTGCTTATTAAAGGGCCACACAAATTTTGTTTTTTTTCCATTTTCCGCAGAAGCCTAATTTATTGAGGCGATTGATGATGTCGACGTTCGTCTGCATACCCTAATCGCGGTGCGCACTGGCACAAAACAAAAAAAGAACGTAAATCGAAAAGAGGGGTCCCAGGTTCGAATGCCGAAAAAAGACACAAAATGCCAACTTAAGGTTTTTTTCACTGCGCCACCTCTCGCGAACGTCTAACAAACATCCGAGAGTAAAACTGTCATAAAAGTGCTTATCAATTGGCCGTTTGGACTCGGCATAAAATTGTAGATCCCTTCCATTTGTCCCAAAAATAAAAACTCTCACAAGACGAATGGTTGTGAGAAGCTAGGCCTAGGGTCCCTGCGGACCTGTTGCGCCAACTATTTATGTATTTTTTAAATCGAAAATATTCCGCACTATACCTATAATTGGTCCTTCGAGCCGAATACTCTTGCTAGAACCTTTCGTATTTAGTTGTCAGTGTTTGACCTCGTTTGTAACTTGTTTCCACTTCCAAAAGACTGGAAATTAAACGATTTTAGAATTCCTCTAAGGCGCACTTAGTTCTCTACCATCTTTGTTTGGTCGGAATCGTTTTTCTCACTTTCTAACCTCTCACGCTCAGGAGGGGGCCTTCGAATGTCCAATTAATATTAATGAGTATCGAAAAATGTTCATAATACCTAATCCTATTCATTTCTCAGTAATGCATGGCATTTTATTAAAATTTATATATCCAATGCCTTGTAAAATATTTTTGTAGCAGAGCTACAATCGCAAAAAATCGTTCCTACTTTTTTTACGCATTAATAGGACCGGTTTTAAGTTTATTGTAGCTTATACCATGTTCCCACCAACGTGAACAAAGTTATTTATAAATCACGAATGGCGTCCCCACCGAACTTTAAGTGTTTTAGTATGACATTCACGTCAACTTTGACATTAGGTAACCAACTTTCAATACCTATCGTAACTATTAAAGTGCAAAAAGAAATTTACTTACATCAAATTAAAAGTTAAAATGAGTTCAAATGTTTTGGAAATCATTTCCATCTATCACAAAAAAGCCCAAAATGATATAAGCATTTAACTCTGTGCATTTTCAACCAGAAGAAGTGTTCTCCGAAAAAAGTATACAAAAAATTACGTTAATAACAGGTATGTTTGATTTTATTTGGTGTGGATTTGCGATGACAGATACGTAATTAAAATTTAAACACGTATAAATCACGAAAATGTATGATAAATCACGTAATTTATGAGATAATTTGTCAAAATCAAGTTGATTTAGCTAAATCACGTTGGTGGGAACATGGTATTAGCTTGTTGCGCAAGGTTTTCCTTGCCAAAGAAAAATCCACTACAATTTAGCTGTCAGCTGTCAAAATGTTTTGTTGCTGCAAAAGTGTTGCCAATTCAAAAAAAAAAAAAACTAACATAAAATAAAAACACATTTTTGGTCTCTTATGATTTACTGTCACAGCGACCTCTTAGAGACTATTCACATGAGAGCGACCTACTACCTACGAACGAACAAATATTCGCAAATTTTGACATTCCATTCATATGATACATTTTATTCGGTCGCGCGAATCCAATGACAGTCGCCGTCATTTGTTTCTACTTTCAGCAGGCGCGGTGGGTTCCAAAAAAATCTTTTCAAAAAACGATCAATATTTCCCAACATTGGACTTATTTCATATGATACTGACTTTCTGTCAAGATTTCGAGCGGGAAACAGCTGTCAGTGTCAAAATAACCAATGACTTAAAAATAAACCACTAAATGGCCCACTCTTAATACTACACTGCATTTGTGTGAAGTCAAAAACCCATTTGCAAGTGAAATCCCTGACATACATTGGAATCTTGACCCGAAATAGGAAAATTGAATACCCAAGGCTTAGTAGAGCACAACACAACTGCACACACACATTTTTGCTTTCTTTCGCCGTCTGTAGTCTACATCCCATCCTGGCCACACATAAAAAGATGATAAACTTAAGATAATGGCAAGCTCCGTTCGATTCTGCTGCGCGCTATGGCTATCGCCTCCACTGTGAATGAAAGGGACCATAAACCGTTTGCAATGGATTCCTTTGCTGTTTATTTATTTTTTCTATTGATGGTATTGTTGTTTCTCATTCAGGAGGTGTTTGTTAGGAATGTTTTATTGACCGGATTAGGGGGTGGAAATTGTGCTAAATGCAATAAGTTCCTGTATCATTGAGAACGAGAATGGGAGCGAGAACGTAATAGCCCCGGTTGGTGTTGTGTCCTTGTTTACCAATTGTTGCCTACTTATTTACTTATGAGGCAGCAACGATTGTGTTGACCTTAAGGACGGGCACAAAGTTGCGTGCTTATAGGAAACTTAGTGCGAAAAGTTGTGCAATATGAGAGGACAAAGTTTGAAGATTACATTTATAGTGATGGCTGGCTGTTTGAAAAATGTTATGCTTTTCAAACTGCTGGTGGGAAATTCCCATCATTGGACAAAGAAAACGCATCAACAATAATGCTTGTATCCGCAAAGTTTGCTTCGGTAACAACTCACCATCATTCAGCTTTGAATTCGTATACAGCTCATCAAGAAGGATCAACGAAACAATTGACATGATATCATGGCATGTCCTTGCTTGTCGCGCTATCGACTGCTCCATCACTGACCACACGGCAAACGCCTAATGTAAACTCAAAAGTCACGTTTGGGACATGCTCATCTAACCTACCACTCAGATTTACTTCCGCCAGATAAAACTCAAATATTTGGAAGCAAACCCTCTCGATTGAGCTGTTGCTGACAACCGTGTCTGCACGTTAGTCAAGATAAACATCAGACAACAATAAAACAACGCTCTAATTACACTTTATTTGTATGCGCGCAACTCATTATCACGTCCTGCGGCTGCTTGTAACCCGATAGCAGTTAATTAAGGCATTTTCGAGCCCATAGCCTGTTTTGTGTCCACGCCTTGGCTACGATTCAGCGGTCACATTCTAATGACTACACCAACGCATAGAATAAGAATTAGTTTTCGATACTTTGTGAAAATCAATTAAACACACATACACCCCTGCGTTCTTGCGTAGCAGCAACCAAGTCGCCTTGACTCGAAATGAAATGAAAGTCATTGTGAAGGAATTCCAACACAGAGCCGACCATACACTCAGTCCAATTAGAATCGGGTTTCTAATTGCATAAGTCATGACGATGATGATGAAAATGAATAGAGAGAATATTGTGTACGCGAACGGGACGAAGGGAAAATCCTTTTTACTAAAAGTTTGCTCGCAAGGAGAGGGAATATCAAAATGACTCCAATGTGGCAGTGTATGCGAATATACCTAAATATATATCGTTAAACACGCGCGGAGTAAGATTTTTATTCTGAAGTAGGTCGTGCGCGGCAACAATGGTTGAGCCACTTAGGATAATTGCTCCTTGATTTCAATGCGAGTTTTCTTGTTGTTGTTGGTTGCCTTTTTTTCGTCTTCTTTTTTTTTTTGTTGTACATTTATCCTTTTGAAGCTTTAATTTGTGTTGTGCTATCGTGAAAGCAGTTCCCATTGCTAGAGTATGTGGATGGTGCTCTGAATAATTGCTTTCCATTACTTTTGGGTTATATAGGCAGCGCAGGGCGCAGCGGCCCGAATGTACTCGGAGAGGTATGTTGTGTTGTTAAACAACAGCCAGGAGTTGTTCGTTGTTTATTTCTAAAACGAACATTACCGAATTCAGAATAATTAGAAGTTTCGGTGGCGTTAACTCAATAAGGGTTCGGCTATCATCGGATTTTAGTAATTGCAGTGTAAGGGAAGGCGGATTTTTGTTTGTTGTTGTTATGAATGAAAGGTACTTGTTGTACACTTGGCATTTGTTAAGACCTACCACAAGAAGCGAGAGTGCTTTGCTTTTATAATGCGCTGGTTGCTCTTAGGAGCATATTTCTATTCAGTTGTTGAATGTGGTCTTTTCGGTGGCTCCTTTCGCTGTTGTAAGATGTTCACAATGCCTATAAGTTATGCTGTCAGTTTTTTAAATGCCATCAACCGATTGTACCTTCCAATGCACTTGGATATCAGCGAGATGCCTGCATTGATATGGGAGAGGGGCCCGTTTCACTTCATTGCCTAAAAGAGCTTCTCCTTTGATGTATGGCTTTCTAAAATAACAATCGCGACAGTGTTCCCGTTTCCAAAAAGGAAGCGCATTTGCTTGGAGTCAGAGAGTTCTTCGCTTGATGGGGGATATGTCTGCCAGAGCGGATAAGTTCTACAGTACTTCATAAAAAGAATAACAAGTATGGTCGGCAAAGGTTGAAAGACGATAAAAATACAACAAAAGTTCGATAAACGAGTTCAAGGTATATCAAGCCGATAAGATGTTGTAGCGCAACATAATTGGCCGAAGTTCCTTACTCGCATAGAGCACCGCAACAACTTCCTACGTGGTCAGGTTTATAAATACAAGGTGGGCCAAAAGAGATCACCCTATTGGAAGATGCTCTTTTCTTTTGCAAATGGCTGCCAATGTCAAATCTGTTTGGACATTTGTGGACTAGACAGATGTAGAATAGAAGTGAACAAGCCATGGAGCGATACACTCCCCAAGAACGCAAAATAATCGTCGTGTCTATTTTTTTGTGTAACAATTAGTCTGTAGTGTTGGCGCAGCGCGAATTCCGTCCCCGATTCCACGGCCGTCCGACACCGACTGAGCCGTTTGGCCACCAACCTTATGGTATGGAACCATACGAGACGTTGCCAAGAGTGGCCGGCCCCGGAGCGCCCGTTGTGCCGAGAATATCACCGCTGTTGACGAGGATGTCGATCTGTCGCCGGAAACATCGACGAGACGCCGTGCCTCGTAATTAGACATCAGCCGGTGGTCCCTAAGGCGAATTTTGGTCAAAGACTTGAGCATGTTTCCGTACAAAGTCCAGTCCGTGCATCAGCTGCTGCCTGTCGACCGCCAAACGCGTGTAACCTACGCCCAAGCCATCCTCAATCTCGAGGACGATTTTTCGACCAAAATCATATTGAGTGATGAGGCTCATTTCCACATCAGCGGGTACGTGAACAAGCAAAACTATCACTTCTGGGGCACCGAAAATTCACGAGTAACGCACGAGGAGCCATTACACCTGCTCAAAGTTACCGCTTGGTGCGCTGTTCACGCTGGAGTAGTCATTGGGCCATTTTTTTTTAGAGAACGCCGCTGGTCAAACGACAACAGTGGACGGTGCTATGTTAACCGAGTTTCTTCTGCCGCAATTGGACGAAATAGGACTGGAGGACATGTGGTTCCAACAGGATGGAGCTACGGCACACACTGCGCGAGCCACAACCGATATTCTGAATGCAGCGTTCCCGGGTCGCCTCATTTCTCATTTTGACGATTTGCGCTGGCCCGCAAGATCGCCCTATTTAACCGTTCCAGACTTTTTTTTGTGGGGTTTTTTGAAGTTCCGTGTTTACGTGAACAAGCCCGGGACCCTAGAAGCCCTCAAGGACATCATTCGACACGAGTGCGAGAATCTGTCGCCGAAGTGATGAAAAATGTGATAAAACGAGCCCGCATGTCAATCAATTGTGACGGCGCCCATTTGGCCGATATCATCTTCTCGACTTGACTAATAAAATTCTAAATTCTAAATAAACATAATCGAAGTTTTTCATTTAGAAAACAAATGAGAGCCAAACAACATCGGATGACTTCTTTTGGCCCACCTTGTATGTACGCCTGCCATCTTGATATACACGCCTTCGTCGTGCTTGATAAGTTTACGAAATCTCATTCGAAATAAGAAAAGAAATTCTATTCCAATCGGCGAAGACATTCCAAAGTTAGGAGCTTATAGGTATTCGTAAGATACTCTCAATCCCACTTACATCTCGGCTTCTGGACAGTTATTAGGGATAAAACTATTGAGATTGTTAAAGATTACAACGTGGTTAGAAAAGAAAGACAAAAGACCAACTAGCTCAAGTGATAACGCAAAAACGGAATTAAGTTTATTGAAAAAAAAATGTGAAATGATACTTAACTTGTGTTAGGGATGGGAATAATTTGGTACAGTTTTAGATATGATCAATATTAACAAATGAATGTACTACTAGATTCTCAACAAAAACATATCCTATATTTTAATCTCAACATTCTGCCTGTGAAGACCGGTATCCACTTCGTGCAGTAGTTTTTAAACCTATTCCGAACAAACACCTTGCAGTCGGAAGAAGTCCATACCGCAATACTAAAAATCATTTTTAGTGCCCAGGCTAAATTCTTCCAACTCACAATGATGTCCACGATGCTCAAGTTAATTATTTTCAAAGCTCAATTACCTACGTATTTATTTAACAAACATGTACCCATTGTGACAAAGCATGTGAAATGTGTGCATAATATTTGGTTTACTAAAGGAGATTGATGATCTGAGGAACAAGCGTGATACTGCCTACAATAGGTGGAAATGCTATAGGATCTCTGAGTTCTTTGATGCCTTTCATCAATTACGAAATCTGGTTACTTCCAAAGTAAAACCAGGCTAAATGGAGATATTATAAGAAACAATTTGATGAAAATCTTCCTTCTAAAACTCTTTGGAAAAATTTGCGTGACCTGGGAGTCGGTCGAAAGTCAGTCCAGGAGGATGTGGACCTTGATCCCAACCAAGCTATTTGCAGATGCCCAAGCGTCACCATCTTTGTCAAACCAGCCTCTTAGTACTGTCCCGAACAGCTCCTTCGAATTTTATAGAGTCGACGTTGTCCAGGCGATACTTCAAATTAATTCTGTTGGTCTGTTTGTCTTGATGGTATTCACCCTTCATTTGTTAAAATTATTCTACCCTTAGAACTTCCGGTTATGACTCATATTTTCAATAACATAATTATGACTTTCACGTTCCCGATCTTATGGAAATAAGGAAGAATTATACCGATATTGAAAAAGAAGGCATCTGCTAACAATACAGTCCTGTAGCTATTCTTCATTATTTGTCCAAGGTGATGGAGAAATTTATTCATCACCACATGTCAGTTTTTGCCCGCGGAATAACAATCTTGTACAGCCGCACTACTCAAAGTCACTGATGACATACGTACAGCTTTGGATGACAACCTCGTTACATTTCGTATACTATTAGATTTTTTCCAAGGCCTTTGACACAGTCAACCATAAAAAAAAAATAAATAATTGGCGCAACAGGTCCGTAGGGACCCTAGGCCTAGCTTCTCACAACCATTCGTCTTGTGTGAGTTTTTATTTTTGGGACGAATGGAAGGGATCTCCAATTTTATGCCAAGTCCAAACTGCCAATTGAGAAGCTCTTTCATGACAGTTATACTCTCGGATGCTTGTCAGACGTTAGCGAGAGGTGGGGCAGTGAAAAAAACCTTAAGTTGGAATTTGGGTTTTTTCGGGATTCGAACCTTGGACCCCTCGCTTAGTAGTCCAACACACTAACCACTAAGCCACTGCGCCGACCATATCACACTATATTGTAGCGTGGAACCTAAAATGTAAACAACCCATTAGTCAACAAACAAGTTCCACTTCCAATTGGAGACTCGAATCTGTCAAATGAGTGGAAAATTAAGTGAGCTAATTCTAGAACCATCGAGTTTGTTCGGGACGAACCGGAATTCACTAGAAAGTTCCCGATAGATGGCGGAGCGGATATAAAAGAGCAGATTCGAGAACAAGGAGGGATATTTTTGACTTTTAAACAGGGATTGATAAAGTTGGAGATAGTAATCGGTTGTGAAGATAAAGAAGTGGAAAGTATGCAGTGAATTAAGTGATTGGTTTAAGCCGGATAAGAGTTGTTTAAAGAAATATTGTTTTGAAGTGAACTACTAGAATAATGTAGTAAAAATGATTTTATTAGAAAAGTTCATCAGAAGAGCGTTTTATCTTTTCGAATTCCAGCTCGGATGTAACAATAGTCGTGTTTTTTTGAGCTTCGTTCTCAGCAAAGCAAAGTAAAGTAAGATTCTCAGCACACAATTTACAATAACTACTGCGAGTCTCGAAGTGTCAAGTAGAGCGTAGTTGTTGTAATTGCGTGCTGAAAATCCTACTTTACTTTGCTTTGCTGAGAACGAAGTTAAAAAAAAACATGCCTAATATAATAAACGCAAATTGTTATATGGCTTTTCAGATTCGGCTGCGAAATTGATTCTCTCTTATCTCCAAGAAAGAAAACAAGCTGTGTTCTACAATAATAGTTCTTTCGATTTTATTGAAATATTGATGTTCCTCAAGGTTCAATTCTCGGTCCTATTCTTTTCATGCTCTTTGTCAACGATCTTCCAAAATGTTCAACTGTACCTCAGCTGTAAGCCTCGGCAAACTACTGAAGCTATACTCAAGTTGAATTTCGATCTTCAAGAGATTTAAAACTGGTCTCTAGAAAACTTTTTACAACCTAATCCTATTAAATCGAAATGCATGGTTATCGGCAGATGTAAGTCGTTCTCCGGCTATATGCCTAGGAAATAATCCAATCGAGTATGTTGGCAAGGCTAAGAATCTCGGCATCAACCTTTAATTCTAGGCTAAGTTGGGATAGTAACTACGATAATTGGTAAAATCTATGGTTCTTTGAGAAACTTATCGGTATCCCGAAGCTACACTCAACTTAAAACTACACTTATGTTAGCAAAATATAAAAAAACCCATCATATGGTTGCGAAATCTTCTGCTCCGTCAAAGCTATTATTAAGAAAACTTAATGTTGCTTTCAACAATATAGCTCGCTATGTCTACGGCCTTCAACGGTATGACCATGTTTCTGCTTACACCAAAAATATTCTTGGATGTTCATTAGAACAGTACCTCGATTTTGAGATTATAACTTCTAAACAGCCACCATATTTCGCGACCTTAGAACAACAAAGTTCTAAGTGACAATTTTGAAGAAAAAAATAATTATAATCAAATCTGGGTAAATTGGTTATACTCTTTCGATTTACGCTTATTATTTTGCTCTATCTCTTTCCGTTTTTAAGATATACAAATTTTGTATAACAAACCCATTTTTACACAATCTAGTCGGTCTTTAAGGTTAGTCCTCACCCGGTATAATACATGCACAGAGCATCAAGTTTTCGTTCAAGCCATTCGTATTTGGAATGCGCTTCCTCTTTGCATAGGAAGATCTTGTTATGCGAATTCCTTCCAACACACTCTATTCAGGCATATGGCAATGGCAGGGACTTAACTATAGATTTTTTTACAACATATATTTAAACGTAACCTTCTTTCTTGCGACAAATATCGCATCGAGTCCGCCCGTCGCATCAGCTTGCTTTCGCATAACATCACTTTATCGTAGAGTCCTCTTAGCTGCCACAAGAATTACACTGATTTGCTTCCCCAATTGCATACCTAATTGAACCAGAACTATGTACTCCTGCTACTCCCTACGATCACAATGCTTCACCTTGTAACCGCTTGACAAGCAATCTACATGAGATTATTTAAATTCACTAGCTTACACATTTTTCTCCGAAGGAACTGCTCGTTCGTCACTGGCATACTTCTCTCTGCTCACACACCCCTACTCGGTGTTTATTCAATCCTTTTCTCTAGTTAATTTTCTTAATGGCTAGGGTGGTGGCAATAGTTCTCTCCTAGTCCCTAGCGATATATGCATAAGTACATATCTAAAGGAGGGCCTCGCCAAAAATATGATGGAAATATATTTGGAAGATATTGTTCTAGAGAGGGTAAAAACTTTTATCCCGACCCCTAGAGAAAGGAATGGAAGAAGGAATAACAACTAAAACTAATGTCCTGATAGCCGAGCGCTGGCTCATCATGCAAACACAAAAAATAAATAAAAGAATCGGTCTACTCTCCGACGACGAGAACGGCGCCGGCAAGCGATGCGGCAGTTACGACCACCGGATACTTGGGAATATTTGTAAAATTCATATTCAATTGTATTTAAGTAATTTACTTGTCATGCAACTTAATATTCAGGCAGAATTGTCTCCGGCACTGAAACCGAATGACAAAGGAATTTTGTAATTTAATTGCAAGCGGAAGGAGCAGAGTGGAAATGGAAGGCACTTCAGATAAAATAGACTGCATTTGAAATGTTTAAACTGTGATAACTTTGGATCTGCTGGTTTGAGATGTGCAAACATAAACTGAGTATAGGGATTGGCAATTTTTGTGTCTTTGTGTAGCGACTTTAACTTACTGGCTATTAATTTGTATGCTTTCTTCCAGCGAATTCAGGTAATGTAGTTAGTCATGCGTTGCAGCAACTGTCACAATTCTGGATGTTTGTCAGTCGTTCGCAACCATATCTATATCAATGAAAATCACTCCGAATGCAATGCGATTTTTCACGAATCGGTCAAAACATCACGTGCGATCGTATTTATTCTGAATCGGCCTTACTAATAATCAAACACTAATGCCGACGATTAGCTAGTTGCCAGCTAGTTGTTGCTAGTGCGACAACTTTCTTAGAATCTATTGCATTTTTGAAGTTATACTTCTTTAGGCAGGCTTGACTTGGGGGGTAAGCTGGTGAATGCGTCACGAAAGCGTTACGGAAATTGCGAGCGAAAGTTGATAGGGAGATATAAGGTAATGAAGATAGAAAGAGAGATGGTTACGTTTCGTTTCGTATATTACTGTAGAGGCAAGAGAGAGAGAGATGCGAGCACGAATTTTCGTTTTCTCTTACTCTCATGCCAGTTACGTTTCGTTATCTAAAACACAGCATACAGTGCAGAAGTGATACCAGATCGGGGGATTTATTTGGTCTAAAGCACACTCGTTTTTTTGTCATCGCAGAATCTCATTGACATTTTGCATGTCAATGAGAGTTGCCAGTTGTTCGTTTTTGTTTTTTTTTTTTTTTCTTTTATATTTTAATAATAAAACGTAATTTATGCCTGTAGACTATCTGATGTACAAAACTCGTCCAATAGCATTAAAAACGTTTGGGTATATTTATTAAAAGAAACGCTATAATCAACAACTATAAAGAGACACAGTAATAACAAATTTGACAGCTCACTGCCTATGACATTCTTATTATGTTTCTCCACTCACTCGATTTTTTGTTTGCAGAACTTTTCGCTTTTAATACTTCTAAGACCATTATACCATCAGTAGCCCACAATTTTCTGACACTGAAATACCATGAAATATATCATGGCCTATTGGCAAAAGAAAAAATTGGACTATGCAACAAAATTAAACAGAAAAAAATAACTTTATACTCAATTGAATTGCAATCCAATTTTCTGAGCATACATTTTATATCGTTGCTGTTTGTAGATCCAACAAAAAAAAAACGAAACTGCAACCATACTAATGAATATTTTGCTTTCGAAGTTGAAAAAATATCTCGTTATATTCAGCAGTATGCACAATGCGAGTAGGAGGGCTTTCATGTTAAAAAAAAGTATATACATTTTATAGATAGGGTGAATAAAAATGCATGATCTGGAATTTCCTTGGTTGAAAAAGAGATATTTTAGTAGGTTGACTATGAACCTCTGTTAGAAAAATTGCTATCAACTTACGACGCTTTAAAACACTCAAATCACAGAACTCAGTTTAAGAAGACTGCAGTGGAATTTCAAAGATATATTTAAACGGACCTAGTTTATTTGTAAGTTTAAAGTTTTATAATAATAATTGATGCAGAAAAAATTTAAGTTTATTGAGATTTAAACAGTTGAATGTTTTATTCATATATTGAAATAACTTGGCTTCCTTATTCATGACCAAACGTCTTTAGTTTCAAATGTTTAAACTTAAAAAAACGAACAGTGAATACTCCAGAGAAAAAGACGTGACCACAATGCAGTGATGCCAAATTACAAGATATATTTTCGTTTTTCTTTTTAGATTTTTGAGCTCCAAAGACTTTTTACCGCATATTCATCAAATTTTTATACCTACAAATTTGAAAGTATGTTGATTTTGAAAAAAAATATTTCGGAAACAAGTTTTCCAGATTTTCTGTCTGGTAACACTGCAACAATGCGGTTTTGTTGCCAAGAATAAGACCCGAGAGACCGACTAATAACATTGTAAAGTACCAAAAATATATTGCTTTGAAAAAAAACGTATCCTCTCTGTTCTATTCATTATTTGCTACTGTTTTGTCCTTCGCCCAACTGCAGCAATTATTGCGCGGTTTATGGTTGAAAGTACGTGGTTCACTTCCTGGAACAGGCACAAATAAATTTAATTCAGAATTGAACTTTAACGTAACTTCTAATGTTAAAAATATGCTTACAAGAAGTGTGATGATGTGATCAAAATTTAAAGTCCAATTTCATGCACAAGCTTAATGTTAGCAATAAAAATATTTGATTCACTTCTTAAATACATACTCATTTATATTTAGGTCAACTTGCTTACTTAAAAAAAGGTACAGTCCTATTTGGACTACCATTATCCAGTTTGCTGTCATAAATCTGCCTCATGTGCCAATCTCTTCAATAAAGGTAAACATTTTCAAAGTGAGCTGTCTACAACTTAATTTAAGTACCTTCCTTGGTTAATAAACAAAATTATGCCATGAAAAGTTTATAATATTAGCATGCATTTAGTGGGATGTTCTTATCTCGTAAAATGTTTTATTTTTAAATTCCATTTAAATTTTACCTTTAATCTTATAAATAGGCCCATCAATTTTCAACTTATTAATTCGAACTCATAAAGTCGTTTGATTTATATCCAGTGCATGCACCTTTAATGTGTTATGCTTTAAATTATAATAAAAGATGGTTGCTCCGCATACAGCCACCACATTTTGAATTTGTTTATGCCAACAATCGTACGTGAAACAAATAATTTTTACTCCTATATTTAGCGTTTTGAAAAAAAAGCAATAATAACAATACTTCATCTAGGTGCGGACACGTCGACGTTGTTAAAAATATTTACGATGATAGGGTGAAAATGAAAAAGTGCCGGAAAACGATATCCGAGAGTTCATCACACGATAAAGCTTCCTTGCAGCGAGTTTGACTTTGAATTTATGACGTGCTATATAAGAAATCGTTAAATCACGTCCAAAAAAAGAAATGGTGAGTGTTTGAATAAGTGATTATTTCGTTAATTAATGTGTATAGGTTTTTGTTTTATAATGATAGTAAATTTTAAATATTGTTTAACGTTGAGTTTGAGATATATTCGGTGACAGTTATTCTACCATTTCACATCGAAAAACAACTTATTCTACGTCTAACTTATTTTATTTTGTAAATTTCCATTATTCCTTTTTCTTTTTTTGTGAAATTTTACAGTTTGCCTGCATGGAGATTTATGGATTTAGTTTTATTGTTGTGACGTATCTACACTGGATATGAGAAAATGCATTGCCCTTGTGGCGGAATATTTAACACAAGGCACGTCACTTTTACGTTTTCTATTTAAACAATGGGCCTTACCAATAAACATTTTTAGTTCCGACTCTAAACTTTAGTAGTCCACAGTGGCTATATTTTCCATAGAAATTTCGCAATTGTGAGCGAAAGTCGAGACTAAAATTTGTTATTAGCACGGCGCAATGTCTCTGGCTGCGTAAAGAGAGCGTGCAAAAAAAAAACAGAAACCAAATGCCGTAGTCTTATATTTCCTTCATTCATGTCTCTATTTTCATACAACTTCTTGCAATTAATTTCAGGAAACAAAAAACTGTCGACTGCCAATTACAAAAGTGATATATTCGCAAACGTCAAAATAAAGGCAGATATTTTGAAAGGTGTAAGATTTTGGCCTAACATAAGATGCCACCATCCAAATACCCTTCATAAATAAATAGTCCAATACTCTAGAAGACCAAAGTGTACACAGTCACAGTCTCACCAAAGGAATCACCACGATTGGATTATGTTGGCTTAAGCTAGCGTCAAAAAAGTTTGAAAATCCCCTTCAGTTCAATTAAACGCTTGCAATGGGCCATTAGTCCTAGTACAGTAGCGATATGCAATATTTTCTTTGGCTTAAGCTGAATTACTTTCAAGCAATTTTAATATGATTTGCACTTAAGTCTGACAGCTTAATCGGTGATCTAAATAGTAATATTGACGCACCTTATCCTCACGGTTGTCGAGCTAAGCGATTTACATCGAAAGTCGCTCTTACATAAGATGGCCCTCAAAAGTTGCACTTCATAAATTAGTTTGTTCTTCTAAACAAAAAGTATGGTCAGTCCAAAGGGAGTTGAAACTTTCCTAGATGCGGAGTAGTAATTTCCTTGGGGTATTTTATCCTAGGCGTATTTTTGATCAAATGAGGTTAATGCTTTCCTTCACTTAATCATTTTTTGCCAATTGTAAATAAAATTAAATATAAACGCGCGTCAGATCCAGGGTTGCCACTTTGGTAATATTTTACCAAATTTTGTAACTTTTATTTTGACTGGATATTTTTGGTCATTTGGTAATTTTTTACTGGCTTTGGTAGCTTTTTAAACAAGAGCACCAAAATAAATAAAAGTAATTTAAAATGATTTATTACTTCTTCTTTAAAATTATTAATTTCTTTAAACTGATTTATTGCGTCTACTCTAAAAATTATCAATTCCTTCTTTTATTTAAATGATTAAGTACGTCCGTTCGCTTCTCTGTTTCTTTCTTGAATACCACCATGAATCCCTTAGTGCTTATCTCCTCCCCTCAGTGCTACTGATGTCGCCATCTCTTTCCCTCCCCAGCTTCTCTTTCTATTTCGCTACAGTAATAATAATAAAGAATTTAAAGTATAACTTATATACTTTAGTAAGTCAAGTCCAATTTCTTTTATTTTATGTAATTGCCGTTGCTGAACTGCTGATAGACTAAAAGAATTCCTACTTTTATGTTTGAAAAAAGTATTTTATAAATAAAAATAAATTAATTTCATATCCACACTTTTTTAATACAAATAATTTTTCACTCCGAAATGTCACAAATTTAGAGGGACGTACAATAAAATCGAGGCGAAATAGGTGCGTGGAGCGAATTTAGTATCGCCACCTACGAATCAGTTTTTGAAGCAGCTATTATTCACTCGAACTGCGTACTGGTGAAATTTTCCCGTGGAAAACTTATTTTGACATTTCGGCTGGAAAAATTTGTATAAAAATTGGATTTCACGTGAAGAGCATACTAAAACAAAGCTTAAACAAAGGTACATTTTTCCACTGCCTTGGGACACTTCTTTATTTTATGTTCGTAGAAGGCTAGAGGTAGGTAGAGGCTTTTTAACTTTCCAGATTTTTGGTAATTTTTAACTTGGTTTGGTAACTTTTTTTGCAAGTGGCAACCATTAAAATATTCTTTCTTTGAATTAGCGCAAAAAGTGACTCTTCCAATATGAAAGTGCAAAATATGACCTGAGGATAAAATCCTAGTTTCACGGACCGTAAAAACTCGTCTCAAGTTTTCCGCCGTCCATAGTTACTGAACGTTAACCCACATTCCTAATTAACTCAAACCAACTGATCAAACCAGTCACAAAGTCCCTGAGTCACTTTCCATCCACGATGACACTTCTCACTGGCCATCGCCCTGCCTGATGGTTTCTTTTCAAAAATATCAACGCACTTATCTTTCTATTGCTCCCGCATATGACAACAAATAGTACTTGCATTATCGATCTATAAACATCCCCATATCCTCATTGCTCGGTCATATAGAAACAGCGAAAAGCCTTCATGCTCGCTATTATCATCTTGAAACACAAATTACGTTCACACGTTCGCCCACAGATTTTTCGATTAGAATAATGTCGGTCCTCTGTTATCCTTATCATACCTCGTGTCGGCCATCAGCACAAACACAAGCAGAAAGTGTACGTAACGGAAGCAACAAATTATATTCTTGTCACATAACTCATAAAGCAAAGAAAACCAAAACAAAATGAAAACCGAAAACAATATGAACAAGGCATTCGGATTAATGTATTTTCACACCGCACACACAGCCGGAAAATCCATAGCTAAATGATTATCCTTAAGACCTTGTACAATGTACATATGCATACAAAGAGTTAATCCTGATCTGATGGCTGGCATTGGCACAGAATGAAATGAAACAAATTTCAGAGGGTTATTATTATCGAAATTGTGTGCTTCTGTTTGTGGATTGGTGGCGTGTGCTCGTGCTGCATATACCCGTATACACACAGCAACTGGTGGTGGAGAGCTGCTTATAGGAGCGGCGCGTTAAATAAATCATATCGAATAAGGTGCACTTCCTTTTGTTGTTTTGTGCGTCACGGTTAAGGGGCCTCGTGTACAATCATTAAGTGAAATGGGTTAATAATTCACCAGCGGTGGTGATTTCTTTTGCGGTTCATTATCATTAGTAGGCAGCATAATTGAATACTTCTGTTATCTCACTCGTTTGTGATCGGCAGTGTGAGCTGTGAGATAGAGAATGTTGTAGTGGAGGATGGAGGTACATTTGTTCATTCACTTTCAGATCGATTTTTTATTAAGAAAAAAAAACCCTCTCAACGAGTTGGCGACATGCATGTGTAACTTAAGAAAATAAATCACTTCGAGGGATTTTTTTCAGTAATTGCAGGGAAATTATAAAAAAAGAACTCGGTTTACAGAGAGAGTGGTCAATTGTTTAGGACTAATTCGTCAGTTGGCGACATGCATGTGTGCATAGCAAGAAAAAAGTTCATATCGAGGGATTTTTTTCAGTAATTGCAGGGAAATTATAACAAAAAAATCTTGGTTTACAGAGAGAGTGGTAAATTGTTTAGGACTAATTCGACAGTTGGCGACATGCATGTGTGCATAGCAAGAAAAAAGTTCACATCGAGGGATATTTTTCAGTAATTGCAGGGAAATAATAAAAAAAAATCTTGGTTTACAGAGAGAGTGGTAAATTGTTTAGGACTAATTCGACAGTTGGCGACATGCATGTGTGCATAGCAAGAAAAAAGTTCACATCGAGGGATTTTTTTCAGTAATTGCAGGGAAATAATAAAAAAAAATCTTGGTTTACAGACAGAATGGTCAACTGTTTAATACTAATTCGGCAATCGCTACTCTATTTGTTGTCGCTTTTTCACAACTGAAGTCAGTCAAACTCGGCAGTGTCCTACTGTGCGCTTAGCCTTTTTTCTATCCACTGTGTTTATTCAACGATCTGTGAGAATTTTTCTTCCAGTTTGAAGTTTCAATTCAAAATTGTGTCAGCATAAATAAATCCGATAGTAATTTCTTTTCACAAATTTTTTGCTAAAAGTCTAACAAAGCCATGGTTCGGTAACTAAAAAACATGATATGCTAGCCAACCTGCAAAATGACAATCTTTTACATTTTCAGTGCAAAAGTTGCAAAAATCGTTTCCCAACGGAAGAAAGCCGCCACGACCAAGACAGCTCCTACACGGAGAAGAAAAAGACCAAGCAAATATATACCGAGCCTGTTGATAAAATCGCTGGGCAAACATGTTCGTATTGTGTAGCCGGATGCATATTTTGTAAACAAATCCAATGTGAATAAATCAAAGATTTTGTAAGCCCCTCTGAAAGTAATTGAGCCTTTTAAATGCAAACACCATAGAACGATTTAATACATCTGCTAATTAGGGTGGCCCACCTTTTTCGTTTTTTTTCGTTCCTTTTCCCTCCTCATTTGATCAGTTTAAAATATTCATTGGAATGCTTTTATATTTACTCACCCAATCCAATTCAATTGACTTTTCGAACAATCGATTGTCACAAATCCCTCTTAGATCATACCCATAATCAATAATCCAAACTGCAGAGTTCCACCATTGGGATTACAGCATTACAGTAAGTAATGTTTGTCCTTATTTTGAAATTGGAAATTGGATTCACCGCTTGGATATATGTATAGTCTCTCCAGCGTACATATAAAGAGCATCGGTGATGATAATTCTTTTCTTTTGGCTGCAAACAATTTCCTTGTGGGCACTCCATCCATGGGATGGTCTTCTGCCAACGTTGTCGGTCGTCGCGATGGTACAATAAGAAGAGTGGGGAAAAAATTCAATTGTCTGCCTTGATTCCCAATAGAATCCTACTGCTGTTTTTTTCCCTCTTGAACGTCATTGTAAAAAAAAAAACATATTCTTCGGCGAATAGCGGAAAAGCAGTCGTTTTCAATTGTGAGTGAGTAAGTTTCGATTTAACTCGGTGAAGTTTCATTTGATATTTTTGGCGTTTTCTTTTGTCAATTCGAGTGTGTTTTCTTTTCCTTGTGGTCCTACCTATGAAGATCCTATTTTCTTTCGCTATTAAAAATATATAGTTGCCCTCACTATTCGGTTTGTTAGAAAATACTTTTCGTCCTATGTCTTTAAAGATTTTTTGACTTAAAAAATGTTACTTTTCAAATTACTGTTTGTTTTTTCTTTATCTCTATGCCTCATCACATGGATATCAATATCACTATAACAATCGTTCTATCTCCCTCGTGAAATAATAGGTGCTGCTGCCCTGGTGACTATGATTTCGTATAGTTCAGCCGGAAATTCCCCCATTTTAACGCGCACTAAAGTCTGTCACAGCTGCTGCAACACCAGCAGTAATGTTTATGACAACGGATGTCCTTTGCAAGAGAAACAATGGCTCCGTACTGTAAAAAAAAAAACTATTTATTTAACAACTTGCACTGCAGACCCGGATCCGCTTGGTTTTCATTAACAATGGGTTGACGAGTTCATTTCGCTGAATATCCTAAAGCAATGTCGCACATAAAAACAGCATTTCCTTTGGGTGACCCGCTCGCATAAGGAATTTTATGTTATACGCTTATCTTTCCATGCGGTTGGATGAATATGCATTTTTTTCCATTAAATAAAAGCTAGAGTTGTCTATGAAAATGACCAAAAATGAGGGTTTTCCTTTTTGTACGTCACCGTTAATCTGATTGAAGAATGTGCAACATTACAATAGAGAGGCTGTTTCGGTTCTTGAAGTTCCAATGAGAGGCCAAGGCTTTGGAGACAGTATTTGATGAAGTTGTCGGCTGGGGTTGTAAGAATATCTGGTCCTCGGGCTTACGAAAGGTGGACAACATTTCGAAGCTACAAATATTAGTGCCTTGTCAATGTTTTTTATGTAACAATGAAAAATTTCCATTGATTCATAGATCTAAATCTAGATACCTACAGTAAATATATGAAAATAATAGCTTCCGATTTCCCCTAGAGCTGCAAAATATTTTGTTATGTAGTTTGACATGTCGTCAGTTATCTAGCTGTCAATTGAATGCGGACATTGGGTACATTCAAAAATGTAGCTATCTTAAGTTGACTAGACTAGACTGGTCTGGACTAGATGTACCCTAATCGCAAAAACTATATGGGTCGGTAACGTCACTTTTTCTACGTCAGCCACATAATACGAACTGTCAACTTAGTACGCAGTCATGAAATTCTTGACTATATTCATTGCGCCACCCCTCCATAAATGTCAACTGAAAAATCTCATGTCACCGGTCTAGGCCAATCTAAACTGAGACACATCAAATTGGCCTGCTGTCAAATAAACTAAACTAGATATAGTAAAACCCGCTTAAGAGAAACAGCAAAATGTCACCGTCTTAATTTAACTTAAGGCACCAATGACAAAGAACAGAAACTGAAACAGAACAGAAAGTTTTTTCGTTCTGTAGTAAATTCTGGTTCTGTTTGCGTTGCTCGCTCAGCTACACAAAACTGAAACAGAAACAGATCCATAAAAACATGGCTTCCGACTATTCAAATCAAACTGTCAAATTTTGTTTCGTTTTACTACTCTCCTCTTCGTTTACTAAAGACTTTCTTTTTTTCATCTTCCGTTTGTTATTAATACGTGGTCATCACAATATACAATAATAGGATGCCAAAAAACGGCCAGATGACAGATGCAGAAAAATCCAAACAAAAACAACATGATAAATTGGCATTTCTGTTGCTGGTAGCAACAGAAACAATCAATATAGACTTGTTTACGTTCTGTCGTCAAACAGCCATTTTTCTGTCGATAAATTCTGTTGTTGCTGAAAGAAAATGTTCTGTTCCTAATTCTGTTTCTGTTCTTTGTCACTGGTGCCTTTAAACAAGTTTTTCACTTTAACGAACCCCGTCCGGATAAGTAAAAACAAAACGTCGCTTAAGCGGGTTTAAAAATTAAATTAAGCGTAAATTTTGAAGCTAGAAAAATTTGTATTTATCTTTTGGAGTGGCCTGGATAATAAACGCTTGTGACATCAGAAACTCAAATGTCATTTTCGAGACAAAAGAAATGAAAGCGTTCAGCAAATTTTTTGTTCTGTTCGATTCAACATTTTTATCACTTAAGAGAGTTTTTTTCAATGAAATATGTAACTGAAAATATGTTTCAGTTAAGCGGGGTTTTCACTCAAGCGGGTTTCTCTTAAGCGGATTTTACTGTACCATGAACGTCCGCAATGTCGATGACAATAGGTTTGTTTTAGTGAACATCAATAAAACAATACACAGTGACTTGCCCCCCGTTCAGCCTGCTGGTATGCAAGCATTTGTGATAAACGAATTTTTTTGGTTTATGTCTTGACTTTTGGTTCGATTCAACATTCGAACCCACTCGCTGGCAGCCAATGGCGCTGTAAACAGTTTAGTAGTACTGTCATGAAAACGTCCTACCAAAAAGTTATCCACAAGAACTATAGATGTTTCCTTCCTCTAAGAAGCTGTTCGGTATGGCCTGAATTATACAGCGCGTATTTGCAGTGATGCCAAATAAAGCATAATTGGGCCTTTTAGGCCAACTTTGCTCTACTCTCTATACTTGACTAAGTATGTCACGTACGTCCAACAAATTTATTTACAAAAAAGTGGAAACAAAAGTCTCTGTCAGATTCTTGGATTACAGAGAGAGCAAAATAGGTTTGATTACCTATCGATCGATTACCATTTTGTTAATTAAAACTTTTGAAAAAAAATCCAAAATTTATCCTCTTCACCAAAGACGGATAATTTTTTTTCAAAAAGCACAATTTTGATCGGGTTTAGGCATAAAAACTTTGATCCGTGTTGCCATCATTGCGTAGTTGGTACTAATTTCCCACCGCAAAATGTCAAACTGAATGCAAGATCTGTCAACAGAAAAACTATTGGTATTTGAAACATATTAACCTCTTCTCTCTACTTTTTCTGATGAAAGTTTGAATTTCTGAAGCGAATGCGAAACTTTCATCAGAAAACTGACACACTTCTCGATCATCGCGTAGTTGCAGGTAGTTTTCTCTATCTATCAATCGAAGCGTGCTCAATACTCCGCCGAACCCTTCTATTTAAATCCTTAATCCGTGTAGTAAAAACCCCACTCATATCATAACTACGATATTCCCTGTCCTATTCACCGTGAAATAATTAAATTTAACGCATCACACGCCAACGTCAATAGCAAAAGGATGAAAGAACTCTACCTCGCCTGGATGTAATAACCAAATGCGTGTGATGTGGTTACACCCCCACGTGAATAGACACTTTTTTTATTCCCCATATTGCAGCACTATGCAACCGAACTACTCAACCGGGTTTTATTTAATAACCACATTGGGTTTTGTGCTCAACACCACCACATGTACAAATATGGATGGAGATGGAGCGCATCGCTAGAAAAATGTTTAAAATTGAATTTCGCTAAACTTTATATAGGAAATCATATTGAACCGACACACAGGGGATATGCCCTGGACATGTTGTAAAGTGGCCATAAATTACACAATGGTTGACTGAATTTGAATTATGTATGCGAAACGAAAATCGTATTTGCATAATGAAATAATATATGACGCAACGCGCACACAATCGGTATAGATACGAGTACTCCTGGACCGCTAAGCGTTTTCGTCTGGAAATTGAATTATTGTGATTCCGAATTAATACCCATCTGGCTTAGAGTTAAGCCCATCTGGATGATCTGATGGTAGTTGTAGTTGAAACATTAAATTAAATTGTGCATGGTTAGCTGAACGGTTGGTGAAATTGTCAAATTTTCGTTGGCAACCAAAGTCGCATTCTTTCAACGGAGACGCAAAAGTGTGGTTTTTCGTGCAAGAAATGAACCCGCTCGTTCGCGGCTGAGGCGATTCGGCCTCTGGACGACTGATATCAATGGTAAAAGTTATTTAGGACCTTCAGCAATCTAGTTTAGCAAGTCTGACTGACTTAACGTGTCTCAGTTTTGATTGGTCTAGGTCAGTCCCATGAACACATTTTTCAGTTGACGTTTATGGAGGAGTAGCCGGAGAATATAATCAAAAAATTGGTGAATGTGTACTTAGATGACAGTTCGTATATGTGGCTGACATAGGAAAAGTGACCGACCACTCCAGTTTTTGCGTTCAGGATGCATCTAGTCCAAATCAATTTAGTCGATTTGAAAAAAAAAGAAACAGATTAGCGAACGGTCCCATTTTCTGACTTATAATTTTTGAAATATGTAATTTAGGAAAATAAGTTCCAGACATTACTTACAACCGTCTTTTACGCAATGAGTCAGTCGATTTTCAGTTGAAAGGTGTCAGTTGAACATTGCCCTTCAGACCAAAGATACATGTCATCTACTCAATGCTAAACGAACTAGTCAGCTATGAGCTTGCGTCACTTCACGCTTCACGTGCAAAAAAGAATTGACTAAAGCCAAGCGATAGCCGATTAACTCGGACAAAATTTTGTTTTGAAATAGACAAATTTCCCTGAGGCATTAACACTTCGAAAGATTTTCTCAACAAATCTTTCCATCGACTCTTGGGTGGATGGCCTCTAGTACTGTAAAGCTGTTTGTTAAACAAGGTTTTGACCGCCTTGCATTGATTAAGATTAAGCTGTTAAGTCCTCATATTTATTTATAGAAATAGTTTATATATTTCGAAAATCTCCTACTTCCGGTTACCGCTCCGAGTTTAAAATTATTCACATTGGAAAGCAAGCAATCAAGTCCGATTTTCCATCAATTTGGGAACGTTTTCTTCATGCCTCATACACCGAGCTGTTTGGTCGAAGTCGATACATCTAAAGCTGTTCTCAATCCAAGATTTTTCTCATATAACATTTCGTCAACCTTCCGCAAGCATTGCAACTTAGAAAAATCAAAATCGTTTGACACAAACAGAAAAACACAAATTAAATCTGAAGGTAGTTTTCACTGCGTCACCTTTTGCGAATGTCTGACAAACGAGAGTACAACTGTCATGAAAGAGATATTCAACTCGCCTATCGGACACGGCATAAAATTGTAGATCCCTTCTATTCCTCCCAAGAATAGTTAGGGCTAGCAGAAACCTGTTTTGTTTTTTTTAAAGGCTGTTCAAATCTTTCTTTTTGGAGTCACCTCGTCGATCAGGAGGTCCAGGAAGACCACTTGTATAACGCTTCAAATGCTACCGCTTTCTTAAGCGTTTTCTTATTGTTGTTTTTCGTTCAATGTTCCACCAACATTAATAAGCTTCCTCCTTATTTTTGCTGCTCAAAATCTTGATTGGGCAGAGCTAGGGCATTGTCAAAACGCTGTTTCAGTGTTTGGACAAATATCGTTTCCAAAACCTGTAATATTTAAGATACTATATCATGTTATATTAAACTGAAGAAATAAATGCAAAATTTGAATTTTCCACATCTACAACTTTATAGTTCGACCTCCTCTCAGGTTTAGGGTTTCAGGGAAATCAAGATAATCCATATATGGGGGTTTTTGAGCAGTTCCAACACAAAGCTCAGGTTGGAAAAACAAAAACTTATCAAACAAGTCCTCCTAATACCCCTCCATGCTAACAATGGCGTGAACCCATCCCATCCCATCCCGACGAAACTTTTGTATTCGAATTCTTAGATAATACACAATTCGCCCGCAGCTCTACGAGTATTTGCCTGATTTATTTTTCGTTTTTTTTTCTCGTTCACTCATTTGCACAAAACTAATTGAATTTTATCCCGCACATTCCCGAAAAATCCATTCCCCTAGACACGAGATGAATTCATAATCATCTCTCGTCGTCGACATAGAAATCCCGGATCGAATCGCTTACCATCGGAAACCCAACTAAACCAGCAAAGCCCCCCCATTCTCCGACCAGGATATCTCTGGACGAAATCCCATTAACTTCGGAACTCTCTCTCTCTCTCTCTCTATCTGGGTTAGTTAATGTAGAACATTTTCACTCTGGACAGTTTTTCTATTGTTATATAGCTCGCAGCGGAGGCGTATACAACAGTTTTCGACAAAGGCAAGTATAAGCTCTATGACTACATACCTAACTAAGTTTTCATTAAGCTCCCCCCAAGTGTGTATCCTACCCCCCTCCGGTATCCTCTGTGTACATGGTATTTAACTGTGGCAAACGAAATCGAGTCTTGGATGGAATAAAGATATCATTGGAAGATAATATGTCATTTAAGGGCTATTTAGTGGTTGATGATTGCCAGTGATACCTGGCGATTGGCATCTTTGGACGGTAGTTGGTGCTTCGAGTGAAATGGCAGCTGGGCTTCTTCATATTGTGATGCTAGGTGGAAACACTGTAGGAGGTGCCAAAGGTGTCAAATCACATTCTCTCTTAAACGGACCCAAAGTCGTTCACAAAAGTCAAAATAAAAGTCTATACCATACTTTGTTATTTGAATTATTAGCTTTAAGATGGCGGCCTTGATGGTGAAAATGGTCCAGTTTTCGTTATTCTAAAGCTTTGAGCTTACGACCAAATAATTTCGTCTCCAGAACAGCTCTGTTAAGAAGATATCTTAATTCGATCCCGGTCTTTAATATCTACCCAAAGTGCATAGTAACATTTTGGACGCACTTTCCAGATGGTAGATATTTGAAACTTAGATGATCGTAAATTGCCTCCTTCTTCATTTTATTTGCTGACCATTCAACTACACTCGTAACTTCAAATTCAGTTTGCACTTCGAGCGGACATCTTCGCAGGAAACTTGAATAACCTCCGCATCATATCCATATATATAGGGGCCACCGGGAATACAATCCATAACTTTCGTCTCTCGGTTTCATTTGTGCCTCTAAATCTTCTAATTGGTTATACCACAAACTGTATATGTATATGCACGCAAAAGTTTCCGCAACAATCTTCTGCTATATATAGTTAAGGGAGTTTTGATATCCAAATCCGATAGACGGGTCACCACTTTCAAGTTTATTCCTTCGTCAGTGCACCGCGTGCTAAGCGCTTTTGTTCGGACCACATCTTCGAAGTTTGTCCCACAGAAAGTTTATCCTTGCTTGAACGGCGACTGCGACGACGGAGCAACATCACAGGCCCATAAAGAAGCTGTGAGTTTTTAATTTAATTAATTTAAGTGAATTATGCGGGATAATTTCCATGAACAATAACTCTATGCTTTGTCAAATATTTACCAAATTTATACGAAAACTGGTCGACTAGCGGTTGGAGGATGACATAATAAATATAGATGGGAAGACGATTGTGTTTTTTTTTTTTCGAAGACTTGTTGTTTATATTGGTTGGTTGAGTATGCGGGTAGGACGTATTGCGACGGAAATTGGACTAGCTAGTCAAGTGGAAGTTTTCATTATGTATGGCGGCGATATTTTTAGGATATTTATCTAGTGGAACGAAGAAAGAATATGCGTCCTTGCTTGTACTGAAAAAGGGGGACGTGGGTTGTTTTCGTCTGAAAGGCTTCCTTATGTGTGCTAAAAATATAAAAATGACAATCAATTGACATAATGTTGTCGCTTAATACAATCTTTATTGAAGCACGAATATTTGAAGAATTTTTTTCAAAAACCGATTCTTCTGCTTATGATTTTCTTCCCCAATGTTGACAGTTACAATTTTTCTAACAAACAGAACTTTTTAACGCAAAAGTAGGACTTGAAAGAATGTGTTTTGTTTGTCGTAGATCTTGTATTAAGTTTGTTCTTTAGTTTTGGTTCTTTATCAACTATAACTCTATCACACTGTCACCACAAGATCAACAGGAACTTTGACAACCACGACACAATTTTTAAAACCACAGTTCATTAACGGATCACAATTTTGATTCTACATTCTAAATGCTACCAATCTTACTGCAAAGTTTTTCAGTTCTCTGAACAAGCTGTCTAAATAAAAACCTAAGTACAACTAATGTCACATTGACGGATGGTTAAAGAAATCTAAAACGCTCCAGTGTGATTTTTATACAGTCGAACCTGTCTAATTGGGACCTGGCTAAGTGGAATACCGCCCATAAGTGAGACTGAAATAAATGGCCCATTATATTCCAATTAACCAGGTTCGACTGTATATAGGGGTCTGCTCGAAACAAGCTTTTTTCTGAGTGTGATATGCTCTTCGATCTCTGTCTAGTTGTCGGAATGAAAAAAGACTCACCTATAAGTGACAGTTCTATTATTTGTTTCACATTCTAGTGAAAAGAGAAAACAAGTCCCTGACGTTGTTTTGTATTAACGATTCTGCCACAAGTGCTTTGTATCTTTACTCTGTGAATTTGCATTATTATGCCCATGTTCCATTGACTGATGACAAGTGATATGCCAAAATCTGTATAAAACGAAATTTACATTTAAATCAGTATATGTTCATTTAGAGTGTAAGATTGCGATTGCAATTGCGAGACACATTTTTGACTTTGCATGACAGTTGTTAAAACTAATTTCCATAAAGTTACTTTCACACATTGTAAGCAATTTTTAGCCTGCAGTCAAACCTCGATACTAAACTTTTTTAGTGTCCAAGCTAAATTTTTCGAACTCACAATGGGAAAATTATCAATTGCTTATTGTGACCTACAAAATATTTAGTGTGAAGCTAAAAAATGATTAGTATGTACATAAGGCCTAAAATTTTCTTTTTTAAGTTAGGGGTTTCAAAATACAATGGTGACGTTTACGAATCTATTTCAGTAATTCTGACAGCTGGTTAAATTGATGTGTTTCAGTTTATATACAGTTCGTTCACTTAAGAAGTTCATGACCGAGTACTAAGTTGACATTTCCTATATATGGCTGACGTATGAAAAGTTACCGACCAATACAGTTTTCGCAAATTTACACTCTTCGATTTGATGTCAAATAGGTTTGGTTTTAGGCGCGTGTTTTTTTTTATCTTCGATCTCAGCAAAACCAAGTAAAGTAGGATTTTTCGACTGCAATAAGAACAACTACTGTGAGTCATCGAAATATCAAGTAGAGCGTAGTAGTTGTAATTGCGTGCTGAAAATCATCAAAAAAAAATAGGCCTAATGTAAAAGTAAAGTCGGTCAAACTCACTATTGCATATTAGAAAAACCAAAAAAAAAAACAGCAAATATTTAATTTTTTTATTTTGACAGTGACATTTTTTAAGATTCGTTTACTTTTCCAAAAATTTACCAAAACCCCAACTGTTATTCGGTTAAGTTTCTGAACGAAACGGAGAGGCTTCTTGAACTGTTTTTGTTGGTTGTCATTGAATTTATTGCCCAAATGAAAATGTGCAGAAATCGACTCTAGAAAAGTTGTGTACGCGTCAGCTGTCGTTCCATTTGGCTACAGACAGTTGACTTACCAGAATAGCCAGTGGAAGAAAAAAAGAGAGGATATCGTGGAAGTAGGTGCAAAGGGAATTTTCTTCTAAATGAAATTTTATTCGTCAAAGTCAATCGCTATTAACCTTTTATTTCATATATTGATAGGAATTGTTTTCTGATATTGGTTCGAACTTGAGTACATAATCTTGCGCTCAATATGTCCACACTTAACGAATCTGCCGAAGCACCTCATGACAGAGTCGTCACCTTTACCATTGAAACAATTTACTCAATTCAAGAACTCCTTATTATTTGATACTAATGTCAAATATGTAATATGCGTTAGTTAATTTCAATATCTGCCAAATAGTTAGTTCCCATAACACCAAGCTTACTCCAAACTCATAAACGAACAGTTCCTGCATGCAAAACCGGAAAACCGCCAATTATGCGATATGATTCAACTACCCATAGCTAACACCCGTATCAATATTTATTCAATTTTAGTACGCCAAAACAGACAGACAAACAATTAATTTGGTTGTCGACAAATCCGCACTCTATCCCGTAAAAACGATTTACCATTTAAATAAATTCCATTAGCAGTTTATACATCCGCAGCAAATATTTGCAATGTTCTCAAAACTGATGCTGTCTACGACCACGCGTCAATATCCGCCCCAACTTAATTAATCGCATGCATTAAATTGATCGTTTGGTGCTAGTCCAATCGGTTAATATCACAAACTGCATCAATTATTATTTGAAAGTCCCCAAATTTAATCGAATGCAAATGAATATAGGAAAGAGGCACCCCACGAGCAAACAGAAAAAAATAAAACACCGTCCTTGTGATTTATTTCGAAGCAATTAAATGCATCCACCAAAAAATACGCTTATGCACAATTCAAACGCACAATGGGATTCAATTTGTATTTTAATCGATTGCAGAGTGCTGGGGCACTGAAATAAAATCGGTCCGGAAAAGGCTGCCATTGGGTTCTATACACGCATTAACTGGATAAACTATCTCGAGCATGCATATTGGTATTGGTAGGTGGTGCACAGATAATCCATAGCACAAATCAAATTTGAATTGATCCTATATAAAAGCCATTAATTATGTTATTTCGAAACGATTTATTTGTATTTATTATCGCTTTTTGCATAGGTGTTTACAAGTGGAACTGAGTGAGAGTGGTGTTATTGGGCGTGTGCCTGGTTTAATGCTTTAACCTTTGGTGTAGATATCTATTTGTTGACACTTGCAATTAGCAGCACTAAGCCGGCGACGGCGATATCGTGCTGCCCGCAGAGGTGGACTTGAAATGGCAGTGCGTCTCTACCTTGACCTCAAATACAACTACGGTGACCATACTTTAGAATTCCAAATAATGAAAAATAAATGCAGAACATTCATATGTTTTTGTACACAAAATAATTCTTAATGAACATCGTCTTCAAATACAGAACTGTTCATTATTATAATGAACGAATGGTCACCGTAAATATAACACACAATTTTGTTACCTCATATTCTGGTGTATAATGAAGTTCGACGCGAGAACGAGGTTATATAACTGCTAAAATAGATCCCTCATCCATTTGGTAGTAACAGTTGATATTCTGTTACCACCTTTAGTCGAAGAACGGTGGGTTGCAGTTGCAGTTCGGTTCGTGGAATAAACTTTGCTCTGCTGAAATTGGGGACGTTCAAGTATCTAGTTTAGCAAGTCTGACAGCTGTCTGACTAGCTAATTTGTAAAAATGCAGGCATCAGTAATTCACTTTGTACCGCATTTATAAGGGCACATTTAAAACTCTGGTGATGGGAAGCTAACTTGATTTATCTGAATTAGATTTTCCCTGAAGCGTAGTACGCTGCTCGAGCTAAACTAAATTTCATCTGCTCTCTAACGTTTCTCTCCAACCATTAGCTAAAGTGCTAGCTAAATTTTGACATAGAATACGCCGTGGATAAGTGTCACAGAAAACAGCTTTGAAAAAACTGCCTTTAAGAATTGAACCAGTTGAAATAATTAAAACAGCTCATCCTTGCATACTTTTCCGCAAAAGAACAACAAATACACGAAGATCATTTCTCATTCTCATTTAATTTCAGAATGCACTCCATGTGTCTGTCAAAAGTTTAAATTAAATGAGTTGGCACATTTTCAAGCTAAATTGTGACAGATCTTTGTATATTTGTTGTTCTGTTGCGGAAAAGTATGTAAAGATGAGCTATTTTAATTATTTCAAATAGTTTAATTCTTAAAGGAAGTTTTTTTCAAAGCTGTTTTCTGTGACACTTATCCACGGCGTACTCATCTGCCGACTCATTTAATTTAAAATTTTGACAGACACACGAAGTACATTCTGAAACAAAAGTTTGATTATTTAGCTCGAGCTGCGTACCACTCAGCTAAATGGGTTCGCTTAAATTAAGCTCAGCTAAATTTTGGAGAGAAATTTGGATGGAAGCGAAAATTTAGCTCGAGCAGCGTATTAAGCTTGAACGTAAAAACTATATTATCCGGTAATGTAAATTTTTCTACATCAGTCATATCTACTATCGAAATGTCGCCTTAGAACTTATCCCAATTAAATGTCAACTCAAAAAAACTTTTGAATAAAAATGCATGCAACAACGGACACCTACTGTCAGACTTTTGCTACGTTTCCACCGGAGATTAACTCCGAGATTAGTTTTAGGCTCGGTTTTTTTTTTTGAATTTTAAATCAGAGCTGCATTTGACAGAAATGGCAAAAACAAAAATTCCTATGTCAACAATGGAAAAATGACTCTCTCTCTCTCTCTCGTGAAAGGTGAAATATCATTCTGCTTTCTGTCTCTGGAACAGCGCTGCCGAACGTACTACAATAGGAGTATTGAACTCCTTTTTCGTCTACCGTACCCCAATACTCCCCAAAGACAAAATGTACTCCTATTTTTAATTTTCGATATATTTATTTTCACTTGCGCATTTCTCTACCACCCGGTAAATTGCAAAACAAATTTCCGATTCATCCGGACGGTATAAATTCATTTATATTGTATCCTTTGAAAATAAAATAAAAATAAAATAAATAAAATTTTAGATTCTGGATTTTCCATTAACATTTTTTTCGTTACATTCGCATCGAACAAACATTTGCGGAACCCTAAAGATCCCTTTCTTCTGCCATTTTTAAAGGATTTTCCAATTAAGACGAGCCGATGTTAAAATAGAATAAAACGACTTGTGTGTGAGGTATCAAAGAAGTTACTTTTTTGCCATTAGAAATACATTGAACGTAACATCGTACAATTATCCGCCCCAGCAGCGGTGGCGCTCGTTATTCTCTGTTCGAATGCATTAAAATAGCCCCAAAATTGAGAAATATTTTCATTGACCGTCACTCATTTATACTATAGTTTTATTTGACGAGCTGCTAAATCGTGTAATTTGTTGAATTGGCAACAGTGAATGAATGACGCTACCAAAAACCTCTTGCACTTAATCTCGGAATTTGTGTCCGCTGGCAACGTAGCATTAGTGAACTTGAGTTCTGAACGTCGTCGCTGCTTTTAAGAACTTTTATTGGCTAAATAACTCGTATCTAATTCCAGCAGATGCCACAGTCACATGATCAGATTTTGTGGTATCGACAACAACTGTGAACCCAACAAATAACTCCAAGAATTTAGATGTCATCTGTCAATTCGATTAACCCAATTCAAGATACAGTTAGTAAAATAAAACAAATATAGTAGAAAATAGACAGGACCCTTCGCTCAGAATTATATATCCATTAACGTGCTTCTCAACTTAAGCACAACCTTTTTAATCTGTAATTTTACCCTCAACAGGCACGGCAGTCAAAGGTTTAACGCTTTGCTAAGGATGAAGTTGCCAGGATATAGAGAGGAACAAACGTGCGCTATCCAATTTACTTACCTGCTCCTATAAGGTGTTTACTGATTAAAAGGCAACAATATAAATTTATTTTTAGCACGTAAGGATTTTTTTCGCGCCGTTTTATGCAAATTGAAAAATAAAAGAATTTAAGTATTCAAACAGCCACCGTGAGTACACATGAAGCTATTTGACTTCCACATGCTGGCAGGAAAGAAAGTTATTCGCGCTCTCTCTTTCTCTAGTAGGTGATAACGAACGGTAATTGCATTATATCCTTAAGGATATTGGCCTTTGGAATATTTAATCTGCAAATTACGGAAGTTTATTGCATGTTTAGCAGAAGTTATAATAAGGCGAAATTATGTTCGCCGCTGTATAGGTAGAGAGTGGAAGCGGATAAGGCTGTGCATGCTCCAATAATGGGTTGTTCCCAGGCCATCAGGCTAAAGTTTGTATTTTTTCTTTTGTATCGATATAAAGCCCTATAAATACTGTTAAAGGAATAACTGACTTTTGATGAAATGTTGGCACAGTGTATACATACGCACAAATTTGCTCAGTCGGTATAAGCACCCATTGTATCCCTTTTTGACCAAAAGTGGATACAAAACCAAATTGAATTTAAGTTGTTAACCAAACCAAATAAACCAATCAGACCAAATATTAAATTCATAAATCTCTATTTCATTTCTCAAATAGCATGAGTAGAAACCGATAAGTGAAGTGAGTTCAATAAATCATATCCTGGGCTGTGCGCACATCCTCACCGTGTACAATAAATCATTTAATGAAGTTAAATATTCCGTCCGCATATGTGAACAAGCCTCCCTACGTATTATGTTTCATTCGACTTTATTACCCAAAGATTTGCCCAATATTTACTAGAAAACAGCCCCAAATCGACCTGACCACAGGGATGTGATTTATTAACAAACACATCAGCATACGTTTTGGGTTTTTATTTTTGTTTTATTTTTTTTTTTGTGCAAACACCCATAAAGTCTCCCCCAGCCAATGAAAAAAAAATTTGGTGGAAATTATTTATATTCATTATGAGCATTTTACGTGTCCTAAATGTCTGCTCCTTGTTTTTTAGATATAGGTACTTTGAATAGGAGAATATGCAACACATTTTCGATTCAAAGACACGTGTGTTATTGCAGAAGCTCTATGCAAAGATGGAAATACATTTTTGTTGAAATGCTAATTTTGTTTAAATATTAATTTCTGTAAGTATGTAGCAAATATACGGGTATAGGGGAATTCCCGTCAAGTTGGCAGAAGCAAAATCTTTGCTAATTTTCTAAACGGGAACATGAAGAAAATAAGTGTATCACTCTTTAGCATTTGGTTTTCACTTCTGTAAGGTATCCTGTGTCTGTGCTATAATTTTCTTAATAAATATTCATTGTTTATCCAACCTTCACTGTGTTTTTAAGATATTGTTGGTAATAAATATTAGCAAGGTTTTTACCTACCGCCCCTAGTGGGAAGAATAATTGAGCATTGCTAGTAATCCCGCTGCCTACTGATGATGATCTTGTACCGAGCAAATATTTGGCACTACACTGTCATTTGGTAATTCGTGTAAACGTACACCTTGCTGGCATGTTTTTTTTAATTCATTCGTCTGATTCATTTCTTTATACCTATACATATCTACCTATACTTCCTTTTTCTGTACGTATCAGCATTCGCTTTGCGCATTTCTGATCAACAATTATATGGTCAGCTGTCAGAATAATTTGTGTTCCGTTTCTTACTCTTGAGTCGAATTATTTCGTGATCATTGAGTGTGCAGTTAAAGTTACAGTTAAAATGAAAAAGGAACACAAAGACTTCAGATCTAACTCATCTAAAAAATAAGCTTTTGACAGTTCAGGCTTTGCTCTAAACTAAACGCAAAAACTATGTTGGTCGGTAACGTCACTTTTCCTATACGTCAGGCCCAATTACGAACTGTCAACATAGTACCCAGTTACGAAATTCTTGTTCATGTTCATGTGACCCATCTAGGCCAACCAAAACTGAGACACATTAAGTCAGCTAGCTGTCGGACTTTTAAACTAGGTTTTTTAACGTCCCCATTAATGCGATGCATAAAAGGTAACGTCACATGTCATATCTGATAATAAAATGTAGATGTAGATGTCATTTACTTAATGACAAAAAAAGACATCATTCTGGACGAACTAAAAAGCCAAGCTATTAAAGAAGAACATCTTTTGAAAAACTAAAGGCAGTTCATAAGCACTGCCTCTGGCAACGGTTAGTAGGCCCTTGGGTTATATTGTCCAAACAAAAAAGTAGAAAGCGTTAGAGTGATATGTACTCCGGCGATAAGTCATTTAAATGTACATGTCATATTCATCATGATATCATGAAAGCCATCATCGATTGACCTCTGCCTTTAGGGTCATAGTCAGTAGTAGTAACAATGTTCGAAATTAATTTTTCAATTCTTAATTATAACCATTACACTATTATATAAAGAGGTAATGTTTGTTTTTAAGAGGTAATGTTTGTTTTTAAAAGGTAATTTCCGGAACTACTGAACCGATTTCAAAATTGTTTTCACTAAAATGCTTTATTTTTTTGATATTTCATTTCTTGATTTATTGCACTAGGTGAATGAAACACTGCGAAGCAGCTTACGTGATAATTTATTATAATTGCATTTGTTTTCTTTTTATACTTCATTTCGGCAGTATAAAAGGACATCCGAAATGTTGTTTAATCAAAATTCCTCGGTAGTATACTCTTAGACGGGTTTCGTATAGGAGGTTCGTTGTAATTACTGTTACAGTGCGATTGATGGTTTGGGTTTGGTTTCTCAGTCTTCCTAAAAACTATCAATAACAGTATCGCTTCTTTTGTTAACTTTCGTATTTCTATAATAAAAATAAAATAAAATCGTATTTTTTTAAAAATACCCACGACATCTTTTATTTTCCTCCCAGGAGGAAATATAAACTACAAATAAAAATTAAGAAAAGAGCTTTACAAAAGCATTTTTAACATTTTCCAAACCTTTTTTTATTTTTTCCAGAATTTTTTAAAGCAGAATTTTGAAAGCACAACATTGAAAAAAAATTTGACCCCAACCCTGAACGTTTCCATCGTTTCAAAAATTATAATTAGGATTGAGCAAAAAATTGAAAAAACCCGCGTTTTTTTTGACGAGTTTTTTGACGCGTTTTTTTTGACGCGTTTTTTTTGACACGTTTTTTGACGCCTTTTTTGTCGCGTTTTTGACACGTTTTCTTATTCGCGATGACGATTTTTTTCGCGCGTCTCTTTTGTCGCGTATTTTGATGCGTTTTTATGACGCTTTTTTTAATGCGTTTTTTGAAACGTTTTTTTGACGCGTTTTTTGACACGTTTTTTGACGCGTTTTTTTGACACGTTTTTTGACGCCTTTTTCGCGCGTTTTTTAATGCGATTTTTCGCGCGTTTTTTGACGTGTTTTTTGACGGGTTTTTTTATGTGTTTTTTGACGCGTTTTTTCAAAAAACGGAAACGTTACTTGCTTTGCTTTTGCAGTTCGTTTCATAAAATTGCCTATAGATGGGTGCTTAGGTTTACATGGACGCGCTACCTCTATTTTGCATCGAATATGTTCTGGCAAGGTGTCATGTAACGAGAGACTATATTTGAAGATTTTTTCAAAATGCGTCGACTCATTTTGAAGTTTGTTCTGTCAAAATTTTCCGAAATGAAGTTGGTACAATGAGTTAAAAGTTATAACCCTTTTTTAACTGTGACTACGCGAAAAGAGAACTATGCACCGATTACACAGAAAAGTCCTATTTCCGTATTTTCTTTACTTGTGGTTTCGTGGTGCAACGTAGTGACAGTCATTTGACCTTTCATCAAGCGCGTAACCTGAAATATATAGCTACTTAGTACAGACGTATTAAGTTTCCATTAAAAAATAACAACCCAACGTCAACGACCCTATTGCAGACGACCACTACTTTATTTCTTGTTTTCGAAAAAAGTACAACATGTCCTCATTATTGCTCGTCCATTTCGCAATAACACAGCACTAATGTATACAAATCCACTTACACATGACCCAGCTAGCTGCCACTCCGCCTGCTGGAATCACTTTAAACTTAAACGACAAAATGAAATTACTCAAAGGGATCAAATGAAATTAAACTCCTTACAATCTAAATGCAATTTTCAACCCCAGCAGGAGTTGCAGCAAGTGCACATTTCCCACATAACACCCCCATGGTTACCACTACGCTCATGTGTGCGGGAGAAAATCATCATCAGCAGCGTCAGTATACTTGCAGGGGTGCACTGTAGTAGGATCCATGCCATCCATTCTCATATCGACGGGAGCATAGTTCAACAATACTAGTGCTTTAAACAGCTTTTAAAGATGATTTTTTTACAATTCCCCAGTATTCATTCCCTCTTAGCTGATTGGTGTATCCGTGATAGATATCTATGTCGTGCGGACGAGGTGGAGATGTTTTGCTTTCTTTTTGCAGTTTTCGCACACTACAGTTGATGTTTGCGGATTTTCTACTTAGCGGTGAGTTGAAAGGAAAATATTTTCCCACCGATTAGTGTAATCGATTAAAAAAAAAAGGAACAGATGCTCTTGTACGTACACATGAGTTTGTGTACTTGTGAAAATTAGAAATGCCGTCGTTTCCTTCACACGCTCGAGTGAAGTCGGAATCAACAAATCGTGCAATAGATCCACAGCTAAAGTGAATGTTAGCTTAGTTGGATGAGCAGATTGCCGATTCACTGAAACCGTATTTATTTACACACCATATAGAAAAACTGAATAACGTCTCTCAAACAACACCTCAGGGCATAAACACCATCCTAAGGCGCAAAAAGCCGTACTGCCAGAGCCCCCTTGAAGGCTCTCCCGCTCTACAATCTAATCAAACACCATCCTATCAGCGGGGACTTCTGAAAGCCTTTAAATTGCAAATGTCCCACTTCCGCTCAGTAAGCGAGTACTTACAAAGTGTCACTGTCAACCTCGGTTGTCTAGACCCATTGATGTTGTTTAATAAAGTTTTATCAAATTGGTAATTAAATCGTGTTCGAAACTCCTAATTGAACGAGATAATGTTCTTTGCAGTGCTCCTCGTAGTATTTCCTTTATGTTCTAAAAACATGCTGTCCTGTGTAGTGTATGAAAATAAAATTAATTCTATTTAATCGGTATATTTATAGCATCCAATCTCTTTCGGTTTTATTCGTTTGTGCACGCACACAATAACATCAGATAGGATACCGCACATTGGCCACAAATGATGCATTAAATGGATTATATCGTGACCATTTCCTTTTTTGGTTAAATCTGTTTGGAAATTATGCCACAGCACATTTGAACGCTATCGAAGCATTTAATGATGTAATGATTTTCGGTTGCCAGAGATAGGTCGCCTCGCAACAAGTGTCACTATGATATGAACATGACATTTCTTAAGATGGGCAGTAGATATGTTTCTTATATGCTGTCATCTCTTATGCTGGAATATATTGAAGAAATAGGGCTAAAATGATTTTATAAATGCTGGCCATTAATTTGTTTGAACTGCACAGAATTTAACTGAGCTTGAGCTGAATTTTAGCTCCCATAGCAATGTGAAATGTTAGCAAAGATTAAATTAGCCGGTACGCAATTTAGTAAAGCAGATTGTGTTTGCACGAGTATCCAAATAGCGATCTAGATCAAGAGAAAGTTATATTTTGTTACTTTCAAATCTACATGTTCGATTTGAGTTAAGGGTGGGCAACCACCGTTGCGTTTGCGTTTACGTTTTTATTTTTTTATTTTTAAACGTCAGGTGCGCGAAACCCCAGCTGTTTGGGGACTATCGAATAAAAACTATCGACAGCTGCTAGTGCAAACACCCTTTTTGAGTTTTAGGCAGTGAAATTAAAACGCTGTGACCAAACTCTTCTGTTAAGCAATAAATGATCCTTGAATCTGTTTCTATCGTAACTGGTTGTATGAAATTCCAGTTCTTAATTGCGCTCATTTGTGAAAATTGCACATCCCTTTGACCGAAACCTATAACTGCATTGGTACCACCATTCTTGTTCACTGCCGCTCTTATGCCACAATCGATGAAGATAATAATTGTTAATTAAAATAATTAATCGGTGCTTCTGCCCTGCAGCGGGTCTCATTAATTCTTTGGGCGTATTTTATACATCCTTTGGTTCATACAATCCGCGAGATACAATTGCCGACTCATTTAATTTAATATTTTCAGGTTTTGTGTACACGACAATCATTTAAGGACCGACACTCATCCCAATAACAACAAAAACAATATTAAAAAGCTGGAATTTCCCCCTCGAAAGACCTCCCGTGCACGTGGAGTTAAAAGGATATGTAATATGTAAGCTTACACACGCGTTCGTTGGTTAATTTATTTATAAAAAAATATATATCAAAGGCCTGCATCAATTCCCTTCAATCAGAGACAACAAATGAAAATTAAGCATTGTCTGTTGTGTTTCATTGGTAATAATATCGATCAAATTATACTGAGCGATGATGCATCAGAATGACTCTAGGGCGAGATGCGTGAAGATATCATTAACTCACAGCTAACCAAGAACTCAAGGATTTTCAATATGAAGGGCCCAATCCATAGAATTCATCGCGACCGTTGCGGCAACGTACTCGACTGACAGATGATAAAATACTCAGCAGTTTATGGAAGGTGAGAGGTGACCCGGGTGCCGGATGCGACGGATAAAGTAGGTTACTTTGTAGTCAGAGACAATACTGAGACCACAAACTTCGACCGATTTCGCGTTACTTGCCTACAAGCTATTTTTTTATGGGGTGGCAAATGCCAAGTGCGCTTGTATTGTTACATAAAAATTCGTATTGACAAACATAGACAAATCATAATGAGTGTAGTAAGGCTGAGAAATGTCACGTAACTTCAAAAATTCTGGCTCACCAACACACTCGCACCTTGCATATGCCACTTCCGCTGTGGGCAAAGTAGCTGACAGCGTACATAGAATTTTATCCGTTAAATTTGAAATTATTCGTTGCGCGTGAATAATATTTTTTTTTATGAATAAGTGTACATTTGCTTAAAATATTAATGAAAAATGAACAATAGCCATGTTTTTTAGCTTCGTTCTCAGCAAAGCAAAGTAAAGTAGGATTTTCAGCGCGCAATTACAACAACGATGCTCACTTGACACTTCGAGACTCGCAGTAGTTGTATGCTCAAAATCTTACTTTACTTTGCTTTGCTGAGAACGAAGCTAAAAAAATACGACTAATGTAGATTGGTCGAATTAAAATGAAAACATTTTGAGCAAATTTTCTTCAGTTATTTAAGAAAAAATTACACATGAAATCGAAGTTAAAGATATTCAAAAACAGAAAATACGCAACCATTGTCCTAATAAGTTTCTAGTATATGGAACATCTCCTTTAGATAGTTTTATTAACCAAACAAACCATATTATTATTATAATAACTAACCAATGGCATTCAGTTATGTAAAAATGTGGTATTCCCGAACTCTAGCACATTTCCCCACGGTTGCCAAAGTTGGCAGCATTTATTTTTGTATTTTTTGTATGTTTTTTCATGTCAAACGGATTCTTAATTGACATAGGTTACACCGATAGGAAAACAAAAGGGGGAATTTGAAAAAAAAAAAATGAGGGGGCCAGCGGCAAGAATATTGCGAGTTGGGGGTTTCAGTATGATTTGTGATGAAGCGCTTTCATTGTTGGAAATATTGAGAAAAGAGCGATAATTGTCGTTAAATTTAATAAACTGAGAATATAGCTCAACAACATTCGACGGGTGCCATCTAACATTATTTTTAGGCATTTAAAAGCTTCACATATATAATATACAAAAAGTACCTATTATGGTCAAAACGAACATATACGAGTATCAAACACGAACCTTTGTAGGTACTTCAACAGAGCGAAACTTGCTTACAAAAATAAAAAAATATTCGCAGATATTTGAACAAATTCGGTGTAAATAGGAAAATTCAAAAGTAAATTGATCATAATATTTCCGACTTTTTGATTTGTTTAATAAAAAAGGACTTTATATCACACAAACACCAAGCACCCTATTCACACAACGAATTATTGAGCAACGAAGTGGTTTCTATCCTCACTAAATGTGCCCACTGCCCAAGCCCAGCCACTAAGCGGATTTCTCTGTGGGTTTGGAAGCACTTTTCAAGCAAATAATTTGACGTTTTTAGTTGAATATGAACGTGAAATATATTCCGTGAAATAAACCGCCTTTTCCATTTCCAGCCACCAGCAGAGGTAGAAGCAGCATTATTTTCAGGGCAATGAAAAAGAACGAAATGATTTATCTCGGAAATGTGTTGACAAAATTCTTGTATTTTATAAATTTGCGCAAAAATGTATATTTGGCCATACAATTCAATAAACTATCGATACGCCATCTGAATTTGAGTTTATTTTGGGCGCAATTAGAGTGTTGCTGATTCAGCAATCAACAATTTTTCTTTGTTCAGTTATGTTTTATTGCAGTCAATAAGGATTCTCAAATCTAAACAGAAAACTATTAAAACCGAAATGAAATTAAAAAAAATACGGTGTCCTTCAAGGTTGTTAGCCGAGTAGGGACTGTTAATAGTATTTTTTTTAGTTTTAAAAAAATAAAAATCCGGGATCTTAGGAAGTGTGGTAGATCAAAGAATTAAAAGAATTTTAGCCATATTAGAAAAATAAAAATATAATTGACTCTGTCAGACTATTTTACGACTTTTCTATATGATTTTTAATTTTATTTTTTTTATTTTTGTGAGCCCAGGGTGCATTAAAACACGTTCACCAAAAGTCTGAAATGAACTATTGCTCAGTTTGTGCGCCCATTTTGAAAGCACATAGAAAAGACAGCAGAAATAATTTTGACAGCTCAGCTGAGCACACACCACCACAGTTCAAACGTCCAACTTTCTCAATCCGTATACGAAATTTCTTTTGCAGTGTGTGTGTTCAATTGATCGGCCATCTTGGAATGTATGAACAAAAAGCAGAAAAATCGAAACATTGACAGAAAAAATCGCGTCAAAAAGAAAAGCGACTAATATCCGAATTAATTATTTTTTTTTTCTTCGACAATTTATTATTGAATGCGATAATTTTCTGCAAATCGGGATCCAAAATCGAACGGAAAACCAACAAAATACCCAAAAGAATCTACCAACAAAAAAATAGGAAAAAGAAAAATCCATCAAACAAACAAAAGTTCAGTTCAGTGTATGTGCATATTTCCATTCTCAATTGGAAATTGAATATTGGGAAAATTGAAAGAAAAAAAAACAAAAGTTTCTCTCAATCAAAAATAAAACATTAAAATACTGTAAAGATTTGTATAACTGTCCGAATTTTGTCCGTGAAATAGAGAAATAAGAAAATATAAAAAAAAAACTTCACTTTCGCCCCTCGAGAAAAAGAGAATCCATCATCCAATTGGTGGTGCGGTTATAGAGTCCGCAGCGGCAATAGAAGAAGAAGAAGGATCGTGTAGACTAGTGAAACGCCAAAACGGAAACGGACGGACAACAAAGTTTCAACAAAAATTCGTTCTTTGCCAAACCAAAGGAGCACTAGCGGTAAAACAACGACGTCGTCGTCGGAAACAGGCGAGAACCGCGACGACGAGCTGAGCCCAGTGCTGCAATCTAAGAAGAAATTTTCAATTAAATTTCTGTCGGTTTTTCTAGACTATGTCTGAATACTTGTACAATCAATTTACATAGCGCCATGGCTGCGACGAGAAAGTTGCAAGGTAAGAAGGAAACGAATGAACGTACAAAAAAAAGAAGACCCAAACCGAAAATTAATACCCAATTACAGAGCAAACATACATAAGCGCACTTTGGAGGGAGGCTTCTGTGTGCAGAAAAACTGACCAAAATGTGTGACTGCTGAATTAATTTCGGTTTTGTGGGCTTTTTTTTTATTTTTGATATAAAATTGATGAAATTCTTTAGCGGGAGGGAGGACTAGAAAGATAGAGTGAGAAAGCAGCTGTGTGTAGAGAGGAGGACAATCTTGCACTCCATTTTTTTTTTTTTTTTTTTTTTTTTTTTTTTTTTTCTTTGCTGTAGGAGGGTGGCTTCCTCCCTCGATTTTTGTGTGTACTCGTATATCTATTTATTGTACGGTGTAATTGCAAGATGAGGAGCAGCAGGCAGGCGAGTGGGTAGGGGTGGTGTTTATGTCAAACAGGCGCTGTTGGGTAGAGAACTACAAAAAGTCCATTTGTTGGGGGGGTTTCTCTGCTTAACGATGATCATGAAGAAGCGGCAAAGGAGCGTGTTCCTTTACACTTGTGATCTCGCGATGGAGTGTAAACAAGTGTATCAGTAGCGCGTTTCCAGTGTGACGCGGCTGTTGTTTTTTTTTTTTTTTTATTCTAGATCACGTCCAGAGATTGTATTACTTAGTGGGCAGCCCACGTAGACTGAGCCGCATTGATGCGGAGCTCTAGATTTTTGATGTGCTTGCAGAAAATGAATCGTAAGTGTACGGGCAAATGGTTGACCTCTCTTATGTTTTCGTTTTCTTTCAACGTCAACGAATGATATTTGTCTTTTGATCGAGCGATTTCAAAGCGAGAACGCACGATTACACAAGTCTTGTGTTGTTTATCGCTGAAAGTTGTGCGTGAGAGTGCGGCATGATTGTTGGTAGTCGTGGATGATCATTAACCGGTCGCTTATATTTCCTGTCCGTTGCCACATGTTACATTTTCTGGATTGTGCCACAATTACTAATGCAACCTTTTTGTCCATAAGTTTCCTTTTGAACCGCATAGTTGGGTGAGACGTTAAGCAATTTGCAGCCGACCTTCAGCTTACCATTAAACCATTTCGGTATATCCGATTTCGTAGGAATATCAGCAAGCACTGTCTATGACTAAGTTTGTTGAATGGATGATGGTCTTCTTCTGATCCTCGTAAAGGTTGCAAAAGCCCACTATTATTCAGAATTAAACTTTCTCACTCTATCACATCGAATTATTCCTTCCATTTGTTAAGTAAACTTGGATAATCTGTTGGAATTCGATATAACTTTAACTAAATTGAATTATTTCATTTTTTTCCCCACAGGAGAGATAGATAGGTGTCTGAAAAAAGTCGCAGAAGGAGTAGAAACATTTGAAGATATTTGGAAAAAAGTTCACAATGCAACCAACAGTAATCAGAAGGTAAAACATCAAGCATTTGCCTTTAACGATTTCTTAGCAATCTTAATTGCATAATCCTATTAACCCCTTTTGCAGGAGAAATATGAAGCAGACCTTAAAAAGGAAATCAAAAAGCTGCAGCGGCTTCGCGATCAGATTAAATCATGGATTGCGTCCGCTGAGATTAAGGACAAAAGCGCCCTCCTAGAGAATCGGCGACTCATAGAAACAGTAAGTTCGAAAAGCCGCATCCCATTTAAGTGATATTTTCAAATAATCGTTCCCCTCTTCATTTGCAGCAAATGGAAAGATTTAAAATTGTAGAACGAGAGACAAAAACCAAAGCCTATTCAAAAGAAGGCCTTGGGGCGGCACAAAAAATGGATCCAGCTCAGCGTATCAAAGATGAAGCACGCAATTGGCTAACCAATTCGATTAGTTCACTGCAAATACAAATCGATCAATACGAAAGTGAAATCGAATCATTATTAGCGGGCAAAAAGAAACGCTTAGATCGAGACAAACAAGATCGCATGGATGAGCTGCGATCCAAATTGGATCGACATAAATTCCATGTGACTAAACTGGAAACCCTACTGCGATTGCTTGATAACGATGGTGTCGAGGCCGAGCAGGTAAATATAAACGACATTGTAAGTAGGCACAGACCAATATATTTTTTTTTTTTTGTTCTCTCCCTGTGTGTGTGTTTGTAATGTGCATACTATGCGTCAAAAACGAGCTAAGCCATAAGAAGAACAGCGCTTCCATTGATGCTTTGCAGTGCTTTAACAGTCGGGACACAGTGTTGGCTTGCTTCATCGTTTATTTTATTTTTTATTTTTTTTTTAATTTTTTCATATGGCGCTGTCAAACAGGATTCTTCATTTATTTTCAAAAATGTTATCCGTTTTTATGATTTTTCTAAAATAGACTCCTTTGTTAGACTTTTGCCGAATGGTCTGCATAATCACATTCGATGTCCTATATTCAATGATCTGTTTAGGATGCTGCCGCAAAGAAGCATCAATTAAGGGGAACTGATCGAATCCTTTTTTGCATCTATCTCCTAATCGTTCAACAACAAACTATCTAGACATGCTCTCTTTCCTCCAATTGATTCTGTTTAAATCAGTTTAATGTCAACTCTCTATTTCGTTCCGAAAGTCAATCCTATTCGTAATTGCTTTCCGTTCCGTATTTAAGTTGTCACTCGGAGTAGTACTACATTTCATTCGGCTTTCGAAAAAGAGAGTACAAAACGTTCATTTTTGAAAAATGTTACCTTCGAAACGAGATACAGAGTAGGGTCCCAGAAATTAATAAAAATTACAAAGCTCTAACTGTGTACAGACTTCACAATAAGCCCGACTCGCCTTGGCACCACACACATTCAGTGAGTAAACAGTTTTTCCCATCTGCAGGCTTCTGTGATGCGTACGAAAATTTGTTTCAAAACATCTCAAAAGCACACTTAAACTCCGCACCTTTTTTATTTTGAAGAGTTTTCCAACGATCGAAAAGTACTCCCTGCTCGTCTCGGATAAAAAAAAGCACGCATAACATATTTACTAATTCAAGGTATTCCCCTGTAGCACCAATGTGATCTGCGAGGGTCCTAACTATTTCCATATATACTTCTCAGTTTTCCACTCGTTCTCTAGTTAAGGAAATCCTAATGCATGCACTTCTGTTGTTGCTGACATTCACGACCACACAATGTTTGTTTCTCCGTCGAAGTGACATTCTGTTCTTTCTGATAAAAAGAAAACAAACCCCGACAGGTTTCAAGTGACAAAAATATAAATACTTTTTATGCCTTAAAAGTGACGACAGTCAGCAGTGCGCGTCCAAAGCCAAAGTCGAACTCGAGTAACAAAAGCCAAACATGAAAGCAATCTATTTATGGTTTTAAAATTTAGTTTAGGTTTATTTATTTAGGAAAAAAAGCAGTGACTGCGACAGTGTAACCCAAACCTAAATATACGCAGCCGTTTAAACCAATAGGTACCTGTATCCATGGACAGCTAAGCAACATTATTCTTGTACATGACATAATGATAATTTGTATAGCCCCAACATCAAAAATGGGCTTAAAATTTTTCGGTTTCCATATTTTTAGTCTCGCTTATTCGCCTTTCTGTTTATACTTTTTAACCCTGGTTGAGTTTTTCTTTTTAAATTGCGACTAAATTTTAATCAGCTGCTCGCATAACAACTTCTCCGGTTGTTGCTTTAAAATCTCTTTCCCGAGTCCAAAATATTCTTGTTGTATACCTTTATTTACGTCCGAAAATTCTTGCTATGGTCTGGATGTGTGACTGCCAGAGAGCATAAGATAAATCGTCTGTATTAACAAATATGATGGGGCAGATTGTCTGTTCACACTATACCTATGAGCGAACTTTAAATTGTGAAATGTTGTTCTTTGAACGGCGAATCAGTGTACATGTTTGGAAATTTTATTTCTTACAATTTCGGGTCTATTTTGATGGCCAATTGTGGACACTGTTGAACAGCTGCCTTGAATCTGTAGCTTCTTTTTGAAATGAAAGCCCAACTTCCTTTCCCGCGCCATTAATCAATGATTTGAGTTATACTCAATTGCTGATCATTTACGTGAGACTTTTTCTTTACCCAGATTGCGATCTAGATTAGAGGAATGATTGTTGGTTCTCTCGATCGATCCCGTAAAGGGACTGCGCAAGACTCTTTGCACTCTCTTTTTACTTAGTCGTACATATCTTGCGTACACCACTCGAATGCACACATCCGAATAGAGTGTTGCAAGTTATCCTATCCTTTTCAATTCGACTGCCCTTTTAGAGTCGTTTGAGCTGTCAAATCTTCGTTCACTGAGCATGTCCACTGCCCACAGATCTAGGGCACAATCAACTATCGAGGGCGACATAAGTATTTGCCAGCAATCCACCTTTTCTCCGGCGGAAAGATATTCAATTTCGAATTTTTATCTTCTTGGCCGACCATGGGCTCTTGCTAATTTATTGCCATCTTTCGCCGTTCAGCAGCCTTCACATTTCGCTCGTTATTGTCCACATAAACATATGAACGCGCCGTCTTTTGGTCACACCCGGTACAGAAAATATTCACATAAATTAGTTGCCTCGTCGCATAGCTCCCAAGTCTTGTCTCGTTGTTATTATTACCCTCATGTATCTTCCCTCTATCTGTCCATTCCATTTCCATTTTGTATTTCACTATCATTCACTGACTTCAAGTCAAATCAAAAAACGTTTTCTTTTTTTAGTTATCCGATAATGTGTCTAAAATCTTCTCCAATCCCTCTCTGATTTAGTGTATGTCCTTCCAGGTGAACAAAATCAAGGACGATGTCGAGTACTATATTGAATCCTCGCAGGAACCCGATTTCGAAGAGAACGAGTTCATCTATGACGACATTATTGGCTTGGACGAAGTGGAACTTTCAGGCACCGGTAAGACGTTCATGTGTTACATGATCCACCATCTAAATGTTATTGATGTTGTACATCCAATTGGATACTACTTCTATCTCTGTGTGTATTTTTGTTCTTTTCACTTAATAATACTGTCATTTACATTGTGTGTGTCGTAATTAACAAAATCAAAAAAAGATAACAAACATATTCAGATACAATTTATAACAAATGCTGTTTCACTTGGTTTTCCATTAACATCAGCGACAACAGACAGTAATAACAGTAATGAAACGGGCGGCTCGCCAAGCAGTATAGCGTCAGGTGGCAGTCCTGTTCAATCGCCCCCACCATCCTCTCAACAGTTGAACAACTGCAGCGGCAGTACCGGCAACACAACAACCAGCAGCAGTAGCACTACGAACAATGCAAATAATCTGAACTACAGTAGTGATTCGACGTCGGTTGATATAACAGCGGCAGCAGCAGCAGTAGCGGCATCGGTTGTAGCGTCCGCCGATAAGCGCAATAAAAACGACACCAATGCCAGTAGTAAAGTGAAGGTGAGTGCTATTTTAAACAACAAACAAACAAACACAATATCGTACTCTTGCGCTTCTCTGTGAAAGTAAAAGTTTATCGTCTATCTGTCTCTCCGTTTGTCTATGGTAGCAACCCGTGAAACCTACAGCGGTGCGAGCCAATAATAACAACAACACCAGTGGCAAAGCATCTGCCGGAGCGGGAGCGGGAGCGGGAGATTCGAATCTAAATACAAGTGCAACATCGAACAACCTAAATAACTCAACGGCGGCGCAATTATTGCAACAGCAGCAGCCAAATAAAAACCTAATTAGTTCAACGCCTAGTAAAAATCAACAACCGACAAGTCATACGTCAGGCTTGGCGAATAGCTTGCAATCAAATGTGACGACGTCAGTGGTGAACTCCGTGCAACAGCAGCAACAGCATTCGGCGTCTGTAACGCTTCAACAACAACATTCTAATGCATCAAGTTTGAATTCGGCAACGAGTATTCAGGCCCAATCTGTGATTCAAGCAACGCCACCAATTGCATTTGCTGCTGTCGCTAAGAATAATACATGTGAGTTGCAAATAGTTTCCCTCTTACCGACAAACATTTGATTTTTTTTGTTATTTTTTGCTTTAGCACACCTTGAAAATGGCCCAGTGCATCCTGCAACATCGTACACAATGGCAGCACCAACGGTCGCCTCTATTGTTGGTTCAAATGCACAGCAACAGCCGCAACATACAAATCTTCAAACGAATTCCTCACATCAGACTAGTGGTAAGTAAATTTCTTTGCCACTTGGTTGTAGTGTGTAATATAACTCTGTCTTCCGGTTTTTTGCTCAGATTCCTCAACAACGCATAACAACACTTCCAATAACACCAGCATAGGAAACACGAGCATCAGTGCAGCGACATCGCAAGTTTCGGTCGATTCGGGAGCGCCTCTAGTAATAAATGCGCCGAGCAACAATAGCAGCAGCAGTCTAGCAAATTGCATTTCACCCAACGGCATTGCGAATGTATCAGCTGGTCTAACGAACAACACCAGCCGCGGCTCACCTGGCGTGTTATCGCCGAAACATATGAACGGCCCTCTAAATCACAACAACAGTAGCAAGGGATTAAATGTATCCGTGTCCGGTGCTCCAAACAGTACTGACACCATGTCCACACTGAAAACAATGGCCCAAGAAGCGATCAATCGATCCGGGTCCGAATCGAATATGGTGACGCAAGGTCCCAATGTGGATACCAGGCCGCAGCAGCAACAGCAACAAGGATTGCTGCAACAACAGCAGCAACAGTCTCAGCATTTCTCACCAGCCGTAACAGATTCAACTGCCAATAATAGTGCCACGAATGGTCCAACATCCGGCCAGGGTACTGTTAATCTGACCAGCGGAATTGTAGGACAAAATACCGGCAGCGTAATCGGTGCGAAACCGACAAATGAAGCCCACATCCCACCGCTGTTGGGTGTGGCACCACTCGGTCCGTCACCACTTCACAAGGATCATCAACTGCAATTCCAAATGATGGAAGCCGCCTACTATCATCTGCCAATGCCGGCCGATTCGGAGAAGCTGACTATGTATATTCATCGGAATCCAGTGACGACGCCAGCTCACTACCCACAGGTAAGTTGCTATCATCATAATGTCCCTCCGGCCATTTTCAACAAGTCATTGGACGACCGAAGTTTAATATTTTTGTTCTGTTTGCTTCCTTTCCATTTGGAGCAGTCCCAGCTACCCCATTACGATACAGTGGAGTTTTTCCAGCGTTTATCAACCGAAACACTCTTCTTTGTATTCTACTACATGGAGGGCTCCAAGGCGCAGTATCTGGCCGCAAAAGCATTGAAAAAGCAAAGTTGGCGTTTCCATACGAAATACATGATGTGGTTCCAACGACACGAGGAACCAAAAATTATTAACGATGATTATGAACAGGTAAGCCAAAGCAAACACAGTCAGTCTCATGATTTAGGTCCCCATAAACATGGGTGTCCCATGTATTTCCTTTCCCCATCGAAAGACGGCCTCTGTCTGTCACAAACCAACCGATGCGACGCTGCCCGCAAGTGAAATTTATTTCCTTACTACCGCACAAAGGCTTAAGCTACTAAATTTCAGTCTTTTGCTGACTAAGAATTGTCATGGGCGACATTTGAGAGTGGCTGGGTAACAAAAGAGTTGACACGAAGGACGACGTACTCTCAGTTGCCCATCTCCCACAATTTTCGCAATCTTATCATATTCGTTCACTGTGCACCGCCAACACTATCAGTTTAGAACGCCTTCGAACTTTAGCGTTTCCCACTTACTTACCCGCCTTGAAACCTTCCTCTTTCCAGGGTACGTACATCTACTTCGACTATGAGAAATGGAGCCAACGCAAAAAGGAAGGATTCACATTTGAATACAAGTACTTAGAAGACAAGGAGCTGAATTGATGGATTCATGTAAAAATAAAAATAAACCAGAAAACAAATTTTAAAAAAAGAAAGAAACAAAAAACAAATAAAAAAATAACTATTCTATTAAAAAAAGATGAAATATTTGAAACAAAAAAAATTACACTTATGTTTTAGTTTTTACTCATACTTTTAATGTCTTTTTTTTATTACTTTGTTATACATATTTTCTCTTGCATTCGCGATCATTGAATATATTTTCATTTACAAACCAGACGTGGCGAAAGAAAAGCGATCATACTGTGTACAGAAAAGAAAAAAAAACAACAAATGAACCAGAAAACACTCACATTAAAAACCACGTAAAGAAAACTAAAAAAAACAAACAAACATCTAGAATTAATAAAAAAAAACAAAAATATAAAACAAATATTATGCATAACCTATGTTTTCTCATTTGCCGTTCGTTTCCAACCTCAAGCCGTTTTGTGAAATACCAACCACCTGTCCAGCAGAACCTTGCAAGATTTGTTTTTTTTTTTGGTTTACTTTGTTCTTTTGTTATCATTGATGTTCATCAAATCACCTCAGAGCGTCTACATTGCTGCCCATGCAATCGACAACTCTTATGAGGTCGCGGTGCAATTACCCATTAACCCGGTGATAGACCTTATTTGTCTCTTGATTTAAAAATCTCTTTGAAGCGTGTTGTAGAAATTTACAATTTTGATCATACAACACCGAACACACCCCCGGACTTGCGACAAAATCACTTACACTTCTATTTATTTGCACTCAAATATATATATTTACATATATTTCTTAAGCAAATAATTAGGAACCCGTAAACAAGTCAAATAATTTTTCAGAACAAAATATATATAAATAAATTATTAAAATACAAACAAAAAAAAAAAAAAAAACTTTTGCCAGAGAGTAGTTTTTGCATTTTTGCGCATGAAATGAAAATCGTTTACCTAAATATATATATATGCAAACAAAATATTAATAAACAAAAAAAATTGACAAAACAACAAAAAAAAAACAAACTTATATTTGTAGTGAAAGTAAAATACAAAATAAAAGAACGTAGTGAAATTTTTTTTTTGACAAAAAAATTATATACCCTTATATAAAGCAGAGCAAACACACACACATACACAATTATTCGAATAATGAAAGGTAAAAAAAAAACAAAATCAACAAACCCTTCAAATAAAAAGAAATGTATTAATAAAAAAAGTTACATAACAAATCAATGTAAATTATTAAAAAAAATATTAATAACCTAAGAAAAATAGGAAAAAAAGATGAAAAAAAAAACATTTTTAAAATTACTATTAAAAGAATATACAAGAAAAAAAAAGATGATTTATGAAAAAAAAACAAGTTGTTGGTGTTCTTTCTAATGATGTATGCAGATTTCCTTCAAACAATTGTCAAGTTGGAAAGTAAGTAGGTGAGCCATTGGAGACGTTGAAGTCATAGACGAAGTACACCAGGACCAGCGGCGAGAGAATCTTGAGTGGAAGATCAGGGTGACCGCTGCATAATTCTGAAAAGTCGCAAGAAATAGGGACAATGAGAAAAAAGTGTCACTTCTAAATTTGTTTTGCAAATTTCGAAATTTTACAAGATATTTAACAAACATTGGCTCGCTAAACACTCGAAAACAGTGTTATGATATGCAAGTGCGTTACATTTTAAAGGTTTTTATTTGGAAATAAGAGTATTTGAAAAATTTGCAAAAAAAAGTGCCAAAATGTCAACGGTCACGCCGGTTGAAGTTTCAGTATGATTTGTCTCTGATTAGTTTAATATTTAGCAAGTCTGAAGGGCCCAGCCAATAGAAACCGTCGCATCGGCAGATCCGTCAATTTTGACTTATTCGACGGAACGAGCAGTCCCATAGAATCCGACGCATACGGTGACAGCCAGTGTTTTAGGTACTCTATCCTCATATTTCACACGAAACGTGGTAATGGCCGCATTCAGGAATCTAGTCATCTTAAGTCGACTAGATTGGTCGGGATAAGATGTAACCTGAACGCAAAAACTAGATTGGTCGGGTACGTAACTTTTTCTACGTCATCCACATATGAGTACTGTCAACTTAGTGCTCAGTCACGAATTTCTTGACTATTCGTCGGCTACCCCTCCATAAACGTCAACTGAAACAGATGCTCACATGACCGATTTCGAACAAGTTTTTTTGAGGTTCCACCCAATCTGTTCAACCCATCTGTGAAAGGATGTCCCATCTATTGGGACAGAAAAAAACATTTTTTTTTTATAGCGTTCTCGATTTGGATCTGAGATTTCAGATTTCTACTGCCAAATCGAACATAAAATCCGAATTTTATTGGCTCTTAAATTTTTATCTATCGATAACAATTTATGGATCGGTAACATTAAAACATGTTCCTCAAACTTATTTCATGCGAAGACAATAATTCGTAGAACAAAATGCAGAACTATTTTTGTTGTTACTATTCCTCCTAAACGTCATTCGGCACTTGATTTGCTATGTTATGTGTAGCCGATCAACTTATATGTTTTTGATCTCTTTTCGATGTTCGATTGCCATTATTGATGTGGTTTTCGATTGGGCTTCTATGGATTTGGTCTCAGATTTCGTGTGTCTAATCGGACATAAAAACGTCACTAGCTCTTTTCTTTGTTGATTTTCGTGCGATTGAAATATAAGTAACCTTCGACCATTTTTTATACGTTTTTCATTCACTAATTAAATTTTTAAAACATTGGAAATTTGCCCCAAATCGATTTCTTAACATTTGTACGTATAAATAATTAATAAAAGTAGGGCCACCCGATGTAATGCGTTTCTTTGTAGTTGAAAAAATTTCACGAAAACCTAAACAAACTCCACTAGTTGTGAAACTCAAACGTAGGTAAAAAATCCAGATTTACAAAAATGCTCCGAAATCTGAAAAAGTGCTCAGAGAGCGCCCAATTGAATATCACATTAAAACGAGAGGACTTTTTCGAATCATCTCGATTTCCTTTAAGAGTTGCCCTGAGGTTTACGTTTACCATACCAATACAAGAGCTCGTTTCAGTTTGACAGCTGGTGCAGTTTGTTTACGTTTTTCATTGCATTTCTTTGGTTGAATCTATTTTTGCGGAAAATTATTGCACTTTGTGAGCATATTGCGAACAATTATATAAAATTTAACCAGTGAATAGAAAAAAGTTATTAAGAAGTGTCAACGGCTACACATATTCCGGCCATAAACCAACAAAAAATAAAAAGTACAGCATTGTAGAATATTCTAACTGCAAGTAAGTCCATTTATTTAATTTTGGCTGATGCTTTTCGCACGTCGTTCGGGACACGGCACGTAACGAAATGTCAAAGTTAAATCGCGGCAAATAGAGGTAATGTGGGTCGCTTCGCTCGCTTAAAGGGATCTAAACTCCAGTAGGTATTTCATTTTCGGGCACGATCCTGTACGTCTTAAGACCCAACTTATATCTTAAAATACTGTTACGTTACGTCAAATTCGTAGCTGTATCCCGAGGCCAGACAAACTTCAGTTAGTAGGTACAAAAATAACGTGCGAAAACCCACTACGTTTAGTTTTAAAAGTTCACAACCTTATGCAAATGTAGAACCAACTATTTTATTAGTAGGTAGTTCTAGTATAACATGTATTAAAAGTGGCAACGCTGCGCATGGATGCCAAACTTTTTCGCGGTATGGCAGATCAAAGTATATACCTACCTACGTACTGTAAGTGACAGATCGATTCAAAACGTACTGTATCATCGAATTACTAGTAGCTTACGAGTACCAAATAGTGTTTGTCCTCCATACCTATTAGTCATCTCCTTAGTTGGGCAATTAATAATATTTTCAGGCGCTAACTAACAACACTATAGTGAAGAAAAAATTTCTCTGCATTTTGGTTATTCCTCTTATCAACTGAGTATCCGTTACGGTTTTAAATGTCTATAGCTTCAGTTGACATTTCTGAGTGTGAACATTATTACAACAATTTAAACAAATATAAATTGACTACAAATTTAGTTGTTGCATGGATGAGTCGTTGGGGAATTAATCGGCCATTGATGACTATTTGAGTATGATTTATACATAACACACAAGATGCATACACAACTGTTACCAATTGACTTATCTGCGCTACCTCAAAGTTGTGAACACTTATAATCTCAACTACTATTTTGGACGCAATGAAAACAGTAGATAAGCAGAATAACAACAGCCAAATACAATCTTCGGAACAATAAAGTATATTTTCAAGTATGTTTCGAATTGCTTGTAAAATTGTTTAGTTTTTATTTTGCTCTTGTATCTCTAACCATAATAATTTATTATATTACAACGGTATATATGCATTTAGTCAAATAGAAAATGTATCTTAACTCAAAACTAAATCAAAACTCACTATAAACATAATCACATACGAAACGCATAAATAAATAAAAACGCGTCGCTTGAACCTGCAGGAGACAAACACAAACACAAATTTGTGTAGTTTCAAGTTTACTCTCCCCAGTCGTCGATATCATCATCTCCCCATCCCGTTTCCACTACTGAAGTCTCCTCGGCGTCGGGTGTCTTGAATTCAAATCGACTGGTATCGACTTTAACGTCATCGGCGATGCTGGGTTTAGTGGACGACGACAACAGAGCTGGTTCGTCTATTGTGCTTGCGAGAAGCGTTTCAGGAATGATAACTGTTGTACTCTTTTGAATGACCGGCTCCATGTCTTTGAAGAAGTCGAACTCCTCTATACCCGCGCTGCCAGGCTGCTTTTGGACTTTAATGTCCAACTCGCTGATGTCGTCAATGATCTTCGGCGTGGTGACCATCGAGTTGGACGAGGAAGTCTTGAAGGAGTCAGTCAGTGATATTCGTGGTGATTGTGCCACCGTCGCAGAAGGCGGCTGTAGCTCTTCGACGACTGGCTGGAGTGATGCAACGGGTGGTGCAGCGGTGTCTCTCTCTTCGTTTTCCCAGTCGCTCCACGCGTCTTCGTCAATCTCTCCGTCGGTGCCATTATGAACGTCTTCGCCGCCGTCAGGGCTTAGGCGTTGAGGCATCACGACGCCATTCACCTCGCCCAGAGAATTGTAGCTTCCACTAATATCGACATTGTCCGGCAAGGGGCTGCCCGATACCATGCATTCCGCCCCTCCCATCACGGGCGTGATAGATCGCGGTTCAACCCAATGACTAGTGCTGTCTGGTAGCGCTTGTGGTCTTCCATCGGCGAAAAGTCTCGCCCGGTGGCCCCCGATCACAATCTCGGACCCAAGAAGAGGCACCAGGTCAGCTAGGCAGCGCAGAGTTTTTGCTACGAGTATATCATTGGTGTCCTTGATGCCCTGCAGCAGATGAGGGAGAATCTGCTCTTGCAATTCGTCTCTTTTCAGTAGTTTCACATACTCCGCGAAGTATTCCAGCAGTATGAGTCGAATCTGTGCATCGCGGACACTGAAAATCTGCTTAATTCTAGGAACGATGTACTTAATGTATGTGGTATTGTTGAATAAGGCAGCGGAAATGTCGGATTTAGTCTTAAGCACATATGGCGTCACACATAATTGTGCAGTCGTATCGAGAAGAACCATTCGCGAGAGCAAGAGGCTACCAATCTGTGACCCAACAACAGCCTCGTCAAAGTAGCGCAGGCGGTCGACAAGTCCCGTGAAAAAATCCTGCTTCTCCTGTGGATTCTTCAAAGGCAGCTCCATGAGAAAGGAATGGATCAACACAAATTCGTGATTAAAATACGGATGCAAGAGAACAGCGGAAAGCTTGGGACGCATCGCCACGTTCTGGTGTCGCAAATGTGTGGCACAGTATTCCCGAAAATCGGCCACATAGGGCGTATCAGGTGTTGAACTCTGTTTAAGGATATCCTCGCACAGTGTTGCAAAGGCGTACTGTTCTATACACTCGCCAGAGGTCTTTGATTCGTTTTCATCAACAGCACCTTTGTAACGATATGCATTGGCCAGATCCAGGAGTGTTGTTGTCACTTCTTTCGCCTTCCAAACATATTCGAATCCCCCCAACCGCCAAGATCCCTCGGAATTGATATAAATCGATGGAATGGCGATGTTTAAATGGCGTGCCTGAGCCTGTTCAACAAGAAATATCAAACTACACAGGACATTACGCAGCCCCAGGCATATTTGTATATCTGTTAAGGTTGTCAAAACCATGGAAAGTGGTCGAACACATTCCGTAGCGAGATGTTTGTGTGATCCTTGCTCCCATGAAGTTATGTACTTTAAAATGTACGGGTGGCGATAGATCATTAGATTCTATTGAAGGAGACATGAATTAATATACTTTAAGGGGGATGCCGTATGATTTCTAACCTTCACCGCTCGTTCCATAGGCCCCTGTGCAATCCATACTTGTCCATTTACCACGGGTTCCCCTTGGAATATAGAAAGCATACTCAAAGAATCATCATTTGGCACTTCAGCATTGAATAGAGTCCAGAAATCGTTTGCCTCAACAGCGTTTTTATCAATAACTAACCCTTTTAGTTTACTCGTATCATTGCCCATTGCGAGTGTTGATTTGAGTCCGGTTACAAATATGTATTTCTTGTTTCAAAACATTGGAATTTTGTAGAAATTTACCAAATTTTCACGAGATAAGACCAACAAAAAAAAAACCGAGTAGACGATGGCAGTTGTGACAGCCCAAGTGAACGGATATGTGTCACTAATTGTCAAATAACTTCGAGAGTCGATTGGGTCTCTACAATTTCTGATCGGCCTACGCTAGAGAATGAATAAAATTATCTATGCCTACGGGCTTGCATCTAACGTTAAACGCGTCATCCTCCCTCGCGGTTGGTTTTTTTACCTTTGCTTTGCTGAGATGGAAGCTATAAAAAATATTTTATTTTTTTTTATGCTCACATGATCTATGAGACTATTCATTCATGGATTACAACAACAGTTGGATCTCGTACTATTAGGCGTTTTTTTCAGCTTCGTTCTCAGCAAAGCAAAGTAAAGTAAGATTTTCAGCATACAATTTACATACTGCGAGTCTCGAAGTGTCAAGTAGAGCGTAATTGTTGTAATTGCGTGCTGAAAATCCTACTTTACTTTGCTTTGCTGAGAACGAAGCTCAAAAAAACAGGCCTATTGTTGTAAGAGCATAATAAAAATTGCCTAATGAAGTATTCTGTTGGGCTTTTCAGAACTACTTTTGGCACTCGAATGGATTTCGGAGCAATACAAGTGCTTTTGTGTTTGACAACTAGTGGAGTTTGTTAACGTTTTCCCTACATTTTTCAACTGCAAAGAAACGCATCAATTTTTATTAAAAATTTATGTGTAAATGTTTAGAAATCAACCTGAGGTTTCGAATGCTTGAACTAGTGAATTGAAAACGCGTATAAAATTTTTTCATAGCACGAATGTAAAAAAAAAATAGAGCAAGAAATCTGCAAGCAGAATCTGGGAAGCACGATTGAAATCCGAAAAATGTGTAAAGTATAAATACAAATTCCTATTATAATTTTTGAATGGAGAAGTTCAGTGCATCCAATCTGCAAGTAAATACACTCTTCGAACATATCCCAGTTCAACGCGAAGTTAGCCCCACTTCAATATGCCAATCTGTCGACCCCAACGACTCTCGCGCATTTGTTTCCGCTCCAACATTGACCATCTCTTTCTTTTCTTTTTTCACCTACGTGTGGAACATCGCGTTAATTTACGACGGTGTTTTTAATTTTTTAAATAAGTGAAAAATGGTGAGTGAAATTCATAAAATTAACACAAAAGTTACGAAATACCCGTCAAGTGAATTCGGAAATTGATTTTGTTCAAACAAATATTCACTGATGGCGGTGAAATTTTGTGATTCCATTTGTGTGCAATAAGCAATCGACGCTCTGTGCTAATTTCGTTCCAACAACTTTTTATTTTTTTGTTTCCCAGGGTTTCGTTAAAGTCGTGAAGAACAAACAATACTTCAAGCGTTACCAAGTTAAGTTCCGCAGGCGTCGCGAGGGCAAAACTGACTACTATGCCAGGAAACGCTTGATCTTCCAAGATAAAAACAAATACAACACTCCCAAGTACCGCTTGATTGTGCGTCTGAGCAACAAGGATATCACTGTCCAGATTGCTTACGCCAGGATTGAGGGTGATCGTGTTGTTTGCGCTGCTTATTCACATGAATTGCCAAACTATGGAGTTAAGGTGAGTGCGGAGCGAAATTCCCCAGACGTGTGCTGAGTCTGAATATGTTTCTGTCTCTCTTTCCAGGTTGGTTTGACCAACTATGCTGCGGCCTATTGCACTGGTTTGTTGGTGGCTCGTCGCATTCTTAACAAATTGGGCTTGGAATCATTGTATGGCGGTTGCACTGAAGTCACCGGGGAGGAATACAATGTTGAACCAGTCGATGATGGCCCAGGTGCCTTCCGTTGCTACTTGGACGTTGGTCTTAGCCGCACCACCACTGGAGCTCGTGTATTCGGAGCCATGAAGGGTGCCGTCGACGGTGGTTTAAACATTCCTCACTCCGTCAAGCGTTTCCCTGGTTACTCGGCTGAAACTAAGAGCTTCAACGCCGACGTACACCGCGCTCACATTTTCGGCCAGCACGTTGCCGATTACATGCGCACTCTGGAGGAGGAGGATGAGGAGGGCTTCAAGCGCCAGTTCAGCAGATACATCAACTTGGGTATCCGCGCTGACGATGTAAGTTTGACTTTATTTCCTATTTCTGTGACGTCCATTATAAAATTACCGCCATGCACTTGACCCTGAGACTGGCTGTGCCACAAGTGGACCACATTAAATTGGCCTATATGTTCGATGTTTGGAGGCGTCAATCCATCAAACTTCCTGTTTCTGTGTCAGACACTTGACTCCTTCCCCCAATTAGTTCCCCACTTGCTGGCGATGCTTATGCTAATTCGTGTTTCCCTTCTCCAATTGCAGCTTGAAGAAATCTACAAGAAGGCCCACTCTGCCATCCGCTCCGACCCCACCCACAAGAAGGTCCAGAAGAAGGGCATCGTCAAGAAGAGGTGGACCGAGAAGAAGCTCACCAACGAGCAACGTAAGGCCAAGATCGCCCAGCACAAGGCAGCCTACATTGCTAAGCTTCAGTCCGAAACTGATGCTTGAGATGTTCGCTCTAGAATTTTTACAGTTTTATTCTGACTCTGAATACAAAAACATACTAAAGAATAAAAGCAGAAAGCGAATTCGCGAAAAAAATTATCTGACAGAATATCTCTCTTTCGTAATTCGTGTGTGTGTGTTTGAGTTTATTGCTATCGGTATAGAACAGTCTAGGATACATTAAATTAGGTTTAAATAAATTTTACGTTATTAATATGCATATACGTGAGGACTTTTAAAATCGAACGCGCGTCAGGTTTCTGTTTTAAAAGGCGAGCACGTGCCACAAAAGCCACGCAAATGTTGACACGTTCAAGTTGATTGAAATGGTAAACTAGTTCTCATCTCTAGTCTCTGTTTAGTTGTTTAAGTTGCCTTTTATTTCTTTACGTAGGCAACGAAGAAACTTCAAATATACGACAGCGAATTGTCTGCAAAAATAACAAGAAACACCTTGAACACTTGTCCTAAACTAGCAGACGTTCAGCTGACGAAGCAATGCAAAATAAAGAAACGTGCAACACTCATCTGCAATTTGTTAGTCTTCCAATTGTCTACAAATAAGTTCCTGAAAGGGGTAAGTTTTCAGAAACAATTGTAGTAGAGTTGGAAAGATTTTTGGAGTGTTGCATTTTTTAAACCCTGGGAACGATCCATTTACGTGGAGACGTTTTGCTGTTTGAGATTATATTGAAGAGCTTTCTTCTTTTGAATCCTAACAATAAAATTGCAAACAAAATTCAAGGTAAATGGGAGACCAACTGTCGATAGAGGGGGGTTGCTGAGGGCGTTGCTGGTCCTCGGTCTGGTTATTCCAATTTCAATCATTTTCGTTTTAATATTAGAAAAATGGTTGGGGGTGTACTTCTCCTCATTGAACATTATTACAATTAGAACAAGGTGAGTAAAGCATGCTCGCGGTATTTGCTAGCAAGGTATGGTAGGCTGCATCATGGAGGGAGAAAGTGCGGCCGACTTGGGTTATTGGGGCAGGAAGTGTTCTTCATTGTCATTCTGTACGCATCCTCCAATTTCATAGACGAACGATCTACGTCACGCATTACTCGTGTCATTCGTAAATGTTAAATGACCCCAGGCTAATCTTGGCGAACTGATGAATTTGTTCGATCAAAAAGTTTTCCTTAAGCCTGCCGTGTTTGAAAGATCAACAATCAAACAGCCGATGATGCTGGTGGGCTGCTATGTCTGCTTTGTAGAAGTCTTAAGGCCACCGCCAGTGGTTTAGCTGCTCGCGGCTTGTTCAGGGCAAAATAAATGAATCTTATTCGATTATCTGTGGTTCAGAATGTCGGTTATAAAGGGTTGTCTCGAGCTTTTGGCCATCTATTGGTGCACACACGCCCAAACCTAAAGAATCAAGTCCTCGCTTTGACCGTAGGATAACAGGGGTGGACGCACGTAACTTGATACAATCGAGTTCAGTCGATACAATCGAGTTCAGTCGATACAATCGAGTTCAGTCGATACAATCGAGTTCTGGCAGCACCTAATTTGTCTCTATCGAGGATAATCAATAGAGGATAATCGATTGAGACAAATTAGGTGCTGCCAGAGCTCGATTGTATCGACCGAACTCGATTGTATCAAGTTACGTGCTTCCACCCCACCCCTAAATACCGGTGTCAGTAACTTACTTCGAGAGAGCCGGTGACCTATCCGCTTCCGACTGTTTCATTGCAGTGGGTTGTCCTGGGCACTCATTCAGACGATTATCGTCGAAACGATAGACCTCCAAAAGTAGCAACTAAGCGCCAAAATTACGAGTTCGAGACCTTAAGTTAATCAATTCGTTTGTCGTACGTCCTCCTCCTGAGAGGCTCACGTTAGACTTCTTAAACTCATTCAGCCAGTCAATTCGGACAGCGGATAGGTTTGTTCGTGTGCACCATTCACACATAAGTGTAGCAAGTCGAGTACGAATGAACGAGACCAGCTACGCGGTGGCTACCACTGAGTTAAATGTGTAACTCAATTGGCCTTCTTCAGATTTCAGATTTCTCGTGTCGAGTCGAACATTAACACGTCACTTGCCCTTTTTCTTTGTTGTTTTTATTCGTGCGGTTGGAATGTATGTAGCCTTTGACACTTTTCAAAGCGTTTTCGATTCACTAGTTAAACTTTAAATTAAATTTGCGCCCCGATTAATTTCTAAACATCTATATATATAAAACGTGAGCCTTAAAATTGTGTTCGTTTGTCGCCGCTTCACGATCTAGTGCTCATGAGTTCATACTATGTGCTATTTACTCTTGTCTATCTAGAGCTCGTATAATCGTGCTATGTGTTATCCAATGCTCCCTCGATGTTCAAGAAAGCACATACAATACTATCTCTTCCGATTCAAGAGCGCTTTCAATCTCAGTCTCAGTCAGCTGGTACAGAGCAGTCTCCGTAGATCTGCCCGCTCTGTATACGCATGCTGACGATGATGGAGAGGCGATACACTTAGTACATCTTCTCTTAAGTAGTTGTCCACGGCCTTTTCCATCGTTTTGAGAAGAAACGAAGTAAGGCTGATCGGTCTATCGGACTTCGGTAAACTTGGGTCCTTTTTCCCCGCTTTCGGAATGAACGCTACCTTTGCCCGTCTCCAATGGTTTGGTTTGCCTTTTAAAATGTTTGCCAAATGTGGAAGCAATTTACTTTGCCCTTAAATTACTGAAATAAAACATAAATAATCACGATTAATGCGACAAAAACAACCTGTTGCTGTTGACGCCCCTTCTCAGTGTGGCAATTATGTTTGGTCCACTTATGGACGCAGTACCTTTTGCTATAATTGAAACCAATTGCTGTAAACCAATATTGCACTGTCTTTTATTTAGTTTTCAAGATGGCATGCGCCTTCTTACATTGCATAAATATATAATAATACACATGTTTTCTACTCGTTTTTATATCGCCATTTCAAAGACTTTCGTTACATTTAAACAACATTTAACACTTACTAGTTCTTATTTGCTGAGACCTACATTGACATATTAGAAAACCTCTTCAACTGTTTATTGACTTTACTCAAGACTTATGTAAAAAAAAACACGTTATCCTTCTTTACTGTGTAAGCGGTACTGTGACTTGTCTGCTTTATATATTTGAGTCAAATTACAACTGCATTCATTGTTTAAACTTGTAATTCAACGAATATTTTTTCTTATGCACATAAATAACAATTTAGATCGATTGTGTTAATATTTTATACAAATACTTATTTGGATTTGTTTACAATTTAGGTAACAGGTAGGTAATAGTTTCCACTTATCCTATGATTAATGGGCATCATTCTTAGAACCGATTGCATCGACTCCTTGAAATGTGCTCCTATTTTCGTTTATAATACAACAACTGATGTAGGAATGTTCTATGATATCCCAAACCGAATTAAACAACAAAATGCCGACAAAATACCTACATTCTCAGCTAATTATAATTATAACAAAAAAGTAATGTAGGCTATTAGACGGTCTGAACCTGACCGCATTCCAAATTAGTGCATCCCAAATTACTGTTAATTTGTTTAATGGTTTTTATTATGTACGAGCATACGGTTTGTTTTGCTTTTATTGCTAATGTCTACTTTGCATTGTGCTAATTGACTTTTGCAAAGTGCGTATGTTTACTTATCTGTGCTATCATGTCTCATTTTTTAACAACCATTTTCGTTTTTGTTTTCCTATTTCTTTAATAAATAAAAACCTACTAAAGCGTCTGTTAATAGCAATATCTCTAGTACTAAGCTATGATTATAATTATGTACATATGTATAAGTACGGTGACGATTCTTTAGAATTCCAAATAATGAACAATAGAAAAAGAAACAGATTTAAACACAATATTTAACTATACAACTCTTCATTTGGTAAAGAAAACTCAAATAGTACCCATTTTTTAGTACTAGATTAGTTTGCTCGTTCAGCAAGTGAGGGCACGTTAGCATTTTGTTCTTTGAAATTTGGTTTTCTTAATGTTTTTAAGAATTTAAAAGAAATACAGAACAAATAATGAACAACTTCTAAAATACAGAACATTTATATGTTTTTGTACACAAAATAATTCGTCTTCAAATACAGAACTGTTCATTATTACAATGAACGGCTAGTCACCGTATGTATAAGTGCCTTAATACTTTTGTACATTTAAATATAATTGTATAACTATCATGCAAATTATGCATCCGATAAATGTGTTATACCCTTACACTAGCTAGATAATAGTGCAAAGCTTTCTCCGGAACGATTTACATGACAAATTGCCTGAAACAATTGGGAATGACTTACAAAGAATAGTTATACTATTATATATTATTGAAAGGATCAAACTGAAAGAGCTTAAAACAAATGCAAATTAATAAGCTTCTGCCAAAATTTTTGAAGGTTAAGTTGTAGAATTTTGAAGAGATCACCAACTGCAATTCGTTACGAACTAATAACCAACAAATAAGAATGTTTGTGCAATAAAACTCGATACTTGTTCAAGATAAATTGTGGTGAAACAACAGTTTTTTGTAGTGCCCTTGTAGGCCTTATGGTTCAGGGGTTATAATCAACTGACTTCCCCAAATTGATGATTGGAACAGCAAATGTAATGTGAGCACGTTCATGGGCAAAATTTCAGTAGACCAGTTTTATCTCTTAAAGTTAAAATTGGTGTCGCCAAAGGTAGCATGATCTGCTGCTTCTTTTCTATTCAAAAAAATAGCTCATCTTTTTCTTCTTTTGCATTGCTGCAAATAGAAATGCTACTTTTTAATGGTACGCATTTTTTCTACATGCGTTTGCTCGTGGGCCTCCGAAAACCTCCTTCGAACATCGTTTTTCAAAGGCCACCTAAAACCAAAACCAGTTTGAACATAATTTTAGTCTGGGACCATATTATTTGAGTTCTTAAGCTCGAACACAAGGGGGTTATTCCCAAATGCGCGGCGGATCGCTTTTGATGGCGGATTTGAATTTTTGTATATGCGAAAGCACTTTCCAACGTCAAGCATTGAAAGCGATAGGTGTTTAGGTAACTGATTGTTTGCAGACCAAATAAAAATATGTTCGAATGGAAATAGAAAAATTAAAATCCGCCATCAAAAGCGATCCACCGCCGCCCATTTGGGAATAACCACCCAGTTTCAAAGGAGATTAGCAGACTGACTGTCACTAAAAACGCTTATGCTACTTCCCCAGAATCTGTTTCAGGCGTTTTCTATTATTTAATTTTTTTTTTATAAGAAAGCCTTTTGTAGAACAGACCACGTGGCCATGTAGATTACGTTTAGTTCTGTCTGCAATACAGAGGTCGAACTACCGCATCCGTGATCGAGTAGTACGTGACTGAATTTGTTATTGTTTTTCATGTAAAATCCATTTGAAAAACAATATTTAATATTAAGTTAACATAAATCTTGTCAAAATCTAGCCGAAAGCCATGGTAGCTACTAGTGCTAATACCTATTATAGCAGTTTAATTTATTATTCTGTCAATAAAGCTAAGTCTCCTGCTCGCGCTAAATTTTATCTCCCATACAAAAATGTCTACAAAGATAAAATTTAGCGAGGCAGTTTAGCAAAGCAGTATCCTATTCGCACGCTTAATTCTTAACTTCATATAGATGGACCGATGAAAAGTCTCCACTCATTTAGCTCACGAAATAAATGTCGGGTACATTAAATCGAAGATAAATTTTGACATAAGAAAAGGAGGAAACAATTTACGTTGTGTTTACTTTGGAAAACTCCGTTTCATGCGACAAAAACAAAACATAAAAAAATTGCAGGGCCTGTGGAGGAACGATCAGCAATATGGAAATGGCAGAAAAATTCCAATGCAAATAGGGGTTTACCCGACACGAAGGAACGTGTCGTCTTTTGCTTGCTACTATAGAAATTATTTGAGCTGCTGCAGCAATGATAAGATCTTCTTCAATTTTACTTATTGTTTTGGAACGATTCAAACAATGCATTGTCTTTTGAAATTCGAAAATTCTATGTACGCGAATAATTAAAATAACGTTTACTGTCATGAACAAATGGTTTTTGTCCCATCTATATGATGTTTAATAATTTAGCGAGCATTTATCTTTGGTGTGGAGAAATAAAGTGGAGACTAGGAACGCTAAAATTTAGCGCGAGCAGGATACTAGGCTTAAAGCTTTAATATAATAATAATTCGGACCCAGGTGCATGTTTCCCTAACTAGCGCCTATTTCAACAGTGATGCGTTGCGGCTGCGTTAGTAGATTTATTCATATGTCGGGTTGTAGGATCGTCTACCAAAGCCCACTTAACCTTTCTCGAGAGCGAGCAGCATGCAGCCCGTGACAAATACATCAAGTCAGTATATCATTTTGAGCAGGGGCCCTACTATCTATTTCGTTCCGAAAGTCAATCCTGTTCGAAATTGCTTTCCGTTCCGTTTTTAAGTTGGTCTCTGTAATACTTTCGGAATTCTGAATCGGAATAGTAGTATATTTCATTCGGCTTTCGAAATAGAGATTACAAAAAGTTAATTTTCGAAAAATGTTACTTTCGAAACGAGATACAGAGTTGGTCCCCAGATCAAGACCTATACAGCTAAAACAGACAGGTATACGAAGATTGGCAAAAGTGAACATTTTCCACCAAGCCTAAAAGCACTCTTTCACAGTCAAACGACAGACTGCGCTTTTAAGGGTTTTGACTAGACTTGTGTAGACCAAATTCGTTCCGAAAGTCAATCCTATTCAAAATTCCTTTCCGTTCCGTTTTTAAGTTGGTACTTTCTAATACTTTCGGAATTCTAAATGGGAGTAGTAATACATTTCATACAGCTTTCGAAATATGGAGTAAAAAACGTTGATTTTCGAAAAATGTTACTTTCGAAACGAGATACAGATTATGACCCCAGTTTGCTATTATTTCATTTTTGTAAAAAGAGCGGTTTCCTACTTAAAGGATTGCGCATTGCTAACGCAACATGAATCGATCTATTCCAGGGGCTCTACTCTTTACAATTTTCGAAAACGAATATTATGCACTCTCTATTTAGAAAGCAAAATGAAATGTACTACTCTCGGATTTAGAATTATTCCAAAAGTGTAAATAATGTTATTTGATTTCGGTTGTTCCATTTCGAAAGCATTACGCTACCTATTTACTTAAAAGCGGAACTGAGAACAATTTCGAATAAGATTGGCAATCGGGACGAAGGGACTACGAGAGTAGTGCCCCAGGTCTGAGATTTTGCACAAATAAAGGGTTTTTCCAATAAGAGGTGTTATTTTGGTATTCAAAAATGCCATCTTTTGAGATAAATGATCGGATGTTTATTTCATAATAAAGAGGAAGGTATTCCGTTAATAATGAAAAAAAAAATCAGCCAAATGGCCACCACGAGTACGCATACAGGACCATATCCTTTTCGTGAAATTTTCCATAACCAAATCGCAAAGTGGCTGCCCTATGTCCTCGATAGCCTCACGAATATTATATTTGAGGTCTTGAATCGACGCTGGGCTGTTGGCGTAGACCTTATCTTTCACGTGGCCCCAAAGGAAGAAGTCGCAAGGTGTTAAATAACAAGATCTCGGTGGCCAATTGGGATCACCTCTTTGGGAGATAACACGGTCCGGAAACTTTTCCCGTAAAAGATCAAAGACACGACGTTATAAGCCTTACCCAAGTCTTTATGCAAAATACGGTGTAATGAAGTTTGTGGAATGCCCAATTCCAAAGAACGACGAGGAATGGACAAACCTGGGTTCTCTTCAACACTTTGGGCTACAGCAGCAATATTCTCAGTTTTTCTTGAGCGACGTGCACGGGTTTTATTCTTCACATCAATAACTTGTCCCAGCAGCTCGAATTTTTCCACCAATATCTGTATTGCGGTCCGAGGTCCGACAAGGTGCTTCACGACGACCAAAAAATGCTTTAGTTTTGCAAACTGTGACTGCGAGATTTTCACCATTTTGTAGTGAATTTTAATAATTTCAATGCGTTGTTGAAGCGTGTATCGTTCCATTTTTAGTAATGGCGTAGTTTCTACTTGTCAAATGTCAAAGAATAGAAGCTTCAAAAGTGAAAGCTACCGAAATAGCGGGTAATTCACAACCTCTTATTGGAAAACCCTTTAAAAGGGCATCAATCTATAGATAGGACGGAATAGTCGTAGCAATGATTCCAGTTAACAGAGAGTTAGCTACCGTCACTGTAAATACCTGTTATATCACCTACCACATGAGTCACACTTCGCCCTGTTTTTTTTTTAAAGCATAGTCTTGATCATTAACACCGCTCTATTAGGCAGAGCTGCCCAAAGTATTCATGTATTCAAAACGAACTGTCACACTCCCCCCAGAGTGCACTGTTCTACAGTCTTCCATAGAACTTGAAGATAATATCGGGATAACACCGCTGCGTATTTTCATGAGGAAGACGGCAGCTATATGTAATGTTCACTGCTTGGACTCGGCATAGAATTGTAGGCCCCACAGTAATTTACTGCCATAAATTCTGTTACACAATTATCAGCGGCCATCTCTTAAAATTTCCACTTGGAATAGACCCGTTAACTTTTTTTTCTTAACACGTGCATTGTTAACATGAACAGAAGAGAGTTTGGTTTCAGCTTGCAGTCAATTAACATGGAGTGCTAAAGTTAACAGAATCGCGGTTATAGCGTTTCATAAGAGCGGTAGGAGTGCTGGCCAATTCTTCAATTTGCTAAAACTTCTCAGAATATCGAGAATGTTCGTTTATCGAACTATTGGTCGATTCAGTGAATTGTCGGAAGTGGAGGACAGTCCAAGAGGTGGTCGCCCAAACGTCACACGCACGAGTGCGGTAGTAAAAGCTGTGCGTGAACGTATTCGAAGAAATCCCCTTCGGAAGCAGAAGATCATGTCCAGGGAATTGAACATATCCGCCAGATCGATGTCTAGGCTAGTTCGGGGTGATCTTCACATGAAAGCCTATCGTCGATCAACAGGCCATCTTTTAAATCCTCAACTAAAAAAAATTAGGGCGGAGAGATGCAAGAGAATCTTGCTGTGGCACGTGAACATAGGGCATGAAAACATTCTTTTTACGGATGAAAACATTGTTACCATGGAAGAAGTTTTTAACAAACAAAATGATAGAGTTTATGTTTTGTCATCAAAGGAAGCAAAAAAAGGGTTCAGCGTGGCCATCATCCCGCTTCCGTAATGGTTTGGTGGGGGGTCTCTCGCCAAAGTGTCACATCTCAGGTCAAAACAGGTACAAAAGTCTATCAGCAAGATATGCTAGAGGGTGTTGTAAAGACGCTTACAAAAACTCTATTTGATGACGAAAGATGATTCTTTCAACAAGACCCCGCTCTGACGTATAAAGCCAAAACCACGCAGGAGTGGCTCAGGGTCAATATTCCTGCGTTTATAGCCGCAGCGGATTGGCCGCCGGGAAGTCCAGATAAATCTGAACCCATTGGATTATAGTTTGTGGTCAGAATTGGAGAGCAAGGCTTGCCAAGCACCCCACAGAAATTTGGAGAACCTAAAAAAATCGTTGTCCATGAAAACAGTACGTGCCGCAATAGCTCGCGGCAAAAGGTGGTCATTTCGAGCGATGTATTTTTTTCAAATTACCAATATTATTATCTAATAAATGCAGGAAAAAAAACAATTTAAAATGTTTACTCATTTTTTTTATGCCGCTTTATATTTGCAACAGAATTTATGGCTGGACTAGGTATGTATTTGTGCGAAGCTAGGACTAGGAAACCTATTATGGACAGGTCGCTCCGATTATTTATTTATTTTTGTGTGGCATAGTTGCCGCTTCAGTTAATGACGGTGAATATGTTTCTAATTTTCTGGTAATAGTTCAACGGAACATAAAATTTTCGTGGCAGGATGTTGCTGCACAAGCCTTTTAAGGCGTCTGATTAATGAAGGCAATCTAAGCATAGATTTTAAAAATAATACTTAAGAGACAGACAGAAATCCGTTGTCCGTGGTAGATCGCTTCAGTGCTCACCTAACTTGTTTGGGGTATTGCGCGCAGTCGGATTTCGTTTGCAAATATAATCGAAACCGCTTTACAAATACATCGTGTACTTCTCTTTACTGTAAGAGTAAACATTTGATATGTACACAAGAAAGCTGATACTCATGCCTAGCTAATAGGATGTCATCTAAGAATTCAGTCTCATTATTTATGGCAGATTTTTTTTATATAAAAAAATACTCTAACTTTCCACAAGTGATGCCTTGGTTTAGAGTTTTTCATGCTCTGCTAGCTAGTGTGTGTGGGAGGAGTGGGTGTTGTCAACCTTAAGTAGATGAGGCAAGTTTTGTGCCGTGAGAAAGACTCTCCTATGTTTATGTCGCAAAATAAACGAAACAAGAAAATGCAAATAAAACAAAAGAATAATCCGTATGCTAAGTATATATATATGTTGTATATTGTGTGTTCTATGTTGTGGTCTCTTTTTGCGTATAATTTCCATCTACTCCTTAACTAAATAACAATTTTTCTACTTACATTCTACATGAGATTTATGAATTTTCTTTAATTTTGTATTCATTTGAGTTAATTTATTGTTATTAACTCGCTTAAAGTCTAATAGAATGTTCGCTTCGAAGAATCTAAAATTTTTGTGTTTTCCAAATCCTAATTGAGAGTTTAGATACCTCGTAAATACACTCTTTCGTTATTGTATTCTGTTTGAAATATAAATATATGTCTTTGTCTTCTCTGTTAATAAATATGTTTCATGTTTTGGATAAAAATATACTTTAACATATAGATTGGCTTTTGCAAAACCCAAAAGAAAAACGGACAAAAATATAGAGACAAAGTTTTACTTAATAAATTATTTATAATAATGAATGCTTTGCATATGTAAATAATAACCTTAAATATAGTTAGCCAATGCACTGGTTAGTCTGTTCGGTTGTTGGCGTCGCAGGCTCAGATTTCTCTTCATATCATCGAGATTGACACGAGCTGGCGGCACTCGACGAAGAGAAGCCAGACTGTAAGCTTGTCATCGATCCCTTGTAATTGGCTGAACTTAGAATTTCGTAGAAGTAGTTGAGTTGTGCATGGCCGTCAGCGCCAGTTGTGGGACTAAACCAGTGCATGATGTAGGTATCCGTGTGGTTCATTACGTGCGATCCCTGTAATGATTCGAAGTAAAATTAGGATCAGAGTGGATTAATCTACCAAGAGATTTGAAAAAGAAACTATTGGTTGTCAGAAGAAGGTTCGTTTGTTTATTCTTTCGTCCATGAAGAGTCAAGTGGTTGAAAGTTGAGTAGATGGATTATCGAGGAAATGAATTGGTTGGTTGGTTTAAGTGGCTGTATTTCCCGTTTCCTGACAAGGGGACAAACACAAATGACGCATTTGAAACCACAACTCACGGAACCTGAAGAAAAAAAGGGGAGACAGGACGGTAAGGGAGCTCACAACCAGCCTGAGGAGTTGAGAAATTTGATCATCTTGGCGAAATGGGTACTTTGGATGGCCGAAAGTTCTGTGTATGGTTTTGGCTAGGGCCGGACACTCACAAAATGAACCACTGTTTCACTCTTGTTTGTGTCAGCGCAGCTACAGCAGTGGGTGTTATGGGTGATGCCAAGCTTGGCTGCGTGAGTTCCTAAAGGCCAATGGGCCGTACTAATTGTCGTTAGTCTGGCAACTTCTGCACGCGTTCTAGGGTGGAAGCACGTAACTTGATACAATCGAGTTCAGTCGATACAATCGAGTTCAGTCGATACAATCGAGCTCCGGCAGCACCTAATTTGTCTCAATCGAGGATAATCAATAGAGGATAATCGATTGAGACAAATTAGGTGCTACCGGAGCCCGATTGTATCAAGTTACGTGCTGCCAGAGCTCGATTGTATCGGCTGAATTTGATTGTATCAAATTACATGCTTCCACTCCTGGCTAAGAGGTTGTTTGTTCCGTCATCATTGTAGGTTGGCCAGATCTTCCTTGAAACGGCACAGTTCGTCAGGTTCCACCATCTAGTCTGCGCCCTTGAGGTGCAGTACAGGAGGATTTCTCTCTTAACGTATCCCAGCGGAGGGAAAACTTCCTCCGCCTGAGCAGAGCAACATCTGGCAAGTTTATCGGCTTTCCCAGACGAGAGTGATTTCGAACCGATGACAAGCCCTAGTCAGTGTCTCCCTGCAATCCACAGGAAATTAATTGACTAGGTTGTCATCTAACATCCCTTTTATCACAATCGTGAATGAAGCCTAGTTTGCTTTAAATTAGACGTTGCGCAGTTGACCAACGAAAGTACTTCATGCTGAGTAAGCTTTGACATGGAGCCCTACACAGACTTTTCCGCAGATTTACTTGTAAATGCATACGTTAAGCTTGAAGAAAATCACAATAGGCGCACTCGTGTCTGCAGTGATATGGCAACTTGTTTCCACCTCCCCCTAACAATCTAAGCTTTAAGAACCGCCCTCATCCGAGCAAACCCTTGATGACCACTTCCGAGACGATTCAATAGACAAAAACAAATTTTTATGTATTTTAACTTGCAATTTGTTTCTAACTACTCATTTTTTTCTTTCGTTTAGAAGTATCTTGCGGAAGTGCTGCAGAAAAGTCATCTGTCTCTGCAAGAGGAACGTCAAGAGTAGAACCTCGTACGGCTAGCACTTTGGCTCTGTCGAGAGTGACAACTGAACACACTGCTAATATTGTTCACCCGCGGATTTGCTCGCCAAATGTCTAAATTACAGATTTTGGCAACTCAAATCAAATCGAATGTGACAACTTACTTGAACACTTTCTTTGTGGCGACAGACGATAGTTGGTTCATCTCGGAAGTAGTTGTCGCCCTCAACGAAACCGGATAGATCAAAGAACGATATCGACGAGTCTGCAACAAAGTTACAAAACTTCAATTCAGTTGATAAGCCCAACAACAGCACATTCTTACCATTTTTCGCTGGCAAATCCTTCGTTGTCCGATACAGTGTGAAATGCAAGTCACTACGCATCACATCAAAGTCCCAGGTTAGAACACTTTTGGGGTCGTTGTTCTTTATAACCAACTCGTGAATGTAGCCAGTTTTCAATTCCACTGTCTTGTAGAGGTTCTGGTGTTCATGGGCGAGTGTTCCGTCCACGTGAGCCTCTTCCTCCTCGCTGTTCATTTTGTAAAGAGTTTTCGGAATCAAACCACCCTCATGGATGAGTGTCTAGAATGTTGAAAATATGTGTCAAGTTAGTCAAAAGTGGATGATGCGAGTGTGCAGAAATGAGCGAACAAATGTGAACAAATTCTTGGCAATATGAGTTTTTTTTTTTTTTTTTATTTCTTGGTTGTTGCAATTTAGACGAACAGGTGGCCAATTGACAAACAAAAACGGTAACAGGACAAACGAAATTTTGCGCATTGCAGCGTGTTTGATGGACGAGATATTATATTTTTTTTTGTCATGTGATAAGAAGAGTGAATTGCATTCATAGACAAATCAACATGGAGTAGATTTTGATTCTTTGACATAGTAAAAAATCGCTTTTGACAAAAGTATACAGCAGAAGCAAGCCAACAGGCAATGAACGAGTAATGTAAAAGCAAGAAACTGGAAGGAGGAATACAAAAATATCATCTACTGCGGATGGAATGATCTGACAGAGTGCAGAATTGTTGATGGACCCCGTTCACACTGAGGAGAGCATGATTTAACAAAAGAAATGGTTTTCAAAAATAATACACAAAGTGGTTGGTGTGTTAATAATGTGTAGGGAACTTTATTTTTATTGTATTGAGAACAAATTCAATTAGAACTGGGCATTCGAAGAAGGAACTCGTGTTCTATCAGCAAAACACATCTTTCCTGACAAAAACGGATGAGGACAAAACCAATGATTATGTATTGTAAACAAGATGGGACGCACAATTTCGACGAAGCGAACGTTTTAAGAGACACCTAGCTATAACTTTGTGACAGTGAGGCAGTTTCTCTACTTTGACTCTGCAGAAATTGAACGAATAACTGTGAAAGCAATCGACTTCCAAATGAAATCCTATCCCGAACAACTAAGAAGAGGGGCATGCAAATTACAGACGACCTATACAGATTTTTGTGTTATTTTTGCTCATTCTAACGAGACGACACTTGTCTGACAGCATGAATACGATATCACGTCGGCTCTTGCTAGTACAAAACAAAGTGATGAATGGGCTTAGAACAAGGTTCAAGCTGTATGTGGCAGCCAACCTTTGGATTCCTCGTACAATTTCTTCCAAAAACTAAAACTCACGAGCGAATGGTTGCGAGTCCTTTGCAAATTTAATCATAATTTACAAGCTGCAAGTGAAAACACTTTTAGCGTTGTAGTGTTATGAGAGAGGCCCCAGGTCGTGGTTGCAAATAGGGTTGTTTAGGTGGCAAAGTCCCCCCCACGTTCGTTTACGTCTTTGATTTGCAATTGGTTGCTTCGTTTTCGGGTGGAAAAGGCCGAGATTAATAGTGACAGCATTGCAAATTCATAAAACGCCCACAATTTCTGTCTACGCATCGAATAATCAAGTTGTTCCGGGAGTTTGGTATGCAACAAGTAATATGTGCTGTGTATTATTTATAATCGAACAGAGGTGATGGGCCAGTTGAGTGTGTGATCATTTTGTCAACAAGTTTCCTAGCCGAAAACAGTTTCGCTGGTGTGCGTGAAAATAATAACTGAGATGACAGCACTTGAAAAGAAAAAAAAAAAAAAAACAACAAACAATGGCGATTCAACAACAACAACAACTGCAACTCGAATTCACTTTTCTTACACATTCACACGTGGGTATATAACACCGCGTGAAATATTTCTGCTCAACCTGATCCAAATTTGCCGTAATGTTTGGCTATCAAAGGAAATTCATCATCAATTTACTAAAGTATAGAAACTTCCCTGCTTCTCAAAGTCTCAACAAGTAGTCGGCGGTGTGAAACGTACCTTGCACGGGCCTCCTAAGAAATCTGGAATGGTCTCCGAATCGATGTACTGCTCCAGTCCGTCTTTCATATGAATGCAATCGGGGCCGCCATAGAAGAGGAATTTCGAGCGTGTGTTCTCATCTGAAATCATTTACAAATCATTCAATTTTTGCACCAATAAGGTCTCGTCTTTAACAAACCTATGAACGCACTGACGATTGTCCACGCAATGGGGAAGACACGGGGCGCTCGCACAACCAGCACTCTGCCCATAGTTTCTGGATAATGTTGTTCAACAGTCTCGATTATATTGAGGAGAGCCTTCACTCCCGGCTGCCAGAGATGACGCATCGACAGACCTTCTAGATCAACCAAAAGACACCAGCTCAGCACGGGCTTGCCCAGCCTCTTTGCCGACTCGTTGATCTTCTTGATGCCCTGTTCACAGATGTGAATTGACTAGGCAAGACAAAACAAATTATCCAAGACAATGTTTCAGAGAGTGATTTGGCTTACCAACTTCAATAGACCCTCAGTGCCAATTGATTTCAAGAGGCCCTTCACATCCATATGGCCCAGTCGCAAAATATAAATCGGTCGCCCGCATTTATCGCGGTGATGCCATCCGCCAGGAAAGTGATTCACAACAACCGACGGTACCTTGTACTCATGCGACAGGTTATCAATTTTATTATCTGCACGCCACTTCAAAGAATCCTTGAGCGTGGCAAAAGCCTTGTCTACATGAAAATCGCGTGCGGTAAGAAATCGCAACAAAGTCTGATAGCTCGGAATCTTTTCGATTCCCTCAATGTCGCCAACCAATTTTCTCAACTCAACTAATTTCGACTCCTGCATCGGGGTCAGTTGTCCCAAATACTTCGCAATGAAATCACCATCCAGCAGTATTTCATGATTGACCGGCGACGTGGGCTCCTTTGCAACCGGCGACGCGGGTGCATCGAGTGGCGGCTGCCAACGTTCCACATGCACAACGCCCTCCGACTTGAGTTCCTCAATGAAATACTCGATAATCTCTTTGCCCTTCAGCGTCGTCTGTGTGTACTGCTTCATGCCCATCTTCTCCATGGAGTTCTCAAAGCCAAAGAAATTCTTAATGTCCAGCGTTGCGGTCTGATCGAAGCATGTCCACTCTGGGTTGTCCGGATGTGAGTAGTAGCGACAGCGTTCAAAGATTTCAATACGCGACGAGAAGCTTTCGTTTACGGCCTCAATGCTGAGCGTTCTATTGGCCATGTCCAAAAAGTTGTTCTGGATAAAGTAGACTACTTCGACACCGATTAGCTTCTTGAAGATGTACGGTGCATCGACGGCTAGTCGGCAGCGTCGACTTGTGTTGCGTCGGGCGCCACTGTCAAATATCTCGTCTTTGACAATTTGACAGTCCAGCACGATGGGCATTTGCGGGCACGTGGGAAAGCGCTTCTCGTACGCCTGGAAAGAGGTTAATAAATGTCAATTAATAAAACTGACAACCGAAAACTTTTTGACGGAGCAAAGAAGCATTTGAAAACCCGAATGGTGGGGCTTGCTTACTCAAAGATCGACTTGCATTGCTCTCGATGCCACAGGTTAGATAAAACAATGTCTGTAAAGCCAGCTCGTGTGGGCTACTCTTTTGGAGACAAGCATTCAATTGAAGTACAATAAATGTAGGGGACCCAGTCTGGATCCCTGAGGAACTCCCTATTGTACACCGTGGTTCATTGTTTTAGTTGATATTATAGAAAGGTGGAGTTAGTCAACCTAACTTGAATTTTCGGCGTCAATGAGCTTACTATGGGCAAGGGTAACGAGGGCTTTGTTAAGGTTCAGAAAAACTACAACGGAATAATAATGCCACCACAAGTTTTCCGAGTTTAAGCAACTTCTCTAAACTGTTCATTGGACAGTCTTTATAAATATCTGCCTCGTCAAACTGTTGAAACTAAATTCATAACCTATGTGGTTTGCTTTCTTGAATGCTGCTTTTTACTTAGTTCCCAATCGTAAACATTTCACCACACCCCCCACCGGAGGTCAAATTTGGCCAGTCCATAAATAGAACTCCAGGGGTGGGGTCATTTTCTATTCGACGGTTAAACTTGAGACCAACACAAAACCTTATAATAATTATACTCGAAAAATGACCCTAGACGAAATCCCTTTCAGTCTAAAAATTAAGTTTTTAGATCTAAAAGGACTTGTTGAAACTTTAGGACTACTCGCTTTGTGCCCACTGAAAATGTAATTACATTGAGTGAATTCCAAAACGAATATTCATTAAGGTTGATGACCCTCTTTCTTTGCTTGATCGTAGGAGTTTCTCATGTGTGCCATAAAAACCTCTGCACCCTCTAATTATTATCGTCCTTTTTGTCCATTACTACTACGGATCGGGTTTTCAATTTCACAATGCGCCCTCATCATTATCCACACTGAACCAGTAATTATTTGTTCAATGTCAACCAAACTTCCGGAATATTCACCACCCATCTTCTGTGTTCAATGTCAAACGTTCGTCCACCTTTCAAAATTGTTCAAGTACAAATGGCTTCCATTCAATTAAATAGAGAGGCGCACAAACGTCTAGTTTCGATCCCATACCATGCGGGTGACATATTGCAGCACTACCACGTCACTGACAATATTATGATGTGAAGGCACACCTGTAACTCGAATGAGAACCAAGCCACATTGTTTTCGAAGTCGTGTCGAACTTTAAATGTATTGATTTGATTACGGATATATAGCATGCGACACAATTAAAAGTCACCATGTCAATAGTGGTTGGAAGGAGAGACAAGAAAATGCCCGCTTCAAAAATAAACCAAGACATGGGACGCAAACACTCGGCATGATTGACCGAAGAAAATTGTATTCCATAAAATATTCAAGATATTCTGATATATCTTTAAAATTATAATTGTTGGGCGAGATAGAAAAATCGATAAGTCGTGTGAATAATGAACGCCAGAGTCATTTGTCTTTAAGGTCTGAGGTGATGTCTGAGGTGAGGTCTGAGCGTCTTCGAGGACAATGCTGTCTGGGTAGGCTGAATGGGAAAGGAAACAGTTAATGGTGGCAATTACATAGCGCGACGGGTGTATTTGATGGAAGTAAACGAGCCAAACACGCGGAACATCAGTGCTGTTGTTGCCTTCAAAGGCAAGGTTAGGTACGTTTTGAATTTTTATTTAGGTTAAAGAGATAGGTCAAGTAAAATGTATACTGACGAAGGTTCGACTTGTGATACAGCAAGTGTAATACGATTAGGGTTGCGGTGGTAATTCTGCCTTGGGAAGTTTTCTTTCGATATGTAGGTAAGGTACATCCATGTGATAAAATTTTTGAACTCGGTGTGCACTATTTGCATGTATTCGCTCTCGTACTATGTTTCTCCATATTTCTCATTGGGTCAAGAGGCACCTACAGATTTGGGAAAAAAGTAATGAATTCGTCGGTTAGGGTACTGTAGTTCGAAATCCACTGGAAATCAAATTTAAACGGATTTTATGACGGAATTGGAAAAAAAGTAATGAACTCGTCGGTTAGGGTACTGTAGTTCGAAATCCATTGAAAATCAAATTTAAACGGATTTTATGACGGAAGTGGCAATCATCCCCATTCGAGATATCCGTTCGGGAAATATTCCAAAACGAAAGTCAAATCTGTTCGGAACTCAGATTGTGTTTGAAGTTTATATACATAAAAGAAGCATATAAACGGGTTAATTATTCTTTTAAATATTCCGCAGCAGTTGATTGTCAATAGAAAGTGATATAACGTGGTAGAACTCAAGGTTCTCATTCTTTCAATGAATAGCTGGACTCGCCCGTAACAGTTGGCCACAAGTTGGACGGCAATCATGCTTATTTTGATATTCGATTTCTTTTGAAAGTGTGTCGAATTCGAAGATAGAATTAGTATTTTTACATTCGAACATATAAGAAGTTCATTCTATCAATCGAAAGTTCATTTTTCATTCGAATTTTCGACTTTTTGACTTTCTAATCGTTCGCAAGAAATGTAATTTTTTATTCGTCTGTATTTTCCGAACGCTAAACAGCGATAATTGTTGTTAGTCCACATTTTCCTAGCGGATTCTTCTTCAGAAATAGATTTAAGGCATCCATTATTCTCCTCTTGCATAAAATTTTCTCTTCGAAATCCATAAACAAAATAGTCTGCTATTGGTTACAGATTATATACAACCAACAAAAATGTTGCTTTGATTTGAACAGTAACCATAATTGGAAGGTAGTGTGAACAGAATTGAGTTGAATAAATAAAGCGAAAACTTGAGGTTTAATATAACATATGCCTTAATTTTTTTTGCATTCTTTACTTGAACTGGGGTTCGAAATTTAATAACAACATTTTAAAACCTATTTCAGATAAGCTCATATTTAAATTTTAGACTTTAGCGTGTCAGAATATTACTAATAACACGTTTTAATATTCTTTCCCCTGGTCCCATTTCAGATAAGACTGCGGTACTTAACATTTTTGTAGTTTTTAGAAATAAATCCCGATAAATAGTAATGGAAATTTTGAATATTTATATATTTTAACAGAACAATGTAAAAAAAATCTCCACAAAAAAAACAAGTGTGGTCACTCCATATATAAAATAAAAATGCAAACAGCCGATTTCGAAAGTTGAATTAATTTTATGACATTCTCGATAGTGAATACTATTCGTTTGAATCTCAAAATACACAGAATTCATGTAAAAATAAGTATGAAATTATGTCGTGCACGTTGACGTTTAGCTCAACGCCACCTATCGTAAAATACAAAAATTGCGAATAAATTGATTTTTTGGAATTGAAAAAATAAAACAATACAAAATAAGTATGAAAATCGGTCCAGTGGTTATCGAGTTATATATAGACTTGTGCGCTTCCCCAATGGCAGCATTAGACGTTCATTACATATTCACCACACCATCAGGCTTATAACTCTTCCTGTTCAACACTAATAGCAAATAGGATTTCGCATAATTACCGACCCAATTCGTTAATGATAAGCCCTCTTCGCTCTTGATTCAATAGTGATGCCAATTTAATTAAGGATGATACATTAATTAGCTCATCTTCCATCTGAATATGGAAAAATATCCGGAAATCCTTCTGTACTCTGTTGGATCGTGGAATAGATTAATGAAACCAAATCCCAACTTTGAATTCAAAAGATTTTCGCCACATCCCCTTAGTATCCATCTAACTATCTACGAACTAAATGCAATGAACAAAAACAATTCACTCGCAAATCCGTTTAATAGAAATAACCTTGAACCAAAAACAGCAGCACATTGCATGTACCCAAAAAGTATCACACAACGAGAGAGACAGAGATATCCTTGAATGGCCCTATAAAAAGTATAAAGAGAATGACAAGCTACAAACATACAAAATTCATTACCACCACTTACTGCACACATTGTCAATGTATCAGCCAGTGGAATTCTCCTCCATAATTCATAATTCCAAATCTATCCACAATGTATAGTTCAGGGGAGGGAAAAAAAAAAATCTGCTCCATAAAATTGTTGGCGACGCACACAAAGCTTTGCTCAATCTACTAAATTACTAAAGGGGTTGACTATAATTTAGCACCGGCTTCCAGAAAATCCAATAGCCGTATCTAGTCATTTCCATATCTATATCTATATCATTTCTAATTGAATTGAGAAGACAGTGGCGCGCTGCATCCGCAAACAAATTAATTTAATCGAATCCAATTTGATGTCGCTTTGTTGGATGGAATCTCCTTCTATCGTGATTGCGTAACAGAAACAGAAAATGGTTCATTTTCTTTATCTGTAACTGTATCAGGCTGAATGACACGTTATGCAATTTGAACGCATATATGTATATGCAACCGATTGCAGTAATTAGCGCAAATTACAGTTCGCCGACTGATGGAATAATCAGTTGGATGTGTTGGAAAAATATTTGCAAGCGAATTAGCATCGAAAATTGTATCAAGGGGGAGGTGTAGGTGATAAGAAACCTGGATAGACGTGTGATCTTGTGTTTCCTGCTTTTAAATGTAATTAACAACAAACTGATTGGGTAGTTTAAGTGCTAATTGGGTGTCATCTTTGCAAAGGGGTACACGGGGCGTATGAGTGATATTTTATTGTTTTGTTTAGAGAAACAACAAGATTGTATTGTTTATGGACACGCGAACTATTTCTCTATAAGATTCTGCGAAAACTGACAGGTACTAGTCAGATCTGGTAATTTCTGATCGATTTCATACTTTAACTGGACAATATAGGATTCGTTAGGCGTTCGAATAGAAAACGAGTCAGGGTTTTATTAGTCTTGCATGAAGTGTTTATTTTCTTAAGGTATATACTTATTTATTTATTTATTTGCCATCAAAGAACAAGCTCTTTCTTAGACTAAAGATGTAACAGAAAAAAAAGAAAAAAACAAGAATAGTTTTAATAATAATAAGAACAATAATAATAATATACATAGGAAAAATAACATATTAAAAAAAAAAAAAAAAAAAAAAAAGAAAAATAGAGCCAAACAATTATGTCGGAATACCATCAAGTAGGTTCCTTTTAATAGAACAGATCGACAAGTTAAAGTCGATCAAATGAATATTTGCATTGTAGGAAATCATAAGACCATTTATTGACGAAGAGCGACCATAGTTCGTGCGCGAGTGTGATATTTTAAAGAATCTATTATTACGTAAGTTTGACGATGGGACATTAATGTCAAGAAGGCGTAAAATTTCAGGAGAATTAATCTCACCAATGAGTACCCTATGAAGAAATAAAATTCTTGCCACCGTTCTTCTTACTTCAAGGGACTCCATGCTAATCAGTTTCAACCTTGATAGGTATGGAGGTAGGTTAATAAGATCAGTCCAACGTAGCCCTTTCAGCGCGAATCTCAGAAACCTTTTTTGTATTGATTCAATTCTGGAGATGTGCACACTGTAGTATGGGCACCAAACTATAGATGCATACTCCAATATTGACCGTACAAAAGATATGTATAAAGTTTTGATGACGTAGGGATCAGAGAACTCACAAGCAAAACGCCTAATCATTCCCCAGGACCTATTAGCCTTATTTAAGGTATAGTCAATATGATCATTGAAGGATAGCTTGGTGTCTAAAATAACACCAAGATCCTTGATTGTATATACACGAGGGATTGTATTACCATCAAAGGAGTAAGCAAATTCTATAGGTGATTTACATCGAGAGAAAGAAATAACAGAACACTTGCTAACGTTAAGAGAGAGGTAATTTTGTTTGCACCACAAATAAAATTTCTGCAGGTTAAGGTTAAGGAGATGGAAACATTGTACATCTTTGCCTGATATGAACAATTTAAAGTCGTCGGCAAACATCAACAATTCGCATTCGGGCAAAAATTTGACAATATCATTAACAAACAATATAAAAAGGAGAGGGCCAATATGACTACCCTGGGGAACGCCAGAGGAAACGAAAATTTTATTAGAGATAGCATTGCGGAATTTCACGTACTGAAATCTATCACTTAAGAATGACGAGAGCCATCTTAGGAAAGGTATTGGGAAACCCAGTTTTTCGAGTTTGTAAAGCAGTATTTTGTGGTCTACGCGATCAAAAGCTTTACTAAAGTCTGTATAAATGGCATCAACTTGATTGCCTTTCCCGATTTCTGATATCACAAAATTAGAAAATAAAAGAAGGTTGGTGACAGTAGAACGTTTCTTTACAAATCCATGCTGGTTGTTGCAAATTAGGGACTTACAGTAGAAGTAAAGTTTATCCGTAACTAACTTGTCAAACAACTTCGGAACACAAGATTGCTTACAGATGCCCCTATAGTTCTCAACTTTATTCCTCCTACCAGATTTGAAAATAGGAACTATGAAAGACGTTTTCCAGAGGGGTGGGAAGGTGTTAGTTTTAAAGGACAGATTAAATAGGTGGCATACAATTTTATGTAATGGTATGGCACATTTTTTAAGAAAGATGGACGGTAAACCATCAGGGCCAGGACTAAGACTTGATTCTAAGCTGGTCAGACCTACCAGGACATCATCTTCGGAAATGTCAATGCTTCTGAAGATAGGAGTAGGGAAATCACCAAGAAAGCTAAAGAATTGCTCATCAATCCTTGAGTCATGATTTGAATAGACTGATTGAAAAAATAAACCAAAATTGTTGCATATGGAAAGAGAAGAATCAGTTAAATGTCCATTAAAAGAGAGTGAGGCCGGGTAACCATCACTTTTACTCTTTGAGTTTATGAAATTCCAGAATTTATCAGGTCTGGACTTAAGACTGTTTTGCATGTCCTCGATGTACACCTGATATGCATAACGGATGGAAGATTTTAACTCTGATTTCAACCTTCTAAACACCAGATAATCCTCATTAGCCAAACTACAACGCCATTTTCTATAGGCTCTGTTTTTTAAACGCTTAAGGTGACGGGTAAGATCATTGTCCCATGGACAAGACTGCCCAACACTAATTTTAGCACAAACTACGGGGACATAGGAAAAAATTACGTTATTAATGACCCGATAAAAAACATTACAAAGGTCATTGATTTCAAGAGAGAGATACGGGCTCCAGTCAAAATTGTTTAGTTCTTCACAAATTTGTATGAAGTTAGCATTTTTAAAATCGAAGTTAAAAGAAGTAAAATTATCTGTTACAAATGAGTCAACATAACAAAAAAGATTTAATGAAGGGTGATAAACATCTTCCGGGATTAGTGGTGTGTAACAGCGGGATACAATACTTTCGTTGCTGTTGTTAGTAAAGATGAGGTCCAGGGTATGGCTTTGGTGATTTTTTACGTGGTTCACCTGTAGAAGACCAAGCGAGTGGAAAGTATCGACTATTTCAGAACCAATCGTAGAGAGAGTGTTTATTGGGTTGAGATATGTGCAATCAGAGATTCATAAAAGCACCTGTCGACGTGTGGTAGAATATCAGCAGATAGTGGGGAGTTAGAACGTTAGTTAATTTTAACCGACTGGTCGTCCCCAAAACATCTTTTGAATACACTCTGCATAAAGGTTGAAAAGATGGAGAAGTATAATTGTATCGATGACTTATTGACGAGAAATGCTGGTTTCTTTGCTATGCTTAGAGAGTGTCAACTTTGAACAGGTAAATCTGAAAAAGGCTGAGCTATCGGTCTTTTATGCTTCCCTACCTCGCGGAGTTCAAAAGTTCTTTGCCTAGAAAGAAGTTAACTTTGACCAGTTGAATAGACTATAGATCCAAAGAATCCTCTTTCATTTGACACCTCAAACGATTCATATATCTACAGCAAGTAAGTGCATAGCTCTCTTCGTTTAAGATCTTGATCGAGATATTCATCATTCAATAATAGTAAAAAATAAAATAAAAAAAAATTGGTGCAACAGGTTCGTCTGCCGTAGGCCTAGCTTCTCGACACCATTCGTTTTTGTGAGTTTTTTTTTTACAAATACCTAGTCCGAAGGGCTATTTAAGAAGCTCTTTCATGATATTTACAATACTTTCGGATGTTTGTCTAACGTTCGCGACAGGTGACGTAGTGGACAAACACTTTAGGATGTAATTTGTCATTTTCGGGGGATCGAACCTGGCAATCCTTGCTTAGTAGTACAACACACTAAGATACAGATTAAATATTTCGTCATCTTCCTGTCATCGACAGTGCTACAGTGTCGGATGGAACACTTTTCCCTCAAGCAGTTGCGATTTTTCCCTTTGTTCTCAAAGACTCTAAAAATAAATTCAATAGGAATATATCGATTTTTTTTTTAAATCTCTGCAAGTAGCACGAATCTTAATATTAAGGGCTGTACAAACATCGTTTGGACCCCATTAAAATATATTAAAAAGTAATAACATCTATTCTCTGGGTGCAGATATCATCCCAATATATCCCCGATCTAGCTTTAGTTTTATCGAGCAGCGAATAGTGGGTAACAAAAAGTCTTAATACTTGCACAATAAAGTGCTATTTAAATACGGCATATTTCTTTATATTTTCTTTTAATAGGAATATTCTCTGACACTTCGGCCCTAACGAGGTATCTGTTAGAACGGAAAATTCTCCGCAAAATACAGTAGAGGTGTCCGTTTTCAAAAAAAAAAAAAAATTAAATTAAATGCGATGACGCGTTTTATGCTGTTGCTATATTGTTTTTTCAATAAATTCGCTCACATTTATTACACTTCACTACAAATGGTAAATAAATTCAGCTCCTGACTGTTGTTGGAAGATATCGGAAAACAATTCTTATTAAATTGTCAAAAATGACACTCAAAACAAACTTGATCGCACTGCGACGCAAAACGCTGGAGTTACACTTGTATCGGAACAATGCCCCGAATAGCTGTTCGGAAGAATACCTCGAAGCAAAAATCCTCCGCATCGTATAAAATGGAAGAATTTTCCGTTTCAACGGATACCTTGAGGTCGCTTGTGCTTCTGTTTTCTAATAAGGCAATTTCCGAGCGCTGTCACTTTTTTAAAAAGGCAACATTTCCGCTGTACTTTGACACTGTCCAAACGCGGTACAACGCCTGACTGCAATTCGTTCGGAGATAAAGATGCGCCTTTCATTTACCAATTGAAGTTAGCTCTAAATTGATTGCCAAATGTTTTGTTGAAAAATGGACTGCTATGTCTAATTTTGAACATTTTTCGGTACCAAATTTACGCATGCTAACTTAGGCCTGCCTTTATTATTTTTATTAGCTAAGGCTTTAAGGCTTGTTTTTTTTTCTATTTCAAATATTTGTTTAATTTTTTTTTTTTTAAGAATGTGTTTCCATCTTCGTTTGATCATTTTCCAAACACTTTGTATGTTATTCTTTAAAAATAATTTCAGCTTCGACTTCCAGTTAGTGGATATTGCAATTGGAAACATATTTGAAAGCAGTTTGTTGAATAAATAAAAACTGTTTTTGTTTATTTTTTTATATTTGTGTTAAATTTTTGATTTATTGTTCCACTTTATCTAAAAAAATATTTTAGGCATTATTTTATTGAAAAATGCATCTTTTTTTCCCAGTTAGGCATTTTTTCGTCAAAAGTGGTTGGCAACGCTGCGCATGCCCTGACTTATGAATAAGTTTTGAGAATATTTTTTGAGAATATTTTTTTCACCATTTCCCTTTATAAATTTGTTTGGCTCTCACAACCGAAATTCCTCTTGTGAAACAGTCTGTGCATTTACGAATTCCATAAATCAATAACAAATTATATAACCAATAGCAAATAGCTGCATTTAGTTTAAATTGTTTCTCCCTTTTAACTTCGTTATCAGTCGCCTACGGACAGGAAAACTATTAGCGGCTGGGAATTTGTACGCCATTACCATAAATTGAAACCGTCTACGCTACTCAGCCAGATGTCCAAGCAATCACTCATGAAAATAGCCATCGACTACACAAATTGCTTTAATTGACGCGCTGATGTGACGTTGTTTATTTAATTTAGTTTTTGGCAGCCAAATGCAATGCATAAGGTGGACAAAAACACCCCCGGAATTTCCACCATCAACACCACACCACTCTAACTGGTGGCGATGTGGGCATATAGTTGCTTATTCATTTGGCGCTTGAACTTGCGATTTGACGTTATCGATAATGCCCACGTGAAAGTGTTTAGTCGCCATTACCCCGCAGAAATTTAGCATGCGCGTTTATTTAAATATCACCCATAGAGACTACTGGTCTGTACCGTCCAATAATAGATCGAATTTGAGTAGGTACGCCGAAATATTAATATTAAAATTGAAATGTAGGTATTCACTTGCAGGCAATTTCGGCGTGCCAAATCGGAGTTGGGTCTTTGAAAATGTTCGTGTTGTTTACCCTTTCGTTGAAAGATGGGCGTATTCGCCACACTCGGCATGCAAGATGTATAGTGGCAATAAAGTGTTATTACAAAGTAGAATTTGGTGCGAACAATTTTTAATGTTTGCCACGAATTTGCGGAATTGTTTGGTTGGTAATTATCGGTTGCCATAGTTGTTTGAGAATTTTTGTTTTCCAAAAGCAAACGCAAGTGGAATATTGTTTTCAATGACATCAGAGTTTAAGTTATTGCAGCAATTTTCCGGTACCATTTTCTCTACGTTTGGGATTTGTTTTGGAGTAGGTGCTCAGACTCATCGAAGTAAAAATGACAAATGTACACGAAAATCCACTTAAACGCTTCAAGTTGACGTGATTTTGTTACGAGTCGATATGAACCGATAGTGCGGACAATACGAGCTAACGTGCGCTTGCGAGAACAACCCGAGATGCAAAAACGAAACTCCTCTGATTATACGCAGGGAATGCGGGAGATTAAAGAGTGCTTCAAATTAGGAAGTAGGAAGATGGTAACCAAACCAAAAGAGTCCAGACTAAATTTTTCGAACTCACAATAGTGAAATTTTCCATGAAAAATTGCATATTGTGACCTACAATATTTAGTGCGGAGGTTAAAAATGATTGTTAGTAACTCCCATTGTGTCTATCTAGAGCAAACAATTAAAGCATAGACTACTCCATTCCAATAAATACCTGCTCGATATTGAATACCCTTTCGAACTACTGTATTCCTCACACAATCATGCTTATTTTGAGATTCGAACGAATAATATTCATTATCAAGAATGCGATAAAATGAATTCAAATGAATTGACATTTTTTTTTTATATGGAGTGACCATACTTGTTTTTTTGTGGAGACGGTTTTTTCATTGTTCTGTTCAATATTCAAAATTTCTATTACTATTTATCGAGAAATAAATGCTAAAAACTACAAAAATGTTAAGTAGCGCAGTCTTATCTGAAATGGGACCAGGTGAAAGAATATTAAAACGTGTTATTAGTAATATTCTGACACGCTAAAGTCTAAAATTTAAATATGAGCTTATCTGAAATAGGTTTTAAAATGTTGTTATTAAATTTCGAACCCCAGTTCAAGTAAAGAATGCAAAAAAAATTAAGGCATATGTTATATTAAACCTCAAGTTTTCGCTTTATTTATTCAACTCAATTCTGTTCAAAATTACATTTGTTGCGAACGATTAGAAAGTCAAAAAGTCGAAAATTCGAGTGAAAAATGAACTTTCGATTTTATATGATCGAATGTAAAAATACTAATTCTATCTTCGAATTCGACACACTTTCGAAAGAAATCGAATCTCAAAATAAGCATGAATCTCTAAAAGTAACCCACTTAAAATGAAGACTCTGTCATCTTCAGCGCCCTGGTTTTGGATTCAACTGAGAACACAAGAAGAGTGCTCACTTAGTCAGCGGAAAATTTCTTCCTCCTTCACTTAATGGGCTGCCAGGACAACTTGTTTGCAGATCTGTTCCACATTTTACATTCTAGTCCACGCAGTTGGACGCAGCAAGACTGTTGTTGGACAAATTTTGACGGAAAATTTTACAAGTTTTAGGAGTCTCCTTGTACTGCATTCGCAAAGCTTAGTCCTCCAAGTCCATTCGCACCTTAAATGCCGTAATTAAATTTCTCCGATGGCGTCTTAAACCTTGGAGTTCTTCGTCAGCCAACACATTGGGCAGCTTTACACCGCAAATATCCGCAGAGGCAATTAATGCTATTGTGGGTGGTTATATTGGTGGAGAAGAATGAGACATTTCGCCCGTTTTTCAATCGACCATGAAACAAACTCCGTTAAAATCCGCCGTATAACGTTCATGCTTCACTCCTAATGGTAGTCCTTCCCCTTTCAACTCGTGAATTTTTGTCTACCTCTCGCTTTTTTACAGTCGGTTATTTCTATGTCAAAACTACTGTTAATTTTCTTCTGAATTCCGTGCATGCCCATATTGTTTTAGAATATTTTTAAACCTCCAAAATAAAAACCCTCTCTTAACTCATCGCTGTGTAAACCCTCCCAGAGTTCTCCTGTAACCATCCTTGGTTCAAGCTTTCACCGGAATTATTTTGATCGTTACGAACGTTTGTTATTTTGAGTCTTAACTGCCTGTACCAATAGCATCGTGTTTTCGCTTTTCGAACAAACAGTACGCATCAGACGTCACTTTTTGAATGCAAATATTTTTCCATATTTACCGCTGCCATACGATAGCTTTTCGTGTCATTCAAAGTGTGTCACTTACCTGAAATTCAACAGAAAAGAAAACAAATCAGTTAAAATGTGTATAACACTCTAGGTATGTTCATATTTAAAAATGTATAAGGTGACAAAAGTACAGTCAACATTGCCTGCGATTAAAAGATGACTATTGGGGTTAAAATCTACTTTCTGTGTCCTTCCATTTAATGGAAATCTACTCAACGTTGATTTAATAAAAAATATGCGTTACTAGCAAGCAAGTTCATTTCTTGCTTTCAAGGTTCAAGTCCTGCAGTTAGCTACAAGCAGTTCTTAAAGCAAATATTATTTCAACTCGATTGGGTGAATAATAACTTTCATCGCAGCAGCACCTGTGCAAATGTTTTCTGTTTAGTGTTGGCTTTCAAAAATAGCGCCAAACCCTTTTTAGCGCTTGCAAGGGAAGTCTATTTGAAATGAGCACAAACAAAGGATGAATAAAAAGGGAAATTGTAACCACTACATGCCAATTTCGGGTCTTACACGAATCGTCTTGTTTATATATATCTTCCCAATCATAAAACTAAAAAGTCGCACTTCACCAACTGGCAACACCACACAAATGGGCTTCGAATAGCCTGAGACACATTATAAAATTTCCATCCCATTCATTCTCACAGCATAATGGTGAGCAAAACTGCCGACAACAAACCAGTTCCTCCCAACCCCAGCCACAGCAAATGTCATTATTGAGTGAAATATCCAAGTGAGTTCTTCTCACAGAGCACAAGTAAAAGTGGTTTCGTTCTTTTATTTTTTCTCCATCCTATAAACAAAATAATTAATATGATTTGAAAGTCAAATTTCGTGTTCTCGTCTTGATTATCTAATTTCGTTAGGTCGGAAGAATGTAGTTTGTCCTACTTAAAAATAAATTAGAAGAAACCGGAAAAGCTATTCCTGTAGAAAACCACTTCGACTACCCACCTATAGGTATACATTTTAGCAGGCAGAGTGGTGTGGCACTAAGGTTGTGTGTGTGTAATTATTGTTGGCCTCACATGTTTTCGATTAAAGCGATATAAAAAAATGTAAACAATAAACAGATGGAAAACGCGAAAGAAAAAGACAGAGCGCATGCCTTCATTTCATTTTTCATTTATGAGTTTTGCGTATGACTAGTGTTGCCCATCTCGATTTTTCAATTGAGTTTGTGAGTAATTCGATTTTTTACTAGGGATAGGGACACTTTTTCTGGGCAGATTGTGACAAGATTTTCAGCAATAGACGTGTTTTTTGAGCTTCGCTCTCAGCAAAGTAAACTAAGATATTCAGCACACAAATTACAATTACACAAACTACTGCGAGTCTCGAAGTGTCAAGTAGAGCGTAGTTGTTGTAATTGCGTGCTGAAAATCCTACTTTACTTTGCTTTGCTGAGAACGAAGCTAAAAAAAACAGGCCTAATTATGAAATGAAATATCTAAATTTAAGCACAAATCATTCCAAATAATTTTCGATTGTCTACTACCCATTTATTAATCAATATCTTTATGCCATAGTTATTGTAAATTATTCAATTCATGCAACTGTCAATTTGTATCATTTAAAAATAGGCATTGTGAGTGTCAACTTTCTTGTCACTTGTCAAGTTTTATTTCAATCGTAAATAGCTCTAGTTGAAAAGTAAATTTGCCCGGGGTTTCAACTAAGGCGTGTTAAGTTTTGAGCTCACGGATTATTGTGACTTAGTTTTAAATAGAGTTGATCAGCATTACTCGACACTGACCATAAAGGCACAATTGATACACAAATTCTTGCTGGCGCTAAATTTTAGCGGCTCTAGTCTCCACTTCGTTTCTCCACACCAAAGATAAATGTTCGCTAAATTATCAAACATGATATATAACCATTATCATGTCAGTAAACGTAATTATAATAATACGCAAAATTTGAATTTCGAAATTCAGAATGCAAATTCATCTCGAAATACATCGCAAAATTTGAATATCTCCAAAACAATGGATACAAGAAAAACATTATCAATGCTACAGAAGCTTAAATAATTTCTGTAGTAGAAAGTAGAATACAACGCGTCCTGTCAGGTAAATCCCTATTTGCAGTGAAATTTTTCTACAATTTCCATATTTCGATATTTCCTCCACAGGCCCCGCAATTTTTTTTTTGTTTTGTCCCGAAAAGGAACTTTTGTTTTGTCACGCAAATGTTTTCTGCGGTTTCCTCAAAAAAAAAAAATCCAACACAAACCGTTTTTTTTAAGTCCAAATTTATCGATTTAATTTATCGATTTAATGCACCGGACATTTATTTCGCGAGCTAATTGAGTGGAGACTTTTAGTCGGCCCATCTATATGAAGTTGCGAATTTAGCGTTCGAACAGGAACTGCTTTGCTAAACTGCCTCGCTAAATTTGATCTTTGTAGACATTTTTTTTAATGGGAGATAAAATAAATCGCTAACTTTTACCTGTGTAGACATTTTTGTATGGGAGATAAAATTTAGCGCGAGCAGGAGATACTATGCTTAAAGTTAAAATGTGATGCAAACGATTATTCTACAGTGTGAAAACCAATTTTACCAACTCACAGTGGCTAAATTTTGCATCAAAAAATTATCTATCTATTGTGACTGAAAGTTGAATTACTAAAAGTTTAAATTACCACCATACCATTGGAAGTACCTAAATAATCCGCATAAAAGTACCAACGCGGCAACACTGCTCAACAACACGACAGCAACTACCTACTCGAGTAAAACTCTCAATTGGTTTGACAGTTCCACTGAGTGGGAAACGACGTTTTGTTACTTTTCACTGACTGTTCCGTAAATATTGTGATGTTGTGCGCTGTAAAACGGGTTTTATAAAACTGATTACGTGTTTTGCCTATAGAAAAGTGCAATTTTAAATGAAGTTCATAGATATTTTTGACAATACAATCAGTTAGTGTGTGTTTTGTATCGAGACACGTCGAACAATGGTAGATCATTGCAGACTATTTTGCGATATCATTGCCAGCTATGGCGGACGCGATAAGGTAATGAAAATACTGTGCTACACAGCAAAAGTGCTGGCCACACCGAATTCAGCTGTAAGTCCTGACCAAGCCAAGAAGTTCTACACCTTCAGTTCGAAGCTGGCGCAAGCCCGTGGTACTCTCCGACTAATTGATGATATGCCCACAATCCTGTATGCGCTGCAATACGGCCTAGGCAGGGAGGAGAAACACCGTGTGGACGCCGTACTGGGTGTGCTGACAAACATCGTCGACGTTCTGTATTTCCCCGTTGACAAGGTATGCTGGCTGTCAACTCACAACATTATTCAATTGAACGACCCCAGCAAATGGGACACAATCAGTTCGGTATTCTGGAGTTTGTCGACATTTCTTAACCTGACGAGGGTCTTGCGTGACTATCACGAGAAACATTTTGCGAGTGCGAGTGCTTTGCGAAAGGATGCGAACGAGTGGAAGAAGAACGAGCAGCAGCGCATCATGGAATCGATTACTGTTGTGAGGATGAGTCTGGATTTGGTGCATGCAGTTAGTTCGCTGCCGAAAGGCTGTCTCTGGGGAGGAGAGATAGCCAGTTGGAAAGTGGGGGTGATCGGGACGCTGTCGGGAATCTTGGGGATATATCAGTATGCCATAAAGGTCAAGAAATCGAAACATTGAAATGTCACCTCGTTGTATTTTATTCAGTATCTGTATATCTATTGTGTTAATTTAAAACAAATAAAAAGGAATTCATTACGGGTTTAGTTACAGGCAGTCTTCTTTTGTATTCCTTTCTAACGATTTTCTACATAGGTAAACGTTTACATTGCGCTCCATGGAACTGCACCAGCGCGGAGAGATGATGTATTTGAACGGGTGTGTTCTCCGGACGCTATCTGCACAATCTTCGAAGTGCAATTAGGCCGAGTGTTTAAACAAAAATTCTGTCATTGAATAGCTGCACAGTGTGTCACGCGAACAAGTGTCACATGCTGTTTGTTTGCTCAGCCAGACATTCATGGGGTTAATGAGACGGAGGCGGTACACTGTGGAAAAATTCAGTGTTAATCTTAATTAACAACAAAATCGGATGGCTCGTGTTGAGATTGAACTTTAGTCTCTTTATGTTGGTTGTTCTCTTTTGGCGGTTCTCTTGATAATATAAGTAGATAAAATGCGAGTGATGTCGAGAGACAGATTGTCCGAGAGATAAGACTGGATACAAGGGTTAATCAGCGAGTAGTGACGCAATAAAGTCTGTGTACGGAGTGATGCACAAACGCCGGCTAATCAAAATAAACTATTAACTTTAATTTATTGCATTGTATATCGTTATCGCTCGTTAGCCTCATGCTTTTTAGGCGGTTAAAATAGTGTTTTGGGGATGGATATACACGAACGGATTTTAAATGGACGTTGGAGTCAAAGCCACTATCTTTTTAAACCATCTCTCTTTGTTTTCTGTAGCTTTTGTTCTGCCGTAGACAATGGGTCTAGTAATTGTTTGTGAATTCACTTGTGCCTTGGAAAGTGCCGAAAAAACTTACACGAAAAATAATGAAAAACGTGTCTACCTTTAGGCGCAAGCCGCCTTGAGAGATCGCTCAATCGTTTTCAGTGAAAGTGGAGGGAGAGTTTTTTTTTTTGATTCCTAAAATATAAAAAAAATTGCCAATCTGCCAGCTAAATATTGCGATGGACAAAAACCATTTCCGACTCGTCGTATTGTACTCGCCATCTGTACTTTCGAATTCTAATGTTCAAAGGTGTGACGTCAAAAATTCACATCGGACATGCCACAATCTTGGAATGACTAAATTGGGCCAAATTTCATTTTGTGGGATTTTTTAAAATGTTATCTAAATATTTGAAAAGGCTTAAATATGAATATAAATTTTTAAAAAAACGTTACTTTTTTAGCAAAAAGGCCCACGAAAAGTGGGCGTGACCAGAAAAATTGTTAGGGTGAAATATAAACTCAGTATTCGTTACTACATGACAGAATAGCATTTCCTTTGGGCATGATGTTAATGGCCACTTCCCTCGTTCCTGTCGTGCCTTATAAGCAGTTGTGCAAAATTAATTGGCTTGTCAGGAATGTGTCGAATTGCCTCGATTTCATGTTGACAATTCTAATTAAGGATCGATACCACTTTTCGGAAGAATCGAGTATTTATAGGTCAATCGTTTGGCCGGTCCATTGTCTTTGTTAAATTGGTCAATCAGGCATAAACGGTGCAAGTTTGGTTCAGCAACATTACACTGCCAGAAGTTGCTCCGAAAAAGCGACTACTGTCCGCCATAAATGCTGTGTGTACGAAAATAGTGTCTACCTTTATTTACTGCGAAACTGTGCTCATTATGGATTTTGTAAGCTTCCCACTAAAAATAAAGGCTAATTAAACCAACTAACTTCTTGATGTCTAGATATTCGATTTATAAAAATGTCCTTACATATTGCACACATAATTTCTGCCTTCATTCAAGTGAACCTAACCCCTGACAAACATCCCACGTAGCTGTGGAAAAATCTATTTTAATAAATACTGTCCGCCTCTATACCAAGATCATGGAACGAACAAACAAAAGGACAAATTGTTTATGCGTAGGCCACCGCATCGCCACAGGGCCCGTGTCGGCAGCTTTTCTACCCAAACTAGCCCTCTGCCTGGCCTACGCGTATGACTATGCTACAATTTAAATAAACTGACGTATGTTAAAAGCAAAAGTGCAAACGGGCAACAAATCTTCGAGACTATCGAGGGATATATATTTTTAGCCAGCTCCTTTCCATTCGAGAATTTTCATTACCTTGACATACGAGGCAAACACAAAACCACACGACAGCATTGATAAAAAAAAGGACGACCCGTACCACACGATGTAAGAGTTTGCGTTTGCCTCTCTTTACGAGGACACTTTTGCGCGTTGCAAATCCCTTTGGATGGCCCGCATGAGCCACATATGAATCAATAAATGCTATTAAGAAATGGATTTAAACTTTTAGAGGTAATAACATTAAATGTTTGTCACTGTGGAATAGCTGCATGAGAAAGTAATGAATAATTTAACCCTTAACCATGTGATGAGTTTTCCACGACGACCCCAGATGTTTGCGGTTGAAACTGGAGGTGATTGTACACTTTTAAACGAGCCTATGAAGGATTAGTTTTTTTTTTCTGTTTGTTTTTGATGAAATTGCTTATTTTTTAAATACCACACAGACAAAAGGCGTATTTTGGAACTCGGAAGTGCATGACTAAGCGGTTTGGAATTAGAATGCGCAAAACGGGGCGATGACACTTTGATAATTTACCAGCGGAAAAACAAATAAATAGCTACGTAATGGGGGGAGGCACACTTTTGTTTTTATTATTTTTAGCGAATGATTAGAGTATCGAGGCGTATACGCAACATTTGTGTTCCTATTTTTATGTAATGCGCTGTGCGTGAGACGTTTAGGAAGGAGGTATATATTTTCTGAAATAACACGATGATATTGTGGTCTTCAGTGGGTACTGCCTCAATTGAAATCATTGGTACGCGATTTAAAAACTCGTTGAATAATGCATATTTTATTTTTTGAATAATGCAATCGGGCGCAATGAAAAGAATACGCTGTACTGGTTAGTAAAACCTGCTTCTGAATGTTAACATGGTAATCAAGAAGAAGCGGATAGAGTTTGAATGAAGAAAATAAGATCAATCCAACGTCCGGAAATGTGTTTTGTGATTCATGAATATTCCGATGAATGGAAGAAGAAATTCGCCGCCTAGTGACTATGAGAAGGTCTTGGATGTCATATGGCTGGTATACAAAAACCACAGCTTTGAATGATTTAAAAGACGGTCATGGGGAAGAAGTTCGTTTTCAAAACCTACAACCGTACTTCGGGCAAAGTCTTGGGAATTTACAACGACTTACAGCATGGAGAAGAGTAATCTCCTTAAACATACTGTAGGCTACGCAAAGGTTTTAGGGCCGTTTGCTCATACGACTCTTAACTATTTAAGTTCTACTTAAATACTTATGGGCTACTTTTTTCAGGACATAAACTGTCACATAAGAGTTTATGTGGCACTTAAATTCGCTATGAGTCATATCAGCAAACGACCCTTAGTGGCGTACCTGTTATAGATGCAAAAGTCGCGGTGAAAAACATTCTTTCGCAGAGAGACTTCGGTCGCAATTGAGCTGTTCCGATAGAAACAATCATGTTCAGGACTCTATTGCCTCTTCCAATTGTCAAACCGACCAATCATTACGGACGTAGTCATGGTTCAGATTCCGTATATCAACGATCGTCTGAACGATATCGTTTTTGAAACTTTGGTCACCAAAATAAGTTAAATTCTAAACGAATTTGTTTGACAAACGTCAGCTTTCATTATATTCTTGGAAAATTAACTGGATTTAGGTCTCAAACTTGTAATTTTAGCACTTGGTTGCTAGTTTTGGAGTGTCCTGGTCACACTTCGTAACTTTTTACACGATTATCGTCGAAACGATAGACCCCCAAAAGTAGCAACTAAGTCCCAAAATTATGAGTTTGAGACCCTAGACCAGTTCATTTTCCACAAATGTAATGAAAGCTGACAATAGTGAAATAGATTCTGTCAGAATAAAACTTCTTATGATCATCAAAGTTCCAAAAGCGATATAGTCCCGACGAATATTGTTATACGGAATCTGCCCCCAGGTATTTTCACACCTGGCTAAAATTTTGTCTTACCTTGCTTGCGGCCAAAATGGTATACGCTCTGATCAGAACACAACAAGGTGAAGAAGGTCTTATCGTACGTGGTCTCAATAAAGGCTTACGGGTCTTTAATCTGTTTGAAAATATACGGAACATTTTTGGATGTGTCAAAGCCAAAGTCCGTACTTGTCTCAGGTTGTATATAATACGGGGTCTGAATACAAGCAAACCATTATAAAAATCTCTCGGGTGTAGTAAATAAAATAAATATTTGGCGCACCAGGTTCAAATTGGACCCTAGGTCTATCTTCTTACAAGCATTCGCTACTGAGTTATTTGTGTCTCTATGGGAGTTAAACCTATTAACCACCAAGCACAAGCTTCGATCTGGCATTATCCCGCCTGTTTCTCCGGGAGTTAAACCCATAACCCAATAAGAACAAGCTTCGATCCGTCCAACTGCTGAGGTATGTGGACGATGCGGACGACCCAGCGGGTCGCAATAGAAAAGCTTCTATAAGTCGATTGAAGAACGTGCAAAATTTGTTGAAGTCGACAGCAGAAAAATATGGATAAATAAACCAACAACTTAAAAGAGCTTGGTTCCTCAAACAATATTGGAACAATAATTAGATTCTGTAGGGAAATTGACTATATGGGCGATTTGGTTAAGGTTTTTAACCGTAATTGCTCCCTGGGGATGGCGATGGTCCCATCTTGGTGACTGGTGTTTTGTGACGATCTCACAACTCCACTCAACCTAACCTAACCTAACCAACAACTGCCTAGGGACTAACCTAACTATCGAATTTCGAGCTTAGAACTTAATTTAGCTCATGTCAAAAAAGGTTCACTGCAAACTTATTCGTTAACATACCAAAAGCTTTTTAAATGTCCACATTACCGCGAGGAAACTCAAATATGGTGTATTTTATGCCCTTATCCTCAATAAGCTTTTGAAATAGAACTCATGCGGTCAAGATTGATAAATCCAGTTCTTCAATCTGTGAGTTCCTCAAGGTTCTGTGTTGGGACCATTTTGTTTCTCTAATATTTTCATCAATTTATCGTTGATGATACAGTTTGCTCTGTTCAACTTTATTTAAAATCAGAAACCGCGGAATTAAAAAAAAAGCTCAACATCAGGAAAACAAGATGTTGTACAAACCAATAAAAGATTTATTGAATTTTAATAATGTCTTTCAATGCAAAAATAGAAGAGAAAACATCGTAATTGAAATTTCAAGTCTCTGGTTATTTTCTAGAAAACTGTTTTGCTTTCATCCACTTGTCAACTTTTCCAATTCCCTGCACGGATCTGCATTTTTCTGAATCCCTCTGTGCAAAACTACTCACAACAACTTCAAATTAAAATGAATACAAAAGTGAGACGCATTATTTTTCTGTTTTCTGACGCAAAAACATTGAACGAAACAATTTGCAAAAAAGAAACTAGTCCTATGAAGGTCACTTAACTTGTTTATTGTATGCGGTTTATCTCCATTCGCCACATTGCCGAAATGTACTTTCCACAGTATGCCCTGATTATTTCTTATAACTTTCGCACTCACATCACTCAGTATTGCAACGCCATATACGATTGTTACCCATGTCATTCACAAGAAGCATGCTAATTCATTTTTTTTTATTGTGCACTTAACGAATGAAAACCGAGTGCGTCAATGTCCGTCGAAATTATCATATACTCGTAGTTATACCAGTTTGAATGCAACATGACCTTAAACGGTGGACTTAAAACAGCCTACGCTTGGTGTTTCCATAAAAAGGTGAACGACACCACAATTGTCTGTAGTAAACAAAATTTTAATAGAATGTTACTGACTATTCGTGGTGACAGCGATGGTTGTACCTCTGGTGAAATGATGTAAGGTGACACTTAAGAAGGTATACTAGACCGCCACCGTGACACACACATTGTCGATGTTGTCTACTGAACTACAATGACCTAGTTTTACGTTTCTCTTTTGTTTACACACAAATGTGCTTAGTTTACCACATCAGAGCAAAACAAAAAAAAAAAAAAAAATAAAGGGAAAGGAATATGCTGAAAAAAAATCAATATAATTGCAAAAGTGGGCTAAAATGGATTCGGTTTCATTTCAAATCGTTACACCAATACAGAGATTCCGTCATAAGGAATGACGCTCTCTGCAGAAAAGCGCTGCATTTCAAATGCCTTAATTGACGTTCCCAATTTGCGTTTGTCGACTTACTTCTTGTAGGGTTTTAGAGCATTACAATTTGAGTTACACGACTGTGTAATTACTTTAGTGGTTTGCCACGTGATTTAGTCAGTCGTGCTCGTTTAGTTGTGAATAGGGGTTGGCATGACACGGTGGAAGGAGGCGGCGGGTACAGCTATTTTATTCTTTTCTTATTTATTCAATCAAGAATACAGCTTTTAGATGGAGATTGTTATATGGTATTGTACTTCACTAAATGGAGCTTAATGCAAGTGGCACGCGGAGATGGCTCGTGCTCGTGCATCATGATCGTGACAGCACCCAGATTTGAATTGAGAAGAGATTTAATTTATTTTATTGCGCGACAGAGCTATAGAATTAATCATTCGTATATGACAGGAGTGAAAAAATGAGCAAACAAATTACGTACAAATTAACTTTTAAATTGGAATGGAATGGGAATGAAGTAGTTTAATGGCGAGCTCAAGGTTGAATACCTGCAGCCTATAACACAATGCGACAAGTAGATAATTCCTGCAAGTGCCTGCTGAATTTTTACTTAACTAAGAAAATATCAGCATAGATGAAACTGTTTAATTGGTTTCGCCTGCAAACACTTATTCATTTATTTATAAAAAAAATCACCTGCTTCGTGTAATTTGCTTCGCTTTAATCTGCTTCATCACTAGACCTTTAAAAAGCTTTGTAAATTGCTCTTGGTTCTACAGAATTAAAGCAACACATGTTTCGTTTTCAGACCTTCACTTGAATCCTCTAGGAACTTCTTGTCCTGGTGAATGTTACCGCTCATAAATGGATACAGGGTCATTCATTTCGTGGTTTCAAGTTGGTAGCGCTGCCATTTGACACCTGTCATTTGAAGTGTCATAAAATTAGTTGAATGTTTGTCATTTACGATAATGGATCGCTTAACAATCGAACAACGAGTTAAAATTATGAAAACTTACTACAAAACGGGACAAAAAGGCAACAATAGCCTTGTTTTTTTGAGCTTCGTTCTCAGCAAAGCAAAGTAAAATAAGATTTTCAGCACACAAATTACAATAACTACTGCGAGTCTCGAAGTGTCTAGATGAGCATACTTGTTGTAATTGCGTGCTGAAAATCCTACTTTACTCTGCTTTGCTGAGAACGAAGCTCAGAAAAACAGGCCTAATTATGGGTTTATTGCGTGAGAAGTTTTCTGGTCGCGTAATTTCACATTTTGGCGATGTCAATTGGCCACCAAGATCATGCGATTTGTCACCGTTAGATTTGTTTCTGTAGTGCTACGCAAAATTCCGTGTTTACGCGAGTAATCCCTTCTAGACGCATTAAAAACCAACATTACTCAAGTTATGGCCGAGATTACGCCCGAAATGTGCGAAAAAGTGGTTTAAAATTATCTCAAAAGAATTGCATGCTGCGAATCTTCCCGAATGATATTGTGTTTCACACTTAATGGCAAAGTCCAAACCTTATAATGAAATAAAATTTTCATCAAAAATGTGTCGCTGTGCGCGTTTTCTTTAGAGTAAAGCTAAAGAAAACGGAAATTGAATGACCCTTTATTTTAGCGAAATCTCAAAAGATGACGATAATTAGTTTCGATAGCAACAATTGGCTTCAATACAGTGCTTACGTACAATGAACATGAGCAAGGAAGCCACTTCGTTCAAAGTTATAAAAACAACCTCACACATGATTACCCGTTGCGATTGATTCGCGGCCTTCCTAGCTTTCGCATTAAATATATTTGCTAAGTATTTTCATAGAATTATCGCAAATTTAATATATTTTTTACATTTCTTCGGCCTGAATGTCAAATGTCTGACACAGAAAAAAAAAAGTGTATAAACGAAGCGGATTAACTAAGAAAAGATAAGATTTCTTTACTGTCGCCAAGTATATTACTTACTTCCTCTTGCCTGACAGACTGTACACGTATTCACAAGTCTAAAAGTTATCTCTGCGCTCTTCTTGATTGTAAATTAAAATAGTAAAATAAAGCACACGTATTCAGCACTCACAGACTAGTTACGTAAATATGAGGATACATAACTGAACGAACTGTTTAGAGTTCGAGCTCGAATCGCTTCAAGGTTCAGGTGGGCTTGTTCAAGTTCACTTGCGAAACAGAATCTTATGCTGTATCATATTCGAGATACTGTTAAAGTAAATATAATTAGCGGAACTCCAACCGTATCCACGGCACCCACTATCGCCTACGCAACCATGACATTGCTTCAATTGCGACCAGAGAAATTTGTTTTCCTCTGTTCCAAAGCAAATGCGCGCGCCAGCGTTTATTGCTTTGCCATGCAATTACTAAACTAGTTCGCACCTACTTGTTATACTCACTGCCATAGATAGAGATAACACTTTTTTATTTTCTAACCAACAAAAAAAAAATATCCACTTTCGCAACAAGAATGTTAGAGAAAAAAACGAAAAAAGTTTTGTATTTCCTGTTCTAAAGATAGGTGGGTTTCCACAGATACAAAAGCACTCACTCTTGTCAAGGTAACCGATGCAACAATGCAGCAAAACATAAATCAACACACACCCAATGTTAGACATTGAATGGGGAAAATGCAAAAAGTTTGCGATTCCTCTGCCATAGTTAATTTTCAATTTGAACTTTAATATTTAAGCGGAGTTATTTTCGAATTCCATTGGGCGAGTGCACGTGAACTTCACTTAACAATGGATTCGCGAAGTAAGGGTGGGTGCTTGCACCCTATACTGTGGAGAGCAACTGTTGGCACAAACCAAACCATTCATGGTTGTATATAAATTTGGGCGATGGGGAGAAGGAGAAGGACTTGTCCTTGGCAGCATTGACATAGTGTGTATATACAGCAACGGAATTTTCGGTGTTTATTTTGTTTTTTAGATTATTATCCGAATGTGTACAGTGAGTTGCGGAAGATTATAATTGTTTGTACTGGTTTATTGTTCCGAAAACATGCCTCATGACACGACTCTAATCATTGCAAGTTCGCTCCATCACGGCGCATAATTCTCTTAAGGTTAATTACCAAAATGATAAACTACAAGAACTTTATTTACATACGACTAAGAGTCGGTTGTACAATGAACTTGCCAAATATTGCCTTATCTGCTTCAAATGATAAGAAAGTTGATTCACCACCCACTTTGTCGTTCTTTACTGCAGAAAGGAGAAAACAGATTCTTGCTTAATTTGTAATCGGCGGGCGGTCTAACAACTGACTGTGTTTAAAATTTTAGCGCTGGAAAGACGCAGAAAGCTTTACAGATAAGAGTTTGTTTAATCTGTTCTGCAGGTTGGCAGATCTAGGTCTAGATTTAGAGAGAAGGAATAACGAATTTGGCGTCAAACTATTTTGTCGGTTATTTCGTTTGCCCTAATGATTGCAATGGCTATCAATGGGGTGAAATCTTTTGGTTGACATGCTGACTTGCATAATCAGCAACTTAAAACAGTTACAAGCACTTGTTAAACATTTTATTTATTTATTTTATTTAATAAATGCTATTATATATTATCTTATAAGTTTGTCTTAAGCTAATTTAACAATTGTAGAGACCTGCGAAGGAAGAAAATAAGACAATACTTCATTTCACGAATACTTCCAGTTAATTTGGCAGCACCAGATGAAAAATTATATTGCCACATAAGCTTTTTACATAAGTTAATGTGAATATCGGTGTCAAAAAAGAATTATATTGCCACATACGCTTTTTACATAAGTTAATGTGATTATCGGTGTCAAAAAATAACATTTTGGACCCATCTTTGCATATAGCGTTGTTCAAATTCGACTTCCGCAAATTAGTTTGTATTTTTAGTGACATCTGATGGTTTGACAGAATCGAATGTCACCTCAAACATCACTTTCGAAGTTTACGCTGTTTTTGCAACGGTTGTTACCACTGTTTACTAGAAACACTAGATTACCTACGTAACATGTTGTTTCATGCAAAAAAGTGGCATTGCGACCTTCCAATTGAAGAACATTGAGCACATTCAAAAACCTATTTATCTTAAGTCGACTAGATTGTCACGTCACATATACGAGCTGTCAACTTTGTAGATACTCAGTCACAAACTTCTTGAATAGATTCGTCGGCAGACGTCAAGTGAATAAACTTGTTCAAGTGATCGATCTGGGCCAATCAAAACTGCCAGCTGTCAGACTTACTTATGTGGTATTCTTGGTTTGTTACAAAAAAGGCAATCTTTTTCAGATTTCAGAGCACTTTTGCGAATCTGGATTTTTTCTCAGATTTACCAATACACAAGTAGGTTTGAGTTTGACAACTAGTGGAGTTACGTTTTCGTGAAATTTAGAATGTTTTAATATAAAATTTAAGCAGTGAGTGCACATTACTTAGAAAAGCGTCGAAGGCTACACATATTCGAACCACACTAATACTATGTTCCCACCAACGTAATTTAGCTAAAGTGATTTATAAATCACGAAAGGCGTCTCCACCGAACTTTAAGTGATTTAGTTTGACATTTTTGTCGACTTTGACATTAGGTGTCCAACACCATTGTTATTCTTTCTGTTTTTTTGCCATAACTGCCAAGAATAAAACAATTTTTCATTGCATGAATTTAATAAAAATATCAAAAACTCACCGAAACACGAACAAAATTCGAAAATTGAATTTGAAATAATTTTTTTGACAGTTTTTCTTTCTTTTTTGTTTGCTGAATAAAGTGCTGAAGTTAAGAACAGGTATGTTTGATTTTATTTTGTGTGGATTTGCGATGACAGATACGTAATTAAAATTTAAACACGTATAAATCACGTAATTATAAATCACGAAAATGTATGACAAATCACGTAATTTATGAGATGATTTAGCTTAATCAAGTTGGTGGGAACATGGTATAATATCAACACATAAAAGAGCAAGTGACGTTTTTATGTTTGATTAGACACACGAAATCTGAGAGCGAATCTGAAGAAGCCCAATCGAAAACCAAATAAACTAAATAAAAATTTGCTAAGAAACTGTGCAAAGGCGACCACGTTTTAAGAAAATTGAAAAAAAAAAAAATGAGAGAGAAATCCATTTTTAATTTTTAATTTTAATGGATTAATTGATTAATGGACTTACTGAAAAATGAAAACTGACAACTAAGTGACAGCTTAAACGTTTGACAAGTAAAACTCTATTTATGTCATTTTCCATTGGGACCACCAAAAATCTTTTTCAGATCTCAGATTTTATGCGGCTCATGGAACATGCAACGAAATTGATCTGCTTTTGTGGATGGATTAGTACGTTATTTGACAACAATATCAGCTGTTCAAATTGCATTTGGTTTTGGTAAAATCAACCATTGAAATCGGCTTGAAAAATTGTTCCTCTCTTATAAATACAAATGGAGTAGTTTCGGTGATTCGTAGTTTCCAGATGATGAGGAAAACAACGAAGATAATAATTCATCCAAAACTATGTCCATTGCTGTTTATATATTTCTTTATTTTGGTTTTTAAGGAACTTTGCGCATCTGTTTTAAAACAAACTTCTTTAAATGACGTAAAATAGCTGTGCTGTATTTGTGGTAGTCTGGGTAAATCTGAAAAAATATCGAGATCTGCAAAAAGTGATCCGAATCAAAAAAAAGATTGATTTGTTTTCCCAATGGAACGCGAAAAGCGATTTAGATCAAAAACAAAGATTGATTGTTTGTCCCAATGGAAAACGACATTAATTTCGTCTTCAACGAAGTCGGAAGTTGTAATTGAATGTTCTCCTTCAATTCGAAATGTAAGTTTAACAGGTATTATAAAAAATGCAATTCCAACTTATTTTGACATTTCTTAAACCTTTTGTAAGAAAACCGGTCGGGTACTTGTCTTGAAATTGAGAGATTTCTCTTTCGATTTTTGGTATTTGACGTTTTTCATTTTACTATGCTGGAAGTACACGAACGAACCTTTTAATGTGTCATCTTGACAGAGTTGTCAAAGTTTTGTGTCATAAAAATTGTGGACTTATTTCCGTGACAATTGTTTTTCCCACCGAGTAAAACTCTCCAGAAAAGTTCCTTAATTTTGTATGCGAATAGATTCCCCGTTTAATTGGAGGTTATGAAACATTTCCGGAAACCAAACTAAAAGCCGTCGTTTAGCAGAGCAAAGAATACACAATAGCCTCTTACCTTCGGCATCCCAACAGTGGAATTTAACTATTGCGCTGCCAATTGCGTGCAAGTACACGAAGGCTTTTTTGAAGGCCTAAAAAAATTGTACGTCAGGGGTATAGTTCTTGTTTTTTATTTTATGTATTTTAAAGTGAATACATTTTCTTCATTGTAAAAATATATTTGTTTTTCGAAAGAAATTAAATCTTAATAATTTTACTTAAAAACCGAACACCCTGTGTAAATTCGTTCTACAGTTTGATAAGTATCATTTCTTCTTTTTATATCTTTCCAATAGATGGCCGCCGATTATCGAGCAGCTTAAACAAAAGCGGAAGTGAGAATTAGTATTTGATTAGTTGCAAAATAACAACGCAATTCCAGTCAAATAAGCACTTAAGTGTAAACAATATTTATTTGTTTTCATTTTATGCGGGAAAGAGCAGATGTTTTCAAACTGGCTGATTGAACTTGTAGAACTACTCACAGATATATTTTTTTTATTAGCAGTAATCATCTTAAACAAAGAAATACAAGTGTAGGTGTCTGTATGCCAAGGAGTTTGGGAAGTAACTCTTCACCGCGTTAGTAGTAGCAGATAATTTCTTGGGAACCAATTCCTTAAGCATTAATAAGAAGTAGCCTACTTGAAACTACATCATGCTACTTCGATTCTGTGGGGATATTAAGTGTTTGTCGAAGGAAAATATTTAGGTTCTTTCTTTTTTTGTTAAATGATTCAACAGACCCCCATTATGGTGCTGAGTTGTATATCTTTTCCGAACGTGATCATCCATTTCCATCAAGTAGTAGGTAGTAATTGACATGTTACTTCGTCCTTATAAGCTAGGCAATCTATTAATTTCCTCATGCAACCTTAATAACACTATCACTGATTTCTACTTTTTCTAGACTTCTTGCTACCTCAACAGCGACATAAGTCTAACTTCTAACTGTATTATGCCTTGTGTGACAGATTCTAGCGATTTTAGTGATAGGTTAGGTTACGATACGAAGGTTTACTTGATTTCTTTTCATGGGCGATGGCGACAGCGCTAACTTGTTTACCACTTTATAGACAGACTGAAAATCATAGTCTTCCACCCTTTTTTTGTGCGACGGAGCACCACTCTTTATTCTTTTATTATTATTACGTGTCAATTTACTGAATTCTCACTGAAAAAATGCACGGAGACCCAGAACCAATAGGCCTTTTTTATTATGCTCACGTGATCTATATCGATCATTGATTTTCACGGTTTACAACAGAAATACAAGATCCAACTTTTGTTGAAAACCATGGAAATCAATGATCTTACAGATCATGTGAGCATGATAAAAAAAGGGCTAATATCTTCAATTCTGCGTGAATTCATAGCTGCACAACTTTTCTTTGACTACCATCTAGCACCTCAACAAAAGTGTCCTTCACATCTGGTGCTTACTCTGAACCCTGTTTTGAAAGTAAAATTTTTTGAAAATCAACGTTTTGTACTCTCTATTTCGAAAGCTGAATGAAATGTACTACTACTCCGTTTTAAAAGTACGAAAGTTATACAGAGTACCAACGGAACGGAAAGTAATTTCGAATAGGATTGACTTTCGAAGCAATATAGAGAGTAGGGCCCCTGTTTCTTTATTCCTATCACGTCTACTCGTCCAAATTCACTTCTTGAGTCTTAATTTAAGCTGAGTTTTGGTAGGTCTCGTTTTAAGACTTATTTTGTAACAAGTTTCAATATTGTCAAGTATTCTTGCGCACATAAAACATTCTGTTCCGGAAGGTATGGTATTTTGGTTTGTTGACGCACATTTGTTGTAGATGCGCAGTCGATGTCAGAAACAGTTGATGTGACGTCGCGTCTTTACAAGCATTTAACTTAGATTTCATAGTTTTATGCAAACATGGTAAAATTTGTGAACTATAGCGATTAAACCATTCTGAATTTAGATTCAAAACGGTCCTGAAATTTGCGTTTGTTTCAGCTCCGGAAAAGTACTCAACACAAATCGGTGTTTGATTCAAAGTTGATATAAAACATCCTCCTAACCACATAATGTCACGTTATAATCCAACTTAAGTGCCCCATTCCATAAATCCTGAGCCATTAAAATCTCGCACTTTATTTCCATTCTAATCCCCTGAGCCTAGACCTAGAACAAACAACGAACCCAGGTCTCAACTCAGAATTTATGTATCCTCTACCGACAGCACTTTGACCCACTGTGCTTGTGCTCGGGAGGAGGGGTGGAGCCGTGGAGCGCCAGCTTCGTATACCTATTGTAGGGATACACAAACAAACAACAAATAACTCATAAACATACCTTCATAACCAACTCGAAAGGATATTTGTATACCCTGACGGGTGATTGGAATTTTTGCACCATTTCTACGTTCGCTCCTCTTGTTGTTTACTAATGGATACACAGGGGGTATGGGGTGCCCGTTTTATTTATGTAAATTGAATAATTCTTTTTCCTCTTCAGCACACTGCACCAGTCACAAAACAGAATACCAACAATATTATATCTGGAATGCACTTCTCTGCTGCCCAGCTAGCAATAAAGAACAACAATCAATCAAACTTCCACTCAATCTGCAAGGAAATTGGAATTGGCCTTTCTTTTGTTGAGATATTGGGTTGAACTAACTTCACAGTGGTTACACAATATTTACTGAACCATTTTGCACAACCGACCGAAAATATCGAAAGCGGGAAAAAGTAACTAATTACAGGAAAATGGATATTATTTCCTCCTTTATGTGAGAGATTGTAGAAAATAAAAAAGATGCGCGATGCGGAAGGTCGCCTTCGTCAACAATTCCGTTCGGCTGTCTCTTTTCAATTGAATTTCGAGTTGAGTGAGATTTTCTATTATCGCTGTGGGGAAAAAAAAATAACAAGAAAATAAAAATTAAACCCATTTGACACTGACAGCAGCTGGGAAAATTTCCAATTTGATTTGTTTATGTGTGAGACGGAGGGAGACAGATATATGGGAGTCAAATTTCCCAGTATAATGGGATATATGGTTATTGGTTGTTGGGCGTGTTCAATATTACCTCTAGTGCTGAGTGCTGACTGCCGAGATGACATTTTTTTTATAATAAATGTTCATATTGTTTGAATAGCGCAAAATAAAGCAAATCAAGATGGTTGTTACTTGTAAATACAGCCAGTAGGAGGTATGTAATTCGTGCTATGAACTTTTGCTACTCGCGTCGTGTATACTCAGTTGAGTTGGATTATATTTGCCGCAAGTAGTAATACATAGTCGTGCAAAGCCACTACGCTCTACTCTATATCTTATTTTGCTTTTCGAAAATTAACGTTTTGAACTCTCTATTTCAAAAGCCGAATGAAATGTACTACTAATCCGTTTTAGAATTACGAAAGTTTTACCAACTTAAAAACGGAACGGAAAGCAATTTCGAATAGGATTGAATTTCGGAACGAAATAGAGAGTGGGGCCCCTGGGCGACCCCGTTTTCGTTTCTTCCGTGAATGATCAATAGGTGACGGAATTTGTTCTTGTTTCGTGGGTAAAACCGGCATATTTCCGTGAACGTATAGCTGGTTCGCGATTTAATTACCGCATCTGATTTTTTTACTGCTGGCTCATGGATGCGGTAATTCGACCCTGATCAAACAATATTTTCTTATTTGTTGCTTCCCTATTTAATACATCAGTTTGAATAATTTTTGTCCTTCTTTATCTTTCTAGGCAAAATGATCGCCTTCCAAGCCAAAATTATCGCATTCCAAGCACTATCAGAACCCAGTCCGAGCATCATAGTCTATCACAACAAACTGGATACTGGACATTCACCAATAGGCCAGTTTTTTTTTTGGATTTTCAGCACGAAATTACAACAACTACGTTCTTCTTGACACTTCGAGACTAGCAGTAGTTATTGTTATTACTAAATATAACATCGATCACATATTTGTGCCTATTTGTACCTTGTATACCTAACCCTGAACGTTAAATTATAATTTTTCTTTACAAAAAGAGTAACAATGGTTGTGAAACTTTTCTTTTGCATCGAAATTGTTTCACTAGATAAAAAAATGGCGAGGTTCAGAAACAGCCATCAATAGCCGCGATCCATTGCCCGCTGGACGTCTAGCACAAAATATCCCAGATGAAGGAACGTCCGCGATAGAGCCCTAGCGCCAGCGGTAAATTGACATTTGACAACAATTATTTCAACACTACAACTAAGGAAATGATACAATAGGCGTGTTTTTTTGAGCTTCGTTCTCAGCAAAGCAAAGTAAAGTAAGATTTTCAGCACACAAATTACAATTACACAAACTACTGCGAGTCTCGAAGTGTCAAGTAGAGCGTAGTTGTTGTAATTGCGTGCTGAAAATCCTACTTTACTTTGCTTGCTGAGAACGAAGCTCAAAAAAACAGGCTTAATATATTATAAAAACAATATCCGAATGGCTATTTTACTCAAAATTACACTGCTCGGCTTCGTATTTATTTTTTTTCTGTAAACGTTTGAAGGATTTCCTTTGACAGGTCGTTTTTTTTTTTGTTTTTTTTCTCAATGCAGCGGGTAGTTTTGCGCTAGATTGAGAAATTTCACAAAAATATGGAGTTTGACATTCCGCTTGTCATCTAGCGGGAAGTGGAACGCGGCCAATGAGAAACACGCTAACATTATATATTTTAATGTGAAATGAACTCGTTTGTATGGTTCGTTTATTTTGTTCCGAAACGGATATCTCAAACGCAATTTGAGTTCCGATCGGATTTGACTTTCGTATTGGAATTTTTTCCCGAACGGGTACCTCGATAGGGATGAATGCACGCGACTCCACAAAGAATGATGTTAACCTGGCAACCAAGCAGAAATTACTTTTTAAAATCGGATGCTCGCTTTAAAAGTAAATGCTTTTCAAACCGTCAAAATGCCTACCAAAATTCATAAAATAGCAGGCGCTCAGAAAATGCAGCAGGTACACTCACCTTCAAATTTTCCCCAGCGAATTGAATCACCACCCAGCAGCATGCAATGCTAATCTTTAATTAGTAAACAATTCTCCACTGCATATTTCTAGGATGTATTTGTTCGCGATAGCATCAGCCAAGTATGCAATTGAAATTACGTTACATTCACATGTGTATGGTGAATTTGTGGAATATTTTCCCACTGCATACTCGCAGGCGTTTGCATTTATTGTACTCGTAAGCTGGATACCTACTACAATTTCTGGGCGACTAGTATCTTACGATGAAATTTGGACTGACATTTTTTGTCGCTTCCGTTGGACCATTTTGTGAATTTATCCGTGGAAGGGCGACTGACTTGAGGATATTAATTAGTGCTTGGCAACTCAGTTGAAAGGTTGTAGAATAAGTGGAAACAAGGAGACGTGCATGTTTTATTATTCTTTGCCGAGGACGAAGGAGGCGAACACTTTTTTAACGTTTATACGAACAAAAGAAAGAAAAGTAATCGAGAGTTAAAAACAAAATCGTTCGTGTCTTACCTTGGATACTGTGTAGTTGGCGGCATTGACTGCATTTATTATCCATAGTGCATTCAAATAAATAAAAGAGACCTTCCTTTTTATAAAACAACAAATGTCTATCATAAATAAGTTTACAAAGTTTACGCCACAGTTTGGGAGCCTATGTAGCTCCAGTCAATGTATAAACCAATTACAAAAGACAATTTTAGCGTAACAAAAACAACAACCCACTTGCAAAAGACTTCATGTTTCGGTTCCCACCATTGGATGTGTGCGCGGCGCTAGTGTCTTGTTGAATTTGAATACGCAAATGACTGTTGAATTTGACAAAAAGCTCGAGAATACCAACTTTAATACTGTCGCGTTGTTGAATTTAAAAAATATTCGTTACATGCTAAACAAATCTACTATCCAAGTACATATTTACTTATAAAACAGACTAGTGTATGATGGCGCGTGTGGGTCGATTATCCGCGTTGGAAAGTAACATACACAAAGATGTATAAAAAATCATTTCCTTCTGCTTGTGCGTTCCTAGGTTCATTAAATGCATGCTTAAAATGGCTCAAAGGAATGAGGTCATGAATGAGATCGTCTTATATACGAAGGTCGTCGAAAACCTCCTACCCGGACAGATGTGCCGACATCAAATGCACCTGGTAGTCCGCACTGAAGTTAGTTGTAAACGGATTCGATGAGTCGCACTTCTCGCATTGATAGATGAACTTTCCCGGATGTTTCTTCGTAGAAAGAATATGCTTGCGTAGGTTCTCCTGTCAAATAGTTCACATTAGAGAAGCTCTTCCAACTAAACCGCTATACTTACAATATACCCACTCTTGTAGTTACAATGCGGACACTTGAAGGGACATTCTCCGGTATGCACCCGCACATGACGCCTGATATGAGCTGGTAGCTTTGCCTTAAAATCACATTCGGGACACTTGTAGACTTTGCCATTGTCCATGTGAATTTTCTGGTGCCTGCAAGAAAAACCGAAAAACAAAAACTATAGCCAACGCACAACAGTAGACAACAGTTTAACCTAAAAATAAATACCGAACTAACCAATCTGAGGCTACAAGACTCTCTACCTGTGTCCAATAGTTTATTGGAAGTCTTATCGTGAATATTGCACACGATGAGTGTGGTCACGACTTTTCAGTTACGATTGCCGATGGTTGGGTATGGAAAAGTCGCCTTCAAGTGCAAGGATTATCGAATATTTGTACTTTTGGTGGATTGTTTGCGCGGCGGTTTGGGATTATTGTAATTAGGTTCGATTTGGGTGATCTATTTAAATGATAAAAAGAGGCAAATTTACGAGAAGTAAATTGCCCGGCCGTGTTGTCATTAAGGTGGAGAGGAACGCTACACAAACAGTAGCTAATAGAGATAATCAAATGCGTGAAGGCGTGCATCTTGATGCAGCCGATTGGTCTAGGTGAATTACAATTTGACAAAAGGAGCTGTAGCAGGAGTATGCTTAAACATCGTGATTTGGAAGCTGTGTTGAATCTACGAGATCTCGATTGGAGTTGCAAGTTGGAAGAGTCAAGATTTGCGAAGGCACAGAAATATTTGCGAAGGCACAGAAACATTTGCGAAGGCACAGAAATATTTGCTAAGGCACACAGACCAACAACAGTACCTGTGACTAATGTGGTTAGCTACTTATCTAAGCTAATGAACGGCAGAGGTTGTGAACGTGCCGATCGGAATATATTTAAGGTTATGTTGAGGAGTGGATGAAGGCAGATGGGCGCTTCAAATGTGTCTCGGGGACAAAATGAATAAACGAGTTCAATGTGATTAACTAGTTGGAAAAGAGGCAACGTTAAAGCTCGATGCTGAGAGAAGCAAAGACCGAATTAAATCGCGATAGTTAGAGCGACATAGGTCAAGGCCCAAGCGCGGTTATAAGAAAACCGTGCAAGCTACCTCCATTTTGACATCGTTTTAGAGAGTTAAGAGTTCAAATTTAGTCAAATTGGCCGACTAACCATGCTTCAACTGTATTTATATTGCCAACACGCAAACGGAAACCATCAAACAACAGCAACATGTAAATTCCCGATCGTTGGTATTTTCTGCTGATTTATGGGCTACACTTATACTCCGCAGCTCTTTTGGAGCTACATGGCTGTCATTTCAGACATCCTCTCACGAACAGCACCTACACAAATAAACCCAAGCCGTCGCCATTATCGCACACCTATTCGCATGTAGCACCAAACCTAACCCCACAGATATGCGAACCAAAAACAAGATCATCTCAATACTTTAGAGCTGTCCACGAGATCATCCAATAAGTTACCTCGTTGCCGATCTGCACAAGCTACCATCGCGCAGCTCAACACCCGCCGCTCCATACATACTCGTATGTAGCCCCAGCGAGAAATGTATGCGCATTCCATGGCTCGAAGATCAAGATCAATGTCCGTCGCTTTGTTCTTCGCCATCTATACCGTGTTGTTGCAGCATCGATGTGTGTTCGACTGGCTTCCAATTCCATAAATGGAACGTACAGAAGCCTCATGCCCTCATCTATGCGGCACCACCACTGCACACCATAACTTCTCATCACATCGCATGCATGCAACAGCACTAATATACATCACCGGCATGGTGTACACGTATACCGCCTGCTCCACCTTCCGAATCGGATGTATGCTCTGCGATCATCATGGCCAGCAAAATGTTGCACATCGCAAATTAAACACAAAATCCAAATCTAAACCAGTGGAATCTCTGTTCTGTTCATATGTATGTGGATGCAGCTTCAGCAGCGCCTCAGATAAATAATCTGTCTGTGTCCGTCCGTCGTCGTCGTCGTTGTCTTGGCTTTGCTGCTCCTCAGGGTTGGGTTGTTCATTTTTTTTTTGCCTTTATACAACAGACAGAGCGAGTGCATCTGTAACATGTGCATAAGGTGATCTCGCGCACAGGGAAAATAGGTACATGACGCGCCATTGTGTGGCGGGCGGTTGTTGGAGCGCACTCCACCAAAGGCGAACAAAACATCAACCTGACGACGACGACCGAGATGATGATGATGAGGGCGAAGAGCTGCATGTCCCAGCTACTCGGACTTTTGAAAAACTCAGTCGTGACTTATCGATTGGAATGATATGGAAAATTTTTGTAATATTTCTTGGACTTGATCCTTTTTTGTTGGGCTTGCGCTCTTGATGGCGGTTGCAATGCCAATGCGTCGTCCATTGCTGCCGTTGATCCGATGATGGTGGTTGTGAAGTAGTCTGATGGGCCATTTAAATCTGAAGCCGGGTACGTTGTTTTTTTCTTCTCCTGCTGTTGTCTGTTGTTCTCTGTTCACCTAATATGGCCGAGGACATGTTATAAGGTAGATCACTGGCGGTGGTGGAATCAATTTGAGCGGATACACTGAAGGAAATTGTTAAGGGGTTCTGTGGGACTCAAAGTGTGCTTGGTGCCAGTTGATCTCAAATGAAAGCTTACAAAGCGAATGCCCAAGGGCGACTGTTACGGTTACTAAGAAGATCAGACCGCAGAGATGGGAATACTCTGACGAATCTTCTTCGAAATGAATCCACATGAAGACGAAGAGTCAAACTTCTTTTGTGCCTCACTGAAATGCTTATAACGCATATTTTATGGCATGTCCTCATGGGATACGATGATAACCTCGATTAAAAATACAACGAGCACAGAAGCAATGGAAGATATCTTCAATACAACAGGAGCAACGGGAGATATCTTTAGAATAAACCCGAGAAATATGAAAAAGACTCGCAACACTCAAGTGTGTGCCTCCCGGTTTTATATAGTCCTTTGGAAAACTTCTCTCAGTGTACACCCTCTTCACTGGCATTGTCGACCTTCCGCACTGATGCTTCAATTTGAAGCAGAGCAAACAAGATCGCTGCGCAGCTTGCTGTCTTTGGCACAACATCAAAGGCGACACACAGCACAGCTCTGATCAGCACTGACGTTACACAAGGCACATTTTCCTTCGGAGGATCGCTATCCCAGTCGCAGCAAGATTTTTCTTCATTTCTTATTGGGATTCGCGAAATTCATTTCGACTTCGTATATGTGGAATGTCTCCCATCTTGGAATACACAACATAGGCAGCTGGGCTACCCAGCGGATGGATATGGTAGTGAAGATCGAGATTTGAATCCACAATTTCATTGTGCCTGGCCGGCGTATAGAGTTTTCATCTGAACTCATCTCTGGGTTGGTTTTGTGGAAACCTCAAACAAGATCTTCAATTAGTGATCGGCAAAGGTGCTGGTGAAACAGTCGATTATTGGCCACTAATTAAGGCTCCGCACCGGGAAGAATATCTTTCGAGAAGGAGGTAAGAGTGTCTGCGCGCCTTTGTAACAATTAATTCTCTCGACAAAGACAAGAGGCAGATAAGTACCTGCTATGGCTAGTTGGGAGACGATGCGATATACTGACGGAAGAGAGTATTGTTTAACGAGCTGTAATTGAAAGCGAAGAATGCTGCGGATGATCAATCAAGATCAGAGAGAAATTCCCAGCTCTTCGTGGCGGTATTTACGATGGGAAATTTTTGAAACAGAGATCTAAAAGTGGGTATAGTGGGGAAATAATGTGAAGTAGGTAAGGGTTTGCTTTTAGCACTGAAGTGGTCTGAAGCAGTCAGCTTATTTGGTATTTTCAAAGGCAGAAAGTTTCGTTGAAGTCCGTGAAGCCGATCTGGGGTTTGAAAAGTACGCGCGCCCAATGTGAAAGCTCAGCTAACGAAGGTGGAAGCCTTCAAAAATCTAGTTAAAATAAAAATAAAATAACAGCACTGAATGCCACCATTCTTCTCCACTACTTCTACCGAAGAAGCTTCCATGATCTTACATCGACTAAAAAAAATAAAGCCTCCAATATGAGGCTCGAACTAGCAGCCCTGAAATTATGAAGCTTACAGACAGATCAGGCTCAGCAACAGCAAATGCGTCACCTTCCTCGTGCGATATACAAAAAAAAAGCATACGTAACCTAATCTCGACTTTCATGAAAATGGCGCCCAATGTGAGGATCGATTGATTTTCCATTCCTTATGAAAACATGATGAGGCTTACAGACAGATCTGGCTCAGCAACAGCAAGAGCGTCACCAACCGATATACAAAAAAAAGCATACGTAACCTAACCTCGACTTTCATGAAAATGGCGCCCAATGTGAGGATCGATTGATTTTCCATTCCTTATGAAAACATGATGAGGCTTACAGACAGATCTGGCTCAGCAACAGCAAGAGCGTCACCAACCGATATACAAAAAAAAAGCATACGTAACCTAACCTCGACTTTCATGAAATGGCGCCCAATGTGAGGATCGCAAGATTTTCCATTCCTTATGAAAACATGATGAGGCTTACAGACAGATCTGGCTCAACAACAGCAAGAGCGTCACCTTCCTCGTGCGATATACAAAAAAAAGCATACGTAACCTAATCTCGACTTTCATGAAAATGGCGCCCAATATGAGATCGATTGATTTTCGATTCCTTATGAAAACATGATGAGGCTTAAAGACAGATATGGCTCAGCAACAGCAAGAGCGTCACCAACCGATATACAAAAAAAAAACATACGTTACCTAACCTCGACTTTCATGAAAATGGCGCCCAATGTGAGGATCGCAAGATTTTCCATTCCTTATGAAAACATGATGAGGCTTACAGACAGATCTGGCTCAGCAACAGCAAGAGCGTCACCAACCGATATACAAAAAAAAAGCATACGTAACCTAACCTCGACTTTCATGAAATGGCGCCCAATGTGAGGATCGCAAGATTTTCCATTCCTTATGAAAACATGATGAGGCTTACAGACAGATCTGGCTCAACAACAGCAAGAGCGTCACCTTCCTCGTGCGATATACAAAAAAAAACATACGTAACCTAACCTCGACTTTCAGGAAAATGGCGCCCAATATGAGATCGATTGATTTTCGATTCCTTATGAAAACATGATGAGGCTTAAAGACAGATATGGCTCAGCAACAGCAAGAGCGTCACCAACCGATATACAAAAAAAAAGCATACGTAACCTAACCTCGACTTTCATGAAATGGCGCCCAATGTGAGGATCGCAAGATTTTCCATTCCTTATGAAAATATGATGAGGCTTACAGACAGATCTGGCTCAGCAACAGCAAGAGCGTCACCAACCGATATACAAAAAAAAAGCATACGTAACCTTACCTCGAATTTCATGAAAATGGCGCCCAATGTGAGGATCGCAAGATTTTCCATTCCATATGAAAACTACACACTTTTAGCGTTTACGACTGGTGGAATTTACAATCACTAACTGAAAAATTCAGTTGAATGTCAAAAAAAACTTATCGACTCACCTCTTCAAATAGTGCTCGGTCTTCCCTCTGTAGGTGCAGCCCTTCTCCGGGCATTCAAAGTTCCTCTTCAGGGCATGCGCGGCTAGGTGCGTTTTCAAAGCTCTTTCATTCGGTCCAACGTATTGACAGTCCTCCATGGTGCACTTGAACTTCTGATCACGTCCCATATGAACGTTCATGTGCATTTGCAGAGTGTGTCTGCAAGGGGAAAAAAAAGAAGACAGAAATTAGTCATATCCATTAGAAGACACATCGCAGAGATAGATAGAAATTGTGTGTTTAGATGGCACGCGGCCGTCTTCACTTCAGGCAGATGGAGACCAACTTTTTCGTGCTCACTTTTTATAATTAAATTAATTAAATCGAACATAAATAGAGGATAGAGCGGCGGCGATGGAGAACACACAGATGGATGGAGACTGCGGTGGTGTCCGCATGAGGACGATCCATGTGGGTTATTTGTATAAATCACGTTCGCTTTTTCGGGGGCACAACATGACTTTGCATTCTAAACGTGATTTTTCAGTTTGACTGGGGCCTGGTGGTATCCATATACCCCGAATGCCGTCCTGCGTGTGGGTAGAAATTCAGTTTCCCTCGGACAGGAGAAATAAAGTTGCACAAATTGATTTTGAGAGATTCTCTGGCAAAGAAGAAAAACTGTTTCTGGAAATTTGTTGAAAGGTGTACGCCACCCTGAAGAGCGGAAAAGGCGACCAAATAATTAGCATACGTAATTGGTGATCAGAAAAGTTGCTGCTTCGGACAACTTGTGAGTAGCCTGTGTTTCGAAATACGTGCCAATGACGAAGCGGTGTGTGTTTTAGTTTCCAGATGAAGGGATATGCGTTGAATGCATAAGTCACGAGGTGGTCTCTGAAGAAACTTTTTGTCTCATATTTGATCAATTAGCCTAATTAAAGAGGTCTAGATTGAAGGGGAGGATTTTCACTGGCATGGGTAGTAAAAGGAACTTTCACAAATTTAACAGAGCGGCGATGAAAATTGTCAGACACTTTATTTGATGTTCGTCGTGGTAAAATTTTGGGGGCATCATTAGGGGCGGCCCACACTCAAGATTTTTGTTCAAATTTAAGACGCGCAATTTATAATATTTAGTGGCGCAGTGGCTTAGTGGTTAGTGTGTTGGACTACTAAGCGAGGGGTCCCAGGTTCGAATCCCGAGAAAAACCCAAATTCCAACTTAAGGTTTTTTTCGCTGCGCCACCTCTCGCGAACGTCTGACAAACATCCGAGAGTATAACTGTCATGAAAGAGCTTCTCAATTGGCCGTTTGGACTCGGCATAAAATTGTAGATCCCTTCCATTCGTCCCAAAAATAAAAAACTCACACAAGACGAATGGTTGTGAGAAGCTAGGCTTGGGTCCATACGGACCTGTTGCGCCAATTATTTATTTTTTATTTAATTTATAATATTATATTATTATAGTAGCGATAACCCAGTAGTACCATTATGCTAAAAGGTGTCGCTACTAGTACAAAATCGAGAATTAAGTGGCGGAGAGCTTTTGAGCCTTTGATAATTTCATTCCTTATGAAAAAGCTTTCGTCAAGAATTTCCTTCATTCCTTATTCCGACACCAAAGGAGTTAATAAAAGTTTTTCGGTTTATGATTCTTTTGTTTCTTACCCTGAGATCTGAAAAAATAGTTATAACTTTTTGGGCTTACAAAAATTGTGTTAATTATAAAATCGTAGGAGGTGTGAGTAGTCTGTTATTATTTTTTAACTATCTGACGACTGCCGAAGACCAATTTGGGTTAATATTTCGGTCTTTAACCGAAAAATGTATATATTTTTCTACGAAAACTCTTTTACGAAAAAGATATTGTAAATTCCAATTAACTGCCAACTGCACAACGACGAATCAAGATTAAACAAAAAAAAAAAAGCAATCAAAAGAATCCTGCTGTTCCCGTCCCTACAGCGACAACTATGATGACTGTTTGTCAAACTCGATTAAAACATTAACTTTTTAATTTATTGCTCTTACAAGCGAGTGATGTTTCCAGTATGGTGGTCCGAACAAGAAGACCATATTATGCAATTGAGGAACAAAGTAGCGGAATAGACAAGTTTAGAGTATTTAAACGTCAACAACAAAATTTAGGGTAAATTGTTTATGTTCGACAAAGTGTGGAACGTTAATTATATTTGTCAAGAAATACAGAAGAAAAACTAAAACTTACAATATCAAAGGAAAATAAATTAAATGACGGAAGATAAATACTAAACAGATATTATAAAAAATGTGACAATGAAATTAAAAAAAGGAGCCAATCCAAAATCCGACATATCCAAAAAAATCCCGAAAGCTCTGTTCGACACCTCTGAAATTCTAAAAAAAATACCCCTATAACTAACTTACAAATCAACATTGAAAAACAATTGGATGGAAGAAATGTGCAAGTGTTAACATTTGTAAAAACTCAACTTTTCCATAAGGCTGGACAAAATTGGTTACGTGATGAAAAAGACAGTTATCTAAAGTTTTATTATAAATCACCAGCATTTTACAAACATATGCTTGACTTAAACCAACGTAGCAACAAAAGAGAAGCTTATAGATTATTAGGTGCATCAGAAATGTGTCCGTTTACGCTAATTAATGAACGCAAAGTGTTTTTACGATGTTCCACACCTCTTTAAAAGCGTCAGCAATACACTGCTTACATATATATCATATAAATAATATAAATGATAATAAATAAATAATATAAATATAATATAATAATTTAAATATAATATGATAATATAAATAATAATAATAAATAATATTATAAATAAAATTGGAGTAGTTCTGTTCGACTAAGATTGAATTTCACTGCATGTCTTTAAATGCAAAAATCTTAGAAACCGTTCAACATATTCTGGTGCATTTTCCACAGGCCTATAAAGGATACCTAGGCCTACAATCTCCACTTTGATTCAACTCTATATCCTTATAAATTTTGGCAAAAAATTGGACTAGAATAATTTATTTTTTCTTTTCGTTTCGCTTTTTTCTTTGTAACGCTTTGCGGTTGAAAATACTGGGAGCATTTAAGTATAGTAAATACCAGCTTATAGAGGACATCTGCAGGTACAACTTAGGATCTCCAAAAACTCGATAACTTAAAAGGTTTTTAAATAAAAGGGCACAATTTTGTACTATAGTTGATTTGTTCTTGTTGCTAAATAACAGTTATTTTGCTAACAAGACTTGCTACAGTATACATTTTTATTAAGAAATGCTTAGTTCCGTTAGTATGGCGCCAAGCTCATTGCATTTACTAAGTGTGCTGTTAAGTATTTTATTAATTTTCGTTGCCATACAATTTTGTACGATTTAAGAGTTGGACATAAAAATAGGTGTGCTTAAGTAAATTGTTTAAATTTAGCGATTTGTTGCAAAAGTGTTAATAAAAAGTGATTATCTTTAAAGGTTAGTTTATTTTTTAATCACTTTATCACAATTTTTGTTTAAGTTTTTTTGTTAAATCATATTTTAAGATGGGTCGAAAAGTCCACTGCTCTGCGGAAGAAAGGCTAGTAGTTCAGCGGTTAAGGGGCGAGGGTAAAACCTATAAATTTATAGCAGATGCCCTTGGAAGGTCACAGAACTTCGTAACCAATGCTCTCAAGCCAACATTAGACACATAAAATAGAGGAAGGCCGAAAAAAAACCACAGCTACTACTGACCGAAGTCAAATCCGTTTGTTTCATCACGGACTAAAGGCGCACAAATTGGGGATGGAATCAGTGCACGCACAATCCGCAGGAGACTACAGGACATCAATCTCCCAGGAAGAGTCACCAGAAAAGTTCCACTCCTAAGAGCTAAGAACGTAAGGTCCCGAAAAAAATCAGAACTGCAAAAGTTTTTGTTATCTTTTTGTTAAATTATTCGAAAAATAAACAGATAACTATTTTCCATATTCAAAAATTAATGTAAATTTTATTAATATAATTGTAAAACTCTCGGATGTCAGACCTTAAGTTGGAATTTGGGTTTTTTTCGGAGTTCGAACCTGTTACCCTCACTTAGAACACACTAAGCCACTGCGCCGAGAGCGCATCTGTGATAGTATAGTTTCATAGAAAATTTTAAATGAATTATTTAAAGCAGAAGCATGTTCAATATTTCAGTGTTTCCATAAATTAAGGGATTGCCATCTAAACCCTAATCCATTTCCAAAATTAAGTGTCAAGTTAGCAACGAACATTTTTAGTGTTTCATCGGGTATTTGTGCAGCAATTTCACTTAATTGTTTTGATAAAAACCCGGATGTAGCTACTCCGACAGCAGACTTTATTTCAAAGATGAATAGTTCATTTGACAATTTAAATAGCAGTGCTCTATATGGAACAGCCGATCCACCACGTCCTCGTCGTGGTTCTGGTTAAACTGAGAGTGGATCTCGAAATATTCAAATCATTTAGCTTTATTCAGCTTGGATTCTCTATGATTGTTAGGAGCTGAGCAATCTTAAACGACCTAAAGTGTCACCTAATCATTTCTTTTGTCCTTAACTTGGTCTAAGCTATACGAATCTTATTTTAGTTCAATAACTTAAAGGCCAACACAGCCCTAAGATGTAGGTAGTTAAAATAATTTAAAAATTAAAACATAATACCTAATCAAACTGCAAACACAAATTTATAAATTAATTTATATTGTAAATTCATTAGAGCCATTTTTAAACATGAAAACCTGAAAATGCTGCGTTGCTGTGTTTAGGCGATCGTTCACTTTCTGGGAAATAGAATATGAAATATGGCAACCGATTGCCAGCACAGAAAAAAAAATTCCTGGCAACATCCCCACCCCCAACTCCAATGCATTTATACAAAACCAAAAAGTCTAGACTTTCGTTTGCACTGGTCGTACCCAACAGTATTGCTCTATTGCTGTCCTTTTTGGTCTTCTTATTCTTGACGATTTGCTTCGTTGAAATATATCTATAGCTCCATGTATATCAATTCAGGACACAATCCAGTTTTCGTTGTAGACCGATTGAAGCGAAATAGATTTTTCGGGATAATGGTACAACAATTATATTGTGCTCCTATAGGAATGTAATACTCGCGAGAACAATTTTTGTACCCAGCGCCTATGGCTAGACTACATTGTGTGCAATTTTGCGGTTGGTTGTGGCATTAGCTACTTAAGGGGAAAGTAAGACACTGGTAAGGTTGTTGGAATATCTACTTGTTATTCAAACCCCAAGTGAAATAAGAGCAGTCCTTAATTTTTAACAGTCCATTATAATTCACAACATTTTATGCACAAAGCCAGCGCCAAAAAGTGGATTAGTTAAGTTTCGCTGGATTTATACCCCTTTTGAGTTCGAATCAGTCTCAGTGCGTAGTGCGCAAGCAGACTACCTTCCGTAAGCAGATGCTGAGACGAGGGTTTTTATAAAAAGTAATCTCCTGAGGTACCTATCCTTGCAAGAAAGAGGCACAAGTTGGATAGGTTAAATAGTGATTTTCACGGATCGATCCATGATGGATGACGGAGCGGGGGCCGGTATCTATTCAGAAGAGCTGGAACTTGCCCGTCACATTAGCCTCGGGAAATACACTTCAGTATACCAGGCTGAGATGATTGCTTTGCTTCATGCGTTGGACTACTTGCTTGAGTGTCAGGTGGAAGGAAGAAATATCCTTATAGCACTGGACAATCAGGCGGTGATCAGATGCATGGAACAAACAAACATCCCAACATCATTGGCACTGGAATGTGTACTTTAGCTCAATAAGTGTTGATCTAAAAATGAAGTAACACTGACTTGGGTATACATAGGAATCGAAGGCAATGGAAAGGCGGACTCCCTTGCAAAACAGGGGTCAACTGAAAAGTTGCTGGGCCCAGAACCATTCTCTTCAATTGGCAGAGGAATGGTAGAACAGCTGATTCACAAATGGATCACGGCAGAACACCTGAGAAGGTGGTCAACCGTGGAACAATGTAGACAAGCTAAAATGGCAATAAAGTAGCCGACCTGCTCCACTCAAAGAAGAGTTCTAAGTATGAGTCGAGGAACATTGAACATTGGCTTTGTCTACAGGACATGGTAATTGCGGGTATCACTTAAGGAAAATGGGCCTTATAGAGGATGATACCTGTAGACTATGGCTGGAGGAATCTGAGACAGCGGCACATATACTGTGTCAATGTCCAGCGTTGGCTGGCAGAAGAATGAGGATCTTGGGACATCATTGGGTCGAGACCCAGTCGATGAAACAGATCTCCCATAAACAGATACTAGCGTTAACACTAGGAATTAAGCCCAGAGAAGAACTGTGGAGAAATCCAGAGAGTCTCTCTGAGTAAGATTTACAGTGGTAGAGAGACGAAAAGAGACCCGACAATGGTGGTCTGATTCGAATATCTCTCGAAATCTATATACGAGTCAAACGCAAAATAGTTGGCCTAGTATTGTATTTTTTATCACATACATTTTCAAATGCGTTGTTATTATGCATAATTAATAAAAAGTTGATTTTTTTTTCTTAATATTATCCATGAACATGTGGTCTTTACAAAGCAATCAATAAGTTGAAACAGTTAATGTTTATTGCCACAAATTTAAATTTTTTTTCTTCTTTGCAAAATAGTTGGCCCGTTAGGATCCAAGATCCAAGAAGTTTGGAATGGCATAATTCCTGAATACTGCTTTAATTTAGTGGAAACTCTTCCACATCGAATTACAGCCGTTATTAAAAACAAAGGTGACGTCACTCAGTGGTAAAAGACAGTTATTTTTGTATTAGGCCAACTTTTTTGCGCCGATAAAAGAGTGGGTCAACTATTTTGCGTTATATGAGTTAAAATAATTTCGTTTATTTAACCATTAAATGAACTGTTATTATTTTATGAAGATTATTTTTAAATGTATATGTCTAACACTTTAACAATATCGAAATAAATTTTGAGTTTGTTTGTTTACTTTGGAGTGCCAATATTTTTTTTTCGAATTTCATAAGACGGAAAGTAAACGGGCCAACTATTTTGCGTTTGGGTCGTATATATATGGATAGGTTAAAAGGAGATGAAAAATATTTAATGATGCGATACGTTCAAAACAGTCCTAGTGAATCGCTGCCAGTGTCATTCACTTCCAGCAACCGGGCATTAGGAGAACATTCTATCAACCAAAAGTCGAGGCACGAACAAAAATAACCAGCATAAAGTACTTTATCACACACAAAAATGCTTGCATACCTCCAGGCAGATCAGCAGCAAGTCACTTTGAACTGTTTCATTGATTATTACTCTCTGCCTTACTTTGATTTTCTAAGATAGATGTTTCAAAAAAAAAAAAGCCCATCGTCTTCTGAGTGGGTTTTAAGATGGCAAAGCCTTTCTCAAAATGCGCCCGGGGAAATATGCAGCCCGTTTCTTTGTCCAGATCTGATTCAGTGCCGCCATTTGGTTACACAGGCCTTACTAATAATAATTTTTAACCTCCACCCTAAATATTTTGTAGTTCACAATATGCAATTTTGTATGGAAAATTTCGCCATTGTGAGTTAAAAAAATTTAAACTGAACTTTAAAAATGATTATTGGTATCGCGGGGTCTGTCTAATGGACACCGCGTTTTGTAGTCAGTAAAATGGGTCTGTTAGGCGACATTCCTCATTTTGTTCGCTCTTTCTTGTCCTACGAAATCATTCAAAAACTGCGGAACTTCTTCAGTTTCGTAGATCCATTTACCTTTCTGTAATTGTCACCTAATATTCCACTACATCCAATCGCGCCGTCTTGAATTAACATCCATAATTCGTTTTAATATCCTCCATATCTTCCCGAATTTTAAGTAAACTCCCAAGCTATATTTATAGATGGGGTACAATGTCTTTGAACAGTTTCACTTGTCTCAAAGTGCATGACAGAATAATTGCCACATATAGATGCCCATACCATTAGATGGCGCGCACCACAAAACGACAGCAACGTCGCCCCGCTCACACACAATGAAACTGTGATATAAGACGATTAAACGACAATGACACCAGCTTTTCCTATACCTATATAGGGAGCGCCAAAAGTTTCTCAGGTGATTTCCTATGCAGGTCCCTCATGCCCGGATAGGGGAGGGGGAGGGGAAGGATATAAAAAGGACGTTGATGGCGCATTATACACTTGCACCTTGAACACTCCGAGGAACATAAAAACCCAAGACGACGAAGGTTGGAAAACGAACAAAAAATTAACTTGCAAGCATTGGCGACGAAACAAGAAACACACGGTCATAAATATTTATGCTCTGGATCTACTCTACCTGTGGGGTGGCAGAATACCGTTTGTTTTGGGTTGGGCAGGCAAGAAACTTTCAAAACGACCTCTCTGGCTGCATGTATAGAGGCAGCACAGACACGGTGATGCGACAGACACGAGCGCGATGCCTCAGGACTCAGAGATTGAAGCGAATCAGGATGGAAAAGGAGTTACGTGCGCTATATCCCAACGCTTAATATCACACCTTGAACGGGATATACTTGGTGTGATGGTGTGATGGTTGTATCCCCAGTTCAGTTGTACACAAAGTTATTTAGAAGAAACGACGGTCTCGGTTCTGCTGCTTTCTGGGAAGAAGATCCTGGCCATCTATTATTAGTTATCATTCTCATATACAAACACACGCACACACCAACACATGCATGCATGTGGATAGCGAGGTGTATCCGTTTGTCGCGAGCAATGATAGCAACGATGACAATGACAGTGTCTCTGACTAGCTATGTATCATGATGATGCAATGCGATATGGACTAGGAATTCTTGGAGGACTCACCGCCCTCTCGCTGCATAGAATGGTGCTTATGGCTGTATCCTGTGCACAAGGTGTCATTATAACACATTCTCTGTCTTTTCTGGCTTTGTTCCGGGCGTGAATAAAGGTTTACTTAAGTGTACGTTGCATTATTTGGCGCTTCGCTTCTCATCTTATGTTCGCTTTCATTTATTTAGAAACCCTTTTCGGAAGGGTGAGAGAGAGAGAGAGAGAGCGGGACATTAAGAATACATGGCGCACTGTGGTTGTCGTGGAAAAGGTCGACTTTTGATTGGATTGGAAGTTGCATAATGCTGGTGCTGGGGGATATGTTTATTGAACTCACTGGGTCCCGGTGCGGATTTGAAAGAATTCCAAGACAGTGTGAATTATATTTGAATTTTTGAAGGAAAGCTATGCATAAATGCAACTAAGCCTATATTTGCCTATGACATCAGTAACTAGCTGGGGATTTGGTGTGAATAGATCTTTCAAGAGTCTTTTTGAATAAGATCAACAAAATTACCCAACAGCTTCGGCGGGTAAATGCCGTAAATCGAAATGACCTAGGACTTTGCACGAGTGCTTTCTTTCTAAGAGACATGCGACAGAATTTCCCAGTCTTTCCATACTGAAGAGGAGTTCTAGAGTTGATAGACTGTATAGCGACTTGTTTTGGTAGCCAGATCACCTGGGGGACCAATTATGCCCTAAAAATGGAATGGATAAGGTTGTAACAAAGAGAGTTCATAATTCAGTGATTTTCAATGGCGACCAAGCTTTGCAATTTTGAACTGATTGGTTACGGGTTGAGGCCAAGTCGACAAAAGCTTTAGTTGAACTGTTTGATTTTTAACAAACCTTAGACGTTCACCCTTCGTCTACGGACGTTTCATCCACATCACAAGTGCCTGCTTTATAGGGACGGTTCTATTTTCAATTGCCAAACCAATGTCCTATGGCTCGATAACGCAGGAGCATTAAACCGCAGAATCTGCTGTAGAGAAATGATGTCAAAGTGGCCCAGCGTTGGGCGCCACTTAGTTTAAAATTTATATTACCATCCACACTGTAAGACCTTTTATCCAAAATCAAAACAAGCGAACCTCTTGCAGGGAAAACCACTTACAGCAACTGGATTATTTTCGATTTGGCAAAACATATTTACTCCCTTCAAATAATGGAATTCACTTGAACACAAATACATGACACCCGCCCTTTGGGTGCGGGATCGCCCCCCAAGTTTCCCATTTTGATGCGGCAGCTCTCAAAAATAAACACTAGCGCACATATATATCTATATATAAACGAGCTCAAAGCACTTAAGCTCGAAATCGAATTCTACCGCTGTTGCAGTGCAAATGCCACTCATCGTCCTTTTCCGTTTCCTGAATCCTAAATCACCAGGGACTAATAAAGACTCCAAGTCCATTTCCATTCATTTCGTCATACATACACGCACACATCCACTCGTACTCTGGTACTCTGCTCCAATCGAACTTCTCGATTTTCTCAAATGTCAATGATTTTCTCGGTATCCTTGTAGTATACATATATACGATATACGGATGCATGCCACTCAGATCACCGGTTTTGAATTGCACGATGACGAGGAGTACAACGACGACGACGACGACGACGCCTAGGTTTCGCTACTTATCCTCTAATGCACTTATACACTCTGGGCGATGCTCGTTGCTGCATCACTTTCTCAATGGGGAATCGATATACCGAATACCGATTGCGCCCCCTCCCACTCTCCAAGGAAAAAAGGACGTATTTCGCTGAGGAAAATTTGATTCGATTTTCAGTGAGTGCCTGCGACATGGCGATGCCGATGCCGATGGCATTCTTTGGTCTCCTCGATGCCAAGGAATGCCAATCCGAACCATATTTGGGGGAAGGCAAAAAAATTGCTTTTCAAATCTGTTGCAATGATGCAGCGCGCGCCCTCTATTGGGTGGTGGCTACTGATGGCGCACACACCCAACACAGTGCTCATTGCATTTACGTATTATTACGGCATAAAGTAGCTTTTTATGGCTTTTCGGGGATTTTATAATGTTTGATGCGAACATTAGAGGACCGCCCTACTCTGGGCCAAAGTGAAATGTTTCACTCGCCGGCTACTGTATAAATGCCGGGTGTATTGCATTAAATCGGTTTCATTGCAGTTTTTCACCCTCTTTTGCGCCAGAGGCCATTACGAGGACTCTGGGGCAATTGCATTCGAAACGAAGCTTTATTGGATAGAGTGGCAGTGGATCTGGCCCACCTACAGTGTATAGATGGAGTCTGCTGCAAACGCGAGAGAGAGTGAAATGTTTTGTTTATTACAAGTGTTAATGTGAATGGCACCGTAATGCGCTTTGGCAATCAGATTTAACGATAAATTCCCGGCCAACATGTTTTATTCACCAACATTATTGCTGTGCAGATTAGCAATTCGATGGTGAACGAGCATTCGAGTGGTTTATTGAGTTGAAAAAAAAAAGCAAAAACCAACAAACAAACAAACATGGTTGCCATTAAATCGGAGTGTCGACGATATGGGCAGCAGTTATGCGGTGTTTGTTTAGAAAGCACTCAACTGAATATGTGTTCATTATATGCTGTGTCACTTACTCGTTGTTCGCTCAAATGCGTGTAATGGCAGTTAAATGGAAATAGTTTTCATTTTTTTAATGCTAATGCATTACTTTTGAATGACAGCTAATGCAGCTGAGGAGAAGGGAGAACTGCTATCGAGTACGACGAAACAAAAGAGTGATTCGCTCAAAAATTAGTAATGACAGTTAAATGGAAATCGTTTCTTTTAATTGGCATTACTTTTTTTTTTTAATGCTAATGCATTCATTTTTTTTTTATAAAAGTTAACGATGGTGAGGAGAGCTGTAATAGACAAGAGTGAGACCTAACAAAAGAGTGAATCGCTCAAATGCGAGTAGTGACAGTTGAATAGAAACGTTTTTCATTGCCATTCCTTTTTTTTGTAATTGCTAAAGCATTACTTTTTGATGAAAGCTAATGACGGTGAGGAGAACTGATATAGAGAGGAGTAAGACCTAACTGAAGAGTGAATCGCTCAAATGCGAGTAGTGACAGTTGAATAGAAATATTTTACATTGGCATTACTTTTTTTTTAATTGCTAAAGCATTACTTTTTTATAAAAGCTAATGACGGTGAGGAGAACTGATATAGAGAGGAGTAAGACCTAACTGAAGAGTGAATCGCTCAAATGCGAGTAGTGACAGTTGAATAGAAATATTTTACATTGGCATTACTTTTTTTTTAATTGCTAAAGCATTACTTTTTGATGAAAGCTAATGACGGTGAGGAGAACTGATATAGAGAGGAGTAAGACCTAACTGAAGAGTGAATCGCTCAAATGCGAGTAGTGACAGTTGAATAGAAATATTTTACATTGGCATTACTTTTTTTTTTAATTGCTAAAGCATTACTTTTTTATGAAAGCTAATGACAGTGAGGAGAACTGATATAGAGAGGAGTAAGACCTAACTGAAGAGTGAATCGCTCAAATGCGAGTAGTGACAGTTGAATAGAAATGTTTTTCATTGCCATTCCTTTTTTTTGTAATTGCTAAAGCATTACTTTTTGATGAAAGCTAATGACGGTGAGGAGAACTGATATAGAGAGGAGTAAGACCTAACTGAAGAGTGAATCGCTCAAATGCGAGTAGTGACAGTTGAATAGAAATATTTTATATTGGCATTACTTTTTTTTATTGCTAGAGCATTCCTTTTTTATGAAAGCTAATGACGGTGAGGAGAACTGATATACAGAAGAGTAAGACCTAACTGAAGAGTGAATCGCTCAAATGCGAGTAGTGACAGTTGAATAGAAATATTTTACATTGGCATTACTTTTCTTTTAATTGCTAAAGCATTACTTTTTTATGAAAGCTAATGACGGTGAGGAGAACTGATATAGAGAGGAGTAAGACCTAACTGAAGAGTGAATCGTTCAAATGCGAGTAGTGACATTGGCATTACTTTTTTATGAAAGCTAATGACGGTGAGGAGAACTGATATAGAGAGGAGTAAGACCTAACTGAAGAGTGAATCGCTCAAATGCGAGTAGTGAGAGTTGAATAGAAATATTTTACATTGGCATTACTTTTTTTTTAATTGCTAAAGCATTACTTTTTTATGAAAGCTAATGACGGTGAGGAGAACTGATATAGAGAAGAGTAAGACCTAACTGAAGAATGAATCGCTCAAATGCGAGTAGTGACGGTTGAATAGAAATATTTTTTATTGACATTACTTTTTTTTTATTGCTAGAGCATTCCTTTTTTATGAATGCTAATGCCGGTGAAGAGAAGAGTAAGACCTAACTGAAGAGTGAATCGCTCAAATGCGAGTAGTGACAGTTGAATAGAAATATTTTCCATTGACATTACTTTTTTTTTAATTGCTAAAGCATTACTTTTTTATGAAAGCTGATGCCGGTGAGGAGAAGGGTAAGACCTAACTGAAGAGTAATGACAGTTGCATGAAAATAGTTTTCATTGGCATTTCTTTCTTTTTTTAATGCTAGTGCATTACTTTTGTATGACAGCTAATGCATCTGAGGAGTACTGAGAACTCTTATCGAGTAACACAAAACAAAAGAGTGATTCGCTCAAAAGCGAGTAATGACAGTTAAATGGAAATCGTTTCATTGGCATTATTTTGTTTAATGCTAGTGCATGCCTTTTCTATGAAATGTAATGTCGGTGAGGAGAAGTGTTATCGAGAAGAGTTTTAGTTGGGCCTAATCAAGGAGTGATCTTCATAGCATTCACGGTTTATTTAGGACCGGTATATCTTTTTCATTTTGCTGCTAGCGATGCTGGAATATGAAACGAGGAATTTGTTTCTAGGACTTTCCATGGCACCTGTAGCCGATAAACCCTGATACTTTATTGAATGTTAATGCTGTTGCTGGTCTTTGTCGAATTTTACGCGTATACCTATATATTTAGATTAAGCTCTTGACATCTCTGTCTTTCAATAAGCCCAATAGAACCCTTAGAATGCTTCGTGATATAAGGTGTTTCTTGCTCGACTAATAGAAAACCATTGGAAAATCGGCAGTGCAAGTTATAGACTCGTGTTTAAAAACCTTGTCGAAGATATGGAAGGAACAAATGATTTAGTAAAGTATATAAACGAAAAGATTTTCAGAAACCTTCGCAAAAGTTATACAAAGAAGATGACAGTTGCAAAAACTACTTTAACAGTCATGTCATCAGAATGAAGCAAAAGCCTAAACTCGGCCTCGATGGAGTGTCCTGACGTAAACCCATAACAAGATTTCGGAACCCATACCGATTTGTTTCGAAAATGAGTGCTGACTAGCGATTTACTCGTAGATTTCAAGAGATATTCAGTCAGGCCACCATTGTCGGGTTTGTTTTCGTCAACTAGCAAGCTCTACTTTTCCGAGTGTCATCCTTGTTTTTCTTCTAAAATTTGACAGCTTGACAACGAAATACATAGCTGCTTATATCGAAACGTAGTTACTTCTAATAGAGTGACGCATCTGCACAGAGTGCAAGAGAATGCAAAGCACTTGTGACGGGATATACAATACAAGAAAACGTCACTTGGATTTTTGCTCTTTCAAGTAAAATAATGACAACGTCTTCCGATTTGGCTTAAAATTCAACAGTTTGTTCCATTTAATGCCAGACAGTGTTTGGAGAGTGGTTTGAATGAAATCCGAATGGTGGCGCTGTAATTTTAGTGCCAACGTGCGTGTTTCTATAGCATCGTGATCGTAATGGTGGAATATTTGGAAAGCGCAACCTTTCTTTGTGATTTTTGCGGTGTCGAACGGTCGTATAGCGCACGTCGGGCATAAACCCAAGACTGTCATTTGAAAGTGCAACCGTACCCGGAGCAATTTCGATGGCAGAACCTAGTTGGCTTGAGATTTGTGTCGTCTGGGTTCAAACGTTTGAATATTTTCGCCCTACAGAATGCCGACCCAGATAAAGTAATTTTGTTTGTTGAAGTTCGACTAAATCGATTTAGATTGATACTTTCTGTTTGGACAAGGAAGTTCATCTGAAATACCGCATTGATCATTAGCTCCCTCCTCGTCTATATAAAACGTTTGCAGACACAGCCAGAAAAACCCCTCAACCTACATAAGCCAATTCGAAAGAAATGACCCCATCAAGGCTATAAACCAATCAAGCTACTCCATTGCCACTGCTTTGCTATCTTAGGGTGGGGCCATTTTGACAATGTCCTCGTCAGCGCTTGCATTAATTTAATTTACACAGTTCATTTGGAATTTATGAAATTCATGAAATGGACAAATCTTTCACAGTAACGACTTCATTTCAATTCACTGGCTCTCGTCTCCTCCGGCTATGGCCACCCACTCGCCGTATTATTATATAACAGACATTACATCTCAAAGTTATGAATATTACCCTCGTATATCTGTCTCGTCCTTCTTACATTGGCAGTGCGCTCTCATTTCTTCGTTTCATCTCTTGTCATTACGGATAATGTTTGGATTAGGACTTCTTGCATACCCACCCATCACTACAGGACCCAGGACTATAGGACTGTGATATAATGTCGAGGCATACACCACCCAATACCATCAATGTGGTTCGTCATGAAGAAATTTCAAATTTGCATCATCACGACGGAAAACGGACGAACAATTCCAAATTAATGAAACTCCATCGCTATACGAGTGTGTGTGTGCACAAAGAGCGAAATGGAGTGATGTGATGTGCTTGTGCTATGCCGCATAACATCCCACCACTGACGGGGTACAGGCAGCGCATTACTTTAACTGGCAAATCCAACTTTCAAAAATGTTCTATTTTCCAACAAAAAAATAAAATAAAGGACGAGCGAGACGATTGGGTTGGCGTTTATATATATACGGAAGGACATCCGATGGAGGGACGCTACAGCAATTCTGTCCGAATTTTTCGACGAGTTATGATAATTGCCTGCCCCTCGAAGAAGATCTCGCTTCTGGGGAATATTGTTTGCAGTTGCTGGCTCTGCGGTTCTGTCAAATGCAGTCGGGACACAAGTATTTCGGGGAGCAATGGCGACGACAACGACGGCAATGATGACGATACATTTGGAGGAATTGTGGAAACTTTAAGTCTCTTTTGGGGCATGTTTACGAGCGCAAAAAAAGAACCCGATGGATGGTGGTGTCTGTGGATGGAAATGCAGAAATGCAATTGCCAAATGGATAAGTGCTATATTTTTGGGGATTCAGCTCATTGGGTATGTGGATGTTAAGAGGGGGAAGAGCAAGCAAAATTACCGATCGGTAGTAAGCTCAATTCTAAGGTTTCCGTCTCGACCCCCACATAACATTTTGTTTACTCAGACAGTCTGACAACTGGAGAGAGTGGCGAGAAAACTTCTTAAAGACAGTCTGGTCCGATAGTGGCTGTCATGTCTTTACTCGTCCCTTATTGAGTGGATGGTGGAGCGAATATAAAAATACAATTCCTATGAATAAAATAACAAGTCTACCGTTGTCCATAAATGACGTTTGATATGGTGGGAATTTTAGGCGATAACTAAAAATGAAAAGTGAGCGCAGTTTCTCAGTGGTTACCGTGTCGACTCTCGGAGAAATATACAAATTGCTTCTCGGACACGTGTGACATATATCCGCCATTGTTAATTACTGCCATGAGCATAAGCTTCTGGATTTGGATTCGGCATAAAATTGAAAGTCCCCTCAATTTGTCAAACAAAAAAAAAGACTTTCACAATGTATAGGGAAACACTTTCACATTGATAGGGAAAAGCTGGACCTAAGGTCGAATGTGGACCTGTTGCGCCATTTATTTATTTTTGTTAATAAAACTTCTTAAAACGTCAAAACCTTGCTGCACTATGAAAGGGTATGACTAACCTAACCTAACATCCTTTGACACAAAAAACCCCTTTTGGTAAATTTTTAACACCAACTTCAGATCTGGGGGGAGATTGACATTCGCGTTGACGTCAAGCATTTGAAACGACGCATATAAAAACCGCCTCGAATTCTCAGATGAAATTGCCGGCGAGTGGAATCTTCTTCCGTGAAACTCGAAGCGAGCGAAAGGCGAACATTCTGGTTTGCTGGTTTTATTCTTTGCTTCTCCCGGATGTGAACTTTGACACATTGGCGAATGAAAATGTCTTTCGGGAAACTTAAAGCGAACGAAATGCAATTTGCAATTGGCAATTTAAAATCATAGGCTGATCGCCTAGGATTCTCAAGGGAACTCGCCGGCGAATGAAAATTTCTTCCGGCAAAGTCAAAGCGAAGGAAATGCAATTTGCAATTAAATGCAAATGTGCATTTGGCTTTTCCTTTTGTCGCCTTGGATTCGCAGATGAACTTGCCGGTGAATGGACAATTTTTAGAGGTAGTGAACAAAATGCGAGTGATTTGCAATTTAATTTGCGTTCGCCTTCAATTCTATTGCTTCGCCCGGAATTCTTGAACGAACTCACTGGCGAATGAAATCTTCTTCCGGGAAACTCGAAGCAAGTGAAATGCGAATCGTCTGGCTTGTAACTGTAGGTGCCTGTAATTTTTTTTATTTAATTTGTGGCAATACAGCGACTATAGAGAGTAGAACAATAAAAAGTGGTAGAATTATTTAGATCAGTGGCAAATTTGGTAGACTGGAAAACTATTCAGAAATTGGGGTAGAAGGGACCACTCTGGCAGGAGTATAAAATGGCGAAAGACGTAAATGCTAACAGATATTATATATCAATCTTTTGCATTACAGTTGCTATCCTTTCGCCTTCTTTCGACACAAGTCCGGTTGGTGAAAGCTTTTAAAATAAAATATAATATCCCTCCACCCCATCAAACAAGCTGGCATCATTAAATATTCTCTGCTCATTTCCATCTAAGGAAAAAATAAACATGAATTCCTTTTAATGTCCTTAGGTATAGTAGGTACTTATACTACTACAACCATTGCATACAATAAAACCTAATGACCAGAAGGAGAGCGAAAGAGAGAAATCATCGCAAAACTAATGCACACTAAATGCAATTTCGTCGGACAGTCTGTGCGCTGCACTCCCCACCCAGCGCCAACAACTCCCAACTTCATGGCGAAACACAACAAGGACACGAATCAGATCGAGAAATCAAATGGTCCAGAGAATAAGAAAGGCAAAAATAGAAAAAAAATAGAAAATAAAAGAAACGTAAAATTTATAATCAAAGTTGCCTCCTTCGATGTCTTTGTCGTTGTCGTCAATGTTATTTTTGCAAGAATGCTGTTAGAGTGTGGGTTCGCAGAGAGCGCTGTCGTCAGAAATGACATACATTGCGTTATAATTTGTCTGGATCGTAAAAAACTGATGTCCAGCCGGAGAAGAACAAGAACTTGACAACTTCATTCGATGCAATGTCCATGGCAAATGGGAAAGATAACAGCTACAACATGTTGTTCACTTGTGTAATAGAGATGCGAGTATTGACATAATTTTTTCATAGCTAAGGGGTATTGCTTTTCAGGCGGTACAAGGTTGTGGGCAGTTGGTTTAAGTAAAAATGTTTAAATGAAAAGGAAAATTCTATGAATCTTGATGTTTCACTGCGACACCCTATTTTTAACTTTCTCCATTACGTAGGAAGGAATAGATACTGTATTCGTACAAAATTTCGAACTCGAGATGTTAATCAATTCTGACATTAAGATGATTGAGGAACTCAAAAAAGTGGGTTTTTGTGACCCACTGTCCGTCTGTCTGTTTGTCCGTATGTCCCGAGGGCCACAGCTTAAACGGCTGCCGGGATTTTGTTCAAACTTCGGTTTTGGAGTTTGGGGGCTTACAGTTTGGAGCCGATTTTTTTTTCTGCACGGTAACCTCAATAGTAATAGCACTTCCAATACAACATTTTCACACCAGTTTGATTTGTTCGAAAACGGCTCTAACAATTTCAACCGACATTGATATTTTAGCTTAAGTAGGTGAGGTTAGCATGATTACACACTCAGTTTTCCGCTGAAAAATCGTATAACAGTACTTTTGAAATTTAGACAATTTGGACATATCTATATATCTCGAAAACGGTCCATACGATTGTAACAAAAATACATTTCTAAGGTAATATGGTCATTTCTAACTTAATAGAAAACTCAGTTTTTCTCTGAATTATCGGAAAATGGATTTTTGAAAAATGTAATTTTTTAAAAATTTATTTTTCTTTAGTTTACTTAAAAACGGCAGCATCGATTACAACCAAATTGCAAGCTTAGAGTAAAATTGATATTTTCAAAATGATTGCGTCCTTAATTTTCAATTCGAAACACCGAAAACGCTAATTTTAAAGACTGCTCATATCTCGAAAACCCTATTTTCGATTTCGATAAAACTTTAAAAACCAAGTAATGCTTACATCGCGAACAATAACTTGTAGGTACTCGGTTTTCAGCTAAATAGTTAAGCAATAGTATTTTTCAAACTAAACATTGCAATATTCGGTACTGCCAATTTTTCTTTGGTGTATGCCAAATTTTACAAAAACCGCTATAACGATTTTGATCAAAATACACATTTAGGATAGTAAAATAATTCAAATTAAGATCCAATACTTAGTTTTTCTCAAAAAAAATCTAAAGTCAGTTTCTTAATTATTTCTCAAATTGTGGTCTGTCTTCGAATGTTTTTGTTACAATCGTAGATATGGACCATTTTCGTGATATGTCCAAATTTCAAAAGTACCGTTATTCGATTTTTTAGCGAAAAACTGAGTATTTAGTCTTAAATATCAATTTTGGTTAGAGCCATTTTCGAGAAAAATTAAACTGGTATAAAAAAGTTTGTGTGGGAAGTGCCATTCCTATTGAGGTTACCGTGCAGAAAAAAAACGACCCCGAACTATAAGCCCCCAAACTACAACTCCGAAGTTTGAACAAAATCCGGGCAACCGTTTAGGCCAGGGCTGTCAAACTCAAACTCGTTAAGTGCCAATTTTTTGCCTTAAACACGACAGCGGGTCATATGAAAAATAAAATGCCAACTAAAATTTGTACTATGTATAAGTTAGTTTATTTAAGAAGAAAAATATTTTTGTAGAGACGTTAGAAGTCCAAATATTATTTTGATGATCCAGAAACTTGACATAGAAACACACCAGGTGCATTGTGACTTGATGTCGCCAGTCGCAGGTAATTGGCTCGGGGGCCGGTCATGGCCCGCGGACCGTATCTTTCACAAGCCTGGTTTAGGCTGTAGCCCCCGGGACATACGGACAAACAGACATACGGTCAGAATTTTGCGACCCAACTTTTTCGAGTTCCTCTATCATCGTAATGTCCAAATTGATTAACATCTAGAGTTCGAAATTTTGTACGAATACAATTTCTCTTACTACGCAATGGAGAAAGTTAAAAAGTCGATTCATTTTTGAATTATTGACATTCGAAATTTCTTCTTTCCTTAAAATACATTTATGTGAACTAGATAAATAGTGGATATAATGCTTTTAATTTAGTTTTAAAGCGATTTCAATGCTTTTGCAAGTCCCTGGTAAAATAGAAACAACTTGGAAATAAAACTGAGTATTTGTCACTACAACTTATTGAAGAAATGCAATTACTGACTTCACATAATTTTACCTGCGTTACCATTTTCCCGACATTTTATTCGTTTAGGTTGACTTAAATAAATAGTCCAAGGAGTACGTTTTAGAAGTTTTGAGGGAACAAACTATTTTTATGGACCACTAACGCAGACTTAACTTGATGATTGACGTATAGAGCTTTGAAGTCTGTCGCCTCGGTCTCGATTTGAAATCGGTTGGTCTTCTCCAGCATTCTCCCCAGTGCAAAAATGAAGACTACTGTCCGTCCTGTGCGACGGTAGTCGCTCTGATGCGGTTGGAGTGACAAAAACTGATCCACAGGAAACCTATATCCACTGCCTTTTTGCCTAATTGCGTTTCCACGCGTTTTGAATGATTCCCCAACAAAATACGCTGCCTAATAAGTATAGTGTCACCAACGATGTGCGATTTGCCTATAAATTCGAGTTTATATTTCGTGCGGATTGCTACGAGAGAGAAAGAAAAGAATTGAAAGGTGACTAAAACAACTGTGCAACTGAATACTGGACGAATTGTTGGTCAAGGACTCCCACTCCGACATCATCTATCCACCAAGCCATGCCTCACGATCTTGTGTACAAACCTACACCCACTTTCATGTGCATTTGCTAAATTTTCTATAAACTGCGCACATAATTAAGCCATGCCAACCACACTGGCAGAAAGTCTAAATTTGAATTCGTCCTTACCACTGCATATTTGCCGTCATTCTCAACATTATCATTAACCAGATGAATGCAATAAAAATAAACAGACGAACACTGAAAACTAATTCTGTAGAAAAAGATCCCAAACCACTCAACATAATGACCATGGAATTCATATATATACAGAGAGGAGACTCTTCCCATAATATGTGATGGTGCGAGGAGGAACCTGGAAGTAGCAGTACAACATTACTTTCCAGACGAATCATCAACATCACTCTCTCTACACGCCATGGCTGTGCATCCCATCCAATGTGTGTGCAAGAAAACTAATTTAATCCTAAATAACTGTTATATCCAACTGCAGGCGAACAGAGTCGCAATTTCTTTCCTCTCCTCGAACAGTCATCGCATTATATATCCTGGCGTGTCATTGTACAGTACACCACTCAGACTCAGGCACAGACTGTGTGCACATCGTCACAATTACAACATCCAATTGCAGCACCAACACCCAGGGCCGCAACAAAAACGTCCTGCTGCAAACTTTCGTATTGGTGTATAATGGTCTCCTGCCAGAAGGATTCTCGATTCTGCACCAGCAGAAAAAAAAAAGAGTAGAAAAACTATGAGAGTTCATTTTGCCCGGCTGTGTTGATGGGATCCTGATGGATATAGAACTATGCATCAGAGTAGGGTGTAAAAAAAACAGACACATATAGGGATATACGTTGAGAAACTTTGAAGGCAGGATAAGGAAGGATATCTCTTATATCTCGATTGGAAATAGAAGGTGGCTGCAAGTGGTAGCAATCACATTCATTCGTTGGATCTGCAGCAACACCAGCAAACTGTGAAAATGGAAAAGTTTCGTCCTTGTTTCTGTTGGTTTTTTTTTGTTTGGCATTTTGTTACTCGAGTGTGACAGGAAAGGATCACGAGCAGAAAGTGTGACGAAATAAGAAATGGTGTTGTGGAATCGATCCAGTCTGCACTTGTGCGCGTAAGGATTTCAGATGTAGTCAGACGGGCAAATTCGGATTCGCCGAACGAAAAAAGAGACCGGGAAATCCTCTAATTCAATGCGAATAAGTCTGCCAAAACACCCCACTCACTGTGAAAGAGTTGCCGCATGTATACGAAAAGAAAACCTCTTCACGGCCAAAACAGCAATTGCACTTTTTCCACTGTCCTTCGCTGCACAGACCCACCGAACAATGATATTTATGACAGCCTGCCAGAAATTACACGCGAGAAACACGAAAAAAAGGGACACACAAACCCAACATAATCAACTGTAATTGTTGCCATTTACATAAACAAAACAACAGGACTGAATGCAAAGAAATGAAATACATTGCATGTTATCCTTGGAGGACATATTTCAGATGACTTCACATGTAGGAGAAAATATGCAAAAATCCTTGCTCTTAATTGCGTGCAAATATGTAAGGCGTTTTTTTTTTGTAAACAATTTGCCACAGTAGCTGCGGATCCTTATAATGACCAGTAGGTAGCCACCATATAGGAATAGAATATCCTCGTGCATAGTCCTGGCGCTGGTCATAAGCGTGATTTGTTATGAATTGCATGTGCTGCAAGTGCTCAGGATCTAATGAGTTATTTGCTATCTCGTATTATGCTCATGGATGCCTTCTGCCTGGAGGATGTGTTTTTTAATTTATGATTATTGCAATTTTGGGTTGTTGTTGCAAGGGATGCGGGGTTGGTTATAATGAATACTTTTGCATTCTTTTCGGTATTTTTCTAAAGATAACGCGCCCCGGGAGCAGTGAGCGAGCTGTTTCAAGTGGCGAATTGAGTGTCATCGGATTTTTTTGCATTTGTCACGGGATTTTATTTTAGAGATGTTGTCCTGGCTGAGATCTTAGAGAGGGAATGGCGTTGAAAAACCATTGAAATTTTGTCAAAGTTGTTTGAAGAATTGGGAAAAAGATGTCGGAAACGGAATGCGGTGTGAAAGCATCAAAATCTCTGTCGCATAATGAGAACTTGTGGGCGTTGTCAGTATAGTGGACATTCATGAGCGAGGGCTCTAAGGGAAAACCACATTCGACTAAGCGCACATAGGTTTGGAATAAAATTGTCGACGCGGACATGAGAGGGTAAGTTTTAAAAGGTGCTGCTGGAGTATGAGGACGATTAAAAATCAGGGACATAACCAGGTGACTTTTCAGATAATAACCTGCGTAACGACTAACAAGACTATAGAGACGCACGATATTGAAAGCAGAATCTAGTTCAATCGGTACAAAAAAAAACCTCCGATAACCAAAAAACGCATGCAGAACATAGCTTATTATGATCGTTAGAACATTTAAAAAAGTTTTATCGGTTGATCGTCAGGCGAAAACGGTAGGCATATGAATTAATGTGAAAAAAATCATCTATCCACCAAGAAAACCAAAAACCATCTGCCCAGAGTCTCAGGCAAAACTTGTCTATTAAAAATGACGAAACTGTGAATGTCAAACTGCCTGAAACCTACGAATCCAGGAAGACCCAACCTCTGTTTCAAAAAAGACGAAACTGTGAATGTCAGACTGCCTGAAACCTACGAATCCAGGAAGACCCAACCTCTGTTTCAGAAAAGACAAAACTGTGAATGTCAGACTGCCTGCAACCTTCGAATCCAGGAAGACCCAACTTCTCTTTCAGAAAAGACGAAACTGTGAATGTCAGACTGCCTGCAACCTTCGAATCCAGGAAGACCCAACCTCTGTTTCAAAAAAGACGAAACTGTGAATGTCAGACTGCCTGAAACCTACGAATCCAGGAAGACCCAACCTCTGTTTCAGAAAAGACAAAACTGTGAATGTCAGACTGCCTGCAACCTTCGAATCCAGAAAGACCCAACCTCTCTTTCAGAAAAGACGAAACTGTGAATGTCAGACTGCCTGCGACCTTCGAATCCAGGAAGACCCAACCTCTCTTTCAGAAAAGACGAAACTGTGAATGTCAGACTGCCTGCAACCTTCGAATCCAGGAAGACCCAACCTCTCTTTCAAAAAAGACGAAACTGTGAATGTCAGACTGCCTGAAACCTACGAATCCAGGAAGACCTAACCTCTCTTTCAGAAAAGACGAAACTGTGAATGTCAGACTGCCTGCAACCTTCGAATCCAGGAAGACCCAACCTCTGTTTCAGAAAAGACGAAACTGTGAATGTCAGACTGCCTGAAACCTACGAATCCAGGAAGACTTAACCTCTCTTTCAGAAAAGACGAAACTGTGAATGTCAGACTGCCTGCAACCTTCGAATCCAGGAAGACCCAACCTCTGTTTCAAAAAAGACGAAACTGTGAATGTCAGACTGCCTGCAACCTTCGAATCCAGGAAGACCCAACCTCTGTTTCAAAAAAGACGAAACTGTGAATGTCAGACTGCCCGAAACCTAGGAATCCCGAGCCGCGAGGAAGACCCTAACTCTTTTATAAAAGACGAAATAGGCAGTCAAATTCGAAGACAGTTTTAAGCTCGAAACGGGACAGATTTCTTTCTAGAGATGGACAGAATGTCCAGGCAAGTCTAAAAATAGGAATCGAATGCGAACAACAGAATGAAAATGCTGTTGACTCTTTCTTAAACAGTTTCAACTGAATTTAAGTGCTGATGGAGTTGTCCATCTTGCTTAAGAATATTCAGGGCAGACTTGCAACAACTAAGCGAACACTGTGAAAAATTAGAGCTTATGTGACATGTCAAGTCAACAGCTCTTGTTGACTTGACTTGACCAAAACTGTATTAAAATCTGTCTAATTTTGAAAACCGCAATAAAGCTGCCGTTTTATTGGGGAAGCTGTAACATTCAGTCTAATACAAAATACAACACCCAGTCCAACTCAGCATTGCAGTGATAGGAGTGCAGCTATAGTCTTGAGAGAGGCTTCCGCAAACTGCTTACAATTTACTACTCCAATTTAAATTGGCGCAAACAAAATAACCATCTTCAACAAAGCAGCCCGCTCGTTTGAGTAAACATATAAAATAAACTCGACCAGTCCTCCCCCGCCCTATACCACAACCAAGGAAAGAAAAGAGAAATTAGGGACACTTGTCCCAGAGGCTGGAATTTGTTGGCCAAAACTTTAATCTAACCTTATTTACGCGGCAATATAGAAAACTATTTATACAGAAATATAGTGACCACAATTCCCGCGCAATTTCAAAAAATAAAACAACACGCCAACCAACTTAATTCTATTACTCACTTGGCGGTGTAGGACTTGCCGCATGTATCGCACACGAAGCGGCTTTCGCTCCGACGGGGCTTTCGCAGTTTATCGCCCCCAACGCCGTGTACGTACTGCATGTGATCCTTGTAATTGTGCCGGCGGGAGAATGACCCATTGCAGATTTCGCACACGAATATCTTCTCGTTGGTGTGCTGGCGCAAGTGATACCGCAGTGAGTACTTCGAAAAGGATTTCTCGCAGAGTGGACATTTCAGCTTTGCATTCAATTTGAGCACCTCCACACCCTGGGTATGGATAATCCGATGGAATATGAGCTCCGACTCATAGGCGGAGCTGAAACGAATGGAATTTTTCATTTAAACTTGTGCAAGGATATATGGGGTGGAGCATACCTAAACGTGCAATCGGAGCATGGAAAGGATTTCTTCGCAGCCACATTCGAAGTGGATTCGGTGGGTGGTTTCGGCACGCACATTTTGTGCCTTTTATGACAGCCGAGCTCGCGGGGCAGGGTGAAAGCCTCGCCGCACAGTGGGCACACGTGCTTTATCTCCGGGTGGGCCGTGTTTAGGTGCGATTTCAGATCGGCTTTGGTGTCGAACGCCTTGATGCAGTGGGTGCACTTTTGGCCGCCGTTGAGTGTGGCTTCAATTGGCGGTTCGGCGGTCTTCTTGGTGCACTCGTCCGGGTGGGTGATTTGATGCAGCATAGCCTCAACGTCCGACGAGGACCTAAAAAATAAATCCCAGTCAATGGATGAGGTGGGGAAAGCAGTTAACAACTTACAAATGATCGCACTTTTCACACCGCAGATCGTCGCCGATCTTGTCCCTGGACTTGGGGTTCGCCGGCTCCCTCTTGGGGCGGTTCATTTTCTCAGCGGACTTGATTCTATGCGCCATTGACTTGCGGTGCTTGACGGCAGTAGCAGCGTTTTCAAAGTTCACCTCGCACAGGGAGCAGTAGTAGCGCCTCTGGTTGTGCTTGAACTTTTCGTGCCGCTGTAGGGCGACTTTTGAATTGAGAACCTCGTCGGGACAGAGTTTGCAGCGATACCGCGACTGGTAGTCGTCCGAGGCAGTGCCACACTTGGCACTGTCACAGCGCAGGGAGTGCTGCCGCAATTCCATGTTGAAGCGGAATCCCTGATGACACTTTGGGCAGTCGATGGCCACCTTCTTGCTAATGTAGATCGGCACCGACCGATTGATGACCAGAATGACTTCGCGGTGATCGGCGCCGAGCAGGTGACGCCTCATCTGGTTGTTGTCCTCGCACTCGAAACGACAAAAGCTGCACCAGAATTTGCCAGGGCCTTCGGTCCTGTCCCGGTGGTCGGCCGAATTCCAGTGGTTGAGGAAGGTCTCCTCGGTGTTGGCGTAGAACCGACACGGACTGCATTGGAACGGCGACTGCAGCACTATCGCATGGATGTTTTCGAGGACCATGCTAAAGGAGAGTTTCGGGTTGAGGCTCATGCGCACGTAGTGGTAGTGAGAGATGAGATGTTTGCCCACCAGGTAGCACTGCATGCGGTGTTTACAGATTTCGCATTTTATGAAGGTTTTGCGCCTTTTACGCTTGCCAGGGTCCGGCTCGGGAGAGGCGGACCGCTTCAGGAGTAAGGCCGGCGGTCGGAGGATTTGCTGGGACAGTTCTAGCTGCTCGACGGCAGCACGTTCCAATTGCTGTTCGGTTTCGGACTTACGCGAGTGAACGCCCGACTTGAGGTGATTCTCGTAGATGGTCTTGGTCTTCAGTTTGCGGCAGCAGATGTTGCACCAGAAGTCCTGCGGTGGTGGAAGTTCCTGAAAAAAAGGTGTGGTTGGTCGGAGTGTTTTATTTTAGACTTACATACCTCTTCCTTATACTCGAGCCGCTCGACCTTTGTTCCTGGCACCCACTTGCCCTTGGTGTGCTCCAGTGGGGGGTGGCCCTCGCCGGCATCCTCTCCCCACGGCTCTTGATCGTCCCAAGCCGGTGGCTCTGGCTCTGGTTCCTGTGAGATTTTCAAATCTCCTGGTCGATCTTCCGGTTTCCACTTCCCGCCCGTTGCTGGCCCTTGTCCGGGCTTCCATTTTCCACCGGTCTGCGTTTCGAGGATCTCCGGCGATTGGTTTACCTCGTGCGGCTTGCACTTTCCACCAGTGACTGGAGGAAGCAACAGCTTCAGCGTTTTCGACCCACCGGGCTTCCATTTATCACCAGCTACTGGCCCATGGCCAGGCTTCCATTTGCCGCCTGTTTGGGCCTCCAGAACTTCCGGTGACTCCTGCCCATTGGCCGGCTTCCACTTGGCACTTACTGGAAATTTGGAAAACCCCGGTTTCCATTTACCACCAGCTTCGGGGACGGTGTCTGGCGTCGCAAATCCTTCGGCAGCTTCTTTTGGGATGTAGCCACAAGAGGACTTTAGTTTCGCCCGTATTTCCGACAGCAGCCTATCAGATGAGGTCTCTGGCGGTCTCTTGTCTACATTTTTGCTCTTCGATGATTTGAAATTCCACTTCCCGCCGGTATGAGTCGCTGGGATGGGAGCCACTGCCTGCGCTCGGCTTTTCCACTTGCCGCCGCTCCTAGCTGCAGGCTGACTGCCGGGCTTCCACTTGCCTCCACTGTACGGCGTCGGTACGTAGTCCTCGTCGTCATCATCATCGTCTTCGAAGTCCTCGTCATCGTCGTCCTCGTCGTCACTCTGGTCCGGTTCGGGAGACCCATGCGCGAAGGCAATCGGTTTGAAGACCGGCTCAAATTTCTTCGTCTCACCAATATCCCGTACAACCTTCATCAGGTTGTCCGTATTGTTGGTGGGTGCCTCCTCCTGCCAGTCTCCAGCGACGGCCTCATCCCGCCCCGAAGACAGCAACGTCGCGGTGGCCTTCCTTGTCAATATCTGCTGGGCACCACTAGCCTTTCCGCCAGAGCTTGCCTGCACGCTTTGCAACTGCAGCGAGGAGAAGAACACGTCTGCACCCAGTTCATAGGGCAAGTCATACGGGTCGTTCAGGCTCTTGGAAGCCTTCCCTGCACTGGCCTCCACCTCAGGCTTGGTGTAGTTCGCCGCATCCGGATACTCAAACTCCCCATAGCCGGCCGCCGTCGCCTTGCTGCCACAATTCGTTTTGCGATGCTGAATGTAATTATCGAGGCCGACAATTGTGGCGCTACACTTGATGCACAAGTGTGTATCATCGAGGTCCTCGCCGAGCATTTTTTTTGTGTGTGTTTGTATCCTGAAACGAGAAGCAAGACAAATCGCAATTAAAAGCATCCTGCTTGGCTTATTCTTTCGTAATCACCACCAGCACTCGTCATAACATATAAAAAGTCGCAATGATAATGTCCTTGCAAATGAGCAAATGAATCAGGAACCAGAGAGGAGAGTGAGAGCGATTTTGTGCCGCGTGATATAGACATATGGTGATAGTGAAGAGCTTCCACAAAAATTAAACCATTATTCGCATTTGTCACCCCTTGTGTCCTTATGCCATAAGGACGACTGGGTGAGCGACGCCAGTTAAAAAGCAAAAACTGCACAACCATTAAGAACGAGTTATCACCCAATTTGGTACCACAAGCGCGTTGTGACAACAATTCCCCCTACGGAAACAGCCCCAGCATTAGGCTTTCGTCCTCGCCCATCATGCGGGTGGCTATGAATACAGGTTTAGAGGGTGATTAGGTAAGATTGTCGGATGGCATTCGCATATTATCAGAGCGAATGCTTATTTTGCGGTTTTGCCATAACAGGCGGTCCTGATGAGTGAACTGGTGGGGTCTCCTTCATCTCTGAGTCGATTGAACTGATGCACAGTCGGGCTGCATAATGGGCATGGTGGACGGTGGTTGGGGGTTGTAAAGAATGAGATTTGAGCCAGAGAGTGATGCCAAAGCAGGACAGCAGTTCATTTCAATCTAGTTTACACTTGGAAGGGACTCGTAGCCTGGAAAAAGACTGAAAAGTTTGTCCTCAAGCCGAGCTTAGGCTGTTAACATGGGGGAATGTGGGTCCACTTGGGCGAATAGGTAGAGTTCTTCTCTTTTGTCTGTATAAATGGTTTTGTGCTTTCACTTGGACAGGGTGTAGGCTGAGGAAATACTGAAAGATCTGCCTTCAAGCCGAGCTTAGACTGTAAACATAGAGAAAGATGGGTCCACTTGGGTGAATAGTTAGAGTGCTTCCCCAATGCCCGTATAAATCGCTTTGTGCTTCCACTTCGAAGGGATATACGCTGAGGAAATACTGAAAGATCTGCCCCTTCAAGCCGAGCTTAGGCTGTCAACATAGAGAAAGATGGGCCCACTTGGGTGAATAGTTAGAGTGCTTCCCCAATGCCCGTATAGATGGCTTTGTGCTTCCACTTCCATGGGATATACGCTGAGGAAAGACTGAAAGATCTGCCCCTTCAAGCCGAGCTCAGACCACTTGGGCGAATAGGGAGAGTAGTTCTCTATTGTAGAGTGCGAAAAGACTATCCATTTGGCTAACCTGGCTTTGGCCTTCAATTTTAACGTATTGAAGGCTCAGAAGAAAAACTAGTGGGCTAAGGAAAAATTCAAAAAATAAGCCACTGTTCGGATTTAGAGCTGCCAACGTCAAAGATGATGAATTCACTTGGATAGCTGTAGGTAGAGCGCTTGCCTAATACGCGTAGAAACGACTTTGATCTTCCACATGGATGGGATGAGGAAATATTGGAAAATCTGCTTCTAAGCCGGGGATCTGACATAAAGCTATCAACGTGGATAAGAATGTTGACTAGACTGGCTTTGAATTTCCATTTCGACTTGTGACGATGGAGCGACTAGAGGACTAAGGACCGGCTGACAAATCTGGAGTTCAGACGTACGACTGTCAATGTGAATGGGAATGTTGCTTAAACTGGGTTTGAACTCTACCATGGGTTTGATTTAAAGAAGCAACTAGTGGTTTGAAGAAAGGCTGAAAAATCTGCCTTTAATTCGGAGTTAGGACTAAAGCTGCCAACCACAATAAAGATGTGTTTGTCTTTGGGTTTCCACTTGAATGAGGTGAAGCTATAGAAAACCGACTATAGTAAAAGAGACGTGGCTGAAAATCTATCTTTAAACTGGAGCTCCTACTTTAAACTGTCTTCGTGGACGAGGCTGTTGATTTAACTGGATTTTATCTTCGGATTCGACATGTTGTGGGCTTAAGAGAGCGACAAGTGCTTTGAACCTGCCTTTAAGCCCGAGTTAGGACTTAAAATTGTCAATTTGAATGAGGTTTATTAACTTAATCGTCCTTGATCTTCAGATTCAACGTTTGGAAGACTGAAAAAGGCGACTAGTCCTTTGGACCTGTCTTTAGGCTAGAATTAGGACTTAAAACTGTCAACGTGCAGGCGTAAAAGAGCGACTGGTGCTTTGAATCCGCCTTTAAGCTGAAGTTAGGACTTAAAAACTGTCAATGTGAATAAATATGTGGCCACTGGGACAGGCAGGCATAGCACTTGGCTAATGACTTTTGACTTCCACTTACATGGGGTGTAGTGAAAAAAAAAACTGCAAAGACTCTCAACAACCTAAGCACACCTGAATTTTCGTTTCTCCCAAAACCTCCACACACGCATAGCTCGCCCTAAGCCGAAACGAGCGCACTCCATTGCCACCATTGAGAAAAGAACTGCACCCCTATTCAAATGACTAACAACATCATCGCTCCTAACAAGGCGACATCATATCCCTGGGTCTTGTTTTCATTTCCATCCCTAGAACACGCACATTCCACACCATGTACTGTGTATACAAAATCAACTTGTTTTCTGTTGCTCATTTAGTAAATATCATACCGACAGAACACTGAAAGGATTCTGATCCCTCTTCCGTTTTCTTTCGCATTGGCATAGCCTCCTTATGCGAAAATGAAGAGATGAATAGAATTAAATGGCTTAAGAAAATATTCTCCGGCTACAGGTCGTTAGTCTAGGGAAGAACGGAATTATCCTTGCAGGATGTGATGTTAAATGCCAAACACTGCTGAGGAATGAGCAATGACATGTATGTGCCATATGGTTAATGGGCTTTCAGGACTAAACTTGGAATCCTCTAAATGAAAGGAGTTTTTTTTTTGTTTTTGTTTAGTGCCATCTACTTAACAAATTGGTGGTGCAGACGTATGCGTGTGTGGGTGTTGCTGCCGTATGACACTATCAAGCAAAGTGTCGCGCGAACGTATATGAGAGCAATATTATCGTGTAACATATTGCAGTTAATTTTGTGCGACATTTTTGTCGGCGAGGCATTCCTCATCGAATTTATGGTACCAATTTGTCGACGCATATCGTTCTAATGTGTTGAATGGTAATTAGCAGTTTTAATGGGGTTTCTCGGGATGGGGTGGGAATATTCACGGTTGAGTGGAGGAAAAGGGGAGACTGTGTGCCGAAGTCGGTGGGATGGTTTTATTTTCCGCCAACGAAAGGGGACACGAAGCAATCGTCTTTGTGAAGTGATGCGACTTCTGTTTGAGGACCAAGTTGCTTTGCACAGTGTTTGGCGGCCTCAAAAAATATTTAGAAACTATTGGGTCGACCAAAGACAGAATTGAACAGGTTTCAGTTTGCCAAATAGCACAGAAAAGTCTGCTATTGTTAGCACCGCTGTTCATATTTTAGGGGCGTTTGCTCATACGACTTTGAGTTCTACTTAAATACTAATAGGCTACTTTTTTTAGGGCATAAACTGTCACATAAGAGTTTATGTGGCACTTAATTCACTATGAGTCGTATCAGCAAACGGCCACTACTTAAATTAACATGTACAGGGTGGCGTAGGGAGGACCTTCCGTCGCCCCTAGCAAACTTCAGATATGATGGCCTTCATTTCATTGCATATTGGTCGTCAGTTAGGTCAGTGGTCTTCCATTAACAGGATGTATTCTACGGGTGTTTTTTTTTTTGTGGCCAATTATCGATATGATACCTACGTCAAAACAGTTGACAGTTGATTCTGAAGTTAAGATAAAACTGTTTTGTTGCATGTAATTGTTGAATTCTGCGTCTTTTTTTAGCAAAGTCCGATAAAATAAATAAAGCAAAAATGAAATAAAAAAAAAAGGTAAAAACAATTTTTCAAGTTATTTTTGCGCCACCCTGTATAACGTAAAAATGACAATAATCAGCTTGACTGTGGATAACAAATTCTTTGACAGATTTACGACCATCCAGCGCTGTCAAAGAAGTAATCTTATTTATGAAGTTCATTCGTCTGTCGGGTGACAAAAGGAATGACAGATGCATTCAATGCCCGGCCAACAATATTTCTTTCAGTTCTATATAGTTTCCGCTTACGGGAATTTAGTGCCTCTATTTATTTGGCGCACATTTTTTGCTCTTAATTCAATTTATTTCCAGCATTTCTTCGTGCACTCTTTGTGGAGACTGCCAGGCGGAAGTAAAGTGTAAAGAAAATAATTTCCTTCTTTATTTTCCACACTCCTTAAGAGGTTCAGTATGCACCATTTAGCAGGGGGAGTTGCGACCAAAAAATACTACAACACAAAAGGAAAAGAACAAACCGGGGAGCGGGAAATAAATTCCGAAAATGTCAAGAGTTTTGTCGGTGGATTTTACAGAAAAGATTTGTGCTCTTCTCCTTTGGGGGATTCCGTTCGCGCCAATATATACTGAAGGATTTCATTCAAGTGGAAGAGGCAAATTGATTTTTAATGTGATTAAAGTATTTCGATGAATATCGAGGATTTACAAGGATTGCCGCCGCATGACAAATATCTTCTCAATCGAACAGCACACCTTCCTCTCATGCACATTCTGGACTGCTGTCAAAAACGTCTCTAGCTTTAGTTTTTTTTTTTGTTTTTTACGTTTTGTGACGACCCACATCTTTTGTCAAACACAACAAAACAAAAATCCCATTCATCCCTTGAATTTATCACCTTACACTTATTTATTCGTTTTTGTTGGTGCTCCCTAAACCCAGGCATAAGGACAACCCTTATATGGATTTTCTCAACAGCTCTTGTCATTGTCTCTTCTATTTTTCCCAGTTCCTCCAACTCTGACAGGCGTTCAATTGTTACACACACAAAACTCTGTCTGTCTCTGTTGCCAACTGAAGGATGAAGGGATGAAGGATTTATGTACACCCAAATAGCATTTTTTGTTCGTTCCCTCAGATTCTGTTCAACGTGAAGGATGATTAATTTCTATTTGATCCCTCTAAATTGTTCACGCAGTGCAAATGGAATTGACAGGTTTCCAATGATGGCGGATTGTGTCACATTTGAGTGACAGCTTTAGATATCACATCGATGGAATATGCAGAGAGAAAGAGAGGCGAACAAAAAAAGATGGCTGCCCGTCAGTGTTACACAAAGTATAATTCGAAAGCGAGAATGGAACAACAAACAACCTGCTGACGGTTTTTATCTGTCAAAATCTAAGACAAACAAGAAATATGTATGTGCGCTCATTGAGGTGTGGGAATGGGAAAGTCGAAATGGTCCTGCTGTTTCCATAATTATTGTCATATGGGTATTTTATTTTTATGGGTACACGGATGCCCTGTTGTTTGAATTTTGTTTAAAAAAAAAAAAATATTGTTTATGAGTGTGATTGGAAATTATTAGGGGAAATAATTTACCATTAGGGTAGACAATTAGTCGTTCCTTTTCTTTTTTTTGTTGAAAAGAACTTGTTGTCTTTTTTAGTTGGGGCATTGTTGAGGAAAGAAGCTTGTCCTTGGAGTGGCATGTGAATATGTCATCGGAAATTCGGAATTTAGAGGCAGAAACCGTGAAAATTGATTGCTGGGCAAAGTTTGAATGGTTGGAAGATGGAAGATCAAAGATCATCTACCTGGATGTTTGATGTACCACTGTTCAGTAGAGTTTACGATACAGGTTGGCCACAATCAGAAGAAAAAACGTACAGATGTCTCGCGGAATTACAGAGAGACGTTTGTTTTATAAAGCCTCTCTGTCTGTCTGCAGATCAGTCGCCAAGAACTCGAGACCCGGTGTTTCAATTTACATGGTTGTTGCTAAGTTTGAAGATACATTGGCTGGGTACGTTTTAGTTTATACATTTATTTAAAAAGGTAGATTAGGACCCATCCGTAAGGTTCATGTGAAGTCACTGTTGTCTACAACACAAAAGTCCGCTTTTCCAATTTGAGTCATCTATAGATTGTATATGAGGCCCAGAAGTTCTTAAAGCTTGATTTTACAGCCAGATCTTGCAGTTCGTCTTAAGAAGTGACCTAACTTCAGAACAATTTTTTTATTCGTCGGACAACGAAACCAGACTTACGAGAACGAGTCTTGCGGCCAATTGAAACAGTATAAAAATTACGAAAGGCAGTGCTACGCAAATTGGGTACAGTTAATATGTAATAAAAGTTTGCACGTAAACTAGGCGTTGAAATTAGACGAAAATTACGATTACCAGACTTCATAAAGAAGGTCTTTGAAACAATATAAATGACGAACGGGAAGAATTCTGAGCTCACAAAACAAGGGCTAACTAGGATATCTAGCAGGTTTACGACATATTTTTCTTAAGACATATTTTTGCAAAATTAGTGAAGGTTGTATTTTATTAAAATACTAGCTGTACCCGCCCGGCCTCGCACGTGCAAAATTTGGTTTCAGAACAATTGATGGAACAAAATTTCAGAAAGAGCCTTCTGCAAAAGTGAGGGACTTGAACCCGTACTAAAAAACCTCCGTAGACTGGGCCCACTCTGCCTTTATCTTCATGGCATTGCACATGCTCGTTGGACTAATCGGCAATAATTTAATATTCTTTGGACAATGAAAATAATTTTATAATATTTTGCTCACTTTTTTAATAAATGTAACGCTTCTTTGTATACTATATTAGCGGTTCTATCGACTAAGATAGTGATATTTGCTGCATTACTTACCCTGGAGCACGCTACATATAAGATATAACTGCCCGTGGCTGAAGCAATTCTTGATTAATTCAACTCCCAGTTTTCTTAAAGTTTGACCCTCTAACTTATTTTATTATTAATTTTAACATTAATAGGAAATTGTATCCGTTTAAACAGAAATGGATAATTGCTGGGAATTATTTGTATTCTTGGTATAAACACCGTATCTCCTTTACCAGACCCAGTTAAAATGAACGCCTCAATCACTCTCAATCTGGTTCCATTACTAAGCTTAGGGGATTCAAATTGCGAAGCAGCATAATGGGAACTCCAACTTTTAATGCCAGGCCATGGACTGTAATTCTATTTTAAAACTCGACCCGGTAATTTACTGCCTCATCTTGATTGCAAATAGCATTTATAAACAGGTACGAATTTATCAGGAATTTTCCCTAATGTAATAATACCACGATTTGGTATCACTGATACCTATACCTATTTGACATTCCTTTCCTACATATTTGACATTTCTTTTATGACTTTTTTTGTTCTTAACACACCAAACAGCATACTGCCTCTGTCTGTCTCCCTCTCCGTCACTGGAGTAAAATAAGGTTAAAAGAGATGTCAAAATATTGCGCGGTTAGTATGTTTGATATGAGAATGAAGTGCAGGTGAAAATCAAAGAAATGTGTCAAATTTTGCCTATTTATTTAAAAACCTTTTGAGTTATCGAGTTATTTGATATCCTAAGTTGTACCTGCAGATGTCCCCTATAAGCTGCTGTTAACTATATTTAAATGCTCCCAGTATTTTCGACCGGAAAGCGTAACAAAGAAAAAAGCAAAATGAAACGAAAAAATAAATTACTCTTGTCCATTTTTTTCCGGAATTTATAGAGATATAGAGTTGAGACAAAGTAGATATTGTAGGCCTAGGTATCCTCTATAGGCCAGTGAAAAATGCACCAAAATATACTGAGCAGTTTCTAAGATTTTTGCATTTAAATACATGCAGTCAAATTTAATCTTAGTCGAACAGAACTACACCTATTTTATTTATATGATGCACCTCCCCAACAAGCAAAACCGTATTGCAATTTAGAGTGAAAAATTCCATAGTATATAGTTTTTAAGCAGTTTTGGAGCAGACATTGCGCAAGTAGAAGAAATGCCTAAGTGTATAGCGAAAGTACCACGTGATTACAGAAACTCATCATCGAATCAAAAGTTAGATATTTAAAAGAATCCACCTGTTCAATTTCAAAACACTTGTCTCTACAGATTATGTTGCTACAAAAATACGAAGAACAACTAAATACACAATTACAAGAATACAATTTATATCTTTGGCATTCAGGTGAATGAAAATAAAAATTCGCTTCCATCTTTGGTATCGAAGACAAACTGTAAACCATAATGTTAGTTTTGGAGGTTATTACTTAATTATGCTCAGCGAACCATTTTCTCAATAGATTGAGATCGCAGTTTATGTCCGCGATTAAATCCAAATGACAACTGCAACTAAAAAAAACCAACATCATCCGCAACAGCAGTAGGTGTACCTTTAAATTTGAGTGAAAATAGTGAGTTAATATAAATTAGAAACAAAATAGGTCCTAAAACTGAGCATTGGGGTACACCTAAGTTAAAGAACCTAATTTCACTTCTTATGTCGGTCCACTCTTTGCGACCTGTAACCAAGATAAGACCGAAACCAGTCAAATATGAAACCACGAAAGCCGGTTTTTTCCAATTTCAGTAGCAAGTTATGGTCGACCATATCAAAGGCTTTGGTAAAGTCAATAAACAAGCCAGCTGTATGTTTTTTTACTATCGAGGTTTGACATTATTTGAGAGCTGCAGCAGAGTGTCTTCAGTTGATTTTCCTTTTTGAAATCCAAATTGAAGTGGACTAAAAAATGAATTATTATTTAGATAATTCGTTAATCTACTTTTTATAAGTTTCTCAAAATTTTTACTGAAGACAGGAAGTTGTGAAATCGGCCGATAGTTAGAGATTTCAGTAGCGGCACCTTTTTTCAACAGTGGGACAACATCAGCACATTTGAGAACTTCAGGGAAGACGCCAGAAAAAACACAGTGGTTAAAGGATATACTAGAACATTCAGAACAGACTACGCTATTTGTTTTTAAAATTATATTAGATATACCATCAGCACCACACGAATTTGATTTGTTAAGGGTACCAATCTCTTTTGAAACCTCGAGAGGAGCTATAGGGTGATACACAAAACTGTTTACTTCAATGTGTTCAGTAAAACTAAGGTTGGAACGTGGTTGGTTGGAAAGTGAACATATTGGTTTAATGGGAGATGGCTGTAAGCTTTTGGCTATATCGATGAAATATATGTTAAATTCATTAGCAATAGTAACTTCATCAGATACATCGCAGTCATTGACTCTCAGAACAGTAGGTTTCTTGGTAGATGACGACTTATTAAGAATAGTATTTACAATATGCCATTCACTTTTAAAATTACCCTTTGCAGAGTTGAATTGTGAACGATAAAAATTATCCCGGCAGATTGGAATTTCCTTTTAAAGATCTGCGCACAACTTTACATATTTTGTTTTTAAGCTCATATTCTGGGGTTTGATTGATTCCCATGGTTGACATCAACAATTGGACCTCGTACTTTTGAAACCTATAAGACTTGGCTGTATCCAGCCCATCGTGTTTAAATTTGAATAGCAAACAGCTGTGACTTGAGGAACCCGCTTTACGGCCTTCAGATTGTCATATCCTCGATGATGTCGAATAAAAGAAAATTCGTCTATTCAAAGAACTTCAACATAAATAAGGATCTGCCGCACTCTCCGAAGGTTTGCACCCACTTTGGTATCGTTGGCAAGTTCATTTCAGTTCTTGCCAGGGAGATTGTCACCGCGTGCTAAAAGCTGGAAATATACTGCACCCCAACCAGACCGATCGTCTTAGCCATATACATCATATCACGTCACAAAGTTTCACTTAATTTTCAGAAATTTTCAGACACCCGAACCCGCCTCTTCTTCCATAACACAGATGCGTGCTAATCAACCATTCGAATGCTGACAGAGAGTCAGTACCAGTACCTCCACGGCATCCTCGACTCCGTCCATAGTTAATCACTCAATTATTCACCATCAATGGACGACAGATGAGAAAAATCCAGACAGAGTACGCGCAACTATATCATCCGATTTTATTGGACGATATCATGCCGGGATTTCATTATCCGACGAAGACCATGACCAGGATGTGACTGTGCGGACGACGACGACGAAGACGATCATCATCGTTGTGGTCGAATAGCTCATTACTCATTAGTTATTTGTTTATTCGCTCGTAGGATCTCTTAGGATCCTTGGAAATTAACTGTTGAATAAAAAAAGGAGCTCCCTCGGTATACATAGATCCCCCGTGACAGGGTGTTTACCATCCCAAGCACACTGCCACAAGATAAAAATCATTAATTTTAAGAAGCCACATTAATTTTTATGACATCCTCTTCTCGGGCAACGGGGCAGTCGAGTGATGCTCTCCTTGCTATGCTATGCAGCACTGAGGCTTTGATTAATAAATTTGAATGTGAGGCGCTCTCACACGGGCCCTTAGTCAGTCAAGTCGGTGAGTGCATGAAGCAGGTACGCTATATAAATGCACAAGAACCAACCAGCGCAGCAACAGCAGCAACAGGACGATGACGATTTATTGGCATTGAAAACAGCCGCCTGAATAGGTTGGCGTGAATGTTGAGATCGCGAGTGCAAGCGTGCGCAGTTAAAAAGTTAAAATGAATGGACGGACGTACAGAACAACTTAATCAGCGCGAGACTTTCGAGTTGGATATGGAGGCGAGTCGACGCGGTCGGGTTGGCTGTAGCAGTTGGTGAAGAAGTATGCTGCTGGGGCAGGTATTTCAATAAGCACATCTAATTAATTGCGTTAATATTTTCGGTTGCGATTTTTTTTTTTTGTTTGTGGGAATGTTGTGCGAATTTTGTTAGACGGGTGCTTTCGTATCACTGATGGTTCTTGAAGCTGTTGACGGGATTGCTGAAAGTCTTTCTTTGGGCTTCTCAGACGGAGCTCGCCGGATTGCTAAGAATTGCTTTCCATCCCACAGATCCGTAAGGAAATCGTATAACCTTCAGATATTCCTCAGGTAGGTAGGTAGAGTTGGGTTGTGAGATCGCCACAAAGACCAGGCACCATAGCGGGCCTATACCAGGATAACCCTCAGAAAGAGAAAGAGAAAGAGAAGTTTGTCAAAGGCCCAATAGAAGAGCAGAGGATAACCCTCACCAGCCGGGCTATTCTGAAGACTGAAAAGCATTTAAACAGCTCTCTGGCTATTTATTTACAGCATTATTGGAAAATATCTTTGTGCACTCTTGGTGAAGAGTGCGAGACGGAAGTAAAGTGTAAAGAAAATAATTTCCTTCTTTATTTTCCGCACTCCTTTGCCACGGAACCGTGGCAAATGTTAACCGCAGCAGCATAGGTGATCACTGATCAGCTTCTGAAGGTTCAAGCGGAACTATACCAAAGCCAAAGCACTTACTATTGTAGAGGGGAGCAACAGAAGCTGCGAGATTTTATCCCAGTTTCAGTGCAAGGTGCCCTGGCGGCTATCCCATATCACAGACCAGAGCAATTTGATGCCACAGTTTCTCAATTTTCATAAGAATACAATTTATAGGGCAGACAAATTAACTTTACATAATGCTGAGGAATATTGTAACTTGTAAGTATTGAAAGAATTTCTGGAATCAACTCAGTGGCTCCAGAGATTACGCCATTACAATAAGATTGTTCAACGACAATGGTTCTACCAAGTGACGCTCAGCTCGGGCGGGTTTTCAGAAAGGAAGTGGGTAAGGGTTTGCACTTATTTTAGGTTTTTTTTTCTTTGAAACCGCGCGACAGAAGATGAAAAGAGTTTCTAGTTTCGCACATAACTTAACAACTGGACAACTCTATATGAGAGTGCAGATTCTGTATATAACAATAATCGTCGGGACGATATCGTTTTTGAAACTTTGATGACCATAAAAACTTATTTTCTGCCCGAATTTGATTCACTATCGTCGGCATTGGTTACATTTGTGGAAAATGAACTAGATTAAGGTCTGAAACTCGTAATTTTGGCACTTAGTTGGTACTTCTGGAGGTCTATCGTTTCGACGATAATCTTTTGAAAAATTAAGAAATGAGTGCCCAGTATTTCAAGACGTGTCCAACGCGAGAGTTGTTGTCTCTTTGTTGTGGAACTGCAACTTTGAGATGCATCGCTCTTAAAAGAAAAATAGAACAAAATAATTACTATCAGTGGTTTTTAAAATTTCTATCAAGAACTCGTTAACACTTACGCATCTATGTATAATAGTTTTTTAAGCTTTGGGGTGCCAAACTAGAGCAATTCTATTAAGGGTGACATAAAACTAAAATAAAAGAAATTAACTTCGCTGCTGACAGAACTGATTGAGTCATTGAATTTCGATCTTCTATTGGCTATTCCTCAGATCTTGGAAATGATTGCCTATTAATATACCAGGGGCTTTAAAGGAATGCGAAAATTCCTGTAAGTGCCTCTTGGACGTATCTAGAAGTGGTGATAACTTTTTAGTATTTACATTAATTTGAATTGAATTAGAGTGGTTTTGTACAATTAAGAACTAAGTTATTATATTTATTTAAGTAGATATTTAAAGGCTTACATAGTAATATATTAATATTTTGAACTCAAAAGAATGATTTACCGGTTATTTCTTTAAGAAAAATACCATCTGTTAATTTTAATAGGATAAAATAAAAAAAAACAACTGCTTCCTTAAACGTTATAAAACAGAATTAATTTATTTCACAAACAAAAATTGTTTATATACAAATAGCTGTCACACGCGGCAATGCATTCTCGATATTGTTTGCTGTTGACATTTGTGACGTCATCACGGTAATTTTAATGGAATCCAAAAATATCCCTTAAGATATTGATAAGCTGATTAATTGATTTACAAGAAACAATATGTCCTACCATTAAACAAAAAGCATAACACTAAAAAAATTAAAAATATATAAGAATATAATTTTGTAAACGGCCGATTTAAAATCACAAATGCAATAAGAATTTGCTACATGATAATTATATAAAACAAGTTACCTACAAGAAATTAAAACAAAAAAAAATCAAAAATTACAAAGAATATATTAAATTAACTGGCAGGCAATTATTAACAACTTCATTCAGTTAAAAATCTCTTTTTCTATCTGATTTATCTTTTACAAGTACTTAAAATAAAGAATAATTTTAGTGAGATATAGAAAAATAAAACTACTTTTTTAAACTTCTGACTCGCCAAGGCGAAAAATAGGCGCTTCGACCTAGAATGTAGAAAATGTACAAAATAAATATATGAATTGGAACAGAAAAATTGAACAACTAGCCGACCCCTTTGTTAGTAAAAACATTTTGGCAACCCCCACATTATAATGTAATGTGTCGGTTTCGGTTATTTAAAACGCTTCATACACTGAACCCCTTCCAAACGCGGTCTACACGATTTTACTTATTCGCGATGAAATTTTCTTCCGTGTTACAAAAAACAAAAAAAAAAATTGTAGCAAGCCTTGCAGTAATAATATTCATTTTTTGTGAAATCTTAATTGCCATATAATTTTTTTCAACTGAGAGTATACACATTAATGCTAAATGTGCTAAATTCGGAAAATGATTTAATCGTAAAAGTGTCAAAGATTAATCCAGGATTTCAACATTTATTAACAAAATAAACAAGCACAAAAAATGTCGTGTTCTATATTATTTTTTTTAACACAGGCCTTTTGTTTATTAATCTTACCGGCTTGCCACCGCGATCCCCCAAGAAACTCTTGGTGGCCCCCTAGGGGCCAAAACTCTAAATTAGACTAATAATTTCTGTAGTAAACAAAACATTAAAATGTAAGGTTAAAATTTTAGGAGCTACAAGTGTGTTTTGTTTATTTTAAAATATATTTGATTTCACAATTATCGACATTAACGGTCAACAATTCAAGTTCACTTGTACATACAACATGTATAATAGTATAATTAAAAAAAATAAATTATAAAAACAAGTAAAAGTGTTATCATCGGCCTGGCCGATGCTTTGATACCCTCCACTGCATACAAGTCATGCAAAACTGGTTTTGTGTGGGAGGTACCCGAACTACTTGACCGACATAGCCCATTTTTAATACCAACCTGATGACGAAAAAAAAAGTCCGCTCACAAAATTTCACTTACCTAGGTCGATTTGTTTTGACGCTATCATGCTTTCAACAAACACGGAGACACATAGGCCTAATATTGATTTTGTATGGGAGGTACCCGAACTACTTGACCGACATAGCCCATTTTTAATACCAACCTGACGACAGACAGACAGACGGAAATGGCTAAATCGATTCAGATATATATACTTTATGAGGTCTCCGGTGACTCCTTCTTGGCGTTACAAATGTAATGACAAAGTGAATATACCTTCCTGTGGAGGGTATAATAAAGCCCCAAAATTATAGTCGGATAAAACCCACTTCACAATTATTTTAGTACGTGACAATCCGCGATACTATAATAATTATTTTTTGTGTCCAGGTTGAGTATTTTCGAGCTCACAAAAACAATTTTTATTTATTCACAATGGTGAATGGTCAATGGTCAAAATTGCATATTGTGACCCACCAAAAATTTAGTGTGAAGGTTAAAAATGATTATAAGTAAGGTCCAATGTCCATATTAGTGTTTTGCTAACCTGGTTTTAAATTCAAACCCACTAAAAGTACATTTTACCCCTTAGTATGCTCAACCTTCTCGCTAATATGTATGCGGCATGAAATAATAAGAAGAGCGAAGGGAAGTTATTGCGAACAACTTTATTGTTCTAATAATAGACTGAATACTTATTTGACTTAGCCTAGAGTGTTAGTACGAGCAGTGATGCCAGATTACAAGATATATCTTTTTTTCAAGATTTTTGGCCTCCAAAATATGAACAAGACTTTTTACCTTTGATTCATAAAATTTCAAGGTTTTTAATATTTTTATAAATATAATATAAATTTTCTAAAACTGACAAATTAAAACAACCTTTTCTATTGAAGACAAAACATTTTCTACTAATTGCATTATTATTTTTATTTTTTTATTTTTTATCAACTCTAAAAAAACATAAAATTCAACGGATTTGATATTTTATCAACTGATGATTTTTTGGCAAATATTTAGGAGTAAAAACAGCGGATGGAAACTTCGTATATCCACTCTTAAAAGATTTTATTTTTTATTGCTTCCACATTCTCCGCAAATGTTGAAAGAATATTTTCTGGTGTAAATTTAAATAAAACGAAAATTTGTAATCATTTGAGTACTGCAACAGTTGAAAGTTTAATCTTTGCGAAACATTTGTTGCGATTTAATGAAGTGGCACCGAAATTCTAAGTCATTTTAATTCATTATTCAAAAGCTTCAAAAAACAATAACCTTAATTTATGACCAAAGTTTTTTTTTATCGATATTTATTTATCTATATATTTATATACCTAACTACTATAATTTTGTCGAAAAAATAAATTCAATTTTTTAAAGTTCTTAAAAATTGTATTATATATTTCGTTATTTTTATATTTGGAAAAAAAGATTTTTTATTTCGGAAAAACAAGAATTTGTATCTGGCAACGCTGAGTACGAGTGTTAGTTAGGTAGTAAATATATAAAGCGAGAGAAATGCAGTAGAAGAGATTTTAGTAAAATACCAATAACACTAGCATCTGACATTTCTTTTGCGAAATTGAAATTTTTAACTTTTTCTTGAAGATTTTCAAAGAAATTTTCCCAGGATACTAATATTTTTGAAGGTTTCGAAAGGTTCAAAGATTTTGGCCTTTTAAGGAAAACAAAACAATATATAACCCGAAAAAATCCTTTTGAGGATTTTGACAATGAGAGTTTTACTCTCGCTACAAATTTGGTAAAATAACTGCTCAGTTCTTGATCGAAAATCTGAATATTCAAGAGGCTATAAAAAAATCGTCGAGATTCCCATTCCTGCATTTTTGCAAGTTGTAGTTACTCTTAATTTTTTTTTTTAAGTAAAAACCCTCTTTAGGTGCGCTGAGCATTTTTGAGATGGAATAAAACAATTGAAATCGCGACGTCTTTGTTCTGTTACCAATGTTCCGACACCAGTTTTCGCGTTGCCAACCACTCTTGACGAAAAATGCCTAATTTGAAAAAAAAAAAATGCCTTTTTCAATAATATGATGTGTAAAATATTTTTTTTTGGTAAAACAATAAATAAATCAAAAATTAAACACAAATATAAAAAAATAAGCAAAAATATTTTTTATTTATACAACAAACTGCTTTTAAATTTGTTTTTAATTTCATTTCACCTACTGGAAGTGGAAGCTGGAATTAATTTTAAGGAATGACAGACAGATTGTTTGGAAAATGTACAAAGTTTGAAGGTGGACACCGAGGTTACATATAATTTTCTTTTGTTTAAAAAATTAAAAATTCATTATGTTAAATAAAAAAAAAGTAAAAACAGATTTAAAATAAAAAAAAATGGGAAATAATGCTTAAAAGGCATAAAAAAGCCTTAGATGCCAGAAAGACAAGGATCTTCTCTGGGTGTATGTCAGCAATGGTAGTTGATATCATCACCAAGGATGTTGAGATGAAATAGTCAAATCAATTATAGAGCAGGACTATAATTGGGCGCCAAAGTTTCTAGTCCAATCTCAGAACTTTCTGCAGACAAACTCAAGAGACACTTCTTCTAATGCCTAAGGAACTGTGGCTTGTGTTACAGGTCCCAGATATTTTTAAAGTAAATCCCATTTCACGCCATCAATATGGGTCTGCAGAAAATTAAGCCAATCACTGCCACTGAGAGCTGTCCCATTACGAACGCCTGTGTCCAATCTAAGTGCCAAGCCGCAAGGTGACAAATTTCTCTCTCTTCTTAACTCTGGCATGTGTCGCCCGCCCATACACCAGGGTCAATAAATTTCAATAATTACCCATAAACAATAGAACCACTTGCACACTTTGTACCATGGGGGCGTGGGCCTGGTCCTCTGATAATGATGGCAGACAAAGAAAATAACAGACAATTTCCGGAACAACTCAATCCCCTTTCGCCCATGAAATGCATCATCTAATTTAAAGTTTGACAATTGTCGTCGGCCATTCCACTGCAGTTGGCAGCGTCGCACGTGGGCACCCCGAGGTCCGACCATCCTGCGTCAAAATAGGAAGTCAACATATATACAGCCCAGCTAAATATGAAAATTAGATGATATATGATCGAAATGTTAACAAATCGTCTTCTCGCCGAGATGTATACGAGAAATATTTAAATTGCCCTCCTCGCTTTGGGGCCAACTAAAAGAGTCCCCTGTTGCGTGGTCTGAGGTCTGAGCCTCCGAGACATATCAAACAGACAGAGAGAGAGACCTCTTTTTTATGGGCTTTTGTCATCCGTAAATCATGTGTTTAAGCGTATTTTTATGTGTCAACTGATTAATTCGATGATGTGGTCATAAAAAAAACAAAAAAAAAAAAAAAAAATGGTTAAGAAGAACATCGCATCCCACAAACTGGACAAGTGGCCGGGGAGACCAGCGCGCACAGCCTACGCAAAAGTCCACAAAGCGGCGCAACTCAAACGGCGAGGCCGATTAACATAAAATATTGAATTAGGAATGTATGTAGCAGCATGGTAATGACATGATACATGGCGAAGACGAGTCATCTCATCCCCCATCCCCAGGATGATGTTCGAGGCCAATAGAAGACGAATAAAATTGAAGCAAACAACGGCTCGAATTTTATGGATATGTTCGCCCGCCCCAATCCGAATGGTGTGAGTGTGCGTATATTGATTTTAAAGCGACTCGCTTGGGATGGCACTTTCGGATTTTAACAACTTTTTGATTTGATTTTGAAAATTGTACTCGAATTATCGCCGGACGGGGAATAAAATTAATGAATTATCACACATTGTCGGAGGATGATCGTAAAAGCGGGACAAAGAGCGGCGTAACACTGACGAGCCGGGGAATTTATTTCCGCAGCCGGGGAGGTGTATATATTCGTATTGATGGCATAAGCCTATTTTATTGAGCGATAAATTGAAAGAATACCGGCGGCCGCGGGGCACGGACCGAGGGAACAAATCGCTGTTTTTATTTGGGCTATAAAATTTTATATTAGCGACGCTCGATGTTGTAATGGACTGGTGATGGTGGAGGAACTTGTTGTTGCTGACCAGCTGCCGAGGACTTTACGATGGCTACCTTTGGGGACTCGAAATTGACGTGGTTGCGTGGTCTATTAGTTGCGTTGCGTTTGTTCGAGTAATTTCTTTATAGCTCAGCTGTGCATAAGCAAATGGGTCTTCAAGGCCCTAAATTAACAGAGACTCGTAATGGGAAGCTGTAGAATATGTTTCGCCTCAAGTTTCAGCTGGATGATTGCTGCTTTTCTCTTGGGTGTTCTGAAACAGCGATCAACCAGATTCTGTCAGTCAATCTTGATTGACTATAAGGTCGACTGTATCTGGATGTCGCCTCCTTCTTATTTGAATTTCATGTTGCATTTTAAGGTGCTTTCGAAGATTGGACTAAAGTTGTTGTTGTTTTTTTTATCTAATGTCGTCCTGTACTTTCGAAGTTGTTGTGGTTTTTCCTTACCTCAGATATTCCTGCACTAAAAACATTTCCTAAGTTCGATTGCCTTATATTCTTTCGTAGCATGCGTGAGTGGTAAGGAAGTAATTGCGGTCGAGTGATGATAATTTGTATCAACCGCAGCATAAGTCCTTAAGAAAATTACACACTTTTGACATTTTGCCCCTCAGAAAGGGGGCAACAATCTCATACTTTCTATACCTACTTTCTTTTCCAACTTTACAACTTAAGTTTTAAATTAACTAAACTTCGTTAGGTATTTTTATAAATCAGAAAAAGCCCCCTTAAAAAGGGGCATAAGAAAGATTTTTTTTTAAAACCCCTTTAATCGGGGCTTTGTTTATAATTTTTAAAGACCCTAATAAATGTAAATGTATTAAGGATAAACTTCGTGAGGTATTTTTATAAATCAGAAAAAGCCCCCTTAAAAAGGGGCATAAGAAAGATTTTTTTTTTAAAACCCTCTTAATCGGGGCTTTGTTTATAATTTTTAAAGACCCTAATAAATGTAAATGTATTAAGGATAAACTTCGTTAGGTATTTTTATAAATCAGAAAAAGCCCCCTTAAAAAGGGGCATAAGAAAGATTTTTTTTAAAATCCCTTTAATCGGGGCTTTGTTTATAATTTTTAAAGACCCTAATAAATGTAAATGTATTAAGGATAAACTTCGTGAGGTATTTTTATAAATCAGAAAAAGCCCCCTTAAAAAGGGGCATAAGAAAGATTTTTTTTTTAAAACCCTCTTAATCGGGGCTTTGTTTATAATTTTTAAAGACCCTAATAAATGTAAATGTATTAAGGATAAACTTCGTTAGGTATTTTTATAAATCAGAAAAAGCCCCCTTAAAAAGGGGCATAAGAAAGATTTTTTTTAAAACCCCTTTAATCGGGGCTTTGTTTATAATTTTTAAAGACCCTAATAAATGTAAATGTATTAAGGATAAACTTCGTGAGGTATTTTTATAAATCAGAAAAAGCCCCCTTAAAAAGGGGCATAAGAAAGATTTTTTTTTTAAAACCCTCTTAATCGGGGCTTTGTTTATAATTTTTAAAGACCCTAATAAATGTAAATGTATTAAGGATAAACTTCGTGAGGTATTTTTATAAATCAGAAAAAGCCCCCTTAAAAAGGGGCATAAGAAAGATTTTTTTTTTAAAACCCTCTTAATCGGGGCTTTGTTTATAATTTTTAAAGACCCTAATAAATGTAAATGTATTAAGGATAAACTTCGTTAGGTATTTTTATAAATCAGAAAAAGCCCCCTTAAAAAGGGGCATAAGAAAGATTTTTTTTAAAACCCCTTTAATCGGGGCTTTGTTTATAATTTTTAAAGACCCTAATAAATGTAAATGTATTAAGGATAAACTTCGTGAGGTATCTTTATAAATCACAAAAAGGCCCCCCTAAAAAAGGGGCATAAGAAAGATTTTTTTTTAAAACCCCTTTAATCGGGGCTTTGTTTATAATTTTTAAAGACCCTAATAAATGTAAATGTATTAAGGATAAACTTCGTGAGGTATCTTTATAAATCACAAAAAGCCCCCCCTAAAAAAGGGCATAAGAAATATTTTTTTTTTTAAAACCCCCTTTAAATGGGGCTTTGTTTATAATTTTTAAAGACCCTAATAAATGTACACAATTGCGCACTAAGAACAATTTTTTTTTATATTAAGGATAAAATTCGTGAGGTATCTTTATAAATCACAAAAAGGCCCCCCTAAAAAAGGGGCATAAGAAAGATTTTTTTTTGAAAACCCCCTTTAAATGGGGCTTTGTTTATAATTTTTAAAGACCCTAATAAATGTACACGACTAAGCACTAAGAACTGATTTCTTGTACATTAAGGGGGGTCATGTCCAAAAATTCCCCCTATGTGCGCGTCGGGTTCAACACATTTTTTTTTATAAAGATATGTAAAAAAAAGCCCTTTAACCCACAACGAAGACCTTAAAAATATCATACATTTCTAGGAGCCCACAAAAAAGATATCCCAACTACGCCACTGCATATTAGAAAAAAGAAAAATATTTCCCGTCGAATGAAAGAAATCCACAGAAACAACTTGAGCACTTAAGCCTTCAACATCATTCCATCAGAATAAACCCAGCATCAGGCAGCCACATTAACCAAACCAACCTCCAATCGCCGTAAAACTTCCTCAATTCACTTGGCAAATAAATAAAATAACTTTTACGACATTTAAATTGTGCGTCCACAATGCCTCCAGTCAGCCAAACACTCACTCACACACACTCACAAACACACACACTGTAAGCCAGTCATCGCGCGATAAAAAACAAAAATTGTCGTATATTTAATCCTGACAAAGATGATGATGTCCATTTTAACGATCGCCGTCATCATCATCAGATTCCTGCACCTCCTGACGGCTGATACTACATACCCACAGTCATAAATAAATTATTCGACAAAATTACACCCAACATGTTGAAGTTGCATTAATTTAATAATTCTGCCCCTCCGGACCCCCTTTCAATGTGAACGAGGTAAGGAAAGGCATTAATTGTCCGTCGGAGTCGTAAAACCTCCACGAATGGAATTCCATCAAAATGAAGCTGTCCCATTCCCATTTGCACAAGTCATCCCCACGCATCAATTAACTGTTTGTGTGTGTGTGTGTGTGTTTAAGCCATCACCTGGAATGGGAATCCATTGGGGGTTCCTTGAACCTGTCAAAACCCATCGATGATCACATCAGCGCGAGAAAAAGCTCCATCAACTGCCGTCGTGTTGCCGCCTTAATGGAGGGAGGGGTGATAAAAATATTTTAATAACAATTTTGTTATAAAATAAATATCCATCGTTAGGGTACGGATGCGATCGCCATCGCTTTTGCACTCTCTGTCGTGTCGGTTGATCTTGCCAGCGGTGTATCGCAATCAGGTTGGGTAATCAATTAAATGACAACGATCGGCAGAGCGATGAGAGGACGATGCAAACTCCGAAACGGTCCATAAATTGGGAGCGTAAATTGTGACAGATATGTCGTCGCGTCGTTGATTGCAATCAATTTCGAAGTGACATGTGCGGATGTAAATATCCAAAGGCGGTTGCAGTTTTTTTTTCTGTTCCAACGGTTTAACATTTGACGGTCCGAGGGTGGGTTGGTAAGTGCTGTTAACTGACAACTGATGAGTTGGATGACATAATTGGCTAAATTTAGCCGGGGGCTTTTGTAAACTTTCACAGGCGTCGTGGGGTAGGTAAATAAGCGGTTGAGATGTTGAGGTCATCCAACTTGGTTGTGGGCTACAACCAATTTGGGAATAACTCGAAGTGGTTATAGATCCAAATTTTGATAGATCAGTTGAGCTACCTATTGAGAGCGAAGAGGTTATTTCGAACCCTTAAAGCACGAGTGAGATTACATATTCATATTTTAAATAGGACCAATAGCAATCACTGGCTTAATAATGCTATAAGCGACGTCCACTTCGAGGCGGTACCGGAAGTATGACTGTAGGAGAGAGGACTAGCTGGTGGGCCAAATACAAGTTTCTTTTTAAAAATGCCAAAAATTAACAAAATAAAATTTTTCCCATGTACTACAGCTTTATTGGTAAGAGCAAACATTGCCAATAATTATGGAACAACGTTCAAGTGGCTGCCTCGGCTGGCTTCGCAGTAGCGCATTTTGTCACTAGAATTTTCCAAGACCTTATTGACGGTCTCGGGCTGTAGCTTACGGATTGCTTGGATGATATTGCCCTTAAGTGTTTGAATCGTTTCCGGATTGTTTGCATAACATCAGTCCTTCACGGTTCCCCACAAAAAAAAAGTCCAAAGGGGTCAAATCGCAACACCGAGGCGGCCAATTGACATTGCCAAGACGGTTGATAACACGATTTGGGAATTTGGTACGCAAAAGATCGATTGTGGAATGGGTTGTGTGGCATGGCGCGCCATCCTGCATGAACCAGAGGTCGTCCAAGTCCATATATTCAATTTCAGTAAAAAAAAAAGTCGGTTAACATGGCCCACCGTTGACCGAAAAATTGTTCCTAGCCTCATTTTCGAAGACATCCACAATCCGTACCAAATTGTCACTCTCTGTGGATGCATTGGCGTACGACGCCGGGGACCATACGTGTTGTCCACTAGCATACCAGTCTTACGAACTTTTTGCACAAACTTGCGTATCCTTCACATGGACAGTATCTACCCGGGTAGATATTTCAATTTTCATCTCTAAAAATCTCTTTGATTCGTCTGCGGATTCTGGTATGAGAAAAAAACATTATAGGTAGTAGCCAATTAAAGAGAACGAGTGAAAAATGACAGTTTAGCAAGTAAATCAGCTGTCAAGCAGAAATAACTCATACGAAATGCATGTAATACTCTTTTATCTACCACGGTAGATACTGTTCATGTAGGTACATTAAAATTTCTGTTCATGTGAAGGGTATAGCCGGCTTTTATTTGTGAGCATTCCGGAGATCGAACCTGAGGACTCTGCGCTCAGTATTCAAGCACACTAAACCCTTAGCCTAGGCGCCAAACGTTACCTAACCTATTCGTTGTATGAAGTTGTTTTAGTCGTACTAAAGTCAAAGTGTGTCAAACAGGTATTTTCTACGTTCGTGTGGATGGGTTTTAGTGGATATAAAATGTCCCGGTTTTCGACTAGTTTTTTGAGCAGCTTGGCCCGTGTATCACAAGCCTATTCAAACGGCAGTGTACTCCTGGTCAAATGGCGAATTGACATGATCCCAAATCGGCGTTTCGCTGTCAAATTGATTGCCGGTGGGAATGGTGTTGCTATAATTTGGAAAAGAAACCTCTAAAAACAACACCCTTTACCCAGCCTGAGATATAGATGACACTTCACAGATGGTTCGAAAACTGTGGCGGTGTCTTCTCCGATAGACCAAATCTTAGCCTCTCCTTCCGTATTCCTGATCACTGTAGCGTTTTTCAGGCGGAAACTATATATAAAAAGAAGCTATATGGAAGCTTTAGCTATAAAAGAAGTCTCACCTTGGCTGAGAGAAAACGTGTTATCTGCTAAAGATATCCATATCTTCTCGGATAGGCAAGCTGCCATCAATCAGTATCTACAAATTCTATAACAGCCGAAGTCTGCGTCGTTCGTGGCGGATCAGTTCAATATTCACCTCTGTTGGGTGCCGGGGCATAGGGACATCACTCGCCAAACACGGAACCACACTACCCATGCTTCCCGTTAAGGATTCCTGTATCTATTCCAATCGCTGCTTGTAAACTCATCATAAAGCTGGATGCTATCGAAAGAACAAATGTTAAGTGGACAACTGGCTGATTGACTGATTGGAACCAGTTCAGGCAGAAGTTGGAAGAATGTATCGAATTATCATCAGCTATTCAAACAGAAGATCAACTTGAAGAAATAAATAAAATAAATAATTGGCGCAATTATTATCCGTATGGACCCAAGCCTAGCTTCTCACAACCATTCGTCTTGTGCGTTTTTATTTTTGGGACGAATGGAAGGGATCTACAATTTTATGCCGAGTCCAAACGGCCAATTGAGAAGCTCTTTCATGACAGTTATACTCTCGGATGTTTGTCAGACGTTCGCGAGAGGTGGCGCAGTGAAAAAACCTCAAGTTGGAATTTGGGTTTTTCTCGGGATTCGAACCTGGGACCCCTCGCTTAGTAGTCCAACACACTAACCACTAAGCCACTGCGCCGACCACAATATAGCACAAGCTTTCGATAAAGTCTGGCACAAAGGACTGATACACAAATTACAAAAGCAACTGCCGAAGCAGTATTCGACCATTCTGGAGTCCTATATATGTAAAAGCCCCAGCAGTGAGCCCCCCTAACGATAGTTTTGAGTTTGCCGCTTCCTCAAAATTAAGTGTTTGCATATATCGAAACAAGTGTTTCATTTTATAAAGGATTGATTCATTTTTTTGCTGTTAAATGGCTTATCTTTTTAAGTAAAATGAAAATATTCAAATGTTCCTAATTTGAGCTATTCCCGTTCCAATACCGAGTCCGCATATAAATACTTTTTTTTTGTTTATCAAAATAGCCGTTGCTGTCAAAAATATTCAAACGCAAATTGTATTTTTTAAGTTTTATTATTCAACGAATCAAAATAAATAGTCACGAGCTTCATTTTAGATGATACAAAAAAAACATTGCACATGAACGCCTCATAACGTTACTTTTCGTCAGGTTTCTTCTATGTAAAATAGGAACGCTTCAGAAATCATTCAACCGGAGTCCTTTTTGATATACAATATACCGCCTGGGATCGAATCCAATACCTCCTTTGGAATTCTTTTGTATTTATAAATAATAATTTACGACGACAAAAAATATAATGGATTCTAAGGAAGTTGTCGAACTAGCAAATTTGGAGATCTAATTGTTTATTGGTACCGTTTCACTAATGTTATATATTTTTTTACTAAAGCTGGCAACCAGCTAATCGTCGACATTAGTGTTTGATTATTAGTAAGCCCGATTGTCTTTATTTTTAGCCCATTGGCGCAAAAAGTGAACATCACAGTTATATCCTTTTCAGATACACAGGCACTAGCCTATACCTTTTCAAAAATACCAATAACGTCCAGGATTATTGTTTTTGATAACATTTTGTCTGGGTCAATCATCATCGTCTTGGAAAGCCTCTTGCATGATTTTCCAAAATCCAAATTACAATCTGTGATTCCTCTTAATTTGTACGAATTGTTAAGGGTCCTTTTTGGTTTTTGAAAGAACGTTTATGCAGCCGATTTTGAAGAGTGGGTCTTGGAATATTATAATGTCTTGAAGCTGCGTGTATTGAAAGGCCATTTTTTCAATACATAAGTTTATAAATCTAGGGTTTGGTATGAGCAAGAAAAATGTTACCAAATAATTATAATATTAATAATAACAATAGAAAAACATTCACGTAAGATATCTTATATATTAGACAAAACAAATATACAAAAAAAAGAGTAGGGACATAGTATTATTAAGGGTTTAATACGAATAATATTATAGTTCCGATTAATTTTGCAATTTATAAAATTTGAAAATCAAAAAAGGCCATTTTTAATAGCTGTACTAAATTACTTTTTCCCCAATTTTAATAATTAAAGGCCTTAAAACTAACACACGGAGATGTAATGAACGAGTAATTTTATAAATATTTTAAATAATAATCGCCCTGGCTCGTCAATGTGAGCCAACGTTTTTTTGCGCTTGTCCAATAGTGAGCACCCCTGGGGCTCATTATTGGATTCTTCTTGTTTTTGAATCCCAGTTGTGGGCCCCCACTATATTTTAAAAATAAACAATTTTCCAGAATGTTTAATATAAAAATAATTTCTATGAATGCTAATTGTTAATATAAAGATGTATAAGTTAATATAAAATATAAACTAAATACTTATCCACTTGCTTTAAATAAATGCTTTCTTAACAAAACTGGCTAAAAACACTTTTGCACAACACACGAATGAAACGTCCGCACATACCGAATTTCTGTTACCAACTGGGAAAACCCCATAAAGGAAAACAATTAAAACAATACAAGTAAAGAAGTAATGGAAATGGAAAAATATGTTTTTTTATGTTTTAAATAACAGGAGCTTAGCTTTTGAACGAAAAACATTCAGGGGGCTCAAATTAGAGGCTTTTACCCTATCAAATCGATTCTTCAGAACTAAGCAAAATACAGAGTACTCAAAATTAAGAGAGATTAAAGCTGGTGTACCGCAGGGCAGTGTGCTAGGTCCAATTTTATGCCAACTTTTCAATAGCTACTTTTGCAGATGACACAGCTGTCCTTGCTGTGGGTGCAAAATGTCGAAATAGCAACAAAAAAGCTTCAAACAGCAATAAACAATATTTCTGAATGGACTAAGAAATGACAGATTAGATTAAATGACCTTAAGTCAGTCCACGTTAATTTTACGTATTAAAACGTATCAAACATTCCAGTCTACATCAACAACAATGTAGTGCAATATTCAAACACAGCCAAATAAAGGGTTTTCCAATAAGAGGTGTTATTGTGGATGACCCGCTATTTCGGTAGCTGTCACTTTAGAAGCTTTTATTCGTTGACATTTGGCAAGTAGAAACTACGCCATTACTAAAAATGGAACGATACACGCTTCAACAAAGCATTGAAATTATTAAAATTCACGGACCGCGTTATCTCTCGAAGAGGTGATCACAATTGGTCACCGAGATCTTGTGATTTAACACCTTGGGACTTCTTCCTTTGGGGCCACGTGAAATATAAGGTCTACGCCAACAGCCCAGCGTCGATTCAAGACCTCAAAGATAAAATTCGTGAGGCTATCGAGGACATAGGGCAGCCACTTTGTGATTTGGTTATGGAAAATTTCATGAAAAGGATATGGTCCTGTATGCGTGCTCGTGGTGGCCATTTGGCTGATGTTTTTTTTTTTCATTATTAACGGAATACCTTCCTCTTTATTATGAAATAAACATCCGATCATTTATCTCAAAAGATGGCATTTTTGAATACCAAAATAACACCTCTTATTGGAAAACCCTTTATTTAGGCATGACTTTAAACGCTAAACTGCTTTGGAAAGCGCACGTTATAAGAAAAAAAAAAGATGAGTTGAACATGCGATACAGTAAAACCAGTATGGACCTACGGGATCCAGTTGTGGGCATGCACATGCCAAACAAATTTACAAAAAATTCAGGTTCTTCAAAATAAAGTAGGTACTAAGGAACAAAACGGTGATCGGCATAGAGATCTAAATGTTGAAATGGTTGAAGATGAAGTTAAGAAGATTGCTCGAAAGCACAAAAGTAGGCATCTCAACCACGTAAAACAGAACTTTTAAATAATGACAATGTAATCAGGAGATTGAGACCGATAAAACCTCTTGATCTATAAGATTTAGCTAGGGCTAAGAAATCAGTTATTGTTTTCAAACACAACAAGTTTCGAAATCCGTCAAACGGCGGATTTTTATCTTAAATTCATAAAATAATTCAAAAATAAATTGCTGATTAGTCGCACGACTAGCTGCAATCTGATTCGGGATGGCGGGAGTTTTTTTAGATGAGTTAAAGATGCAGGAGCATCCCTCGCGTATTAGCTCTGCAATGTCTTTCGGTGATTTTTTACTTCCAGCGAATTCCCAACACAAAAAAAAAACATTGGCCAACTGGTCTAGGGCTGGATCTAACACGTTCTAGGAATTCCATCTGCCACGATCGGAAGCATATCAGCAGACACACGTTGTGCGTAGGTGTCATCACTGGATAATGTCTTATAGGTAGGCACGCACCAGGGCTTGGCATTTATCTAACGACTTTTGCAGAAGCTGTCTTGACGAGCAGGAGGAAGAAACTATTCGCCATCTTCTCTGTACTTGTCCGGCTTTCTCACAAAGACGAAAGCTCCATTTGGGAGCGTTCTACTATAGTGATCTAAGCGACCTGAAAAAACAAACACGAACATTCGAAATCACCTACGCTTTATCAGAAGCTCCAACTGGCTTAACGAGTCGGAAGAGTAACTATATAGATTCAAGGGACCTTATAATGGTCTAAATGTGTCGACTAGCCGACAGCCACTTCAACCTAACCTAACCTAGGAGAGTTGTATTCCTTGGGATGCATGCTTAGAGTCCTATAAGGGATTCCATTGGAATTTAACCAGAATCGGATAAGTGGTCCATTTCAAAAGGTTGACTGAACTTGAGAAATGTGAAATCCTATAGGTGGTGCACCCAGTAGGACTTTGCAAGCCCGAAAAAATGCATGTCTTGCACGTCACACTCCCCCTTCGATATAACAAGCGAAAGTACTGAGCTCGCCCCCCGTGATCTGGCACCCAGTTTAGTGAAAACAGTCCCCTGCGATGCCAAAACCTATGTCTCCAATGTCAGGACTATAATCTTCTTCGAACCCCCTCGTCAGACTGCCAACAGAGTGCCAGCACAAAGCCAACTTCGCCATACTTATCTCGAATAGTTGAGCAGTCATGACACTTTCTTGTTTGTTTTTTTTTTTTTTTTTTTGGAAAATTCCTTCCCCTCATAGTTTATGTCAGAAACGTATGTCCCTCCAAATGAGTCGCCTTCAACTCTTGTAGACACACGAAATTGTTTTCTCTCATCCAAGCCGTCTGTTCGTGTGTCCTTATAAACTTTTTGATCCAGAAAAAGGCGAACAAAAAAAACAAAAAAAAAAAAAAAAAACAACAAAGACGAAGAAAATGTCAACTGGAATATGAAGACACAACTGCTTACGGAGACACTGAAAACGACAGCCATAAATTAGAAAGTTATTTTTCACTTTGTCTTCGTCCTTATGCCGCGGCGTGCGTTGTCTATCCCAACTCACACACATCACACATCTCTCCGCCAACATAGTATTGACCAGGATAAAAGAAATGTTGGACAAAAAAAAAAAAAAATAAATAATAATGGAATCTGTCCAAGAGAGTCCAAATCCAAATCGGAATCAAGATGAAGAAATTAACGCTGCAGACACACACACACACACATACACATTGAAGAGAAGACGCGGCGCGACTATATCATAAAGAAAACAAAATGGTTATTGCATTGGAATTAACCATTGGAAATTGGAAATCTGACAGTGATCGGTTGTGATGAGGGTTATTTTTCTGAGTGAATTCGGCCCGTTGTGCGTGCGTAGACCGTTGTAGACATTGTGAGGACAACGCACACACAACAGACGCAACACCACTATCCATACGGAGTCAACCGATTGGGGGCAATATTTCTCTGTCCCCGTGACCATTATCATTTAATTATGGATATGGCGATGGCGGTGACACTGAGTTATGCTCCAGAGGAATGCGTCTCCTTTGGGGGAGTTCGCTGGGATGGCACCACATACCAGCAGGAGCAGCAAAGTGGGTGCGGTGAAGGAATTTTTCGTTGATAACATAACATCACTGATGGGTGACAGTGGAAATTTGTATTGGGTTATACAAAGAAAAAAAAAATTGCTTCAAAGGGAATGACTTTGAAAGGTCATGCTTAAGGCCGAGTCGGAGTAATAGATGCTTGATGCTTTACCGCAATGGCAAGGATTTAACGATGAAGAAGAGTCGCAGAAGAGTTTACTTTATAACGATCAGCAGCTGTAATAGAAGAAATGAGGTCCCTCTTCTTATACAGAAGTTGGTGATAAATTCCGCGATAGACTTGCATTCGAAGTGCTTATCGGGTTGCTTTTCCAACTGGGAATGGCTGTAAACTTCGTTCCCTACCCTACTCCCGTTTTTCTGATTTCTGTGCAAGTTATTTACGAACTTACTAATAAGTGGTGCAAAAGTCCGGGATAGACCTTAGCCAACACGGCCTTCCAGTTATAGCGCGATCTCTGGCTAACTACCTTCTCTAATTTCGTTCATGTCGCCTGTCACTTGTACATGGGCGAGGTATTCTTCTAATATTAGAAGAAGTGACATAGGAACGTTTTCTCCCCGGTTTGGAATCGAAGACTCTTCCCGCAAGTTAAAAGCGTTTAAATATAAAATAAATATTTTTAATGGTTGAAAAAGGAAAAAAAATTACCAAAATTCTCTTGCATATGGAACAGCCATGCGCGTAGGCAGACATGGGGGCAGGGGTTAACACTTTGCCCCACAGAAAAAAACAAAAAAAAATCCAATAGGTTCGACTCACTTGATATCAATCTCACGAAAGCAAAGTAAGGCGAAGCAAAACAAGGCTAAGTAGACAGTAATACTGCAAAAGCAATCGCTCCTAATCAGCCTTTTGGTATGCAATGATTTATGAGAAAGTGCTCTAAACAGGACCCCGAGGCATGGACCGTGCCAAAAGCGGCTGAAAACATTCGGCTGCGTCAAGCAAAGAGTTCTCCGTTTGATCTGTGGTCAAGTTTGAATCGCAGGAGTATTGAGACGAAGGTGAGAAAAATCAAAGTAGGTACAGCGAGGTAGAACGGGTTCAGGGAAAATTTTAATAATTGGCTCAGCCCATGGACATCATTCGGCCTGGAAAATCTTCAACTTTAATCCAGAGGGACAACGCTGTAGAAGATTTCAATAACTAACCAAAGAAGTGGGACGAACAGAAGGATTACGGATGTAAAAGGGAGCTCTCCTCTTCTCTGGTTTAAAAAAAAACCTATTCCGCGAAGCAGAAAAGGGGCCTGTCCCCCTGTGTTCTGCGAAAAATATATGCACATCTACAGGTAAGTGATTTAATGCAGTCTTTAATAAAGGCAAGACTCAGTCTGAGCCAGCGTGGGCGCATAAAAAAATGTTCAAAGGGGCCCGAACCAAAAAATAGGGTCCCCATATAAAATACCAACTAATATAACTAATACAAAAAAATCAGGACAAACAATTTATTTATTTTTAACAAAACCAAAAAAATGCTTTCATTACAAAAAACTTTGTTTTTATGTATTTTTTTTCATTCATTTTTCTTCAATAAGAGTAAAATCTTATTTAAACTGAAAAAGGGGCCATTTATAAAAAAAGTGTAGGCCACGGGTCTGAGGCTCAAAAGGGACCCATTTTAGATTTCCAAACTGAAGAGGGAGCCATATATCCGGGCCAAGACCGCTTCGATGAAGTGATGAGCCCCGAACTTGCATCAAGCAGGGGAAACCCTATTCCCAACTAGTGGAAGGAGCAACATTTTCTTAACGGCACAAGAAAGTCCAAACTTTCTAGGGAAACAATTCGTTCGTCTAGCTGGCCTCAGAAAAACATGGTAGCTACGCCACTGAAATAAGCGAAAATAATCTCAAGCCCGACATAGACAACAACTGTCGCTGACACTATTCCTTCACATATACCAACAGACCATCCGCATCCCACTACAACTATACACACCATCAGCAGGTGCTCCAGTGACACGATCAAATAAACTCCACCAAATGCTCGGACGATATTTATTTTTTTAAGTCCATCCAGTGGGACGTTACTTAGTCCTTGGCCGGCTCCGTGTATTGTCGCTATGTATGTGGATTTCAGTTAAATGAACTGGTATTACCCGAAGATGGTAAGCCCAGCATCATCACAACCGCGACACAACTTGAATCGAATCGCCACATTGATGAACTGTTATTGCCGCGAACACGATGTCGATGAAACCTGCGATTGGGACCTTGATTACGTTGAAATTATGACTGATAAGATGAAGTGGCTCTTAGGTGCTATCTTCTCGTGCAATTATCATTACCATGTGGATAGATGGACAAGCGGTGGGCTGCTGCTGCTGCAGAGCAATCGTGCGTCGTCGTCATGTGGGTAGCTGGCCGGTCTGACAGAGACGCCCAGAGAGCCAAATTGAGTTGCCTTTGTTGCCGTTGGATCGGTTGGGTCTTTGTATATATTTCGACGATCGATATTTCAAATTAAAGACTCGATTTCGATATCCGTTGCTAGGTGATTAAGCAGTAGGAGAGGAATATTTTAAATGGGGAATGAAGACGATGTCTTGATATGGGAAGCGGGAGAGTTTTTTTTTTATTTTTTTTTTTACAGAAGTGGGTATGGGAGTGCAGCTCCGGGGGAGATGGGGCTGTCCAAAATGCAATTGGATTGGAAAATATTTGTTGGTCACAATATAGATTTTAGAAGATGGTGACAAGTGAAGTTTATATAGGTCTATAACAAATGGCTTCGAAGGGGAGTCTTTGCTTGTGGCTAAGAAATCTTCGTGATGCGGCTCGAAGGTCCACGTGGAGGCAATAAAAACACGATCCGATTTATCTGCAGAACTGCTGATGACACTAATAATCATATTTACTGTCCAGGTTTGATTTTGCGAAGTAAAAATGGCGAAATTGTCCACCTAAAATCATCCATTGTAACCTAAAAAAATATTTAGTGTGAAGGTTAAAAACGATGACGACCCAAACGCAAAATAGTTGGCCCGTTTACTTTCTGTCTTCGAAAAAAAAGATTGGCACTCCAAAGTAAACAAACAAACTCAAAATTTATTTCGATATTGTTAAAGTGTTAGACATATACATTTAAGAATAATTCTTCATAAAATAATAACAGTTCATTTAATGATTAAATAAACGAAATTATTGTAACTCATATAACGCAAAATAGTTGACCCACTCTTTTATTGGCGCAAAAAAGTTGGCCTAATACAAAAATAACTGTCTTTTACCACTGAGTGACGTCACCTTTGTTTTTAATAACGGCTGTAATTCGACTTGGAAGAGTTTCCACTAAATTAAAGCGGTATTCAGGAGTTATGCCATTCCAAACTTCTTGGATCTTTTCCTTCAATTCATTCAAGTTTTTAGCCGGATTTGTTCCTAATTCTTTTTTTCCCCCACAAAATCTCAATTGGAGACAGGCCCGGGGCTATTTGGAGGCCACGCTAGAACTGGAATGGTGTGTTCTCGAAGCCAGCTCATATTTTGCTTGGCTGTATGACATGATGCGCCATCTTGCTGAAATGTAAAACTAAAGGTAAAAGTTGGTGCTCTAGGATGTCTTGATACCTCCTGGCATTCAGAGTACCATCGATGAAGCGAAGGTCACCTACTGCTTGAGCTGACATACATCCCCATACCATTACTGAAGCGGTAAATTTAGTTTTTCGTCTAAAGCGGTCTGGGTGAAATGCTTCAGCTGGCGTGCTGGAACTCTTGATCGTGAGTCTCCAACACAAAGTTCGAATCGAGACTCATCGCTCCATATTACACTTCTCCATTGCCTTAGCGTCCAGTTTTGATGATCACGAGTCCACCTTAAGCGCTTCTTTTTTTGCAAAGGAGTTAAAAGTCGTTTTTCTTTTGCCTAAGTGACGGTTTCTTAGAAGAAACAATTTTCTAACTTAATAAAACAAAAACAATTTCGTTAAAAATTATTGCATAAAATTTGTATCCAATTTTCTTCAGGTATCTCTTGAAACTTGCTTTTTAGTCACATTTTTCCACTCTAAGGTGCTATTTGCCGTTGTAGCGCGACGATCTTTCTTGAAGATTTTTCTTAAAGCCCTTCTGTTACGATCGTTAGCAATTGATGGTCTTCCAGTTTTCTTCAGTGGGTTCACATTTCCAGTCTTCTTGAATAAATTAATAATGTTTCGAACTGAAGACCTCGATATTTCCAAATTTTTTGCGATGTTGTATGACGAAACGTTTTTTTTGTACGCTTTTTTGTTATTAAATTGCGTATGTCTTCCGATAAACACTTGCCACGCGCCATAGTGAACTTTGATTGCGACTGCAATCAGTGAATGCCTGACTTGAGACATCCGCACTTAAATAACGCAACAATAAACGGTAAATGTCAAGAGACAAAGACATTATCCGGCTTAGGCCAACTATTTTGCCGCGAAAAACTAACGGGCCAACTATTTTGCAAAGAAAAAAATGGGTTAACAGTTGAAATTTGTGGCAATAAACATTAACTGTTTTAACTTATTGATTGCTTTGTAAAGAACACATGTTCATGGATAATATTAAGAGAAAAAAAATCAACTTTAACGCATTTGAAAATGTATGTGATAAAAAATACAATACTAGGCCAACTATTTTGCGTTTGGGCTCGTATTAGTAAGGCCCAGCGTGTCTTCCAAAGTGAACTTGCAACAATCGCCATATCGCAAGTTAAGAGCAAGAGCTAAGATTAAAATTCAGACATAAACTCGTTAAATGTGAACCTCAGGTGGTCAGATAGGATGTTTGGTGCGAAACCGCTTTTCTGTTAAGCTGCTGTTAGGTCTACCCACAAGCTGCTTAAAAACAAGTTCGGGGACTGTCTCTCTCCTGATAAATGTCATAAAAGATCTGCTTCTGAGTGACGGATGCAAAAATGCTGCGTATATTCAGCGATCTTACACTTTAAGAGTGCCAACGTTAAGGGGGTTGTTCGAAAAATATGGCATGCTAAGTCATTATTTTGAACCCTAGGTCTCACACCGGTTCAGTGAAAGATCGGCCTTATTCCAGGGTTCCCAGAAATGAAAAAAAGACACCTAAATATACTGCTTTTGATTCAAAGCCTGTCAAAGCTTCTGTGACATTGTCGAAGTCTGCTCTGAAAAAAATTCCCCAAAGCGCCTGTCGAAAGCAGCAGAATTTCTAACAAAGTTGCAAGTCCCAAACCTTACGGCTATTTCTGTCAATCAAAACCGTCCATAACCAATGTAAGTCGCAACCTTAAGGAACGTCCTCAACTCCTCAATCACCAATAAAAACACTTCCCAACTGTTACTTAACAACTATTATCCGAGAAAAATCACAATAAATACTCAATCCCTTATACAAGCAATAAATCGTTTTATGTCCTGAAAATTACTTCCTCCTATAAAAACCACACAAACACACACACTCGTAGTCATACTCCCAATCGGAGTTGTTATATTGTCTGCCTGCAGTTGGAAATCATATTGACTTGGAATCGACCAGCGACCACCCTCAAAAACAAGTAACGAGTCCCGATTTTTATGTGCTCTCTTACCTGTGAGGAGCTGTTAACTGCTCCTTACAACAAACACACAAAACAATTTAAGTAGACCTCCCGCACAGATTACCGTCCAAGATGATCGTTTTAATGTGCGCGTCGCCGACCCTCCCTTTGGGTCGTAAAAATATTTGAAAACCGTTTACGACGTTCAAAGTATATTTTTTTTTATCCATTCCATTTTGTTTGGACTGTGACTTTTGTTGTATATGCGCGCCTTGTGTCTGTTGTACAACAGAAGGTCGTTCAAATGATTGATTTTGCCGTATAAATGTCAAAAATTTACGACTTGAGTGTCGTAAATTTAAGAATTTGTGTTTTTTTTTTTTGTTCTCTTCCGCTTTTTTGGTCCAAGGGAAGTTCTGATGTTACTGGGTATTTATTTGATTTTACGTTTGTTTAATTGTGAAGCTAGGAGATGGATTGACAAGCGTTGTCTACCATATACGGGACACTTATGAGTGGATTTATGCCCATCGAATGGACAGAGTTACGAGCCTTAAGCGCGCACGCATACGAACAGTGTCTTTATCCACCATATATAGAGGCGGGTAATTAATAAAATTGTTTATGCCCTCATATAAGTGCAGTATAACCCTTTTTATGGTGAGGGCGTTATGGCTGACTACCGCCGATCGTAATTCGCTGCTATTGTTGGATGGCACTTTACGGAAGCCGTCATATATCACGCACAGTCTTGCGGTACAGAAGTACCAATTAAAGTGGTTGCCTATGGGTTGCGACTTGTTGAAGTTTATGGGCTTGTAAGTAGGAACGAGTTGTATTGTGTCTCTTGTTAACCGTGATTATAAAGCGTGACGATTTGCATTTGAGTTAAGTGGAACTCGATCATCATTTTGCCTGTAACCATTATAGGCCTCGTGGGCTTTAAATGCCCAAATTGATCCTCCATAATTCTCTAATTCGCGATCTTCTGCTGCCGACTAGGGACCAGCTCCCATACGTATAGAGGAGATGTGGCGGACTTGATCTTTTCGTATCATTCAGCACTCAGAGGGCGTCAACTTGATGGCAGGCTTGTGGAATCTCAAATTAACCACGGAAACATGGACCACTTCGTTCGAAAAAGCTGCAGCCTGACTCTCTCGCATAGTGGACCTTACCAACCTTAAAATCGACCTTAAAATTTCGTAGTTCACAGTGAAAATATTTTCCATACAAATTTCGCAATTGTAAGCTTCCGTAAATTGAAAGTCGAGATTTAATAAATAATAAAAATAAATAATTGGCGCAACAGGTCCGTATGGACCTAAGCCTAGCTTCTCACAACCATTCGTCTTGTGCGAGTTTTTTTATTTTTGGGACGAATGGCAGGGATCTACAATTTTATGCCGAGTCCAAACGGCCAATTGAGAAGCTCTTTCATGACAGTTATACTCTCGGATGTTTGTCAGACGTTCGCGAGACCCCTCGCTTAGTAGTCCAACACACTAACCACTAAGCCACTGCGCCGACAAAAAGTCGAGATTTAAATTTATTATTAGTACGGCTCAGTAACTATTAGTATCTAAAAACTATTTTCTGTCCAACCCTAGCTGAAGACTCCGACCAGAGGTATATTGCGTGGTCCGCTCTTGAACCTACATAAAAAAAAACGAGGTTTCATATGGAGTCTGTTCACAATTTTGACGTTTTAGGGAAAACGCTTGAAGATCTGTCAAACTTTCCAATAAACTTCAGAACAAGACACGAGTGGAAGTCGCTGTCCAATACCTAAGCAAGGCTTATTACCTGAAGTTCTGAATTTACTCGTCGAATATGCAAACAGCCACATAGAAGACAAGATTCCTATTTAAAACGTAACCTATGCAAGCTTGCTGAAGGTACCAACAAGCTTGAGGAATTCGGATGGAGACGAAAAGTTTATCGCTTCAAGTCGAAAACTGGATCACATAGGGACGGTCCTAACAGAATATGTTGGCATATAGCTGACTGGAGAAATGGCAAACCCCCCACAGGGCGGTCTCATCTTCTTTTTGCTGCAGAGAAAAACTGAAGACACTTTGAAGACACCTTTGCTGTAAGATGCGGCATATGCCTGCCTACCTAACTCTGTCTATATTACCACGCTTCGGTAAGAGATTCAATGTACATAAGGTCTGAGTGAGTAACAAGCTGCTTTAATCTAGTTATTTGAAATTATAGTTCCCAAAGGCACTGCCAGTCTTTTGACAGTGAATGGTATTTTCAACAAGACTTGGGGGCTATTGGGAAAAAATGCTTGAGTCTACAGAGCCCGAAGCCGTTAGCGACATGGAATTAGTTAAAAAACCGCGCATTGGGCGCCTGAGATGACTAGACCACCATGTAGAGCTCGCATCTTATATTCAAAACTAGAGTGTCAGGTCAACTCAGTGGAAGAAAAAACTTCAGCAAAAGTGATGCACACCAGAAAGACTGTCTCAAATAACTTGGAATGTAAAACTGGAGGCCAAGAAGCTAGCTAACAGCTGACTTACTCCCTGATTGACTTCGAACTGAAGCAAGCCACTCATCTCGATATTCCTATATTGAAAGAGGCTTCAACATAAATGGGTTTATTTGATCTTTTGCAACATTTTGAAGAACTGTTTACTTTTGTTGCTTCAAGGTGCTGCGTATAGGCAAGCATCTAACATTTTTACAGAGGTATATGCAACACTTCAGGTCAAGCGCTAAGATGTGAAAGTCGTCTACAATGAAGGCCAATCTGTCTAAGCCCCTTAGCGTTTCTTGAGCTTGAGATTGCCCTAAGTTTGGTTGCATACGGAGTCTATGCTGTGAAAGTCGTCTACAATGAAGGCCAATCTGTCTAAGCCCCTTAGCGTTTCTTGAGCTTGAGATTGCCCTAAGTTTGGTCGCATACGGAGCCTATGCTGTGAAAGTCGTCTACAATGAAGGCCAATCTGTCTAAGCCCCTTAGCGTTTCTTGAGCTTGAGATTGCCCTAAGTTTGGTCGCATACAGAGTCTATGCTGTGAAAGTCGTCTACAATGAAGGCCAATCTGTCTAAGCCCCTTAGCGTTTCTTGAGCTTGAGATTGCCCTTAGTTTGGTCGCATACAGAGTCTATGCTGTGAAAGTCGTCTACAACGAAGGCCAATCTGCCTAAGCCCTTAAGAGATTCTTGAGCTTAAGATTGCCCTAAGTTTGGTCGCATACAGAGTCTATGCTGTGAAAGTCGTCTACAATGAAGGCCAATCTGTCTAAGCCCCTTAGAGATTCTTGAGCTTAAGATTGCCCTAAGTTTGGTCGCATACAGAGTCTATGCTGTGAAAGTCGTCTACAACGAAGGCCAATCTGCCTAAGCCCTTAAGAGATTCTTGAGCTTGAGATTGCCCTAAGTTTGGTCGCATACGGAGCCTATGCTGTGAAAGTCGTCTACAATGAAGGCCAATCTGTCTAAGCCCCTTAGCGTTTCTTGAGCTTGAGATTGCCCTTAGTTTGGTCGCATACAGAGTCTATGCTGTGAAAGTCGTCTACAACGAAGGCCAATCTGCCTAAGCCCTTAAGAGATTCTTGAGCTTAAGATTGCCCTAAGTTTGGTCGCATACAGAGTCTATGCTGTGAAAGTCGTCTACAATGAAGGCCAATCTGTCTAAGCCCCTTAGAGATTCTTGAGCTTAAGATTGCCCTAAGTTTGGTCGCATACAGAGTCTATGCTGTGAAAGTCGTCTACAACGAAGGCCAATCTGCCTAAGCCCTTAAGAGATTCTTGAGCTTGAGATTGCCCTAAGTTTGGTCGCATACAGAGTCTATGCTGTGAAAGTCGTCTACAATGAAGGCCAATCTGTCTAAGCCCCTTAGAGTTTCTTGAGCTTGAGATTGCTCTAAGTTTGGTCGCGTACAGAGTCTTGGTCTTTAAAACTATCTTGGTTCCAGGTTAGACTTTAAGGGGAGCAAATTCACTTGCAAGAGCAGCTCTAGAAGAGCAACTACGGCCGACAGACTGACCGTCTAACGAAAACGGATGTTTGAAACTTAAAACCCAACGAACGACGATTCAGAGGAAATTTCCTCTGCTTCTGTCCTTCTGTCTGGCACCGTAGGTGATGGATCTTTGATATTCAACTGGTGAAAGCTGATTTCAAACCGTAATCCCTAAAGGCAATTTGCCAGCTATATTCAAAGCAAGGTTCAAAGGTGGGGCATCTCTCTGGTAGTACCAGGGAACAGAAGTTACGCCTAAGTACGCCAGTGGCTGCAGTACCTTGACATTTCAACCCTCTAACCCTCTGATGGTGGGACACACCATCCATATACTTATATTTTTCACTTGCGCTCGTTAAATGTTTGCCACGATTGAAAAGACCCTTAGCGGAGATGATGTCCCAGGCTTAGATTCACAGAGTTGGTTCACAGGCCGTTTAGTTGTCTTCAAAAGGGGAATAAATTTAGTAAATTCTTCGCCAAACAACTTTTAAGCAACTCTGGGAATCTAATCCTACTCATATGCGACATCAGCGCCTGCAAGAATTCACAGGGCAGCTTCCACACAAGCTGATTCGACAGACAGCTGATTTTGCTAACAAGCACGCAGGCTATTTCCCATCATAAATCCTGAGCCATAAAGCAGAAGTAGCCTCACAACTTCCAACGCAGGTATAGCTTCACTCGCTTAACAATGGGCAAAGAAAAAAAAAATTAAGCAAGGCAGCACTCTCTGGCCCAAGGTTTTGTATGAGAACTTTCTCCCGTCACAATTGTACACAAAATTGCATCGAAATTGTAAAAGAATTCCCCGTCACATTGTCACGAGGAAACGAGTGTCCTTTCCTCATTGAGTCGCCTGAACGTGCGTCGTGCCGTTTCGTTTGTTTTTACGTCAATTATCAGACCATAAACTGTATTCAAAGGACTTTGTATGAGGGTGGCCGCTGTGCCGTGAGCTCATTGTCACCCCATGAAACAAAACAAACACACCGGGGGTAATAAAAAAAAAAAAACAAAAAAACATGCCATATACCGCCATCTTCCTGATGGCAATAAATCACTCACTGCTGGCAGTTCAATTCTTTTCTTCTTCTTCCTGTCGACTTTTTGATGTACGCTACGCATTTCTTGTTATATTGCGTAAAGGCAGGGGTGACATGCTTCTTGCGTTATCACATCCTCCTCTATGTACATATAGTTGGCCAAATTGAGGGACTCAACACAGTCAGTTGTTTTGTGTTGGAGGAGGTTTTCATTTTTATATACACAGCTGATTTCACTGTTCCCATTCCGGGTTTTCCATCAAAGCCCCATCAGGACTCGCAGGGATTTTGTGTTTTATTTCTGCGCGAGATAAGTTATGGTTATGGTTACAGGCGGAGGTCCTTGTATATATTATGCTTTGTGATGTTCGTAAATTATGTTTATGTCATGTACGACTGTGTACCGGTGATGGGCGAGTGGATCGAAATCGTTTTGAAGGGACGAGACGCGGTAGATAATCGCATGAGTCATAGTTAATCTCTTCACTCGAGGACAGCTATTTTATTTCATTTTGTTTATCAAACATTTCTGTTGTGACAAATCTGGGTTGAGTTTTGATTTTATGTCCAATGATCCGTCATTCACATCGTACCACTAGTGAGTCACTAAACCACTTGACTAACTTACTTCGAACTACACCCCGAATGTGATTTTAGCGGTATGACTTGGACCCAGTTACACGGATCAAAATTGAGTTTCATACGCACCAATTGTGTTAATTGTGAGTCGCCGCTCACCAGTCAACCAGGAGTTTTGTTGCGTGACTATTAGTTGTCGATTGTGGTATAAAAAACTGACCGAACTCTCTTTGAATACGCTCCCGGTGACTCACCAAATTATTTCTCACTATATCCGAAGGACTAAAGCCAACACAGCCTCTTCGGTATTAACACAAGCTCACAGATAGATACATCTGCATTTTGTGGATTTCGTTAGTTTTTTTTCAACAGGCGGCGGCCATATTGAAAAAGACAGCGAGCAATGTGACCTACGATCTGATGTTGCTTCGCCACTGTCAGCACAAAACTTTCTTGAATCAGTCGGAAATTTGACGTTTTTATCAAACGGAAGTCAAAAATCGACCGCAAGTCAAGTCTGGAAAGATTTTCAACCACTGAACGATCTTTAAATTGAACCTATTGTGCCTCTGTGCAGAGGTTAAACTTAAGCCCGGCAATAGGACTGTCTGTCGGTCTGGCATTCCATACCTAAAAATTAGTCAGGTTTTCACGACTGTTCAGGGTTGGCAGGCGGCTCATTTTTATTGATCAATAGGTCAAGAAGAGACTGCCTATAAGCAAGACAAGGCTGTATATTGTACAACTTTTAGAAAGGCTGTTGAAGCAATGAATTTTAGCGCTGACGTCCATCGACAAAATAAAACATAAGAAGGGCACACTAACAAAACAATAAAAAGGCGCCACAATATTACAGGTGTATAGATGCTTCCAAGAGAAGGCGTTTAAAACCTCCCATGAGGTTCAGAAAAGTAGCTGCATTGTAAGAAAAATCATCGCTTTCACTTCAAATTGTAATATCAAGAATTTTATACTTTGCCCCAAACAATTTTCGTACTTAAAAATTAACCCAAGTACTTAAAATTCTTAATTTATAGAATGCAAGTGTAAGTCGTGATGCAATAAAAATAAAGATAAAATATATATTTCAATATATTCCTATATTGAAAGGGGCTTCAACATAAATGGGTTTATTTGATCTTTTGCAAACTTTTGAAGAACTGTTTACTTTTTGTTGCAGGTAGGCAAGCATCTAAAATTTTTACAGAGGTATATGCAACACTTCGGGTCAAGTGCTAAGCTGTGAAAGTCGTCTACAAGGAATAAAGATAAAAAAAAATGTCAAAATTTGAAGAATGTAAACTGTTGTCTGAAGAACGAATTGTTAAAAAATCTCAACAGTTTAAATCGTGTGGCCAAAGACGCAAATATTTAAAATTTTAAGAGAGAAAATTCTTGGTGCAAGAATAATAAACTTTTACAGATATAAATTGTTGACACAACAACAAATTGTCAACAAACTGTTGGTAAGTCAGAATAAAATTGTTGGTTAAAATATTTAAATTGTCAGATTTCCAAAAACTTAAATTGTTCGTTATCAACTTAGATACTTTAAAAATAATAGTTCTAAAAATAAATCTATTTGAAAAACATTTTTGTTAAATAAGACTTGAAAATATAGATATATAAACGTTATGACAGAAATTAAATGTAAGCATTATAATGCAGCGGCAAAACTAAATGTCCAAAAGTTTTGTTTAAAAGGTAAACCATATACGGTTAACACTTAGACATTTTTATAAATTTTGTCAAAACCAACATTTGTATGGCTTAATTTAAACCTATCTTGAAAACATCCCATTGTTTGGGTATTCGAAGAACTATCCCTTCTCCAGGCAAAAATGAACGCAAATATTGGAAATACATATTTAAGAGCAACGAAGAATAAACAAGTAAAAGTGTTATCATCGGCCTGGCCGATGCTTTGATACCCTCCACTGCATACAAGTCATGCAAAATTGGTTTTGTATGGGAGCTACATTTCACCAAATTTTACTTGCCTAGGTCGATTTTTTTTCGACGGAATTCTTCCTTTAAAAAAAAAAAATTATTTTCCGAAACCAAAAAAAAATATTCAACATTTTCAATACTGAGTTTTCAAAGTTGACAAAATGTACAGTGTGGCGCACGAATTGTGCTACAATAAGAAATTCAAATAACTTTTTTTTTAATCGATGTATTTCATTTATTTTTTTTTATTGGTTAGAAAATTAAATTTTATTTTAAATAGTTAGTTGTTTTTAAAGATTATAGATCGCAAATGACCTCCACGCTCTCCCACGCATATGCGGCACATGATCAAAAAACTATTCATTGCGGCCTGAAGAGTTGAAGTTGGGATCGCCTCAATTATTGTCGTTATGGACTGCTTTAATTCAGTTAAATTCCTGGGCTTCGTTTTATGCACCTCTTGCTTGGCATAACCCCATAAAAAGAAGTCTGGTGCAGTCAGGTCAGGTGACCTTGGGGGCCAGCGAAGAGTGGAGTTTCTAGAAATTAATTTGTTTGCGAATTTTTTGTTCAGCTCCGCCATAACTGGTCTGGCTATATGTGCAGTTGCTCCATCTTGCTGAAACCAAACGCTGTTGAATGGTATACGTCTTCGGCGCAGTTCTGGGTAAAAAAACTCCTTCAACATCTTTAAATAACGGTCCCCATTGACAGTAACGGTTACACCGTTTTCTTCAAAGAAGTACGGCCCGACAATACACCTTGATGAAACTGCGCACCACACAGTGACTCGTTCTGGGTGCAGTTCCGTCTCATGGAGCATTTCTGGATTAGACTCTTTCCATATACGGCAATTTTGCTTGTTTACATTGCCGTTAAGATCAAAATGGGCCTGATCAGACATGAACAAACAATTGATCAATGTGTTGTCTTCTTCGGCCATTGATATCATTTTTTGGCAAAATTCCAGGCGAACAGGCAAATCCTGAGGGTTTAACTTGCTAGTAATTTGGACTTTGTACGGAAACAAGTTTAAATCGTCATGAAGTATCCGTTGTAATGACCGTCTACTAACTCCAATTTGCCCCGATAAGTTTCGGGTCGAAACGCTCGGATTGGCCTGTATTGCAGATGCTACTGCTGCGATTGTATCCTGAACCCGAACATTGGCATCTCGATGGTACGGCCTTCGTGCGATGCTTCCAGATTCGGCAAACATGTTTACAAACCTCATAATGGTCCATCTACTCGGGGGATTACCGCCAAACTCCCGCCTAAATTCCCTTTGGACGGAAATGACGGACTGCAAAGTATGGTACCGTTGCACTATCCAAATTCTTTTCTCCGTATCCCAACATCCATTTTTATAAATCTAAATAGTAACCTACAAAATAAAACAAAAAATAAGCCGATTACTCACACAGAAAAAAAGTTATTACGTTTTATTTTTGTAGCACGATTCGTGCGCCACCCTGTGCTTAATTTGAAGAGAAGTTGGTGGGTTGGCATGCAACGTTTCAGAAGAAAGCTATTGTGATACCATGGAAAGTGTTTTGTCAATCTGCCAGCATGGTATTATGTCACACTAAAGAAATTTGACTTTTGGTGGCACATACAGTTCGGGGTGGACCACGGCCTCAACCAACTAGCCCCTCGGTCCCTCGCTAGCTGCCTTCAGTTACGCACACCTAGGTGGTTCTCCAATTGTGTGCGCCACATAAGGTGGGGTCTTCCTCTGCTGCGTTGTCCCGCAGGGGATGGATTCGAGGACTCGTCGGGCTGGTGCGTTGTTGGCCAAACGCTCCACATGTCCCAGCTATCTCAGCCGTTTTATTTTTAGCTTTTTGACTAGGTCAGCGTCGCTGTATAGCCCGTACAGTTCGTCGTTGAATCTTCTCCTCCACACTCCATCGTCACCAACTGGACCGAATATCACTCGAAGCATCTTTCTCTCAAAGCAACCCAGACGGTTGTCATACGCTTTTGACAGGGTAAATGCTTCTGCACCATAGAGCAGGATCGGGATGATTAAGGTCTTGTATAATATCTCCTTGGTTCTATGAGGGAGTGCTTTACTTCTTAGATGCCTTCGTAGCCCGAAGAAACAGCGATTAGCAAGAGTGATTCTTCGCTTGGTCTCTGCGCCGATGTCATTTTGTGAAGTGATAGTGGAGCCCAGGTAGACAAAGCCTTTAACTACTTCGAAGTTGAATCCGTCGATTGTGATGTTTTGTCCGAGTCGCCAATGTTGAGAGTCCTTTCTCGTTGACAGCATAAACTTCGTTTTTTCCGCCAGACCCATCTTCGCCGCCTCCGTTTCGATGCATGCAAATGCGCCACTGACAGCTAGCCGCGTTCTCCCAATAATGTCAATACTACCAGCGTAGGCAAGTAGGTGAACGGACTTTTGAAAAATTATACCTCTGGAGTTGGCTTGTGAGTTTCGTACAATTGCTTCAAGAACGATGTTAAAAAAAGTTCATGATAGCGCGTCGCCTTGTCTCAAACCTTTTTCGACATCAAATGGCTCGGGTGGTGTTCTTGCCGACTTTGACGAAGCAGCGAAATTTCTCTAAAGAAACACCGTATAGGGATTTGATCCTATCCGCCGTCAACTCTCTTTTATTGAAGACGTTTTCAATTTCAGGCGAATTGATAATTTTAAGCAGGTTCCTGGGAAGCTATGCGACACTCTTCCAATGATTTTAGCCCATCGCAGGATGATCCCCAACGTGCAAACATTTCAAGGTTGGCACCATCAATATGATTTATCAACACTTGTTCAGTTTCAGGTTGACCTATATCTCAAATTTAATTTAAAATTCAATTTTTAACCCTAGAAGGTTAATGTTGCTGACTACCCCCAATAAGCTAAACATTCGTCGATTCTGTACTAAAATATGTTTTTTTTTAAGCTTTGTTTAATATATATGGTTCTATTTTTTTTTCTGAAACATTAATATTGTATTCCCAAATAAAAAACTTGATTTTACTGAGTATGTTCTTAATTTTTTTATTATTTAGCAGGATTTAAAAAAACACAGCATTTTACAGTCAAAAATTAGCATGTCTTCACAATATTTAAAAAAAAAAACTCAAAAAAACATTTCTCCCTTTGGAATATAAAATTAATAATAACAGGAACTAATTTTTCTTTGCGCAAGATCCGCAAAAGTCAAATCTTTGTTGACCACAAATTCCAATATTGCATTTAAAAAAATAAATAAAAATAGAAATACTGTTTTTACCTGCCAGACACAACGGTCTTTCGCAAGAGCGCATCGGTGACTGAGTTAATTGATGAGCATAAGGTACTTGAAAAGAGACAGCAAAATTAAAAATGCGACGAACATTTCTAGGGTTAATATTTTGCTGTCTTTAACATGAAATGTTCTTAACGCGATCGCGATTCATAAGACAGTGATGATTGCATTGCATCTTGTACAGATTTACAGTTACTTTTTTATGAATAAATTGTTGTGTCAAGAACTAGTTGTTGAAAACGTAACATTTATTTAAATCTGCAGAATACATTTTTAAAGAAACAGTTCTTGCTAAGAAATAACGCAATTTTGCTCTTGGCTTAAGAAATATGTTGTTCAATCATACAAATAGTTAACGTTTTTCATTGTTATGGCGAGTTTTTATTAATTCTTGATAATAAATTTTAACTGAAGAAGGAATTGTTGAGTCAACAATTTGATTTATTATTTTGCCTCGAGAAATATTTAACACAACAATTTTCTTGTTGGGCTGATAATTTTTCGTTTTTGGAATTGTTTAAGAATTTTCAAATTGTTTTTATAAGAATTTTATTTTTAAACTATTAATTTGATTTAAAAAAAAAATCAATAATGAACTTCTTTTTTGAGCCAACCAATTTTCACAATCCAACAAGAACTAAACATTTTTCGGGTAACAAGGTTTTTTTTCTGAGCGTTGCCAACTTAAACGTGGGAAAAGCTTTGAATGGCGCAAGCCTGTTTCTTACATTCAGTTTAGTATCACTACCTAAGCATAGAAGCTTCGCTGGACGCGGAAGAATGCTACCTCAAGGAAAGCAAAATTGAACCGGGAAAGAGCGACAGCGGAAGCCAAAGTGATTCAGAATCAGGTTGCGTTGGCGGGAAAGTCTCTCTTAGGGCGCTCTCAAGTGTCATATTTCGAGAAATAATTCTGTGAAGTTCCTCGAAAAGTCTGCCATCTAAACCGCAACGACTCGTCTTCTGTGCGACAGTTTTTTGTTTTAACATTTTCTATTGCTGGAGGGTTTTATGTACACCAAAATGTGCACATCACAAGAGAAAGCGTTGACAGTAGGGATAGCGATCAATGACAGAAGTGTCAAAAGCCACACCTCTTTGTGTCCACATTTATTTCACATACCTATACCCCCGCATATTTCAGTACAGAAAAATTTGTCATTGCTGTTATCTTGAAGGCCCATAATAAGGAGCGACATCAACCGACAAAGAGAAGCGCAGTAATTCAGGATATTCGCCAAACATCCTCTCGTCGAAAACACTCTTCGGTGGGTATATATCAAATTTAATCCCTTTCGTAAATAATTTTCGTAATACAAATAAATTTCAACAAACAAAACCACCACCAGCCGAAGGAGACATTAATCCCCTTTCACATTTTCACATAAGCAAATCATAACTTGCTCGGTCCCGTTTCTCATCATCCTAATTTTGTTTTTTTTTTGTTGAATTCTAATCTCCTCATGAATATTCCGTTTCGTTTAATAAAATACAAATAGAGCAAAGACACAGCCGCACACAAATGAGAAGCCTCGCAAAAATGTTGAAAAGGAAAAAAATAAGGACGAACCGAAGAGGAAGAAAAATTAAATAAATTACTTTCACCCGCGCGAAAGGAAGAAATTGAACTCTTCAACGCCGCCGCCTGGGAGAACAAGAGAAAAAGGTCACGCGCACTCTGCCAAGTGGCCGCATGGTGTAAGAGGAGACTTCTGTAGAAGGGACTGCGCTGTATAGAGGAGGCTGGTGTAAAATGTTGACGGCACAGCGATTACACTGTCAAGGATGACGCTGACGACGACGGCGAGAGGACAAATGCGGGTGATGGAAAGGTCACCGAACAACCCTCGTCTGCCGCCATCACCCACGCCCAGCGGCGAAAGCAATTAAGAAAGCACCAAAGCACATACAATTCTCGCTCTATACAACCAGCAGTTCGTCCTCTTCATATGCGCGTCGTCCATCCATCGTGCGATGTCCTTTTCAAGGAAGAAAACCGTTGTTATCATCATCGTCATCATCATCATCGCCACCATGATGAAATGGAGAACAAACGAACAGGAGAAGAAGAAGAAAAACAAAAAACCACCCCCCTATATATACACATAAACAGGCGCTACGGCACAAAAAGGAATCCACCCCTTCCGGGCATTTGGTGATGTGCCATCAGATCACAATTAAAAGAATTACTAAATGTTTGTTCGTCGTTGTCCTTTTTTTCTGCTGCTGCTGAATTTTCAGAATGTTGCTGACGACCCAAGGGAGTTGAAGTGTCTTTTTGGGCACAAAAAAAAAAAAAAAAAAAAACAAGGAAAAAAGGACATCCACACAGACCCAGGAGGGTTTAAATGTGTTCACATCATAGTAGATATATTTACGGGCAGAGTAGAGAGACTTACGTGTACCTAATCTAATGATTTATATTTAGGTCGCCAGCCATTCATTACGCTTCATAATGAGTGATTTATGCGTGCTCATGGACACGGAGCAAAATTATCATAGGAATTGTTAAATGGGAATGACATCAAGTTTTACTGGCTGCCGGATCTGGCTGTGTCACTGTGTTTGTGTTGATGGATGATAAAAATGTGCGCCCTTTAGAGAAATTAAAAGTGAAACGAGCACATGGAGATGGACGTGGACCACAGGAAACTAAGCGCGCTTTTTATTGAGTGGATTTGAAATCCACCAAGACCACAATTGCGCATCTATCCAAAGGACGAATGAAGGTCTTCCATCATGACAAGGCAAACTTTGATGGACATAAACTTGGAGTAGTAGATCGAGCAACAAATTTTTACGGTCCAGGCTATAGATTTTGCGAACTCACAGTGTCGAAATTTTCCACATAAATTTACCCATTGTGACCTACAGAATATTTTGTCTGAAGGTTTAAGATTTTACGAACTCACAGTTGGGAAATTTTCCACATAAATTTACCCATTGTGACCTACAAAATATTTTGTCTGAAGGTTTAAGATTTTACGAACTCACAGTGGCGAAATTTTCCACATAAATTTACCCATTGTGACCTACAGAATATTTTGTCTGAAGGTTTTAGATTTTACGAACTCACAGTGGCGAAATTTTCCACATAAATTTACCCATTGTGACCTACAGAATATTTTGTCAGAAGGTTTAAGATTTTACGAACTCACAGTGGCGAAATTTTCCACATAAATTTACCCATTGTGACCTACAAAATATTTAGCTTAAAGGTTAAAAGAGGTTATTAGCAAGGCCCACAGTCTCTCAGTTCAAGAGGATTGAAGATTCTCGCAACCGAAATAGCTTTTAAAAAGACTGGCAACTGGCTTCAAGATTGAAACAGCGAAGGAAAGCTGGTTGCAGGAGAGCAAAACGTGTTAGAGTAGCACTTCCAGCAGCTGCTAAATGAACATCAGGTAGGGACAGTTACAGAGGGCAAGAAGACTCCATTTTAGTAAAGAAAAAATCCCCATCCCATTGTAAAGAGGTTGGCGTATATCTATTTAAAATCCAACAAGAAGCCCCGCGGCTTTTGATGCCAGACTCTTAGGCATAGTTGAGGCGTTCATCTACCTAGCTCTTCTGTTGAAGATCCCGCGAGGAATTACACCAAAAAATCACTGGTTTCGAAACTACTCCTAAACGCTGTACAGAACCCCGTACTCTGCCACTGCCAGTTATACTCTAAGACAAAGATTGCACGATGAAAACCCAGACAGGAAGAGAGCTAACATTGGGTTCCTTTGAAGTGATATTTGGTTTGGTCCCGCATGTAATGGCGGCTTATCTAGAGAAGTTAAGACCGCGAGCAGCTTGAACTCTGAAAATAACGTTGTGTGCCAAAAAACAGGACTAGAAAGACTGAACATCTGTACCTATTAAAGACCAAGCCATTGCGGACGCCAGAGCGTTTTATCTGGGGGACGGGACTCCAAACAGCCAAAAACACGTCGATTACACCACGGAGACTATAGTTCCCCAGTCACCTTCAAATTTCAGCCCTCAGGTTTGGGGCGACTAGAAAGACCGAACATCTGTATCAAAGACCAATCATCAGTAGCGCTATCTCCTAAATTAGATGAAGTCAAATGGTTACTAGCAAATTTTGAAGTTAGCCCATTTGCGTTTTCTAGGTCTGTGCAAAATGTTGTGATTGAATCTTTGAAGAAAGTGAGTTGTCTGTTTCTATTTTTACCACTTTTACAATGTTCCAAACGGGGTTTTGAATTTTTTTCAAGAGAATTTAGTTTTGCATTCCACTCATGGTTTCGATGTTTAAAAATACGCTTGGATATCAATTGGTTCAGATAGGAGACTTGATATTTGAAAGCCGGCTGACGATAAGTTGCAGGAAGGCAGATTGACCGGACGCACTTTTCTTGGAATTTTCGCTTTTGTCAGCGTCTAAAATTTGTCCTGGAAAAAGCGCTACAATGGAATCAATGTCTGCTATGTTATATCATTCAAGTTATTTGGAATGTTTTGAAGCCTATTAGTCAATTCAGACCGAGAACGTTTTCAGTTGGCATTTCTTGGGCCTTGCATATATTGGTCTCTTCCTACCCCTGACCTTAGACAGGGATCGAGTTACATTCACAGAATTTCAACGAATTTACACCTGAAAAGAAAACAATTTCTCGAAAATATTGACAAATGAACACGGTTCGGTTCCCGGTGACGCAAGGTATCAGTAAAACACACAGTAATAGCTGACAAGAGACTTATTCCTCTGAAGTTGGCGCAGTTTAAAGTATTTGTGGACGGAACACACGAGGCGAGCAGGTTTCATTCGTCGCATTTGCAAATGAGTTGGTGAATTCGAACAACGACTTTTGCGCGGGCTATAAAGGCAAAATGAATGCCCTGCCCAAGTCCACTGGTGCCGCCCTTAAAGACATTATTTAAGCAGCCTTGAATTTGTATACCTAGCAATTGGCATTTTGCGCTGATAGTGACATTTTGACTGACAGCAGGTTGTTGCGACGGATCTGACAACGTCAGAAGAAAAAAAAAATGGCAACCTGTCAAGCGTGCGCCACGTATTTGATTTCTTTCCCTTTTTCAGAATTTCAACTGAGAATATTATAGTAAATTATAGATTACATATAATTTAGTATTAAATAAACATCATTGCAGGATTTTTTTAACAAATAAAATTTGAATTGTGGTAGGTACCTAATTTGCTGCGGAAAATTCGAGATCTCTTTTCAATGTTGGCAAACTCCACAGCTTGACAGTCTGCTGAAGTGTCCCTATCAAACCGTCAGCAACGACTGTGATTCTCTAAACGAAGCTAATCATCACTGAAATCACTTGATTAAAATCAATTCCATCTGAACAATAGCCGAGTCAATTATACCTACATAGGCGAACGGGAATGAACATCTCTCTCACTTGACGCTGAGCGCGTTCATCCCTCCTTGGCGTGGTATTGCATTTCAAATTGATTAAAACTTTCTTTCGGTTTCTGTTCTTTTCCCCATCAAAATCAACCACAAAACCAAGCTACATGCGATTCAAATATACAGCTTACCGTTGCTTGGAATTGGTAGGGGTACCTACTTCTCCTGTTCCTTCAATTTCAAAGCCAGAGAGCTCTTTCCCAATCAGTCCAATTCGATTGAATTGATCGCTCGCTATGCTACAATACAAAGTGTCTGCGCATTTTCTTGAGTGGATTCCGAAGTATTCCGAAGTAATCATAATTTATGACTCATCCAACCATAAATTTGAAACATGAACAAAAACCAGAACCCGTCACAGTCACAGCCGAAGCGTTTGAGAGGCGACACCATTCCATGAGTGTCTGTGTGTGTGTGTTTTTTCCCCTACATTTTGATAGATGACTGACATAATTTATTGTCAATTGATTTTTATGACAGAGAACACATTATGGCACATCGCCATTTTGAAATATACAAAAACCTAGCCCGCAACCCGGAGGGGGTGAATCTAATTTAAATTTGAAACAACTCGTGCTCAGACACCCCCTTACACCCGGCGCCATTATTCAGGGCCAAAGTAATTAAGAAGGGTTGCGCCACAGCCGCCTGTATATACCTACCTACTGTCGCTTGGAAAATCTCCCAATGGCAATTCAATCAATCAAAAGTACTGACATCCATTGCCATTTTGTGCTCCCTTTTCTTGAAATGTTTCTCTCGTTTTTCTTCTTTTTTGCTTTTCTTCTTCTGTCGTTTTTGGAAAATTATACGCGCTGAGGGTTGTTGTTAGTTGTTAGTTGTACACTGTATATATATATTTCTGAGGGTGAATTTCCCGCTGAGGGACTTATAAATATTTTTTAATTGCCCTACGCACACAAACAAAACGAGTTCACCATCAAAATGTTGCGAGGAAGAAGTAGAAAAGTGGAAAACTTTGCTGCGGATTTTGATTATAAATTTTGTACTTTTCATTCTTTATTTTGGAGAAGAAGACGGTTGCCATTAAGCAGCTTCGGCACAGGGGCGGATTTTGTGTTAGCTCGAAAATTGTTACAGGAACTGGATATTTCGCGTTGGACTATTTTATTCTGAGGTCTTAAAATGTTCGCATTTTGTTCTTCCGCGTGGATTTTAGCGAATGCCAATTCTTTCATCCTCATACAAACAACCTACATACCTATCACTTGCGATTCGTAATTGAACTCGCTGGGGAATGAAATAAAGGTCTGTCAAAATGTTCGCAATTTGATCTTCCGCGTGGATTTTAGCGAATGCCAATTCTTTCATCCTCCATACTAACAACACACCCATCACTTGCGATTCGTAATTGAACTCGCTGGGTAATGAAATAAAGGTCTGTCAAAATGTTTGCATTTTTTTCTTTCGCGTGGATTTTAGCGAATGCCAATTCTTTCATCCTCATACTAACAACCTACATACCTATCACTTGCGATTCAGAATTGAACTCGCCTGGGAACGAAATAAAGGTCTGTCAAAATGTTCGCATTATGTTCTTTCACGTGGATTTTAGCGGAGGGGCGCTCTCATCGCCTTGTCGAACACGAAAAGAAAGCTCCGCACGTTAGAATAACCCTCTGAAATGTCAGCCACCCCACTCATATTCATTTCATCCACTTATACACTGCGAATTGCCCCAATTTACAATAAATTCGAGCGCCAAAAAACACACACACACACACAGCCAGCCAGCTAAATGCTGTAAGAGTAGCCGGAGACAGAGAAAAGGTCCTTAAGCCGCGCGCATTTGCCTTTCTATCAAAAAACATTCAGCTGAGTGATTGCGGAGCGGCACAATGAGTCTCAAAAATTCCCTCTCCCCGGTCTTGGTGCGGCTAAAGGTTTCTAGAGGGTAGGGTAAGATACTGATAAACTGCCTAACCAGAAGAAGCCCATCGAGTTGTTTCTTTTTTGGTATTCGCCTGTCTGTGTGTCTATTTGGCAAAAGATTTGCAAATGAAAAATACACTCGCATCCGAACTCACCCCCAAGACCGTGCCGCTTGGTTTTTGTTTAATTTTCCACGGCAAGGAATGAGGAATGAGGGTAAAGGACGACGACGATGGTGTGTATATAATGAGTGATACTCTGTGTATCCTGGAGCTGTAGGGTGCAATAATTCAAGAAAATAATGGCCGTTAATTTTCATAGTCTTCCCCGGTGTAGCAGCGGGTGTAAGTGCGGCTAAAAATCGGATCCCAGTATACATTTGAACCGGTCAGAGGGGGTCGTCCTTGTCGTCGTTGTTTTCTTTTCCCCATATAGCCATTGTGTAATTGAAGCTACCCGTCTTGGAGGGGTTGGGGTCGCGATGGAAATGAAATATCTCAGTGAGGCTGATGGAATAAAAGTGCAGGAAGTCAAGTGACAAAGATTTGTGAGTCCTTGGGGTTAGGGAGAGGTGCGGTATATATACAGACACCTAAACTGGAATGACTTTTGCTTCCACCTTAAATATATTATTATGATGAAAATGGAAATTGATGTGGATAATTAAAAGGAATAAATGACTCGAAACGGGCTCAACACAACACAACACAACACATACATCTGTGCGTGAAGTAGCGCAATAGCAAATTGCGAGATTACTTATGGAAGAGGATGAATGTGCGCGGCCAAGTGATCAGTTGCAGGAAAAACCGATGACAGCACGTCATCCTGTAGCGAAACAAATTTCGCTTACAAGGACACTTCGTTTCCTATAAATTAAGTGAAATGTCGAAGCACAAGTTATGTAATCAAAAGGCGTCTCTTTCTGCTTACGCGGCAGTCAAATCCAGATCCAAATATTCTCCAATTAATTTATTGTTTACACACATATACACATGTAAAGTGTGTATATCCCTATTAGGAAACAAAAAGAAAGACACACCACAAACAATCATTGATCAAAGTCTTAGCTGGGAATTTCTGACAGATTTATTGATATAATAATCTATCTGGTGGAGTAGGTATCTATGGGTGTGCAGCAGCAGCGCGGTATTTCCAGTTATGAAACTTCTTATTTCTATAAATGCCGGCCGTATAGCTTGGATTTTATGATAATTTCGTTGATTTACCCTCGTCCTTTATGCTGTTGCCGCTGTTGCCGCCGATGAAGAAAACTGATGGAAAATCCAATGAGGAAAATCGACAGAGATGTTTATTTATCGAATCAAAAAAAGAAGAAGACGAAAACGACGACCAAGACGGACGCCATAATCTCTCACAGAAAATCAACGATAGGTAGATTGGATTGGATTGGATTGGATGTATATCACTATGCGGGACCGAGGGCCTGCTGCTTTTGAAGCATATCGAATGGAATCTGAGTTATTGATACGACTCGGCGGAGAGTGGTATTTAGAGATCCGAGAGGTGGATGTGTAACAAGAGCGCGCAGACGAAATTTGTTGCGGTCGATGTTGGGAAGAAAAATGGAAACCAATCTGTAAATACCTACTGTAACAGGAAGCTGCTGAAGACCGACGAAAATTGTGGAGATAATTGAGATTATGTTGTCCCTTCAAAGTTGGTGGCAGCAGGTGGTGATGGGTAAAGCGATGGGAATCGAGAACAAATTTTAGTTTTAGCAATAGTAGTGCTGGCAAGGATCCAGCTGATAATTGGTCAAGAATTTTGCTTTAAAGAATTAAGACACATCCACGAAAATGGTTTTAAAGCCAAGCTATCGTGGATTCCAGAGCCCTTGGTCTGGATGGCTGGAGGAAGCGTGCTCGAAGAGGATGGGAGGCTGCAGTGTCGTTAAGTAAGTAAGTAACGAATAAGAACCATATTCGTTACTTACTTACTTAACCAGGCAGAAGTGCGTCCGATAAGCTCTGGCAGGAGAAAGAGTTATTTATGCCCGAAATATTTGCATTAAATGGCGACTTTATGGGTGAAGCTTGAATCTGTGGACCCTTAACACCAAAGGTCAAGTCTCCTTCAATTTAAGCACCGAAATATTGGCATTAAATGGCGACTTTATGGGTGAAGCTTGAATCTGTGGACCCATAACATCAAAGGTCAAGTCTTCTTCAATTTAAGCACCGAAATATTGGCATTAAATGGCGACTTTATGGGTGAAGCTTGAATCTATGGACCCTTAACATCAAAGGTCAAGTCTCCTTCAATTTAAGCACCGAAATATTGGCATTAAATGGCGACTTTATGGGTGAAGCTTGAATCTATGGACCCTTAACATCAAAGGTCAAGTCTCCTTCAATTTAAGCACCGAAATATTGGCATTAAATGGCGACTTTATGGGTGAAGCTTGAATCTGTGGACCCATAACATCAAAGGTCAAGTCTTCTTCAATTTAAGCACCGAAATATTGGCATTAAATGGCGACTTTATGGGTGAAGCTTGAATCTGTGGACCCTTAACACCAAAGGTCAAGTCTCCTTCAATTTAAGCACCGAAATATTGGCATTAAATGGCGACTTTATGGGTGAAGCTTGAATCTGTGGACCCATAACATCAAAGGTCAAGTCTTCTTCAATTTAAGCACCGAAATATTGGCATTAAATGGCGACTTTATGGGTGAAGCTTGAATCTATGGACCCTTAACATCAAAGGTCAAGTCTCCTTCAATTTAAGCACCGAAATATTGGCATTAAATGGCGACTTTATGGGTGAAGCTTGAATCTGTGGACCCATAACATCAAAGGTCAAGTCTGTTTCAATTTGAGCACTAATGTCGTTAATAAAATGTCCAAACATCGCCCTAGAATCCCGGTAGAGACCTCACCTCATTCACATATTCATACGGACAGCAGCACTAAGAGCTTTAAGACTCGGATTGACTCTAAATTAGCCTTGCACTGCCGTAGAACACTCTCCCAGATATATCCCATTGAAATGTATAGTAAAGTTCCTCTGGGATGAGTGTCTATAAATTTGAAGTATGTCACAGTAGCCTAAGAGAAGAAGGGGCTCTGCGAAGGACCACAACAATTTTGCTGTATCCCATCAAGCTCAGCGTATAGTCTGTAATTCGTTTGTCTATGTAGACAGTCGAACCTTCTACCAGAATCGCACGGGTCAAAAGCAACAACTCTATAACCGTCAGACCACACTGTAAACAGCGTATTTTGTACAGAGGTAAATACTGTGGTCACAACTTGCAACGACCCACTTTTTGCGAAAGATGTCGAGCTGTCATTCGTATTTTGTTTACAAGTGATTATAAGTTTCTGTCAAAAATTGACGAAAGTCAACTTAAATTATGACAAACGCCTAAAATGTGTCAATAATCATTACCTAGATATGTAAGCAATTGTTCTAGCTTAAGCTGGATTACGCTAAGAGAATCTCAAACTATGTCTTCGTATCAAAGTCATGTTTCCACTGTTTTAGTAAACATTTATCATTCATCTGTAGGTCTTTACGAAAACGGGATCTATGCTAACATTTGTATAACGTACCGATCGGCTTACTGTCAAACTTTCCCAAAATCTCCGTCGCTATCCGTCCAGACAGTAATTCTGAATTGTTTCGGCAAGAAGACTATTGACAAAATTGTCCGCTTACCTTGCAAACAGCATCAAAAGCTTGTTTCGGCATTCCTTTATAAATATAAAGCAGTAAGTGACAGCTGGGTGACAGCAAACACAAATTTTCAAAGTGAATAATTGTAATTATACTTCGATTAGTGCGGTTTGACAGTTTATGCTGACATTTGTAAATCCTACCGATAGGCCTGCTGTCAAATTTTCCCTAAATCTCCGACGCTTTTCGTCCATATTTACTGTCTGCCTTCAATGAATTGTTTTTGGCTTAAGCAACAAAAAGGTTATTGACAACATTTTGCGTTTGCCTTGCATCAAAAGCTTGTTTCGTCATTCCTTTGTAAATATATGACAGTAGGTATGATAGCTGGGTGACAGCAAACACAAATTTTAGTTTTACATAATTACTTCGAATAGTACTGTTTGACAGTCTATGGTGACATTTGTAAATCGTACCGATCGGCCTGCTGTCAAACTTTCCCTAAATCTACGTTCCCTTTCCGTCCATATTTACTGTCTGCCTTCAATGAATTGTTTTTTGCTTAGCCTAAGCAACAAAGAGATTATTGACAAACCTTTGTGTTTGACTTGCAAATAGCGTCAAAACTAGTACCGTCATACTTTCTTTTCAAATATATGACAGTAGGTGACAGCAAACACAAATTTACAACGTGAATAATCGTAATTACTTCTATTAGTGCGGTTTGACAGGCAGACACCGTGCTGATTAAGTGTCTAATTGATGCCAAAAAGTATAATAATAAATATTTTTAGTTTCGACTCTAAATTTAAGTAGTTTACAGTGGCTATATTTTCCATACAAATTTCGCAATTGTGAGCTTTCGGAAATTTAAAGTCGAGACCAAAATTTTGGTATTAGTTTGACGCATTGTCAATCCAATTCACGATGCTTAATAACCATCAAAATGGCGAAATTTTCCATACAAAATTGCATATTGTGACCTACAAAATATTAAGTGCAAAGTTTAAAAATGATTATTAGTAAGGCCCAATATTTTTCGTACTTTGTGAGTGATAGGTATTTAATGCAACACTACAATAACAAAACGTACTAGAATCTGCAAAATAAACTGTCAGTTCTTTGCGATTTTTTTGCCTCCTACTCTTTGTTGTAGCTTCTTATCTCAATTTCATTGATTGATCCAAATATGTACGTTTGAAATCTGATGTCGGATCTGATGCTGAACGAAAAATAAACAAGACTGCAGCCATTGCGCGTTCTCAGCTGTCAATCAACATTTCACCACAATTCGTACTAGTACCTACATAAAATCAAATCAAATCTCACCACTACCTCCATCTTTATCATGGAAAATGGAATATAGAAAACTGAACACCAAAGCAAAAGATGAAAGAGCACGAACATGAGCAAGAACAAGAATTCGAGCGAAAAGGTGGCAACAATCCACAACCGGGGAAGGCAAGGCAAGCAAAGCAAGCACCAAAGAGGAGAACAATTCGTTTAGCATGAGCTTGTGTTAGAGTGTGTGTGGGCTCTTTGTGCAATCTTGTGTGAGGGTTCGGTATAACCGTATAGTTAAGAAATCAATCATTTTGAGAAGAATCCGCATGGAGATGGACAGGTCGACTGCTGTGCTACTCACTGGCACCGCCCCTCCACACTGAGGTGGGATTGTACTTCGAATATAGTGTTTTGTTGGTGCTTTCCACGCGGTTGAGATTTACCTACGTGGGAAATTGCTGTTTGGAAATAATATAAAAGTGACAAAATGTAGAGTGCACGTACAGTGTCCGGCTTAAGGTGATTGTTGTTCGACTATTTTAATTATTTTACCTACTGTCATTGGCAGGTTTCTTTTTGTTGCCAATTAATATGTGAACGACCGAAGTGAGTGGAAATTGATTTTGGCACGAAAGAAAGTCAGGTTAGGGAACTGAAGTTCGTTGTAGGTATATATTTTATAGCAGTTTTTTCATAGCTTTAGGAGACCTACAGGTGAATTGAGCTAACTTTGAAGTACAAATTGGTTTGCATAAGAGGACAGATGACTTTGTTGCAATGCCACAGAACGTGTTTCATTTCATAACTCATTTTCATGATTTTCCAACTAGCAGCAAGCGATTTTGTTCCTTTTGCAGCCGATCATGTAGGCCTAGGCATATAACAAATAATTGCGGAAACCTGATAAGAAAAAAGCAAATACCTACCTTTTATTGAGTAGGTAATTTGGCATCACTGTTTTGAGATGGGTATGCTTTACCAAATGAAGGTGCAATCTGACTCCAGACTTTGGGACCTTAATAGGTATAATGAATAAAGAATTTTCGAAATAAGCGTTAAATTCTGTTCAGCAGTGGCTCGTCAATATCTACGATCTAATACACAAATTTAGGGTGAACCTACAAAGCAACTTACCAAACACATTCGACGAAAACCTACCAAGGGTAAAAATAAGTTTGCTAACAAAAAATGTGGCGCAGTTTCTGAACACTGGAAGAATACAAGTTAATAAGACAACTACTGCGCAACATCTTTTGATCTTCTGAGTTATGACAAAGATCAAAGTCAACAGCAGCTAGATTTTTTCGCCTTCCTTGGCGCAAATTGCATACGGAAATTCTCAGACCATTGTTTTCGAATTGAAGGACCTCCAAAATTGAAAACTTAGTAGGTTCAGGATAATTTTACTCATGCCTTATAGTGGGTGTCAAAATTTTAAAAACGATATTATCAAGACGACCATCGTCACATGTGTTGAGCCCACCGTCCACCGAACTGTACTCGAATTACAAAATTAGTTACCGACAAAGTGAATCAGTTCACAGCTTGTGGAGGTCTTACGTGAATAGACCTAAATTGCCCAACCCATTACAGATATTTATCGACAAGGACCTTGGCAATATTTGATCTTGTCATCAAATTAGATGTAGGTAGGTAGGTAGGTCACAATGGCTCGTTCTATGTGACATAAAAGAAAGAGTGGCTATTGTCAGTTTGACACATTTAACGTGCAATATCTATTCTCAAACCAGCTTCTAAAGAAAAACTATTATTCCCAACAATTTATTTTCATATTCACAATAACTACGAACAAAGAGTGTAATTTTTTTTTTTTTGTAAATTTCATTCAAAACAGAAAATAAATTTCCCTCGGTAACACTGTTCCACTTGGCAACTGACAAAAGACGAAGTACTAATTCCTTCTGCCCCCATCCCAACCGAATGCAATATGGCAAAAACAAAACAAAATTCAATGACAAGAAAAATGTGAGAAAAGGAAGAAAACAGCAAAATCCTCCTTCAAACTCTTCTATCATTTCTGATTATTAATTCCTATAGTATAGTAGCTCTCTGTTTGTCAGTCGTATTAACTGCTGTTGGTGCCCATCGTTTTGGAAATTCTTCCAACATCTCAAAGCGCTAGAGTGAGACAACAGCAGACAATGATTTATGCACCCATACAATAGCAGCAAATTTAATTAAAAGCAAAACAAAAAACACTATTTGACTGACAAGCAAATGCAGCAACACACTGATGGAGCTATTCCCCATCACGTCTGCCAAGCGAGACAGACCGAGATCGAGGTGTTAACGAATGTGATTTGACGTGACTATGTGTTTGTGTGCGAAAATGGCGCAGGTCGAGTGACATTTCCTTCAAAAGCCGAACAAAAATAAAACTAAACCACTACAGAGAAAAGAAGACTGGAACACTGAGGTTCACCCCTCTCAGTGAATGATTGATGGATTAATAATGTGAGTGAGAAAATAGAATGAGTTCGAAAAGAGCCAACACCAATTGAGTGCGAGAGAATCGCCTACATGTCGAAAGAGAAACTCAGCGAAAAACCAAGAAGAGCAACAGCTAAACAGCTGTTCGTGTTCTGCTGTCAGATTGTTTTTTTTTATTTAAGTACCGGCGGCAGTCAGAATTTGTTCTAAATCACCAATTAATTGCAATTGCTCGACTTGAAACATGGATTAAACAATTCATTGCGTTGCAATGTTCAACTATAAATACATTCGTTGATAGCACACAACTTACCCCGTGTTTAATTCACCAGTCAAAGTCAAACTGTTGCGCCTCGCGTTGAAAAGTCATGGAATTGTTTTTGTGCGAATATTACAAGTGGCACAGGCGAAATTATTATTCACATTTGTTGATGAACACAATAACTCACATAACATCACATATTTGCAACAATTTCCACTAGATTAACCACACAATTAAACAATTAAAAAAAAGTTCACTTGCAACAAACGCCAGTAGGTTAAAGAAACTTCTGCAACTGGTTTCAGGTTTGACGGAAGCTGTCATTTGGGTAATTGTGTTGGGAGAGCGAGAGAAATTATTTTTAAGAGATTGGGCATTGCTATTTTTTTTGCGAAGAATGGTAAACTAAACTGAAGAATTCGAATTTACTGTTCATTTGTTCAAGTTTGATGGGTTATTTGTTATAAAACAATTACAAAAAAATATTTATAAATGTAAATTATAGAATGACAGCAATTTTTGAATTGCTGTGAATATTTTTCTAAAGTTTTTCTAGATTCGAAATTAATGTTCGAATTTATTATCATTTGAGTTGGTGAGTGGAATCGGGAATAGTTGGAATTTCGAGTGAGATTTTTATTTCGCTTGGGAAGGGAAACAAATACTGGTTTTCAAACCAGAGGGGAGATTATTATTTGTTTTCCACTTTCCACATTAAAAGAAGAAAAAGAAGAACTCGAACTAATGATTCTTTTTCGAATGTGTAAAGAGCAAGTGTACATTTTTGATGAACTCAAAACACAACTGACGTGAGATGCGATTTGGGTAAACTCGGTATAGAGTTGATTGAAATTTGGTTTACACAGGGAAGGGTTGGTAGCATTTTTGTGTTAACACATGGATACTTAGACTATGTCTGCATTGGCTACCGTGCACTGTATTACGCGGCAGAATAGGTATAGACAAATGATAAGTTCCCATAGGTAGAAGCTGTCAAATTTTGCAACGATAAAAACGCAAATGTCGCGATTCGGACTGCTTTTCGTTGATTTAGACTGCGATGCGATACGAGAGTCCATTAATTTGTATTTCTTAAGAACGGTTGTCCTCGTTTAGACGCTTAAAAATGTGACACCTCTGAAATAGACAATTGAATTCTTTTTCTAAAAAGTTAAACGCTTGGGGATGTGGAACGTCAACAATTTCTAATTTGAATGTCAAATATATACAAATTTACGAAAATAGAAATGTAAACATAAGACAAGGCAGGGAAGTATTGAAATCTTAAAATAACGAAAATTGATTGGAATGAACAAGCAGTTTTGATCCTTTTGCTGCCGATCATGTAGGCCTAGGCACTTAACAAACAATTGCGTAAATCTGTTAAGAAAAAAGCGAATACCTTTTATTGTGTATGCAACTTGGCATCACTGTTTTGATGTCGCGATGCTTTAGCAATACAAGGTGCAATCTGGCTCAAGAAATCGGGTGATAAAATGATTTCTAAGGTGAAAATGGTGCGAATCTTAGCTAGCTGTACAAAGTTTATTTCGGATTTCACTAACAGAGGGCACTTAACTCAACACAATCAGTAGCAACATTTGATATGCTTACGTTTACCCAGTCACAGCGTCACCATGAATAGTGGCCTACGTTCGGTGTGTTCCTCGCCCACAAATGACGCGATTCCGACTTGGAATCCATGAAGTCCTCTTTGAGAAAATGGATTTTACAACTTTTTGCCGAAATAATAATAAGACGGCTGATCCTACACAGAATACCCAAATCGCCTGTAGCTTATAGAGAACTAAGTTCGAAGTAGAGCCGCTCCCCACTACTTTGCCTCACTCTAACCCCGTACACTTTTAAATCGCCACAGAGACGTTGATTGAAGTTTGTCCATTTACAGACATGCTCACCATGACGGCTAAGGCTTTGGCCGTCTCAAATACACATTCACCTAGCCGTGGACGACTTTTACAAATCTCTTTCAATTTGTATGCACATTTCCTAGAAATCAAGCTCTCCTCCCGAGACCTATCCGAAATAAATTGTCGAAATTCATCTCAATCAGGATGTGCATAGAGCGCTGCCGCAATTTAAGCCTCTCCAATCATTTTCCCAGCCGAGACGAACGACACACCATCATATACATGTGTCGGCGACGGCTGGGGCGGCTGCGTGTGTAGCAGCAAAAAGTTGATTGTCTCTGGCGAGTCGATCTGTTTGCGCGCGCGAAAAAGCAACGGAATTGACCAAACAATGCCCCCCTCCGACAGATACTAAGTGTGCACATTAATTTTCACCTCTAAGCCATGCTCTCTCTCTCTCTGTCTCTCTCTCCCTCATTCACTGTGTGCCGGTGGATGCATGCAAATCCAAGATGTCATATCCCCGGTCCCCCGTCATGCATGCGACCGCCACTTCGCACACACACGTCATACATATGTAAAATATCTCCAACTGTTCGCTCCAAGTTGGCCCCAAGGAGCAGTTGTTCGAAATGTTGACCGACCAAGCTGGTGGAATCCGCAGCAGATGTCCGCGCTGTCAGTGTCTAGCGGGGTGGATCGTGCGGACGACTATGACGATGACGATACCCTGGAGCAGCAGCAGCAGCGGCAACCACGATCGAAATGATATATATCTAGATACATCAAAAGCCAAAGCCAGCCCACTTTCGAGAGGAAGCAAGCGTCTATCATCTATTGCCCTTGCGACTTTGTGTCGTCTGTTATTAAATCAAACACACAAACATACATATATGAGAAGGACACAAATCAAAATCGCTTGAGGTGAAGGGCAGACAGACAATGAACGAAACAAAACAAGAAAAGCCAACAAAAAAAAAAAATGCAAAAGGGACTCCACTCGATTGTGAAACAATAAATTATAAAGCCAAAGCGATGCGAACGCCAAATGGTATATCGAGGGAGGTTTCTTCTTGGCAGTGCAAGGACTTAATTCAACACACACACAAACACGCATGCAGATGGAGCGAGTCTCATCCTCTGAAGGCATTAAAATTGACAATAAATTTCCTTTCATTTCGGTGATTCCATATTTTAGGGTGGAGACGATAATTCTTCAAATTTGACACTCAACAGTCGAATGTGAAGGTTGCGCGCAACGGTGCCCCCAAGGAGGAAGTCGAAGTATGCTAGCTGGTACGTTGCGAAAAAGATGTACAGAATACGCGCGGATACACAAGTGTGTATAGAGATATGGCCGCCGGAGGAGAGGAATTCTCTGCAAATGTATGATGAGATTGTGAACGCGATTGAGTCGGGTTCTTAGTAGTTTGCTGTGACTGGGCATCACCTATCCAGTCGCAGTAAACTCCTCGCTATTTAGATGCGAAGAATTCTTTTCCGGTTTACGACCTTCACCACAGTGAAGATGATTAGCGGCCTCTGGCCTTTGTCTATTTCGGGTCATGAAGTGATTGGGGGAACATATACGCAGCAGGCATTCATGGTCATCTGAAGTTTGGATCTGAGTACTATGAAGCTTTAACTGGCTTTTATTGGCTTAAGGTACATTTTGAGTTAAGCTTGCTTGCGCAACATGCCAACACTTTGAAAAAGACATCCACTATCCCCGACACACCTCAATGCATTTGTCAACAATTGGTGAAACGATTAGAGATTAGCTGTCAACCACAGTTGGATTAAGTGGCCTTAAGCTTGTGTCAAAAATGGATAAAATTCCACTGAAGTTCACGTTTAAAATGGAGCTGTACTTATATATTTTTAAATGGGGGAAAAAGTTCTATTATAGTCCCAAATGTACGATTTTAGTGCGGTCGCAGATTGGCTTAAGCTGGATTATCCACTACCCACTGTTCCCCATTAACTAATTTTAACGAAAGCGTTTTCAGCCTTTGACAAAATGCGTCTACTGTTTATGTACATCGTCGAACCTCCCCTTCGCTGATTAGATTCGGTACAAGATATCTGAGACTACAACCATTAGCTGCCAAAATTTGACGAAATGTCTGCCCGATGAGTTGGCCCAAAGTCCGACTACCTTCAATATGAGTGGTATGAACAGGATATCGTCATAAACAGATAAACCAATACTTCGATCGCTCTTGAACTGTGAAACAGTTGAAAACTACGATAAATACCCAAAATTTGGTTTCCGGTCTCACAAACAGATGGCGTACATTTTTATTATTTGAAAAGACAGACATAGGAACGCAGATACCATCCTGGCCTACACACTTACCAACTAAATCGGTGAGCCGGACTCTTTTATAAACACCTCGGACATTCGGTGAGGCAATTTGTCCGCGATGTCATTGAGCCGGACTCTTTTATAAACACCTCGGACATTCGGTGAGGCAATTTGTCCGGGATGTCATTGAAACTGTCATAAATGTCGTCTCAGACTGACAGGTACAGTCCAGTACCAGTAATAAGTGCAGTACCTTAGATAAAAATTGGTTTCTGCCTCATACAAAATTAACCCCGTGGATCCCTATCAAGCAAAAATCCCTTTTACGACGTTGAGGCAAAGAAATTCATTTCGCATTGTAGCGTCTTGAGTCCACGTCTCTCTAACCTCTACACCACGGCCGCCATATTAATGAGGTAACACGCAACAAGAGCAACTAGCCACTACAATATGTTGGTACCCATCATCACGAAATTTTCCGACAGAAGTTTCTTGCTCGAACGACACAAAACAAAGGCATACCGAAAGGTGGCCCATCGCCACCCCTACTCTTTCAGTGTATATCGAAGGCGATTGGTTTTATGTGTCTGGTGGCTGATGGCCGCTAGCTGGTGGCATTAAAGATGGATCCCCATCTCTCAATCCCTCTAATCGAAAACAGAAATTAATTTCACCGCGAAACTCAAGTCCTGGACAACCAGTTGGCAGACCAACAACAGCAGCAGCAGCAACATAGCGAAACCCCAACTGCCACAGAAGCAGTTGATTACAGTAATTTTCCTCTTCGATTGGCCATATGTCTGGTAGTCTGTGTTGTCCGTCTGTTTATATGGCCACAAATCCTCAACCAATCTGTCCATACACCGGACTGGTTGCTGCTGGTTTCTGCACAGCAATGCCATTCGATTTGCCTCTTCCTGGCTCTCTACACTCCTGCCGCACACACAGAGAATCGGAATCGAATGATGATTGCGTGAGTGCGCGCGCTTTTCTGCCTGTCGAATGTGGACGCGCGAAATTCTCACCCGCAGGGCTCTCGCATATAGAACTCTTCGTATATAAACTAAAACCCACCTCAGCACGTTGTCCTCCGTCCACTGGTCACTGTCCACCTGACTGACTGAAATACCACCATCGCACAACGGTCAGACATGAGGTCTGATTTATTTCCGCGCGCGCAGAGAGTGTTTTTCAATCCGTCTGTGTCCCTGTCCATCCACTTGGCCGATAGAGAGAACGCAAAAGGGCTCCGTAATTATGCGATTTGTTATTTGAGATTTAAAGGATTCCAGCCACACTGATATTTCTCACAATTCCCATAAGAAGACGGACAGGCGAACACCAGAGCCGATAGCGATGGTGCGGGACGTTCGATTACAAGTATGTGTCTGGCGCGGCCGCGAGAGTCAGAATTTGATTTCAATTCCGATTCGCATTTCATTTCGTTGCAGGTGCTGGTATCGCAGGATCATCGATCGCGAGCGAGAGGCCGCGCTGTCATATGGATGTATGCGCGCCCACTTCGGTGGAGGTGTGCCGGAGGAGGCTGCTATTAATTCTGTTATTAGATTGGAATTTTCATTAAGATGGATTCTGCATCTTTGTATATGTGTGTACGTGTGAGTGGCTCTCTCAGTGAGCGGTGCAGGCGCTGCCGCTTCGAATATTATAAATCAACTTTGAGTCGTTGATTAATAATTAATTTGCGGTTAAAGATTATTTACGACCGCAGTTTATGGGACTGGAAGATGACTGCGTGCGCGGCTTATCAAGTCGCTGCCATTTGTTAGTTTCACAAGCGAGCTCGCAGATTGTAAAGTTCAGAAGAGAAACTCGGTCTTGGGTATATTAGGAATTCGATGACGCAGTTGACCAGATAGAGACAATTTGTGAAGGCTCAACTTCTGGTTTAAGTTCATTTGGGAGGGCGCTTCATTCTCTCCGCCGAACTAGTGCGTTCACTTAGTTCAAAGTCGGTGAGTTGGGTATCGAGCGGTGTATTTTGTCGTGAACTACAAAATCTTTGAATGAGCAGTGGTTAAAAGACCAAAACCCAACAAGAACTCCCCTTTGATGCTGTGAACTCATTTGAATTCTGCGTTCATGCGAGGTTCATGGCACGAAAGTTTGTCGACTTCGTTCAGAGATTGGTGAGATATTGCAACGTAAAAAGAAGTTAAATGAACTAGTGAACTAAATGAAATGTGAACTTTTGAACTAGTGGGATTAGTGGATTAGCCGAAGCGTGGTTCAGCTTCGAACTACGCAGTTCCGTAATGTTGTTTGCGGAGTTTGTCAGAAAAGAACTATTGTCAGTTTCAAAACGAAAGGAAATGCAATTGTGAACTGAATGAACTAAAGTTAAGTACGCAGTGAACTAGTAGTTCATCTAGTATAATGTATAATTACGTCAAAGGATAATTGAACGTGAATTTTCTCACCACAAAATGAATTTCGGAGCCAGGCTAGGCGGCTGCGTACCATCGCGCGGTCGCGTTGCCGCCCCGCGCCGACCCGCGCGATCACGTTTTTTGTTTTTCTATTTGTGAATTTATATACTATAGAACTGCATATAATATTTTGTATCTACCTATATACACACCTGAAGGATATGTGCGACAACTTCACGACACAATGGACATTTATAATGGTCTTCTCCATCAGCCACTAACTGGGCTTGTAATTTAATGTTGCACTCGGAACATCACTTCATGTGTTTGCATGGCAACATTACAATATTTGGCTGAAGCACTTGACAAACTACACATAAAATAACGTTTTGCGCTTTTTGGCTGTCATTGTCATTATCATCCGAAAAATCGTCATCGTCTTCAACACCATCTGCGCAATTTTCACAAAAAAAAAAGGAAATATTTATACCCTTATCGGAAGGTTTAAAAAAGTGACCGAAATTTACCTCGGAAGAGATCATCTTAGGATTCCATATCCTTAGAGATTCGTTCGCAGACCATGTTTGTTCTCCAACATTTTACTAGACTGTGCAATTTTCGCACTGATGTCTTTGTACTTTTTGAAGTAATACTTCTTTAGGCACGCTTGACTTGGGGGGTAACCTGGTGAATGTGTCACGAAAGTGTTACGGAAATTGCGAACGGAAGTTGAGAGGGAGATATAAGGTAATGAAGATAGAAAGAGAGATGGTTACGTTTCGTTTCGTGTATTACTGTAGAGGCAAGAGAGAGAGATGCGAGCACGAATTTTCGTTCTCTCTTACTTTCATAGCCAGTTACGTTTCGTTATCTAAGACACAGCATACAGTGCAGCAGTGATACCGGATCGGGAGATTAATCCCTTTTTGCGGGATTTTCTCACTATTAATAAGCTAAAAGGGACAAAGGGATTTTTCAGACCTCATAGTACGAAAAGAAAGGGATTTTACTTTTTGGTCAAATGTTGTTCCTTATTGCTCATTTCATTAAGAATACAAAAATTATTCAACCTACGATCAAATTAAATATTTTCATGTTTAGAAAAAAGTCATTCAAAATATCTCAATGCTTTCAATTTTTTTTTGTTTCCCTAAACTGTTTTATAAAATTAAATATGTGTCTGTGAATGAATCATTATTATAATTTTTTAAAATAATAATAATTTGTAAACATAAAAGGGATATTTTGAGTATAACCGTGGGATAACCTGCCTCTAAAGTCTGGTATTACCCGTGATCGCACGTGCTGCATCAATGCTTTTGAAATTAGGTAAAAGCGTTTAAACTAATATTATTTTACGGCAAAACAACATAAAAAGTAAGCCATAGAATGCAATTTTATGAAGCTTTTTCGAAAACAAAAAAAAAAAATTTTTTGCCGTATTTTCCTTTTTAATTTGGACAAAAAAACATTGCTGGAGTAATTTCCAAACTATTTTTTTTTGCGTTTTTCATTTTCTTTTAATGGAAAGAATGCCAAAAACTTTTATGGAAAAAAGCCAAATTTCCCGGCATTTGCGGAAAAATATTTAGGCGTTTATTCCTAGGAGAAACCACCACAACTTTGTATGCAGATTTTTGGGCTTTTTTTCCACTTTCATTTTTTTGGCGTAATTTCAGAGAGCCCATTTGCTAGTGCGACAACTTTCTTAGAATCTATTACATTTTTTGTCATCGCAGAATTAAAATTAAAATTAAAATTTCATAAATTTGTTTTCGTGGAAAACAAGGTCAACAGTTTATTTCATAACTATTTTTTTTTTTATTCTAAAAAAGGGAAAACATAAATTGCAATTAAACTTGCGACACAGATAATGTTTTACATTTTTTTTGAAGAAGCAAAAAATAAAACACAAAATAGGAATTCCACAAAATATCCGCTGAACTGTCAAATATCATATGCAAATCAGTAATTCCCTATCGTTTGATCCGACACAATTTTCGGTCCTTTTACGATTTCCTTTGTTTTCTAATACTTCACGATTGATTTCTGAGCGAATTTGTGTCGTAATAAGATCTTTTTCAAATTCCAAAGTTTATTAGAATGCTGTATAAAGTCGACTTCACTTACACTTTCTTCTTTCTTGCAAGGAAATAAGAATCGCACCTCTCGTTATAAAAATAGCTTTAACAGTGGTTGGTTCTAATATAATATAGGTATATAAGGGTTTTCCAATAAGAGGTGCTATTTTTGTATTCAAAGAAAAATGCCATTTTTTGACATAAATGATCGGATGTTTATTTCATAATAAAGAGAAAGGTATGCCGTTAATAGTGAAAAACAACATCAGCCAAATGGCCACCACGAGCATGCAGGACCATATCCTTTTCGTGAAATTTTCCATAACCAAATCGCAAAGTGGCTGCCCTATGTCATCGATAGCCTCACGAATTTTATCTTTGAGGTCTTGAATCGACGCTGGGCTGTTGGCGTAGACCTTATATTTCACGTGGCCCCAAAGGAAGAAGTCGCGAGGTGTTAAATCACAAGATCTCGGTGGCAAATTGTGATCACCTCTTCGAGAGATAACACGGTCCAGAAACTTTTCCCGTAAAAGATCAATGGTTTCGTTGGTTGTGTGCCACGTAGCGCCGTCTTGTTGAAAGTAAACGTTGTCCAGATCAATACCATCCAACTCCGACTATAAAAAATCATTAATCATATCTCGATAGCGTTTGTGGAATGCCCAATTCCAAAGATCGACGAGGAATGGACAAACCTGGGTTTTCTTCAACACTTTGGGCTACAGCAGCAATATTCTCAGTTGTTCTGGAGCGACGTACAGCACGGGTTTTATTCTTTATATCACTAACTTGTCCCAACAGCTCGAATTTTTTCACCAATTTCTGTATTGCGGTCCGACAAGGTGCTTCACGACGACCAAAAAATGCTTTAGTTTTACGAACAGTGACTGCAAGATTTTCACCATTTTTGTAGTGAATTTTAATAATTTCAATGCGTTTGTTGAAGCGTGTATCGTTCCATTTTTAGTAATGGCGTAGTTTATACTTGTCAAATGTCAAAGAATAAAAGCTTCAAAAGTGACAGCTACCGAAATAGCGGGTCACAATAACACCTCTCATTGGAAAAACTCTTTATTTCCGTTACTGTTTTAAAAAAAATCTATATAACGAATTTTTGTTCGCGAAATGCGAAATCAATTTAATTGTATTTATCAATTGAAAATTGTTATTTGTTCCACCACAAAAGCATTATATTTATGTAATCTAACCTCAAAGGCCTTAGGCGAATTGATGGGGATAACAAGTGTTTTAAAAAAGAACTAGCGACACATTTATCGTTTCATTAATTAATGGCGTTTTGTTTTGTTTTCCTTGTTTTATACGGTGTGTTAACTAAACCAGAATATTTATTTATGTGGATTAATATAATGTAGTTAATGAAAATATGTATACAAGTTTTTCTTTTCTCTTTATTCTTTTTATATGATTGTTAATTAAAAATATTAAATATTATGCATTTTTTTAATTATTTGTTAAGCTTAACAAAACGTATTTGAATATTTCTCATTTTTAAGTAGCTTAAAATCGTTCTAAGACTGAAGCTTGAATTAGTTTATAAGATATCGTAACTTTAAATGCAGGCCTGCAAATATATAAATAAAATAAAAAACAATCTTAATTGATTAAAATAGCGAAATTCACAATTAAAGCAAATTTCCCGCGAATACGAAATTCTTTCCGCGAACTGTCACACTTTGCATACTCAGGGAAAAAATGCAAACTAAAATGTATTACGTTGTTCTATTTGATTTTACGTTGAATAAATATTCATTTACACGTTTAAACATATTTGATTTAAATACGCAATGTAATTTTAAAGTAAGTCAACGTAGATTCAAAGTGAAACGTATTCACTTTTACATTTAACCATGATTCCATGTCAAATCAAGCTGCATACGTGGTTAGATCAAATTAAAAATATATGCACTTAGAGTAGGGAAACCCTTTGAATTAATGTTATGCCACTTTGATTTAAAAATTTTCGTAGTCGATGCGAAATCATTCCGAAAAATATTTAAATCAAAGCGGTTTTCCTTGATTTTACGTTGTTTTTTCTCTGGGTGAATAGCCTGCTAATTCATTTCCGTTTGAATTACAATTAGCCAAGCAACGAAACAGTAATTGCTTCAGCCCCTCAAGGCTTTACGTGCCTGAGTATGTCCACTGCATTAAAATTCTATATTTTTAAGAGTAAGATCGGAAGTGTTCTAGCTGCGTTTGATTTGACGTATGTTTTGACATTTTGACAACTCAATTTACACTTGCGATCGTATCAGACAGTGTCATCTATAGGTACCCCATAGGTACTGCTAAAAATTGAGTCGCTCCTAAATCAATTCTTCTTGTCCAAGCAATGCCTGCAGAGTGGATCTCAAAAGCGGTGAATAGAGTGTCCTTCTTATAATTCAACTGAGAAAAAAGTTCAGTACAGTCTACTCCGCTTATCTGAAACGGCAATTTGCCACAAATTTTATTTCACTTATGCGGTATTTTCACTTATACGGACTTCGGATAACTGAAAAATTGTTGTTCGAAGTTTTGTTAGCAATTCAACGAAGAATTAGGGTATGTAGTAAAGCCGAAGGAAGGAGAATTGAAAACAACTGAAATCGTGCTGTCGAAATTGACACACAATGAAGTTAGTGTCATAAGTTCAATGGACAAGTTCAGTTGATGAAATAAAAAATTTTACTAATGGGCGCGTTCAATAACTTTGTTTTAGTAATGCGGAGCTGAATTAGTATAATTTATTAATTTCTGACGTATTAGTTTGTTCAGTTAACCGGGTTTTTCAGTTAAGCGGGTTTCAGTTAAGCGGAGCTATTCGTATGAATTTTTGAAAAAAATGCTGCCTGCTAAATTCGGTTATTCAATTAACCGATTTTTTCAGTATAGCGAAGTTTAGATAAGCGGAGTCGACTGTACAACAGGCCTACGGTCTGTGCAAGACGGATGAATACCAACTGATGGTGAGAGAATTGTTCAACTTTAACCGCATCGATCTTGCTTGAGGTATACCCAGTTTTTTTCAATTCGAATGTTTGCACCTTGGACGCTGCATAAATAATATTCCCAGCGCATCTCTGAACTGTGTAATATGTTTCTCGCCTCATCGTCGTCTTCCTCTTGAGAGTGTAATCCACCATGAAAATTAAAAATTAATATTAATAGCACCCGATTGTAATTAATGAAGACTTTATGTCATTCCGCATTAAATGCCCGAACGTTGTTCCCCCTGTCTCTATACGAATAGGCACTACCTACCAACTTATACGGAGAGACACGCAAACCCCATGGCGAGAGTAGGTTACCCAGTGGAAAATCGAAGCGATTTGCATTTTAATAAATTAAATCAGTCGACTATAAACAAATTGCAACAGAGCGCAGTGGAATAGCTCTTTGCTACCTATCTATGAGATATGCATTCGTTTGACTGATAACTGCTATTCTCACCCCACATGCCTGGGTGTACAGTACAGAGACGGCCTTATCAACCCCAAGCAATCGCAATATCATTGTTGGCGATTATTTATTGCGCTGCGATTCTCTATTACACTCGCTCACACGCCCTCCAACTCGTCATAACCTATTATTATTATTAGCTAATCTGCAGCACAGATCTCCATCTCTCTTTCTCAATTATAAAGTCGAAAACGATAGCAATAGCCACCGCACGGAGGGGCGCGACCAGCAGTAGTGGCCAAGCGATCGCTGTTCGCGCCGATCTTGGTAGTGGTGCTGTGGTGGACCTCTCACTTGGGTATCCATGGTATGGCTGGAGGGTTCATGGGTTCTGTGATTGATGGCCTCCTTCTCGTCACTGCCGTAACTATTGATAGTGTTATTATGGGGCGAGTGGTTGCCGTTCTTTTTCCAAATATTTTTTTTTTTTGGAGTAGGGGGCGCAGTTGAGTTAATTTTTTTTTTTATAATTCCGTATGGGCGCCCAATAGATGGCGGTGTACTGTTTGTGGTGGTGGAAGAAATAACAAGTACACGCCTACGAGTCTTGTTTGGTTGGATATAGCGCGACGATCAATCAGGTTAAGTTGCAGCGCTACACGTTGACGAATGTGGTACAGACAATTGGCTGGCGCCTGCATTTGTCCGAAGCTGGCTGTCGTTTGCTGCGGCAGATTGAAGCGGCAATTTGGCAGGTACCTAGCAACCAGCAAAATTGATAATTAATAATTTATTTTTGGATTTATTAGCTCCGAGAATATGACAGAGTGACAAACTTGACTTCTGCTGCGGAACTCACAACGACAAGCAAGGTCGACTCATACCCTAAACTAGCGAACTCGATTGAATGACTCAAAGGAATTCCAAATCTGTATTTTGTGATCCAAAATCTGTAAAAAAAACAAAAAAAAAAAAATCATCAGCGGCAGTGGCGTACGCAGGGGGGGTGGGGGGGGGGGGGGCTCAGGGGCTTGCTCCCTGTGAAAAATCTATCCCTGTGATTAATTCCATTGGCAAAAATTTTAGTGTAGTTTCAATACTTTATTGGTTACTTCACGGAAAGAAAATTATTTTCTACACAAAGAAATTTCGTTTCTTGAATCGGGGAAATTAAAAAAATTAGCAAATTCTTCTTTGTTCGAATTTAATTTAATAGTATTTAAACACTAATTCTTGGATCTAGAAAATCATTCTTATTGGTAAAAGAATATTATTTTACTCAAAACGATCAAATATTTCTTGATTTAAGAAACAAATTTTATATAGAAAAATAAATAAATATATTCTGAAGTCAAGAAGTAATTATTTTATAGTAAGAAGTCTGTCCTTTATTTACAACGTTTTTCTATTTCCAAGAAAATAATTGCAGCAATTTAGAAAAATTATTTAAACCATTCCAGCATATATGAATTTATGGTAACATAATTTAGATCGAATTTATGGTCTTTTATTTATTATATATTTTTTTTCCAAAGAAATGTTTACTTTTGATATCATGGTAAGTATAGAGAGGGGTGACGAGAGAGAAAGTGGATGAGTTGTTTGTTTCGATATACTGTTGCTGACGTTCAACTTACTTCTTTACCTACTGCATATAAGAAACAATTTCTTATATTAAGAAAATATGGCCGAATATAAGAAACATCTTTCTTCTTATTATATAGAAACTTGACCAATTTTGTTGTTGAGAAGAACTATTCCGAATTTGTAACATAACTAGCTGTACCCCCCCGGATTCGCACGTGCAAAATGTGGTTTCAGAACAATTGATGGAAAAAAATTTCAGAAAGAGTCTTCTGCAAAAGTGAGGGACTTGAACCCGTACTAAAAAACCTCCGTAGACTGGGCTCACTCTGCCTTTATCTTCATGGCATTGCACATGCTCGTTGGACTAATCGGTAATAATTTAATATTCTTTGGACAATGAAAATAATTTTATAATATTTAGCTCACTTTTTTGTATTAATGTAACGCTTCTTTGTATACTATATTAGCGGTTCTATCGACTAAGATAGTGATATTTGCTGCATTACTTACCCTGGAGCACGCTACTTATAAGATATAACTGCCCGTGGCTGAAGTAATTCTTGATTAATTCAACTCCCAGTTTTCTTAAAGTTTGACCCTGTGACTTATTGATTGTCATGGCAGAACAAACATTAATAGGAAATTGAACCCGTTTAAACTGAAATGGATAATTGCTGGGAATTATTTGTATTCTTGGTATAAACACTGTATCTCCTTTACCAGACCCAGTTAAAATTAACGCCTCAATAACGTTTTTTTTGCAACGAAATCACTCTCAATCTGGTTCCATTACAAAGCTTAGGGGATTCAAACTGCGAAGCAGCATAATGGGAACTCCAACTTTTAATGCCAGGCCATGGACTGTAATTCTATTTAAAAACTCTACCGGTAATTTACTGCCTCATCTTGATTGCAAATAGCATTTATAAACAGGTACGAATTTATCAGGAATTTTCCCTATCTAATAATACCATGATCTGGTATCACTGATACCTATACCCATTTGACATTCCTTTCCTACATATTTGACATTTCTTTTATGGCTTTTTTTGTTCTTAACACACCAAACAGCATACTGCCTTTGTCTGTCTCCCTCTCCGTCACTGGAGTAAAATAAGGTTAAAAGAGATGTCAAAATATTGCGCGGTTAGTATGTTTGATTTGAGAATGAAGTGCATGTGAAAATCAAAGAAATGTGTCAAATGTTGCCTATTTATTTAAAAACCTTTTGAGTTATCGAGTTATTGGATATCCTAAGTTGTACCTGCAGATGTCCTCTATAAGCTGCTGTTAACTATATTTAAATGCTCCCAGTATTTTCGAACGGAAAGCGTGACAAAGAAAAAAGCAAAACGAAACGAAAAAATAAATTACTCTTGTCCATTTTTTTCCGGAATTTATAGAGATGTAGAGTTGAGACAAAGTAGATATTGTAGGCTTAGGTATCCTCTATACCCTGTGAAAAATGCACCAGAATATACTGAGCAGTTTCTAAGATTTTTGCATTTAAATACATGCAGTCAAATTCAATCTTAGTCGAACAGAACTACACCAATTTAGTTATATGATTGTTCAAGAAGAAGAAATATTTTTTAATTTTGGTTCAAGTCATAATAGACTCTCAGGATGATCATTTTTGCTGTGAGATTGTTGGAAAGTAAAATGAAAACTATAAAATTTTAAAAATTGATGAAATATGTACCAAACCATTTATAATAAGTATTTTACCAGACGGAAGAAAAGATTTTAAGAAAAGAAATATTTGAATGTTATGCAATGAATATAATAAGCACTTAATTTCCATAAATAAAGATTGTGTAAATAAAACTTTAACCTTTTTTCCCAAAAGAAAAATAATAAGTAAAAGCTTTCAGCTCTACTACTTAATTTATTTTCATTTCAGGTAATACACAATTATACCATATATGACTGCATAAATTACATTTTAATGCAGGATACATTCCTTGGTTTTAGAAGTTCTTTATTGACTGTTTTCTGATTTCGATGAACAATTGATCGAAGTAAGAAGCAAGTATCTAGTCGATAACAGAACATCGCATTTATCTTAATTTTCTTATTTCAAGAATACGATGGTGCAAATGTTATTTGCTCTAAAGAAACATAAATGCGTGTTTTAAGAAAAAAGTTATTGATATAAGGGAAAAGTTCTTAAGCGCGCATTTTGCATTTAACAAATCGTTTCTGGGATATAATTATTGATGCAACAGCAAAGTACTTGAGGTAAATTTTCGTATTTAAGAATTTCCTTCTTAAATGAAGAATAATTCTTCTAAATTCCAGAAATAAATTCTTCATGTAAGAAAAATGTTCTTGGGGAGACAATTCGAATTCAAATATTTGTTTCTGGGAACAACAATAATTGTTTTGGATTTTAAAAAAAAAGTTGTTGGTATAAGAAAGTAGTTCTTGATTTCAAGTCTTGGATCAAGAAAATTCTGCATTATAATAGACCAAAGTTCTTGATATAAGAAATTATTTTTAAACGTCACAAATATCTCAATAAGCGGTCAGTTTCTTGGATCAAGAAAACCTATGCACGATTTAGGAAAAATAATTCTTATTGGAAGAAAACAATTCTTGAGAATATTAAAGAATTATTTTCTTAATTCAAGAATTATTTTCTAAATGTTCCTTTTTTCTCTCATTCTTGATTCATTCACAGAAAATGTTGAAAAGAAGAAATAAATGGCTTGGATCATAACCGCACTTTATTTTCTTGTCTGAAGAAACTTGTACCTACTTTCAATTTAGAAGAACAATTTTGCCGTGTTGACAGTAATAAATACTTAGTTACTAAAAGTGGCGCTACAGTCCGGGCTGGACCCGGGACTCAACCAACAAGCGTCTTCAGCCAGCACGATCTTTATAGCCAGCTGTTTCCATTTTCGCACGCTAAGTTGGTGAAGGTCCCCTTTCACTTGCGTGCGCCACCTGATTCGCGGTCTTCACGCCGTACCTCGGGTGTGGATTCGAAGAATTTCGGGGCCGAAGCATTCGCGTCCATTCGTTCAACACGACCCAGCCACCTCAGTCGTTGGACCTTTATTCTTATAACTAGGTCGATGTCGCTGTACAGTCCGTACAATTCGTCGTTGAATCTCCTCATCCATTCACCGTCCATGCAGACGGGGCCAACAATTACTCAAAGAATTTTGCAATACAATAAATAAAATTTCACCCCAAAATCAAGTCTCAGCCCCCAAGCCCTCCACAAAAAAGGCCTGCGTACGCTACTGATCAGCGGTATATAAATGTGTCCAACAGGAGTTTTGGCATTCGTTATAATATTTGCCAATTAAAAACGAGAGTGGAGTTCCTATAATTCTCGAGGAAGCGTTTTTTGACACGTCGCTTGACAAGATCGGTTATGTGTGAAGGGCTCTTGTTAAATATCGTTCCCCAGGAAGTTTTCATCACCTTCATGCCTACATTTGCATAATCTTCTTCGGGACACTCGCATTTAAGTTCTTCCGAATGTATTTTGGGTGAATTGCCAGCCTATTCTCCCACTGAATACTTGCCAACAATTTAAAAGAATCGCCTCGGCTTCTTAGATGAACTTGCCGGCGATTGAAATCTTCTTCCATTGGCACTTGTTAAGTTATAGGCCCCAAAGTATACAGTAACTATCCGAATCTGCACCACAGTCTTAGGTTCTCCGAAGAGCGGCCCCTGTCTTCTGGCGAGGGATAAATAAATTTGACCAAATCCTGCCTAGTGCAATTCTCTCGCATGCCGACTTCTCTGCACAAACATGAATGCATGTAGCGTCTCAGTATCTCATACGTGGCGCCCGATTGAGATCTACAAAATTACACGCTTTAGCCACCGACAAGTTGCGCATAGAACAGTCTTTGTAAATCAGAGTAAATCGCCGCAGACGCCGCCGACGATGACTACGATAATGAATTTTCAATGCGCGATTACAAATTAATACGTTGCGGACTAATTTATTATGATATGGTCACCCCACGCCCCCAAAACCGCACACAATCGGAACGGAAATACCCTTTGGGCCACCATCGCCATGCCAAGCACACAATGGCTGCCGCATATAGAAACATGGACTCCGAACCGAAAGTATCGCCCTTTTAAAAGAAAACCAAAAATTATGATTAATTCGCCCGGATCGATGCGGTCAGTGCCAGTGCTAGTGGTGTGGAGCGAAAGATGATCGCCGTCATTCTTGATCAGCACCAGCAGCACCCACTTGTATTGGTGTGTGTGGAACAAGAATGCAATGAAAACTGGTATTTGCAGCAGAAGGAGCTGTGTCCGAGCTAAACCGCACCCAACTATTGTTAAAGGTCGACAAGTCGGCACCGGGCATGCGGCACTGAATTGTTGGCTTGTAACACTAGCTTCCGGCTGGTTAAATGCATTTTTCACTGGCGCACACGAGATCTATTGTTGGGCAGTTCGGTAAACATCTGGAAGTCAAATGGGATGAAGTTGTGTTCATTGTTTTCCTATATTGGTATATTGTTTATGGAGAACAGTGGCGCTGAGAAATAGCTTATGGCTAGCACGTTCGGTCCTAAGCTAATGACTGTGTTTGTTGTGGATTGTTTTATGCGGCCATTTGCCAGCAGATGAACTATAGATTAGATTTGCCAGTTGCGGGCGCTAGTTGTACATGCTTTTGTGGCAGTCATTGTTATGATCCTGGGGGGGGTGAATATACTGCCCCGATCGTAGACTTTTGCTTCAACAATTCACTATAATCAGAGGAGCGGAGGTCCTTAAAGGCCCCTGGACTCAACTTTTCACAATGGTTCCGTTTGGTGTGACTTATTCTGGCGACGACGCCAGTAATCGTTTGAAGTTTGCGGCCCACATTTTACGCATTCACAGTTTTCGATGAAAAATTTCCTATTGTGACCTAAAATATGGATTCATCGTGAATGACAAAAACATAAATAATCTACGAATATTCTCTCGAAGTTTGCGGCCCACACTTTAGGTATTCGCAGTTTTCGATCTAAATTTGCTATTGTGACCTAAAATATGAATTCATCTTGAATGACAAAAACATAAATAATCTACGAATAATCGTTTGAAGTTTGCGGCCCACATTTTAGGTATTCGCAGTTTTCGATCAAAAATTTGCTATTGTGACCTTAAATATGGATTCATCGTGAATGACAAAATCATAAATAATCTACGAATATTCTCTCGAAGTTTGCGGCCCACATTTTAGGTATTCGCAGTTTTCGATCAAAAATTTACTATTGTGACCTAAAATATGGATTCATCGTGAATGACAACATCATAAATAATCTACGAATAATCGTTTGAAGTTTGCGGCCCACATTTTACGCATTCGCAGTTTTCGATGAAAAATTTCCTATTGTGACCTTAAATATGGATTCATCGTGAATGACAAAATCATAAATAATCTACGAATAATAATCGTTTGAAGTTTGCGGCCCACATTTTAGGCATTCGCAGTTTTCGATCAAAAATTTGCTATTGTGACCTTAAATATGGATTCATCGTGAATGACAAAATCATAAATAATCTACGAATAATCGTTTGAAGTTTGCGGCCCACACTTTAGGCATTCGCAGTTTTCGATCAAAAATTTGCTATTGTGACCTTAAATATGGATTCATCGTGAATGACAAAATCATAAATAATCTACGAATAATCGTTTGAAGTTTGCGGCCCACACTTTAGGTACTCGCAGTTTTCGATCAAAAATTTGCTATTGTGACCTAAAATATGGATTCATCGTGAATGACAAAATCATAAATAATCTACGAATAATCGTTTGAAGTTTGCGGCCCACATTTTAGGCATTCGCAGTTTTCGATCAAAAATGTGCTATTGTGACCTTAAATATGGATTCATCGTGAATGACAAAATCATAAATAATCTACGAATAATCGTTTGAAGTTTGCGGCCCACACTTTAGGTACTCGCAGTTTTCGATCAAAAATTTGCTATTGTGACCTAAAATATGGATTCATCGTGAATGACATTGGGCCTTTCTAATAATCATTTTTAATCTTCACCTTATATATTTTGTGGGTCACAATATGCAATTTTGTATGAAATTGCGCCTTTGTGAATTTGAAAAATTTAGCATGCCTGGTCGGGATATATTACCCCCACTGAACGTTGAAGTTATCGGCCAAACTAAACATCCATTACAAACATTTTGTAGGTCACAATTGACAATTTCATATGGCAACTATCGCTATTGTGAATATGTGATATTGAAAACCACTTTTTGTAGAGCACACTGTACTCCCAAATGATGTATTCTTTGACACGTGTGATGCCCATCGGCGAATAAGAATATAACATCGTCCACCGTGAATGGATCATCTATTGAAAACCCTTTAAAACCTAAAAACAAGTACCAACTCCTCATCCAACCTCGTCCTAATCTACCTCAACGCATTCCAGCAACACCACGCAAAACTCTCCAAATTTATGCGGAAATCATTTTCTATACACATTCCAATACCACGGTCCAGACCGGGGCTATCATATGACCATTCAAAGCATCAAAATGGTCCAGCACCCAGTCGATCTCTGCAAATAGGTATATAAAGTCGCAACCGGCAACAGCATCTACATATATGCAATGCAATAAAAAGGACACAATTGGTTGCGCACATTTGGGCAATTAGCTGCATTGGGAGAGAAAGAGAATTGAATTTACCGTTATCATATGGCAATTTTCATAAATTTCACACGCACCAATACCATCACCACCACCACCACCATCATCAGTGGCAGTAGCAGCAGCCACCACAAGTGGATCTAACTCTCTGCCTTGCCATTGCATTGTAGAGGTATGCACACTCATTCCGCTGTATCACTCTGAACAAGTTTATCCTGCGTGCAGATAGGGATTTTCCTGTATGCACAAAAAAAAAACCAAATTATGCGTACCTACATCCAACACTCACTCTCGCATGGAAAAACTCACGAAACGAATCCAATCAAGTCATTTATTGCGAAGGCTTCATACAGTCGGCAGTTGGCGAGTTGCATAAGGGAGATCTGACTTGAAAAAGGACGACAACGAGGCGGCAGGAGTGGATTGGGGCGACAGGGCGCTTAAAGGAGCCGAAGATTTAGTGATAGCCAATTCTACTCCCACAGTCCTTGTATATAGAGTTGCAAGTAAGAAGGTTGGAAAAGGTCCGAGATTTTCTACAACTTACATGCTAAAAATCTAACTGAGGCAGGTGGAAAAGGATGAAAAATATAAGAGCCGGCTTTCGAATTTGTTTTAGACAGATGATTGCTTCGGTGGTGGACTCTAATCGGCGTTAACCTGGCGATGTCCATTGAGGTATGTGACCACCTTCTCCGTTGGTAATGGTTGCACTAGTAGGCATTCACTGTGCTTGTTTTACATACCCTGGAGAGACCCCGGGCACCGATCGGGGTGCAGAGGAAAACCCTTGCCAATTCATTTTGGCCACTGCCAAACTTATGACTTCCCAAACTTATAAGCGCGAGTTTTAAACGAGGAGAAATAAAAATGTCATGTGATGTGCTCTGTCCGAAATGTCCCTCAGAGGCTTGTTACAAGTGCCTTAAAAGACTGTAATACTGGTGCGGTCGAAATTCAGAAGTACTGAAAATTAAATGTGTCGCTGAACACTTTATGGCCCAAAGGAAGCTGTCAAGGCCATATAGTGTGTAACTGACACCGAAACACACCAACGTTGCTTGGGTAAATGCTGTCTTAAAGTAGGTGATACTCGTATATAGGTACCGTACCTAGCTGTTCAACGTGAACGGCCTTGGAGAGAGATGGAGGTAGAGAGCATCACAAAAGACGCACTTGTGGCAGCAGTGATCGCTACACGACCTCCACTTGATTATGTCTCATCTAATTTACTGGCACCGGTGGGGCCTATGCAAGGTCTTTTAAACCTTCCACGTTGAGGGTTGTGCGTTGATATCCACCGGTTACAATGCAACCCCGAATAAGTATGCTATCTCCACCATTATCAGGTGGAACTTTAAGACCCAAAAACTGCGCCTCGCGGGCAAAACACCAGCAGTCGCCCTAGGCTGCTACTAAAGCTGACTTCAGCTCTATCCAGGAACAAGCTGCCATGTAAGTTCGTCTGTTATAAGCCCCTGGGTGCAGATCTCTCTTTCATGCGCGAATGCCATCGGCAGAGCTCCCCAAACTGTCACCGGTGCGTGCCAATCGCTGTTTCTTTGTTGCAAAAAGGCAATCGAGTGGTGGGGCCTTGTCAAGCTTTAAAAGACCCCAGTATCACCTTCGCTGATCAAGTCACATCCAAGTATACTTCCCAAAAATCAAAATTTGTCTTACTAAATTGAAGAACTTTTCCCGGGTCCTTTCCGATGACGAGGCCTAGGTAAGTCCCTCCTTAATCTGATCTTGAAAACGTCCGCAAACCTCTGTCAAAAAATGCCCACAAGTCCGCTCCTGCACCACTATAGATACCCTATCTATGCCAACAAGTAAATACCACTCGGATGTGCATGAGTCCTTTTTTGCTATTGCCTGGCGGAGGAGAACACCCAAATGCCGGAGCAAAAATATCACCAAACTAGGCTAACAACTATTTTCGGACATGACGACGACCGGACACTCGTACCGTGCCTCCACCTCGCTGGCTGTCCTCGTGTGCTCTGCCCTCCTTCTCATCGTTTGTTCGTCTGCGCATATTGCAATTTGTGAATGTGAATTGCATTTTCATTGACTCGTCCTCGGGATCGCATAAACTTCAAACCGAGAATTTGTTGCTAGAGAACCATCGCCAGTGTCCTCGTCGTATTTATGTCCCGACAGCAGATGTGTGTTGCCCACCCGCCCGAATGTCCTTTTTTCGGATACACAAACAAACGCACATAGGCTCAGAGATAATTATTATCCTGTTCGGTTTTTCTGGGCAATTGGAATCGAGATTCTTGTTTATAACCGCGTCCAAGTTTCGGTGCGGATTCCACTATTTTCGTGCCGAAGAAGCGAATCGATGCGCCGCGACTGGTGGAATTCAGCATTAGCAGCAGCAGCAGGAGATCTCATGATTTTGAGGCGCGCGGGTTCGTAATGTCACCAGATTTTCGTATATATAGGTATTCTCATCTCGCGCGGTATTTTATTGTTGCGATGGCAATAAATCAAATTGATTTATCGCAGCGAATATTCGTTTTCATTTTCGATTCTGTCGTTATCGATGAACAACGTTGTGAGATATCCGCGCCAAAAAAATATCCAACAGAATGGGGAGCGCAGGAGGCCAGCGAGAGATTCATGTCTCTCAAGTCTTGTTGTGAGTGTCCAGCTTGGAAATCTGAAAATCACAACCGATTGTGAGTTATTGGTGCGGCCGATCTCGGTAGAGCTGGGGGTTTGTTGATTTCACGAAATAGCTTCGATGAAATTTGTCTTTGAGCCGGCCGAAACAGTGATCGCGATGACATTGAGAGATTGGAGATATTTTACTTGTTTGGGACATCATTTTAGTCGCATCCACAACCAAGAATTGCGGTTCCGGCAGTCTTTGTGAGTTCGTATATTTCAACTGTGCAGCTTGGTTTTTCTTTCGTTTGATGTAACGTTCGTGGCAAGTTTGGTGACAGGTACCGAATGTGGTGGCAAATGAGGGTGAACCCGGTGTTGCAGAGCTTGACACAAGTTCAAAAGTCCTGAACATCCCACTACTTGAAGACAGTCAATGAACAATGCCTTGGTTTCGTCTGCCCGTGATACCCGTCCACTTAAATTGAACTCCATCAACACCAAGTAGGTAGACAAATTTATGAGCCACCATCAACCTCCATCCTCTATTAAGCTCAATCATTCTGCCGTGCCTGGCGCACCCGAACAAACAAGGTAGCACACAGCACAAAGCTCCTTAAGCAGTTGTTCGCTGCTCTTCAAGGCTCTACAACTCTCAGCCCATTATGCATGCATAACATGCCACCTTGTCCATAAATTCGCCCATCATTCTAGCGCACATGCAACGCATCGCCGCCATATCATCATTAAATTAAGAAATCACTGTCAAAAAATCTGTTAAGCCTCCTCCATCCATCCGGAATGTCGTCCAGTTTTGCTCGGGACCACCGAGCACGCAGTTACCACTGGTCACAATCGGGCCGAGGCGCATAAAACAAAAGAACTTTCATTCGTTTTATACGAAACCTATCATCAAGTCTCGCCGCGGTCTTATTTCTTTGGCCAAAAATAAGGAAACAAAAAGTTGCTGCCGCCAGAGAGGATCAACGTGCGGCTGTTGGTAGGCATATCCAGTGAAAAGAGGAGTCCCTTCCACCGATTAACTGTCGACTTAACTATTATGGCAGCCTGCTGCCGTTTCGCGCTGCTGGTGCATAAAAATGATTGCTCCAATTTTCTCTCCTGGGGTTTTTTTTTCTTATATTTTTTTTTTTTGTTGATATTTTCACTGTTGCTGGTCCTGTATCCTGGCTGTCATGCTTTGGTGGTGAATGGACGAACCAAAAGAAAAAGAAATGCACGGCCAAAAACAAAAAAAAAAAGAAATCCTTGCGCGTGCAGTGAAGTTTATAACCAAACAATGGAGAGGAAAAAAAAGGACCTCGCTTCGGACAAATAAAATTAAGATAACAACGACCGCGACGCCAAAATCTCGTCAAGCTCGAGCAAAAAATAAAAGCGCGGCTCTCGATGGAAATTGTTTTTTAACGGCCGGCCATAATTTGTGCTGCACTCTGCACACACCCAACAAAGTGAAATGTTGAAATAAATAACAAAATAAATGGATTTCCCGCTGGCGGATTGGGGTGAATTGTTGGTCGACGGGGTGGGTGGCAGTCGGAGCGGGAATATTTTACTTTAAGCGGAGGGCTTTGGCGAGAATCATGGAACTTATTTTGAAGGTTCGCTCATGACATAATTACTTAAAAACAAAAGAGCTTAAATGTGGGAGGGAAACCCAAGATCCGTTTCCCGCTCTGTGAAGCCAATACCCAAGGGAGTCAAAAACTGCTAACACCGTTTAAATGAAGAGGATCTTACCTCCAATGTGGTCTTTAATTTTTCTGTTTTTAAAACAGGAACTACGTTTTTAGGAACAACACCTTTAGTTTCCCACTTTGTGGAGCCGCAATACCCAAGGGAGTCAACAAATTTTGACAACGTTTGACTAAGGGGAATCTTAGCTCCAATGTGGTACATTGTTTTTTTTTTATTTGCAAAAAGGGAACTGCGTTTTTCACGAACAATAATTTGAGATTTTGAAAAGTTGTTATATACCCAGTTTTTGTTTACTTCTAGTTGATTTTGGAAAATGTTGGATAACTTCAACTCATCTGAAAATTGATTGGCAGCACCTCAATTTCGTCGGCTTGAATTTAAAATTGATGCTCCTTAAAAAATTAAGGTCACTTTATCCTTGTATCAGATCGCCAGTACTGAAATTCGTCTATATCTACGACTTTATAAAGTGACACTGCTCGTGCTCTTAGGCGATGCTCATGCTAACCATAAACTAAGTATTATATAGACCGTCAGCCCTTTCAACTTAAGAGAATTTGCCTACAAGCTGTTTTCCGTGTTACTATGTGGCAAAGTATGTGTGCCATGTTAAGGTAGATTAGACGCACGCATACACTCGTACCTAGGAACCTGACAGATGCCTGACAGTTCATTCTGTGGTAACATTGGCAAAAATTCAAATAATTCAAATAATTGGCCGTTATCGGGTCGTGCTAAGAAAACGGTGGGTAGTGTGGTGAATTTAGTACCAAATTTTTTAAAACGCATATGTATAGTACGGGATGTTTATGTTGTAAACAAAGAAAATCGATGAACTACAAGGTTGCGCAAAAATAACCTTCCGAAGTTTTTTGGCTGTAATTTAAAAAAAAAAATGAAAAACTTTGATTCTTCTTGTGGATTATTTTTATTTGGTCTTTTAAATTTTTTTTACATCAAGTCGAGAATATGATGTCATGTAAATGGCCGCCGCCACAGTTGATTGTCATTTGAGCCCTTTTTATGGTATTTTCCATCACTTTGGCCAAAACTTCCGGCGATAGGTCCCCACATTCTTGACGGATATTGTCTTTAAGAGCTGCAAGAGTCTGAGGCTTGTTGACATAAACCCGCGACTTCAAAAAGCCCCACTAAAAGAAGTCTGGAGCGGTCAAATCAGGCGATCTTGCGGGCTAGTGCAAATCGCCAAAAACGACCCGGGAACACCGCTTTCAGAATATCGGTTGTGGCTCGCGCAGTGTGTGCCGTAGCTCCGTGCTGTTGGAACCACATGTCCTCCAGTCCTAAATCGTCCAATTGCGGTAGAAAAAAATCGGTAAACATGGCCCTATAGCGCGCACCGTTCATTGTTGTCGTTTGACCAGCGGCGTTCTCGAAAAAAAAATGGCCGCGTCAACAGAGGCGATATTCTCGGCACAACGAGCGCTCCGGGGCCCGCCACTCTTGGCAACGTCTCGTGTTGTGCCAGTCTCTTCGAGGCGAGCGGCTAAACATCGCAGTGTTTCACCAGTAGGCGTTGGACGGCTAGGAAATCTGCGACGAAATTCACGTTGTGCCAAAGTCACCGACCGATTTTTGCTCAAATAAATAGTCACCAATATTCCGCGTTCTGGAGCAGTGTAGCGTAACATTGTTTATTAACGTGTATTTCGCATGTGTTTACTACACAAATGTCAAAACAGAACTGACATTAGGGGCCAATCGCAAAATTTATAGCATTTTCTGATATGAGGATTACTTTTGCGCCTCCTTGTATATGAATCATTGACAAAAACAAAAAAATATCCGTTTACTAATCATTAAAAAGAAAATTGTATGCAGCAAAACTTAAATGCGTGAGACATATCAGGGTACAAATCAGCAAATATATTTATTTCAAATTTTGCTTATATACATTTTGAGTTTCGTTCTTTCCCGTACATTTTAAAGAAAATAAATTTTCGTTGATTGTGTCTCATAGACTTTTTCTTTTTATTATAAATGCACATTATTCATATTCTCGACATTTTATTTCAAATCTAATTTCCTAATTAATAATTTCATTTGTTTCAAATTTTCTAATAAATTTAATTTGTTTTCCATTAATAAACGGAATCTTCATGGAAAGATTGGGCCTTACCAATACGAGGAGTTCACAGTGGTTTTATTTTCAATACAATTTTCGCAATTGTGCGCTTCCGTAAATTTAAGGTCGATAATAAACTCTATAACTCAAAAATTATACCCGAACAGAATTGTTTATATCTTTCCCCTGAAACATATTTTTAATTTTAATATTCTTAATCAATTTTTCTCTTTGTATTGGTTGCAGTTTTTCCATCGACATTCGCCGGTGAAATTATTTCTTCGCCAAAAACAACAAACGAAAACAGACATAATAATTATAGGAAACAAATATTTTATTTTATTTCAACGAATGAATTTTCCCACTTTACTCGTTCATTTATTCATGTTGATTACGTTCGCTATTCTACATTTGGTAGAATACATGTTTCCGTGGTGAAATACAACAACGAATATTAACTCTCAGAACGCATCCATCAGCTGACAGAAACTCACCAAATACACTAACTCTCAGTCAGTGTTCTCAGCAATCTGTCTTTATTTTTCCCACTAAGGGTGTTCATTTTACGCTTTTCACTAAACTCAAATTACCTCGATTTTTTTATGAAAAAGACATACTTTCAAAAGTATTTGTATTGTTCGGAAAAATAATCACACGAGATTAATCTTCAATATAAAAATCGCAGTTTCCTAACATTATAATGATCATTTTTTGGTACTAGAAATTGTTGCTAAAAGCAAATCTCCTTTTTAGTACATTTAGTGCGTTAATATTCATGATGAAATGTAGTTTGAATGTGTTTTTGTCAGATTATTGATATTCCCACAATTTTGATGTTTTTTCCTTTGACGCACAGAAAGTTTGTGAAAAAAATTTAATTTCCCTCAAAAAGATCCCACGATGTAGGAACACTGCTAAGTGTCAGTATTTTATTACACCTCCCGCCATTTAGAATTTAATTTTTTGCTGCTTCACATGTATTCACAGATAGGAAATTTATGAGAGAATTTTCTTTTCAAAATTTGCGGGGGGAATCGCGTAGGTGCGCGGGAGCTGACGGTCTATTTAATACTTAGTTTATGGGTGCGCGGGAGCTGACGGTCTATTTAATACTTAGTTTTTGATGCTAAAAAGGTCGAATATGGACCAGCATTTGTATTTGTCTATAATTCCTCCCTCGGCTAAAATATTTGCGCCAAACTATTCAAACGTATAAAATTCGGCAAATTCATCAAGAGTTTAGCTTTGATGTCCTCTGGTGAATATTTAGGGAATCCTGCAGTCGAAACTGATTCGATTTTGAGTCACAAGGTCAGTCTTTCACTGTTACATTACTGACCTGCCACATAAATGCAAGAGTTAAGCAGTTTTCCAGTTGGAATTGTGTAGGGAAGGACATAAGTGAATAACTGATAATATTAGGCATGCAACTTGTTTCTATATGCAAAATATAACTGTAAGAAAAAAAAACAATATGTAAACAATGAAACTAACTAAATGAAAGGAAAGTGGACATTTTAAGCGACTGGTATTATGCGCCACAAATCTCAGGTGGTCTAACTGCACAACGTGCCGCACCTCGAGACAGATCTGGCCTCAACTGGATCTCAAGAAGTCCTGTAGTTATGGGTCATAAGGGTAGTTTAAGGAGCGGAAGGTTACGGGAAACCTAAAGTAGCTCGTCCTAATTGATGTTCACGATATTTCGTTACAATTGGCAACGCTTCTATTTCACTGAACTCACTATAAAGCTGTCAGTCTAAATTTACTGGCTGTACATCAAAGGGTTTCCAACTTGCATCTCTTTCAAAATATTGCCAACGCCTGCGATTTTCCATGGAACCCTGTAAAAAAAAAAGTAACAATTCTTGGTGGTAATATTTGCGCAGTAACCTTATTTTTGTTAATGAAATACAGAACGGTATTATTTCTAGGCCCGATAAATTTTGGAAATTTATCAATTCCAAAAACGAAAGTGGTGGTTTTACAGCCCCACTCTCTTTTGAGGGACATCTTTCTGATTCTTCCCATATTATTTGTAATAAATTTGCATGTTTTTTTCCAGTTTATTCAAACCATGACTCGTTGATTGATGAGCAATTTTTTGATTATCTTGATGGTTCCTATACTACTCTTTTTAATAATATGGAATTTTCTGAAGACAATGTTTTTGAAACTTTAGCGTTTTTGGATTCTAGACTTAACCCTGGTCCAGATGGGGTTCCTTCTATGTTTCTCAAAAACTGTGCGTTTCCTTTACATAAAATTTTATGCCATATCTTTAATTTATCTAGCACATTCCCATCTGTTTGGAAAAGTTCTTTTATAGTTCTCATTTTTAAGTCTGGTAGGAGAAATAAAGTTGAAAACTATAGAGGTATATGCCAGCAATCTTCTATTTCAAAATTGTTTGTCTGCCTAGTTACCGAAAGATTCAATTTTGACTGTAATTCCCTTGTTTGTAATAATCAGCGTGGCTTTTTTAAAAAGAGGTCAACTGTTACCAACCTTTCAGTATTCACGAATTTCGTTTTTTCTGAAATTAGTAAACGTAACAAGGTTGATGTCATCTATACTGATTTTATCAAAGGTTTTGATCGAGTTAACCATAAATTGTTGCTATATAAACTTACAAGGCTGGGTTTTCCAGTCTTCTTTTTGAATTGGCTTTCCTTCTTTCTCTCGGATAGACTGCAAAACGTCAAGTTTCGTGGGGATATTTCGAAAAATATATCGGTAACCTCTGGCGTCCCGCAAGGAAGCCATATTGGACCACTACTCTTTATATTATTTGTTAATGACATTGGTAAATTTATACCTAAATGCTTTTTGTTGATGTTTGCGGATGACTTAAAGATTTATATGTCGGGGAATGTTAAACCTGTTAAATTCACATCTTCAGAAATTTCATCTATGGTGCTCTAAAAGCAGTCTCTCGTTAAACATTTCTAAGTGGTCTGTCACAACTTTTTCTCGCTGTAAGTCCCCTCTCATGTATACATATTCCTTTGATGGTATAGTTTTTCCCCGTGTTTATTTAGTCAAAGATTTGGGAGTTTTTTTAGATACCAAACTATCATTTACATATCATGTTGAGTCCATCACAAACAAGGCAAACAGAACATGGGGAGTGTTAAGGTGATATGCTTGTGAATTTTCGGATGTTTATGTTCTCAAGACCTTGTATGTTGCTTTTGTGCGGTCTATACTTGAATATGCATCTTTTGTGTCGTGTCCATATTATAGAGTTCATATAACTAGAATTGAATCTATATAAAAACGATTTTTAAGATTCGCTCTTAGAGGACTTCCTTGGCTCGATCTTAGCAACTTACCCCCTTATTTATCCAGGTTAAAATTAATTAAATTAGAATCATTGGAGGTTAGGTGAACAGTGGCCAGAGTGGTATTTATTCATAGGGTTCTAATAGGAGAAATTGATTCAACTGACATCCTAAGTCTTCTCAATATTAACGTACCTTCATTCGACCTACGTAACTCTCGATTTTTTAATGTAGGACACTCTCGTACAAAATACGGTCTTTCTTCCTCAATCAATGATTTAATGTCAGCATATAATGTAAATGTCGTTTTAATTGATTTTAATTTACCAGTTTACTCAATAAAAAAAGAAAATTACTTGAGAATGTACAGTCATAAGGCGTGTTTTTTTGAGCTCCGATCTCAGCAAAGCAAAGTCAAGTAGGATTTTCAGCACGCAATCACAACAACTACTCTGAGTTCTCAAAGTGTCAAGTAAGACGTAGTTGTTGTAATTGCCTGTTGGAAATCCTACTTTACTTTGCTTTGCTGAGATCGTAGCTCAAAAAAACAGGCCTACAGTTTTTTGCTACACGTTTACTTTGTATCATTTTTTTTTTTGTTTAACTTTAAATGCTAATATTGTGGCCTTATGTCTATGAAAGATTTTTGTTCTTTGGTAAAAAACAAATATATATATATAAATAAATAAATAAAAAATTCGAATCAACTCGTATACTTCGAATTGCCGCAATCAAAATTTCTAATCGAAACCATTCGAAGTCGATCGATCTTTTTCGAATCCACAAAGACTTCTTGGAAGACTCCTCTCCTCTGGCAGTTTTGTCTTCCGTAATTTGACTTTGAGTATGGCAAATTGGCAGACGTCCATTAGAGCGGCTCACTTCATTTAGGACGCGCCGTGTGAGTGTGTGCATATATTATAAATCAACACGGCCACCGGATGAATCAGAAACCACAGCGATGAGAAAATTGCTAAGCGCCTCGCAATTAAGATTTCTCTGTCGCCGTCTCTACCTGTCAAATGGTTTTTGTGCGCGTTGGCGTCGCGATATACAGGTATACTTTCAGACTTTGGTGATCTTCTTTGCAGGACACAATTTAATTGATGCGCGCCTCTTAAAGTTCGCAACGATTGCGTGCATGAAAAATGATCGAAAGTGGCTAAATGAGTGGTCGTAATCGGGGTTGCGTGTTCCATTCGTGCAACAGACGATTTTGGAGATTGCACTTTTGGCTGGTATGCCCACCACAAAATTGCTGATTGAGATGCTGCGGTCGTTTTGGGGATTTATTGCTGCAGCTGTGTGACATTGTAATAGGTCATTTGGCAAAGCCACATTATTGCGGCAGATGGTTCAATCGAAAGACAAATAGCAGTCTTGGGTTTTTTTTTTGAATGGAGACATCTCCACTGAATGACTTGCTCTCGGTGTCGTTGGCATGCAACATTTTCGTCAACCGCAAAAGTCGCACATATAACTGGAGAATCGAGCCCTCAATTTGGGCTGCACGAGGTGTGACAATTGTTTTAAATTTGATTAATACTTTATTTCATACATACAATGAGTTGAGATTACAATTTTTGAGTACAAGTTCATTAAAATGTGGGTATGAAATAGTTAGGTACAATCTTTTGTCAAAGTGACAAGATGGACGATGAATGGAGTGTTTCGCTGGCCTGAGGACAAAAGTAGTAGGGCACTGGGGTATTCCGGCTGTCGAACTTGTTACCTCTTGCTGAGGTTCACATTGGATGTGAACAGAACCGCCACTAAGCAGTATCACTCAAAATGATCGAGTATCATCTCGTAGTCATTGAAAGACCGGATCTTGCTATAGTGATGATGAGTCAAGCTTTTAGCAAAGGAGTACCGCAAGTTTCACCCCTTCGACTACGCCTCGCTAAAAGACGGACTTTTGTCATAAAAATCGTGGAGACAATAAAAGTATTGAGCTACTCCTGATTTTGACTGAACAGGTTAAATAAATTGTCATGTTTCTTCTCTGTGAGGTATGTTACGTCACACTGTGGTCCAAAAAGACTTTTTTGGTTGCGGAAATCATAACTTTTGAACGCATGAGGATACAATTTTTCTTCTTCTTAAAGAAAATGTCCAAGCCTATAAGAATAGTGATTTTTTAGAAAACTGCTTCATAAAAATCAGGAAGTCATATGGAGTAAAAGTCCGGAGCTACTCCTGGCTCTGACTGAACAAAGCGCGCTGCCAAAGTTCTATTTGATTTGTTATCCACGAATATATCTCTAGAGCTCATGTCTACATCAGTGACTCGAGCTATATAACCTCCGTCATAGGTATATTACAAACAAGTAAAAATGTCCAATGTCCATATCTGTCCACGGTTCAGGTTCTCACAAGTTATTGTGTGACTTTCCTTTTTTATTTATAATACGACCGGATTTTCAAATGAAGACACCCCCAACTACTTTACGTATACCTGTAAAAGTCATGACAAAGAAACCGAAATGCCTGACAGTCGAAAAATTAAAATAACAATTCGCTATTCGTGATGGTTTTCCTTGTGAGAGGTTTTTATTTGTTTTTTATTTTTTATTTTTTGTTATATATAAAATACCTTTACCGCCAAAAGCACCGACAAATAAATATTATTAACGAATAATTTAAAAAAGTGTCATTTGCATGCGCTCACAGGAAACGGAATCATCTACCAACCGACCGAAATAAAAGAGATCCCAAAACAACAAATGGAAAAATAAAAAAAAAATTTTATATTTGCTTTTTAAAAAAGTTGGTGTACCTTAGTCCCCTACACAAGAAAAAAAAAACAAGAAACAACTGAATTCAACCAGTCATGGGGGTTGGCTGAAATATAATTCAACAAATAACTTCCTTTGTAGTGTGGCAAGTACTTCCGTTGTTGCTCAAAGCATCCTTTTTGATTATCCACACACAATCGCCTTCGCGCGGTATATACCTAAACACGGAGCGAATGGACAGAATGCGCCCCCGAGGCATTCAATTCAAAAAAAAAAAAAAAAATCAAAACAAAGGTAAAAGGAATATAATTTCCAAGGAAACATGCACGCAGAAAAAAAGAAGAGCAGCAAAGGATATTTCAGATGTTGCTGCAGGTGGTGCAGGTCCTGCTTGATGGTGGTGGGCACAAAATCCAAAATCCTACCTATCCGTTGTAACAACATAATTTTCCGATTATTTGTGGTCACTCGTGATTTGACAACAATGTTGGACCGCAAATTGAGCTGAGAAAGTTGCCGGGACGCAGAGGTTTTGCGGTCACTTCGATGACAAACCGATGAATCTGTTATAATGTTGTCCAAGTTGGGAAGCATGCAATCAAGTGGCCTGGTAATTGAGATTAATTGTGTAGCCGACTGTCGTTTTTGAACGACACACGGTCTGGGTGATTTTTTTCTTATCAGTACATGCCCGGCAGCACATCCAACGACAGTAGCAATTGAGGTGACATTTAAAAAATGCAACAGAATCCAGGTGATTGACAGCAAATTTATTTATACCGTTTGTGGTTATTCAACAATTTGTCGCTCGAAGTTTTTGGAAAAACCACAAGTGAGTCTCCTGAGTCCGTTTTCGAAATGAGTTTGAAGAAAGAAGCACATAATTGCGGGTTCATCGCAGGCCCGCTCTTTATTTTCTATTCGCAAATAAATGAAAAACACAATTAAGCTGATAATTCAATTAAATGGTTAGAGGCTTAATACTAGGACAGGGTGTTCCATCTGCTATGGTAGGTTATCTGTCATGATGACAGCATTCCAGTCGCTCCAAGTTGACAGGTGGAATGTGGTTGTCTTCAGCTCGACTTATTTAGACAAGCTTTCCCTCTTTATACTTTCCTTTTTATTTTATCCAACAAGTTTCAAGGTTATTTTAGGAAAACAATTCTGACTCCAATCATACAGGATTGTGTCCGAAAGTCATAGTCTGAAGGTTAGGGTACTTGACGGGAGCGAAGCGAGCCGCCTAATTCTCTATTTTAAAGCTTGTCCCTCGTTGTCCCATTTTTCGTTCGAAAAGCCCTAAAAGTGGTCGAAATTGGCGCTTTTTCCCTCAATCTGCGATCACTGGGTGGATGACTTGTTCAATAGATGAGATAGCCCCTTAAATAAATTGTCATGTTTCTTCTCTGTGAGGCTTGTGGTCCAAAATGACTTTTTTTGGTTGCAAAAATCGTAACTTTTGAACGCATGAAGATTAGGCTACAATTTTTGTTCTTCTTAAAGGAGATTTCCTAGCCTATTCAAATTCTAGCGATATCTTCATGCGTTCAAAAGTTATGATTTTTAGGATTTTTAGTGCTTCACAGGGTGTTTCTAAATCTTAGGCTGAAGTAAGATTTTCTTTAAAAAAATAATTATTATTATTTATTAACCAAATTAACATAAATGTACAGGTTAATCTTAAAAACTAATAGCTCCAAGGCTAATGGCTTGAGAAAAGGAATTGACAGAGAAAGAAATTAAAGAAAAACTTTAAAAATAGATAAAATATTACGAATCTTTTAAAAAATGGTCTGCGGCTATTTAATTGTTTACAGGGTGATGCAAAATAATTATTTTTACAACTGTGGATATACTTGGCACATCATCGTCACTGTCTTCAATTTCATCACATTCAATTGTAAATGTTTCGTTCGAAAACTCTTCATGTTTTGAAAGAAATCTTTTTTTTAGTCTAAAACAGTCCATTAATTTGTTTTTGCTTCGTCGTTGTCACTTATAGCTTTGTATTTGTTTTGGATCAAAGTTACAAATTCTTGAGATTTCGAAACAGTGATAAAATGTTCTAAAATGGTTCTGTTTGGAATATTCATATTGATATTTAATTTGCACGTTCCGCTCTTCAGTAAAGCCTTTTGACAACTTACTAAAGCTTTTCTCTATTGACATGGTTTATATACCTGCATATGTACATGTACCAGGATTATTTTACCTGTGAAATCTAAGCTCCCCAATGTGAAGTAACAGAGGAAAATAAATCTCTGTACTTGTTTTATTACTTCATAAAATAATAATCCGCAATTTAATATTTCTTTCAACACATAAATCAATTAATCCTTTTCTTTTGGCAAGTTAATCCATGTTTATGTATACTTTAAGAATAAGAACAATAATGATTTACAAACAGTTACTCAGTTACAGCAAAACCCTTTTGGTTTAGGAGGAATTTGTTCAAAAAGAGTCGCTAAAGTGGATGGCTTACAAAAACCAATTGACATTTATACAATTTATACAAAAAGGGGCGTGGAAGTGGGTAGATTTTTTTAACGATCAAAATAATAATAAAACTATTTATTAAGAAGGAAATTTCACGCTCTCTGCCCTTTTAATTAATAAAATAATTGAAATATTCCACATGGAAATTTGCTTTTAAATCCAAAATGTCAGCACTGGGAACTCGATTTTTTTTTAAGTTAATTACAATTTCTCCGAACATCGCAAATACTTGCAGCTAAAATTTTGCATATGGTTTAACAAATAGTTAGGGTCAACTATCGTGGTTAACTTTGTACGGGGACTCACGAGAATTTTTTTGTAGCTCTACTCAAACCAAAAAAATGTGCTAAAAAAATGTGTATTTTTGTTTTATTTATTAAAAATATTAGGTATTTTTTTTATTAAAATTTTAATTGACCTATGTATAAAACAAATAGACTATAGTGATGAAAATTAAGATTTTTTGTTTAATATGCCATACATAATTGCAAAAAATAAAATAATGAAGTATGTTTTTTCTGTTTTTTTTTTTAATTGACCAACTTTGAAAAGCTCTATTAGCCAAACTAGCTAGCAGAAAATTATTTTATTTGGTGTTTTCGAAGCTTCGTTTATGTTTCTATTATAAATAAAAAAAAGTAAAGCAATAAAACTAAAACTTCGAATTTAGTATTATTGCGACGAGATTTGCCTTTTTTGGACCAAGCAACACTGTTGGAAGACGCGCTTACAAATGACATTTAATTCTACTACAGATCAGTTGTAACCTCACCTTGCGGTCGCAAGCATACTTAAAAGAGTACATCCTCTAGAGAGAGCTCTGATTAAGACACGATTACAGATTACCCACGAGGGCAACTGCCGCGTCTTTCGAACGCGTGTAGTATTATCAGTAATCCAAAGTTAGACGGATTTTCTCTCGTTTTGAATGTAGTTGGCTCCAAAGTAATTGATGGGCGTAAGCCAGCTTGCGTAATCGTGCATTGGCTTAAGCTGGCTTACTGGCATAGATATAATTTTGGATAAACTGCCTTTTAAGTGATTGACTGAACTAAAGTGGATCCGTGGCGACTTCTGACGCCAGCTTAAGCCCACTTCCAGGCGTTTGATTCAACTTAACTGTTACTTGAGCCTATTAAGTTTTGAGTCCTAACATCAGCTGATCAGTCCCCTATGAAAACTCTTGAGTGCTATTCTCCTGCCGTGTCTCCAAGACCTCTAAGGAAGTAAATAGGACACAGTAGCTTTGTAAATATGCAGGACATTTATTATCTAGCATCAAATTTTGGAGACTACCTGTATCGAAGATCGATTGAACATTACTCTCAAAATGGGTTTTTAAGAACTTAGCCAAGCTAAACGCAAGCGAAGGTAACTTGCCCAACGATTGGTTCGAGCTTGTAATACACTTTTGGGGTCGTCGATGATGAAGTGCATTCAGAAAAACCAAGCCATGCTCATCATCTAACTATATATGAGAAAGGGAAGCTTCCAGTGACAGTTTGACATCTTTTCCGGCCTCGGTTCTGTTTTAGAATAATAAATAAATAATTGGCCTCAAGTCCCCGAGTCTTCTACCTTTCTTTAAAAGGCTTTGCTAGTGGTATTCATACATGCTCAGCAGAGGGAAATTCGTCAGCGGTCTATTTCGACATTCTTAGCTCGTCAGAATGCACTCCGAGGTAATCAGAGGTCAACCCAGTACTCTTTGCTCTTTGGCCGCCGCAATTGGGGCTACCATTTTTAACACTGCTTCTAGAACAGGCTTTCACTACCCAATATAGCGGCCCTAGTCTCATCATGAGGCGAGTATGGGGGAAATGTATTTTTTTATTAAACTATCACAATATACAGAAATGCGTTCACCTAGAGCTGCTTGGTTACATTGGGAGCCTTTGACAAGGAGTAGATCACAAGCTACCCACAGACAGTTCCGCTCCGAGGACTCTGCCACAGTGCAAACCTGACGGCGTACGCCATGAGGGCTACCCAAATAATTCCAATTAAAAAACCATCGGCGCACTGCCACCGGCAATTACAATTTTTAATTAAGCCCGGCGCAACGTGTGCACAACGATCCTTGGTCCCCAACTTGCCACCGCAAGGAACCCATTTGCGATAAAAAAAAAAACCCCATTGCCCAAAGAATGTAAAACGCGTACGCGCTCTCGCAAAAGAAAATTAATCAAATAGTAAAATTTCAATTGGCTACGACATGTTCCCGCCAAAAAATAAAAAAAAAAAACAGAAAAACAACTCCATGCGTGTGTGTATTCATTATATGGCTTTCTTGTGAATTCAACGCCGAACGGGGAATGTCATCCTGCCAAATGCCAGAATGAAAAATCATTATTTTTTATTATCAACACGTTTTGGTCTTTTTTTTTTAAACAAACCCACCAACACCACTCACATATGCGCTCGTGTAAGTATGGCAATAAAAAAGAAGTCCACAGCAGGCGCAGCGATTCCTTTGAGGATCCCCATATTCGGGGTGTATTTCCGCCCCCATGATAATTGGAAAATTGAACTGTGAATGACTGAAATAAATTGGCAAATCAAAAGAGGATATAAATACAAATGTGCACAGCGAGTCCTGCTGCGGATATATCGCATATCCCTTTGAATTTTTCTTCCCTCCCCCCATAATGCGGTAATGGGGGTTTTATTTGTTCTGAGGACAGGTGACATCATACAAATGATTAATTGCGCAACGGCTAGCTTGCATAACTCGGTGAGGGGAAGCACATTCCTGCATCTCGAACCGAGCCCAATTTGATTGATTGATCGGGTATAGCGCGCCCAGTTGATTGACCACTGCAATGTGCAAATCACCGCCGAGGGCACACCTGATATATATGCAGAGTGCACCAGTTCACATCGACCGACGACCAGGGAACAGAGAGTAACCCCCGTTCGTTTAATTGACTGCCGCGGCTAATTGATCAATCACATTCGAGTCTACCAAGTCGCAAGTGCGCACAATCCATCCATCCTCGGCCGCTCATAAAAATCAATCCGAAGCATTGCACCGTTTTTTGATCGATCGTCGGTCGGTGTCCAGCGCGGCCTCTGCGAACTGGACACATGGTCAACATACTGTCTGCCAGTGCTCCACCAATCCACCTGTCATAATCAATCGCTCAGTGCAATCTCGGCGATCGCTGCCGCTGCTGCTGCGGTTTTTCCATCAATCTATCACCTGGCTGGATGAGAGCAATGCATCAAGGTGAACCGATAAATCCATTGAACTCCAGTTCCAATTTGCCTATGCCACTCGCATCGAACGACGACGATCACAGTACTCGTATTATATGCGATCGCATCTGGGTGACAGTTGCCTGAGTGACACTGTGAAATTCCGGTTTCCCGCAATGACAACGCAATCGAGAGCACCAAGTGTCAATGTCATCAGGTGTCAAATGAATTTTACAAATGATCACAGCACCGTCAGGCAGGCGACCATCGTATGTGTAGCGGTCAGGCGCGCCAATTTCCACCGGCATATTTCAGATGAGTGATTGTTGTGTTCACACGCGCGCACCACACCGTCCGCATGTAGGTTTGTGGAGGCACATGTGCGAGTATGCGAGTGCTAGTGCGCGTGCGAATGCGAGGGCTCCTTGTGCAACAGTGAAAAAAAAGTCTCTGGTCAATCTGTCGCCTGCAAAATGTCACGCTGTTGCGGCTAATTGAACAAGAATTGGTGCCGTGATTCGTAATGTGTCACTGCTGCTCGGTGACAGCGCTCTGTGCCAGTGTGCGTGCGTGTGAGATTTGCATTTCTACCGCTGACCGGCTGACCAAGTGATTATGATTGATGCTAATGCCATGCAACGGGGACAAGTAATAATCCATCAAATTCCAGTTGACAATAATTATTGAGGTGAAGTTGGCCACAGATTTACGCGGTCAGTCAAAGTGACGACTGTTGTAGTCAGCTGGGGCATGGTACTTGTTGGCTGTACTATGGCAATGAAATGGACTGATTAACATACGTTTGGACGTCCATTTGGAGACAGAACACAAGACGGGCAGACGGAGACAGATGTTGCCCAAAAAAAATAAAACAAAATCATTTTATAAAGTAAAAGAAGTGGTGGCATTTCAATTAGCACGCTATTACGAAAATCCCGCTTCTTTAAGTGGACATTTTGCAGTTGTGGAAACAGTTTCATTTCTTTGTTCAAATACCGAACTTTCTTACTGGCTGTGTTCATGAAATAAGTGTTCAGCGCGCAGCTCAGTGGTTTTCAACTCAGAAGATGTTCAGAAAGGTTGGCGGGTGAAGTGCAAGTGCCCAATCACCTGTCAGCTGTCAAACTGCCTTAACAATTTTGTAAATTAAACCCCTTAAGAATACACCTTCAAATGGAACCAAGTTACGTGTGATGCAGTCGTGTGCATTTTTTTCCTAAGTGCCAATAATGCTGCTTTTTTTAAGTAGCCTTAGAATCAGTCAAAACATTTTTGTACCATCGATTGTGGAAGATACCTCTAGAAGGTATGTAAAACTGACAGACGCAAGACCGGACTCTCATAACGATCGCCTTGGGTAGCCTTAAACTCAGTCAAAACATTTTTGTACCATCGATTATAGAAGATTCCTCTAGAAGGTATGTAAAACTGACAGACTCAAGACCGGACTCTCATAACGATCGCCTTGGGTAGCCTTAAACTCAGTCAAAACATTTTTGTAACATCGATTGTGGAAGATACCTCTAGAAGGTATGTAAAACTGACAGACTCAAGACCGGACTCTCATAACAATCTTTTTGGGTAGCCTTAAACTCAGTCAAAACATTTTTGTACCATCGATTGTAGAAGATTCCTCTAGAAGGTATGTAAAACTGACAGACTCAAGACCGGACTCTCATAACGATCGCCTTGGGTAGCCTTAAACTCAGTCAAAACATTTTTGTACCATCGATTGTGGAAGATACCTCTAGAAGGTATGTAAAACTGACAGACTCAAGACCGGACTCTCATAGCGACATAAAGGACCGTCCAAAGGATGAGCATCTCAATCATTTCAGTCATTCAAAAGAAAAGCATTTCATTGGCCCAATGACATCAGGGACACGTCAAATGACTGTCAAACTGTGGATACACAAGCTGTCGTCTAAAAGATTTCACGACAATTTCATTTGTAGCTATAGTTCGAGTTTATTTCAGCTCTCTCTCACATCGTCGCAGAGCGGTCGAGTCCAAAGATCGTCATTGAGTCTGCACACCCACGATAGGGCATTGAATCCATCGACTTCTTTAGAAAAGGTGACTGCAACTTTTCGACAACTAGAAGCATAAAGTCGTCCGCTGTCTAGCGATTTTTTCGCGGCCAGTTCTCGTTGACAGCTGAAGATGACTCTTTCCACTGCACACAATCTAAAAAAAATTGGTCCCAATCGTGTCCCCTTTTGACACCCCGACCAGTTAGAAAAGCTTTTCCAACGCAGCCACAGTCTGACAGCCTGAAAAATCACACATTTGATCGATGTGTCAAAGTGTCTTCTCTTCGATCTCTGCGCTCTCTGTCTCTCTGAGTGAAAAATCCAAACCCAAAGAATGGTGACCCATTCAAGGACAAATTAGTGAATCACACATAAATTTGGTGAAATCCTCAACCACACCCGGACGCGTGGTCCTATATTTTATTTCTTATCCACATGTCAGCGCTCATCGAGTGTAAATCACCCTAGCAGAATGACAATTTTTTTTATACTCCTTGCCGATAAGAACTTCAACTCCAACTCGAACTCATGTGTGTTGGGTGTATGGCGGCGCGCTCTCGAGGAACCTTTTAACTCATAGCGGCAATCATCATCAAGAGTTGACGTCATTCAGATTTAGCACCTCGAACAGCAAATATTAGCAACACTAATATTAAAGCAGCCGTCATGATGACAGGCGCATTGCCAACCCAATTGGTGATTTATGGTCATGAATCAAAGGCCCGCACACAGGACGGATGGCCATGTCCTCGGTGTATATATTCATGAAGGGTTCGTCAGGCTAAATTGCCTTGGGCTTTCGATGAATCGAAGGCAAACTTCGAGGAGCAAAAGGACACTTCAAGGATACACTCGTATATGAAGGATATTTATGGTCACAAATGCCCCCCCCAAAAGAGGCATAAACATGTCCAACCACCCACAATCATGGCACATTTTTGCCGCAACTCCAAGGGGTGAACGGAATCAATAGATTCCGACGAAGGAAGCCACAAGAAATAGTGCGCGCTGCGCTGTCTGACGCGAGCACGAAACGAAAGAAGAGATCGTCAAGCGGCGAATCAATGACAATAAATTTCCCTCCGTTATCTAATGTCCTGATTGCACACCCTCATTTTCCTTGATGTATATATACACGGGTGCTGGTTGAGAGTGAGTCTGCTCTGATGATGGCCTGGCCGTGGTGCGAAAGAGAGGAATAATTTGATTGATAATCAAGCGAACAAAACACGGTACGGCACTGGCGGTGGTGGTGCTCTATAGTAACCATGATTTATGTTGCAATGCAAGCAACTGTGCGCCAACCCCCTTATGACGCGATCTTATACAGTTGCCGGCGTCGTCATCGTTGCCCGCCGCATATAGAAGACCCATCGACGAAAGGTGGTTGCCTTTGAGACTCCTTTTCTTCGTCTGCACTTGTTCCATTTGGCTGGAAGTTTCCTTGGCCCATCAGGGGTGGTTCCGCATGCACATTTCATCGATGTCAATAAATCGTCCACGAAAAAAAAAAAAAAAAAAACTACGAAGACGACTTCAGAACGGAGAAAGGAACTGCTACGCGATAGCAGTTAATGTCAGACCAACGAAAATATATAACAGTTGCAAAAAAGCGAGCGCCCTGTGTGTGCATATATACACGAGTAGGAATACCCCCTTGCAGATTGTAATGATTGTTTGCCAAGGGATGAGGTGCGGGCTGTCAGGCTCAGGACATGAGAATGGGAGAATTCAAAAATTTTCCTAAAGAAGGTTAAATGCCACCTTTGTGCCATAACCACCATCAGCAAACCCCCTCGTCAAGAGTGCCGATCTCTTGGTGTGTATAACAAAACAACCCTTGTTCTGTGGGGTTTCGTATTTTTTGTTGTCTCAGTAGTCCTTTGCGTTGGCGGCAGCATTGTGTGTTCATACTCTGGTCCTGTTGATGGGGTGTTTCGTCTCACTTCAATCTCATAGGACGATAGACAGAAATGGAATGACGACGACGGGCATACATATATACTGGGGACATATTTTGGCATTTGTGTTGGTGTTAGCTTCTTCAGGCGAACGCACCCACCCTTTTTGGAATGGATGCGCCGCTGCTCAGCTTGACGTTGTTACTTTGTTTCTTTGTTTTGTGATTCGTTTCGTTTTGTTTTGTTTGTTTTTGTGTGAGAAGCTTGACGGGGAGGTGGATGTGTACACGTCTTCAGAATCCAAAATGGCAGACGTGTATACGAAAGCAAGTGCTTTTGATGCATCGCATCGCAGAGAGTGATATATATTTAATTTTTTTTTTTGAGGGAATTTTGAGTTTTTTTTTTGAAATTCAAGCAATTTCTTGGGAATTTTCTTGCGAGGCTCATTCTAATGAGGACGGGGGTAAATGAACGGTTAATTCGGTCGTGGATGGTTGCGCAGGACCACAGATTCAGGGGCTAGGAGAATTTTGTCAGTTTTTTTGTCATTGCTACAATTTTGACCTTTTGACAATCTTTTGACAGATAATCTGTCACTAAGCAGATTTTCAGAATAGCAGTCCTACTCTAAGACGCAGCAGAATGGACGTAAGCTTAGACATATTTAGATGTCCCCTGCCACCTTGACTGAAAAAAAAATTCATTAAATGATTGGCGCTCCCGTTTGCATTGACAGTTTTGGGACAGACTTTTTGACAGCGCACTGTACAAACTTTATACAGAGAAATGCTTAAAAATCGGCTCACCAATCGGCTAGTTACAGTAGGATTGAGTGGATATCAACCTTATGATCGACCGAAGGGTCTTCTGGTTCTATAAACAAGCAGAGCGCCTTGGAGGAAGGCATCAAATCGACCCAGCTTTAACTTCCTGAGCAAACGATTACCAGATTTCGTACCAGAATTGGAATTAACTGTTAACGCAAAAGCTTAACGCCGGTTACACTTGATGAAACAGAGGACTCTACTACACTAGACGATTACCTTGCGATCCCATAGATGTGAGAATGCCTAGGACGCATTGAAAATGGTGACGTAACTGATTCGCTGGTGTAAAAGTCTAAGTGGCGCATTTTCAAGTAAAAAAACGCGCCATTCGTAAATGCGATTAAGGAACAGCTGACACTAAAAGACTCTTGTCTTAGCGATCAACTACCCAATGCTTCGAATATGGTAACATTTTAGTAAAGCGGGTGATTTTTTAAGCGTAGTTTTTTTAAAAATCGAATAAAACATTTTATTCAAATATAATATGGATCAAATATTCAAAAATTTTTATTTTAATCGATAAATAGGCCTTTGCCACTTACGGTTCAAAGATAACTTCATGTTAATGTTGTCCGCGGCTCCGTTTCAAATGGTCCATTCGGAAGGTCCAATTTTGCGCCACTTTTTCGAGCAATTCGGCCTCTATTCCACGAATTACGCGTGTTATGTTATTCAATCGTATTCGGCTTGTCCACATAGACTAACGACTTTACATAACCCCACCAGAAATTATCAAGAGGCGTTAAATCGTATGATTTTGGCGGCCAATTCACAGGGCCATTTCGAGCTTCACAGCTTCTCACCAAATTCATCCTTCAACATTTCCATTGTTTCACAAGCTGTGTGGCATGTGGCACGTGGCACCGTCTTGATGAAACCACGTGTCAACCAAGTTCAACTCAGCCAACTGGGGCAAAAAGAAGTCGCGTATCATGGCCCGATATCGTTCGCCGTTGACGGATTCACCAGGTCGATTATGACGACCATAATATGGTCGTAACAAACGGTGCACATTTTTCACAGAGCACGATTTTTTTTAACAAATTTCAATAATTTGCAATCGTTGCTCGTTTGTAAGTCTTTCCATGATTAAATGGCAGAGTATACTGAAAACTTTTCATTTTGACAGATGACGTTTTGACGCCATTACTAATCAGTGCTGCCAACCTGAAAAACTTAACTCTTAAAAAATCACCCTTTCAAAGATCCCTCAACTGATTTATAGTGCGCAACTGGAGGCAGTTAGACAAAAACCGAACTTGCTGTGGAGGCCAAAGGCCACCGTGACGAGCAGTACCACCAAAGGAAATAAGTAATCTCTTTTAAAATTACCGGCATATTCGAAGACATTTCCAAAAACAAGCCCAACGCGGCTATCGGTTTTTCATTCCAATATCGGAATTGCGCCTTTTTCTGACTTCTAAGATGGGATATGACAAAAATGTGTCATGTGTCCTTTAGTTTGAGGGCGACTTAAGAAGTTGTGGAGCTCTTTATCGGATGACACATCGACTGATAGAAATAGTTTTTTTGTCTCTAATTAAATGCAGATCGATAGGTATAGCTCAGTGTGAAGCCGAGTGAGTGCAGTATGAGCGCCAGCTGTCCAGGTAGTTTAGGATACATCGGTCCTGCAGCCGCCGGCTATATGACTGTTTTGTACAGCGGTTTGATTTCGAAAACTGTAGTCACCCTCGTAAGAAAGCTCGCGCTCCTCAATTGTTGAAAGGACAGAAACTTACCAAGCCTTAGTTACCAATAAATTTATTTATAGATGTGTTTCGATCACAAGGTAAGATAGGTCAATCCAAAAATGCTATAGGATTCTATCCAAGGCGGTTTCGTTTCCTATAGCTATGTTTGTCTCAAAACTCGGACTTCACCCTGTTTAACGCTGACCAAAACTTGACTATTCCGCTAAATATCCAACCCACCCCAAGGCCCTTCTTTGCAAGACACAAATAGTCCTTGTCCTATCATAATTTTGATCGCCAGCCGAAAGAGATTGACACTAACGACTACAGTTCGATGAGCTCTGTTTCTGTTCTCGGAAAAGGACCACAAAATCTGGTACACAAAACAAACATGCAACACGAGTTCGCATGCAAGTACTACCATCCACTGTTCAGTGGAAAAACCTTCCCTCAGGCAGCAATGAATCTTAATGTTCATGTCCGAAATGCTGGTCATGTCCATTGGTACCAACGCTTCTGGCTGTGCTGATGGGTTTCACTTGTTTTTTTTTTTTTTTTTTGTCGTCTTCTACACTGCTGGCCGCGTGTATATTTTACGATTGTTAGCTTTGGAACTTGAGCCCACCACGCGCAGAAAGGCTGGACGCAACAACGAAAAAAAAAAGAGGCAGACACACAGAACGCGATAAATTGTCAAGTTTTATGCTCATGCACTAGATTTCATCCGAGGGGCAATCTATATATAAAATGACGACGACGACGACGACCACGGACGATGCCGATGGAGTGGATGAGTGTGTGTCCAGCTGTCGCTCTGTTCATCATAAAAATCAACTTTTCATCCTTCTTCGGGGAGTGACATTGGTATTATGCACAAATACTCTCGCTCTTGTCGGTTTGGGCGAAGTCTATAAAACCCTGGCCACAGGTTTAGTTCATCAATTTTGTGTGCCGATGTGCATAGTCCTAGTTGCTATAAGGTATCACCCAGCACACAGCAGCGCAAACATTGAAATGGAACACGAAAGTCAGAGTTGGCACGATGATGGTTTGGACAATGGGGTTGAAAAGAAAAGCACCTATTCCAATTGGCTATCCATGTATGGATTGGCCAGAGGCTGGTTGTAATCTAGGTGGTGATGCAAACCAGGGTGGAGCCTAAGAAAAGAGTTTTTTCGTTGAGCTTGTCAAGATTCTCAAGGCCACCAAATAAGACGAGGACTCTCTTCACTCCATTCGCTCTATAAGTTGACAGGCTTTTCGGGCCAAAGCCTTATTTCTATAAGCGCTTGCAAACTCAGATGGCATATTTGCAGGTGTACAGCGTTTCAGAAAGATAGCTATTGCACAACCTTACAGCCTTTTACTCGGGACATCTCAGAAGCTTTCGACTGAACAAAATGAAAAACTTCAGCTATAGCCCACATGAGGTGTCAAAAATTGAAAAGAGACTCAATGTTACCTATTGTTGTATAAGCAGATAAAGCGGTAGATCCAATTGTGATCGAGAAATAAGTCGGACATGAAATTCAAGGTCACACCTTTCTAAGAGAGTAGGTACCCTTGCAAGCCATATAGAGCCTTGCAAACCATATAGAGCTTTGCAAACCATATAGAGCCTTGCAAGCCATATAGAGCCTTGCAAGCCATATATAGCTTTGCAAACCATATAGAGCCTTGCAAACCTTATAGAGCATTGCAAACCATATAGAGCCTTACAAACCATATAGATCCTTGCAATCCATGTATAGCTTTGCAAACCATATAGAGCCTTGCAAATCATATATACCCACCAAGGCACCGAAGGTAAGCTGTGTAGCGACATCGTGCCTAAGCTTCATATTCTGCTCATAATACCTTAGCGAGGTATTCTAGGGAGAGGGCTGCATTGAGTCTCGGATAGACCTCAGATTCTAGAGAAGGCAGTGCCGAGTTTGAAGCTCAGCAGCATTCCGCATATAAAAAATCAAATTCATTGTGCAGAAGATCTAATTAGCTGTTGCTATATAATATATTTCGAGCTTCTTCTTTCGAGCTCACGCTTTTGGAAGATTTCCCAAGCTCTTGGACGGCCTTTTGGTAGGCTGTCTTTAAGGAAACTCCCATTTTGAGGTTGCCTTAAAATCGTCGTCCAATTTGGTGGACACTGTCAAAGTAAATTTAAATTGTGCACTACTGAGTTGCACGTAACCTTTTTTATACAGAAAGTACCTTCAATTTAAGAGCTTAAGGTATGAGGCTAGGGTCGTCAAAAACTAAGTTTGGAGACGAAGTTTGAAGCAGATTCCCTACGTTCTTTAGGATGCAGTTTTCCCATGAGATTCTACTGAATCTATGTGCCTCTAATTCGAAAAGCGGTCTATTTTTTGTCTCTTAACAGGTACGCAATGGATGGTCCCCAGTAACTGGACACAATGGTCTATGTGAAGCTGTGGCAGAAGCCACAAGAGCACCCTTTTACCTACCCAAATCGACCTTAGGGTGTATTTCACTGAACAAAAGGACTTAAAGGGCAAAAACAAACAACATATTTTGAAAACGCTTTATGGGAAGTTCCTACCTCTAATCTTGGACCCAGTATACACGTTTCTATTGGCTTGTTTTTTTTTTTAAAGCTATAGGTATGTTTTTTTTTGATATTCACCGCTGCGAGTTACTAGTGCGACTCTGGGTAGGAAAGTTGAAGCAAATCCATCAAACAATGCGGGAGCTATAAGCTCTTTTAGGTGCAAGGGAAAAAGCAGACCAACTAGAACTGACCCCTGTGGTAGCCCACAGCTTTTCTGTTTAAAATTGCTCGAGCAGATGTTGGCGAATGGTTACTTGAAAGGAATGTTGCGTGGATAACGACGGCAGTGGAGTGGATTTATGAGGACAATCATCTCAACCAAGGCAGCAGTTTGTTGTACGGTGAACAAGATCAAGACGCAGTGGATCTGCTCAAAGCTTCGTATCCAAATTTAGATTTTTACTACCTGTCTACTTTAGCAATTCGTGAAACGAGTTCGATTTAAGAGTCTTTGGGGTACCTGCCTTGTGTAGAAAAAGCGACGTAGTTTTGCGAGGAACAGACCTGAAAAAGGTCTTTTCTGTATCCAGGAAGCGTTTGTCGCAAGCTTAGAAGGGGAGTGGAACCCTCGTCGTGATACCTGCTTGAGAGATCTGCTTCCAACTGGAGCGTTTTTTAAACAGATGCAGATGTTTACCCTAAGACTCAATTTTTTCCGGCACAATAGACCTTCTAGGTCGAAGTGCCTATCTTTCGCTTGGGCGAGTCAGAAGTTAAAAAAAAAAGACTCAATTTGTAACAAGAAAAACCATTTTGGAGTGAATTTCTTGACAGAGAGAGAGAGAGCGAGAGATTTTCACTTCAAGCCACTTCCTGCCGTACATACTGTCACGTAATCTTCAAAACACTCATCATTTTTCCGCCACACTAAGCGCAGCGCCACCACATCCATATGAATGCGAACTCCGCACGGACATTGGGGCTCTTGATATTTATGACTCTGCCCAGGCACGAAATGATGATCTCAATCGCCACTGACGCTGGCTGTAGTACCTACCTATACTCCATAGGGCGACTGGACAGCTAGCAACTCACGTATCTCATAGAAAACGAAAACCGCTCAGAGGCATTACATAAACAAACATGACAGACGGACATGCAAATACAGAGTGTTGGGGCCGAGGTTACCCCGCCAGCTCCCACCCCTACATACAAAAGCGTCGCTAAATCGTTGCCAAAAAAAACAAGTCCTCCTTGGGGTCTCTCTCATCGACAGAGCGATTTATCCGCTCAAACCTGAAGTTGAAGTCGAACAGTTTAAAAATGAATTTTCCGCAAAAATATTATGACAAAGAAAAAGTATGCTGGTGCCCCGTTTCCCTGCGCACCACTTGGAGGGGTAGCTACTTGATTACTTGGTTATGTCGCTCATGGAATTGGCTTGAAGCATTGCACCACCATACACTATATAGCATCAGCCAACAGCAGCAGTAGGAGACCACCCATTTTCGGTGGCTGAAAGTCTGTTTGGTAATTTCTGTGATGATTTATTTCCGACAGCCCGTATTTCATTCGCCTTGGTGCAGTTTTCAATGGAAGATGGAACTGCCTCGGCGCACATTTAGTATACTGGTGCTGCCGGTTGCTAGCAACTCTTTGCGAATCACTCGTTGTCGGTTTTTGTTCCGGTCTTGGTTATTCTTCTTATTCTATGGCAGCGCCACCAATACCGCACCCAGTGCTGCCATCGTTGACATTATGAAATATCTGGGACGTTTTGCGAGGAAAAAGTTTTCGTTTCGTTTAGGCGAATCCTGGTAGTATAACGAACCACAACGACGACGACGACGACGACGACGACGACGGTATATGCAGAATGATTTTCGTTTTGTAATGCTCCGGAACGCGACAGACACTTGGCTTGGACAGTTGGACTGACTGAGGAGAAGGCGAGAAGGGCTCGGCGGCGTCGGCACTCGCACTCGCACTCAGCGCTCGGTGGTTGAATGCCGCTTGCTGAGCGACATCACTGTGAAATGATTCGTCCTTTCTGATGGCGGGGAGGGGATAGCACAGAAATTCATAGTTTTTGCCGCCATTAGTCTTGCAAATGGTTTTGAATAGGTTTTTTATTGAGGCTATAAATTTGCACGCAAGTCAACTTTTCCGAAGGCAGTCGGGATGTACGAGAGGGTTGGCCGTCCTAATGGTGCCATCGTGAGGGTGCACAGTGGACCAGAAGAAGTTTTCTCTAGTTTAGAGATAGCTTTTCTATGAGCTACCCCCTCGTCAATCAATTGCCATTTGGAAAGTCATTTGCCATGCTACACAACTTGTCCGCCGAATGCCCACAACAACTGTCAGCGGAAGCACACGCGTGCACCGTAAATTGCAAGTAAAGGATAACAGGCTTTCTTTTTCAAACAAAACCAAACTCATGGCCATCGCCAACATCGCGTTGTCCATCACAGTCGACGCACACATGGTCTCGGCCAATTGAAATATTTTCCCATCTCCATTGCTGCACCGGTGCTTGCTGCGCTCCTGAATTGAATTGGATTGGATGGACGGACCGAAATGAACACGGACGCGCAGTTTCCCATAAATTATTCCGCAATTATCATGTCCCGAGGAGCTCAGTCCTAAATAACTAGCAGAGGTACTGTACGCGCCTCCGTTGAGTATGGATACACCAACCAGATGTTGCTGTGTGTTTATTTTGCAAGACCAGGATTGGGGCGCCGCACTCGGCCGACATGATGGACCAAGAGTGTCTGGTATACGTGGACTGGTGATGGGTAGAGAGATATCCGCGCGGTGTATGTAAATTTGATGACCACTCGTGTCCTTTTTGTCATGTTGTCCAGAAGTTGGGTTTTTGTTTGCCCTCCGCTTGATTAGGGGAGTGAGAAAGTGTTGTCAGACATTCACACGAAACAGCAGTAGTTAAAAAAAAAGAATGCCCCTGATGCGTTTCTGGGCGATTGTATTTGTTGCGAGTGTTTTCAGCTCAGTTTTGGAAAAGATTCCAGCAGCAGAATATCAAAAGGATGATTGAGATGATGGCCACTGTGCAACATTATTTCCGATTTAATTTAAAACCCAACAGGAACTTGTGAGAATTAACGACAGAGTGGTAAAAAAAATCCCATAAATATATAAATGCGTCCGACTAAACACACCAAAGACCCAACTAGAATGTGCATTTATGGATCAATCCCATACACTACCCACCAGCACCATTCCAAACCGGACCACTTAAGTGGATTTATGGTGCAGGCTTTGAATGGCCCCCGTGCCTGGTGTCTTGCAAAGTACACCATAATTTGTTTCAAATTAGAAACCGAGTGGCCATCACTCCCAGCCCAATGTGAATCAACATTTAAAGTTCAACACTCAAGTCTGATGATAAAAAACAAAAACAAATGCGCGCACGATAATAAATAACAATTAATCAGCGCGAGTCAATAACCTGATTCGAATTCAGTGTGACAGTTCTTTAAATGGACGGCAGACCAAGTGAATTTTAAAAATTTATTATTACAACGATGACAATTCGAGAGAGAAAACTCAACCATACTCTCAACAATCATGCGAGATACTTTACGAGATCCTGGGGGTTGAAGATCGCCAGCGAACAAAACAAACTGTCACATTTGCCTTTGTGTCTTGTGAATGTTTGTTTCGCGTCATTTTTCCACATTTCGGCATCTTGAGTTATTTGTAAATATTTCATCAAGTTGAAAATAATTTTATAATACGGACACACGTGTTGAGAAAAATGTTTATAACGTTGACATCGAATTTATGGGGAATTTTAAATTGTTTTATGACGGGACGGGGGTGCAGTTGGGGTGGGGGTCCTTTGATAATTAGCTTGTTTGACATATGGATTAAGAACTTGTTGTCCGGTGGTGACGGCCAATTTATTTGCGTATGGACGCTGAACGAGTTGGCAGCTTTTGTGGCTGAAACAAGTCGACTTGTCATCGCCATAAATCATGCTTGGCATATTTCGAGAAAATAAAAAAAACATGTCGAAGTTGCTGGGTCAAGAGAGAGTGCATTAGGGGTTTACGGATGTAGTTTCTTAGGACAGGCACTATTTTTTTTTTTTTTAATATCTACACCCATGCTTGGAACATTGGCGTCATCTGTGACCAGTTTCCTTTTCTGACACCGTATCAGAAGCGTCAAAAATTTGCCTATAAACGAGGATAAAACAAGTTATAACAGAGCACTGCAATTGACAACTAAAAAATAAATAAATTGGTGGCGCAACAGGCCCGTAGGACCCGCTCAAAACCAAGAGAGAGTGAGTTTTTCATTTCTAGGACGAACGGAAGGGATCTACAATTTTTTGCCGAGTCCAAACGGCCAATCGAGAAGCTCTTTCATGACAGTTATTTTGTTGTTTTAAACACTCTGACTCGCCAAGACGAAAAATAAGCATAGCACCAGAAGTTCTATTGTGCCGGGACTATCAGAGAATTGTATATAGGTTAGCAGCGTCTCTACCTCCCTAATGTGGCTGGTAACAGCAGAGGACTTCTTCAATTCTTCTGGACTTAGTATTTCTCGGCGACAGGGAAGGTATTAAAGTCGTTGCGTATGCGGATGCCGTGGTGATTCTAGTATCAGGAATGTTCCCGAACGTGATAAGTGAAATCATGGAAAGAGCACTGGGTAAGATTAGCGGTTGGGCTACAAGTTGTGGTCTTAGCGTTAACCCAAGCAAAACTGAACTGATACTGTTCACCAACAAAACCAAAATACCAACCTTCTCACTTCCCCGCTTGAATAACCAAAATTTTAATTTATCCACCAGTGCCAAATATCTTGGAGCCATCCTTGGCCCTAAACTCAACTGGAAGTCAAATATCGAACACCGAGTGAAGAAGGCAAGTATAGCTTTCTACGCCTGTAGTCAAACTTTCGGCAAGAAGTGGGGGCTTCAACCAAAGATGGTTCGTTGGATGTACACAGCTGTCGTACGTCCTATCCTGGTATGGTGGCCCGCCTTAAGCAAAGCTTATAACATCATTAAATTAAGTAGAGTCCAAAGAACAGCTGGAATTGGAATCACTGGAGCCTTACGATCAAGTCCGACCGAGGCACTTAATGTGATTCTCAATTTTCTGCCAGTGGATCTGCACATAAGAAAGATTGCAGCGTGTAGTGCAGTTAGATTGAAGGAATCTAGATGTTGGTCCGAAAGGCCTTAAGGGCACACCAGCATCCTACATTCCCTTCCTAACGGCATTGGTCGTATATCTACGGACTACATCGTACCCAAACTCAACTTCCATAAAAACTTCTCTGTTAGATTCCCCTCTAGATTAGAATGGGAGGAAAATGCGGTCGTTAACGATTTCGACATACCCATTTTCACAGATGGTTCAAAAATGAGCTGTAGAGTGGGAGCGGGCATTTTCTCAGCAGAATTAGACATCTCCAAATCATTCCGCCTCCCAAACGCTGCCAGCGTCTTTCAAGCAGAAGTACTTGCAATCAAGGAGGCATGTAGACTGCTTCTTAACGTAACTACACCCAGAAGAAAAATAGGCATCTTCGTCGACAGTCAGGCCGCGATTAAGGCTGTCGGGGCAACTAAATCGACGTCCAAACTTGTTGTGGACTGCAGGGAGACGCTTGCCAGAGCTTGTCATATGTTTGAATTCACTCTCGTCTGGGTTCCTGGCCATAGAGACATAGAGGGCAATGAGAAAGCTGATGAACTTGCCAGACGTGGCTCTACTCTGTGCGTGTCTCTAGCGGAGGAAGTCTTCCCTCCGCTGGGATACGTTAAGAGAGAAATCCTCCTGTACTGCACCTCAAGGGCGGAGACCAGATGGTTGAACCTGACGAGCTGTGCCATTTGAAGAAAAATTTGGCCAACCTATGATGATGCCAGAACAAACAACCTCTTAGCCAGAACGCGTGTAGATGTCGCCAGACTAACGGCAATTAGTACGGGTCATTGGCCCTTAGGAACTCACGCAGCCAAGCTTGACATCCCCCATAACGCCCACTGCCGTAGTTGCGCGGACACAAATAAGAGTGAAACAGTGTTTGTGAGTGTCCGGCCCTAGCCAAAACCAGACACAGTGCTCTAGGTCATCCCTTTTATGATGACCTTTCGGCCATCCAAAGTATTCATTTCAATAAGATCATCAAATTCCTTAACTCCTCAGGCTGGTTGTAAGTTCCCTCATCGTCCTTCTCCCCCTTTATTTCTCAGGTTTCCGTGAGTTGTGGTCTCAAAACGGCGCTCAATTGCGTTATTTGTGTCTTTCCCTCGTACGGGAAATACAGCCACCTAAACCAACCAGTATTTCCCGGAAGAAGACTTTCCTTCTCATTCTAGTTAGAGCTGGACATTCACACATGATGTCCCCAACTGTTTCGTCTTGTTCAAGACATAGTCGGCACTCCGCGGAGTCGGCTATGTGAAGTTTGTGTAGGTGGTTCATGACAGTTATACTCTCGGATGTTTGTCAGACGTTCGCGAGGGGTGGCGCAGTGAAAAAAAGACCTAAAGTTGGAATTTGGGTTTTTTTTCGGGATTCGAACCTGGGACCCCTCGCTTAGTAGTCCAACACACTAAGCACTAAGCCACTGCGACACACAATCGACAACTAGAACCTGCCAGAACCTAGAACCTACGAATTCGTCTAGGTAGGCTTTGCAATCATCGCTGGCAGCGACATAAACTTCAATTTAGGTTAACTTTCGCTTTTGACATTGATTAAAGTGGCAACTCCTCAGCAAGGCCCTATCGAGAACCCCATTCTGGTCCTGCTGTATATTAGGCAGAAGCATGAACTTTGTCGACTAGGATTTTTTTGAGAGGAAATTTCTAAAGGGTGGGCCATCTATTGGTATCCTTTTAAATCATATGTTATTTTGACACTGACAGCTGTCTTCCGCTCGAAATCTTGACAGAAAGTCAGTAACATACCTCCGCGGAACAAAATTAGTCGCTTGACGCTTGACCAGAGTTGGGAAATATTGAAAACTTATTTCAAATATGAATGCTGTGTAGCTCAAAAAGTGCGTTTTTGGAAAAGAAGTTTTGCCGGAAATGAAGTACCCACCGCGCCTGCTGTACGCAAGTTTGTGCAAAAAGTTCGTAAGACTGTTATGCTAGTGGACAATACTCATGGTTCCCGTCGTCGAACGCCAATGCATTCACAGAGAGTGACAGTTTGTAGAGTGGTGGCATCATTGGACCATTTTCCATCGAAAATGAGTCTAGTCATGTTAACCGACTTTTTTTTTACTGAAATTAAAGCCATAGACTAGGACGACCTCTGGTTAGTGCAGGATGGCGCGCCATGCCACACAGCCCATGCCAAAATCGATCTTTTGCGCACTAAATACCCAAATCGTGTTATAAGCCGTTTAGGCGATGTCAATTGGCCACGTCGGAGCTGCAATTTGATTTATTTGGACTTCTTTTTTGTGGGGAACCATGAATGGCCGATGTTATGCCAACATTACGGAAACGATTCCAGCACTTAAGGCCAATATCATCCAAACAATCCGTGAGCTACAGCCCGAGACCATCAACAAGGTCTTGGAAAATTGGAGTGACAGAATGCGCTACTACGAAGCCAGCCGAGCCAGTCACTTGAACGACGTTGTGTTCCATAATTAATGGGAATGTTTAGCTCTTACTAATAAAGCCATAATACATAGAAAAAAAATAATATTTGTTCATTTTATTGCATTTTTTAAAAGAAACTTGCATTTGGCCCACCCTGTACTTGTAGTCTTTGGTCCAACCTGTGCTGTGAGGAGAAGACTTCCTCAAGTAGAGGTAGTATAGTGGAGCTTCGGACTTAGTGATAAAGAGCATAATGGCCAGGGAATCTTCAAGTCGCAAGCCCTGAGTTTCTTCAATTCTAGCCGGACCTCGCGTGGTCACTCCTCTCTGATGGAGGGCACTTCTTCCAGACGAGGCAATCTGCTTTGCTCTGAACTAAAAGTACAAAAAAGCGGCAATTCGTTGCCCAGTAAGAGAAGAAACTACCAAAGCGATTGAAAGGCTTTTGGCTGTGTCTAAAGGACCAAAAGCAGCCCTTGAATGTAGCCGGCGGGAATTTTGGTAAAAAAAAAACGCCTCCCAGCTGTATTTGGGAGAATTCGCCCAAAACCGATTTTCCGTTGCCCAACTCAAGATATGACAAACTTCGAAACAGTCTGAGATTATTAGCCCATCTAAAAGATAAAATGTTATAGACAGGTAAGGTCCATTTAAATCTTCACCGCAGTTTCAAAAGCAGAAGTGTTTGAAGAGAGGCAATTTTTGAATGATGGATTGCGTTTTTTCTGCGTTGCAATTTTCACTTTTCACAGAAACTCGGGTGATTCGTCGAAAATGGTGCAACACAATCATTTCAATCAACGTCCGTGTCCGATGTTCCAGCGCATATTTGGGTGTTTCTAAGCCAGTACGCATTCAACAAGTGACAGTTCGAAGAGCATTGATCTTTCACGCTAAACTTCTTCGACCAACTTCCCGCACAAGATTTAGTTTACAATTTTCCGAATCGTTCCATTACCATCATCGCAGCCAGACTCTCAAAATCCTTACACCCTCATTTTTATCCGTAAAACGATTACAATTGCTTCGTACGAAAATACACACATAGCCGAAGCGCAAACGGTGCGAACAACAAATTTACTATTATGGTGACCGGTATAAATTTTACCACCTCCTTCCGGCTGAACGCGGCAGCCATTTTATTCTCTATGCCAACCGTCTCTTTTCAGGTGTCAACCGTCTCAAGGAAAACGAAGAAAATTCGGCAAAAAAAATTGAAACTACTGCCATCACACTGTAGCGTCGGTTGGCGGCAGCCCCATAACCTTTAACTTATCACGTCCATTACCATTACTCGCTGTCAAATAAAACTCCGCTTCGAAGTTCCAGTGTTATATGTGTGGCAGTAGAGAATCAACTTATCCGATTTCCGCACACCAAACCAACAAAAAAAAAAAAAAATAGCGGCAACTCCCCCCCCCAAAGTTCAAAGAAAAATCCCCCCAGAATAACGTTGGAATCCTGTATAACTGTAAATAGATTGAAGTAAATCACATCACCGATAAGATCGAGTAATACTAAGAAGTCGCATAAAGAAGATGCTATCTTGAAGGGTGTACATAGTACAGCAGGGCGGCTGCCAGGGTAGCTCTCGGTGAATTGAAGCGACAGCTCTATGCCATAATTCTAGCTGCCACCCAAGGCGTCGGTCGTCGTTGTCGCCATTTTCATTTTGTTGTAACCGTGCCCGGTCCCGCTCATGGTCCTTTTCGGGTGAGTTTATACAGATTAGTTTTCGTTATGAGCTTATCAATTTTAGACCGAAGGGATGATGGCTTTCATCCCTAATTACCTTCGGGGAGAGGGACGATTGCAAAAGCCACAGCTCAATTCCGTATGCTCGTATGCTGATTCTGTGTTTTTTTTTTATTTTTAACCGACCCACCCTTTGTTTGATTGAGGGGTGCAAGTCCAATGCACGACGAATGCATTCGGTGCGGAAGAGCAGACATCAGGCAAACAAAAAATACGGGCAACCTGTCCAAAAGATGGACTGGACAACGCAGCGAAAGGATGCACGACCCGGCAACAGGATGCACGACCAACGCCGACTCCGTGCTTATCTGTGTGTGCGAAGTGGTCAAAGTGGAAAATTGCTTTAATTAAATTGAATCGAGAATGACTGAGCTGCGACTCTGTTGTGGGGATTTTTTCCCTTGGGACTGAGGGTCCAGCAACAACACAAAAAAAAAGAACTGCATTCCCCGAGTAAAGTGAAATGGAAAAAATAGGCTCGAGGTCGACGATGGGATATCAGGTCGAGTGAAAGGTGCGGTCAATCACGCTGCGGACAAGCCTGTAACCAGATTGTTGTGTGTGCGACGCGTTGTAATTGAAATGTTAAAAGGAATGAATTCAATCAGGAGCCCGGTTGCGTATATGGTAGGGGTGACTGATGCTTCTGTTAGAACTGCACGCTGCTGATGACTGGTTTTTGTGAATGGCTTTAGGGATGGTATTAACGGGGCGTCTACGGAGGGCCTAAAACACGGTATCAAAAAGTCGCTGCTAAGAGTTAGAAATCAAAGGTTCCCGTCGGTGCTTGAAGAGCGTCCATTTTGACGGTGACCTCGTCAACTAGATTTAATGAAGGTGAAGATGATGACCTGAGTCTATACTGATTTGTTCTTCTCTTTGGGTTGCCAAAAGTACACTAAGCGACAAATTATGTTCCAGTTTCGTGTGTAAAATTGATATGATCCTGTTTACAGATGCGTCGATTCGACCCCTGATTTCGTCGAAAATAACCCAACCCAATGACAGTTCCATTGGTATTGCTCATTTTATGGCATTTAGTATTTGAAGGTAGCTTGGGGCATAAATGTTGAGCTCTCAGGTCCGCCTTTTCAGCTTTTTAGAACTCCTTTTATGGCATTTAGTATTTTAAGGTAGTTCGGGGCATAAATGTGAAGCTCTTGCGTCCGCCTTTTCAGCTTTTTAGAACTCCTTTTATGGCGTTTAGTATTTGAAGGTAGCTTGGGGCATAAATGTGAAGCTCTTGGGTCCGCCTTTTCAGCTTTTTAAAACTCTTTTTATGGCATTTAGTGTTTGAAGGTAGTTCGGGGCATAAATGTGAAGCCCTTGGGTCCGCCTTTTCAGCCTTTTAGAACTCCTTTTATGGCATTTAGTATTTTAAGGTAGTTCGGGGCATAAATGTGAAGCTCTTGCGTCCGCCTTTTCAGCTTTTTAGAACTCCTTTTATGGCGTTTAGTATTTGAAGGTAGCTTGGGGCATAAATGTGAAGCTCTTGGGTCCGCCTTTTCAGCTTTTTAAAACTCTTTTTATGGCATTTAGTGTTTGAAGGTAGTTCGGGGCATAAATGTGAAGCCCTTGGGTCCGCCTTTTCAGCCTTTTAGAACTCCTTTTATGGCATTTAGTATTTTAAGGTAGTTCGGGGCATAAATGTGAAGCTCTTGCGTCCGCCTTTTCAGCATTTTAGAACTCCTTTTATGGCATTTAGTATTTTAAGGTAGCTTGGGGCATAAATGTGAAGCTCTTGGGTCCGCCTTTTCAGCTTTTTAAAACTCTTTTTATGGCATTTAGTGTTTGAAGGTAGCTTGGGGCATACATGTGAAGCCCTTGGGTCCGCCTTTTCAGCCTTTTAGAACTCCTTTTATGGCATTTAGTATTTGAAGGTAGCTTGGGGCATAAATGTGAAGCTCTTGGGTCCGCCTTTTCAGCTTTTTAAAACTCTTTTTATGGCATTTAGTGTTTGAAGGTAGTTCGGGGCATAAATGTGAAGCCCTTGGGTCCGTCTTTTCAGCCTTTTAGAACTCATTTTATGGCATTTAGTATTTGAAGGTAGCTTGGGGCATAAATGTGAAGCTCTTGGGTCCGCCTTTTCAGCTTTTTAGAACTCCTTTTATGGCGTTTAGTATTTGAAGGTAGCTTGGGGCATAAATGTGAAGCTCTTGGGTCCGCCTTTTCAGCTTTTTAAAACTCTTTTTATGGCATTTAGTGTTTGAAGGTAGCTCGGGGCATAAATGTGAAGCTCTTGGGTCCGCCTTTTCAGCCTTTTAGAACTCCTTTTATGGCATTTAGTATTTGAAGGTAGCTTGGGGCATAAATGTGAAGCTCTTGGGTCCGCCTTTTCAGCCTTTTAGAACTCTTTTTATGGCATTTAGTATTTGAAGGTAGCTTGGGGCATAAATGTGAAGCTCTTGGGTCCGCCTTTTCAGCTTTTTAAAACTCTTTTTATGGCATTTAGTGTTTGAAGGTAGTTCGGGGCATAAATGTGAAGCCCTTGGGTCCGCCTTTTCAGCCTTTTAGAACTCCTTTTATGGCATTTAGTATTTTAAGGTAGTTCGGGGCATAAATGTGAAGCTCTTGGGTCCGCCTTTTCAGCTTTTTAAAACTCTTTTTATGGCATTTAGTGTTTGAAGGTAGTTCGGGGCATAAATGTGAAGCCCTTGGGTCCGCCTTTTCAGCCTTTTAGAACTCATTTTATGGCATTTAGTATTTGAAGGTAGCTTGGGGCATAAATGTGAAGCTCTTGGGTCCGCCTTTTCAGCTTTTTAGAATTCCTTTTATGGCGTTTAGTATTTGAAGGTAGCTTGGGGCATAAATGTGAAGCTCTTGGGTCCGCCTTTTCAGCTTTTTAAAACTCTTTTTATGGCATTTAGTGTTTGAAGGTAGCTTGGGGCATAAATGTGAAGCTCTTGGGTCCGCCTTTTCAGCCTTTTAGAACTCCTTTTGTGGCATTTAGTGTTTGAAGGTAGCTTGGGGCATAAATGTGAAGCTCTTGGGTCCGCCTTTTGAGCCTTTTAGAACTCCTTTTATGGCATTTAGTATTTGAAGGTAGCTTGGGGCATAAATGTGAAGCTCTTGGCATTTAGTATTTGAAAGTAGCTCGGGGCATAATTCTGAAGCTCTTGGGTCCGCCTTTTCAGCCTTTTAGAACTCCTTTTATGGCATTTAGTATTTGAAGGTAGCTTGGGGCATAAATGTCCTGAAATGTCTTGGGTCCGCCTTTTCAGCTTTTTAGAACTCCTTTTATGGCGTTTAGTATTTGAAGGTAGCTTGGGGCATAAATGTGAAGCTCTTGGGTCCGCTTTTTCAGCTTTTTAAAACTCTTTTTATGGCATTTAGTGTTTGAAGGTAGCTTGGGGCAGCTCTCTAGGGTTATAGCATCTGTTGAGAAATTTTTTTCAGCTAGATACTGGCGACTTGAATGCCATTCCCCACCTATAAGCGCCTCACTCACTGACAAGTCACCTGAATTTGCATTCTCCCATCGGTACCACTTATCCCATCCTCGACCATCCAACACTGTAGATAAATGAAGAGCGCCTTCAGGCTTTGTAACGCGCATCCAGACTAAGTCAAACAAAACACATTCCGGTTGACACTTGCTTCAAGTTCATATATAGTTTGTTTTGCCAGCGCCGATGTTCTCATAACGACATTGAGTGCTCAACATCACACTGTCGACCAACCGTATGATTGACACGCGTATGTATACAATTCCCATTCGAACTGCATTCAAAGTCAGCTGCAACATTGTTTAAACTGCGCCTGTCCACACCCAAATAGCCAATAAATTACGACCAACTATAACCACAGTGACTGCCATTGTCACTCGACACGATTATTGATACATCTTTGGAGCGCTACAAAGTTGCGGCATCAGCATCCCCATCATCATCATCATAGCCCTTCATTATCACCGCGCCGCCAACTCCACCCAGCAACCTGAAGCAAATTAGGCAACACAGCATCAGCCAACAAGAACAACAACAGCCTAGAGAGCGAGAGCACCTTCACCTTTTGTTTGGATGTAAATAATGTGTCATGCTGCAGTGCGACGAATAAATTCGATGAATTATGGGATTCGAATCACACAAAGGCGCGCTCTCGAGACCAAGTCTGAGCTCAATCTCAAGTGGCATACCAGACTGTGGCGGTGCCACTGCCATATACTCCCAAATAAATAAACATTCGAGCTGGGAGCACATTTAATTTACAACCGACATCGTCGTCGTCGTCATTTCAAAGTTGTCCCGCTTTATCGCAGTGCCCCAGAATAAATTACCCGCCAATAAAGTTGTTATTTTATAATGACTTTGTGTGCCGCGCACAGTGGTAGCAGTTCGAGTGAAACTTTTCACCGAGTCCGATTTCGTGTGGAACCCTATTCTTGGTCCTTATGCGGTTCAAATCAGGATTCTGCAGCGCGCGAAGAAAATAATATATTCGTCAAAGTTATGAGGCTATATGGACGAGGCTGGCACACAACCCTCTTGTCGCCGATGATTTGCGCGCCTTTTATCAGTGACACCGGATGTGGTAAATCATTCATCTGCATGGACGGTGTGTTGACCACGAAATAATTTTAAATGACCTGCCTCTTGAACCAATCTGCTAAAAATGGTGTTAGCCCTGCGTAGGCCAGAACAGGGGCCGTGCTCTGTATCTCGTTTCGAAAGTAGCATTTTTCGAAAATGAACTATCTATTTCGAAAGCCGAATGAAATGTAGGTACTACTACTCAGATTTAGAATTTCGAAAGTAATACAGAGTACCAACTTAAAAACGGAACGCAATTTGGAATAGGATTGACTTTGGAACGAAATAGAGAGTAGGGCCCCAGTATTCCTTGTCTCAAGGGACCACTTTTGGCATCATCAAAACCTTGTCAAAAAACAAGAGGTACGTACGGAAGTATTGGTGCTAGAGCTTGAGTTCACTCGACCGTCCAACCGACGAAATCTCTTCAAGCGCTGATACTCTCTTTTCAGTCTCCCCAATCGCCTTAAGTCCGGTTTCAACTTTTGTAAAAACATGTCAAATGGACGCGCAGTTCATGCTCGGTCAACAGAGACCGTAACTGATGTCTTGCAGGAAGTACTGAAGTTTCTAAAGGGTTCAACCGATGAATCAAAGCGACACAAGATCACGACATGTGCACGATTGCCTGTGTTTGTTGTAAAATTTGACAGCTTGTCACGAGTGAAATGTGTGAAAGGTTATATTGTGACGTATGTGCGCAGGGTAAGCTAAATTGCAAAGCACTTGTGGCGGCTTGTTTACCACAACGCGAAGGATTTTATGGGACTGTTCCTTCCATTGAACATGTTAACTTTCAAGTATTCGCTGATGCAACGTACACGACGTTGAAGACTACATTTGAGCTACTGTGGTTATTACTGAATTTTTTAACTCGAAACTGTCTTTGTCTAGAGATCGCACTGTTTATTTGTCACGTCATAGGATATAGGACACTGTGGATGTAATTGACGTAGCGAAGAACTCCCGCAAAGCTTCGATGTTTACATTCTCGTATTATCAACTGCTTCACTTTAACCTGTCATGGTCATGGGTGCTCCACAAGTTGTCCATGTTGGCAATTTCTCGGATTGACCTCTTCTCAGGGTCTAAGACATTGAATGGTCGTCTTTGAGACTTTGGCATACCGATATTCAGGGCACTAAATTGTATTCCTCGACGCCCGTTCTGAGAAGAGAAGTCTAACCGCTGTTTTTCTAAGGACAGGATTTATCCTCGACTTGCTGAGTCAATGTAGGGCCTAGTATGTAGGGCCTAGTATGTGGGTACTAACTTCTGGTCTGAAAACAGCTTTTCTTGGTAGATTGCAACGACTCAGCGGTCTGTGGTCGAACTGAATGCGTTTTGGACGCCGAAGGTAACTTTCATTTGTGTTTAATTTTGTAGGTCCGCCTTTTTAGCTTTTGGAGCTCCAAATATGCCATTTGGTGTTTGAAGATGAGTTGGGACATAAATGATGAGCTCTTTGGTCTGTAGGTCCAATTTTTTTAGCTTTTCAGAGCTCATATGTTATGGTATTTAGTATTTTAAGGCAGTTTCGGACCGAAATGTTAAGCTCTTAGGTCTGTAGGTCTGACTTTTTAGCTTTTTAGAGCTCGTTTTATGGCACTTACAATTTGAAGGCAGCTTGGGGCATAAATGTGAAGCTCTTGGGTCCGCCTTTTCAGCTTTTTATAACTCCTTTTATGGCATTTAGTATTTGAAGGTAGTTCGGGGCATAAATGTTGAGCTCTTGGGTCCACCTTTTCAGCTTTTTAGAGCTCATTTTATGGCATTTAGTTTTTGAAGACAATTTGAGGCATAAATGTTAAGGTCTTAGGTCTGTAGGTCCGCCTTTTCAGCTTTTTAGAGCTCGTTTTACGGCATTTACAATTTGAAGGCACTTTGGGGCAGAAATGTTAAGCCCTTGGGTCTGTAGGTCCGCCTTTTCAGCTTTTTATAACTCCTTTTATGGCATTTAGTATTTGAAGCTATCTTGGGGCATAAATGTTAAGCTCTTGGGTCCTTCTTTCAGCTTTTTTGAGCTCGTTTTATGGCATTTACAATTTGAAGGCTGTTTGGGGCATAAATGCTGAGTTCTTGGGTCTTTGGGTCTAAGATATTTGCTTTTTAGAACTGCTTTATTGGCATTTTGTATTTGAAGCTAGCTTGGGGCATAAATGTTAAGCTCTTGGGTCCTTCTTTCAGCTTTTTTGAGCTCGTTTTATGGCATTTACTTGAAGGCTGTTTGAGGCATAAATGGTAAGCTCGTAGGTGGACTTTTTCAATGTTTCCTGTCATTTTTAAGAGCACGTTCCGGATTGATTAGTATGGAATATTCAGCTAAGCCCCCTACAAAACACAAATAATACATCTGATGGGAAACATCTGACATTGGAACTTACGTGAGACAGTTTTTAGGATCAGTTTTTCAAAAATGTCACGTAACCATACCACCTACCATAACCTCACTGCAATCTTGTCTAGAGCAGCTTCTTAACGCAAACAATTTTGAAAGATCAAATAGGGCTGTAAATTTGCAAAGGACTCGCTTCCTCCACCGAGGTTCAGCTACACCCGGCTCAAATTGAATATCCCCCCAACCAACTTCATAACATGTTCATGTCCACTCTTAACGAGCTCATAATCTGTCATTTCCAATCATTTCTGGTTATCCCATGCGCCGCCTGCTCACCGGTCCTCTGCCAGAGAGCTCCTTCTGAAATGGTAATTGACTGTCACTGGGGATACACATCCACAATAGGCGTCTCATATTCAATATGATGACCTGCTCTGTGCAAGATATGAAAATTAAGAAACACATTTCCATTCTCATTTGCTACAAGCCACTGGAATGCGCATTCATTCTCGATTGTCCGTCCGTCCACTGCTGCTGCATTATACAGGATACTGAAAAAATAAAGAAGAAAATACACACACATCTTCCCTCTGTTCGTTGTCATCCAGATCTACTCCCGTCCAGACTGAGAATCCTTTTTGTGAGCAATTTATGCACACGACTCTTTTCATATCTTTTCTCGTTTGTTTGGGGCTCGTTGCAAGTCCTTGGCACACAACACAACACACACACAGACTCATCATCAGGTGGACGACTGCGAGTTGACCATTAAAACGAAGATTCAAAACGTTCGTGTATTCGCTGGGATTTTTCTCAATCTATACAGCTCCACTGATGCTGCAGTATCTGAATACAAGTTCTTTCATTTCTTCATTCAATTTCACTTTGGCTTCAGATGCACTCGTAGTTAGTCCATAACTGTGGAGCGAACCCCCAGCTCTAGCGCAGCTCAGCATTGATGCAACAGACAGTTCAAAGAGTCCTTGTGATATCGCCGAAGGGGAGATAATTTCATTTTTGAACTTTATTGTTGCCGTTATATGATCCGGTTTGGGGATATGTCCTTCCTAAGGTTGTTGGTTGCACTCATCTGTTCATCTGATGCCAGGACACCATTCTCGTCCCCTCGCCGAGTGCGGTCATCTCTGGGAAATGTGAATTTTCTTCATAATGCCATTTTAAGGATTTGTCAGGTAACCAATATATTTTCTAACCTTAATCCGGTGGACGGTCGTCGTCTTCGTCTCGACCTCCTCCCTTGATGTCCACAGGGCCACACATCAGCCCCGAGGGGTGGGTAGATAAGAAATTTCATATTTTCTGCTAAAGTGGACACCGATATGTTTTGCAATTTGCTTAGCAGCACAGCAGAGATGGGCATGCAGGACACACATCTCATTTTCTGATTTGTACTTTTGCGTACAGCAGGTCATTCATTCATTCAAATCATGGGGCGGGTGGGGGATGAGCAGAGAACTTGATTTGATATTTTCCTCCTTCGATTGTCCGATGATTTTAATTTTAGATAAGAGTTTTTTTTTTATTTGCACTACAGTCGGCACAGTTAATGCATGCCTTCAAGACGTTGAGGCGAAATTGGGACAAGCAAATTACCTACTGCACGTTGGAAGTATAGCTTTGTGTAGTCTGCAGACGTCAACGAGGCATTTTTAAAGACTGTCAATTATATTTTTAAACACATTATCGGATTCCAAATTTAAAGGATTTTAGTTAGCATCCTCTTTTAAAAGTTATATTAAGTTCATTAAGTTGGGTGATGGGTTACAGTAGTGTGGTCTCCATAGATGTCACTTCAGTATCTCTCTCAGTCAATATCCCAGAAAAAACACCGAGCTCCAGGGTGAAGAAGTTGAAATAAAACTTCGAAGTCGGAAAAATCGTCGAACTACTTTGAAGCGTGTTTGCGCAACGTCTGATGTAGTAGACGAAGAAATGTCGGGCTACTATGAAGCTTAGTAGTCGGCGAAATGTGGAAAAATTTCGTCCGACTACTTTGAAGCATGTGGCGCAACGTCCGATGTAGTAGACGAAGAAACGTCGGGCCACTATGACGCTTAGTAGTCGGCAAAATGTGGAAAAATTTCGTCACACTACTTTGAAGCGAGTGGCACAATGTCCGATGTAGTAGACGAAGAAACGTCGGGCCACTATGACGCTTAGAAGACGGCGAAATGAGGAACAACATACGATTGTACTAGCCCAAAAAACTTGGATCCCAATACTACATTAAAGTGGATAGCTGCAAAAAAGTCAGACCGTGTTGTAGCTTAGTAGTCGGCGCTTCAGAGTATATTGGACATAGAAAACATTGACCTACTTTGAAGCGCAGTAGCCAGGTAAGGGTATAGTAGACAAAGAAACATCGGAGTACGTTGAAGTTTAGTAGTCGTAGTCGACGACACTTGAAAGCATTTCGGAGTGTATTCGATAAAGAAACTTCGGACAACAGCAAATCAAAAGTCATACCCCGTCCAAGAAAAGAAGTCTGCGAAACGTTTAACTACATAAGAGCGTAGTAGTCAAAAAAAACAAGTCGGTCTGAATACCATAAAACGTGGAGGCGCAAAAAGTCAGACCATGTTGTAGCTAAGTAGTTGCAAAACGTGAACCCACTACAAGACAAAAAAATATGTTGGACCTATTTGAAGCTTAGTTGTCGACGAAACGTGGAGCTACATCGAAGTGTACCAGACAGAAAAATCGTACGACTTCTACAAAGCGTTTAGTCAGACTTCGTACAACATTGAAACAAAAAAAGTCATACCACGCAAAGAAACAAAGTGTAGCCGCAAAAACTCGGACCATGTTGTAGCTTAGTAGTTGGCGAAACATGAAGCCACATCAGAGTGTAGTAGACAAAGAAAATGTAGGACCACTTTGAAGCATAGTAGTTGGAGAAACGGGCAACGGTGTTGGAGAGACGCAAAAGAAGTCGGAACAGTTTGAAGCTTAGTAGTCAGCGAAACGTGGAACTAATTCGGAGAGTGGTATCTCAGAAATAGTCGGATTTGCGTCGTACCACAACCATGAGAAGGGACGCTGGGACGCTGCCATAAAAACAGCCAAAGAACGACCTTTAGACCCCTTTAAAAACTCGCCCCCACAAACTAAAGCACACCAAGAGGAAGCAACAAAAATTAACCCTCAAAACCATTCATCAACACAACCAACCCGAACAAGGACACCCACTTCTAATGGAATGGCACAGTGAAAAGCTTTTAATTTCACATCTCTTCACATTTCTTCACATCCACATGACTAAGTACACGACAAACCGAACAAAATCAGGAAAAACGACAAGTCGAAGTCAATTCCGGGTATAACAAAAGCCACCTGGCCCGATTCCCAGGATCTCATCATCGCATCAACACAATTCACCACTTTCGCCAGTGAAAGGCAGCAGCACTCCAAGATGACATGATATCTATCGCACGGCACACAACGAGCTTAAGATGAATTCAATGTCACAAACAGGACGCAAACGAAAAAAAAGGCACCACTCAAGCAGAAGATCCCTTCAATAGAAACAGTTCAATGCGCATCCTTCGATGAATCGTAAATCAATCACCAGACCAAACTGGACAATGAGCGAGAGTGTCCCGAACATTCCTTTTGATTAGAAAATGTGAAAATGATTCAACACAATTTCGTCCCTATAAATCCATGAGTCGACACTTGATGGTGTATCCGTCGTATCCTGACTGTTGGATGCATTCAGCTGCATAAACTGCACTGAGTCCAAATTTTGATCGATTTATGGGGCAGGGATCCTGCGTGTTAACTGCGCGTGGTACTCGTCCGCGTGAAAATTGTCGCCACACACGAAACGAACATCGAAAATGATTACACCTAGAGCGAGCTGGATTCGCATTGACACTCAGCACGCAGGACATTCGACACAAACGAAGTAATGTCCTGATGCATGGCGGCGCGGATGACTGGTGGGCATGCAGAAATAATTTTGATTTATCGGGTCAAATGTGTCGGCGATAAGGGGACGCATTTTCCACTCGTATCGAAAGGATATCGCGGCGCGCAGGACATGCAATGCATTACGCGTTAACGATGATTATTTCGTGATATCTCTCAATGGGAACGACAACGACAACGACGATGACTGTGATGACGATGACGACGACGGCAGCGGCGCGGCACCGATGATGAGGACGACCTGCTGGTGGGTGGCTCCAAGGACCCAAATGATGCCACATCGACTGTGCTTCATTATTACGATTATTATAGGCGGCAGTATATTTTTTTTTCCCGCTGTCGTTGCGTCCATGCTCTCCATCTCTGTCAGCGGATGGATGGAAAATGGTCAGAACTCGGTGTCCTGTTGGATTGGATTGGATAAATCGCTGTCCTTGCAACGCACATATATATACGGATACAATTTTCGATTGAGATTTCAATTGTATGTGCGAATGGAGAATGACTGCGTGTCAGGCTGGCCCGCTGAATTTATGTTATGAAGCGTCCACTTCACAATCATACACACAGACACAAAGAGACGAATTATAATTGCAGGAGCCGGCAGAATCACAGAATCACTGGAGTCATTAAAAATTATGCCCCCGATGCAATTGTCAGTCGATATTAAATGTGATCATAAATTTCTGATGAGAATGTCGCTTTATAATAAAATAACAGACAGAATGGTGGCGCGTAGTTGGGAGCTGTGCTGACTTTATATGCACGATGGCTGTCGCTTGTGATGTGTGCGCGGGTGGGGTTCGCGATGGATGGTATCCGCATATGGCACCAGAATGACTGGCCAACAGTGGTTGGGTTATATGAATTATGCGACTGCAATCGAATGATCGACAGTTTGAGTGGCAATCGACCTGGGGGTGGTATAAAGGACTCCAAACTTTTTTGGGGAAAAAAAACAAGGAAATCGATGCCAACAAAGTCTTGTCAAGTTGTGGCATCGCACTGCCAAACGTCGCTCAGGATGGCCGTGGAGGAATTTTGTTGCACCACCGAATGGGGCGCGAGCTCCACCAAACTCTTTGATCTCCAAAAGGGTTTTAAGTCGGGGTGACGTGCTTTCATATACCGAAGGTAACAAAGCCAACATCAAAGGTTCTAAGGTTCGTCCAAGAGTCTTGCCTTTGCTTATGATATCGACAGCGAAACTGCTGCCGATTTAGTGAAGGTGCCACTTGAGACAGCAGGGATCACTGTAGCTAACAGTTAACACTTTTGCACGACTTAAGCCTCCGAGAGCCTACCTCTGACTTAATTTTGTTGGATTGTAGACCGTAAGAAGGTTCTGGGCAAATGAACGGGAGTTGTTGAGCCTTTGGAAGCAAGCCCATCATCCCTTTCGCTACCTTCGAATACCTAGCGTCGTGGAACTTAGAAGATCAGCGACTTTTTTGCGAGCAAGCTGACCGCTATTAATTCAGAGTTAAATTCACTTGATTAAAGAGCTTGTAAAATGTCTGACTTTCTGAGACTTTGTCTCAAACATTTTCCAGCACAGGGTTAAAGTTGAGTTGGTGGACTACAGCTTGGGAGATCGTTGTTGTGTTTCTAAGAAAGAGTGAGATGTTGGCGGTCTCCTGCAGGGAGTTTAATTGTGTGAAAGGATTTTTTATTTATTCGTGTCTCTACGTCAAAATTCAAAAAGGAAGTGTCCGTCATTTTCGAAAATGGTTGCCGATCACTGTCGCCTTAGTACCTCGTGAAGGTATTTACATTTACAGATTGGTTGCTTTCAGGCGCAATAAGGCAAAATGATAAAACGATGAGTAGTCTAATAGATGGCGTTGCTAAATATGTAACAATTGAAAGATCGTTGTTCCACGAACCACTGCGATGTTGCCGTCCATCTGCGCCATTCTGATTGAGAGACTGAACCAGTGAGACCTTCTATCAAACTTCTATTTTGAGTCAGCTGAATCTTAAGCCCCTACTTTTTCAACTCTCCGTAACCAAAGGGGAAAAAACGGAAACTTATTAGTTTCGCTTTTGTCCGTCAGTCCAAATCACTAGATCAAATTTTTTTTTACACTCCAGTATTGAACTAAATAATGCAAAAATCCAAAAGGATCACTAGTGAATCGCTCCTTAATAAACAAATGCATCTGACAGAGGTGGCTGTCCAGATGCAGTAGTGGAGATTTTAGTTCGCGAAATCTGTTGCAATCCCAACAAAATTCACTCTGGACAATGTGAACTCAGTGGACCACCATGTACCCAAGGATGGACCAACAAATGAACAACTCTGCCAGTATTTCGAATCGACTTCAAGTACTTCATAGCATGACAGCTTCCTCTACTCAAATCCATCGACTCATGTCACCCACCCACGCACACTCGATCGAATTTGGAAACATGACGAACAGTTTTTAATTAGTTGCCACCCCCAAAACGATGACTGACACCAGCTGTAGATTAAATTAAACCAACTCTCATAATGGCATCCCAACATATACGCATTTCGAACAAAGAAATCGCCTCTGTGTCTGTGGTCTGTATATGTCCAACTGACAGTTGATTTACAGCTTCAATTTCAATTCAAAAACCTCTCAGCGATAAATCATTCAATCGGGCAGCGCGTTTTCTTGGATAAATTATTGGCTTTTGCTTTTATTCATTCGTGTCCCATATCAGTTTCCAGCTGAGCCCTGAGATCATCGCAACGCATTCATTAATTTGTTTCAACACACAAACAGAGTTGACAAAAATTTCCAGTCACCACAGTAGACACACAGCGTCAGCGACAGATCTAATGCAGCCAGCAGCGCCTCGAGGGCTGAATCGCCACTTAAGCTGCACACTTTGGCCTGGCAAAATTTAGCTCACCCCGGCTTATGGACTAATTTTCAAGTTAATTAACACATATACTCGTACTCGCATTTGAGGCGAGATTGTGTGTGACATACCTACAAGTGGACATTTTGATTTGTGACCTCTCTGCGAATGATGTCTTCATCGATAGAGTGTGGAGTTGCGTGCTGAAAATGATTCATTTTGAGCGCATGCATTGCACCAGGATCCAGGCGGCACTCATAATGAGCTGGGAAAAGTTCAACGGCTTCAGTGGATATATTGAGATTTTATCAATGTCATCTTGAAATTGAGGAAGATGAGGATCGCCGAGGTGACAGATCGTGCGACATGACAAATGGGCTACTACATCTGCCAGACTGCGGCAGAAGAACCCAGTGTGGTTACCGAGACGTGTGAGAAGTGTTAAACGGAAACTTTTAATGAGTCCAAGGTCCAAGGCTTCAGCAAGAAATACTCGTATGTCGTGTGTCATCGCCATCGTTTTGACTGCAAGGTGAAGGTTTCTCTGTCTGGTTGTCACGAAGACTCGTTGTAGAAATATTCGTGTGTCGAAAGAGGCATGAAGCTTCAAATGTTAACACTCAAAACTGTAGGCTTATCAACGAGCTTATACTCATTTGCAAGGATAAATTGAATTTATACAACAATCAATCAAGTGATCAATCTCGGTAGTCAGACGTCTGACAGTCAGAAGACTGACAAAGTTGGAAATTTCTCTTCGCTTGCTGACAAGAGTTAAGAATCAACAGATTTATGGTGTTTGGGGTACAGCCTTCGGAGGAATTTAGACCTCTGTGCCAGTCCTGTGGTATCAACGAGAAAAAGTCCAATAATCCAAGACGAAAATGCGATGCGAAAGGTTTAACCACCCGAAGTTGCATTAAAGTATAACTATAACCTTGTGGTAGTTAGGGACTGGTTCGACCAGAATGATATTCGCTTCTTCTCCAGCTCTGAGTAAAATCCAGTGGAAGGAAACTCTGCTAAAATGGCCCACAAGCTTGTGCATTGACGAAGGTAGGTACGTGAAGGTCGATCTGGTCGCTTTGAACGCAAAATTCTTCAACTGATTTGCGGTCCCCTTTGTCGAGGTTTAGAAAATAAGACTTCCAAGCGAGCTGTACACCTACATCAACATGGTCAGAGAAGGGCTACTCAGTCGAATAGAAATTACGGCCTTTGCTCGAGGGGTTTTTGACTCTTGCCACTTACCCGAGCAAAACCTCGTCCTAGGTGCGTGTGACAAGAGTCTCTACCGCAGTGACGAGCAACCGTGTAGGCCGTTACTAATGACCGAGTGTGATATTGGACTGCCACCTCAACAAATGTCTGCGGTTGGATGCTCCCCAACCACCTCCAGGGTAACCATATCTCCTTCTTAATTAGTTGACTTTTCGGGCGTCCGAATGTAACTTTTCCTTCCACAGAACAGCCTTGGCAAGAACAGCCTCAACGGAACCGTCCACCTTATACCAGCATCGACGATGTACCTACTCGTGGGTTAATTCTGAGCCCACAAGAGCCTTTAGAAAGGTGCGAAGAGATGGTCGAAGCTTGTTGAGCTTGCGCTTATAATTCAGAAATTGGTTCGCTGAAGAACGGATAGAGGAGATTTGTCGACAAAAGAAACACGGTTACGAAGTGCGTCCAATTCACTGATATTGATCAAGCATCACTGTAAATAAAATACCAGGGTACTCATTCCGTAACTTTTCAGGCGATTATCGTCAAAACGATAGAACTCCAAGACTAGCGCAAAAATTACAAGTTTGACAGCTTAATCCAATTTATTTTTCATAAATGATAGAAAAAAAAACCGACGAAAATATGTCCTATAGGGGCATCAAAATTTCAAGAACAATATCCTCCAGACGATTATTGTTATACGGAATCGGTCCCCAGGTAATATCGACAAAATTCGGTTGTAAAATTTCAACAAAAATGGTTTTGTTAAACTGGAAGAAAATTGTTGTAACGTTTTTTTTATCAATTTGAACGAGATTTTGTCAAACGGATAAAACGTTTACTACAAAACTACAAAACTAAAGAACAATTTTCAGTTTAAAAAATCAATATTATATTATTTGAACAATTTTATTGTTGAGTTAACAAAGTTTTTGTTATATCCATTAAAACAGAACCAAAAATCACTTTTGTGAAATTGACAAAACTTTTGCCAAATGTTTGTTAGCCAAACAAAAATACTACAAACATTCTGTTGAAATGCACATTTTTGTTTGCAGATTTGACATAAATTTTGTTGAATTAATAACACAAGTGTTAAATGAAAAAAAAAAATACAATTTAAACAGGGTAAACATTTCAGTGCCTTTGATGGCGTTTGCATTATTATTATTTGACACGCAAAGTTAAGTAGTTTGTTAATGTGCATAAAAACTTCCAAAAAAAGTGAGTTCAACATTTTAAAAGCAAATAAATCCGTTAATAGATGAGGAGAGGAAAATGTAAACGACCCCTTAGATATAAATTGGTAAGAATTGCAATTTGGATTTTATAATTTATGCATTTTAATATTTTAAACAAAATAAATCAAATTTGACTTCAGCGCTATGTTAATGGATTTTTTAATTCCAGAGTAAAAGACGCAACTTAAAATAGTGAAGGAGATGACTCCATATAAAACGTTGTCGGCTTATAAGGTATAGCGGATCCGTTTATTTTCAAGTAAGATAAAGGCATTCGGTAAAGTGAAAAGTGAAGGGTTTTTCAACAGGGACGCTACAAAAGTAGAGCGACAGGGACAGCAAACGACGCCGAATTTCTTGCCGCTCTTTTGACATTTCTCTTCAGTAAGGTTTGCCATTTCATGATGAAAAGATATACGAGCCAACAACGAGTCGAAATTATTAAAATTTACTACCGAAATTCGAAGCCAGTGGACTCGACGTTAACAGCGCTACGTCCAATTTATGGTCGTCATAATCGTCCTAGCAGATCAACAATTGACCGTCTAGTGGAAAAGTTTGAATCCACAGGCACATTACAAAATGTTCCCGTGCCAGTGAGACAAAGAAGTGCCCGTAGTGTCGAGAATATTGCTGCCGCTGAGGCTTCAGTTGAAGAAAGCCCAAATGTGTCTCTCCCTCGTCGTTCTCAAGCGTTGGGCATCTCTGTGACGTCGTTGTGGCGAATTTTGCAAAAAAATTTTTTCCCTACATCCTTACAAGATTAAATTGACGCAAGAACTGAAGCCGCTTGACCACTAGAAGCGTCATATGTGCGTGAATTGGGCTGAGCAACAACTTGAAAATGATTCGGATTTTCATCGAAAAATCATCTTCAGCGATGAGGCTCATTTCTGGCTGAATGGCTTCGTCAATAAACAAAATATGCGGTATTGGTCAGGCAGCAATCCACAGGTACTCCACGAGTCATCATCGCATCTCGAAAAAATTACGGTTTGGTGTGGTTTATGGACCAGCGGCGTCATAGGGCCGTGCTTCTTCCGTGATGATCAAGACCGGCACGTTACTGTGAACGGGAATCGCTACCGTTCAATGATAACCGAATATTTTTGGCCCCAATTGGATGACATGGACTTGGACGACATGTGGTTCTAACAGGACGGCGCCACAAGCCACACAGCGAATGTCACAATCAATTTATTGGAAACCAAGTTTGGACAACGTGTTATCTCACGAAATGGTCCAGTCGCTTGGCCGCCTCGGTCGTGCGATTTGACGCCGTTAGACTATTTCCTGTGGGGCTACGTCAAGTCTATGGTCTATGCCAAGAAGCCAGCGACGATTGATGAACTTCGTACGAATATCGAACGTGAAATTGCAGCAGTATCGGCCGATTTATGCTTGAAAACAGTCGAAAATTGGGTTCAGCGTCTGGACTTCTGCAAGCGTGCCATGCAAAAGAAATCGAGTACCATACAGAATGGCATCGAACGTACTTTCACAGGAATACAGAATTTCATTGATATCCAAAACCGTTTTTGTTTTATTTGAAAAAACTTTTGTAGCGCTCTTATTGAAAAACCCTTTAGTAGCCTTTCATAATTTTTTAATTTTATATATGCATAGTTTGATATTTTCTATGCTGCCCAGTAAAAATAATGTAATAATGTGATTTGTATATAGTTCCATTTTTTTTTTTAATAATTGCTTAAATTATTTGTTTTGCGTATCATTTATCAACACCTAATGCTAACATAACAATTTATTTGTTGAGTCAACAAACTAAAATTATGGAACTGAGTTAATAATTATTCCATTTAATTTCATTCCATTTATTCAATCTACGATTTATAATCCACAGATTTCGAAAACCAATGCAATAAGTTATATAAAAGTAAGTTAAAGATGAATTTCATTGGTGATAAACGAAATTAATCTATCCTTAAAAATATTTCTGCGCATATATACAAGGTGGCGCAAAAATAACCTTCCGATGTTTTTTGGCTGTAATTTAAAAAAAAAATTAAAAAACTTTGATTCTTCTTGTGGATTATTTTTATTTGGTCTTTTAATTTTTTTTACATCAAGTCGAGAATATGATGTCATGTAAATGGCCGCCGCCACAGTTGATTGTCATTTGAGCCCTTTTTATGGCATTTTCCATCACTTTGGCCAAAACTTCCGGCGATAGGTCCTCACATTCTTGACGGATATTGTCTTTAAGAGCTGCAAGAGTCTGAGGCTTGTTGACATAAACCCGCGACTGCAAAAAGCCCCACAAAAAGAAATCTGGAGCGGTCAAATCAGGCGATCTTGCTGGCCAGTGCAAATCGCCAAAACGGGAGATTAGGCGCCCGGGAAATGCATCCTTCAGCATATCGGTTGTGCCACGTGCAGTGTGTGCCGTTGCACCGTCCTGTTGGAACCACATGTTTTCCAATCCCAATTCATCAAGTTGCGGCAAAAAGAACTCGTTGATCATTTTTTTTCTTGCACGGTAACCTCAATATTGTGGTACTTCCCATAAAAAAATTTGTATACCAGTTTGATATGTTCGAAAATGGCTTCAAAACTGATATTTACGCTTATGTAGGTAAGACTAACATGACTGCAAACTGCATACTCAGTTTCCCGCTAAAAAAGGAAAATCGAATAATTGTACTATTCTTTTGAAATTTGGACATATCTCGAAAACTGTTTATACGTTTGTAATAAAATTCATTTCTAAGGTAATATGGTCATTTCCAATTTAATGACGAGCTCAGTTTTTCTCTATATTATCGTAAAATGAGTTTTTGAAAAAAGTTATTTTTTTTACAAAATTTCCTTTTCTTCAGTTTACCTGAAAACGGCAATAATGATTTTAACCAAAATGCAAACATAGAGTTTAATTGATGTTTGCAAAATTATTGCGTCCATAATTTTCAATTCGATTTACCGACAACGCTTATTTTAGAAACTGTACATATCTCGAAAACCCCATTTTCGACTAAAAAAAAAAAAATTTTAAAAACCTAGTAGTGCTCACATCCCGAACAATTAATTGTACTCGGTTTTCAGCTAAATAGTTAAGCAACAGTATTTTTTAAACTAAACATTGCAATATTTGGTACTGTTTTGTCTGCAAAATTTTACAAAAACCGCTCTAACGATTTTTACCAAAATACATATTGAAGGTAACATAAGTATTCTTGATAAGATCCCGTACTTAGTTTTTCTCAAAAAACTCAAAAAAATCGGTTTTTTTTTATTATTTATATTTCCCGATCAATTTTATATCTAGGGTCCCACTTCCGATAAAAATGCAATAACAGCTACGACTTAATTTTAGCAAATATTTCCCCTTTTTCAACGTTGTTGAATTTGCACCTTAAAATAATTGCAACCACTTCCTTACAAAATCTGATACGTCCATCCGCATATTTGGTTTATAACTGCCAATGCAAACTCAAAAACAAATCTCTGAAAACTTACATAAATATTCTATGTAAAGATATTGGTCTAACACGAACCCAACTTCCAATCATAGACACCAGTAGACCAGCGATACTAATATACCTCAGTCAAAAAGAAAAATAGGCATTAGCAGATCACAAAATAGAAACTCTTACTATGCTTCTCCCTGTACTCAAAAACCTTGTTAAATGTAAAAGCTTATAAAATAGTACCGTAGACGCTTTTAGCTCTCTCTTTAGCCATAACTTGGGACAATTTCCTGTTACTGACAGCCTTAACTTTTAAAAACCCGCATCACCAACCTACTTAATAAAATAAGAAAACAACCGACCAAACTTTTGAAGAACGGGAAAGTTTAGTTCGACCCAGTCGTGCACTTTATTTTGTTATCACAACAAAAGTTTTAGACAAGATAAAACTTATTAAAATGTTGTCAATTTAACGTATATTGGTAAACAAATTGCTCATTTTTATCAAATACTAGCTGACCCAACGGGATAAAATCAATTATTAATTTATTTAAATTATTGTATTTATTTTATTGAAATTAAAAAAAAACAAAATCATTTCATATTGCAGAAAATACGAATTTGAAATTGGAAAATTCGAATGGCATATCGGTTGGGGTCATTGGAATTCTCGGAATCACTTCCTCACCTTTCCACTTTCCTTTGAGTACTATCCCATGGATCACATTGCTCATGAGTTTTGTGACTGCTAAACGCGTTCCGTTGCATAATGTTGGTCGATTGAGATTGCGAAGCATGATGACGACTGAACCAACCTTCAATTGTAAATTGTGCGGTGGCAAGCCAGGCACATCTAATGAATTAAAAAATTCATTTGGATAGTTCGTTGCTTCGCCTTCGTTTGTTACACAGTCGATAGATTTGAAGGAGTGCAGGAAACCAATGATTTGATTTTGAATTGTGCAGTTTAAGTGATCCACATCCTTGTTCTTTGCCGCTAAAATTGCTCTTTCACTCAACCAATTTTAGTCTTTGTGGTTAGCAATGATTTTCGGAAAAAAACTTTTTTGATGAGCTCCTCTTTCGTTGAGACGAAAGATGTTAAAAGAAATTTAGGACTGATATATATTGTTCTTTTTTTAAGAAAGCTAGAAAGCTATCGAAGGTTTTTTGAATTTTCCTTACTTTTTTCCAAAGCGACATCTTTTCGTGCTTTAGTTTTGGCCAACACTGTGTATTTATGGAAAAATTAATTTTATTCATAATTTTTTTTTTCGGGAATTTTTCGGGAATTTTCTTGGGTATTCTTCTTGTTTGGCGTCGAAATCGGTCCAGGCGTTCTCTAGTTATAAGCGTAGTAACTAACATCACCCTCTTTTATAAAAAAATAAATAAAAAATAAAAAAAATTAGGTATATAGAGATAACAGGGTTTTTTGTTTGAGTGATGCAGCGTTGGCTGTCAGAAAAATGAGGATCTTGGGACATCATTGGGTCGAGAAACATATCTCCCATAAACAGATGCTAGCGTTAACACTAGGAATTTAGCCCAGAGAAGAACTGTGGAGATATCCAGAGAGTCTCTCTCTCTCGAAATCTATTTATATATATATTTATAATATATAAAAAAAAAGAGATATATAGAGATAATAGGGTTATATTTTGAGAAATGTACTTTGAAATGTTCCACACCTTGGCCAAATTGGCAGGTGTAATGCTCAGCTTCAGCTTCCAGCAGCTCAGCGCTAAGCATCGTCCACTGTGTGAAAACTTTATATGAAAACTTGTGCAGAAAAACTCTAGTCCTGCCTCATACTATTAGCATTCTTCTAAGCGACTTATTTTTTGTGGAGCGTGGAGATTCGATTGGTAAAATGAGCAACGAATTCAATTCCATTGCAAGTTTAAAAAAAAATCCTCGTCTCAGACCGTTTTGAAGAGAGACTCAAACTCAAGCCCGCTTGGCAGCCGCCCTTTTTTTCCAGTCTAAATCTCATCGCAAGTGTAGATATTTTTACTACACTCGTACATAAATAGAGGCAAAGACTGGCCGGCCATCACCTGCCTCGCACGCATTTCAGACATCTCCCGGTCCGATGCAATGCACACCGCCTCGGAACGTGCAAGCGCACAACAAATTGACAGCGTAACATGATTCGCGCAACATACCAACTCTACACACTCATGTTCGCGTTCATTACGTGCAGCGGGTCAATACAAAATGTTTCGACAGATATTCGACGCGTATATGCGAGTTCGATCGTCCGGAGCAGCCAAACAGCAAGACAACCATAAAATAGTTTAACCAACAAATAAGTATACAAAGGCGCAGGCAAAAAACAACTCGAACATCTACCGAAGATAAACAATCTTTCTGCGTATGTGCTGCATATATACTCGCACTCGCACTCGTGCTCGTATGTGTGTCGACGAAGACGCTGTGTGATCTTCATCCTCGCCATCCCCTAATTCGGGCGAGTGCAACAGCAGCCTCATCATCATCATCATCACATTGTAGAAACAGTAGATCAGGTGAAAGATATGAGTTTCGCGAGCTGCTGATCGCGCGCGTGATATCTTTGGGTGATTTTTTGTTCCATCTGCGCGAGAGATGATGATGGCGTGGCTCCTACGATTCCGGTATCCTCGGACAAGTAGCATTTGGTTTTGTTTTAGTTTGTTGTTGTTTTTCTTCTGGGTCGGTTTGGGCGCGCATTGCGAGACCACAGAAAATTGTGTCTCAATTCACAGAATTAAGCAGCTTATCGGGCGGTTTCGATCTCGATATTTTAATCGTTGGCAGCTATAAATTACGCACATTGGCACCGCAAGACCGACATTTGCTCAGTGAGCTAAAGCTTTGGGCTTGGTCGTCCGTTGATGATGTTGCTGATCTGCATTCTGTCGGTTGTTTGGTTCTTTTTTTCTCTCTCTCATTTGGTTTAATTTTGAGAATTTGTTTTCGAAATCCAAAAGGGAGAACCAACGAGTGGTGTTTTGTTTTCCAATTTCGTTCTGGAAATGCGTCAGATGCGATCGCTGAATGATCACGAACAGTGAATAGTTTCGTGTGCGAAGGATGTGGCGATGCAATGTAATGCAACATGAAATGAACATAACTTTGTGCAGGGCGAGGAGCATTTTACCCTGATAGACGGGGTACAGCGTGATCACAAGTCGTTCACTGTGTAAAATGTTTGCTCAGTCTTTTTCTCTCTAGTGAAACACGTGACGCGATTGAGTTGGCGATCATTTGAAATTTCCATACAGCTTGGCACTTTTGAGGCCATCACCAACCCCACAACTGACAAGCCCAAACCTCTTACACATGCTGACGTCAGTTGGCAGTTCACTGTTTCAATTGTCTGCGAAATTTCACGGTTTTTTAAACAGCCCTCCAAACGCTCCATCAAAGTTTAGATTAACGCCACTCAGCTGTCAGACGTTTCGCTGTAGATCCAAACTTCTCTAAACTAGCTGCGATCGGGCCGATCATTTGGCCATCCATTATAGCGTGCTGCACAGGGGTGAAGTCGCCCACCTTTGACAAATATCGCAACGCTCAACAATTACTCAAGATAAGCTTGTCAGCGCACTCGTCCCCATTATTCTCCATTGTGACTGCTACCCCGGACAAGAAAAGATGATTCGTCTTGATAAACCGAACGTGTGCTAATCCGTTGCGCTAAAAATAATTTTCATTAATTACCCACCCATCCCCTAAGTATAAACAGCATGATGAATGACACTCGGGCGATTGTGTGTGTATGTGTGTTTTTTTTTCGCGGCCGAAATAAACAACAATAGACACATCATTCATCAGAGAGTTTCCGTTTCACGGGTGGACGAAATCCCAAGCTGTCTAGTTTGGTGGAAAACATGAAAAACCCCGCAACCTAATCGGAGCACAATAGGAGCGCGAGGATCAATCAAGTTGTATCGAAACGTATGCTTAAATCTCGATCAGTCAATCAGTGCGAGTGCAGAACGAAACTGGGCTCTAGCGAGAGTCTCCTCCGCTGGGTGGCAAACTTTAGCTGGCCTCGCTCTTTGTTTCTGATCGACGGGCAAGTTTGACGGATTAAATTTCGATTTACCAAAACCGCATTATGATGGATTGTCGATTGATGGATTTCAGATGCGGGTGGATGTTGAGCGACCGCTCTAGATTTGCGTGCGACAATTGTTGTTGGATATAACAAACGTAAAAACCGACCAATTGATCAGCGCACTTGCGGCGTTGCCCTGGGATTTGAATTGGATGAATGTGCTGATTGATGGATGCGTATGCGGTGTTGTGCGCGGTTGACTTTGCGGTTACTTGACGGGCGCTTACAACTTTCGTTTGATTATTTGTTGACATTTGTGGTTTGGTGAGTGCAGGTTTGATGGGTGGCCGCATTTTTGTTTCTAATTTGATGACAAAGCGACAAAGGGAGCGCTGGTGCAGTGGAAGTTCAGACGATGTTAGCGGCAAGCGGCGGGGGTGTCTTCAAGCCTCTTTATCTCTGGTAAAGTTGCTGAGTTGAGAAGGAGTATCTTGTTAAATCAGTTTGATCGCAGCTTACTTAACAGTCCGTGGTAGAACCTGGGCTGCAACTATATTCGAATAAATTCACCAAACTTCCTGGCGGCACTTTTAAGTCAACTTCTGTATGATCCTTGGAGCCGGATCAGTGGGGTGTTTCGTCTATACAAGATCTTTCATCGCCTACCTACTTCTGTAGGCCTTGGTGGAATATTCTCCTCGAATTGTCGAACGTTTGCACCTCTAAATATGAAGTTGCATGATGTGGAGTAGATATCCTGGGGGCAGATCACGTAAGACGATGATAGTCTAGACGATATCGTTTTTGAAACTTTGGCGATCAAAATAAGTTTGGTGCGGTTATTTTTTTTTTATCCAAAGTTTTCAATCTACTTGTAAAGAATGAACTAGAAGAAGATCTTAAACTCGTACTTGTTGCAGTTATTTGCTGGTTGCGGAGGTCTAACGTTTCGATAGGGCCCTGAGCAATGTCCGTGGGCCCTTTCCTCAGCGTCTCCCAATTATCTCAGAACTTTCTTCATAAAACCGTTGACCCTCTCTTCTGTGTCTTCAAATTATCTCCGAAGTTCCTGCATAAGTCCGTGGGCCCTGTCCTCAGCGTCTTCCAATTATCTTCGAAGTTTCTTCATAAATTCGTGGATCTATCTTCTGTGTCTTCAAATTATCTCCGAAGTTCCTGCATAAGTCCGTGGGCCCTGTCCTCAGCGTCTTCCAATTATCTTCGAAGTTTCTTCATAAATTCGTGGATCTATCTTCTGTGTCTTCAGATTATCTCCGCAGTTCCTGCATAAGTCCGTGGGCCCTGTCCTCAGTGTCTTCCAATTATCTCTGAAGTTTCTGCATAAATCCGTGGACCCTCTCTTTTGTGTCTTCACATTATCTCCGAAGGTCCTGCATAAGTCCGTGGGCCCTGTCCTCAGTGTCTTCCAATTATCTCTGAAGTTTCTGCATAAATCCGTTGACCCTCTCTTCTGTGTCTTCAAATTATCTCCGAAGTTCCTGCATAAGTCCGTGGGCCCTGTCCTCAGCGTCTTCCAATTATCTTCGAAGTTTCTTCATAAATTCGTGGATCTATCTTCTGTGTCTTCAGATTATCTCCGCAGTTCCTGCATAAGTCCGTGGGCCCTGTCCTCAGTGTCTTCCAATTATCTCTGAAGTTTCTGCATAAATCCGTGGACCCTCTCTTTTGTGTCTTCACATTATCTCCGAAGGTCCTGCATAAGTCCGTGGGCCCTGTCCTAGGCGTCTTCCAATTATCTTCGAAGTTTCTTCATAAATTCGTGGATCTATCTTCTGTGTCTTCAAATTATCTCCGCAGTTCCTGCATAAGTCCGTGGGCCCTGTCCTCAGTGTCTTCCAATTATCTCCGAAGTTTCTTCATAAATCCGTGGATCCTCTCTTCTGTGTCTTCAGATTATCTCCGCAGTTCCTGCATAAGTCCGTGGGCCCTTTACTCAGCGTCTTCCAATTATCTCCGAAGTTTCTTCATAAATCCGTGGATCCTCTCTTCTGTGTCCTCAGATTATCTCCGCAGTTCCTGCATAAGTCCGTGGGCCCTGTCCTCAGTGTCTTCCAATTATCTCCGAAATTTCTTCATAAATCCGTGGATCCTCTCTTCTGTGTCTTCAGATTATCTCTGCAGTTCCTGCATAAGTCCGTGGGCCCTCTCCTCAGCGTCTTCAGATTGTCTCCGAAGTTCCTGCATAAATCCGTTGACTCTCTCTTCTGTGTCTTCAGATTATCTCCGCAGTTCCTGTATAAGTCCGTGGGCCCTGTCCTCAGTGTCCTCCAATTATCTCCGAAGTTTCTGCATAAATCCGTGGACCCTCTCTTTTGTGTCTTCAAATTATCTCCGAAGTTCCTGCATAAGTCCGTGGGCCCTTTCCTCAGCGTCTTCCAATTATCTCCGAAGTTTCTTCATAAATTCGTGGATCTACCTTCTGTGTCTTCAGATTATCTCCGCAGTTCCTGTATAAGTCCGTGGGCCCTGTCCTCAGTGTCTTCCAATTATCTCCGAAGTTTCTGCATAAATCCGTGGACCCTCTCTTTTGTGTCTTCAAATTATCTCCGAAGTTCCTGCATAAGTCCGTGGGCCCTTTCCTCAGCGTCTTCCTATTATCTCCGAAGTTTCTGCATAAATCCGTGGGCCTTCTCCTCAGCGTCTTCACATTATTCCAGCTACGAAGCGGTTGAAGGGTCTGTTTATTGCTAGAAGGCTCTTTGTCCCATACAGTATGAGAGGTGGCACGGACCCACCGAAAAGATAACCAGGACAAGTGGTTCTCCTTCTCTATTATTCCGTGGATCGTGTTACACAACTTTGCTATGTCGAAGCAACTCAGCCGAGTGATCCATTATTTTCCAACCACCTTTGACATGATTTTAGAACTTATTCAACCTCGCCAGGGCTGGCTTGACTGTCAACGAAGAGAACTACATCCGACCGTGAGGTGGCAGTCTTCTAAGCATCTGTTGCTATTTCTGTTTCATCTGAAAGATTCCTGTTTTCGAAGTGTTTCCGAGTAAAAACTTGCTGCCGCCATTTTAAGGCCATCCATGAAGAAAGGTACAATTTTTACAACTTGAGTTTTTTTCTACAGCGGCACCTCGCGCCAAAATCTGGCATACATCTGGGAGCACAGCTCTCCTGCGACTGCTTCCCATACAGCCGTTTGGGTGTCATCCATCGTCCATCGATTCGTTTGAAAAATATAAACTCAACACAAAGCTGTGATCTGATACATCCAGGTTCATATGGGGACCTGTCGCGGCCATTACGCGTACAGAGTCTGATCGTTTCCTCCGGCACTCCATCTATTTCTCAAATCGGCCGTCACAAACCGTCACTTTGACACACCCGAACAAATGTTGGCAACGAAAAGTAACTGATGCACAATTTGGACGGCCCTTCAAATGCAATGCATTTTTCTATTCACTTCCGCCGTAAAAATAATTATACCGAGGTACTTCGACTTCACGTTGCCAATTTCCGACAGCAAGCCGGCTAATAAACAAACAACCGCTCGTCTCATTAAAATCGCCGATAAATTCATTTACAAAATTCGAATTTTAATAGTAATTTTCGGCAGCCATTTCGAAGGGCGTCCGCCCAATTTGTTGGCTTCCATAGGAAACTTACTATCATTACATCAGATCCACGTTCCGCGGGTGCAACTCTCCAACTAATATTAATTATTACAGGTACTTAATTATTTTATATATATTAATGTAGCCAATGTCCGAAAACGAGGTGATATTCGCAGCAGCAACTGCCATAACATCGATGGGACAGTGTTCGCCCGGGCTGTGTTTGTGTGTGTTAGTTGGGGCCCATAAATTTTCCACTTCATTAACATGTTATGCGATTAAACCAGACACACAAAACCTCATCGCCAGGACCCACAAATTCATGTTTTGTCATAATCATAATTCTGCATCCTAGTTGTGTCACTGTCTTTTTCCCCCATACTGTTGGGAGTGCGCATATAATTTTTCTGCAAAACAGGAACCGCGACGACGATGACACAAACACACCCATCCTATTGGCTGTGCGCTATACCGCGACCGCCTCCCACGTGTCCATAATAATTAATAATAATTATATTTTGAAACAATTATGCTGCGCGGGTAGTTTGTTCCAAATAAATTGAATGTTGGACGGCTGTTTCTGTTTGTGTGTGGTCGCGTGATGGTTTGGCCTATGGCAGGTGTGTGCGTGTTTGTGTGTGCATGTGCAGCATGGCCTGGCGGATTTGTATTTCATGAATTTATTGTTTTGCGAAGTTTTTTTTTTCGGCTCAAATTGGCGGTAGTGTTGCTCGGTTAATTTTCTATGTTCATCGAGAGAGGTGGCGGCGCCAAAAATCACATTTCACCCCCTATGGACGGGCACGAGGACGACACCAGCGAATGTAATAATTTGCACGTGAGTGAATCATGTGCGCGGGTCATGTGATTACGTGTGAGATCGTATATTAGGGATGGTGGTTTTTTTTTTGCTCTCTCTCTCAATTTTATTTATTAGCAACATCTACGTGGTTGTCATTGACGTGGTTAGTGTGATTTTTTATGGCGTTGTTGTGGTGCAAAAAAAAAACCTATTCCTACGAACGAATAGATAGGGCACACCTTTTTGAGAGGAAGAAACTTTTGTGCTGGGGCGTTAAATGGTTCACACTTCGATTGCCAAGTTCCGTGCCAAGAATTGCTTGACTTCTTCTTTGGACTGCAACAGTTTCTTCTGATAGAGAAACTGCTCAACAGGGTATGTTGGTGGAGAGGCAATAGGAGAGTCTCACAGAAACTGGGTGGACAAATTCGAGGCATATCAAAATCAGTACACAAATGCAGTTGTATCTCTATCTGTATTGAATTAGTGACACATTACAGTGACTTGTTACGGTTTTATCTTATACTGTGGTTATGCATAGCAAAAGCAACATCCCAAAAAGTTTTATAACTGGTGAAGAGTTACAACCTCCACTCCACTCCTTTTGGAGTCACAAATGAATTATATTCATTTCGAACCCATCAACGGATAGGCAAAGCCCCAAAGTCGACTATGGGAGACGTCTCAAACCCATTTAGTTGCAAGGAAGCTAGCGCCGCCGCCCTCTCAGACCTAGCCACGTCAAACACGACTGACAATGAGAACACTGTATATAACATGGCAAGCACTATTTTTTTTAAGTAATCTTAAGCGTATGCTATTTTCTATTAAATTTATGGAATAAATAAATAAATAAAATTAAAAAAAAAAATTTCTTTGAAACACCGAAGGCTACCATCTAAAGACTGCAGATAGAAATTTGTAAACACACTTCCCCACGATCGTGTATAGGTGTTGCACTTCCTTTCTTTCTTGTCCCTGGATGCCCGTTGCCGTCTCACCTTCAGTGGGTAGAAGAGAAAGGCGTTCCAGATGTAACGTCCAATATCCCTCTGAGGCTTCATAGTAGTGTAAGACTTGACCAACTGGGAAGAATCATATTTGTCAATCGCTGTTTCATTTGGCTACGCACTGCAAAAGGTATCTTAGAAGTGAAGCTCGATACAACATACAAACATTCAAACAAAAAAGAAAATGGGGACCAAGTTCACGGCCTAAAATCCTGGCGCTAAATTTTATATTTTTGGGGTGTATTTTAACAAACGAAGTGGGCAACAATTTCATGGCTTTATATTCTGACGTTCAAATTATTATTTTTAGGGTGTTTATAGATATGTATGACAACACCGAAAAAATATTAAAATTAAATATTTTGCATATATTTAATTTAAAAAAACTCAACAAAGATTTCGTAATTTTAAAAAATAATATCTGCCATTACAAATATGTCCGAAATTGCTAAATTTTATTATAAACGGAGACGGGTTTCAATTAAAATTAAACTCTTATTTATATTGAAACATTTTAGAATTTCAATACATTTGTATTCAAATTAAATAAACTGATGATTAAAATCTAATATTTTCACCTCAAATTTGATACTTCTGTTGCTTTTTATAAGCGCATTGAATATTCAAATATAATACTACAATCTTTTTATATTTTAATACTCTTTTAGATTTGATTTAAATATTTATGGAATATATTTAAGCACTAAAAAAAAACATTTTATTTTAATGCTAGTTTTTATTGAAATTAAATATAGGAATATTCATATAGAAGATTGTCAAGCGCAAGCGTATTCTCGTGGTACTTTTCCCCTTTGAAAATTATCCTATACAGCGCCGCTGTGCTCCCTTTAGAAGGTATATTTTTTTAGGCCTTTAAGGGTCGTTTGCTGATACGACTGATAGCGAATTAAGTGCCACATAAACTCTTACTAAAATTAGTAGCCTATAAGTATTTAAGTAGAACTTAAATCGTTAAGAGTCGTACGAGCAAACGGCCCTAAATTAATTAAAACTCATGTATGCCTGAATTATCTGATTCATTTTTCAGTCAGTTACTTTTTTGTATGTCATAGCAATTAAATTGGGGAACTCTCTTCCAATAAGAATCAGAAACATTTCTAATGCCACGCGCTTTAAAAATGCTATCCTCCTTCATTTTTCCCTTCTTTCCTTTTTTTTTGTTTGTTCATTCTCATTGTTGTAAATTTAAATTAAGTAATTTGAAGTTTTTTTTTAACTTTCTTTAATTGTGAAAAAGAGGAAGACATAAATCTGCGTAATTTGTATCATTTCTCTAAATAAAAGGAGAAGAAGTGAAATAGTTAAAAAGAAGTTGTTTTGATACCGATTTCCCTAGCCTTCGCCAAAGAAAACCTACAATAACTTACCATAATATTTAATAATAATCAACTGGATTGAATTGTATATATTTCTGAGGCAATAAACTGAAAACGCTAGACAACCCTGATGTTCAACAGCAAATTCACTAGGAACGTCTCTGCATTTCACAACTTTAAGGAAAAAATCAAATAAATGTAACCTCTTACAAGAATACTTTAAACATAAAATTAAATTACTGAAATGAACAAAAAAATTAAACTTACTTGCAAGAAGAATATCCTCATTGGACATCAATGTAACTCTGTTTACCGCATGACTTGCACTTGTTTTTTTTTTTTTTTTTTGTTTAAATATATTTCTTAAAAAAACAAATGTATTCAAAGCATGATGAATAGGCACATTTTTTTTTAATTGAGTAGGAAACTCAAACTAACTCTAAAAATTAATAACCCAGCGAAAAAATAATATATTTGTGTTCAAAATCCATATAAATATATTTAAATCTAATAACTTTGGTTCAGATGCTGACTTAAAACCAAATACAAATGCACTGAAGTCGATGGCTTTAATAAGTTCGTTTTTAAATGTTGTCAGAGCAGATGTAAAATTTCAGCTCAACTATCACTTATTTGTAATAAGTTCCTAATTTAAATGTTATTTTAATACTAGCTATACCAGCTCGGCTTTGCCCGTGCTAAGGAACTTTGTTGCATAAAGCTTATTACGCTGGTTGAGCTAAATTTCAGCTCCCATACAAAATTCTCTCCAAAATGTTGCTGATCTAAATATAAGTGAATCCCTTAAGCCCTTTGTTTGAACAGTTGGACAGTGCAGAAGTGTCGAGAAATTTTCAAATTTCCCGTGTTCTTAAGCTCGAGGCTTCGTTGAAACTAGGTGCTGTTTCCCTCTATAAATATTTGCGTATTGAGTTAAATAAAAAAAAATAAATTAATTATTTAAATAAATAAATTAAGACAATATCAAAAATAAATAATCAATGATTCGTAAATTGCCTAAAAATCGAAATTCACATCAAAGAAAAACTCCTTAATAATTAAACTCAGGCAGAACTTTTGACAAATACGATCTCACTGTCTTGAAAAAAACCGTACAAAATATTAATTTAAAAAATTGATATTTAAAAATTCTCAAATTTTCTTGCCTTACGAACCTTGCTTGGACGTAGACAAAGAAACTATAGCTCAAATCGGACGATCCGTGCTCGAGTTATGGGCGGTCTTACGGATGCAACTTTGTTTTATGCATACTCGAATATACAGGGTGGGCCAAATAACAGTTTTTTTTTTTTTAAATGCCTTAAAATGAACAAAATTATTTTTTTTCTATTTACTACGGAGCAAACATTCCCATTAATCATGATGCACAACTTCGTTCAAGTGGCTGTCACGGCTGGATTTGCAGTAGCGCATTCTGTCACTCCAATGTTCGAAGACCTTGTTGATGGTTTCGGGCTGTAGCGCAAGGATTGCATGGATGATATTGGTCTTAAGTGCTGGAATCGGTTCCGTAATGTTGGCATAACATCGGCCATTCACGGTTCCCCACAAAAAAAAAATTCCAAATAGGTTAAATTGCAACTCCGAGTTGGCCAATTTACATCGCCAAGACGGCTGATAACACGATTTGGGTTTTTGGTGCGCAAAAGATCGATTGTGGCATGGGCTATGTGGCATGGCGAGCTATCCTGCTTGACCCAGTGATAGTCCAAATTCAATTTCAGTAAAAAAAAAAGTCGGCCAACATGGCCCACCACTGACCGAAAAATTGTTCCCAGCCTCATTTTCGAAGAAAAATGGTCCACTGAGAATTGAGTCTCACACTCCCGGCTACTACAGCAGCCACATCCTCGTCTGTGCGGACCGTATGACAACGGGGACCATGAGTATTGTCCACTAGCATACCAGAACCAGTCTCACGAACTTTTTGCACATACCTGCGTACATCAGGCGGGTGGTTCATTTCGGCCAGAGCTTCTTAACAAAAAAAAAAACGCACTGTTTGGGCAATACAGCACTCACTTTGGAAATAAGTTTTCAATATTTCCCAACTCTGTTCAAGCGTAGAGCGACTCATTTCGTTCCGCGGAGGTATAATACTGACTTTCTGTCAAGATTTCGAGCGGGAAACAGCTGTCAGTGTCAAAATAACCTATGATTTAAAAAGAAACCACTAGATGGCCCACCCTTTATATACCGGGTTAGACAGTTGAACAACAAAATACTGGATTTAACTCTTTCGAAATTAAAGTTCAGAAAACTCGTATTATAATGAAACAAATATTAAATTTGAATATATAAATATCACAAGAAATTTTTAATGAATTCAAAATATTGAAAACTAATTTTCCTTGTATTTCATAGACCTCTAATACTGCGGAGGTATTTAAAACACCCCCATATTTTAAACTGCGTTGTTATCCGTCAACCAAGAGCGGATCATGTTGGATATTCATTGACATCATTGCTTAGTAGAAGGTCAGTCAGTAGAATACCGCAAAAAAGCGTTGATCAGTCAAAACATTGTCAAATGTTTTTTTTTTTTTTAAATTCTTGTTGTGAGTTAGAGACCTGTTGCGCCGTCTGTTTATTTATTTCAACCACACACACCAAATGCAACCATCAGAGATGAAATCCATCAGTATAGGCGCACTTCCATGGGTCAACATAACCATAACGACACCTTAGGGGAAATCATCATCTTCTTGATTGAGGACACAACCAGCCATATGCGCCACATAAAAACAAATATAAATATGTAGGTTAATCGTACACGTTCAAGAGTGAAAATGCGTGGAAATCCATTAGTATCAATTTATCACGAGATTTACAACCTCCGTTCCATTGATTGCCATAAACAAGACCAGGCCGCACACCAGCACAACCTTCTCACAGACATCTCATCGCGTCTTGTCGTATAAAACATTTTGACAAACAGTAAAATGCAAAAGCTATAAAAGAATATCTTGATTTCTCCTTCGATATGGTTCGCATGGAAACCATCACAGAAATCTTGTTCCCCAAACCGAATAGCATTTTAAAATTCATATATGACAATAAAGCATTCTTGATTTACAACTGTAATTAAGTCTTAAATTCAGACACCGCCGGCCGCTGCGCACCCCACCGCCACCGCTCATCGAGAGCACACCAAGTTGAACGTTCCAGTTTATTAAGTTTGATTTGGTTATTCGCTGACTTTTCATTTAAGTGAGTGAGCCCCCCCCCCCCCACTGTCCCGCACCAGCTCTTGTTCGACTGTCAGACGAATGGTCTGTCGCTTGATGTCATTTTGAAGCCAATAAATCGGGACCATTAGATCAGAGAGAGAGAGAGAGATGTGTGCTCTTCTCTTGAGCTTAAATGTGTTGCGCAAAAACTAGACACTTCTATAAATTTTGCAGCCGCAATTTGCATTTAGCCAACAGACTCATAAAGCATATCAAGTGTGACAGGCACCATTCGCCACGTAAAAAAATAAATTATTTCGCGGTTTATATAATGAAAGTCGTGCGTCTAGACCGATTGGTCAGAAGTGTCTCATTTGGAAAAGGGGTAGAAGAAACAGTTTTGTTGATGGAGTCAAAACATTTTTAGGTTCGACTCGAAATTTTTTTTTTCCATACAAATTTCGCAATTGTGAGCTTCCGCCGTACATTGAAAGTCGAAACAAAAAAGTTGTTTGTTAGTACGGCTCAGGGAGTCGTGGAAGTTCATAATCAAAAATGGGTGACAAGGGTTTTTGCATTTTCTGGTCTTTGGTTAGGGTGCTGGATTGCTAAGCGGGGGGTCTCAGGTTCAATCCCTGGAAATCACACAAATTTAAGATTTTTTCCACTGCGACACCTCTTGTGAACATCTGGCAAACATCCGAGGGTATAATTGTAATGAAAGAGGTTCCTAGTCGTTTATAAAGTTGTAGGTCTTTTCCAACCGTCCTAAAAATGAAAATTCTCCAAACGATGGTTGTAATTTATTTTTTTATTTATTTATTTATTTTAACGTACAATCTATTGTCAAAGTGACAAGTGTTGAGTGTACAAGTAATCTACCAAATAAATTTGCACAAATTTGTTGAAGAAGCTAGGCCTAAGTCTGGAGCCTATATACAGACCGTTTGCAAGAACTTCTTATTTATTTATTTATCGTTTGGATAAATGGACACATATGCCAATGGTTAGAGAAGGTTTTGGGGGTAAGACGGGGTTGCACAAACAATCAGCGCGAGTATGATTATGCAAAAGGCTTCCCTGATGAGCATTTAGAGGTGGTATGAAGCACGGACTTCATGGGGCTAAGTTAAATAAAGTAAATAATTGGCGCAACAGGTCCGCAGGGACCCTAGGCCTAGCTTCTCACAACCATTCGTCTTGTGTGAGGTTTTATTTTTGGGATCTACAATTTTATGCCGAGTCCAAACGGCCAATTGAGAAGCTCTTTCGTGACAGTTATACTGTCGAATGTTTGTCAGACGTTCGCAAGAGGTGGCGCAGTGAAAAAAACCTTAACCTTCATGGGGCTACCGACAGTAAAATTTTGTCAGACAATGTAAAGGTCTGTTCATTTTGCTTTTAAATTTAATCGGTTACCCAGTGATCGCAAACCGTTGGCATGTGCTGTATCACGAACATCTTAGCCTAACCCAAGTGTCAGTGGCAGTATTGATCTGCCCGCATAAGTTAATACTGAAAGCTCACTCTCAAAGTCGAGGAAAACTGGCAAAGAATGCTCAATTTCCCTGGGCAGACTATTAACTGGGAATCCACTGATCTCAGGTCGATTTTACCACCGACCGACTTTAGGTGTCGCGATTGCCCTACATCTACTCAGTACCAATTAAAGTTTCTGTTCTGTAGCCCAAATGTGCAGTATACAATGACAAACAGAGTATAGCCTTACAAACTGATATCTGCCATGCCTTATATGGAGTAACAGATTTAGGAACACGTCTCAATCATACATCATGATCTACTTAGTGTGATGAGATCTATCCCTGTCAATCTCACTTATAAAGCCAAGGTGTCAAGGCATTTATGCAAAAGACTTTGTGACCAATAAGTGATACAAGTGAATTGGTAGTGAACGATACCAAGGTAAGGTGGGTTCTATGACGTTCATTTCGCGACCAATTCGCGTGGCCCAAAAAATTACTTCCAGTCTAAAGAAAAAAGGTAGGTGTACAACCAAAAACCAAAAAAGGAGAAGAACTCTTTTATTGATGACGAGCCTTTGTTGGCCTTTAACCTTGTGCGTGCAAAATTCACCCATGGAGAAAAGGCCTTCAATGTCATTCTATGCAACGAAACCGTTTTTAATCTTATGGTAAGAAGCGATCAGTACAAGCGACGACAAGAGCCAGGAAGACGAGGTATATCAAGGATTGAGTGCTAGCGGTATGGACGGGGATGTAAGTGAAGCTCCACTGAAATAGGTTTATCTATCTTTCGGCTGAGGCTACAAATTTGAGCCCTCTCCCTTTGCCTTTGCAAAGAAAAACCAACAAGAGGTGGGGACTTCGTTACACGATGACTGTACTTATCGAAAATATGCAGTGTCACAGGTTTGATTTTTTCAATCATCCCTTAGAGGGTACCTCAAGGCGGGATGAGCTCTACAATTTAATGGTCTGTCCGGCATAGAAATTCTTCCTACCCTCCCAACATCGCATGGCGACCTACCATTCTCGTTTAACAACTAACCTACCATCGAAACATGGACCATAGCAGATTTTTTAGCAGTCTTCGAGTGCTTTGACAGTTTGATGTAAACCGAGGACTCAACTAACAAGAATCTTCCGTTGGTCCTTAGCCAGGTTGTCTAAAGTCTCTTGTGACCCCTTTTAACTGTGCGCGCCACTTAAGGCGAGGTCTTTTTTTTTTTTTTAGAGAGTTTTCCCAAGTTTTTTCAAGGACAAGACTCGAAGACTCTACAGTATTTCCATCCGCTCCACATATCCCAGACATTGTAGACGACTGATGAGCATTTCTAAAGCTAGATGTCGCTGTACGGATCATACAATTCATCGTTGAATCTCCTTCTACAGCCCGTCAATGCAAACGGGATCAACTATTCGTTTAAAGCGACCAAGAATATTTTCAACCACTTATAACAGCGTTTATATGACAGCGCGCCGTAAAGTAGGACCGGGACGGTCAAAGACTTATACAGAATCCCCTAAGTTGCTCGAGTGAGGGCTCTTCCACGCAATTGCTCACCTATCAGCCCGAAAACAGCGATTGCTAAGCTTTTGTTATCAGAATTGTGTAGGTGAACAGTTGACAGTTCAAATGGGCTTCAAGAACGTATCAGGGCATCACATAGCGACCCTGAGTGTAGGTCCAGGTTGAGATAATTGGATTTAGTCCGACATCTCTCCGTCGCTGATGACTTAGAGCCGGTGGCAGAAAATCGACAGCCACCAAGATCCACTTGAACATCCTAAACTTAGAAAAAGACGATAACTTTGACCACAAATCTCTGACGATTTTGCTGGGCAATCGCTGAGCTGTGCTGTCGTAAAAACTCGTGCCCATCGTATGCATCTTCGAACACCTTTGCTATAAACAGTCCATCTCTAAAATATTTGATCAATTTCGACGTTCTCTTTTGTCGTTCAATATGATACGGTCATTTCAAACTCTGACCGCGCCCTAAAAGTGCAACACGACTTCATTATTGACATAGTTAAATCGACTTTAGAGCCGGCGGCCTAATAGCTCTAAATCTCTTTTCCCATTGATACCACTCAGTTCTATGACTTCTATTTGAAACGTTCCCATTTTCCGAAATTAATTTCCGATTCTGGGTGGATACGCGCAACGTATATAAACACGCTGCCAGTCCTCAAGCATCTTCGGGCCAAAATATTGCGCTAAAATGTAATATCACACCAAACTGCCTCCATAATAGTTAAATGCCATACTGTATGAGGCAATTTCAAGTCAAATACATTTGCCAATGGCAACCCACCCCCAACAGGCATTTGTCAATTCGCAATACCCCCTTATAAAAGCGCGCTGGCAAAACTCAATTTCCTCTCTCCATGATCCGATCAAATATAAATATCCTTCGCCATGTGTAGGTCCTAGTTTAGAGAATGACATTCCATCACCATGTACCGCACGCAGCCTAGTAAATTTTTATGAAGCAATATTGCCCCCGACAAAAAATGTATCGGCACCATTCACGAATTCCACGAGTATAATAAAGCTCGCGCGCACCACACCATCCACGCATCCATCCATGTATGGACCAAGGACCAAGCCGCGCCAGCCCGCCCGCATTCAACATGACAAATAAAATAAAATTTTATTCATTTTCATTTTTCGCTCAAAACATTTCATTAGCCAGCGATTGTGTTTGGAATTTTTGATTTTTCTAACATCCCCTCCAAGGAAGAAAGAACTTCTAAGCGCGACAGCACACAGAGAGCGGGAGGCAGCGGGCTAAAATGAGGTGGGTTAGTTATTTTTCGTTGGGAAATCTCTCTATAGCACTTGACTTGTTTCATAAATAAAGCCAGATGGATGGATGGATGGTTTGGTTGGATGGCTTAAATGAGATGCCGGGGATCGATATATACTTGTGTAGATGAGATCTCAAAAGCCCTTATGCCGATGCCTTCAAATTTCATGGAACGTCAATAGATATCTTTAGTCGGGGGCGGGACAGTGTGGTCTGCAACGACACCAGCAGTTGGGTGTCAAATGGAGTTGCGCTCTCCTCTACTTCTTATATTGAAGTTCATACTTTGAGGCGTCTAATAAAATAATTGGATGATGCAACGGGTCCTTGGGTTAAGCTTCTAACAAGAACAAGCGCTCATTTGTATGAATCCTTATTTTTGGAGCGAATGGAAGGGGGCACAATTTTATGCCGGAAGTGGGACCAAATCCGTTTCTTTTTAAATGCTAAAAACACATGAACAGAGCGACTAACGAAATTTAAATTTTAGGCAATTGAAGAGCAAATGACAGGAAAAATGTGTTTGAATAAATTTAAGAATTAAAATTCATAGCACACGAACCGTACGTTGTATGAACTGGCAAATTGGTTGAACAATGCAAGCACGTAAGTGTGAACAAAGAAAAATATTTTTACGGCTACAATTAGACAGCTATAGGACCAACAATTTAACTCTTAACATGAACCAGGACACTGATTGATGGAAAATATGTTTTGCTGGGGACCATCTGCGAAAATATTCAACTTTACTTTGCTGGCTTACAGCCCAAACAAGTGGAGTTTGCTGAAAGCAAACCGAAAGCCGATCTAGATAGTGTGGCGCCATCTGACGGGCTAACCATCATAAATCTGTTCATCTCGGAACGAGTTTAAAAAATCTACTCACTCACATTCAACGGCCAGTAAGTCTTAATTGGAGACGTACAAAAGTCTCCGTGGACTTTTGCTATATCCAAGCGGAAGGCTGACTTTCTTAAAAATAAATAAATAGGTGGCCTGCAAGGACCACAGGCCAACAACCATACAACCATTCATTTTGTATGAGTTTTTGAATTTTTTTTTGGACAAATGGAAGGGATAAACAATTTTATGCCGAGTCCAACGGGCTAAGCTCTTTCATGACAGTTATACTCTCGGAAGTTTGTCATATTTGCAATAGGTGGCGCAGTGGAGAAAAAACCTTAAAATCGATCTCGTGTTTTTGTGGAAATCGAACCTGGGTAGTCCAACACACTGACCACTAAACCACGGCAGACTTTCTTACTCGAAATAATAAATGCAATATATTACGCATAATATCTACTACCTGATTGATTGATCAAAAACATTAAACCCGGAGATTCACCCCCGTTCTGATGGATGAAGGATCAACTGATCTAATGAGCTCGCATCTTTATGCAAGTATGCACGCGACAACAACTGCATCATAATGGTGGACAGTTTACAGACGGTCAGCACAACAACAAGGAACGAATCAAACTAGTGGCGGTGATATACTCCACACATGCGCCACTCCAGCAGTGAATTTTGTGCAAAAAATTTCGATATGGGGGAAAAAATAGTATCTGCTGCTGGAGTGATCAATATTAGGCTCTTAGATGTAGAAATAAAATACATTTATATAAATGAAAAGCACAATTGGATACAGCTAAAGTTGGTGTCAAAAAATCAGAAGGTGAACTAACTAAACTCCCAATTGTAAACACAAACAAACGATGCCAAAGACCTCCTCAATTCAACCACTAGGTGCCGCACAAACCGGTAAAGACTACAGACTCACTGCGCCATACTAATAACATATTATAAGTCAGGACTTTAAGTTTAGGGAAGCTCACAATTGCGAAATTTCTTTCGAAAATATAGCCATTGTGAACTACTAAAATTTTGAGTCGAAACTAAAAATTTGTATTAGTAAGGCCCACTGAAAATAAAATACACAGGGTATAACTTTTCAGGCGATTATCGTCCAAACTTATAGACCTCCAAAACTAGCAACTAAGTGAATAATTTTCAAGTTTGAGGACTTAATCCAATTCATTTTTCAGAATTGTAACGAAAGCTGATGATAGTCAAAAAAAAACCGACGAAAATATTTCTTATAGGGGCATCAAAATTTCAAAAACAATATCCTCCAGACAAGTATTGTTATACGGAATCTGTCCCCAAGTAATATCGACAAAATTCGGTCATAAAATTTCAACAAAAATGGTTTTGTTAAACTGGAAGAAAATTGTTGTAATGATAAATAACATTTTTTTTTATCAATTTGAATGAGATTTTGTCAAACGGATAAAACGTTTACTACAAAACTACAAAACTAAAGAACAATTTTCAGTTTAAAAAATCAATATTATATCATTTGAACAATTTTATTGTTGAGTTAACAAAGTTTTTGTTATATCCACTAAAACAGAACCAAAAATCACTTTTGTGAAATTGACAAAACTTTTGCCAAATGTTTGTTAGCCAAACAAAAATACTACAAACATTCTGTTGAAATGCACATTTTTGTTTGCAGATTTGACATAAATTTTGTTGAATTAATAACACAAGTGTTAAATTAAAAAAAAAATGCAATTTAAACAGGGTAAACATTTCAGTGCAATGCCTTTGATGGCGTTTGCATTATTATTATTTGACACGCAAAGTTAAGTAGTTTGTTAATGTGCATAAAAATTCCCTAAAAAGGTGAGTTCAATATTTTAAAAGCAAATAAATCCGTTTATAGATGAGGAGAGGAAAAATGGAAAACATGTAAACGACCCCTTAGATATAAATTGGTAAGAATTGCAATTTGGATTTTTTAATTTATGCATTTTAATATTTTAAACAAAATAAATCAAATTTGACTTCAGCGCTATGTTAATGGATTTTTTAATTCCAGACTAAAAGACGCAACTTAAAATAGTGAAGGAGATGACTCCATATAAATCGTTGTCGGCGTATAAGGTATAGCGGATCATTTTAATTTCAAGTAAGATAAAGGCATTCAGTAAAGTAAAAAGTAATAGCCTATTTTTTTTTTTTTAATTTATACAGTGGTGGTCCACTATAACGAATGATATAATGTCCACGTTTATTCGTTAAATCGAGAAATTCGTAATATGGAGCACATTTCACTTGTACGAAACGTTAAATAAAATGTGCAAATATTGTTTCTATTCATTCGTTTTATTTTATTTATTCATAAATTTACAAATAAAAAAAAAGTAAAAAAGCCTAGGTACTATCATTCATTTTTTGAAAAGAAATCACCAATAAACGTTTGTTTTCGTGAGGTTTGAACAGAGCAATTTACAGTTTTTTCCCATTTAATACACGTATTAAAATTCTCTACCGCATCGGTATGTTTTATTTTCTGAACAGAGTTTGGACCCGTTTCTGAGGAGTTATCATCTTCATCATTGTCAACATCAATAACATCGTTTTCTTGAAATGTGCTGGTACGACTATCTTCTGCAAGAAATATTTCAGCCATGTTCCAAGACTCCAAATCCTCTGCAGTGAAGTTAGCAAAAAGTACATTGCACATGTAATGTAAAATGTATAGCTTATAATACTAAAGATATGTATAACAGAAACATTCGTTATATCGAATGTCAAACCGTTTTTTCATACGTTATATAGAGACACCAATGGAATTGAAAAAAGTGTACCTACGTTATATCGATCATTCGTTATATCGGCATTCGTTATACTGGACCGCCACTGTATATGCAAATTTTGATAATTTCTAACCTGTCCAGTAAAAATAATGTAATTTCTACAGTTCCTTCTTTAAATAAATCTAATTGCTAAACTTATTTATTTTGTCCATTATTTTTTAATACCTAATGATGTCCTAACAATTTATTTGTTGAATTAAGAAATTAAAATTATGAAACTGAGTTAATAATTATTCCTTATAACCAGAAATATTCTTATAGATTCAACAAAAGACAACTGTAGTACTGACAGACTATTTCTGTAATATCAACAATATTTGCTGTTGATTTAACAAAATGACAAACAAGTTTGATGGTATTAACAACTTATTTTTGTTGATTTAAAAAATAAAGATAAAGGTAAAATTATTAAATTTCTTCGCAAAATCAACAGCATTTTGGTAAATTTACCGAAAAATGTTCAAACGCACAAATAAACAAATTTTTTTTATCAAAAACAAAAGTTTTTCGACGAGATAAAACTTATTAAAATGTTGTCAATGTAATAGAAAAACCTTTTGTTGGACGTATATTGGCAAAAAAATTCTTGAATCAAGCCTAATTTTTTTCAAATATACCAGGGTTTTATTTACAGTGACGCAGGAATGTTGCGCGTGACGTAACTAGTGCGCATTTACACGATTACTTGCTCCTACGTTCAACGTTCGAGGAGCGTCAAGGTGACTTATTTATTCCTCGTACATCATGTGAACCCTTAAACAGACAATTGCATCGTACGTCAGTAAGTGTGACTTGGACACACTGTTCGTCCAGCAATATAACTGAAAATGTGTGCTTTTTGAATGCCACATCTAAGATCTTTTCTACAGCTGTTGCGGAAACCACTTATTTCTCCGTTTGGAGCTCTATTTATACTTATGATGACACAAAATAGGAGCTAAAATAAAAAAAAAAAAAATAATAATTGGCGCAACAGGTCCGTATGGACCCAATGGACCCAAGCCTAGCTTCTCACAACCAAAATAGGAGCTAACCCTACAAAATTCGAAAACTGTTCTCATGTAACGGTTACTTTCTCTATTGACTAGTGTTTCCTGGCACAACACCGTCCACCGAGGACTCTCCTACCACTGAAACAAAGACCCGATCACAGTGACTTCAACATTCCGATAGAAAACCCAAATCCACCAGTTCGCTTTCAGTGGCTGGCGCAAATTTTCAATACAAACATCACTCTTGTCTTGTCATCCCCACTGTTCGCATCGAGTATCAGCCATTAGCTACGAATGTTATTCTTTTGGGGCTGTAAGGCTCCGTATGATAAAATTTTATGTTATAGCTCCATTCGGCCCCCACTCCGCCGCTCAGGCAAAACCCTCTACACAAAGAGAACTATACCAAGCTCCACATCGCCAACAAAGCAACATCAATATTCCTTGGCAATCCCTATGGATACACAGTCAAACGAGAGTCCCCTCCCCACCGATGCCGAACAATCGTTTTCGATCACAAATCCATCTGGTTTTCGTTTCTGGTTGCCTGCATCTTCTCGCTGTTGGATGGATTAATGAAATTGATCTGTGCTCCCGTTATACGGTGTGCGATATTACATTTGATGAAATGGCAAACAGGCATTTATGCAAAGGACCTTTTTCTTTCGTTTGCTACTGCAAAGAACTCACATGGGGGTGTGAATTTCGAAGGGAAGACAAATAAAAAAAGATTCCCTTTGTGTCGGCCGTTCCCTTTTTGCAAATGAACATGGAACATAAAATAATCATTTTAACCTTATGCATCCATCCCCCTCACGCTCAGATGTATGTTGTGTGTGTGTGTGCTTAACGATCTGCAAAAATGTATGCGAAGGGATGCGATTTTATTTGCATTTCGTTGAAAGGATTCGTTTGTTTGTTTGTTTGTTTGCGCCCCCAAATAGTCGTTCTAGGTCAATGGAATATTGGCGCTCTCCGCACAAAGAACTTCAATTGTCGAGTTCATGGAAGGGCGGACAAACAGAAACATGTGTTCAGCAGCAAGTGGTACATTCAAATTGACCATGATTGCGATTTAGGGGGAGGCAGCATCGACAAAGGCGACTCAGGGGTGCGAATACACCTCTTAAGTGCGTATCGGAGGAAAGGGGTGATACTTTCGATTTTCCACAGATTTGAATTTCCGTCCACCTGCAGGGGGATGTACACACGAAAGGCGTCCAATAAATACCCGTTTGGCCGTTTGCCTTCTTTTGGGCGGCCTGATTAAGCGAAAGGATCGCCTCGTCATTTCTCTGCATTTTCTTGCGTCATTAAATTTAATCGAAGATTGAAATGGCAAACGAATCGGGTGGTCGGGGGCGGACGGACAAAGCACAAGTGTTAGTTGTTTTCGAAATGAAAAAACCCAATCAAATGAGATGTGAATTGCTGTATAAATGCGCTTAGTGTCCTTGCCTGACGAACTGTGAAATGGTTTCAAAAAAATTTTGCAAGTCGCAAGTGTGTCTTTTTGAATCTTAAGAAGGGACGGAATCTTTACTGTCGGATGTATGTGCCCATGGAAGAGATATTAGGGGCGAAATGTTAGGTCAGATGTTCGAGGTCGTTGAGTCGTTGGCAGAAGGTTTCCTTGATCTTTCATTTGTAATTTTGAAATTGAAAATGAACTCCACAGAGTGAGCCCCGGGCTCTGCGAGGTCTGTATTCCATTTGAGGGACCGGCGATGTACTTTGAGGCCCAAATTGAAGACACAATTTAACGGGGCACTATGGTTAAGGTGGGTCGAGGTCTTTGGGGCTGTTTAAGAGAGAACAACCTCGTCTAAAATATTGCATTCAGCTGACTGCCTGTCATCGCTAAAGGAAGATCAACGTTGGTCTTTGAGATGGTTTTGTAAAAGACCTCCGAAGAAGCTCTCCATTAAACTGTTTTAGTGGAAGGACTGTTTGAGGAAGACCTCCGACTAGATATTCACTTTTTCCTCATAGCTCCGAGGCATGTATCACAATTTTAGTAAGGCTCAGTGAGCGTGGCTTGCTTTTAAGCCTTTTAAAAGTCACTGGAATAGACCTGGAGGAAAAGACGAAATTTCACAGTTGCCCGACACAGTCCCACCTGGGTTGGTTTAAGTCTTTTAAGACCCGAAGATTTGGAGGAAGAGACGAAATTTCACAGTCTTTAGACACAGACCAACCTGGGTTGGTGTAGGCCTTTTAAGTCCCGAAGACTCTTCCGATACAGTCCCACCTCGTTGAGAACGGTTATTCTGAAAGGTTGCTTGACTCTGTAGTGCATTCCAAGACGATTAGCAGATGTGTAAGGAGGTTTTTTTTACAGCACAACAACTCCGAACTATAAACCTGCCATCATTCCGACTCAAGACTCTGACGAGATTGACAGATATCTACTCCAAGGTCAATAAAGACGGTCTTGCATGCAATGAAAATATTCTCAAGCGTAAGAGAAAAAGTAGACACAGACTGCCTTTAGGGATATTAAGGTCGCTTTTGACAACGGCAGACCGGAGGCAATACTTGCCACACACGTTGATCTGAGGGTGGAATTGTCGCTTAGGAAGCTCTTTCGGAAACCAGCCCAGTGCTATCTGCTTGTACTAATTTTAGTGCATCTTCCGTCGGTATGTTTGTGAACAGCGGTTCACCACAAGGTGGAGTTATATCCCCATTCTCTGGGATTGAAGCTGACAACAATATATGGACTATGGGCTACCAATAAACCTGCGACGAGCTGGTAGGAAAATTATTTCACATGCTGAATGACCAATGAAAAGGGCTTCAGATCAGATTTGAAATGAAAAATATTGGGCTGATGACTCACGCCTAAGTGTGGTCGAATACTGAGCGAGATGTCTTAGGCTCGGTTAAGTTCGGCCCACTAGGAGGTACAAAATTAAAGTTCCTCTGATAGACTTTTCATCATTTAACTGGAACTCTTCATGTTTTGTTTTAAAAGAAAAACAGAGGCAAATTGTACCTCAGCGTTAGATAGAAGTCTATGGCATCATAGACTGGCCACGATATAAGCCCTTTTCGCCTTCCTCTCAGAAAACACCGACTAATTCGACTACTGCGACTATGTCAGACTTTGCCTCCAACTTTCGCACTTTAGTAGTTCGTTAGAAATGACCAATGTAGCCATCTCTACAAGGATGGTTCAGAAACCGTGGATATGCTGCCAGTGGAGGAGTTTTCTTTAACCAAAGGATATGGTGCCAGTGGAGGTATTTTCTTTAACTAAAACTAAAACTCTTAATGTCAAGACCTCCCTTGAAACCCACAATATTGTAGCGTTTTTCTGGTGCAAGAAAGCTCTTACCTGACTAAAGGTTAACTTGTCATATTGCAAAGTATTTGCCACAATTTGTACCGACAGCCTTGAAGCTGCTATCAAGTCAGAGGAGTCAGAGAAAAGAATTCTCGAAGTCCGTATCGGAGCGGTGCTCATACCTCAGAAAGATGTCGGCAAGTTAGTTCAATTAGCTCCTAAGCTGGGTAGCATTTCGTCAGAATGACGGTCCCTGGGTACATACTTATCTACGAATCTAAGCTAAGACTGAATGAAATTACCAAAGAAGACGGTCCCTGGTTACGTACCTTACTACGGATCAAAACTAAGGCTGGGATGCAATTACCAAAGAAGACGGTCCCTGGGTACTTACCTGCCTATGAATCCAAACTAAGGCTGGATGCAATTACCAAAGAAGACAGTCCCTGGTTACGTACCTGTCTACGGATCGAAACTAAGGCTGGGATGCAATTACCAAAGAAGACAGTCCCTGGGTACTTATCTGCCTATGAATCCAAACTAAGGCTGGATGCAATTACCAAAGAAGACAGTCCCTGGTTACGTACCTGTCTACGGATCAAAACTAAGGCTGGATGCAATTACCAAAGAAGACGGTCCCTGGTTACGAATCAAAACTAAGGCTGAATGCAATTACCAAAGAAGACGGTCCCTGGGTACTTACCTGCCTATGAATCCAAACTAAGGCTGGATGCAATAACCAAAGAAGACAGTCCCTGGTTACGTACCTGTCTACGGATCAAAACTAAGGCTGGGATGCAATTACCAAAGAAGACGGTCCCTGGTTACGAATCAAAACTAAGGCTGAATGCAATTACCAAAGAAGACGGTCCCTGGGTACTTACCTGCCTATGAATCCAAACTAAGGCTGGATGCAATTACCAAAGAAGACGGTCCCTGGTTACGTACCTGTCTACGGATCAAAACTAAGGCTGGATGCAATTACCAAAGAAGACGGTCTCTGGTTACGAATCGAAACTAAGGCTGGATGCAATTACCAAAGAAGACGGTCTCTGGTTACGAATCGAAACTAAGGCTGAATACAATTACCAAAGAAGACGGGCCCTGTTTACCTACCTGCCTATGAATCCAAACTAAGGCTGGATGCAATAACCAAAGAAGACTGTACATGGGAGGATTGCACTGTATTTATGCCGCATTTCGAGACATTTTTGACCAAATTCGAATACAAGATCGAGGGTCTTAAAAGGTCGCACATAAGTGCGGTTAAAGGCGAACACTAACGAGCTACAAGGTTCAACCTACCTTATGTTGACTTCTATTGGAGATACAAGTCAGAAGAGGAGGCTCTCTGAAGAAGACTTCTTCCCGACAATAGCTTTATAGCTTTATAAATGGAACTGACTGCATTAGGCAAACCACGCTTTGGTAAGTTAGCAACGTGGGATCACAAATAACCCACCTGTGGTGAAAATCTGTCATCAGTTCGTCGACAACCTCCCTACCTAGCTACAGGTACCCTTCCTCTCCTAAATGACTGAGCCAATTGACTGGTAAAACGTGCACTCGCCTACAGAGTTCCCACATCGGATCGCTTCCCTCTGAGCCATGCCTCACCAACCAATCCCTGTGACACATTCTGATGCAAGTCCACTCACCTATTTATAGATGAACCCCTTTGCATTGCGTAGCCCACCCGATTCCACTTAATTTCCCCAACTTTATGCGTTTCTCAATCAAAATCATTATGCGGTCATAAAAATATGACAATCCGCGTCAATCAATCAATTTTATTGGCACAGCCGTTGTTGTTCCCAAGCCCCCGCTATCCAGATATATCCAACAAAAAACTTTACGACCATATAAAGTGCAAAATTTACCGCCTTTTCGCCTTCTGTCCGCCCTTCAGCTACTGTCAAATAAATTCGCAACCAACCATAAGAGATGTGTGTGCGCGTGCGTCAGACACTGGGAAATAAAATAAAATGACAACAAGCCATAAACACGCGAATAAAACAAACTTCTTCTAAATGCAAAATAATATACCATACCTAAGGCGAGGAGAGGCGAGGACGGCCGTCCTCGTAATCAAAGCGGTTTCTGACAGGATCCGCATATTTGGACTTTTACGATTTCGAATTAAAGGCAAATACTTAAAAAGACACCTCGCACGCTCTGCGGTCCCTCGGCTGTGTATCGCACACCATCCCAAAGTTAATTCATCGAAACGTCAATAAAAATCGAAATGCACTTTCGCGCAGATATACACTAAACATACGCACACACCTACGAATGAGATGGCGATCTATAAAAAAGCTGTTCATTACTTCCTTCAATAAATAAACTTGGTAGGTGTATATAGGTATCGGGGCTTTGGGTTTTTTTTTCTTCGGACAGAAAGTAGAATAAAATTTTACTACCAAATAAATTAAATAAACGCCTTATTTGCATAGCAGAGCTAAAGATGCGGAGAGCTAAAACATCCACGACGAACGCATCGCCGTGCAGTGGCATAAAAGTTACGACCGACCCAGCGATAGATCGTAAAATCACGCTGAGTGCTGCTTTGGACAAGCACGGAGAATGTCAAAGAAATTTCGATTTTCGTCATTTATTTCCCAGTCGCAACTCTAAGTGAGGGACGCCTCTAAGACGGGCTTTAAGTTCCTCTCGTGTGGTTAAATTTGTTCGATTCATAGAGGCGCTCATTTGTTTCTCTCGGGTTTGCTTGGTCCCACTTTCGAGATGGAAAATCGTAAAAAGTTTTACTGCCAACCAATTAACCGATAATAATCAATTCGCACGAGGGGGATACCGGGCGATAAATTTAATAAAAACTGGACAGTGCCCCGAAATGCGTGGCGTGGCGTGGTGATGCTGTAAGCGACATGTGTCGCCGGGTCAAGATTACGTATGAAGCTGGTGGACTCTTTGGACTGTTGATGGAAGCAAACCGCTGGCGTTGCATGGGTATTAAGTTTACGACTGTTTAATTTGATTTGGAGTGGGGGGGAGTCGTGTTTTGAGCAGGTCCCTGCGCCTCGGAGGAGCTTTGCTCGGGAGGGATATATATTTTTTAATTCCAATCTAGCAGTGGATTTTGGGTGATAAATTTGAATGGACGATGTATGTCTGTTTGATGGGAGCAGTCGATGATGATGACAGATGTCGAAGAAGGGATTTTATTTTGCGTCACCCGGCTAACAGAAAAAGTCATGACGCAGTTTGGACTGATGTAGGGAGTCCTGTCCAAGGCACGACAAAAAATATAGAAATAGTTTTCTTTAACAATAACAAAAAAACGAAAATCGTTTCTGAAATCCGTATGCAAATGTTTGGAAACAAAATTTGTCCTCGCTGGCTGTATTTTTAGTATCCAAAAGTTTTTGAGTAGTATTTGTTTTCGCGCTCAAATTGATGCATCACTGATGAATGGGGCTCTGCACGGCAGCTCTATTATTTCACTGGTTGCTGGTGAATTTATTCTGCCGAAAGTCTACTATTTAAATGGAAGCTTCATTTCAAAGTCGACTCTCCAACGTTTTTTTTGGAAAATTTCGAGACAACCGGTTCGGTAAGCAGACAGTCAAAACCCGTGCGTCAAAGGAACGCCAGATCGGCCGAGAACATTGCTACGGTCCGTGAAAGTGTAGAGTAGAATCCGACGCAGTCAATTCCCAACCAGAAGTCGCCTATTAGCAGACTTTAACTCGGGAAGTTTTGCGTCGGGACTTGGGCCTACATCCCGACCCAGGAGCTCAAAGATAATGACCATAACCAAAGCCGGTTGTTCGCTGACTGGTCTTCGGAGAGTATGGAACAGGACCCCAATTTTGGTCGGAAAATCATCTTTAGCGACGAGCCGCACAAGCAAAATTGCCACAAATATGAGACGATGCTAACCCACACGAGGTTCTTCAGGTGGCAATGCATCCGCAAAAAGGTTCTGTTTGTTGGAGATTTCGACCCGGCGCCGTCATTGCACCGTACTTTTTTAAAAATGACTTTGAGGCCATCACCATCATCGGCGAGCGCTACAGAACGATGCTAAACCGACTTATTTTGGCCCAAATTGGTGTGTAGGTAATAGAGGTAGACGACGTGTGGTTCCAGCAGGGAGGGGCAACACAGCAGACGCCATGATGGACATGGACATTCTGCAGGAACGATTTGAGGGTATATGGCTATCTCTCGTAGATGTGATGCGATTTCATCCGGATTGACTTTTTCGTGTGGGTTTTCCTGGAGTCGGGTTCATAAGCCCCAATCGACCGATGCCAATAAAACCAATGCCATCGCTCAAATTCAGCCGGATCTGCAAGCGACAGGGTCATTCAAAAAATTCAGATAAAAGAAGAATTTCGTTAAGACCCCAAGTCCAACTTGTTTTATTCCATTCCAACGTCGGCCCGTCCTTAATGAAAAAACTTTTCACTATTTCGTATTCAATATGAGACCTTCTTAACCGTTTAAGTCGACTTCTAACTTCACATCTGAGTCGAAGCAAAGTGCGAGCTTACTTCCTGACAGAGGAAAGTCAATAACTCATTGTTTTTTTTTGAATGTATACCGAGGGCAGTGACAGTCTGATGTAGTTTTTGAAGGTAGTTGACTAAGATTAGCCTAAGTCATCATTGGTTTGCCCTATGGCCGTCTACCAGATGGTGAATCTACTGATGTAGTTCGTAGATAGGATTCGAAATGAAATTCCGGCTAGCAAGTTGTCATTCATCAAAATGAAAAGTTGACGAAACTGTTCAAAACCATTGCTCTTGGATTTCCCCTACCCTATTCAAATCGATTCCTAAAAATGGGCGCAACTTGTAAATTCAGGTCAGGTCCTTTCACTTTACCCATTTAATTGTCGAGTCCTATCCTTACATACCAGTGGGTCCCTCTTAATATTCGAGGACAAAAATCACATCCCATTTGTCAAACTTCATTGTCTTCTGTAAGACCCATACTTTCCCTTCAAACAAGTAGCAACAAAAATTAATAAGCAAGCTTAACAAGAGTCCCCAGGCAGAGCCTTACAAATAAAATTCCCTCCAGCATCGCAAACGAATTTAGCAAGTTAACTCCCCCTTATAACAAGCCGACGGACCTACGCGCGAAAAACTTAATTCCAATTTATTAATTTGACAATATCGCGCGCCGAAACCGTCCGCGTCCGCGTCCGAGTTCGCGTTTGCCCGGCTTCCGCTGCACCCGGGGTGAAATCAACTCTCATTTATGCAGTCAAGATATGGCCTCTATTTGCGGATAAAACTTCTGTTTCAATTTTTTTTTTTTTTTGTTGGTCTGCTCATTCGTTTTGGTCTGCGGTATTTCTTACGATATAAGTTTACAATCGGCCACATTGCATCGTTTTCTCGTGACGCTTAAATTAGGCATGACCAACCAAGATGGAGTAATAAGCACCTTTCTTGCGGATAATGCAGATGATGTTGATGATGATGATGCTGGTGGTGGTGGTGGTGGTGCTGCTGCTGATGATGGTGGAGAGATGCGGTCTCTCGCATCCAGAGCCATGAACTAAATTAACTTTGGCCTTAAGCTGGTTTCGGTATTTTTTGTTCACAGTTTTTTGTCGGCTTCCTGTGTTGGGTGCGCGGATGAGATGATGTTATGATCCGAGGAAGTGGGAAACTGATTATCCGGCCAAAATGTTGGTGTGTGCGGGAGTGGATTTGATAATATCCATTTTGGGAGAGATTTCATTTTGCATATTGGCAGTGGCAGTGCCACTGGGGATGACAAAGTTTTTCGATATTTTTTAGGGCCTATAACTAATCCGATGTAGGAGGGAGAGGGAGTGGTACTTGTTTCTATTTTTTTCCTGCGTCTAATCTCAAGTGGGTGGTGATGTATAATCAAAAGACGGTTAATTAACTCGTTGGAATTCGTGGCTATAGGACGAGTACTGTAGGTCCGAATAGTGTTTCAGCGATGTCGTTTATCAGTGCCCTCTCAAGGGCTAATGCTAAGAAAATTTGAGTAAAATTTTAACTTGGTCGAAAAAGTGGAGAAATTTCAAACAAACGAAGCTGGAAACCCCAAAAATCGAGACAATTTTAGCAAAGTTTTAATAGAAAGATTGAAAAAATAGAATGATCACCTACGATGGCATTAAGTGGGCTTAAGCTGGCGTCAGAAATGAAATTCCACTTAATGCCCGCGAAACGAATGATATTGGCCATATATTCACGGAGTCGACATTCAATTTTAATGCAATCGTACATTGGCTTAAGCTGGCTTACTCACATGCAATTTTTTGATTTGTCTAATGTTGTTGTGTTTTCTCGGCACTGATGTCACTGAAGGAGTTATCCGCAGAGCCAGAATATATAGGAAAAACTATTCTCTAAATGACATCTGTCCATTGTGACGTTTATCAAACTACTTCTAAATGGCATCTGTCAATTGTGACGTTAACTTTACTACTTCAAAATTACATCTTCATTTTTTGACGTTTAGTCTGTAGTTACACGCCGACTTTTAGTAAACCATCGTCACACAATTTGTTCTGCATTCGCTTGCGTTAAGATTCACAAATGCACCACTGACAGTGAGAGTTTGGTCAAGTTCTCCAAAACCGATGAGGTCGCCTAACTGAGAGAAAGGCTAAAGGAATCCACTTTGATGTCTTCTGTCTTCTGTCTTCTGTCTTCTGTCTTCTGTCTTCTGTCTTCTGTCTTCTGTCTTCTGTCTTCTGTCTTCTGTCTTCTGTCTTCTGTCTTCTGTCTTCTGTCTTCTGTCTTCTGTCTTCTGTCTTCAGTCTTCTTTACTAATACAGAACACTTGGCAATTTTCGTCCTCCATATCAATTTGTTGTTCATCACAATTTGAAAAATGGTTGCGCTGTTGACCTTGCAAAGAGGGAAATTAATTGCCCAACAGCTTTGATCACTTTTACATCACCAAAAAAATTCAAAGACCAAAATCAAGAACTCGAAACTCAATGAAAAGGTACGAAGTCGACCTTTTTTCACTAATTTATTGCCCAGTCACAAATGACGAACAACACGTGTGTGCGAGTATACGTTTCGTCGCGTTGCGCAGCCATATTGTGATCAATCGAAGACGAGATGTCTTAGCTCCCTTTCGCTAGGCTGCTCCGGGACTACTCCCTATCAAAGATTTACTGACCGATTCAGATGAAACGAATTTCGGTTTTAATTGACGCGCGCGTTTTTCGTCTTCTGGTTCCATTTCTCGGCCAGACTCCCTGACAGATTTATGTGGGCAGTACAACGAATATCTAATTCATTCCCAAATATCTCCATAGATTTGTAATAAATCTCTGATATTTGGGCCATCGGCTTCGAATATCATTTCGTAAATACACAGATTTGGGTGGGGGGGGGGGGTCATCAATCGTTCAGTTTCTTGGGAAGCCTGCCGCACTAGAATGGTAAAAGGGCATGATGTTGTTGTGATGATTTAGTCGGGCTTTCATGGGTATAGAGATCAATCCAACTCGCATTTGGATTAGTCGAAAGTGGATTTGTGTTGTCGCGCAGATACACGCATACAGATATCGGAAGAATTTCAAATGTGACTCCAACTAATGTGGCGATGAGAAGATTTAGTGCGAGATGTTGTAAATATGGTGTGCGATGGGTTCGATGATGTAAATTCGGACAATGATGTGGGTCTGTTAATGTGACGCACCACCCGCTGACAAGCACCTCAATTCGGTTAAGTGTTTTAATTAAGAGAGGATGGGCAGTTTGAATTGTTGGATAGTTTGAACTATGTGTCTGGAGTGGATTGTCATTTGGGGCGCATTTTTAAGGAGTAGTTGGAAACCAAGTTTGTAATAATTGAGATTGATAGCAGAGTTATGAACGTCGTTTGCATCAAGTTCGATGTCAATTTTGATCAACCAAATCGTTGGATTTTGCTGGAGATCGCTGCTCAACGGGTTGCCCAACCAGTTTCTGTCTTTGCACTTTTAGACACAGTTGTGAGTTGTGCGAATTTGCTGCGCATTCGAGTTGATCAAAACTGCTGGTTCAGTTGTCAGCTGCCGAGTTTGTTCAACGAGTTGCTCAATATCCAATTCTTGGTTTACGACGTAGGTATCAACACGTGCATCAACTTTCGACTTGAGCAGTCGATTTGGTTCGCCAAAATCACACAAGCTGATCGGCAGACTTATTCAACAACTGACCGAGTTGACTAACTTAATATGCATACGCGGCACTCAACACAAATATGTTCAAATGTTAGTCAACGCAAGTGAGCAAATATTATAAGCCATAATTGCTAGTTCAATCAAAAAATGGACGCAGTCTGTTGATCTATAAATCAGCATGTAGTGTACGACCGGCTTTAGAGAGATTTGCATTTCACTCTAGATCCGTTCAACTTTACCACATTTAGCATTATAGCTTAGGGGAGTACTTTTCTAGGTGGGCTCTGTCAAAAATGCCAAATGAAAATGACCACAAATCACGTATCAGCTGTCAAATTAGTTGTCACAGTGCTGCCATTTCGAAAAAACAGACCTCCAAAGATCACATTTTAGTACTAGATGTATTTTATGTGCTAGAACCTATGCCAAAAGAAGATTGTCACCTAAAAACCAATCTGAACGCTGACTCAAACTTCTGGAACCCATTAGTCCCATCCACTTTTGAGTACAAAAATTACTGACAAAAAAAACCATCCTTCATCTTCGAACGGCGAACCCGCTTTACGGCCAACTAATTCTGATTTACTTTGACAGCCAGCAAAGGCCAATTCGTCTATGCACCATAAATAAGTTAAGACACCGTTCTCTCGCAATTTGTATTTTTCAAATTGGCCGAGACCATAACCATCGTAAACAGCGTCCGTTAATGACTTAGAATTGCTAAAACGTGACAACACAAAGACAAATCAAAGCCAACATAACCGAATACAATTTATTTGCATTTTTTAGCGAACAAAATATCACTCATTACCATCATCATCAGCATCACACCATCAATGGGTATCATCATCAATGTCAGCCTGTGAATGGCTGTCATTAGTATGGAAATCATTTTTCGTTTCTCATTGTTTTGTGCGATGTTCATGCGATGTCTCTAATCTCTCAGACTCTCTGATGACGATGACTGTATGTATAAGAAGTGGAACGTATAATCCGCGATTAATGATTCGATCCGATAGAGTCCATCTAATTATGGCCAATTACGAGAAGCTACACCCCGAAGAGCGCGGCAGCATTCCATACACCGATGGCTATTGATGGGCTTACAAGATCCCTTCTTTGGGCATTGGGATATGGTAATTTCAGTTTCAGTCTCAGACCTCGGTGTCTTAGTTGTTGTAATATTTACAAAGATTAATGGTGATGGCAGTTGAATTTGGTCCAAATTTCCCTACGCGAACAGTCCAAAGTGAGAAGCAATTTTCGGAAATTGGCAAAGGATACCTCTGCCATTAGTTTTTATAGACGATCCATTTAAACTTCTGTCCCCGTCGAAATTTTGTCTACGCGACCAACTCAAAGTGTGTAGAAACCTTCGGAGATTGTCAAAGAATAAATCTGTCATCAGTTTATATAGAAGATCCGTTGAAACTTCTGTCCCCGCCGAAATTTTGTCTACGCGACCAACTCAAAGTGTGTAGAAACCTTCGGAGATTGGCAAAGGATACCTCTGCCATTAGTTTATATAGAAGATCCATTGAAACTTCTGTCCCCGCCGAAATTTTGTCTACGCGACCAACTCAAAGTGTGTAGAAACCTTCGGAGATTGGCAAAGGATACCTCTGCCATTAGTTTATATAGAAGATCCATTGAAACTTCTGTCCCCGCCGAAATTTTGTCTACGCGACCAACTCAAAGTGTGTAGAAACCTTCGGAGATTGTCAAAGAATAAATCTGTCATCAGTTTATATAGAAGATCCGTTGAAACTTCTGTCCCCGCCGAAATTTTGTCTACGCGACCAACTCAAAGTGTGTAGAAACCTTCGGAGATTGGCAAAGAATAAATCTGTCATCAGTTTATATAGAAGATCCGTTGAAACTTCTGTCCCCGTCGAAATTTTGTCCACGCGACCAACTCAAAGTGTGTAGAAACCTTCGGAGATTGGCAAAGGATACCTCTGCCATTAGTTTGTATAGAAGATCCGTTGAAACTTCTGTCCCCGCCGAAATTTTGTCCACGCGACCAAGTCAAAGTGTGTATAAACCTTCGGAGATTGTCAAAGAATAAATCTGTCATCAGTTTATATAGAAGATCCGTTGAAACTTCTGTCCCCATCCAGATTTACCTACGTGACCGAAGCTAAGTCCCAAAGCCTTACAGAGCTGATGGATTACCAGCCGAACTTTTCAAAGATCACTGAGCAACTTGGACGTATTTGTAAAACCCAATAAATTGGAAAAAATTCATGTCGCCAACTAAAGAAGAATAGGTCTCTTGTCGGCTACTTTGCTCTACGAAACACTTCATATAAATCTCACTCCTAGGGCACACATCTCGAGCCAGTAAATATCGCCTCAAAATACGCCCCATTTTCGCAATTTATCGAAAGGCTACATCCCGTCTAGACCCCCGTCTCTCTGTGGAAGTGTCTGCCTTTTATCCAACAAATCCCATCAATTCCCATAATTCTTTCACTATTGGCAATTACTCAAAACGCGCTAGAAATTATTTCTCCGCAGTCTTGCATCTCAATATAAGATGCGCATACCAAACTGAACGAGAGCTGCTCCGTCTCTTTCAGCACCCAATCTGAGGAAACCATGCAGGAAGCCAAGTTCAGCATCTGTCTTGTAAGAGCTGATAAATCTGTCAATGTACCATTTAAAACTCACCCAGGCGCCCTCTCGTTAGCACCGAGCCTCGTCGTTTACCGGCCAGCCCTCGCGCTCGTCGTCGTCCCGCGCACAATGTTTTAGAACATTTATAACAAACAACAAATCACCGATGAAAATTAAAATATTTACACAAAACACGAGAACAAGATGAATTTCCATAATTCCGGAAAACAAAAAAAAAACAAAACAACAACATTTCGTTCCCAGGTTTCCCAATACACACACACACACACGCACACCCACATGAAGACACACACTGCTGGTGCTGAAGGACAGATGTTGCCACTCTGAGGGCATTTGGGGGGGATGGATATAGGAATAGGTACATGGGGGCTGGTAAATAAAAAAAATTGTTCGAAAAAAAAGAAACACACAGACGCGAGGTCTCTCATCACAATGAGTATCTATCTATCTGTTGGAAGAACCAACTTCAAGACGAACAGAAAAAAAAAAGAAGAATAGTACCCCAACAAGTGATGGATTTATGAGGCATTCCATCTCTCGGCTGTAGGTACATAGACAATTTATGCGCGCGTGAGATTGTTTACACGCTGACGAGCTGAGCTCTATACGATGAATCTCCAAACAGACGGACATGGCCGGTTGGTCGTTCGCATCCAAATTCGAACGTGTTTTCTAAATTTTTTAAGTGAATTTCGCATTTATTGCAATAATTTATGTTTGCGGGCAATAAATCGTCGAGCGGATTCAACAAATCAATTTGTTTGCTGACGGTGGGGTTGGCTGTGTATGTCTGTCGGGTTATTTTGCCCGTTTCAAGCAGATTTTCATTAGTTTTTCCCACATACAGATTTTCTGTTTATTTAGCACAATTTGACAGGTGAAGAAGTGAATGGAAGCGCAGAACAGGCGATCTGAAGATGTATAATTCACTGGGCAGAAATGTTTGATTTAGCGCTTTTCCATTGGGTAAATAAAGTCGCGTAAGAGATATAGATGGCGAGGAGGTTGCGTAATGGGAGGTGCTGTTGGCACGGGGCTAGTTGAAACTCAGAGCGCTGTGGGCAAATATTGTTATAAAGATAGAACTGCCCAGTTCCACAGGTCTGGATTGTAGGGCCTGTACTGTTTGGTGATATATGGTCTGAGATAAAAGTGCGTCTATTCGTCGTTGCTCGATGTCGGATTGAGTTTCTCAAAATTTCGACGAACACCCTATTTAATCATACGTCCATTAGAAGCCGGCAACTGGAGATGAGTTGCATTTCTTCGAGACCGGTGAGTTCCGAGTTCCACCGAGGAAATGCCAGAAAAAGCCCAGTTTGAACTTATGTCCATTAGAGACCTCCATCTGAATGTTTGTGTTCCATTTCTTCGACACATGCGAGTTTCACTGAAGAAAACCCAGGAAAAGACTGGTTTGAACTTATGTCCATTGGCGACCTCCAACTAACCAAAGAAGTGCTCCCTTTCTCCGGGAGATGTGCCTAAAGCTAGTCATCATAGCTCTGTTTAATATTGAGTTCCTTAGGATTTGAAAGTTGGACCTCTTTTTGTGAAGCTATTGCAATTACAAAGCCATTTAACCGAAGCTGTGTTGAATTGTGCTGAAAGAAGTGAGCAGCTGCTTCATCAAAACTCTATATATAGCCGAGTACCTCAGGGTTCTATGCTGAGACCTGACCGATTACCTCCAGGCGCTATGCTGCGACCCATATTTATGAAAATAATGTCTATCTGAGAACTACACCACCACATTCGTCATGAATTTCTTTAAAAGAATCTATACACCGAACGTCTTTATCTGACTAAGTACCTTAGGGTTCCATATTCGGACCCTAATTATGAGTGTATACTCAGAGAGCGTCTTAAAGAGAAAATTAGGAGCGAAACAAAAAAAGAACCCCTAAACTTTTCAGCCCTGAGTATGGCGAAGGAGTGACAAATTCGATAACTTGTTTCCAGTCTTGTTGCAGTAAATGGAACTTATTACTGCGGCAGGGAGAGTGATTTGCTACACTCAGAATTGAAATTGCGGTACAGAAACGTATCATACTCAGTTAGTAGGTGCTGGTAGCCAAGATCACATGCGCAACAGTAGAGGAAACTATTATTCGAGCTGATAGAAGCGGTATATAGGTTAAAATCCAGGTAGGATCACCATTACAAGAAAGAAATCGACGCAACTTCGATTACGATTGATTCCCTTTAGAAAGTCGTAAATGCCGTACCAGAGAACTTCGTAGGTAGACCGTTTTAAAGTACCATGCAAATATGCATAAAACTAGTCAACTTAAGCAGCGACGATGGATTTGGTCTAAGGAACCATTAATGCTTCAACTCAAGAAAGCTTTAAAAAAAGGTAAATCTAAAAGTATTCATCACCCATAACTCCAACCACGAAACCAGGGTCGGCGTTCTGTAAGGCGACACGTTCAAACGTTTTCGTGTACACGAACGATTTACTTCGGCAACTTAGAGCAAATCGTTCGTGCGCACGAAAAGGTTTCAACGTTTTCGCCTTACAGAATCTGACCACAGGCTTTGACTTTAGAAAGTCGGACTAGAACGATCTTTGTATGTCAGTGGTGCTACAGTCATGGGGTGAACTTGGTCCTCGCTAAAGGCCGTCTGATTCCCTAGCCTCGTTTTGCTAGAGAACGTTTGCTTATTGTGAGGCAAAATTATGCTAGGCTTATAATTTTTTTTAAATTTTAAAATACACCCACAGCCAATAAGTTAGCTAGCTTTTGAACGATTTTTGCTCGGTTTACTTTTGTTTTTGAAGTCTAAGCTGAATGCAGCTGTTAAACGGTGAACTTTAGTTGCCAGGTGAATGTCTATCGTCGACAAAAATTACGTCTAAGTGGCTTAGAAAACAAATTTGTAACTGAACGCGTCTGGTCTTCTCGAAAGGGGAAGCTAAATTCACTTTCTTTGTGTCTTCAATGGAGGTACCTCCAGAGAACTTTGATTTTTCCACAGACGTTCGTCGAAAGTTAAGATTTTGATGAGCGAGAGCGAATCTTCTCAATGTACTTCAACTGTTGTGTCGACTTTCAGTGTACACCTATTTAATTTTGACATCTGCTCGCGACACAGCTTAAGCGACTTCATTCTGTTACAGCAGGCTGAAATCTTTCACATTTTTTTTAAGAAAGGACGAAAGGAAAACAATTTTTCTGTACATTTTGTGCAAATATACTAATACTCTCGACAATAGTATTGAAATCAGTTCAAAAAGAGCAACAATAACTTGAAAGTCTCTCACAATTTGCCGTCGCTAAAACATCAACCAACATCGCCAAAAACAAAAAAAAAAATGGAAACCAACCCATCCAAACAGAACAAAAATCACCGGCAACGCGCACACAACATTACGCATTTTTATGTTAATCCGATAATTCAGTCTTCATTCTTCAACACCATGGCAGTGCGAAGAACAACAGCTTTTGTATCTTCCACACAAATTTAAGGCCAAATTCATTAAACGCAATAAATTCTGATTGATTTGAGCTCAAACATAGTTTCCGAAGATTTTCCAATCCAATCCAACTCCGATTGCATCAACAGAAAAAAAAAAATCAACTCCTGCTTCCATACCACCGACAACATCTCTTTCTGTTTGTTTACAAAAAAAAAAGCAGAAGAAGACGAAAAAAAAACAGCACAACGGAGACGTTCCAACAGATACGGTAGCCAACGCGTGCAAGTGAGAAGGCCAATTGTTTTGAACTGTCATAAATCATCCCTACTGATGCTGTGCTTAAATTTTTCGAGTATCTCTCTTCAATCGGTCCATCTCAAAGATGCTCTTTCCATAATGGAAGAGCTCAATCCCGTTCCTATAGGAATGTGGAACCGAAACAAATCCCTAAGAGAGTACTCACCCGCACACATCGACAAATTGCAAAGGTGTTAGTTTGGAGAAGCAAGAAAAAAAACTCAGTTTGGAGCTGTGTGATTCGACACATGCGCGCGAAGCGCCGCCATTGCCTGGAAATGTTGGATTTTCAAATTCCCACCGTTGACTCTCTACACACGTCAAAGAGTTTTTCAGTCAACCACAGACCGTTATACAGTGATCATGTCCCAGAGAATTTTTATTCGTATTCGTTTTCGTCGTCAGCGTTCCTTACATCTGTGAAAGAGTGTGAGATACAAAGGGAAACCACACCGGGAAGAAAAGCCAACAAAAAGAAGAAAAAAAAAAACCGAATTATACAAGAGGGTTAATTAATATCTGGTTCAATCCCACACAGCGCGAGATACATATGTACAGATACAGTATCTACAGAGTTAGACAGGCAGCTCTTCTTCTTCTGCTGCTGCTTCGGATCAATCAGAATTTTTGACGTGCCACTCTCGCTCGTCGTCGTCTCTCCACGTCCACTGTGCCGTGTCTCTATGTGTGCGTTTCTTGGAGTACGTCTGTTCGTTCGTCACTGCTCTGCTGCTGCTGGCCTGCTCCTGTATGTCATTCCGTAGACATACGGTACGTCCGCTAGTTGGATTCATTCATTCATTCAGTATTTTCGGATTCTGTCAAACGAGACGTTGTGTGTTGTGTGTTCGTCGTTGTTCGATCAACAAATTATAAAAAAAAAATCCAAAGTGTCCGTTTGTGCATCGTACTGTAATTGGCCGCCGCCAACTAAGAAAAACCTTCTTTTTCTGTTTCCGAGAGGCGGTAACAAGATTTTCTCACGGTCCTTAACGTGTCCGTGCTAATTGGATTAATTTACAAAATTTCGCCCGCATATTCATATCTAGTCAAAGTTGATGAAAAATATTTTGTGGATAAAAAATAAATATTTCAAATGCCCTTGCAAAACACTCAAGATATACGAAGTCAAGACTGATGAAAAAAAAAAACAAAATTAATATTAAACAAAAAAGCTAATAACTAATAACCAATGTATACGTAAATTTTAAATACAAATTTTGAACCCTCTTAAATAAATATAAACTAAATACCTATAGTTAAACTAGAAAACAAAAACCAAGTATACGATCTTATATGCAATAAATTAAAAAACAAAATTGTTTATTTTTCTTCCTAAAACTTAAAATAATTAAATATACGTACATGAATATTTTTTAAGTGTTGTTAAACAAATTTAAGAAAAATCTTCAGTGAATATAAGTGTGAATAGAAAATAAAAGATAAATCTATCTGCAGTTGTTCAAGTGAAACAAATTAAATTTTAAATTATCCAAGTGATTACAAAAAATAAAAAAATTAAATACTATAGTATACAATTTAAAAATAAAAAAAAAAATATTAATTTAAATATAACAAAATATCTACAAAAATGTTGCACGAAGCATTGATGCTAGAAATCTACAGACAAGCGCTAAATGCTGGGTAAGTTTTTTTTTTTCAAGTTTTCATAAGTTGGGGGGGAATTGTGCGCGATTTTGAGAAGGCAGTTGAGTGCGGAGGTATTTTTCGAAGACTAGTGGGAGAGGTCTATTAGGTTTCAAGTCGGGAATAACCATACATCGAAGTTGTAACTACATTTTCGTTGATTGGTTTAATTTATTTTGTGCCGACTGAGCTGCTGATAAATCACCGCATTTTTTTTTACAAAATTTGTCAATTTTTGAATTAGAATTCGTCACTTATGACGATCATCCACGATCCAATCATCCAGTGAGTTGCATTTTTCGGTGGTCCATCCAAAATCGTGCGAAACTGATTGGTGTGTCCAAACACGGGACTTTGTATTTTAATGGCGGAGTTTCATTTTTTGTTAACAGAAAGCTTTCATACGCGGAAATAGACATTTTTGAACCTTGAGCAGCTGTCGACTATTCAGGCTCTAGAAGAAATAGACACACAATTTGAACGCCTTTTAATTTGAAAACTGTTTTCAAATATCTATAAGACTTCTTGTTAATTTGGGTGGTTTTAACACCACACATTAGACTTTTATTTCACCAGGGAAGGTCATGGTCTCATTTCCCCCTAAAAATAAGGAGCTGGCAAGGCCCGCCGCAAGTTCCTGCCTAGATCTTGAATTTATCGGCTTTAAAGCATCTAAAGAGTTATGATTTTTTAGGACTAATGGATCTTCCAACAGAAGTGCTTTGAAAAATATTCATGAATGGATGATAGCTCTTCGAAAACAGGTCTTGATTGCTTGACAAATTATCGTAAGCAGACTTAGGTTAGGTTGGGGAAGGACACACTGAGACCAAGACTTGTAGCTACGTTGACAAATTATCGTAAGCAGACTTAGGTTAGGTCGGGGAAGGATACACTGAGACCAAGACTTGTAGCTACGTTGACAAATTATCGTAAGCAGACTTAGGTTAGGTCGGGGAAGGACACACTGAGACCAAGACTTGTAGCTACGTTGTTCTATTAAATTATGAGCAGACTTGCATCAGAACAATGTTTGAATATCCTTCAAACTTATTTAAAAAATCAGTCTCGTCATCCCTGTCCAGTAGATATTGTTCGACAAATTATTGCGAATGGACTTACCGCCGAAGAATGCTTCCTTATTTTGTTTGGGGTTTTTGTTTTGCTTATCATGTTTAATGGTGAGGCTCCGTTTTTTCCAATGGGCATGTAAGCCAGCAAAATTGGAAATTCTGGAGTTCGCCAACCTCAATCGAGTTTCACAAGACTGAATAGGCCCTCAGAAGAATGCACTGTTTGGTGTGGGCTTCAGCATCTGGCATCATTAGTCATTGTCATCAATGGTCGACATTGTTTGGTGAATATTTTTGCGAAAATATTGTCGAATTGAAGGGGACAATGTGTCAGCAGATTGACACTATAGATTTCCTAGTAGCCCTTGAAAACTTAAGCCTCGCATCAAGTGTCAAAATTAGGTGTGTCGGACCAGTGCGTTGGCGGAGGATGTCTTTCGAGTTGCCACAGCTGGATTACTTTGTGGGACTTTGTAAAGTTCTTTGATTTAAAATTTCGTAGGCCTTCGAAGTCGGTGAGGCCACGTGTTATTGGTGAGATAGAGCTTTAAATGCTTGACCGATAGAGTGTGCTTCGAAAAAAAATCTGAAATCGTCCTCAAAATGTATGCCATGAACCTTCATTCATTATGAGTGAAGTTATTTTCGATCTTAATTGAGTTCTTATCGTAAGTATTTTTAAATAGTGGCAGCGATGTTAAAACCACTTACAGCTGTTGATAGGTACAAAGTTCTGTAATAGTTCTTTTGGAGGGAGCTACGATTCCACGACATTGTTTGTATTTTTTTAATTAATTTTTTTTAGGTTCATATTATGACAAAAACTCCGCAACGTTTTTAGATACCTACGCACAACATTGTTGAACTATTTATCAAATAGACCTACAAATCGTCGAAGAAAAAGAGTGAAATTCAATTGACAAGATAGGTTACTTAACCAAGTTAGCCGGGGTAGTTCTTAAAATGAAATTATCTTACCTAAACAGATAATTAACAGAGCAAAAAACTTGGGGCATTATTGAAGGCGTTTATTTTATTTATTTTCTAGCAATTTTTATCAGAGACCAACCTTTTAAATACAGAGAAATTGTGGGAGCAACCAGTTCAAAGTCTCTGCCTGACAAAATGTAGCCCACCAACAAGTTTTAAAAATATAATCAATATTTACTGACGATACCAGCACCCCTCTTACTCAATTGTAGTAGTGAATGGCAAGGGAAGGTAGTTGTTCATTCTAGAGAAATTGTGATCCAATTCGAAGACGTTCGGCCTCATTTTTACCTCCGCACCAAATATTTTGTAGGTCACAATATTCAATTTTGTATGGAAAATTTCAGTTCGAAACATTTAGCTTGAACACTAAAAATGATTACTAGTACTGCGGTTTTTGAATTAGTTTGTCAAATGTCAGTTTGAAGTGAATTTTTAGACCTCTTAACTCTAGGAAGACTGCCCCTCAACAAGGTTTTAGATTTTCGTCTTACACACCCACACTGAAATTCTACGCCGGCCGTCTTACACTAGATACAAATTTTGCGGCTAAATTGTTAAGTGACAATGTTGCCAATAGCGATTTTTAAAAAAATGGCACAGTAGTGAAAAAACGCTCAACCACAGGCCGGTTTTTAGTGTCAAAAAAGATGGGCAACCCTGAAATTTCTCAATTTGGAATCAATTTGTATTTCGAAAGGGGCTCTCTACCGAAGGTGCCCTTTTGTAGTTCTGCTCTGCAACATCTCTGGAAAATTACTAAATGGTTTAATATGATTTGGAAACAGTATACTCCTTAACAAGTCACAGTCTGATGTATATTCCGCAGATGGTTTGTGTCTAAAATAAAAGTAAAGTTGGCACAAAGGCGTATAATAACACAAAAGGTTCACCAGAGATTTTGCTGTTTTTGTGTGTACTGAACACGGAGATAAAGTCCGCATTTTTACCCTTTTGCTCTATGAGTTCCTCAAGTGTTTGTTTTTGGTCCCATCTAGTTCAATGCCTGTATTAAAATTCTTTTTAACGTTCTTTATAAAGTCGTTTATGACTCAGCAATCCTTCTGAACTTATAGAGTCTGGTTTGAAGTCGGATGTATTTCTATTGAGAATCTGATTTGCTTAGTGTGGTTTCTGTCAACCTAGGACTGCAAGTTCGTTGAACCAAATTGAACAAGTAAAATTTCCAAAACTTAAATTGTTTTAAAATTCACCATCGGTTTCCAATTAACAACTGTGGACATGGATGAGTCTACCCTACCAAAGTCAGCTTTGCATTTATCGCATCAGCTGAGGCAGACCATAAAAATGCCGCCTGACAGTTTCTTAAAAGTTGTGGGTTTCCAACTTGAATCTTCTAGTGTTTTCCTAAGAAGGCCCACTTAGCACATTGATTTAAAAATAAATGTATATCTCAAGAAAGGCGTTCCCAAAGCGCTCCAACAAAGATGCTGGCAGATAGAAGTTACTCCTGCAAGTGAAAAACAAATCAATACAATACTTTAAAAAATATCAACCTTCGCTGGAGGGTAAACTTGAATGTCTGTCAACATTTTGTGTTTTACTATGCGCCCACAAAACTTGTTGGACAAAACCTGATAACTCTGTAAATCGTAAACTATAAACTGGAAATTGTGTCCACCATACCTTGAAATGTCCATACAATTCGACATTCTCTATCTTTGTAGGTAATTTTGACAGCTTTTAGTCACCGAAATATAAAAACTTCTACATAATGTACATGGAAGCTAAGAAAGCGAGACATGCAACATTTTCTTATGTTTTGATTGTGACGTATCTACGAAGAGTCAGAATCAATCTATATCGTTTGGCGGAATTTTCAAAACAAAACAACGTCAGGAACATATTTTCGGCTTTGCTTATGTCTCTTGGTATGTACAAGCAAAGAGAATGTAAACAAATTGAAACCGTATGTCGTACAGTGCCGCTGCTGCCGCCATCTTTGGTAGACTTTCTTCTGGCATGTCAAAACCTTCAACTAAACGTCTGCAGTTCCGCTTCAACATCGGTCATGTCGGAGACTTTTGCAGATGGAAACATCTCTGAAAAGAGTATCATAACAGTTTTTTTTCGATAGGTAGTTGGAGTAGAAAAAAATGTATAAAATAGAGCAACAAGTGTGGTGACTAAAATGGACCCTTGTGGGACCTCTAGTATTTTTTCAAACCAGCTTAATTGGTATTTTCCTTGTCTAAAAACGTTCTGATGGCACTTTGGATCTCTTTTGAAGCACTAGAAATTTGTTGGTTGAGTCCCTGATTCAACCCAAATTGAAGCATCATCAAAAGTAAGTCTGTCTCAATATACCTTGACGCCAGAGTCCATCAGTATAAACAATACCCGACCCATTTGCGTTATTTATAATAATTTAAGGCAATTTTAAATTATGACCACAATCGAGACTTAAATGTTTACCTTAACACGCAGTGAAATAAATCAAATCGAGTGCTTATCTCGCACAACTCTAGCCACATACTCGTCTATATAAATGAAATTTTCAAAATAAATATTTCAAAAAGAAATGTGTCAAATCCCGATTGACATTCCATGTCCAATGTTATCATTAAATGTGTCATATTCTGATTAAACAAATCTCCATTTAAAGACACAGAAATGTCCAAAATATATTAGAATTTATGACTGCTGACTGGTGTGTGTCGGAACGGAGTAGGTATGTCAACCGAATGATGACTTATCTCTTGTGGTTGAGAAATTATATACTTCCAATATATATAAAAATTTTTGAAGTTTCCTTAACTCGAAACGCATTTTGAGATTATTAATAAAACGAAACAATAAAATATGTTTGGAGGTTGGTCTTGCGCATGCCTTTTGGTAATCTTAATGGCCACATAAAGTAGGAAGTTGTCTGTTAAAAGTGATTGTGTAAGCCTTAATCGGCAGGTTATGCTAGGAGATGTTTATCAGCGCTTAAGAAAATGTCATTAGCATACAGCCTGCCTGAAAGATGATGACAAAGTTCATTGATCATGTGTGTAGGTGGTGTCACAAATTGCCTTCTGTAAAATTTAGATCTTGACATGTGATCACGGATCATGCACAATTTTTTGTTAAGAAATATTTATATATCATTTAAATAACCACACTCTGGAAAGTGAGATCAATATGGAAGCAGATAAGTTAGATCACCGATACAAACATTTTTCTTGATCGTGAAGGACATTTCTGTAAGATATAAAAGGGTTAAGCCTACGATCAACACGATACAAGCTACGAAGGCAGATCACTGATCATGTACTCACTTTCATATGAATTTGTTTTATTGCCACGGCCTCCCCTTCGTATCTGTGCTGATATATCAAAGGTATAACTTACGATCCAAGCGTTGGGAATAATTTTTGCAGGTGTCATATCTGCTCTGCTCATCTGCATCGATCAATGACGACTTAAACTTACGACCTTTACGATAGACGCTGATTGGGGTGATTGCGGATCACTGATCATGCAGTAATTATACCTATAACTGCAATGTCTTAATTTTAAATTTACTAACCAAATGCGAGAAGCTAACAGGGAAGATCACTGATCATATAATGAAACTAGATAAAAAAGATCACTGACCACAATATTTTGTTAAGAAAAGGTGTCAAATTACTGATCACAGAAAAGAAGCTGACAATGGAAGTGTTTTAGTAAGAATACTTCTTGTAAGTGGCATGGCCTTCCTAGACCACTGATCGCGCAAGACTAAGAAAATGAATGCGTGACGCTTGTAGCCCTCCCAAATGATTATCATACTAACGACATGTATTTTCCCCCAATTCTTAACAATGTAAGCCCCGGTGTATCATCCCCAGCGATACTCCGTCTTCGCGGGCCGACCTGTTGTGTCAAGCATTTTTTTTTTCCAACTAGAGCTGTATGTGAATTATATCTTGACATACTTAAATGACTGGCTTCAATGTCTCACCCGATTGGAACTTCCAGTCGAATGCAAATGTGTGGTAAAACCATTATCGGTTAAATTCATGTTGTTACGAAATATTATTAAGTACATTTCTCCCATAAATCCATCTGTCAGAATCGATTTGATTGCTTTATAAATTTATTCTTATCAACTGCGATCAGCTCAATTACCTTGCGAATAATATTTGTTTACGGAATGAGATTAATTTATTATTTGCAGCTTGAGGTTAGTGGTGACTCACTGGGCTTTTTAAGTAGAAATTTTATAAATCCTTTAGCGTTTTGGGAAACAAATTATGATTAATTTGTTTAACAGAATGCTCAAACGATCTTATAAAAGATCGGTGTAGATTACAAAATGAATGTGGGAACTAACTACAATCAAGATCTATACGAATAACAATTTGTGGTGATGAATGTGGTCAGTTGTACGGTGATCGCCAATCATTTGGACAAAATAGCAGCTAACGATCATTCAAGATCAGCCGTCCATCCGATGAATATTGAGCTTAAAACTACTTAGACGACACTTAATTTTACTTAATGGAAGTTGACTTAATAACAATCGTATCAAAGATATTCAATTGTTAACGATCGTTTTAACAAACAACAATTTATAACGATCACAGAAGATCTTAATTTGTATTCGATGTTGATCGGACAACAACTGACCGTGACGAAGAAGTTGAAAATTAGTTGAGATCAGCAGTCAGAATAGGGGGACTTATGTCGACTAATCCGAAGGGAGACAGGCAGTGTTAGAATCTCTATAGCGATTGCTGGCTATCCACGATCGTTTTGAAGAATCGTTTTTATGCTGATGCAACATTCATCAGACTTTTACATATTATTTAAGAATCTATGAGCATAAAGGTAGCGACAATAGACAAGCTAACGAACCAAAGACTGTAATAAATGGTGTTGAATATTTTTTTTATTTTGAGAATGTTCAAAATTTATATTTTTTGAAAACCTTTAGCCTAGGGAATGAATTCTAAAACCCGATAAAGATCTTAATAGACCTACGGTTGATTTGAAAAAAATAACTAGCGAAGTTCGAAACTGATCGTCAGTGGTGAAAGATCGGCTTATGAAAGAGATAGCAATTGGGAAGGTAAACTATGATCGGGAAGACCTTAATGCAGTCGAGTATTGTCGAAAGATATTTTGGATGGATTATGAAAAAATGTATTTTTTTTATCATATCAACAAGATCGGCAGGCATTTATTTATTATACTTATATATTCATTTTTTTAATAGCGACAATTGTATTTAACGAAGCCACAAATTTGCATCGATAGATATTAGTGGATGGATCGATATTTATCGAAAAGCAATTGCAAGTTTACAACCAAAAAAGATCGGCAAAAATCAACTCTAGCTTTATTTATGATGAAACGATCAAAATTTATATTGCAAATGGTGGCCAAGCAACTGATCTATCTACGATGAACAGAGATTTTCATTATTTTTAAAATGCACCCCAAAGAGTCCTATCGATTACAGTCGTATACTGATCCATAGTAGTTTTCGAAAGATCGGATATCAACAACAAGTTCAAGGGGAATATAGCTAAATTGTATTGATCATGTATATGGGTCGATAGTGAAAACGAACTGATTTTAATACCAATGGCATAAATGATGATCAGTCTACGATCAGTGTGCGATTGTCCGCTTTAAACACTAGTTGCAACGAACGGTTACAAAATTGAACTCAAGAGTGACACGATCGATACTGGTCGCTTAAAAATTGAATAGAACTTTGTCTTGCGCCAATAAGGCTCATTCTTAACAAGCTATGTCGCTGAATGCTCGCAGAACGATCGACAAATTCCAAAAAAGAGGTTTGAAGACATTCTCCTATAATTTTTGACGAAGTAAGTTTCATATTGATCGCGCAATGATCGACAACTAGCCAAAGAGTGGTCAAACCAAAGTTTTTGACACTATTGTTGCCCCACGATCATCGCTGAATGGTGGTCGCTAAGGTACGGAAATAAGAACTGAAGACATCCTTTAAGCATTTAACGATGTTCCATAGTGATCGCATAATGATCTGCAAAGTTCCGAGATATTTGATCTTTGCCAGTGTCATTCTAAAACCCTACTAAATGTGCTTCAATGCACTCGAAAGATCTCTTAAACCTAATTTGTTGTCAATAAATAAACAATTATTTTATTCTTTATCTAAGCAGAAAATATTCAGGCCGCGAATTCTCAGAATTGCCTTTCCTAGATTGATAATTGGCAGCAGATTGACGAGCTAGGGTAAAAAAAAAACTAAATAACCAGGCTAAACAAATTGTTATTTATTAAGTATATCTTTTGCTTGCATGTGCTGCAATTATCGAGCTAGATGCGATAAACACTCGAGTTTTTCTTATGCAGTATCAGTTATTGAATTAATACATTTTTGTTTGCTTATGATTGATTATGCAAGGTGACAGTGGCGTCGAAAGGGTTAAGTGGTGATAATTGCGTCCTCAAAGTCTGTCAATACGAAGGTTAAAAATAAACAACATCCGAGTGGAGACTTTGAAGTTCATGAATCGTATAAATTAAAAATTGCGACAATTTGAAGAACGAAGATCAGAAACAGTCTTTAAAACTGTTGTCCATTGTCCCCGTTGGTTGACAGGAAGATATAAACTTTTTATGTGGATCCGCGACGGGGTTTCTACGTTGGGCGCCATTTTATACGAAGGCACCGGCCTCATGTTGGACTCGAAGCTTCTCGAATTCTAACTCATCTACATCGCTTTTCAAGGGATAGTGATTTAGGTTACATACATTGGTACCTACTAGAAATATTTCTGTCTTGGGCCCAATGTTCGGCTCCATCTTTTTAAGTCAATAGCCAATGGACTGACAATTGGCCAATTATTTAGACATCAGCTTGAGTCGCTCAGCTCTACTTTCGATCCTATGACAAATGCGAACATTTTATGCAGATTAGACTTTATTTACAACTGGGCGCCAATATCGGCTATACAAAAAAAAATATAATAGCACAAATATCTGCCACTGATGTCGTAAAAATCTCCACATAGATATCTGCAATTTCTGACAACAACAACAATTTTGTCCCACTTAAACCCATTCAGAGTTTCCGAATTTCTTCTTCACCATTATGGCGACCGTATACGTAACATCCACATACCACAAATCCATTGGAAATAGGATCTTACCCCGGCACATCTTCTAATGCGCCTTCTGAGTAACCATAATCAGTGACCAGTGAAGCGCGTTAAAGGTGATCACATTGGCGATGATACAAAGTAGGTACAGTCTCCAAACCGCGTCGCCTCAGCTTCGATTTCATTTTCCAGGCATATTTCGTTTCCAATCAATTTGGATTACAGATGAATCAATGTAAAACAATTTAATAATGACATGCAAATCGATTATAAACGGAATCGCGATACTTGCGAAAATATTAATTGAAAGTTGTACCGCTTGTGCCTACATACAGATAGTTGTATGGGTGCGGGGTGTCAATAGCCAGTTTGTTCTCTTCATGTGTGTTCACTTGCACCTTTGGGACAGGTTTTGTACGGTTACTTTATTTATTTGCGCTGTGCTATTAGATTACATAGGCTTTCAGTTGTTATAATTTGATATGACGTGATCATTGAGCAGAATTTAAAGGTGATTTGAGTTTAGCACTAATGAGGAGCTGTGTAGATATACACTCGACTGGGATTAGGTATTTGAGATTAAGTAACATGGCAGTATGCGGATGAAATTATTTCCAATGCAGTTGTTTGCGTTTTTTTATCGGCTAATTGTTGTGGTGGTTTTGCGATTACATTTGTATTTGAGTGTTCTTCATGAAGTTTGACAAACCAATCTCCGATGAGCACTTCTTAGGTTTTTGGTGAAGATGATCGTGACTTCTACGAAGCGGACAACTTTATTTGTAGTCAACAGTCAGAGAGCTGACTCTCAAGACTGTTTTGAAATTATTTAAACCTTCAGCTTGAAAATATTATTTCGAAATTTGCACTTTTTATTTCCTTATCATAACAATTGGCTTTTGTTGAGGTTAAGGAAACCAAAACCAAACCAACCGCCATCTTAACGCCGTCCCTATTTGTACACCGAACTATCGATGCGATTTACTGCTCTATACTTTGTTTCTCAATATAACATCTTACGATGATTCAGGCTAAGAAAACCTTCGTTTTGCCGCATTTTTCCCCAAAGCACCTTACAATGATATAAGTCTCTTCCTGGAAGCCAATTCAACCTTGTCGCTAATTCCAATACAGACATGATAAACTTCGGGCCGTGAACTCCAAAATTCATCCCTCAACTCCAACGTCTTTTCTAGATTAAGGTCAAGAAAACTTTCGTTTTGCCGCATTTTTCCCAAAGCACCTTATAATGATATAAGTATCTTCCTGGAAGCCACTTCAACCTTTTTGCCAATTTCAATACTGACATGATAAACTTCGGGCCGTGGACTCCAAATTTCATCCCTCAACTCCAGCGTCTTTTCTAGATTAAGGTCAAAAAAACTTTCGTTTTTCCGCATTTTCTCCAAAGCACCTTATGATACAAGTCTCTTCCTAGAAGCCAGTTAAACCTTGTCGCTTATTGCAATACTGAATTGTTACACTTCGGGCCGTAGACTCCAAAATTCATCCCTCAACTCCAACGTCTTTTCTAGATTAAGGTCAAGAAAACTTTCGTTTTGCCGCATTTTTCCCAAAGCACCTTGTAATGATATAAGTCTCTTTCTGGAAGCCACTTCAACCTTTTTGCCAATTTCAATACTGACATGATAAACTTCGGGTCGTGGACTCCAAATTTCATCCCTCATCTACAACATCTTGCCTAGGTTGAGGTCAAGAAAACGAATTTCCATTGCCGCTGATTTCGTTATCTTCCGTATAACTACAGTCAATCTCGTGAAGCCATCCGATGCTCCAAACCGTACATCTGCATCTAACGCTTTGCCTAGATTGATCTTAAGGAAACCAATTCTTCTATTATGTTAGCGGAAATGCTTGAACAATTGTGGACAAATAAATCGCACGCCAACCGAACTAGTTCGACTCCACTGAAGTATGTAAACGGGCCAGTTGGAGGCTCCACTGTACATCTGCATCTAACGCTTTGCCTAGATTGATGTTAAGGAAACCAATTCTTCTATTATTTTAGCAGAAATGCTTGAACAATTGTGGACAAATAAATCGCACGCCAACCGAACTAGTTCGACTCCACTGAAGTATGTAAACGGGCCAGTTGGAGGCTCCACCGTACATCTGCAGCTAACGCTTTGCCTAGATTGATGTTAAGGAAACCAATTCTTCTATTATTTTAGCAGAAATGCTTGAACAATTGTGGACAAATAAATCGCACGCCAACCGAACTAGTTCGACTACACTGAAGCATGTAAACGGGCCAGTTGACAACTTGAATACCTCAAATTGAATATGACATTTAGATGTATTCTCGTGTTAAGGGATAGCGACGAACAGAATTTTCAACTTGATTCCAGTTTTACTCAATCCAATGTCGTTTTCCATTGGTTTCACTCGGGGATCCACTCATTCCGTGATCCAATGGAACAACAAAACCGCTTCTGATTGAACCCATAAAAGTATTGGTGAAATGCCAAAAAATAATCTACGGCGGCTGTCAGCTGACTTGTAAAAAATACATAAATTACACTTGTGTGAGTGCTTCTTGAGTGGATTCTGACTTCAAAGCGAGAAGCGAAATTCTATTCTCAGAATCACCAGAAGAGTATTTTTTGTGCCAATGGAACGGATATTTTCGATTCCGGACTCTCACGGACGCTTCTTTTTGCCCAAAACGAAAACGACATTACTTACCTTTCATGGATCCGGGCGGACTTAAGTCAGCTCGATCAGCGGATAGTTGGTACCAGTTGTTCGTTCAGGTCACTTTTCATCTGACCTTTTGGAGTATGTAGTTCTATAGCCCAAGTAATTGGGGCAAAAACCACCGAGTCATAATAATGAAGCCGGTTTCTTACTCCTAATAGAACGATCCTACACCCGCGATCATTGTAATTAAAAATGACGGCGACGATCTTATTTGTAGCGCATCGGAAAATTCAAAGTCTGTTCATTTTTCTTGCTACTCCAATTTGTATATACATCACCACGATCACCAGTTCCGGCATCGCCAGATCCACACTGATCACTCCCCCACTCCCAAGATCACTCCCCAAGTATATAGCATGTATAAAAATAAACAACCTCAACCCAGTATTCAGCATTCGTAACCTCATATATCTCGAAACATGTTTTTCCCTGATCGCACACAATTAGTCACGATCAGCACTGCTCCTGTGGCCATTTGTTTTCCCTCCGCCCGCCGTTGTAGTGCAGACATCCCCCATTCAAACGCCAACCCTATCCCATTTAAAATTTCCATCTCTCTACCAGCTGTTCAGAAGTAACTCCTATCTGAATTGTGCACTTTAAGTCGCCACTAAGTGCAGCTTAATGACAATTGACACGTCAATCATGAGTCGATATTAACATAAACATACAGCGTACAGCGTGCAAGTGTCTAATAAAATGATTGTTATGCCGCGGCGCGATGCTATCCAACCAATTCATTGTCGCCAAGTTAATAAATATTAGCCGCAGGAATCCCTCTTTGATTGATATCGAGGCAGTTAGTTAATTTTAACGTGATTTACACATAACTACGAGCTTGTACCGTATGCGCATGTGCATTCTTCTTCAGTTGTGGTTGTGGAATGCCAACCGACTGACTGATCAATTGCAAAAGATACATAAATGGCAACGAAATAGTTTTGCAGCCGTCTCGTCGAGATGAATCTTGAGAATTTCAAAATGCGCGCCATAAACTGCCGACGCAAGATGTAACTAATTGCGCGTCGGCAGTTTATGGAAACTCATGGAATTCGAATAGTTCCCTAATGATCGTGGGTCTTTGCAGTGGAATGCGAGAGCAAATTAGCAGATTATTAGATCAGTTGGAGATCAGTTGGAACGTCGAACGATGACGTGGAATTGCATGTTTTTGCCGACGGCAAAATTAATTTGGGTATGGGGCCTTTATAGCCAGAGATTTTATTTGAAAACCCTGCAAAGGGTCACAAGGAGCATCGAAGATCTTGGACGTTTCTGCTTTTCCGAATATATTTTTGGCTGACCCAGGCTTCGACTTTTGTTTGGTTTGGATATCTATCAAATTTTATTTAGATACTGCCGGAAGATTATCAACGACGAACGGGGTCCGCACTTATCTAAGTCGCGGTTTTAAACGACTATTGGAGGAGGTCCTCCATTTTTCGCTTCAAGATCAGTGGAAGACCCCTATAAAGACTGTGTAATCAATGACATATTCTATAGGCAGACAAAAAGAGTTGCCGAATGTGCAGGGATGCAGAAGAGGTTCGAACAGGTTTTATATGAATCAGTAGCACTTGTCTCTCGTTTGGTATTTTTATTGAATTGTAGCATATTTAGCTCAAAACTGACCCGCAATCTTCTTCCACTCTCTCTCCTTACAGAGCTCTGCCAAATCCGCGTCCCCGATCGACCGAATCGGCCAACTCGAGCGAACGTTGCCCGTCGCACGACTCAAATTCGTCGGCGGAAAATGGCAGTGCTGGCGGTGGTCACCCATCCACTCATCTGCCAACATCACCAAACTCAGCATTCCCATCGATGATTCCACCCTCGGCCAATAACAACTCATCGCACCACCACCACCATCATCAGCAACAACAACAACAACAACAGCAGCAGCAACAGCAGCAACAACAGCAGCAGCAACAGCAGCAGCAGCACCACCATCACCAACAGCAGCAGCAACACCATCACCATCATCAACATCACCAGCAACCACCAGCGTCCATGGAAGCGTATCTGCACATGGTTGCTGCTGCTGCACAACAGTACGCCCAGTTTCCGCTGGGCGGAGGACGTTTGCCCATTCCAATACCGCCGGCCGCCACAGCCGATCCGCACTTCAAGCTTCCGCCGCAAGCATCGCCAACTGCGTCCAGCAACAACTCGGAGGCACTTGATTTTCGAACGAATTTCACGCGAGCCGCTTCGGAGGCAGACGAGGAGGACGAGCCGGAGGATGCCGATGAAATGGAGGACATCCAGGAGGATGGCAATCCACTCGATCTGTCGGTGAGTTCCAGGAAGCGCAGTGCTGATGAGAACGAGCCGTCGGCACATACGCCGCATCAAACCAAAAAGGCCTACAAGGGCACTCCACCGCCAGTGACGCCACCGGCATCTGCGCCATTGATGCCGTCAGTCAATCCATACCTGGCCGCAGTGGCGGCTGCGAATATATTCCAAAACGGACCGTTCACATCCGGAGGATGGAATGGCAAGAATGACCTGGTGATCGATCCGACTAGTTGCTTGGAGAAGATGACGGATCTGGTGAAGGGTCCGCGCAAAGAGAAGTCGCCGAGGCAGCAGCCGCCGGTACCACCAGCGCCACCTACAGCGGCCCCGATTCCTCCTAGTGAGGGTGTGATGGCGTCCAAGGGACGCCATAACATCTGGCAATCGCACTGGCAGAACAAGGGTGTAGCGAGCAGTGTGTTCCGCTGTGTGTGGTGCAAGCAGAGCTTCCCAACGCTCGAGGCGCTCACCACCCACATGAAGGACAGCAAGCACTGCGGAGTCAATGTGCCTCCGTTTAGCAATCTTCCCAATACGGACCGGCAGCCGCCGCAGCAGCCGATGCAAACTCCGCCGCACATGCGAAAGCCCTCGTCTCAGCAGCCGATGCAGTCCAAGTCGAACTACAGCAACTACCCGTCGAGCCGCGACCCGAACACCCCTCTGCCGAGGAAACTCGTTCGCGGCCAGAACGTCTGGCTGGGTAAGGGTGTCGAGCAGGCGATGCAGATCCTCAAGTGCATGCGATGCGGCGAGAGTTTCCGTTCACTCGGCGAGATGACCAAGCACATGCAGGAGACACAGCACTACACCAACATTCTGTCCCAGGAGCAGACCATCTCCATGAAGTCGTCCGCCTCTGGGGGCGGCGCCGATGGCAAGGACGCCATGAGCTCGGAGGAGAGTCGCACCCTAAGCGCCGTGCTCACGTGTAAAGTGTGCGATAAGGCCTTCTCATCCCTCGGAGATCTCAGCACTCACATGGCCAAGAACAACCACTACGCCGAGCCACTGATGCAGTCGATGGCCGGTGGCGGCGCTGGTGGACGCAAGCGTCAGGTGCAAAAGAAGCGCGAGAAGTCCCTCCCAGTGCGGAAGCTGCTCGAAATGAAAGGAGCCGCTGCCGCTCAAGCCGACGCTGTGGACGCCATGGAGGCCAAGATGCAGCGGAACGATAAAATCGAAGCTGCCATTTTCGCCGAACGCATGAGGCAGTACATCTGCGGTGTGAAGGCCGCCGCTAACCCCGACGATGTCAACAAGTCCGCAGCAATGCTGAAAAAGTCGCCCGAGATAGAGATCAAAAATGGAACGACCAAAGCAGCCGCCGCTGGCGGCAACTCATCCTCATCGTCGGTGCTCAGCGCCATTGAGCAGATGTTCACCACCAGCTTCGACACTCCAACGCGTCACAATAACGCCCCACAACCGGTGAACTCAGCCAACAAGAACACTTCCCCAGTTGCGTCCAGCATCCTCAAACGCCTGGGCATCGACGAGACGGTCGATTACAACAAGCCCCTGATGGACATCCAGGACCCCTACTACCATCACTATGCACGCTACACCAGCAGCGAGCGCAGCGCCAGCGAATGCAGCGCCGACAACCATGAAGCCCCCAAAGCCAAAGCCAGATCTCAAACCCCCGAAAAGCGAGAAGCAGACTGCACTCCCCTTCTGGCCATCAAAAAGGAGGAACCTGACGAGAAAGAGAACGCGACCACCGACCAGGACGAGCCACTCGACGAGAAGCCCAAAATACCATCGCAGGCGTCCACGCCCAACGGTGAGCTCAATCTCTCGACAACGGATCGCAACAACCATGCCAGTCCCAAGGCAGTTATCGCCGCCAGCCCCGACAGCAATCGCTCGGCTACACCAAAATCGCCCGCATCCAGCCACAAGTCCTTTGACGGCGAAAAGAAATACCCCAGCGACAGCCTGAACGCTCTCTCCTCCATGTTCGATTCGTTGACCAGCGTCGGCGGCAATGGTGGCGGTCGATCGCAGCAGCCACCAGCTGTCAAATCGCCCGAGAACTCGCTGGCCGCCGCTTCGAACTCTCTGGCCGCTCTACGGCAGTTCTGCGATCAAAAAGAGAAAACCGCATAAAATTTCGACAAACCAACACAACCATCAACAACGTCGACGTCGCTATCGTCGATCAGTTTAGCTTTGGAATCCGGTCGCCACATCGGCGACCGCAGTCAAGACTCTGCGCCAGAGTCTACAGATGCTACGGAACGGGCCAACGATCGGTGTAATGCGGTCGCCGAATTGGCAGCCGGGCATCACAACCAGAATCATCATCGCTATCGCCTTCGTCACAATTGTCGTCGTAGAAGTTTTTTTCAGCCGCCGCCACCGCACGGCGGCACCATTGGACGAAAGCGACCGGGCTGAGATTTGGAGCGGAGGAGAGTTACACTTCGCCAAAACGGGAACAAATTCAATGAGGTGAGCCAAATAATTTCACTCCCCAAATACAGATAAACCCCGGCCGACGAACCGCACACGCCTAATGTGAACCTTTTGCTTTCTCTTTGCAGGAATCTTCCTATAAAATTCGCCTGACATTGACACATCAAACGGAATCAATACTACTGGAACTACTTTCGAAGAGCCTTCTTTCTTTGTCGAGGACTTTCGAGCACAAACCAAACCTAACGTCAAATGGGTGGAACCATGGAGCATCAGTAAAGCAAAACAATACGGAAAATATTTACAACCACGGCTGCTGAAGTCATCCTTGATGCAGCCTCAGCCCTTGTTAGGGCTCCAAATGTTTCCGCAAAGAGATAGATACAATCGAGCTTTTCAATTTTAGGCGCCCTAGTGTGAAAAACTGTGCCACAGGGTTAAATTTAGTTGGTCCCTAGAAATACAAGAACCATACTTGTACTTCAAGGAAAAGGGTACAGTTTGTCAGAGGTGAGTATGTAAGCCATCGTGTATTACAACAGTGAAGTCCAAGCTTGGTAAAACTGACTCCGGGCTTATCTGACGTCCTTTGAACACTTTTCGTGCGCGCATGACATATATTTTGACACCTCGGAAGACACATCAAAAGTGGTGATCAAATTTGAATTGCATCTTCCACAGTTTTGGGACAAGCTTGGTTTAAGCCTACAAGGATGGTTCGATGTCTGCCCTTCAACCATCGTTCGTCCAAAGATTCCTCAATTTGGGCCGCAAACACAATCATTTACAAACTTCAAAAAGTTTTCGATTGAACTATATTTTTTTTTTATTTAAATAAAACTATTTAACTTAACAGCATATTTAGTGTTTTCTTGTTTAAAAATATTTTGATTATCAAGAATACTACTGCGCAAATTGTTTCACAATACCTTACTAAGCTCTAAAGGTCTGTGCATATGAACAGGGCCGCACAAGCCATATGTGCAATGAGTGCAAATGTAAAAGGCGCTAGAGCTGCAGGGCCCTTGCCTCGTTAAAACTATTACAAAACCAAAAGAAAAGCACTAAATTGTGAATGTTTACTTCCGAAATATCTTTGAGGGCAACTTTATAAAAAAAAAATGTTAGGACTACATCTTTAAATAATTTAGCTACTTACTTTTTAGTTAAAAAAATAAATAAATGAATAGTCTTGATGAGATGAAAAAAGTGGTCAAATATAAATGAGGCAACAACCGCAAATGAGGCTTTAATAAGTGTACGCCCTACTTAGGCTCGGGCCCTAACAGGCGGACATGTTCAATGCAGCAGAACATTTCAAGCAAGTTACGCTTTTTAAGACTTGTGGATCACTTAAAAACTAAGCTGACATTTTAATAAGGTAGACAGGTGAGGGCGATTCCAATCTATTTACTTGTTAGCCACTGTATACTAGGTCATTATTGCGGGAACAAGGGCGGATCCAGGGGACGGGGCACAGGGGCACGTGCCCCCCCAGAGAGCACTGCATTATTACTGCCTGCTCATTCCATTATCAAAACAACACAGACACTTCGCCTATGTGCGAAAATAAAAGTCACTTTTCTAACAAACGATGGAAATCAAGACGAAAAATTACCCAAATCTATGTCTGCATATGCTAGACCCTAGAAATATATGTGAATCTTGGGGCGCGTGCATGAAATTTCTAGCCTTAAGCGCAAAGTCGTATAGACCACATTTGTAATCGTACAAAATTTTTGTTTCCGACGGCCGTAACAAAAAGGAGTTACAAATTTGGCAACAGATGAAAGAAAATATTCCTAAGTCACCAGCAGAAGCTTATAAAAAAGCAACAGCTCTGCCAAACATAAGAACCCTTTGTCAATTATTGTGCACAACCAGCACTGCCGAACGATCTTTCTCCACCTTACGCCGGTTAAAGACGTATCTTCGCAGCAATATGAGAGAAGATCGCCTGAATGGACTAGCCCTAATGCATATCCATCAAGACATTGCTTCAAAGATGAACCCCGAAGAAGTACTAGATATCTTCAGCAGACAACATAAAAGAAAACTGTCATTATTAATCATATTTTTTATTCTTTGTTATTCTCCAATGTCATTGATAAAGTATGAATCCCAAAAACAAATTGCAATGCAATACTATGGGATACACTCTTCACCTACCTGGCCCTTGTGCCCCTCCCAGAAATAAATCCTGGATCCGCCCTTGATTGGGAAGTCTTGCTTTCTCAACTGATATAAGAAGATGACATCCAAAAAGTCTTCCCCCAAACGTGGGACGTAAGCAAAAAATAGTTCATGTTCTATGCAAGTTTGACCGAAACACATTCGTTTGAACTTGCAATGTCTGGCAGAAACTTTGAAACTGGTGTCCTCGGGACATATTTCCAGAAGATCGCAATAAGCAAAAATTTAAGTGCAAAACTAATACCGATCGACAAAAATCTTGGAGTAGGCAATACTCCCCCCTTTGAATTTTGCTAATAGGTCATTTGCAGATTTCTTCTGGTCACCTACTGTACAACGGATGGATTTCTGTCTGTCCGCATTAATACAAATTTAGAGATCCAACTCCTTATCACACACGTCGCTCTTGATTGCAAAAATAAGACTGGGTCATTCAAAAAAATTCTCGTTCATTGGAAAATTTGGTTAAAACACAGTCTTGCGGCCATGCAATGTCACAAGCCTGCTTTTCTAGGAAACGAAATAGGGGGAGCTGTTTTTGGAGTAGCAGAGTTTTAAAACATATTTAACACTAGAACCAATCCTAAGTCCAAATTCGTTTTAATTTCGCGAGATTTCTTTTTATGAATCGCAGCCGATTCTTCCATCGCCACTTCGATCATTCAACATGCATCGCAAGGGAATCTCGGATGAACGCGGGGCAAACGAAACCTTCTTCCGGTGTATTAAATGCAAGCTTGACCGAAAGTTTTTCATCTTTCCATTTCTACCGGCAGCTATATGAATGCGAGACATCGATGTACATTATATTGAATGAATCTACCATGGTTTTTGCAAAATGTGGGCTCATTTGGGCAGCGGGGCGTGGCACCATTCATACCAGAGAGTCAAACGCCGGATCTTTGCATACACGAGAGCTTTAGCTTTGAAATTTGATAATAGGCATACTGCCTTTTAGAGAAATTTTACGAAAACGAGATTAAAAAATGGGCGTGGCACCTCCCATAAACTAAATATACTCAAAATCTAGGCCTAAGTTTCAAAATTTGATTCACGAAACCGTATAACATACCAAGTACCTCACCAAAGATGTTTGCAAAACAAAAAATAGTACAATTTATTCACTATAGGTGGCGCTGTAGTCAATTCTTCGAGGGCAACGCATATTTGTTAGATTTTGTTTAAATTAAAGACGTTCTACTGATCTTGATTGACCGACAGACGATGTTGCACTTTGCCCAGGGGTATCTATGTAAAACCTTCATATGGGTTGAACTACAAAATTTCGTCCAGCTCGGTTTGCATTAAGCATTAGGAGTTGATGGAACAAAGTTAGCTTTCCTCAACTTTGGAGGATCTAGATTCAGTTGGAGCTCTGTATTCTCCAAACATCTGTGCTCCTAAATTGCAAAAGTTTTAGCTTTCCCGACCAAGGTACTAGAGGTGCTTTTAGAACTTCCATAAAAGATGCCCTTTTGAAGGTCTAGATAGAGCTGTCACGGTCCTGGGAATCTATAAAAATGTGTGTTTTTTTCGGTTTAAACCTTGCTGAGTCGTTGAGCTTATTAAGAAATTTTATACCAAATTTTCAGTCTATTTCATAGGCAGGAATCTTTCTCTTTAGCTGGTACTTGACATCAGTTCGGTCTTTTGCAATATTCTCTGTATTGTTGCGAAGTGGTTCAGTAACTGCTGCAGTGATGAGTCCATTCCAAGGAGCGAATATAGTGCACCTGCATGACAACTTACTTGCGAACCGGTTTAGCAGCAGTTGCAGTCGCTTCTTATCCACACTTTTGTGCTACGAAGGAGAGGTACCTATTTGTACGAGAAGCAAAACTGGTGGTTTGAAGACGACATTCTTCATGCCTTTTCACGGTTTGCGAGGACTGTTACTGGGCGGTAGGTAAGTGTGGCAGGAGTCCATGCTCTTCATAAAATGAATGTGCTCAACTGCACATCTTGAAATCGCCTCAACGCTGAAATGTAACACCATGTTCTGACACAAGAACATAAGAACAGGTAACAGATGTTCGAAGGTGAGTTGTATGCCAGAACAGGTCTAAAAACCTCTCATTGATAAGTGCCACGCTATCAGTTCGATGGCTCTTTTTGAAGAAACATCGGTTTTCTTTATCCAAATAGTCCTGTACAACCAAATATGTACGGCTCGCTTTAAGTCTTTGTAAGACGTAGTTCAAAGCGGGCCCTTACTAATAGGAGCTTAGGCCTAGATCCCTTCAACCATTCCTGAGAGACAAACCGACTAAAATTCAATTCCAAACCCTCTAAAAAACCATTCCCATCGAATCCGCACTTTTTCAAAAAAAAAAAAAAAAAAAAAACAAACGATTTTTATCATCGCGTTCTCATTTAGAAATGACTAACTCCCTCGTAACTTAAAAGAGTTGAAAATACCTCGATCACGACTTCACCCACGGTCGTATCCCATCCGAATATCCCAGCTTCCGAAATCGAAAAATCCACAAAAATAGAACCGCCAACCGGCGAGCGAGAAAGAAATGACCAAAGTAAATTACCAACACACAGTTTAGTATAGCGCGACTAGATACTACTGCAGAAGCATCATCAGCGGCAGCGCATCCTTCCAAGCGCAACCAGCATCATTTAATTTGTAATCGATTGTGGTGTGCAGCGGCGGCGGTGAATTCATTTCGGGAGCCACCACCACTGAATGATTTTTTTTTCTCTCTCTCTTTCTTCTATTTTTCTGCTTCCTCCGCCGCGCCGTGGCCATATTATCCCCGAACGGAATCTCTGCCATAAATACCCCCGGTATTGGTACTACCAGTGCAGAACACATTACCAAATCGTGACTAGGTCCACGAAAACTGATACAGGTCCACGGCCAGCCAGTAGCGACAACACACAACTAAAGTCTTCTTCGATGATGATGCATGGATGAAATTCCTTGCCGTCGTCCTTCGGTTCGTCTCTCTCTCTCTCTCTCTCTCTCCATATCTGGGTATATCTATTATTGCTACCTAATTCTACCAGTTTGTGTCCACCGAATGTGTGTAGATACTCTCCCGGTGTTGTTGGGTATATTCCACCAAATTTAACAAATTAAACCGACCGAGCAGCGGAGGAAAAATCGTGAAAAGCGCCATTCGTATATCGAAAGAACGACAATCGAATAAAATGTATCTATTACAATTTGTTCATCGGTACAACAGCACGGCGGCGATACCCCTCGACCTCCCTGCCCATCTATGGTAACAATAAAATAAAATGCAGCTCCTTTCGCGCGCATCCTAGAGACCCGCCGATTGGACAGAAAGAAAGGCCAATATCATCGAATCGCAATCAACAAAGCACGCGCTCACATAAAATACCTCAACGTTGCACAGAGCAACAAAACAAAAAATAAAAACCTAATAGTGCTGTGCCATTGTACATCTACGACTGGTATGAAAATCTTACTGCTTGCCAATGAAAATTATTGTCAATGCAAGGCCAAGACAATGCAAGAAACAAAACAAAACAAAAAGGAAAAAAAAAACGGGCAGAGGAATGTCCTGCAAGCAGTAGTACACACAGTGGAGAGCTGCAATTGCACTTTTGCACTCCGGTGCAGTATCCTGCAGTTTGAATGCTAATTTTTTGTCGTTCGTACTTTTGCGATGCTCAGTTTGATTTCACAGATAAAGCTGAGGTCTGGGGAATTTTCCAAAGCGCTGGGGAGCAGCGCAGATAACAAAAAAAAATGTGGATCATCCGGCACAGCATCCATCCATATTGGCTGCTATATGGGTTGACTCCTACTCCGTGTACAGCCGACGAGCATCGCTTTATCGATGTGGCGAGGCTGCATCTGCTCGTGATGGAAGACAATGGGGTATCTGAAAAATTATGGAGGGGATTGTGTCATTTGCTTTAGTTTTGCGCGACAAGACAGTTTGTGTTATGCAAAGTCGACTTGTTTATACATATTTAGAGAATGGGATGAGTTTCTGTCGCTTATATCGATGGCGGTAGGGGGATGTCATCTTTGTGTGTAACCGATTTGTGTTTGAGTACTGCAGGTGATTAGTATAGAGTTGCAGGCCGTATGGTCGTTCCGGGTCAGTGCAGCTCAGACTTTTCCCAATCAAATTCGGTTGTGGATGGAATGTGCCAACATATTTAACCGCTGCAGGTAGCAAGACAGACGTGACAGAGTATCCCGATTACCGTCGGGAGTTGTATCGGTCACAACACATTTTAAGAGGAGCCATAACCTCTTTGGCGAGTGATCATTATAAAAAAGAGCGTTCCCCGTCTGATCAAGGGAAGATACTGCTCATCTGTGACGCTGTTTTCTGAACGCCAAATGCGACAAAAATTTACGATAAACGAAGCCATCAAGATGAAAACGGGCTTCATCACTGAAGATGAATTCGCGGACTGAAGCTGGCAAACCTTCATTATTTTCAAAATATCGCTCAATAATGAAAATGCGTTGTTCTTTCGTATAGCGCTCAATTTTTACCTACCCCCAACTGTCAGCTGTCACATTGTTATCTTTTTTCCGTTGGCATCACTGTACTATTAAATGCCGCAAAATTAAAATTTCGCGTAAATTATGGGACACCCTCTATAAAGATGCTTAAATGCAAGGAGTAGATATTTAGCACCAGCTGCGTCGAAACTGTCAGAAAACGCGAATCTACCAACCAGGAATATCTTTGGAAGCGGATATTAATAAGAGTGTCACCTCCGAAACTATGAGAATAAAGCCACTCTCCCAAAATGGGTGCCAATCGCCGCATCTCTGAACAAACTCTTTCGCAAAACTACTGAATATGCAGATATGCAAACTGATTTCGTCGCGATGATGAAATCCAAAGCGGTACCGCTGGGCAGAACCGGCAACATATGAGAAGTGCTTCGACTGATTTAGAAATCCCTAATTATTTCTGAGCACGAGTTCAGTTTCGTTGTAGAAAAAAAAGAAATCAGTAGCTCTATTTCACCAGCAAATTTTGAAGGCAATTTCTCCCCCGCGTGCTAAAAATATCTCTCTCTCTATCTGTGAATACGTGCTGGGCAGACCAATCATCGTCAGATACGATCAGCTTCACAGAAATCGGCTGAAGTAGTGATCAATTTTTTTATATACAGCAGATCTTACTACTTGAATTAACTCGAGCATTCTCTCTCTGAGGATAGGGCACAACATCCCTGGCTTATTGGAAAGAAACTGTCAAATCCATTTTGTCAAAATAGAGGTATAAACGTCGTTCACTCGTTAAAAACCAGGCATACATTTGTTTTGCCTTTCATTGACGATCTATTAGTTGTTTCTGCTGTCAACGATAGTGGGATTATGTGAGCTTAAGCTAGTGTCAACAAATAAACGAAAGTTGACTTCAAATTAAATTATTGAAGTGGACCAATAACATTGGCATTGTCATGATAAACAATTCTTTATAATCGCTCCTTGGCTTAAGCTGGATTACACTCATAAAATCAGGATTTAAGAAATATATCACAAAAACCAGGCAGACATTGTTTTGCCTTTCATTGACGATCTATTAGTTGTTTCTGCTGTCAATGATAGTGGGATTATGTGAGCTTAAGCAAGTGTCAACAAATAAATGCAAGTTGACTTCAAATTAAATTATTGAAGTGGACCACTAACCCTGGCATTGTCATGATAAACAATTCTTTATAATCGCTCCTTATAAGCTGGATTACACTCATGAAATCAGGATTTAGGAAATAATGTATCACAATTACTTATTTATTTATTTATTTATTTATTTAACAAAAACAAAAAAAAAAACAACCAATAAAAAAAACCTGTCAGCAGGCTCAGCAGAAATACAGAGGCAAGTCCTTGGTGACATTACCCGCAAGTAATCTGACTTAAGCCAAATTTCAACTACGTTTTTATTATAGGTCGTCATAAATAAATGAATAGTTGGCGCAACAGGTCCGTAGGCCTAGTTTCTCACAACCATTCGTATTGTGTGAGTATTCAATTTTATTTTGGAGGAATGGAAGGGATCTACAATTTTATGCCGAGTCCAAACGGCTAATTGAGCTCTTAAGTGACAGTTTTTCAGATGTTCGCGAGAGGTGGAAAAAAAAGACATTATGATGGAATAAGGGTTTCTTTTTAGGCCTACGTCACTTTGACACCAGCTTAAGCCAACTCACCCAATCCTATGATGAGCAACCAGCCACTCCTAAGGGCCAACTACTTTCAGGCTGTCACAATAAATTCAGTATCTAAATAACGCCGCGCAACAAAATTCTCCAAACGCTCGGCTTAAGTCTAATCAGTGATGTACATTAATCACAATCAAAAATTCCACTCCCATCGCCGAAAAATTTCCCATTCAAACGCCCGAATGATAAAGTCTCTCCAATCAATGTGACACAAGAGGGAGCGCAAACAAAAAAAAAAGCAAATCCACTGCTTCGCCCTTTAATATCTTTCCGCAGAAATCCAATCCACGGCCGTGTATCCGCAGCGAGATTCCTTTCATCGCTAAATCCTGTGCTCTGCTGCTGGGCCCTCTCTCAGGTGCACAATGTCGTCCATCAGCAGACACAATAGCGACAGTATAGCACGATTTTCGGCATCGTCCTTTGTGCCGTGCATATACTGGAGCCTGATACCCCCACTCAGCCTAGTGATCGACGAAGAATGAAACGATCGTTGTGTTCGTCTCGTCGTTGTTGCAACAAAAATTGCCAATATTATCCACCAACAGCAAGGTGCATAACTCACTGGCAGCGCGGTATAATTTATTGAAAAAGATCCCCAAGTCTGGCGATTGTTTTGATGCGATGGAACAGGTATCCAGTATGGACGAAGACCCCCGCACACTCCTCTCACACCGCTTATTAGTGTCAATGCGTTACCGGCGCAAGGTTGGTGTTTTGTTTTGCGAATTATCACCATACGGACGGAGTTTTCGACTGTGTGCGCCTGGAACTTTTAATAAGATGCGCATTCTCAGGACGAAAAGGGGGGAAAAATACAAAACAACAGAAAACGCATCCGAATGTTTAATTAAGTGATGATGACTATCTTGGTGCGGCTGCGAGAATGTGCGACGCTGTGCGACTGGTGCAACGGAGCGCTGAAAGCTGGCTTCCGTTGGGAGTGTGCAATTAATTCGCCACTGAAAATCAATTTTCATCCCAATTTTCGTTGTTAAATGTTAAATTCCAATGGGGCTACTGAAACCGACCAGAGGATCTGGTATCAATTGCCAGGGATCTCTTGCGAACGCACGACTGTTGAATGCAGAGTGGCCAGCGGACTACTGTAGACATTCGATTTTGGGGTAATTTCCTTTGCACTTCTTTGTTACTTTTGTGTGCGATCTGGGATGGTAGGGTGTCTTCATCGCACGGAGCCTCATGTGGTAGTCGAATTTTCAGATTGAAGAAGACATGGCTTGCAGGGTAAAAAATCGGCCAGCGGACAACTCATCTACGCCCAATTTACTCATATCAATGGCATGAGCAGGGGGGAGATCAGCCCCCCAACTCCCAAACTCAGAGAAAATTCTTCTTCAATGGATTTCATTGGCAACCATTAATATCATCTCAAAATTAAGTTTCAACCCCTCCTCAAAAAACACCTGCATACGCCACTGACTCAAATATTGAAGAAAGTTATCAGCGAGGTGTGTGAACTACGAAGATTTTTTTAATGGGCTCTATATACTTTGAGTTCTATGAACAAGTCAGGCCAAAGGCCTAAGGAAGGAAGCTAGTTTTTTTCCGAAGGCACCTTTTTTGGCCAAAATTTCAAGAGAAACAGTCGCGCAATATTCGTCCAAGAGGGTCCATGGCAAATATCCCGAGCGGTCTTGATAGTTCTAAGAACAAGTCAGGCCAAAGGCCTAAGGAAGGAAGCTAGTTTTTTTCCGAAGGCACCTTTGTGGGCCAAAATTTCAAGAGACGAAACAGTCGCGCAATATACTTCCAAGAGGGCCCATGGCAAATATCCCGAGCGGTCTTGATAGTTCTAAGAACAAGTCAGCCCAAAGGCCTAAGGAAGGAAGCTAGTTTTTTTCCGAAGGCACCTTTTTTGGCCAAAATTTCAAGAGAAACAGTCGCGCAATATTCGTCCAAGAGGGTCCATGGCAAATATCCCGAGCGGTCTTGATAGTTCTAAGAATAAGTCAGGTCAAAGGGCTACTGACGGAAGCTACTTTTTTTCCGAAGGCACCTTTGTGGGCCAAAATTTCAAGACCGGTCTTGATAGATTGGTGACAATATTGAACCCCCCCAGCCGCTACTTAGCCAGGGATAGCTAGACATGCACCGTATAGTCACTTAAGATGAAATTGAATATGCTCGACGTGTAGGGCGTGCCTATCCTAACCGTTAGGCGCCCCGATACGGGCCGATCACCTTTACAAAAATGGCCCAATCACTAGGTTTATAAAAAAAGCTCTTATGTAAGTAAGGACAGTCAACAAAATTTGTCCCTTATAGTGAGCTAAGCTAAGCTCACGAACAAGCCATTCCCCGGTCAACCTTCCCTTTGACAGTAGGTAGCTTTTTGGACCGATGCAGTAATTCACGGCACTAGTGTTTGAGTGAATGTAGCGGGTATGATGGCTCCTCGACTTTGACAAACTCCTTGCAGTTGCGCACTCGAAATTGGTTGAGGTCCATATCCACTGGTTCCTCGAGGTCTTCCTCTAAATGGCATGGCGTGGACCCTCTAATACGCTCTAAAGGTGTATACGGCTTCTGTAATTTAGAACGAATTATAAAGCCTCTTAAAACGGGACCAAATCCCTTACAGAGAATATTTCCCTCAAAATGGTCAATAGCAGGTACCTTTGAGCTGCTTTTGAAGGCTCCACAATTTAGTTCTGGGAAGTAGGGTGAGCCTATTAAGTTCTTTCGCAGAGTCCCATTCGTTGTTTCTGAGAGCGCAACAACTGCCTTCTAAGGTAAAGGAAACATAGCTTAACAAGGACCTTTCTTCGTTTAATTTGTGATGAGATGATATCCATATGTAATATCAGGGTCGAGGCAGACAAACTCCATCGCAGAACTCAAGGCTTAAGCTGTCTCTTATGACGTTCGGTCCATGTTGGTTGACCCTCTTGACTCGTAAAATTTTGTATGCAAAACAAGCCTCTTATACCAAGGTATCAGCGGTTGGTTTGCAATGAAATGAAAAATTTTATAGCCGAGGTAGGTAGGGTAAAGTCTCCTACTTCTTTAACTGATGTCTAGTTTGAGGTTCTACCTGCTGACAGCTGACAGCATGCGTGCCCCTGGCGTTGGCCTGTGAATTTAACAAAATTCCCAGATGTAGGTACCTATGATTCTACAAAAGTTGTCCAAGTCCCTTTTTGAAATCAAAGGCTGTTCGTTTCTGAGCTTTTTAAGCACGAGCTGACACCATGACCATGTTGCAAGTGGTGCAACTTGTAGAACCAAAGGTATACTTCAAAGAAGAGCTTCTTTATCTGCGTTCAAAAAGTATGAATTTGAAATAATGAAATTGGCCGCTAGGTATATTATGGCGCCTACCTTTCCCGCCTTAAAAATGGTAAGTCTACTGTAAACTATTAGACGGTCGAAAGCACTCGACTGTGAGCCTGTGAATTGAAGCCTGGAAGACGCGATGGCACCACCTTGTAGGTCAATTTCAAATCACTTGGAATGCAAGTTCTCTGAGACAGTACAAAGCTATCCAAATCCACATATAGGAGTAAATTTTGTTCGAGAAAAAACTTCCATCAGTCATCGTAAATGCATCGTGCGCATCAACCCATCGAGGAGGAGGAGTAAAGCCAGAAACTACGAAACGATGCGTTCCCTATCACAGTGGCACATCAACATAGCCGAGCAGCACACCATCAGCAGCAGCATCAGGCCAAAGCCAACACCAGTCAAGTACGTTCTACCGGCAACAACAACAGGCAAAAAAAATAAAACCAGTCAACTTGTTTGACGTGCAGAACAATGGAAAGGGGTGGAACTGCTTTGGCCTGTGCTCCGTCTTCTTTTTTCACTCACAGCGAGTGCAGAGTCGTCAACTCAGAGCTCTTCTTCCATACGGAGCCGGAGCACCAACCACTTTGCTTCTCCTTTGATGGATTTTATTCTGACATTTTTGTGATGGCATTGGAAAAAAGGAGCACAACAGAACAACAACACGACGACACACGAAAGCAAAGCAAAATGCCACCAACAACAACACAACTGCCACACAGCAGCGACAACGACACGACGACGACGACGACGACGACACAAAAAGAAAACGAAAAAAGGGATGTGAATGGTTGTCGGTCGCAAAACGAGGATGTGCTTTCCTTTGGCTGTACTCTGGTGCGCCGCTCACGTCACCATCATCGTGGGTCGTCCCGAATGCCTTCCAGACAAAATGGCGGAAATCTATTTCACTTCGGAGACGAACAAGTGGCCCAGCAACAACGAAGCGCACAAAATAGGTATAGGTATCGGCTTTGAGGGAAAAATCCACTTGACATCTTAAGCAAATGATTTGGCCCATTAGCAAAGGGATGCATCAGCGGTGGTGATACCCAGAGCGCTGCTCTTACGACTATATATGCGATTGCGATGCCCAAAGTGCGTCAAGTGTGTTATAGGTACTTCGTTTCTTGTCTCTGGCTGTATGTTGTCTGTGTCGGTGTGATGGTCCCGCTCACCCGCCGACTGTCTGTCGGGATGATAATTTAATTAACAATTTCCCCGGGCAATTAATCTTGTGACCCAATCAAATGAAGATGCTGCGCGCTCATAGAACGCTGTTCGTGGTGGCTGGCATTGCGCGCGCGATATCTCAATAGATGTGAGTTTCCTTAGCAGATTTTTCGTTTTACCAACTTTCCCAGGCGGAAAAGATGAGGATGACGATGATGATGATGATGATGATGATGATGATGATGATGATGCAACAGCAATCTAGCTTATAGCCGAGTGCGGAGAACGAAAAACAGAAATTGTGTAATTACGTCTTGAAAAATTAGCCTGTCACTGTGGGATTGGGCATTTTGTATGTGAATGGGGATGGGAATGGTTTTTTTTTTTTTTTAATGGAAACAAGTGGATTTCTTTTGTGAAAGGATGTCTTCATTTGAAGTCCTTTTGTGTGGGTAGGTAGTCCAGTCGGTTGGTAGGCATTGTACTTGAGTGCGCCTTGAGGTGTAACTTTCAAATGTGCGGATAATTAATTTGAGGCGATTAGGGCGTCTGTTTCGTTCTTTTGAGTTTGGCGTTTGACACTGGGTACTTATATAGTCATGAGTTTGTGAGACTTCCTGTGGGGAATCTCTCTGCAAAGGTCCTGGCAGGTATGGGTTTAAATACCAATATAGGGAGGAAATTGAGTATTGCGTCTTCAGGGGGGGACATTTATCAGACTGGGTAACCTGGCTATGCAGACAGACTAACTATGCAGACAGACTAACTATGCAGACAGACAACTTGCTCAATATGAAGCACCCTAGGCAGGAGTTTTACTTTAATATTCCGATAGATGGTGCTTCAGCTCGCTTTGGTGCTGTTTGTTTGACGCCCTCGAAAAAGCGATTGCAGAGCGAGCTTTGGCCTATATATCTGTGGTCACAAGGCAAAACCACTTAAGTCGACTTAAGACGGAATTGAATTTTTGATGCCATTAGATTCAGCGTACCCAAATCTATTTTGCAAATGTTTTTCAGCTTTATATCTTTAAAAAAGTGGTCACTATTTCAAAAAAACAACAGCTTAAGTCACTAGAGTCAATGGAGTAAAAAAACTTTAACCTGCTCTCATGAAAAATGAGTTAAACAGACTTAAGAGGTTTTGCCTTGTGACCACAGATCTATTGTGAGTTCTGGGAATGAGAATTTAAAAAACGATTTATGTCAATCAGCAGTATATTGATATACCTACCCGACTAACGTCTTCGACAGTCCTCCCTTCAGTGCCGTTGCAGCTCGGTCTTTTTAGATGATGAAAGTTGTTTAAAACATCACATCATCTGTGTATTTCAAACCCCTGGAAATGCCAAGACCGTTCTCTATCTGCCAAGTTTTTTACTGATCTACAAGCAGCTCTTGTTGTTCCCAAGACGACAGAGAGCTTCACGTTGCTGTCACTTGGTTTCTTTAGTTTTTAGTCGACATAGGAAAAGTTCAAATGCTACATCTCTTTTTCCAAGAGCTCAGATCGGTAAATATAAATAGCTAGAGGACCCCTGCCTGTTTTGCTAGGCGTTAAAATTTAATTAAATGGTTTTCCAATAAGAGGTGTTATTTTTGTATTCAAAGAAAAATGCCATTTTTTGAGATAAATGATCGGATGTTTATTTCATAATAAAGCGGATGGTATGCCGTTAATAATGAAAATCAATATTAGCCAAATGGCCACCACGAGGACCACATCCTTTCATGAAATTTTCCATAACCAAATCGCAAAGTGGGTGCCCTATGTCCTCGATAGCCTCACGAATTTTATCTTTGAGGTCTTGAATGGGCTGCATAGTTAGTCTGGGCTGTTGGCGTAGACCTTATCTTTCAATCACAAGATCTCAGTGGCCAATTGTGATCACCTCTTCGAGAGATAACACGGTCCAGAAACTTTTCCCGTAAAAGATCAATGGTTTCGTTGGTTGTGTGCCACGTAGCGCCGTCTTGTTGAAAGTAAACGTTGTCCAGATCAATACCATCCAACTCCGACTATAAAAAATCATTAATCATATCTCGATAGCGTTTGTGGAATGCCCAATTCCAAAGATCGACGAGGAATGGACAAACCTGGGTTTTCTTCAACACTTTGGGCTACAGCAGCAATATTCTCAGTTGTTCTGGAGCGACGTACAGCACGGGTTTTATTCTTTATATCACTAACTTGTCCCAACAGCTCGAATTTTTTCACCAATTTCTGTATTGCGGTCCGACAAGGTGCTTCACGACGACCAAAAAATGCTTTAGTTTTACGAACAGTGACTGCAAGATTTTCACCATTTTTGTAGTGAATTTTAATAATTTCAATGCGTTTGTTGAAGCGTGTATCGTTCCATTTTTAGTAATGGCGTAGTTTCTACTTGTCAAATGTCAAAGAATAAAAGCTTCAAAAGTGACCGCTACCGAAATAGCGGGTCATTCACAATAACACCTCTCATTGGAAAAACCCTTTATTTCCGTTACTGTTTTAAAAAAAAATCTATATAACGAATTTTTGTTCGCGAAATGCGAAATCAATTTAATTGTATTTATCAATTGAAAATTGTTATTTGTTCCACCACAAAAGCATTATATTTATGAAATCTAACCTCAAAGGCCTTAGGCGAATTGATGGGGATAACAAGTGTTTTAAAAAAGAACTAGGGACACATTTATCGTTTCATTAATTAATGGCGTTTTGTTTTGTTTTCCTTGTTTTATACGGTGTGTTAACTAAACCAGAATATTTATTTATGTGGATTAATATAATGTAGTTAATGAAAATATGTTTACAAGTTTTTCTTTTCTTTGTTTTCTCTTTATTCTTTTTATATGATTGTTAATTAAAAATATTAAATATTATGCATTTTTTTAATTATTTGTTAAGCTTAACAAAACGTATTTGAATATTTCTCATTTTTAAGTAGCTTAAAATCGTTCTAAGACTGAAGCTTGAATTAGTTTATAAGATATCGTAACTTTAAATGCAGGCCTGCAAATATATAAATAAAATAAAATAAAAAACAATCTTAATTGATTAAAATAGCGAAATTCACAATTAAAGCAAATTTCTCGCGAATACGAAATTCTTTCCGCGAACTGTCACACTTTGCATACTCAGGGAAAAAATGCAAACTAAAATGTATTACGTTGTTCTATTTGATTTTACGTTGAATAAATATTCCTTTTCACGTTAAAACATATTTGATTTAAATGCGCAATGTAATTTGAAATTAAGTCAACGTAGATTCAAAGTGAAACGTATTCACTTTTACATTTAAGCATGATTCCATGTCAAATCAAGGTGCATACGTGGTTAGATCAAATTAAAAATATATGCATTTAGAGTTGGGAAACCTTTTGAATTAATGTTATGCCACTTTGATTTCAAATGATCAATTGATGCTAAATCATTCCGAAAGATATTTAAATCAAAGTGGTTTTCTTTGATTTTACGTTGTTTTTTCTCTGGGTGTGTTCACAATCACAAGGCGCGATTAAAAAACTCTTTCGAACTTAGCCTTTAAAAATAAACTGATCGGCGATTAAAAATGTTTTCATTTGAATGAAATGTCAGAAATTACGAATATTCGCTTGTTCGCAGTTCGCAATTCGATCCATTTACTGCGTATATTCGAGAAAGTTAAAAATTCAGCGACTTCCCGACTTCGTGGGGTAACAAAACGTGCAAAGCTAATGGTGTCCGAGAGAACATAAACTGGTTAGCTTTGCATCAAACGATGGATGGTCAACATAAAACTCGTCTGTGACAGATAATGCGAGTTTGCGTGGGTTTTTGACAGCGCAACTCTACACAGAGACTCGTCAGTGTCTTTCTCCAGCTTTCAGATCACTAATGATCTCGTTTTCGAACGTATATGTATATGGCTCAAACGAACCAATCTCCCGAATGCTGCGGAAGGTTAATTCAAACCTTACTGTTTTTGACTTCAACCGCAGTAGTTCCTCCCTTAAGACTGACCTCCTTCACCTTCCTTAGCCTTAAGCCCTAATTATTAGTCCTAGTTTTAAGTAGTTTTAGTTTAGATTAAGCCATTGTAATAGCTTGTAATAAGCTAAATAAATTGGGGTTTTGCCCCCACCAAAATTAAAATCCCAAGACCATTTGCACCCGTTAATTGATTCCGATACACTTCCGCCTTTGCAACAGAATACCATAAGTACCTGCGCGCACAAAACAAGCCAAATCCAACCAAACACTCCGACAGAAAGTTAATAATCTTATGCATGATTAATCGCATGCAAATAGGCGGCAACCGAAGAAATAATCCCGCACGTAGGTACACATATACGACTACAAGCGGTCTTATGAAACAATCAACATATACAGCCACCATGCGCCCCATTGGATACCGCAACACAACCAAACTAAGCCAACAAAATCAGCAGCAGTAACAAGAAGTACCCACTCGCAGTCTGGTGTGCGAATGCCGGCCGTGTACACAGATTTTAACATCTGCCTTGGGCGCTCCCATATATACCTACTGTTCCCCCCCGCACACCATCAGCCCGCGCAATTTTAATTTTCCCAAATAAACAAAACTCCGAACAAACCCATCGCGTTTAATTAGCAAATCTTTTAATTAATTAACTCGTTCAACACCAGCCGGAAGATACACATGTATCTACATGCGTCAAACAAGCGCGTTTAACGCATTTTTCTCCCCCCCACCCCATCAACGGAAAAGGCCAAAATAAATTAAATTCCAAAGTATCTACACGTACAGAACAGTACGCTAAAAACCAAATGACAAGCAAATTTGATTGGTTCGGATAGTTAATTTGAAAATTTATGCGCAATAGGCAGACGACGACGACCAAAGTTGATTTGTTTGGTCTATACTTGGTTTGATCGTGTGTTCTCTATCTCGCTCTTCTATTTGGATTGGAAAATACTCTATACTCACCACTCATACTCGGTAGTCGGTATTTATGTGGTTTTGTGTTTGAATTGTCGATAGAAAATGATTTGCCGCCCCAAATGCATTGCAAACGCCCCCCAGATACGTTACGAGCGCGGTGCAACTTCAAACAGCATCCCAGACGACGCGTTTGACGACGACGACGACGAGACAACTTAAATTGTTTAGGTGTCGCGCCAAAATAAAATTGTTCGATCGCCTTCGACTCGCACTATACGAGTGGGTATACCTAATTTTTGTATCTTTTCATGTTTGGTATGTTTACAGAAACGAATACCAATATCGATGAGATATTGGCCTGATGTTGAGGCGAGAGCGAACGTTTTCGATCAAAGAAAGATGAAAGCACCAGCATCGGCAATTAAATTATGATTGCCCGTGGATCTATACTGTGTCGACGATAAGCAGGCGCAACAAATGGAATCGAATAAAATTATAATTTATCCACACCCATCTGCCATCCGCCTTTGAGCGCTTAAATGCTCAATCATAAACTAAGTTTATGTGTTCAATGATGCGCTGGGAAGTTAACCATTACACAAGCTCAAATACTTTGAACAATTTTATAAAGAATTCTTTTCGCCCGCGTAAATGTAGTCATAAGTGATGAGGAGACTGTACAGATAGTTACCCAACTTTACCTGAGTAACAAAATTCTTGTACTTGGCATCACTGATTTAGTTGTTTGGAATATTATTTAAAGCTTGTGATGTTTTGAAGTTTGCATTTTTTTTTACATATACGGTAGACTTCGCGTGTTAGTGAAAAGCCCGTTGTAAATTTTGTTGTTCTTCAAAATTGACTAAGGCGATGTACGAAACCAGCATCATAGCAAGTCCACGGAAAAATGTTTCTTCTAAATTGGAAGTACAGGTTATAGTCCAAGCCATTTATTTCTTCTTTTCAACATTTTTTGTGAATGAATCAAGAATGAGAGAAAAAAAGGAACATTTAGAAAATAATTCCTGAATTAAAAAAAATAATTCTTTAAATTCTCAAGAATTGTTTTCTTCCAATAAGAATTATTTTTCCTAAATCGTGCATAGGTTTTCTTGATCCAAGAAACTGATCGCTTATTGAGATATTTGTGACGTTTAAAAATACTTTCTTATATCAAGAACTTTGGTCTATGATCATGCAGAATTTTCTTGATCCATGAGTCGGTTAATGCAGAATGGGACTTGAAATCAAGAACTACTTTCTTATACCAACAACTTTTTTTTTAAAATCCAAAACAATTATTGTTGTTCCCAGAAACAAATATTTGAATTCGAATTGTCTCCCCAAGAACATTTTTCTTACATGAAGAATTTATTTCTGGAATTTAGAAGAATTATTCTTCATTTAAGAAGTAAATTCTTAAATACGAAAATTTACCCCAAGCACTTTGCTGTTGCATCAATAAACTTTTTCTAAAATGTTGCAGCGCTAATTATATCCCAAAAACGATTTGTTAAATACAAAATGCGCGCTTAAGAACTTTTCTCTTATATCAATAACTTTTTTCTTAAAACACGCATTTATGTTCTTTAGAGCAAATAACATTTGCACCATCGTATTCTTGAAATAAGAAAATTAAGATAAATGCGATGTTCTGTTATCGACTAGATACTTGCTTCTTACTTCGATCAATTGTTCATCGAAATCAGAAAACAGTCAATAAAGAACTTCTAAAACCAAGAAATGTATCCTGCATTAAAATGTAATTTATGCAGTCATATATGGTATAATTGTGTATTAACTGAAATGAAAATAAATTAAGTAGTAGAGCTGAAAGCTTTTACTTATTATTTTTCTTTTGGAAAAAAGGTTAAAGTTTTATTTACACAATCCTTATTTATTGAAATTAAGTGCTTAAATATTCATTGCATTACGTTCAAATATTTCTTTTCTTAAAAACCTTTCTTCCATCTGGTAAAATACTTATTATAAATGGTTTGGTACATATTTCATCAATTTTTAAAATTTTATAGTTTTCATTTTCCTCTCCAACAGTCTCACAGCAAAAATGATCATCCTGAGAGTCTATTATGACTTGAACCAAAATTAAAAAATATTTCTTCTTCTTGAACAATCATATAACTAAATTGGTGTAGTTCTGTTCGACTAAGATTAAATTTGACTGCATGTATTTAAATGCAAAAATCTTAGAAACTGCTCAGTATATTCTGGTGCATTTTTCACAGGCCTATAGAGGATACCTAAGTCTACAATATCTACTTTGTCTCAACTCTATATCTCTATAAATTCCGGAAAAAATTGGACAAGAGTAATTTATTTTTTCGTTTCGTTTTGCTTTTTTCTTTGTCACGCTTTCCGTTCGAAAATACTGGGAGCATTTAAATATAGTTAACAGCAGCTTATAGAGGACATCTGCAGGTACAACTTAGGATATCAAATAACTCGATAACTCAAAAGGTTTTTAAATAAATAGGCAAAATTTGAAACATTTCTACGATTTTCACCTGCATGAGTAGATATGCACTTCATTCTCAAATCAAACATACTAACCGCGCAATATTTTGACATCTCTTTTAACCTTATTTTACTCCAGTGACGGAGAGGGAGACAGACAGAGGCAGTATGCTGTTTGGTGTGCTAAGAACAAAAAAAAACATAAAAGAAATGTCAAATATGTAGGAAAGGAATGTCAAATAGGTATAGGTATCAGTGATACCAGATCATGGTATTATTAGATAGGGAAAATTCCTGATAAATTCGTACCTGTTTATAAATGCTATTTGCAATCAAGATGAGGCAGTAAATTACCGGGTCGAGTTTTTAAATAGAATTACAGTCCATGGCCTGGCATTAAAAGTTGGAGTTCCCATTATGCTGCTTCGCAATTTGAATCCCCTAAGCTTTGTAATGGAACCAGATTGAGAGTGATTTCGTTGTAAAAAAACGTTATTGAGGCGTTCATTTTAACTGGGTCTGGTAAAGGAGATACAGTGTTTATACCAAGAATACAAATAATTGCCAGCAATTATCCATTTCAGTTTAAACGGGTTCAATTTCCTATTAAAGTTTGTTCTGCCATGACAATCAATAAGTCACAGGGTCAAACTTTAAGAAAACTGGGAGTTGAATTAATCAAGAATTACTTCAGCCACGGGCAGTTATATCTTATAAGTAGCGTGCTCCAGGGTAAGTAATGCAGCAAATATCACTATCTTAGTCGATAGAACCGCTAATATAGTATACAAAGAAGCGTTACATTTATAAAAAAAAGTGAGCTAAATATTATAAAATTATTTTCATTGTCCAAAGAATATTAAATTATTGCCGATTAGTCCAACGAGCATCTGCAATGCCATGAAGATAAAGGCAGAGTGGGCCCAATCTACGGGAGGTTTTTTAGTACGGGTTCAAGTCCCTCACTTTTGCAGAAGGCTCTTTCTGAAATTTTTTTCCATCAATTGTTCTGAAACCACATTTTGCACGTGCGAAGCCGGGCGGGTACAGCTAGTAATGTTACAAATTCGGAATAGTTCTTCTCAACAACAAAATTGGTCAAGTTTCAATATAATAAGAAGAAAGATGTTTCTTATATTCGGCCATATTTTCTTAATATAAGAATTTGTTTCTTATATGCAGTAGGTAAAGAAGTAAGTTGAACGTCAGCAACAGTATGTCAAAACAAACAACTCATCTACTTTCTCTCTCGTCACTCCTCTCTATACTTACCATGATATCAAAAGTAAACATTTCTTTGGAAAAAAAATATATAATAAATAAAAGACCATAAATTCGATGTAAATTATGTTAGCATAAATTCATATATGCTGGAATAGTTTAAATAATTTTTCTAAATTGCTACAATTATTTTCTTGGAATTAGAAAAACTGTATGCGTTGTAAATAAAGGACAGACTTCTTACTATTAAATAATTGCTTCTTGACTTCAGAATATATTTATTTAGTTTTCTATATAAAATTTGTTTCTTAAATCAAGAAATATTTGATCGTTTTGGGTAAAATAATATTTTTTTACCAATAAGAATGATTTTCTAGATCCAAGAATTAGTGTTTAAATGCTATTAAATTAAATTTGAACAAATTTGCTAATTTTTTAATTTCCTCGATTCAAGAAACGAAATTTCTTTGTGTAGAAAATAATTTTCTTTACGTGTCAAAAGTTTAAGAAAAGGTTGCAGGAACTGTTCGACTAGTTTTACCCCCAAACGCGTAGGTATTTAAGTGTTGCCGGTGTTACTCTGAACCTAAGTATAACCTTTGGGCCGTTTCCTGATACGACTCATAGCGAATTTAAGTGCCACATCAACTCTTATGTGACAGTTTATGCCCTGAAAAAAGTAGCCCATAAGTATTTAAGTAGACCTTAAATCGTTAAGAGTCGTATGAGCAAACGGCCCTTAAAGCAGTACAATTTGTAGACCAAGGAATAAGTTAGGGAACTTGTTTTCGTACAGTTTAGGGTACATTTTATGAATGAAATAATTTTGAAGGTAACCGTTCAAACTGATCGATAGTATGCGGCCCTTTTTAGAAATAATGTCATCGAAAAGTAATAAAAATGTGGTATTCATGGGCGATTTCAATATCGATTGGCTTGAAAGCAACACATACCAGAGAAGAATTGAAGAAGCCATAGTAGACAATACATTTCAACAAATTGTGGGTGAACAAACAAGAATCGCAGACGTTTCATCGACATTCATTGATTACGTGGTGACAAACATTATGGACATTAGCGCTAAAGTCAAAACGAATTTTAAAATAAGTGACCACGAGTCTCTTGAAATTAAAATTAAAATGAGGTTAATAAATCATGATAAACGTCAGAAAATATATACTTCTATAGTATTTAATAAAGAAACCTTTTATAATGAACTCCTAAATAATGGACTCCATATGACAAATCGTATTAGCAATTGAAAAGAACGGGCTAAAAAGCTTCTATCATTCGCTGAACAAGGCGGTGCAGAGGATGGTATCCAGGAGAATAAGCAGGGGCAATAGTGAGTGCAGTGGTGGGTTCAATCCATACTTATCCAACTTGAAAAGAAGCAAAATTCAATGTTATCGGATTGCTATTTGGGCGAACACTAGAGATGCCTGGAATAAGTACAAAAACATACGAAATAAATATACGCAAGAATTAACATAGCAAAAAATAATTATATTGCAAGAAAGGTTGATGGAGCTAGCAATCAAGAAGTAATGTGGAGAACAATAAAATCTCTTGTGTTAAGAGAAGAAAAAAGTGAAATAAAAAAAATTTATCATAATGGAAAAATTATAAGAAATAAAAAAGTTATTGCAAATACGCTAAACAAATTTTGCATTACAAGTGTAAACGAAATTAGCAATAATATTCCATTTAAACCCTATGCCAATCGAATAGAAAATATTAACGAGTGCAGTTTTCGATTTGAATCAATAGAAATCAACGAGCTAAAAGAAACGATGAAGAGTATGAATAATAAAAAAGATTTCAACCTTTTGTCAGTTAAAATGCTGTTCGAAGTTGTTGGGCCAATCTTTCTTCAGGTCATTAATGAATCACTTCGTTCTGGAATTTTTCCTGAAAGAAGCTTCAGTGGTGCCTATCGAAAAGGTAAAAAACACTGATAAACCGGTAGCATTTCGCCCAGTGAATATGTTAATGACCGAAAGCAAAATTTTCGAAAAATTGGTTTTTAAACAATTAACCAGATATATTGAAACCAATAATCTACTATCAGAATATCAGTCTGGTTTCAGACGGCAGCACAGTTGCGAGTCGCTCTTAAATCTTGTGGTAACACAAAACAGACGTGCATGATAAAAAGGTAATAGTGGCAATATTCTTGGAGGGCGTTTGAAACTATATCCAGACCAATCCTCATTGATAAACTGAAGAACAATGGAATACAAGGAGTTGAGCTGAACTGGTTTGCAGGTTACTTGACAAATAGAAAACAAAGAACGCGAGTGGCTGAGCATATCCCAGAGTCGTTGACAGTAGAACTAGGAGTTCCTCAAGGGGCAGTTCTTGGAACGTTACTGTTCCTTATATATATTAATGATATAGGAAGGGTTCTTCAGTTCTCTGAAGTCAGGCTGTTTGCTGACGATGCACTTATTTTTGTATCTGGTTTTTCGGTGGATGAATGCATTGATCAAATTAATGCCGATTTGGAAAATATAACAATTTATTTAAAAATGAATAAAATTAAATAAATTAATGTTATAATAGAGCAAGTAAATGAAATTAAATACTTAAGTGTGATAATTGATAAACAGTTCAAATTTGATAAGCATTTAAACGAAACTTGTAGAAAAATTGCTCAAAAAATTGGATTTTTTAAACGAATAACGCAAAAATTATCAATAAATACTTCGTTAAAGATTTATAATGTCAAGTTAAAACCGCATTTCGAATATTGCTCAACAATTGTATTCCTAAGTCAAAATCAATTTAAAGAAAGATTACAAAATAGGGGAATGAGATGTATTTTAATGTGCAACATATTAACTCCCATCAGGCTAATGATTGACACTTTAAAATGGTTAACAATAAACCAAAGAATATTAATGAATGTACTTTTATTTGTATTCAAAATGAAGAATAGCCATACGGCACAGTATTTAACAAATCAATTAGTTTTCGTGGCAGACGTTCAACCATATAATCTGAGAAGCATAGGTGATTTTAGACTTGGTTTTTTTAGAAATAATAGATCTCAGAATATTTTATTATATAATGGATTGAAATTATTTAATGGTCTACCAAATGAATTACAGATTGAACGCAATATTAAAACGTTTAAAAGAATGTTAGTTTCTTATATTAAATTAAGCTATAATTAGGTTATTAACTAGTTATTTACCTTTTAAGAACAAATGTACCAAATTTGTCAAAATAGCTCAAGCTAAATAAATCCATCTATCCATCTACCCCCAAAAAAAAAGCAAGTCTCAATGGGCCTTACTAATAAACATTTTTTACCTTCAGACAAAATATTTTCTAGGTCACAATATGCAATTCTGTATGGAAAATTATGCCATTGTGAGTTTGAAAAATTAAGCCTGGATATCAGTAATATTTTATTCAAAGCAAGAACCTACAAATTTGTAACAAAAATGAACGCGGACGAAGTTATCTCTTTGTAGATCGGGAAAGCATAATATACACGATCACTTGGAATGCGTTGCTGTCCATCGAAACCTCAACTTGACCGAAGTAGATTATGGAACAATTTTTTTTTTGAAAGTTCGATCGATAGGAAATTAGCTATTTCTGGATCAAATTTAGATATATCCAAGCACAAGCCAGCAGGGCCCAGATTCTATAAGGCGAAACGTTCAAAGGTTTTCGTGTACGCGAAAGATTTACTTCTGCAACTTAGAGCAAATCGTTCGTGCGCATGAACACGTTTCAACGTTTTCGCCTTACCCCAGGAAATGTTGGGCAATCAATACGAAAGACTTGTTTTACCCATGACGATTTTAAGAACTTTTCAGTTTGAATTTGGAAAGTTAAAATCAGATCAGGGTTAGCAATGATCATTTTATAAATACAGCTTTATGTGATGTGATGATGATGAGGAAAGGTTGCTAAAAATTCGAATTTCCCATCAGTGTTCCCAGACTTTGAAGACTGTGTTCCCATTTTTTTAACTTTTGTATTTTATACTATTGTATTCGTACAAAATTTCAAACTCGAGATGTTTACCAATTCTGACATAAGGATGATAGAGCAACTCAAAATAGTGGTTCGCAAAATGCTGTCCGTCTGCATGTTCCAATGCCTACTTCGGATTTGGAGTTTGGGGGCTTACAGTTCGGGACTGTTTTTTTTTTTGCACAGTAACCTTAATATTAATGGTACTTCCCATACAAAATTTTCATACCAGTTTGATTTGTTCGAAAACGGCTGCAACGATTTCAACCAAAATTCATATTTAAGCTCAAGTAGGCGAGGTTACCACGACTGAATACTCGGTTTTCCGTTAAGAAATCAAATAACGATACTTTTGAAATTTGGAACTATCTCGAAAACGGTCCATACGATTGTAACCAAAATTTCTAGCAGCAATTTAAACACCTTACCAATCCGTGATGTGACGCAAAGCCACTCGGACTAATGGCGGTCGTACACAGCCAGCAAAAATGCATTCAATTGTTTGTTAAACTTACTAATTGAAAAAAAAAAAAAGTTTTAGCCGAGTATACACTACAATAACTTGACAACACTTCGTCTTCGATTTGAATCTAGGTAAAAAACATCCGTCAACTTGTGCGGGCCTGACAAACAAACCTGTTTATTGAGTTGTTCAACTGCACCAATCATAAATTTTGGACGTTGAGCTGCGTATTGAACGCTTTCGTCAATTGGATTGAACAATAACACGACTGCTGGAAGTTGAACTACGTGGTATGATTTTGGGGTTTCTGCTCAACGGGATGATCAAATATTTTGCCCAATGATCAGGACGTGTTACTCGTACCGGTATAGGTATACAGCGATTTCCTTCCGTTAACACGTTGCCACCGTTGAACAGAATTGAGGTCCACGTACATTTGAATTGAAGACTTAATTTGGAAGTGGGGTAATGTACAACCAGTCCACGTAGTACGTAGTGTACAACCAGCCTAAAAAGAATGCCAAAGCATTCTAGGAAATTTGTTAGCCCAATTCTTCGACATCACTCCTTTAATACGTTAAATCTGTTGGACTGAATTGAGGGCCTCGTACATTTGAATTGACGACTTAATTAAAAAGTACGGCCGTGCCCGCGTAGTGTACAATCAGCCTAAGAATAATACCAAAGAATTCTAGGAAATTTGTAGGCCCAATTCTTCGACATCACTCCTTTAATACGTTAAATCTTCTGGACTGAATTAAGGGCCACGTACATTTGAATTGAAGACTTAATTAAAAAGTACGGCCGTGCCCGCGTAGTGTACAACCAGCCTAAGAATAATGCCCAACAGAGCCGCATGCACTCAGAACTGTGGTGTTGTCAACCCCAACTCTGCTCCAACTTCAAGGCACAAACTTACACACGATAAGTCTCACATTATGTTAGAAATTTCCTTCCAAAAATTCCGCCTTAATAAATCAATGGATTCCTTTCACTGTCAACAACGATTTCTATATATCTGTTCCACCTCCAATATAGATCCTTCTGCCAAACACTTTACCTATGGGCTGTAAAAATTGCCTCCTTCGATATCAAAAATCCATAAAATACACATTACACTCGGGAAGACGCACTAAACACATCATCATAAAACCAAAATTCACATACCAAGCCAGTCAGAGATAGAGACAGAGAGAGAGAGGAGTAGGTTGAGCCCGAGCTATAAGGAGCTCTGCACATTTTGCCCATTCATTGACATCGCCTTTGGTAGGCTGTTCGTCGGACGTCTTTTTCTTTCTTGTGCGTCGTGTCGTCGATCGATGATGATACTATACACGCACACGTAATAAAACAATGTCACGCACTTTAAAAATGTCAAAAGCTGAGTGATTTACTACCAACAGACGGACGTTTTTAGAAAGGAGTCCCTGTGCATTATATTCATATCTGTCCCCGAGTATCTTACACAGATGACGAGAAGGCATTTTTTTTCCTTCTTTTATCTTGTGTTGCCGTATCGTATGGACTTTCTCTTCAACGAAAATAGATCGAGGAAAATTATAGGTATATAGAAAGTGACTATATATGTCGTCCTTCATAATTCACAGTTGACATCGCATCACGTTTTGAAGGATCACACTGTGAGACATGTGCTGTATATTTGACATTGCAGGATGCCAACTCTGAGTGCGTTTCAGATTCTTTCATCTTTTCGGTCGTCATGTGTCGTAAATTGCGTCCTTTTGAGATGAGTTATTATTGCAGACAACTGATGGTGTAGGATCGGTACTGATACCGGTTTTGTTTTTTTTTTTTTTGGAAGAAATTATGAAAATATGATTCCGGGGAAGGGATCCCTTTGTTCACCAAAGAGAGTCATAAAGTTTGGGCGTAAGGATGCAATATTCATTTAATGGACCGCAACGGAATAGGCATTAGGCGTTAGGCATCCTGGTGGCGGTAACAAAAAATGTTAATTTGTGTACAGAGTCGGCAGTAGGTACAGCGATTGTGTTTTTAGGGGATGACTTATATTTTATGGTTCGTCATAAATGAGCAGAGACCCATCTGAAGGCTGTTTGATTGAAGAACTTTATGGACGATAAGCGGCTGCATTGTTGTCTAGTTTGGACAATGGTTGTAGGCTCGGTATAAGATGGTGAGAGAATTTTAGACCATCGTTTAAGTACACCTAATAAGAAGGTCGCAGGAATGGAGACCACAAATGAGTTATTGGAAAACCTCACAGGTTGCCGGCGATTGTTTTGTTTTATAAATTTAGCTGGTGTGCTACAAGGCAGCCACTTGGGACCTCTACTCTTTTTCGTTACAAGCAATTTTCCCGTATTAACGCAAAGGGATTAATCGACAATTTTTTCAAGGATCATCGGGAAGTAATTTTAAAGCAGAGCGTTTCCCAACTTCGAATGTGGGTTTCCAAAAATTCATACCTCGCAATAGTGAACAACTGATAGGCGTAGATTCCACTGAATGACGTCCCAAGAAGTTATCTAAGCCCTGCAAAATAATTAATCAATGACGAGAGGCGACGAAATGTGATTTTGAGCTGGTCGACTTAAGCTCAATGAAATACAGGTTTTTGAAGCAAACTATAGGGTGGCCAAACTGCGGTTTAAAAAAACCTTTTTGTATTTAAATTGTATGTGATCAATAAGTTGTAGGAATATGATGAAGAGTTCATAGCAGATTACGTGTCAGAACGTATAAATTATTTTTTTTTTACAATCAAATGCAGCACTTTTGTATACTAGGAAGGGTCATGGCGAACTCATGTAAGAAAATCAAGACAACGCCTTGTTTTTGTTGTAAAATTTGACACTGAAATGTGTCTAGTATGTGATCAAATTATGAAACAAAACACCGACATTGGTCTTGTTTTTGTTGTAAAATTTGACAGCTTTTTGACGCTGAAATGTGGCTAGATATGTGATGAAATTATGAAACAAAACGCCGATATTGGTCTTGTTTTTGTTGTTAAATCAACAAATCGACAGCTTGTGGACAACCATGTGAAGATATTTCTTATTTTTTTTTTTTAATATTGTGACGTATCTGTTCAGGGTGATAGTGACTTGTGGCGGAATTTTAACACGAAGCAACGTCATGCACAATGTTTTCACCGTTTGATGTTCCTCACTAATATTAATCACTTTTAAAATTGACACTAATTATTCTATAGGTCACAAGATTCAATTTTGTATGGAAAATTTCACCTTTGTGAGTTCGAAAAATTTAGCCTGGACTTAGTGTAATGATTAAAAGTATGGCGGTTTGTCTCTTGTTACGTAACAAGCAAAATGAATGCGGAATATTTGAAACGGCTTTTCGTGGTCTTATGTTTCCTTCATTTGTGAAGTTAGTAGATGTTTTTGCTTAATTCAAGGACAAGGTATTTCTCGCTTTATTTCGCAATGAAGGAACGGTGGAGGTTGTTGGAAGTATTGTCAAAATATCAATGATCTGTATGCTTAAGGGTGCACGTGACTGGGCACACATAGAGTAGGTTTTGAAACTTAATCTGAAGTCGCTTCTATAAAGAACTTTGACAAAATTATTCATCCGCTTAAAATAGAGTCCAAGCTACAGAAATATTCAATTCCGAATGGGAAACAGGGGTCGAATCGCCACATCCGTGAACGAGCTATACGTTCACGGAATTATGCCGGTTTAACACACGAAACAAAAACAAATTCCGTCACGTAATGCTCGTTCACGGAAGAGACGATTCGACCCCAGATTTATAACAGAAATAGTAACACCTCATGGTGGGGGGTAGGTTAGGTTAGGTTGAGTAGGGTTGTGAGATCGTCACAAAAGACCAGGCACCAAGACGGGCCCATCGCCATCCCCAGGAGTGGTGGAGGGTATAGCGGCTCTATTTTGCAAAATGCTGGCAGAGTTCGCAAGAGCCAAGGAAGTCGCATATATGCAGACGAACTGGTGTTCTTGGGCAAAAATTCCCAAGTGAAAACACGATTTCGCTGTGTGAATGTCGAGCTCTAGAAACTTCTTCGACGACCTTAAAGTTCGATAGCCTTGAGTTTTTTCAACATCATTGAAGTAATCAACTCCAGAGAATCGATTTCAGACAAAGAAGCAGAAGCCACGCGTGTTGTGCTATCAAAAAGGGGCAACTTCAATATGCGTATATCTATTTAATCAGATCTATCCAAGCAGCCATCCCTACGCCTGAGTCAAAATATTTTCTGTTGTAATTGGGACACCCTGTATAACAATACAAGAGTTTGGAAAGGATTAGTTCGAAGGAGAAGATCACACTAATGACAGACTTGGCCAGTACAAAGTATAGACTTCATCTGCTGCCTTGTCCCTCAGGGTTCTCATCTCAGCCGTTCTATTCTAAGTATGTTGAATCTTTTCTTATACGATACCAGCCGCACCGAATACAACCCGAAGAAGGACTCCACAACCTCCTGCTGTCATCAACGAAATTCTTTCCCAAACAAGGACTACAATAATGGCTTACCCAGGCAGAAGCTTAACAGGCAAACGTTGCGTACAGCGTTTAATTAAAATAAAGAAACAAATCCTCAATGCGACATAAATCAAGGATAATCTACTTTCTGGGATCATAATTCTTTCATCAATTGACAGTTGCTAACAGAAAAAAAAAGCACATACAAACGAAACAAGACGCTCTCACAATAGAATTGGAATCTTTCATTCTGCTGGCATCTCTGTCGAGACGTATATCAGAACCGGATATCATTTCTCTGAATGTGAAGATAAAACCAAATGACGAATCCTGCGCCATTTTGATACAGATAATAACCCTGAAACCGAACGCAAAGAACTATAATATTATCCCGGCATCATTGGTCTCCTTAAATCATGCTGCCACACCACCACCACCACCACCACCATTTCCATTTTCATTTCCACTGAGAATCCCTTTTTCTACTCGAATTGAATGTCCTCACGTATATTAGGAATGATCTATGACCACCAGAGCACCGCACCACCATGTCTCCACTGCCTCTTGAGAAGTGGCAATGTGTGTTGTTTTCCCTTGAAGAAGATGGAAATGGCCCAGGCAGCAATCCATCGCCATTACGCCATTATCCAGTGACATGTCACACACAGAAGTCTCCTTGTAAGTGTGTGCGTGTACGCAGAAATCCCAATCCAATCAAACAACATAAAAATTGAGATGGACGCGCAACGAGGCGGGAGATTGATGGAGAAAGAGAAAGAGAAAGAGAAGAGAAACACACACGCAGCACGAACAAAAAAACCAAACAAGGTGAGGGTCCTTTTTCCATTTTTGTGCGTAACAAACTCACTGGCATTGGGAAAAATGATATCATCCCCTATTTCTGGTGAGTTTCTTTGACAGGAATAAATCACTCAGAATGAAAATGGGAAAAAGGACAAGCTAGGCAAACTACTACCACTACAACGACGACTGCTGACTGCCGACGAAGAACATGTCCGTTTCGATATTCGTAAATAAATCATCAGATTGGACATAGATATCATAAAAATCCTGTCGCATACCCAGTGCCAGTGCCAGTGCTCTGGCTCAGCTCGTTCGTTCTTCGTGATGTTGCGATGATATACAGTAATTGGAAAATCAACCCTCCCTTTGGAGGGTATTTTTTTCGTCCTTCTTTCCTGACAGGCCACAGTGCGTAAGGGATTAAATGTTTTAGATGCGCATTGGGAGACACGCATTGATTTTCTTTCCTCTCCGATGATGAGGATTTTTTTTTTTTTTGATTCATTTTTAGATGCCTTTCCACCCAGAGCCGAGGTTTATTACAAATAAGGGTTGACATCGATAAATTATTAAAATGAAACGGATGAGATATGTAGGCATTCCATATGGCCTATGGCGAATGTTTGTCGGTTTCATGGAAACGTACATTTTTGCCCCGCATTTTTCCCTTTAAATCATTCAATGTTGCTGTCGTAAATCAGTCGAATAGTGGTTTGTGTAAGGAATCAGAGGAAGACCTACGAAATCTGGTTTTGAATGCATAAAAAGGGCGGGAGCACAACGAAGTCGCAGTCAGTTGGAAAAATGCAAGAAATTTGGAATCATAAGTCTGGTTAGGGATAAGTTTGTTATTTTTAAGAAATCTGTAGGACTGTCTTAGTCTTTGTCATTCGATGGAAGAGCTAAAATATTAAGTCCGACTTGCGTTTAAAAAAATCCAAACGAAAGAACATTTTTCTTTTACAGAAAACAATTTCGTGTTTCGAATGTAGAAGTTTATTTTATTTCAATCAAATCAAATGAGTACATCTACTGTTCTCGCTAGATTACTTAATACAACAACCCAAGTAGAAGTTAAAGGCTGTATTTTAAGCGCTGTTTCTACATTTCAGAAATGGTACCGTAATTGTAATAGTTTGTAGGTATAGAGAATCGAAGTGCGTATACGACTACCAAAGATAAATACCTCCTATCAGCATTTTTTTTCAAATTTGACATTTTGATTCAACTCTACGCGCAACTAAATTCTGCGTCATTTAAAGGCATTACGTTTCCACCTTAGTGGGTGACAATTTAAAACAAACCACTAATAATTTTGGCGCCAAAAATACCTCGTAACATCTAGTTTTCCTTTCAAAAGTGCACGAGAAAGAAGTGCTGGTAAGTAATTCCTTGATTTTTCTTTTGCTAACGATTTAATATAGTTATAAACTACTGCAAAGGTAGTCTTATAGTTTTTATTGTTATTTCGATTGAAGATATTTTTATATATTTTATTCAATGGTTTCGCAAGAATATATATTTTCGTCAATGCTTGCTGATAGAAGGTATTATCATGTTTGAATTTTTACCTTTACCTTCATGAATACCACCTATCAGCATATTATGACATAAGAAGCTGTTAAAAATTAAAAAAAATCAATTTAATGGTCAGAACTGAAATTTATATTAATTCTAACAAAAAAAGATGTTATAATGTTTGCTAGGCAGATGTATTCCTGAGGAAAAATATTTGTAGAGCTTGCTCTAAGAAACCCAAAACCGGAAAAATTGTGTCTTGTTAACACTGCAGATCCAAATGTTTTTATACATACTGTGGAATCTGTACAATCTTTGTGATGTGATAAAGAGCTCGCTGATAATTTTGATGATAACAATCCACTATATCCTGACACGCAATCATGGAAACTAAAGAAAAATCAGTTGTTGAGAATGAAAGGAGAAGAATACCTAGGTTATACTCGCAATAAGTGAGTTATTCAACATACCGAAAATAGACAAGCAAGAAAAATGAAAGAATTGTGTAATACGGCCTTATGTAAAAAAGCTAAAAATCGAAGTTGTTTTTTAATAACTGAAGAGCACAGAACCGCAATTTTTAATAATTTTTGGAACTTAATGGATTGGAAGCAGCGAAAGGTTTTTGTTTGTGGGCATGTTTCATCGTTTCCAACCAAAAGGAAGCAAACTGAATCGATTTCCAGGCGGCAATCTAGTTTAACTTATTCATTGCCATCAGATACTGGAAAAAAATGTTTGCCAAAAAATGTTCTTAAATACATTAGATCTGGGAGCATGGTCTGTACAAAATTGGGTCAAAGAGGGTAAGTTTGATATGTACCCCTGTAAAGAGGTTGAGAAAAATCGAATAATGCATCCAAGGTTAGCATCTTTGCCCACAAAACGCATCATGCAACATGCTACTGGTTTTCAGAAGTTGATGCTGAACTTGTTGCTTCTACTTTGGCTTCTTGCCTCATTAACTACATAGAAATCCATTGCCTTCCAAAAAATCTACCGACAATAATATATTCAGATGGATGCACCTATCTAAATAGAAATAACACTATGTCTAATGGTTTGTTACATTTTTCTGCCAAATATAACTAGCCAATCACACAGAAAATATTAGAAAAGGGGCATATTCAAAATGATTGTGATTCAGTGCATAGTTGTATAGAACGGAAACTAAAAAATCGTGATATTTATTTACCTTCGGACTATCTTAAAATATCAAAAGAAGCAAGGAAGTTTCCATCCGCCTATGAAGTTAAATCTTTACGATACGATTTTTTCAAAGACTACACCAATGATATGGTGTACACCTTAATACGCCCAGGAAAAAAAAAAACAGGCGATCCTACTGTAACAAACCTGCGAGGAATCCATTATGAAAATGGGCTCTTGAAGTTCAAACTGGCTTTTGATGACGAATGGCAGGACCTTCCTGTGCGACGCAAAAAGATCGATGCCAATTTCCAGTTTTCTCAACTATTTCAAAATAAAATTCCCATCACAAAGCAGAAATGGAATCATTTTCAGCAACTAAAGCAAGTTATCCCTGAAGATTGTCGACAATTTTACTTTCAATTACCATACCAACAATGAAGTTACCTATTTAAGTCATTTAATCTTATTACAGTACGCCCTCGGTAAAAGCAACCGATGGAAATTCGAACAGTTGCGTTAATTGAGGGTGTTGCTTTAACCGAGTCACAAAAAAAAAATGTGCCTTGAATTAGAATTTAAGGTGAAAACCATAGTATCAAAAATAAAAGAATATTGTTCGTCGTAAAAGAAAAGAAAAGGAATATAATTTAATTCATTTAAAAAAAAATATTTATACATTATGTAGTACAGTTAATATAGTTTTTGGGTAAATTGCTTTAAAATATTGGGAAATGTTCGTTTGCTTTTTCTTTGAGGATATATTAATGTCAACGGCCAGCTCTCTCAGTTTTTGAAGAGTCAAGGTATCTTCTAGTGGAACCGAGTTTTCTTCAGCCCATTGAAGACAAATACTAAATGCTTGGATAGCATGTTCTGTTTGGATTTTTTGCCGTGGAGGACTTACACTTGCACCTGTACTTTCTTCTTCACTGTCGATTTCTTCGGCTTCTAGATTAGTGCAAAACAGGCACTTGCTCGATATCGTTTTCGGCAATCCAATTGCTTAATTCCTCGGTGACAAAAGTTTCAGTGGCAAATAAATCTTGAAGCAAGTCATTAATGGATGTCATCATTTCGCGGTCACTAATGATTTTATCGCTGATGATCCTCAACGGCAGCTCATCCTCCTCATCCCCCTCAGTGTCAGGAGACATTAAAGGCTTCCAAAAACTTAACCTTGTCCCACGCAGTAGCCAGGAAGCATATGGCATGTCTTAAATTGAAAGCTTTTATTTTACTCTCCAAATCTGAACCTTGGCTTCCGACTAAGTGTGCCAAAAGTCCTTTTTTGTGGTACAGTTTTGTCAATTTGATGACATTTTGGTCCATTGGTTGAATAATAGCGGTGCAGTTTGCCGGCAAACACATGGTAACAATCTTACCATCATCACTTGTCATCTCCCCGTCTTTTGGATGACACGTCGCGTTGTCCAATAGAAGTAGACCCTTTTTTGGTAAATTTTTGGATTCCAGAAACTGTCTTACCTAAATCAAGGAAAAAAAGAAAACAATTTTAAAATTCTACAAAATCAATTCGAAAATAATTTTACCTCTGGCACGAAAGTTTAATGAAACCATTCTTTAAAAAATTCGTGTGTCATCCATGCATTTTTGTTGGCCTTGTAAACGACGGGCTTATTTTCGAAATGCTTAAATGCTCTTGGATTAACAGCTTTTCTTTAAAACCCACAAACGTTCTGTTTGGCATAAGCTTAAAAAATAGGCCAGACTCGTCCGCATTGTAAATTTGATCTGGTAACAAGTCGAGCTCTTTAATTTTATTTTCGAATTTAATTAAAAATTGTTCCACCAGTTTTGGCTTATTTGACAGCTTTTCTCCGCAAATTTTAAGCATTCGGATTCTATTCCGTTTTTGAAATTTAAAAACCAGCCATTATAATAATTGGCGGAACAGGTCCGTATGGACCCAAGCCTAGCTTCTCACAACCATTCGTCTTGTGTGAGTTTTTATTTTTGGGACGAATGGAAGGGATCTACAATTTTATGCCGAGTCCAAACGGCCAATTGAGAAGCTCTTTCATGACAGTTATACTCTCGGATGTTTGTCAGACGTTCGCGAGAGGTGGCGCAGCGAAAAAAACCTTAAGTTGAAATTTGGGTTTTTCTCGGGATTCGAACCTGGGACCCCTCGCTTAGTAGTCCAACACACTAACCACTAAGCCACTGCGCCTACCAGCCATTGCTGGCATTAAAATTTCCTGGTCTTTCTTTAATTTTCTTGTGAAGCATGCATGCTTTTGACTTAAGGATTTCTGTGGAAATGGGTACGTTTTGCCTGCGTTGCCTCTGGAACCAATGGCTTTTTCCATCCTTGGATACTCGCAGGCTTTTAAAGTTACGCGCTTTCCCGGTCCGGACTCAGAATTAGATACGAATTTGTTAAGCAAATTTTTATTCTTTTTTATTCTGCTAATGCTTGACTTGTTGCACTTGTATGTTTCACAAAGCGATTTTACTGATGCACCGTTACTCAATTTGGTTAAAATCTCAGCCTTCTGCTTTACAGACAGTTTGGGAACTTTTTTTTACTATAGCCATGATTTCTTTATTACACGAAACAAAACAATTACCGACCGCGAGGAAATCACATGAACTATGGTAAGAAATACGAAACATTTTCCCCTCCTTTTCTTATTCTTGTATGATGCAAACAAAAAAAATGCACCTACGATCTATATGTTTAAAATTCTGCGAGAAGTAGCTGTAAAATAACTGCCCAGTTACAGTAAAACCAATCACAAAAAAAACGAAACAAAAATTAAATGAAATAAGAGCATGGATGGAAAGTTGCGTTTATCGAGTCACAGTTTTATGAAAAGTTGCAATTACTAATTCACTAATGGTAAAATTTGAGGTGTTGCTTTAACCGAGGTATTGCGTTTATCGAGGGTTGCTTTTACCGAGCGCGTACTGTAACTATAATTAACCTCGAATACAAATTGCGTTTATCTTTTATCTTATCGTGATACGAAATATGTCTGTGATTCAATTAATGACTAATTACTTTATGTTCCTTTTTATATAATATTATTTATTCAAAACTTAATTACAAAATAAATACATTTTGCTTTTTGAATCGAGTACATCTAACGTATACTTTATAGTAAGTAGTACGTTTTACTTTCATTATTAAAAATAGATACCATTTGACTGAATTAATTATGTTAAGTTTTTATATTTTTCCTATGTGTTACAACTATTATTTTAAGTTCCTTACATATAAAGTGTGTTTTCTTTACTCGTAATAAAATTCTGAAAACTCGTTTACATAAAGTTTTCAATATATTAATGCCTCCCGCTACCTCCTATCAGCAAACCGCTACAAAAAAATATCATGTATCTACTGTAATAAATAAACTACATTAACAAATCGAAACTTACTATTTAAAATAGGAATCTGCGCCAAAAACAAGTATTAGGCTGAAGAAATATTTTAAATTATTGTTAAACTTTAATAAATATACAGTTTTTTGTATCTCCTCAACATTTCCAATTTTGCTGATTGGAGGTATTTATTTTTGGTAGTCGGATGCTCTTTCCAGGATGAAACGTTGACCAAAGCGGGGTATCAGTTTTACCCCTTTTAAGTACTATTTCGGGAAGCACAAATAGGTAATGGTATTTTTCGCTATGACTTGTAACCGAACTTTAGTCAGCTGTCAAATTTGTTTTCATGTGTTTTTTTTTAAGTTGGTTGGGAAATAAAAATATTGATACCACATAACGTTTTAATGGGGACTAGTCTCGCTACCTTTTATAAGTATGGAATACAATTTATGTTTATTTTTTTATAAACGAAACAGCGACATCTGTGTATCGAAAAAAACGAAACTTTTAAAATAAGTTTTACCTACTCATTATTTACTAATACGTTACTATGAAAATTTAGCGCCAAAAATTGATGTCGAAAAATTATCGTTTCCATAGTAACACCATTGAAACAAAGTTATACAATTGCTTACTTTTAGGGGTAGGTAAATTACGAAAATAGTTTCTAACCCAAGATACGTTACTATGGTAATATGGCGGCGACATATTGAATGTCACCATAATGTTTTTATTTAACTGACAAGCAGTTTGTAGGGGGAATTGTTAGCTAAATTTGACCAGTCTTAATGCCGACATAAACCCACAATTTTTTGTTTGTGCCCATCTATGGCACAGTACCTTTCGAATGATTTGAGTTTCATTCTCCTCATATCATGATAAATGCTTACAAACGGAATCTTTTGATGATCACGTATTAATATTACTATTAATATCGCAAGCTAAATTCTTTTCCGATCAGGCTTATTTCTAATTTTCTTCATTCGTACATTCTCAATTTCAAAATAAATCGAATGATTCTTAAAACAATTACAAAACTCTAAAATCAAGTTTTGTATTCATAAATCAAGCCTATTTAATATTAAAATCTGAATCATATCACCTGAATTATTTGTTTTGCCTACAAATATAGGATCGAACCAGAATTATACTCTCCAATCTTAAACTTGCACGATCATGATATACGAGTTAAGATTCTCGAATCAAATTCAGCCAATGTCAAACTAAGATCGAAACATTACAGATACAAGAATTGTATTCTCCAAACAAGCCGCACATTGTAAGACTTGATTGATGGATAAGGAAAGTTCAATCATTCCGATTGATATCTCGTACAGTTTACGTACGTGTTTCCGCAATTATCTAAGTGTTCAGTCAAAAGAAAAAAAAATTGATAATTGTAATAAAATGGCAAGTGGAAACAAAAATGATGGAATTAATAAAAATAATTTAATATAATACTATTGTAATAAATATGTTAAGTAGTGCACCCTTAGATTTGTATCCATTAAAAAATGAAAAGAAATGTTTTAGATTTAAGTCCATTTAGGAATTTTTGTTTCAATATATAAATATGATTTTTAAAAAATGATTCGTTTTATTTTCTTAAACAGAAAAGTAACGAGCAATGCAATCGTTAATTTGGCTATGACATTCTTGTTCTTATTTAAATTTTTGTAAGTTTATTTCAGGACTAATTATTCTGGGTTTTAGTGAGCATTATTCTTACTGCTGATAAATAGGTGGAAAATAATGTGATTTTGAGCTTAATTTAAGCTAACACATTCTTCATTGCGTTATGTTTAAAAATATATAAGCTTAATTTAAGTTTTTTGATATTTTGATATTTTTTACAGCAATTTAAAATCAAGTTGTTTCATTCTTCGAATGAAATGATTTTGGGCTTAATTTAAGCTTACACGTTCTTAATACTGTTATAGAAAAATCTTAAAATAAGAATTAAAGGTTAATCGAGAAAGTTTTTTTTTTATTTGGATTAAGAATTTTCGAGCTAAACAGACTTTCGTCAACCGATAGGCTTGAACTGACACTGATTATCTTGATTTTATTTCGTGTTTTCATTGAGTGAATGATTGTCTTACCACAAATATCAATAAGTTGTAGTGGAAAAAACTCACGCGCTCAAGAAATATTCGGCCTTAATCAACTTTAGTCTGTCAGTTTACGCAAAGACTCCACACTTTCCAAAATCCCTTTACAAATAAACAAATATAGTTGCCTGAATATCGCTAACTGTTGGGTAATATGTTCGTTCGCGTACGCGGTTTGAATCGAACGCAATCGATATAAATCGAAGTCTATACACGTACTCATCAAAAATGACAGAAAAAGAGAAAATTAGCAAAATAACGAGTAACGAGTGGTTCTTCTCTTGGCTGGAAACAGCTCAGAGAATTTCAACCGGCAAGTACTGATAAATATGCCAAATGCACAAAGTTGTCAAGAAACAAATTCAAAATCCGTCTTAAAATGAATTGCACAGAACAATAAAATCTGTAAAAATAAAGACAATTCGGTGGTGGCCGAATGTTGTCCTAGAACGTTTCATATGTTGCCAAAAGTTTAGTTATATATTTTTTTTGTGATATGGATTAGATGGCAAAGATGAAAGTTGCTGAAAGTAGCTCGAAGTCTATCCACGTACTTTGGCGTATATTTTCAGCTCTCTGAGAGAATTTTGGTAATTTTTTTTTAGTTTGACAGATTTGTAGTGATTGGCTCGAGAAAGTACGTGATTTTACCTAAGGTTGAGAAACCCATGTTTATCTCGGGCATTATCTAAAAAAATCCTCCATAAATGTCATTTTCAAGAGGAGTGTTGCCCAAGCGCCAAAAATGGATGTTTGGAATTTCGTAATAGGAGTGAATTTAAATACACTTTACAAATATAAACTAATTTTAGTAAATTGTAAATGTTTTCAGACTTTATTCGTTGAAATTCACCAATTCAAGTGGTTTTTAAGTTTAGAAAAGACAGCTTTGCACAAATGTATATAAAAAATTGAAAAATATTTCATTTTTGTTTTATTTCTAAACACTTGCAGCCTTATTTATTAGAATTTGCTAAACACGCCTAAACACCTGTACAGCCTTTATACACCCTTCCAAAAATCCTTATTTATAAAATATTTTTCCATGCACACCAGTTATACAGGGCTTGTGTCAAAAAAAGGTACTGAAAAGGAGAAATCTATTACATTTATTTGTCCCCAAAATATACAAAAAAAAACTTAGCAGCTTTTGAGAAACGCAAATTCAAATAGGAATTGAAAAATGGTAAAGTAAAAAGAAAAAGTTGGGAAATTTCGGACTCCTATGAAACGGTAGTCTTATGCAAATTAAAACAATTTAAAAAATCTCAAATCTGCACATATTTCTTATCGAAAATACTTGTAGGATCTTTAAGATTGGAAAAAAAATCGATTCAATCCAATTTCTTTTTCATTCAATTTAAAATAAAATGTGACAGATTTTTTTCAGTCAAAATGACATTTCGATGCTATTCCACCTCTATACAGGCACCAAACAACGTCCAAGTGCGTCTAGCTTATACAAGCTCTATACAACGTTGAATAATTTTTCTAAATATGGTTTTTGCGTTTAGAGGAATTTTATAATACGTTTATAAAATAAGGCCGTTGAAATATACTTTTTTTTTTTTTTTTATAAACCCATGCCCAGTTGGTTGACACTGCGACCTGTAAGATCTATTGTATCAATGGGGAATAGTTAATCTAAGAGACGTGCGACCTCCCTAACGAAGGGAGGACTCGACATCCGCCAGACAGAATCTGCATTCTGTTTCCGGACAAAGGTTCATTTTGTTGAGGTGATATCTAAGGCCACAATGACCTGTGAGGAAGCCCGTTAGCTTTCTTATGTTATCCTGAGCCTAAGGATTCCCTTATAGGAGTAAGGCTTAATTAATCGCTTGGATTGTCTTAGACCAGGCACATGTTCCCAGTGATCAAGACGAAGTGGTTTCTCCCAATCATTAATTTGCCTTAGCGCAGAAGTCCAATTGACTGAGCAGTAGGGTTCTGGTCCACAGAGAAGGGATTCTGAACCAGCCCTAGCTAATTTGTCTGCATGTTCGTTGCCTGCAATACCCTGATGGCCCGGTACCCACCCAAGCCTTACCTTGTTGTGTTTGGCGATGGTGACAGCACTTAACTGTTTTGGAGTCCATTGTATTGGATGCCAATGCTTGTAGGGCTGCCTGACTGCCTGAAAAAATTTGAATGATTGCGCCTTTCATACCTTTTTTTGGAGATTAGATCAGCGCAAGTTTCGATCGCATGGATTTCCGCTTGAAAAACCGTGGGACACGTCCCCATGGGTATCGAGACTTTGGTGTTGGGTCCAAAGACACCAGCTCCAACTCCGGAATCCATTTTCGATCCATCCGTGTACCAGACTAAGCTTTTTGGGTTCAATGTTGGACCTCCATTGGCCCAGCTAGCGCGTTCAAGTAGTTCTAGCTCATATAATTTAACGAAACTGTATTCCCTAACCATAATGTCCGGGACGGAGCGGAACATGTCCAAGTTTGGTATAAGGTTAGGTATCTTCAGATGACCCACATGATCAACTGAATTAGACCTATTTTCTAGCTGCAAAAAAAAAAAAAAAATATACCTTTACCTATATTTACGGTGACCATGACCATACGTCCCGTATTTACCTGTCCCGGATGTATTTTTAAGAAATACGGGATAGTCCAATACGAATATTTTTGTTATTTTTGGCAATATGTGTGCTGTTATATGATTTCACATTTTTTGTCCCGGGTTTCGCTCTTAAGAATATGGTCACCGTACCTATATTTCGAATATTTTGATTGAATGAAATCGTTAGTGCTTTTCTCTGCTTTATCTTGTTTAACCACTAGTGCTTGCTTCCTTTTTATGGTAAAAAATTAATTCGATATTAAATTTGGAATCTTTCCAAGACTTTCATACTTGAATACCTGCTTTTTTGTACAATTCTCAGTGCCTTAGGCGGCTCAGGTAGATATTTGGCTGCAACCAAACCCTCTTTGAAAAAGAAATTTGTTCCCCGAGAATGAGAATCCCTAACAAATGGTTGGTGCGAAAAGGTTGACTTCGTAGAATATATGGATATAAGAATTGTTTCAGCAAAATCCACGCGAAATATAAAACTTTCCAACTTCTGAAGGACTAACAGGTAGTAAATGCGAATTCAAGTTATGCAGAATTCTGTTTTATCGTAGAGGAGTACACGTAGCAGCTTTCCTCTAGAAGAATGTCCACGGCTTTTCATTTTTAAAAAATCAAAATATATTTATTTTCACACTTCCATATATTTACTTTTGCAATTACTGTTCCATTGCTGGGCAAATTGTAATTCAAACGGAAATGAATAATTTAAGAGATTAAAATTAAAAAAAAAAAACAACTGCATTAAAAGTCTCTTTTTTGTTAAACAAAAATACATTTCTGAATTTAAGAAATTAGGAGAATTGAGGAAACATTTTCTGAAACTAAGCAATCATTTAATAGTTGATACTATAAAGTTGGGACACCACTTCTAAGCAGTTCAGATGATTTAATTATGAAAAAACTTGATCTATCCGGTGTTGAAAGTTGGGCCCTCTGTCTAAAGTGGATGAAGATATCGTTCGTCGCTTTTGGAGATCGAATCTTCTTCAAATTGGAGTTGGCTTTGAAGAAGGATATTCAACTAAGAACCATACGAAATGCATAGCGAAGTCGATCGAGTTACAAAATCAGTCGTCTCAGATGCCTGGTTTCAATACTTGCCTGGAATTCTGAATTTCATAAACTTACGACAGGCTCGTACCAAGTACTTTTGTTCCGCTCAAATTCCTTCCGTTGCACTCTATCCTGAGTGAAATCTTATGAATCTACGTTGTTGCTGAATATGTGCAGCATGTTTCTTTAAATACTGCATTTAAGAAACAAATTCTTAAAGTCAGAAACAAAGAAACCTGTTTCGCACTGTCTGAAAGTAAGTCTGAGTGTGAAGTAAGACAAGATTTTGTGATATTTTACAAATAGGGAGAGAAAAGGGAAGACCTTTGTTTAATTTTGTTTACTTGTCAAAAGACTGAAAGATCTCATTCGACTTCCAAACGCTAAAACTTAACCCTGATTTTATGGCATTTTTTTCCCTTTACCACCCAAGAAGCTCAGGCTGTTACTTCAGGGTTCTGAGTTCGCATTCAATTGAGGGTACAAGTTGAATGATTTAAGAACTGCGCAGCATATGAATCGAAGAAGAGGCTTTAAATCTGTTGAATCACGATTGACTGACTGAAAGACAACTTTCGTGCTTGCTGACGAGCATGGAATTATAGGCGGGGACGAATCAATGCCAAAGGTTTCTGCAAGGAGTTTTCCAAGATTGAAACTTCGGCTAATGGAGAACCATCAATGTAGGTTCACCTTCTGATAATCGCAAGAATTGTGTGCGGCAGACTTGAAAGGATTGTGTGCAACAGACTGTACGAGAGCGAAGACGGTCAGACCATCATATTAATTCGTGTTGAGGTGGCGCGTAGAATTGGAAGGCGACCTCAACCAGCTTGTAAATTAGAGTATGTGTGGCTGGGGGGAGTTGGAAAAAGACAGATCTAACTGAAGAGGCGATTTTATTGAAGCCCAGGTCGTCCCGGGTTGAGGAATTTTTGCGCTGCCGCCTAAAACCACAATAAAAGCGGACAAAGCCGAAGAGATGCAAGGTGTTTCGACAAAAATGCGATATAAACAACTCGATCTGTCTGGAAGGGCAATCATAGCCTTTTCGACTGACAAAGTTGTGTGTCAAACAGATTTTGCAACATTTACTCCCCTCTATGTGGTTCCCCGAAATTTTCCAATTAAAAACATAAATGGATCTCAACGAACTCAATCTTGGAACATGCACATCCTCTTCTCCACCGATATCTGTAACAATTGGCCGTCAAATTTGAGACAAACACTCTCCACGACGAAGTTAGCCACAGACCACGTGAGTCAAACTATTTCTGGGGAAACTGCACATTAACGCTGATTTATGTCCAAAGACTGTCATTCGTCCCAATGAATCACATGCCACTCTCCAACCAACGTATAGGTACATTCATCCGAAAATATTATAATATTCCCTGAGTCAGCTTGAAAACCTTGACAATAAATTACGAAACAAATTCCAAACAAATATGTCAATGAATCAACGTTCAGTTGTTGGGTGATTCCTCATCTCTTTCTTTCTGTCTGTAGATCAACACCAAACGCTAAATACAAACCGACCACTTAAAGATGCGCGCATCCAACCCTCTGATTGACTCAAATATGCGCGCTCTGCTTTTCAATAATTTTATCTCGAGAAATGCCAGACCACCGCTGTAACAATGCTTTTGGGTTAAGGGTATAATGTCCTCGGTTGTTGGACACCCTATGGCTCACACACACACACACAGCTCTGTCTCTCCCATAGTAACATTCGAAACTAGAAAGACCAGATGAAAGAAAAGAAATGGATTTTTGACAGATTTATGACTATCGGAGCCGTCTTAATTTTTTGAATTATAGCCATCGAAATAGACGAGAGAGAGAGAGAAAAAAAAAAATCCTGAAATGCTTTCGCTGCGCGCCCCGTGTTCCGATCCGACGGACGGATGTACTTAAGTACACACCATCGTTTACTACACAGCCATGCTTTTACGTCAGAAACTCCTGCTGCTTTAATACATGTGTGTGTGTGTTCTGTTCTGCTACTACGGTTCAGCGCTGCACTCTTCGTTCAAGTTGTCAGAATCCATTCTTTTAATAAATCACAGTGTGTGGTACTGGTTGGTATAATTGTGTGCTGCCGTGCAGCACACAAAAGATGCACACAGCACATTCGGATGCACACAGGGCAATAAGGACAGCATCAGCAGCCGGACAAAATATTCACCCATCCAGATCTGGAGCAATAAACAAAATATCCTTGCCAATAGCGCGCGCTCTCCAACATGAATCCACTTAACGCAAAAACTGCGGTTAGACCTCAATTAGAGTCCCGCATCGAGTTTGCTTGCGATTTGCCAAAGTAGGCAGTGGCACTGGCATTAGGACCGGAGAGCGAGAGACAGGGAGTCGCATGTCGCCCGTTTTTGGATGATAATTGGCCAGTAATTGTCAGGCATTATTGGAACCGATGTACGAGTACTTTTCGGTTTAGGACAGCATATATACGGCCGCGTAAAAAACGACGCTTGAGTGCATAGCAAATATATTGATAAAAAAAAAAATTAACTTGCCTACCCTAGCGCGGCTTCGCATTTGTGTAGTAATACTCGTTGGCAGCATATACTCGTAGTTATAGTTCTTTTCCGTAGGAGAGTTTTGCGGTTCTGCTCTTAATGAATCATAAATTAGCGGGACGCACAATGTACAAGTGCATTTAGAGCATTAGGAGAGGATTTAGGAACAGGCTTTGGAATTATATTTTGCGGGATTAATTTGGTATTTTGTGCAATTTTGCATATTTTATGGTTAATTTGTTGCACGCGCTCTCGATTGGTATATCGGCTGGAAGGAATTTTTTCCGATAATTCGCAACAAATGCGATAATTCTCTCGTTTTTTGTTGGGTGGGTTAGTGAGTGGGCTTAACCAACAAAAGGGTGGTAGGGCGTTCAATAGATCTGAGTGTTAACCAACCGATTTGCGAAGAAATAAAGTTCAAGTGATAGGAACTATTTGGAGGCTCGTCACAAATGCAATGAGGAAAGCTGAAGGAGGTATAATTTGGTAAGATGTCAGTTAGGCATGGGCTTCCCAATGTAAAGAGACAACGCATATAGATTACAAAGGCGCTACTTGCATTTGCTGCAAAATGGAAGCGAAACCCAAACAAAATTTGGCGCAGTTTCCACTTGCCAAATCCAAATAAGGCACTAGACAAAATTGGGCGTCGTTTTCAACTGCTAAAACCAAAAAAGTCCAAACAAAATCTGGCGTAGTCTCCACTTGCCAAATCGAAATAAGGCCCTAGACAGAATTGGGCGTCGTTTTCAACTGCTAAAACCAAAAAAGTCCAAACAAAATTTGGCGTAGTCTCCACTTGCCAAATCGAAATAAGGCCCTAGACAGAATTGGGCGTCGTTTTCAACTGCTAAAACCAAAAAAGTCCAAACAAAAATAAGGCCCAAGACAAAATTGGACGTCGTTTTCAACTGCTAAATCCAAACCAAATTCGGCGTAGTTTCCACTTGCTAAATCGAAAAGGCCCAAGACAGAATTGGGCGTCATTTTCAACTGCTAAATCCAAACCAAAGTCCAAACTAAATTTGGCGTAGTCTCCACTTGCCAAATTGAAACAAAACCTGAGACAAAATTGGTTCTTTACAGCTTTCTTGTCGGGCAGTCACAGGCTATTTGCTTTGTCGTCTTCTTCTCATCTACGCGGAGTCGGCAGAAATCGTCGTCGGGTGGTCCGATTTTTCCGCAAGACTTTGTCCTAGTGACCAGTAGCTTGTTGTAAAAAGACCCTTATGACTTGTGATTGTAAGAAAGCTTTGGCTTTGTTACGAGCTGGGCCTATGAATTTCTAAGACTGCGTATAGTCCTCGAATTGGATACAAATTTGTTCGCACTATCCTCGCTTTTCCTAGCCCCGAAGGTACCAAGTCAAGAGGATCATTTCGAATTTACCTTCTCTCTGTGAAGGCGTAGTAAGCCTGTCAGCTAAAGGGAGTGCACCTTTGCTTTGTATGACAGACAGCCAGCGATGGGATTCAAAAATGATGCTCCGATCATACCTTAAAATCAGTAAAATTTGTGCGCCCTATTTTTGTTTGCAGGCCTTTTTCAAAGCCACTTTCCAATCATTCACGAGATCGTCCATACTGCGAAAATAGTTAATCGTGCAACACTCCCACGAGTAACAAAAAATCACTTCTTCTCGCACCAAATACTCATTAAACGGTCAACAGCAAGCACACCAACCACCAATTAGCCGTCAATTGCTTTCGCATACGCCACCATTTAAGGCATGTTAACCCGGCTTACACCTTAAGGTGACCATTACATTACAACTTGGCTAAAAACGGGTGCCAATCCGTAAACAAACACAAAATTAGCGCTTACCACTGTGTTGCAACAGTGGCTACACCTGCTGGCCAACAACAAAGCAGCACATTGTGCTGCCGGCCAAAACATTCTCGCTGGCTAATAAGAGTCACAAACAATGTGTGTGTGTGCGGATTTGAAAACACCACAGCGAAAACAAATGCAAACAATCGATCGAGAGTTGGAGACTTTTCCGCCGGAAGGCATTTCAATGGAAGTCTATGCAGATTTTTCCCGCCCGAAACAAACGACCAGGCATAACGTCGGCCATTCAATTGAACTCAACTTTGTTGCACAAGCGTCAAAACTGTTGCATACAGACATAGCCAACGAAAAACTGCGAAGAAAAACGTTAAAAACGGAATTAAAGTAATTTTCCAGTTTCTTATGCGTCGCGCGGCATGGCAGCGCCGTTGTCTTGACTTGAATGTCAATTGTCAGCTGTCAAATGTGTTACAATTATGGCACCTGTGTCAATGTGTCACGGGTTGGTTTTTTCTGTCAATTACTCGATCGATAGACACATAGAGCGAGAGCGAGAATGAGTGAGTTGTGCCTGACGAAGAAAAAAAAAAAAACCCATTAAATTAACGGCGATTCGAAATTCAGCCTTTTTGTTCGGTCTATCTGTCTGCCGGTCGTTGCTTGACAATGACATTTGGTGTGGTGTGGCTGAGACACTTGTTGTGCTCTAAGTAGGTATATATATCGATTCAGTTGCAATTGACAGACACTGACATAATTGACAAGTTAAATGCAAGTGTTGTATATCGCTTTTGCAATATGGTGGTCGTTTGAATGGTTGCACTTGTTGATTGCACATGTTGTGGATTTGCTAAAAAGAGTAGCTAATCCATATGTCCGAAAAGAGTAATCCTCCATGATTTTTGAGAGTAACAGGATCTCGGTTCAACCCCAAGGAAAAATCTAAAATATTGGAAACTAAAGAACAAAAAGCAAATGATTTAAAATTTGCGGAAGATTGTAACTGTCAGACTTTTATTACAACTTTACAGCTTAATGCGTATAAATATATGAAAAATAAAAATGCCAGTAAAAAGTGGGCGTGCCGGACATTTTATAGACAAATTCATTCGGAGGAGATGATCAAAATATTTCTGAATATATCTTTCAATTTCTAAAAAAAAACATTTCGAGGCATTTTTCAGTCCAATAAGCTACAAACTAAAGGCCTACAAATTGGGAAGAATGGACGTCGTTAAGCTTGAGCTATATAACTTGCGACATAACAAAAGGTGTAGATATGACACTTGAAACGTCAATCGGTGTTTAATACACTTTCAGGGGTGCGGGGTCAAATTTTCACTTTGCTGCAAATCAAAGATTACATTTTGAAGGGCTATGGGACAAGAAAGCAATTTTGCAGTGAACTCTACCAAATGTTACAAAAAAATAAAGGAAAACAAATCATTCCCCCGAAAAAGAACCCCTGCCTAATATACAACTGACCCGAGAGCGTTTTCCAAGCCAGTCGCTCAGTGAAGTTATGAAACTGTGGGTCTCAACATAAGCTCCCGTTCCGACAATAAAACTCCTGAACAAGTGGTTCTAGAAGACTAGGGGTCTGCTAAAGCAACAGTCCACTATTTGGGAACTGGTGTGCCACAAGTTTCTGCTGTAGACCCTGTTTAGTGGAATGCAGCAACCGCTAGAGTTTGAATGTGTTCATCGATGGTTTAACAAAAATCATCGATGGTTTAAAAAAATTTTGAAAAGCCGCCATAGTAGAGAGAGTGTTGTAACTTTTAGTCTTTTGGTGTTTTCGCTGCTGGCAAGATTTTGTAGATACGATACCCAAAAAAGTGTATTGCAAGCGGAATTTAAATGACCTCCTGTCAGGTTGTTTTCGTGAAAACCAGCAGATTTGTTCTATTCCCCGTGGATTTGCAGTGACTTACTAGAAAATGCATTCTATATTTACGCTGCCTTTCTTCTTCTCTGCTTCTGCAGTCAAAGTGAGCCCGATAGCTCGTTAGACTACTGAACAAGAAGATCGATCCCCAGAAGCTATGCATCTATCTTTTTCTACTGCGGCTTCCAATCGTATATGTGGCAGGCTTCGTTAGCTTTTAGACTATTCCCTGGTGATTCACTTTGTAAAAGCCTGTATTTTGCCGGGAACGATGGTAAAGTTTCTTCCTTCTATCTCCTAAGGTATTTTTCTTATTTAACATCTAAGACCTTTGCTCCCTACGGGTATCACAATGGGTCAACTCTGACCTGGGCACTCATTCCGTAACTTTTCAGACAATAGCTAGTTCTAAAATTAAAAGTTTGAGGGCCGTTTGCTCATACGACTCTTAACGATTTAAGTTCTACTTAAATACTTATGGGCTACTTTTTTTAGGGCATAAACCGTCACATAAGAGTTTATGTGGCACTTAAACTCGCTATGAATAGTATCAGCAAACGACCCTGAGAGCTTAATCCATTTAATTTCCCAAATATAACGAAAGCTGACATTTGTCAAAAACATTCGAGCAGAACCTAACTTATTTTGGTGATCAAGGTTTCAAAAACGATATCGTATATAGACGATCGTTGATATACGGAATCTGCCCCTGAGTGTGGCGCGGAGTATTCCTCACCGGCCCACAAACCTAACCTTACCTAAGACTAGGACCTATAATGGTCAGCTTCTACGAGTATAAGAAAAAAAAAATTAAACGCGCCGAGAAATGCAAATTATTTCAGTGAAAACCCCATCCAAGGCCTGTCATTGCTCTTCGAGATTAGGGCGGACTAACAGTCTGGCGCATTTTGCGGACTTCCCCTTATACTAAAGTGATTTCGTTGAGTTCCAATTATTCAATTTTAAGTAACCCCAGCCGCGGATGCTTGCTTGAATCATTTTTTGACGATATTCCCCATAAGTCGTTTTGTATTGCTTAATGTTAAATTATTTATATTATAAAGCTTGTATTTTCTCATTAAATTAAATAAAATAAAATGATTTCCCAGTGATAAACAGCACGATTCAAGTCTCCTACCCTTCTATCAGTGACAAAAGTATTTCTGGGAGTACCATTGAGAGTCCAAATAAAATTTATATCTATCTCAGAGGGTGTAAGGCTCAAAAAGCCGTGAGTTACACTTAATTTGGAAGAAGTTGTATCAAATTTTATGTACGAAAGTCTGACAACAACGTCTGCCCGCTTATGGCTTCTTTTCCTTGGATATCTTTCATGTTATAGGTTAGCAACGACGTGTCTTGAGAAGAAAATTGAACCCTTGGACGAGAAGCATTTTACTTAGCTGGTTGTCGCCCAAATGGTTGGCTCTTTGGTAGCTTTACACGACGGAGCTTGTCGGTTGTGGCTTCGCCAGGTATTTCCCTTTGGACTCCAAACTTCTTGTTTGACTGTCAAAATTCGAGTTTCAGTTCCTGATATCGGTTTTACATCGGCTTTTGGAGCTTATTTTAAATATCCATGCAGCAGATATGTCCGTGGACCTAGGGGCCGCCCGTTCCACCAAGTATGCTTCAAGGAAGACGCAACCTCTGTTTGAAAGACCACGGTAATGTGGACGTCAGAGCGCTTGGTTTTTTTTTAACTGGAAGCAACTTACACAGGGTTGCAGTGGTGGAAAAGCTGCAGAGACTTTTCACGGATCGTGAACCCGTTTACGAGTAGTAATGAAAGTTTAATAACCGTGCAACATCTTTGGATGTCACAATTTGAAGGCGCACCATTTCTCGGTTGCGAAACGACACAAAAAAAAAAAATCGAAGCACTCCTTATAAGGATCATAAGCACTACCTACAGACTGAATCACTTCCTCCCACTACCGTACGCTTCGCAATAAACTCCCACTGCGAACTATTTATGACTGACAAAAAAGGAACCGCACGCACTACAACTATGTCCGTCCATTTGGATAGTCTGAAAAGTTGAAACGGTGCGTGCAAACGCATGTGAAACTTGTTAACAACCTGCATGCGTTCTCACACCACCTACCGATGTCATGTGTCCAACTGAATATAACTCACGCTCTACGGTTCGCCTATTAGACAACTCATAGAAATCCAATAGCCGAACGTGGACTGTACTTTATTTTCCAGGAGCTGCAGGGAGTTTGTAGGACAGCAACAAGAAAAAAAAACCAAGGAAAATCGCTGCTAAACAACTCTTGACATGTGCGTTTAATTTGCATGACACATGCCGAATTGAACGAGCGAACAATTGCAAAATATATCGATACGCACTGAAACTGAAACGGGACGGCCAACCCCACCACCCGAAGCCCAATTCAGAAGTCAGCTGCGGGGATACTCATGTATGGTGTGGCCTGGCCGTTGCTGCAATCACAGCTACCCAATCGACAGGTAGTTAAAAATCATGTGGCAGCTACCAGTTCTCGCGCTCACCACACCAACCTCCGCGTCTAAATATATACAAGTTTGAGATACTTTTGTATCTATTGCCAGTGGAATTCACTTTTTTTTTCCTTGATTTTGCCATGCAGCTCCTTCCTGGGTGGAAGCTGAGGTTAGGTGCTGTATCTGTATCGGACTGTGGAGAGGAATCGCATTCATAAATTCTAAGGCAACAGATACACATACAGCGGGATGAAAAGAAAAAATCCCCAACCAAAGGTATGACGCTATTATCCGTATATTGAAACAGAATTTCGATTGACAATCACTCCGTTGAATTGCTGCATCAGACCGACCCCCTGCCCTACAATTGTCCGTTCGGGTGACATTTTCTCCGGAGATCTCCGAGTGGCAGCAGCAACAGCGGCAGTCCAACGTCAGTATAATATGCACCACGGCCCACGGACTGAAGGTGGGTGGCTTGGTGGATCGCGCCCCGTCCGTCGTCATGGTGTCAATTAAATTGGCCAACTGCGCGCACAAAATGTTTTTATATTCGTTCGCGCGCGGATACCATTATTCAAAATCGAGAGCATACGGCCGAGGCGCACCGTACAGAGAGTGCTGTTGTTCGCTGCACTGCACAGTAAGGTGCACACATTTGGTATTCACTTTGCGTCGCACGGCTCCACTGTCCGTTGTCGACAGCGTCGGAGTCATCGTCGTAGTCATCGTCGTAGTCGCTTGTCGTTGTCGCAAATGTCGATGTCGTCGTTGGAGCTTTTGTCTTTTCGCGAAATGGTATCCGCATGTCGTACAGTTACAGAAAGTCCGGCGCGAGAAGAGTGTGCTGGTATATATCTAGTGTCCTCTCATGTCCGCGTTAACGCGCGCGATGGAATTACAAAATATGTCATAGATAAGTCGCACTTCTATAAATAATAATGTGAAAAGTCAGATGTGAATTAAACATTATATACGAATGGAGATACGGACGAGGGCCGACATTACCGCGCGAGGTCCTAGTGAATGGCAATGGATCTGGGCCTCTCGGTGTTGCGCTCGTTTTGTGTGCGCGACGCGATAAACTTTCGATGACAATTGTTGCATACACTGGCGGTGGCTGTGGTGGCTGAGCACTGAGCTCTGTTGAAAGGTTGTGTGTTTTATTTGTTGAAGCATTTAAATGACAGATACAATGCAAAGTGGTGGCATATTCGCATTGAAGCACACCTACAATAGGTGGATGGAAACGAAAACCAAACCACACAGAAAAAAATTGGCTTACAGGAGAAATGGGTTTTTGATTGCCGCCCGGCACACAATTGCGCCGGTAGAGATCAGCGAGACAGCTGCTAGTTGGTAATGTCGGCTTAGAGTGGATTGCGTAAAATAAGTTGCGGAGAATTATGAAGTTTAATGGTGCAGCGACTAATAGGGGGACGAAGTGCACCTGCCAACTGCCTGATGCAGCAGGTTTTGCGTACGTGTCGCTCTGAGCAGTTAACTTCTTCTACGACGACAACATTTTGACGAAGGAGCCCGCCAAATCTTGTGAATGAATACTTAGTCCACTATTGACGAACGAAGGTCCTTTTCACAGAAGAGTGTTGGAACCAACAGCGCAGTCTAACTCTGCATTTTAGTCAGAAAGAAGACAGCTCTATAGCTTAATAAATGATATAGGGGAGCGTCGCCAACAGTGAGACACTTTTTTTTCCAAATGTCTATATCTGAAAAAGTATTCCGAGTAATTAGTTGATTTTAATTGCGTAAGGTAGTTTCATTATTTGTGCTACTTATTGCATACTTAAAATTAAATTTACCTTTTCCGATAAAATGATTTAAATCCCAAAATGTGTCTCACTGTTGGTACAACGACTTCAAAAGTATGACAGTTTTTCCCCAACAGTGAGACACCTTCAACTAATATTTTACATTTTTTTTTATATTACATATTATGCAAAAAAGTCTTATGAATAAAAATAACGAAATAAAAATAAAAAACGACAATAAAAGTTATTGTCTCCAGTGACAAATAAATAGATAAAAAAAATCGATTTCATTATTCATGAAATAAAAATGAAAAATTTAGCGCACTTCAATTTGGTCCAATGTGATTCCCAAATGGATACTGGCTTGTGGCAAAAAAAATCGGCTCTGAGACAACCTATTTCTGACTTCTTCGGTGAGACACTGTCCCACTGATGGAATATTTTGGCTCACTGTTGGTAAAATGTCGAAAATATGGGAAAACAATGAAAAAAAAAACTATGCATGGAAATGCCTCAAGATCTAGTTAATTGTTTTCTCTATAATATAATCTGCTGACTACTAAGCGAGGGGTCCCAGGTTCGAATCCCGAGAAAACCCAAATTCCAAATTAAGTTTTTTTTTCACTGCGCCACCTCTCGCGAACGTCTGACAAATTGTCCGTTTAGACTCGGCATAAAATTGTAGATCCCTTCCGTTCGTCCCAAAAAAAAAAATAAAGAGAAGCTAGGCCTAGGGTCCCTACGGACCTGTTACGCCAATTATTTATTATTATATTATAATCTACACAATATATAAAATATTGATTGAAAAACTGAACTAGATTAAAAGTTATTTCTTCTTTATTGAGACACTCAAAACTTACTTTTGAGTGTTTTTTTCTACTGCCCTATCAAGGCGCGACTACTATTCGTTGCAAGTAAACACAAACGGAACCAGTCGGACGTTGCGTGAACTACGACAATAAGCGACAATAAGCGCAACGTGTTCGTACATGTTTCTTCGGAGTTATTCGGAATGTCTCACTGTTGGCGACGTTCCTCTACCTATATGTCCACTGCGCTGGCGGTTCTGATGCTTGGTAGAGCTTTAAGACAATTGAGCCTGAAAATTTGAGTTCGCAAAAGATTGCAGCTCTCCCATTCAGCCCGTTTGAAGCAAGCCAGTAAAAGAAAACTTTATTGTAAATCTCCGCCAGAGTATATACATAGTGCTGGTCAAAAGCAGCCGCCTTGTGGTACCCCATTTTGAATAAAGAGCTTCCACACCAATCTTCCTTCAAGCAGAGGATGGAGCAGCCGTTTTTAAAGAGCCCCCTCTGTGTACCGCAAGAAGTGGTATAAGACTTGGGTTTAAACTGATCCGGGTGAAGAGTGAATCCTAGTTTGTCGACATAAGGGAAGCTTCAAACAACCAAACCATTTCGGAACGATTGGTAACAAAAGGCTCCAGATTATGACATGTTTTGACCTTTGAGGTCACTTCAGTCGGATAAATCCTTATATGGGGCTTATGGTTATGGTCAAGCGAATGTATTCTGATCGATGTTGCCGAAGATAACTTTTCAAGTACTCTCATTGGTATATCGAGCAGGAAATGTTAAACTATTCTTAAACAAGTACAGAAAGTACGTGATAATACCAGCTGTCAGTTTCCAGAATCGTTAGACGAGAACCTAGACATCTCGGTATACTTCTCGGTTATACCTCCGCATCTTGGTCGGCAACTGACAGGGGCGTGCTTAGGGGGGCGCTTAGGGGCTTGCGCTCCCTCCAAACTTCAACAGAGAGCAGTGAAAAATTCTTCGATGGATTTTATTGGCAACCATATCATTATAAATCTTAATTTTTGGAAGGGACCTACAAATTTACTCCGAGTCCGAACGGCGGAGCTGAGAAGCTTCATCAGGGCAGTTATAAACTTTCGAATGCTAGCATTTGTGACAAGTGGCGCATTTTTGATGTAAATCGTGTTTTTTCCATTAATCAAACCTGATACCCCTCGATCAGTAAAGCAACCACTGAGCCCACGTATGTTTGTTACCACTGTAATTTGCATCTTTGAGCAGTTAAATAGCTCTTGCCCGTTCCCAGATGTGGTCTTGTTTATATAGCCTATGAACTTCAATTGGTAGATGTCATCTTTTCCTGCTTTAATCATAAAACTTCTCAAAGGCTCTCTTCCTGCCAAACAAGCCTACGCAAGTGTTCTTCGATAGTAGCGCCGTATTACCCAGAATAAACTTTGAGAGAACGACGAAATTTTGTAAGCGATACGAATGTCCTCTTCTGTTGGACTACTATAAGCGATGGGTCCCAGATTCGATTCAAGAAAAACACTAAATTCCATCTTAAATTTTTTTTTTGCATGGCGAACACCTAACACCCGAAGGTGCCATGAAATAGCTGCCCAATTAGCTGCATGGAGTCGGCATTAAATTGTAAGTCCCTTCCAATCGTCACAAAAATGAAAAACTCAAACAAAACGAATGATTGTGAGAAGCTAGGCCTGGGGGTCCATAGAGACCTGTTGCGTATTTATTTATTTTAAGATTCTTATACAATTTTTATTTGATTTTAATTCACTTCGTTTTTCGCTGAAAATGCAAATGCTTAGTCGTACCGCAGCTGTTGTCATATTCGAGTTGTATTTTCAGCGGGAGCTCAAGGACTACTGTGGAAGCGAAGTAACCTCTTTGATTGGTCCACTGATGGTTGGCACTTTCCCCCATCAGAGAGGACGACTTTTCGGAGAGTGACCACCGTCAAAATGACGAAATTGTCACAAATACAACAATTTCCCCCATTTGTGCCAACAAAACCAAACACATCAACGCAGACCTGAAGACTTGAATTAAGAAATATTTATAATATGATCAATTCAAAGGCAATCGCATAAAATCCTCCACACACACGTGCTATGTCAGGGCGAAAAGATCGCTCACCAAACGTTGGCAATAAATTTTAATTTTAATTTTAACTCTAAAAACATGAGACCGAAATAAACATTCCTCCCAGCCACCACGATATCATATATGCAAATAGTTCAACCTATAAAAAGGTCGTAAATAATTTAATTGATTTCAGATATCCACATGTTAATTCCCCCAGGGATGGCATCGGAGTACGGTTCGATCGAGCAATTTTACAACTCACGGTTTGTTAATAATCCAATTTAGCTGGCTGATTAAATTAAAGTAAAGCTGTTAAAGCAGAAACTGTTAAGAATTAAATGGAAACTAAAATTAACCACCGCAGCAAGGAGTCATTTGAACTAATGGAAGTCGCTCTTCCTCTCTCTCTCTCTCTCGGTCTTTACATTGGTATTTTTTGAATATTCGAAACGGTGAGACGCGGGGCAATAAATATGTCAAGCTAAATACGAAATATTATTCAGAAACAAATAAAATAAAAACGTTCGTCATAAAATCGAACAGCAAAACAAATAAATTATGCAAATTTCGACAGAGCGACCAGAAACAAAGAGCGACACTCTAAATCAAAGCGTTCCAAATATTTTTGTTGGATGTAAGCGGGCTCGCTCTAAGTGAGTTTCTCTGTCCGCAGACGTGGTGAAAGGTGTGATAAATAAAAGGACGATCGAAATAAATTCTAGCCTCTTCAGATTGTATCAGTTGGTGGGGAATTTTTGTTGTTTTTTTTTTACGGTGTAATTAATTGGGCATTGTTTGATGGGGAAAATTAATTTTAAATTGTTGTCGGGCTTAATGAAGATTGATTTGGATTAATTTGGAGCTTATGTTACATCGGTAGTCGATGGTCAAGTCAGACCGTCGAGTTTGTCTATCTGATCGGTGATATGGTAATGAGGACCAAAAGACTGGTAAAACCGGTCCACTATGAGTGACTGGCATATTTTTTTTTTTTTTTTTTTAAATTGGTCCCGTCCAACAAAGTCCGTTTATAGATCTCTAGGTCTGAGCTTAGAGCGCTTTGTACTGACCGAGGGAAGATGTGTTTCACAACACGCACTTTAGTGGCGCTTAGGCCCGGCTATATACCAAGATGTGAATTTTTTTTTGCCACTTCGACAACAGGGCGTAAGCCAAGAGGTTCGTTGAAGCGTAGCCCTAGGTTGGAGGTGAAGAGGAAAAATCGCGGATGCAATATCGCTTGTCTGGATATCTAGAAACACCCCTCGCTTGGGCAAAGCATTTTTCAAGCAGAGTCTGAACATAGAACCCTTAAGTAAGTCTCTCCATTGAAGAGAAATGTAACACCTACCACCGAAGACTGCTCTTAAAGGCTTCTTACTCAAATATACAAGCAGTGCTCCAAATACGGCGACTGTACACTTGGAAGACGTTATCTTCTTTGTTACGATCACTAACAGGATACCTTAACAAACGGAGTTTGCATCGGTTTTACGAACCCGAGTGTAAGGAGGGGTTAGGCCACGGCAGGCACTATGGTCACAATCGCCCAAACAACCTGAGAAAGAGAGGTACAGCGACACATTTTTTTTTCATAGGGAAGATCATCAAAAGGACCTACGAAAAGTCCAAGGCCACTGTTAGTGAGGCTATTTTTAACCACAATTGTCGAGCTATTGTGATTTAAAAAAGTATTCAAAGGTCTGGTTATATTGAACAACAAGTTGTTTTTTTTTTTCATTTGTTGAATCCGGCTCGAAGGACCGATAATTGGAAGTTCGTTGCGAACGATGAAACGACAATCCAATGATGTAGGTTATAGAAAAAAACTTCAAGTTGTTCGATCTCATAATCCCAGCTGATCCAAAGTAATTTCTGTCATCTGCTTATTAAATTATTTGCCTCTTCAACCAGTTTCTAATTACACCTACCTGGATTTGTAGCAAGATCCAACAACAAACTCAACATAAAACCGCACTAAAAGGCTGTTCGTCGTTACCTCTATGCTCTGAGTGTGTAATTCCAATCGAATTTATTACGATCCACAGGTAGCCATTCACTATTTTGTTCCCCCTTTGCAACATAATCAGCCAATGACAGAAAGACCAACCAGTGAAGGATCACGTTTTGTTTGATCACTTCGATGTCCGCCATTCAGGTCGATATAATAGCCATACATGCACACAAGCAGCAGCAGCCACCATTGACTTTATAAAAGAAGTAACTAACAACACCTTGGACAGGTATTTGACGCGACAGCGACGACGGGCTGAGCCTGAGCTAATGCAAATGCAGGCAGCGCAGCCAGGTCTACCATAGGCAGGTGGAATTTGAGTCAATAAATCAGCAGTCATACAGAAATTTATTTTCTGTCATAATTGCCGCAGACATTTTGAAAAGATTTCCATCGCGTCTTAGGGTTTTTGTCTTCCTTTACGTTTTCTCCTGATGCCTAATTATATGGATAGATATGGGGATACATCTCTGGATCGAATTCCACTTCCCGCCCGCAACTAACCAAGCATGGGACGCATTGAAAGTTCAACACCACCATCCACCAGCGATCAATAGCCAATGCGAAGGCATTTTCATTAAGTCAATGACGGTTAATAAATTAAAAAAATAATATTAATAATTTTTCGGAGCGAAACAGCGAAATCATCGCCGCCCCGAACGTAGGCAATATTTTATGTAATTATTTGGCTCTCTTCTGATTTCGATGTCAATTTGCTTGTGGCTTGTTCTTGTTGTTGTTGTGTCAGTCTTTTGTTAATGCCCCAAGTATGGCCAATAATTTCGATTGATTTATATCTGAGGTCACTGGCGATTAGTAGTTGTCGTCGTGTCGTCGGTCGCTTTGTCTTCTCCTCTGTTCTCCGGTTATTCGTGGACTTGCGTGTGTCGTAGTTTTTTTTTGTCTATACATAGATAGTCATCAAGATATTGAAATGTTCGTCATCATCATCAAAATTATCGAACACACCGCGGTGCGGAACTAATGGACGTAGTACACATCAGATCGAGAACAGAGAACTGTGGGGGCTTGCAAGTGGAAAAGGGGTAAGGTGTTGTTTTTTTTTGTAGTAGCATTAGAGATAAATATGTCCACATTTGAGGGAAGATGTCAAGTGGCCTTTTATTTGTTCCAAGCTATACCTTATTTCTCGTAATTTGTAAAAGTGTTTCAGGCACAAAGTTAGCTGCAATAATCCTAGTATAGCTAAAGAGATAAGTAGATGCCTCAGCTGAAAGCCCTGGTAGCTAGTGCTGCTATATTTAAATTTATTAAATAATATTGAAATTTATTACTTATTAATAAAGGGCCTTACCAATAAACATTTTAGTTTCGACTCTAAATTTTTGTAGTTCACGGTAGCAATATATTTCATACAAATTTTGCAATTGTGAGCATCCGGAAATTTACAGTCGAGAATTTTGTTTTTAGTGTATTATTATTATTATTATTATTATTATTATTATTATTATTATTATTATTATTATTATTAATATTATTATTATTATTATTATTATTATTATTATTATTATTATTATTATTATTATTATTATTATTATTATTATTATAAGTAGGTGCAACTTTTTCGACAAAAACATCATCGACAGCCTATAGCACGAAAGAATATGAGAAGACGCCCAACCTTGACTATAAAAATCGTCTTATATACACATTCTAACATCCTGTAAACTGACTGAATACATTATAACTAGTGATGGGACCATCATTCAACTCGTTACTTTGTCTTATACTGTAAACATTTGCTTGTTGCAGTTCCAGAACTTGTGGCGGTATTTGTAATAGAATTCTGGTGGCTATAACGACCGTTTGCAAAACAGCCCAAGACCTATTTGTACTATCACTTCTAAAGATCACTTTTAACGAGTTAGGGCGGAATAGATATTCCGGAGAACGATGATGCGATTGCATTTGCCTGCAAAGGATCGAAATTATTGATATTTGTGCATCTCTGGCGCATACAGCTTTCATATTTCCACGATTGCACAGAGGATTGATGATGAGGACAAGCTATCGTCGAAAAAGTACTGAAGTATGAAGCGAGGATGGCAGCTCTTGTGAATAGTGAGCAAAAAGGGGTCACACGACTGTTCAGCCCAAAAAAAATCGGTGAATCGGTAACTCCTGGACGAACTAAAAGATCTGGATAATGAAGAGCTTAAAAAACGCCTATCAATCGCATATATATTTGTCAGGTTCTAAAATGAGGTAGTAGACTGTTAAGTGATGGCACTTATATTTTAATTGTTGTCTCCCAGGTGTGTGCCCAGAATCGGTCAACAATGCTGATCCCAATAACACAGTTAATACCAACAGGTACATGTGAAACAAGTGAATTGCAACTAGGCGGCTAAAATTCTATGAAACAAATGGACAAGTTCAATCACTTGTTTTAAAAATCAACAGACACTTGATGAACTTGTCCGCAATTGTTGTTTTGTGTTTCTTTTTTATATAGGGTGGGCCAAATGCATGTTTCTTTTTAAAAATCCAATAAAATTATCAAAATTAATATTTTTCCATGTAATACGGCTATATTAGTTAGAGCAAACATTCCCATTAATTATGGAACACAACTTCGTTCAAATGGCTGCCTCGGCTGGCTTCGCAGTAGCGCATTCTGTCACTCCAATTTTCCAAGACCTTGTTGATGATCTCGGGCTGTAGCTTGGATGGTATTGGCCTTACGTGCTTGAATCCGGAAGGTTGGCATAACATATGTTCAACGTTCCCCACAAAAAAAAAAGTCCAAAATGGTCAAATTGCAGCTCTGAGGCGGCCAATTGAAATCGCCAAGACGGCTGATAAAACGATTTGGGAATTTGTTGCGCAAAAGATCGATTGTGGCATGGGCTATGTGACATGGCGCTCCATCCTGCATGAACCAGTCGTCCAAATCCATGTTTTCAATTTCAGTAAAAAAAAAAGTCGGTTAACATGGCCCACCGTTAACCGAAAAATTGTTCCCAGCCTCATTTTCGAAGAAAAATGGTTCAATGATGCCACAATCCGCAGCAAGCTGTCACTCTCTGTAGGTGCATTGGCATACAACGACGGGGCCATGAGTGTTGTCCACCAGTCTCACGAACTTTTTGCCCAAAACTGCGTACATCAGGCGGGTGTTTCATTTCGGCTAAAACTTCTTTAAAAAAAAAACGCATTGTTTGGGCTAGACAGCACTCACTTTGGAAATAAATTTTTAATATATCCCAACGTTGTTCAAGCGTAGAGTGACTCATTTCGTTCCGCGGACGTATGATACTGACTTTCTGTCAAGATTTCGAGCGGGAATTAGCTGTCAGTCTCAAAATAACCTATGATTTAAAAAGAAACCACTAGATGGCCCACCTTTTTACCCTAGAGGACTTTAAACATCTTTCTCTTTCTCTAATTTCTCAAAGAAATAAAGCTCACTGTTATTTTTGCTCTCAATCAGCCTGTAGGTATGCAAGCTTTTATGATAAAGTCCTGTAAAGCGGCTATTTCGGTGCAGAAATTTCTTTTGGCTTATTTCGGTATTTGAAATTGATTGACATTGAAAGCAGTTCATTGTCGGAAGGTAGTCGTGCACAATTCCTAGAACTTCTCACCCTCAAGTCTCTTATTCATGGAATATAACCCTTCCTATTACCTAGTGGAAAAAATCTAAGGAATCTAAAAAATGTCAAGTCCTTCATTCGACTTCAATATGTCTTTTCTTTACTGAAAAAATTGTTCCTCCTAAGAGGCCGAAGACAGCTTTTAACATTTTTCGACGGCCTCGTTGCCAAAATTTAAATTCAGCTCACTTAAATTAAATTGTAAATGTGTTAAATATTTTTTGTAAATAGAACTTGCAGTCATATTTAAAACGACCTGTAATAATGCAGCTCCGCCAGAGTCCACTGTGTCAATCGCATTAAGGACGGCAAAAACACTTCTTCTACACAATTTTATTTCATTGAATTCCATCATCCCCTTAGCCCCCACTGCGCCGTCTATAATAACACGAAGACGGTCTGTCATCAATCGAATGATTTGTACCTCTTAATTTATGTTTCATAAATAATCGGATAAATTTATTATGTTTTTTCTGTATTTGAAATTTTTTATGGGAAACAGACGCCGCCAAGAAAACAAAAAAAAAATCCAAATCAAGTCGAAACAAAACAAAAAGATACCTACACAAATATCCATACAAATATTAAATACACACACCGCGCACTGTGGTTGGTATATTAAAATTAAATGAAACCCCCGCGTCTTAGCTGGTTTTCTGGTGCTGAGTATAACCATTTTAATTTTTTATTTTTTTTTTTTTTGGTTTCTTGTCACTGTTGCTTGATTTGATATTCATTAAGATTGCTATGATTGATGCGTTGGCTTTTCAAATTAATTACTTCTGGTTCCTTAACTGCTTGCGAGAGGCAGCTCTGTATAGACAGAGACACACAGCCACTCAGCCCCTCAGCCAGTATGCCATCCAGAGAGTGCGATGGCAAATATGAATTAAGATGGCCGGCGATAATTTGTGAATGTGAAGGAGAATTTTTTTGTCGGACAGCAACAACACTATTGCGGTGCGGCTACCGACATATCTCATTGGGCACAGGATCTTGGCTGCCTCCTTTTTGCGCGATGATTTCATGCAGCGTGATATATTGAATGTGATCGGTTGATGATGTTTCGAGGTCCTAATAAAAGTATCTCATTCGAATTGAGAATCGTCTTTTTGTTGAAGCGAAATCGGGTTCTACTGCTGCTGCGCCTTTTGTCTCTGGCTGTATATAATTTATGGGAATTTATTACCTTTTGGGCGGTTACTGGCGGAGGGTTAATAATCATTTTTCGAATCGCTTAACATTTCTGACATCAATCTGTTGAATTATTGAGACGAGTTTTCTGTCTGTTCGGTTGGTCGGCAGGTATTGGTACTGTTGTGGGATATTTATGCGTTTTATTGGTAACAAATCAAAAAATATTTAAATTACAGATGAGAACTTTGAATGTGTTTTATTTTTGAGAGGTGGACAAATTAGCATTTTTTGTCATTGAGAAATGGTTAATGACATTTGATATGAGACGATTTGCGTCAGTGCGATTTTTATGAGCCTTTTAAGTGGTTTCGGGACTTAATGTCAGAGTTGACCTGGTCCCGAATGTAACCAGAAAATATCTTTAGGCAGCCTGGCATCTTACACGCAATTGTATAAATGAGTTTGTATTTTTTTTTTACTGTTTTGAGAGGCTTCGAAAGACAGATTAAAAAATCCTACATTAAACATGCATTAAAAAGCTTTAAGCTGTACAAAATAAATAAAATTAATAAATATTAGGCACAGCAGGTCCGTAGCGACCCTAGCCTAGCTACTCACAACTATTCCTCTTGTGTTTTTTTTTTTAAGGCGAATGGAAGGGATCTACAATTGTATGCCGAGTCCAAACGGCCAATTGAGAAGCACTTTCATGACAATTATACTCTCGGATGTTTGTCAGACATTGGCGAGAGGTGGCGCAGTGGAAAAGACCTTAAGTTGGAATTTGGATTTTCTCGGGATTCGAACCTGGTACCCCTCGCTTAGTAGTCCAACACACTAACCACTAAGCCACTGCGCCGACAAAAGTTATTCCAAAATTGAACAAAAAAAAAGAGAGCTCTTAGCTTTAACAGATTCCTATAGTCAGACGTAAGCGAGAGAAAGAGCAGTGGAACGGACATCTTATAAGATGTAATTTTTAAACCTGAGACTCAAGACCTTATAACACTCACTGGTTAGGAGAAAGCTATTCATGAGTTTGACAAGGGATATAAGGAAAATGTAACTGACAGACAGAAGCATCATAATAGGAGTGTCTACCAGGCTTTACAGATGACTCAAGACACAGGAATTTAGTGTGCACGTAGCCTCGGAAAGACTCAGACAATGCTTTATGAGGGGAGAATCAAATGCACTCCGGGATGATCCCTAATATCTAAAGGATGATTTTTTAAGAGTTAAGTTTTTCAGGTTGGCAGCACTGGCATGTAATGGCGTCCAAACGTCATCTGTCAAAGTGAAAAGTTTTCAGTATACTCTGCCATTTAATCATGGAAAGACTTACAAACGAGCAACGATTGCAGATTATTTAAATTTTTTTTAAAAATATTCGTGCTCTGTGAAAAATGTGCACCGTTTGTTACGACCATATTATGGTCGTCATAATCGACCTGGTGAATCCGTCAACGGCGAACGATATCGGGCCATGATACGCGACTTTTTTTTGCCCCAGTTGGCTGAGTTGAACTTGGTTGACATGCGGTTTCATCAAGACGGTGCCACATGCCACACAGCTCGTGAAATAATGGAAATGTTGAAGGATGAATTTGGTGAGAAGCTTATCTCTCGAAATGGCCCTTTGAGTTGGCCGCCAAGATCATGCGATTTAACGCTTCTTGAGTATTTCTTGTGAGGTTATGTCAAGTCGTTAGTCTATGTGAACACAATTAAATCCTTACAGGACAACATAACACGCGTAATTCGTGGAATACAGACCGAAATGCTCGAAAAAGTGACACAAAATTGGACCTTCCGAATGGACCATTTTAAACCGAGCCGCGGACAACATTTACATGAAGTTATATTTGAAATGTAAATCGCAAAGGCCTATTTATCGATTACAATAAAAATTTTGAATATTTGATGCAAATTTGATTTTCTAAAAAAAACTTAGCCTAAAAAATCACCCTTTATAATGCTGTAGTCGGAAAGGAAAACACCTTCGGCGGTCAGAAGATATACACAGCTTCGAGGTTAATTTTTGTAGAGGTAGTAACAGGTGATTATTAGCTAGGGATACTATTAAACAACAGTGACAAGTCTGCATTCAAAAAACTCTTGAGCAATTGTCGACGACGTCAATTATCTTGCTAGATTCAACAAGAGGATACTGCAAACCTTCCAGGCGGAGCTATTCGACTCTGAACTCTTCGCCAGAGCTGAGTAAAAGGCTCTCAATTTTAAACTAATTTTCGACAGATGACAACAACCACGGGCCACCTATTCACCCCTGAGAAAGAGCTACAACATTCCAAGATAAGGTTAGCGGACAAGAGAACATAACCCAATGAGAGATTGGACGAAAATAAGGTCCTAGTAAAAGAGAGTGGAAAATAATGGAATACTAGTTTTAATATTCGCATTTTGAGAAGTATCGACCAAAAAGCCCAAAAAAGACAAAAGGTACCCAAAATTATACTTGGTCAACAAAATAATCTTATTGAAAGAGTGGAAGGTTTATGAAGTCTCACCGGTTTAAAAAGATCAACAATTTGAGATTTTATAGGAAAGCCAAGCAACTGTCATTTGGTTAAGACACGGATTTGAGAGGAGTCATGGATTCAACTACTCTAAGTCCCAGTGGTTTCTTTAAGACTCAACCGTCAAGCATTTCTAAACACTCAATGAACCCAAGTCATCTAAGCTAAGGATATAGTCTAAATCTGCTCCGTTTAAACAGCTTTTTCATTTGCGAAAGAAGCTAGTAGCGGCTTCTTCGTACAGCGATTGAGGAACGGGGAAAGTTCACCCCTCCTAGTCACGACTGAAACCAGCAACTAGATGTTAAAAGAGGTCTTCCACTCCGAAGGAATGACACTTTAGTGCAGTGGTTCCCAAACTTTGCAACAGCATGCCCCTTCATGGCGAATTGGAAAATCGCATGCCAGTCAAAAAAAAAAACCAAAAAATATATTTACTGCTTTGAGAAATTCAAATATTCTTGCTTTTGTAGGTTACATGTTTGTTTTCACATTTATTTCAAGAAAAGTATTTTTTTTTTATTATTTATAAGTAATGTAAGACGTTCAATGCGACTTCTTCACCAGCTCTGAAGTCAGTGCAATTCTCATGTCAGAAGAAGCGTCAATACTGTTTATCTGCTTGTTTTTAATTTACATTTAAAATTTTAAATTGTGTCCACGCCTCCCTTTTACAATCCTCCCCCCCTGGGAGCCGTGCCCAACCGGTTGGGAACCCCTGCCTTAGTGGATATCCGGCTTCTTCGGTTTACCCAAACAGATAGTTTCAAAGCTCATGATTCGCATAAAACATACTCCTACGAGCCCTTGCCCTGATAGTCTTGTTTTATGGTCATAAGCAGAACTGGAGAGCTGATGCTGGGGTTCTCATATCAATGGAAAGTTCTTCGACAAATTTTATCGACCTTTTTTTGGGGAGGGGAAATGGTTTAAACAATTCAGAATGACCTCTACCACGATGTTGATGTAGCCTAAACATCGAGCGAATGGACAACCCTTAGTCCTCAAGTTTGAAACTATTAAGAGGGTCTAAGCCTCCTATTCAAAGATGAGATCATCAGGGCGATGGAGAACTGTAAGGAATGTAGCTCTTCGAAGTGGAGTTTTCAGACCCAGAACCAAGTTTTTATTTTATTCCAAATTTATGGGTAAAAGTCCTTCGGGCTGAAATTAATGTCGAAGACAGAGATATGTCCAGGAAAAAACAAAGCCGACTGTAATGGCTATAGCTTTAATGTCAGATAGCCAAGCTTATACCATTTCACCTGACAGCTACTTCATGAAGTCAGCTGAAAGTGTCTGAGTTCCTGCAAAAATTTAATGAACTCAGTAGCAGAAACAAGGTGAGTCTCCTCATAGTAAATCTGGCCATATGAGGATAGAAAGTAATAAAATGGGCGACGCTCTAGGAAGAAAGTTCATAGTTCCCGAACCATTCTGCGAAATAGGAGACCACACTCTCAAAGATGAATGCACAGGAAACTAGATAAAGAACAGCGATTTAAGCTGGCATAACACTGACGACATGAGTGCGGCAGTAAAGCAATAAAGGTTAGTCAGATATTCCTTTAAACGGTTCCCGCATAAGTCGGTACCAATTCCTTTCGCATGTCTGTTTTTTTTTTTAAACATTCCAATCAGCCAATATCTCAATCACCACTATTACGCACAAATCTATGTTGGACTACCTATTTCTAAACTCTTGACTAAAACAGACGGCTATAAAAAAAATGAACACTCTTCCGATCAAACTGCTGTAAATCATTTAAATGGGACAGATCGTTAATCCCAATAGAATGCTAAATTAAAATAAATAAAAAATAAAAATATTTACATTTGTCTGTTTGGTGAAAATTCCAAGAATACAATCTCTCAGTTCCCTTTGCGTCATACAACGTTCCGTTGACATTAATCAAGGTGATTTATAATAGAATTGATGTTTGCCAGCATATACAGAAAGCGCTTTCTACAACGTATGGTGATCTCTCAATCACTGTATCTCATCGATAAATCTGTGTCGCTATATACGTTTTAAATTTTAATCCCTTGCGCCTGAGCGATGATGGCTTCAATTTGATTGTGGAACTGGCGAGCATCCGGTATACTGGCGGTACTCAAAATTCACGCTTTAATTGATGAATTAACACACATACATATGGGCGAAGAAACAACCGCCTATATGTGCATCACTGTCAACGGCGAGAAAGTTGGAAGTCGTAATTAATTACAATTTCCATTCGAATGGCAGCCGTACTATTCAGTTGGAGCGGAGCTATGCCATGCAGCTATCCAATGTCCAATCAGATGTGCGCGCAGTAGTTAATTGGAAAATGGGGTCAATGGTTTTGTGTTGCACTAGTGGAGAAATGGCTCTCGACAAAGAATAGGAAGGCACTTTTAAATGGCTACTGTGCAGATATATATATATTGTTTTTTTTTAATTAATTTTTAATTTAAGTTACTGCATCAGCCCAACACAAGATTCGTAATATTTTTCCAGAACGATTGCCACTGAGGTTGTCAGAAGGCAACTTTCCCATACTCAAGGTGGTGTACCGAAGCCGGAAGCTATAACTTGCTGTCCCTTTGGTTATGATATATAGAAATAAGCAACCTAAAACCAGGGGCTCACTGGTGATGATGGAGAAAAGGACGACTTTTGATTGTAACCCTGAAAAACCGCATTTGGCCCAACAAAAAGCAGGTGCCCTTGACTACTGCAAAACACACATAATCGCTATCCAAGAATAAAGATGAGTCCGGTCAGGCAAAAGTGGATGGGAAGCTTTGACATTTGTCACAGTCATCGCTAAAAAGACCAGAAGTGCATATTTGTCATTGAATTATTGTTGAGCTATCGGCAAGTTAGTGAACGTCTCATGACGAACCGCATTGAGGCTAAGTTCGTTAACATCTACCTGATAATTTATTATTCATTTATATTATTATTTTATTAATAACTACCTGAACCCGCCCTGCTTCGCCCGTGCAAAATGTGGTTTCAGGACAATTGACGGATAGAATTTTGCTGTCTTGTAGGGGACACCATTTTTTTTTGATAATCGCTCAAAGAAAAATCATCGATAGATATTGCAGAGGTATAACGCGAGGGAGCGGTCTCCAGTAGTGAGGGATTTGAACCCGTATTAAAAAACCTCCCAAAGACTGAGTCCACTCTGCCTTCATCTGCATGGCATTGCACCTGGTCGTTGGACTTATCGGCAATAATTTAATATTGTTTGGACAATGAAAATGAAAGAAAATAATTTTATAATTATAATATTTAACTCACTTTTTTATTTATGTAACGCTTCTTTGTATACTTTATTAGCCGTTTTGTTTCTATCGGCTAAGATAGTGATATTTGCTGCATTACATCCACCTTATAACTACCCGTGCCTGAATCAATTCCTGCTTAACTAAAGTCCCGTTTTTCATAAAGTTTGACCCTGTGACTTATTGATTGTCATGGCAGAACAAACATTAATAGGAAATTGAATCCGTTTAAACTGAAATGGATAATTGCTGGGAATTATTTGTATTCCGTATCTTCTTTACCACACCCAGTTAAAATTAACGCATCTGTAACGTTTTTCTGCGCCACTGTGGCGCAGTGGCTTAGTGGTTAGTGTGTTGGACTACTAAGCGAGGGGTCCCAGGTTCGAATCCCGAGAAAAACCCAAATTCCAACTTAAGGTTTTTTTCACTGCGCCACCTCTCGCGAACGTCTACAAACATCCGAGAGTATAACTGTCATGAAAGAGCTTCTCAATTGGCCGTTTGGACTCGGCATAAAATTGTAGATCCCTTCCATTCGTCCCAAAAATAAAAACTCACACAAGACGAATGGTTGTGAGAAGCTAGGCTTGGGTCCATACGGACCTGTTGCGCCAATTATTTATTTTTTTTTTTTATTTAACGTTTTTCTGCAACGAAATCACTATCAGTCTGGTTCCATTACAAAGCTTGGGGGATTCAAATTGCGAAGCAACATAATGGCAACTCCAACTTTTAATTCAATTCTATGAGCAAAAAGTCCATTGGCTGTAATGCTATTTAAAAACTTCACAGGGTAATTTACTGCCTCATCTTAATAGCAAATAACATTTATAAATAGTACGACGTGTATCACCAGTAATTTTCCCTAATATAAATCCCCTAATGTAATAATACAACGATCTGGTATCACTGGTACCTATACCTATTTGACATTTCTTTCTAGACACTTTATTTTGTAAGCAAAACAGAGGCAAACAAACCTTTCCTACGTATTTGCTATTTCTTTTGTTTTTTTTTCGCTTAGCAAACCACACAGCGTACTGCCTCTGTTTGTCTCCCTCTCCGTCACAGGAGTAAAATAGGGCTAAAAGAGATGTCAATATAATATTGTGCAGTTAGTATGTTTGATTTGAGAATGAATTGCATATCTACTTACTCATGTGAAAATCGTAGAAATGTTTCAAATTTTTCCTATTTATTAAAAAACCTTTTAAGTTATCGAGTTTTTGGATATCCTAAGTTGTACCTGAAGATGTCCTCTATAAGCTGGTATTTACTATACTTAAATGCTGCCAGTATTTTCGAACGGAAAGCGTGACAAAGAAAAAAGCAAAACGAAACGAAAAAATAAAATACTCTTGTCCAATTTTTTCCGGAATTTATAGAGATATAAAGTTGAAACAAAGTTGAAATTGTAGGCCTAGGTATCCTCTATAGGCCTGTGGAAAATGCACCAGAATATATTGAACATTTTCTAAGATTTTTGCTTTTAAAGACATGCCGTCAAATTCAATCGTAGTCGAACAGAACTACATCAATTTAATTATTTCAAATTGATAAATCTTAAGTGGTATTGATAAATTTCATTTCATTTCATTTCAGTAATTTTCTTGAAGCTAGTTTATAATTTATTTTATTTTATTTTTATTTATTTATTTATTTCAGTTCAACAAAACTATATTTGTTCAAATTTTATTATCGAATTTTGTTACATGGTGTTTTATTTTACTTTTATAATTATATATAACTATAAAAGTGAGCAAAATGGGTTTTGTGTGCGATTGGTACGATGACAAGATCTAAATTGTTAATACGTAAGCAGTAAATTTGAGAGTTTCTGCGCTTGGTATGTTTCCACTTTATTTAAAGAACTCTCTCAAAACTTTGAAAACATAAAGATGTCTCATTGGTGAAATTCGTAACGTAACACTGTAAGCTGATCGATTTCTTTTACAAATAATTCCTATTAAGTGCTATCGAAAGAGGCCCAAATGAGCTAGTATATGATCCACCCCAACTAGTGATGCAACTTTGAATGTGTAAGACCATAATAAATATATTAAGGTTGGAACATGTTTTGAGCAGTTAGGTCTAATAAGACAGATTTTTCTCTAGCCACCTAGTTCAAATGCGTATTTACAGTTTGTATATGATCTTTTCAATTTAAGTTAAAGTCTGTTAAAACTCCAAGATATTTGTAGTGTTGCATTGTCTCAATCTTTAAACTGTTTGTTAAGCATTGCATGCTACCAATGAAATTATTTTTACCGCATTTATGCAAAGGTAAGCAGAACCGTTTACAATTATGAGAATGGAAATAAAGGCTGTAATCAAATATGGCATTAAGCATATATAATATGTCTTTTTAAAAGTCATTAGCTTAGTATTCTCACTAATAATTAATTTATGAGCAGAGAACTAAACTCTTAGGGCCGTTTGCTCATACGACTCTTAACGATTTAAGTTCTACTTAAATACTTATGGGCTACTTTTTTGAGGGCATAAACTGTAACATAAGAGTTTATGTTACGATGTTTAGTGTTAAAGGAGATAGAGTTCTAAAGAGACGTACAGCCTTATAGCAGACGGTGTATGAAGAGAATATCAGCTACGTCCCTGCGTTCCTCAAGGGTATTGAGGTTAATAAGTTTGAGACGGTCTTGATAGGGAGGTTAGATTAGGGGATCATTCCAAGATAATCCCCGTAGAGCAAATCGAAGAAAACGACGTTGGATGATTTCGATTCTGTCTATATGGACACGTTGACAGGGAGACCATACTTGGCTAGCGTATTCAAGCAAGGAGCGAACAAATGTGACGTAAAGAGATCTGGTCACGTACGGGTCGGAGAATTCCTTGGACCATCTTTAAACAAAGCCAAGTGATGAGTTTGCTTTAAGAATTATCTCATCTATATGCGAGCGGAAATTAAGTTCCCTGTCGCATAATACGCCAGGGTCGCGAATATATTGAGCGATGAATATAGGTTGATCGTGGAGAAGGTAAGTTCGAGTTGCACTTACGTGAGAGGGCAATAGATTGACATTTGGTGACATTGAGTTCTAAGTTGTTTTTGAGGCACCAGGTGGAAAAATTATGTTGTGTGGAAATGGATTTGAAAAATTTGGTATCGTCAGCATAGAGAGAAAGTGCTGAGTGCTGAATGACCATTTCAAGGTCGTTTATGGTTAGGATGAAAAGAAAGGGACCTAGATGGCTACCTTGGGGTACGCCAGATGTAGCCAAGAAAGGGGCCGATAGGACGGACCTGAAGCGAACACTATAAAAGTGGTTTTCCAAGTAAGAAGTTATCCATTTTAGCAAGACAGGTTCAAAGCCAAGAGCAGACAATTTGAAAAGGATTAATTTATGCGATATTTTGTCAAAGGCCTAACTGAAGTCAGTTGCAATAATGTCGACTTCGTTGCTACTCTCTAAGGCTGGGGAGAAGTAAGAGACTTGCACCGAAAGCTTAAGACTTCGTATAAAATACTTTCAAAACGTTTGGGTATATGAGAGAGTTTAGCAATTGGGCGGTAATTATTAACTTCATTTTTTGTTCCTATTTTGTGTATCGGGGTTATGAACGAAGTTTTCCAAATCTGGGGAAATTCTCCTTTTAAAAGAGCTAGACGGAAGAGATTAGAAAGGGGGAGCGAGAGATTGGAAGAACACTTCTTAAGAAAAATGGCTGGAAGACCATCCGGGTCCGGGTGAGAACTCATCATTAAGCTTTTGTAACTTATTTACAATAAGTCGTGAATGAGGTCAATATGGCAAGTAGATGCTGTCAACAAGAAGGGACACACAGCATCGACAAATCGGAGGAAAATTCGTTGTAGGCGCCTATAGATTTGAGGTTGCTAGGGACCTTATCCCGGGTCGGCATTCTGTAAGGCGAGACCTTTTCGTGTAGACCAACAATTTACTTCTTCAACTTATTTTAAACGTTTCAACCTTTTCGCCTTACAGAATCTGATCGCGCGCCGGCTTTGCTATAAGTTTCGAAAAATTCTTCGAGTTCTTTTCGGTCCCATTTGCGTTGACGGGACTGGAAGAAGGACAATTTAAAGCGACACCGACTTTGGTCGGAAAAATGCAAATCAGTCAATCTTAAATGCGATTAGGGCGTGTACACTGACACTCAGACCTTAAGAACCTTCAACTCCGAAGAGGAAGATCTCGTCTTATAGGTGACGAGCTCAATCCCCTTTGACAGCTCACCTTCAGTAGCACCCTCTCATACGACTCTTAACGATTTAAGTTCTACTTAAATACCTACTTATAGTCTACTTTCTTCAGGGCATAAACTGTCACATAAGAGTTTATGTGGCACTTAATTCGCTATGAGTCGTATCAGCAAACGGCCCTAAGTCCGTCCCTTGAACTTAAGTAAATCCCACCCTATACTGCAGCAGGCAACAGATATCTCTCTTCCTCCTCACTTAAAGCGCTATCAACTGCCAGCTCAACCTATTGATCCTTGTATCTGTTCGATTTGGTTTTCCTTTGAATACAAACAACAGCGGAGATGAAAAAATAAAAAATAAAAAACACCTCAGAGCCCTCATAAGTCATGTTGCAGTTCAAAACAAAAACTGACTTGCCCTGCCATTGTTGTATCTATATAATTACAGCCCACGGCGAAATCATCCCTTTATCGTGTTCAAAAATCAACCCAACCCAACCCTTTGATGGAAACCAACCCCCACCCACATCGCGCACAGCTCCAATGAATCGCGCTGATGAAAAGTCGCACGTGAACGTTTGTTGCAGACAAATTTTCTGCGCGCCTTCGCATTTTGATAGGTCGATTAATATCGGTGTTTTTGTATTTTTCCACTCCACCCAAATGGACGGAGATCAAAGGTTTTCCATGAAACTGATGTCCGCTACTCACAGGAAACACAAAAAATAATTGTATTTCTGATCCTGAATCGGCGCATACGCGCTCCAATCCACCACCTGCCAGGAGCGATACTCTCCCACAACCTGAGCCGCCTTCCATTATACATATAACATCGCATCGACCGGAAAAGGGTTGAAAGAAAGATTGATTAACTTGAAGTTTGCCGCAGCGTGCAAATGAAAACTCCTCGCCCCTGAGTGTTGCGCCCAAATCGCGGAGGATAGGACATGGGTTAAATGAAAGTGGGGTGGGCGCTGGTGATTGGTCTGAAGGGTCGTCGCCTCTACCTAAGCCTTAGAATTTCACCGCTTCACAGGGCGATTGAGGCTGAGGGGTATTCGAGGGGCATTCGAGGCTAGTATAAGGATGAGGGGTTAAGTCTGAAGGGTATTTGAGTCACAAACAAAAGAGGAACGACCGCTTTCCTTCGATTCCGATTAGAGGGTTAATTTGCGCTGCAAGCGTATTTGTGAAAATTTCACAAGAGGGTGGTGAGGACGAGTTTAGATTTTTTTTCGGAGGCATTCCCATTTGAATGTGTTTTTCTGCGAAAGACTCAACCGAAGGTAGGCACATTGTCCTGGAGCGAATAAAATCGGATTGCGAGTATAGGTATACATTTTTGGACCTTTGATGTATGTGACAGATTTGTAAGGCGGAAGCTATGATTCTTCCACCCGCAGGCGGTGTACTCGATGCTCTCTTTTTAATTGGGATTAGCCGGCTGTAATAGATTGCTTGCTTTGGAGGCAAGTTCGATGGCGTGGATGTGTCATATGAGTTGTATCTGGGGGTTGAAGAAATCGACGAAGGAATTGTGGAAGAGTGAGATTCAATTGACGATTTTTGACAGGCAAATGAGTTCTCTTTTACCATTGAAGGACAACCTTAGGTCATGTGAATTGTGACATGAAAACGGGACACCTTCGCCAATTAAGTATACGACATAAATTCATCCTCGTATGGCTCAAGAACGAAAGCGATTTTGATGTCCTTGCGATGCAAATTTTTTACAAAAAGATGGAAAATGACAGTTACACCTAATGTGGCAAACAAGATGCCCCAGATGCCTGTTGATATATAGATAGGAACAGCCTCAACTGAAGGGCAACTCAGGAAAGCAGCTCTTAGAACCCAGCTCATTGCAGGCAGTTCATGGAAGGCAGTTTAAGGAAGGCTACTTAGGAAAGCAGCTCTTAGAAGACAGCTCATAGAAGGCAGCTCATGGCAGGCAACTCATGGAAGGCAGCTCAAGAAAGAGAACTCAGGAAAGCAGCTCTTAGAACCCAGCTCATGGCAGGCAGGTCATGGAAGGCAGTTCAAAGAAGGCAGCTCATGGCAGGCAACTCATGGAAGGCAGCTCAAGGAAGAGAACTCAGGAAAGCAGCTATTAGAAGCCAGCTCATAGAAGGCAACTCATGGAAGGCAGCTCAAGGAAGAGAACTCAGGAAAGCAGCTCTTAGAAGGCAGCTCAGGCAGGTCATACAAGGCAGTTCAAAGAAGGCAGCTCAAGGAAGGCAACTCAATAAAGCAGCTCTTAGAACCAAGCTCATTGCAGGCGGGTCATGGAAGGCAGTTCAAAGAAGGCAGCTCAAGGAAGGCAACTCAGGAAAGCAGCTCTTAGAAGCCAGCTCATAGAAGGCAACTCATGGAAGGCAGCTCAAGGAAGAGAACTCAGGAAAGCAGCTTTTAGAAGTCAGGTCGTAAAAGCCAGCTCATGGTTGGCAACTCAGGAAAGCAGCTATTAGAAGCCAGCTCATATGCAAGTCAGGGAAATAGTTCGTATTCTTCGGCTGTACCACATGAAGTTGCATTCAAGCGCACTATATTAATCGCCACATTCCACCATACAAAATCTTACACCGTACAACCGATTTGTGCCTACAAACAGTCTCCTCGCCCAGGTAGGCAATAGGGCACCCTCGTGCGAATCAATGACACAAAAAGGTCAAGCCCTACAAACATTCATTTGTTCGCGTCCCAAACTTTCGCCAATCAATCACTTTCACCTCTAGAAGGGACATCCAGCTCGACGGAGATTGATTTCCCATGAAAACGATCTCCCACAATATTTTGCCCACACTCAGGTGGCAGGCGAGGACCTTTTTGCTAATTACCCCACAGTGAGTCGATTTCACTTTCAACCATCAATTTTCCCGAACCGTATCGGTACCGTAAATAGCGTTTGCAAATCTTGTCCATTCTCTCACGACAAAGGATGTCTGCAAACATTGTAAAAGAAAGATCAGCCTGCGTAGGGAAATTTGCATAATCCACGACAAGGCAATGTTTGCACTTTGACAAACAACAAAAGGATGTCACTTTTGTTAAGTGAATGTTGATTTATTTGGGCACAACGCACACACAAAGGGACACTTTGCCTAACGTCCTTGCTGTCGATGTGAACATTTTATTTTCACTTTCATTTTTATGTGCATTCCTTGCGGCCAGCCGTAGAAAACCGCAGGATGTGACAATTTTTAGATAAAAACAGAGAGAAAGAGAGAGAGAGCGAGGTAAAAGTGAATCCTTGGAATAATGCATATGGACACGCATAATTCCTCGACCGTCGCCGGTGAAAAGAATTGAAACAGAAGCCAAGTGATTTTTTTTATTGTTGTTCCTGGGATTTTGTTGAACAAAAGATCCTTTTCGGGAAGCGTTTTCGACTGTGAAACATTGTTTTGAGTTATTATGCTGCAGTTGAAGGATTTATGAGGCTTAAAGTGGCACAGTTCACGTTGGGGTCCTATTGTTTTATACCAACTCTCAGAATGGCATTTGTGTTGTGCAGTTTTAAAAGTTTGCGTAACCCACTGTGCAGTGTGCATGTCTGCGGGGCAGTTGTATATGGCAACGGACCTTGGTGGGAATTCGGATGAGATACGGTTGGCGAGGGCTGGGTTGCATTGCAGGCAGAGGTCAGTTTGAATCTTTAGAAATAAAAAACCTCAGTGGACGGATTTGTACACGAAATTGTAAAATTTGGCAAAAATTAGTTCCGCTGAGGAAATAATTGTGCATCCTTAATACGTTCTAATCCAAGATGCTGATGACAAGAACTTTGTCTTGATAAGAGGGGGGAGTACCTAGCCAACTGACACAAACTCGGATATCAGTTTCGGCTGATCCCTTGCAGAGCTTCTTTGCTCGAAGTCAACACAACAATATGAAAATATTCGAACAAAAGAAATCCTGAATCAGGACGACAGACACTGTTCTCACATATCGTTGATTTTGGCAAGAATATATTTTGGGTTCCCATGAAACTATAACCGATATAAAGGGTTAACGCGCCTTTCAAGCTTCTCTAGAATTCATTCCTCACCTACAGCGAAAAGCGACTCTTCCTCTTGCCCACTTCCTGGGCAGTAGATCAACTCGCCCCAACCTGATGCCGCACACGAAATTCCCTCCATAAAACCATCAAAGATCAAACCCAAATCGAAGAGGCAAGTGAAATCCAAAATGAATTCCCACCGTCAGACATTTTTGTATCTCCTCCTCGCTGATGATGATTCTTTTGATTTCTGGCACATTTTGAGGTACATACCTCATCTCGGTGAGATGTGCCGAGCTGATGCTTCTCTGCCAGAGCGAGAGCTGTACCAAAAAAAAAAAAATTAAGAAATGCCCATCGTTCTGATTCTGGCCAATCCCACTGAGCCATCGCTTGCACACTCTCCGGAGGCACTTCAAACAGATATAGGTAAGCTCGTACTTCTCGTCCATATGAATGTGAAACACCCCTCCCCAGCAGCCCAGGATGATTGATTGCTCATCATTTTTCATTCTTAATGAAAATGCACCCTGCTGGGCAATCACATGGATTCTTCCTACTTGCGCGTTTGGCATTTGGTATTGGTGCTTCGGATGCTGCTCTTGCCTGGAATTTCGTTCTTCCGCAGTGTTGGTGGATGTCTACTTTTTTGTGTTCCTTCCATCGTCGTCGTCGTTGTTGGTTTGGCTTTAGGCAGAGGCTGGTTCGTCGGAATGGATTCATCATCTCTTATGGGGTACAACCTGGCCCGGGGTTGGTTGGTCACATAAACAGAACGGAACACAGAAATGGCTGCGCGTGTGTACCTCTCTATACGGTATAGTCGTATCTGAGCGAACACTCTGAAGAGTTATGTTCGCCAGAGTGATATTTCATTAAGGGGGTGTTCACCGTGTATTATATGTATTTACTAGAAGTTCTTCTTCTACTTGTGTTTCTTTGTGGGCCAAAGTTTTGTGCCGCTCACAAGAAACAATCTCAAGAAAATTACACCCAAACATCATCATTAATCATTTGAGTTTTTATTTTTATTTTTGTTTGCGAATTGTTTATGTGGATCTGCTGTATATATCTCTGGGCGGGCGGAATTGGGGAGGTCCTTGCGCAGCTATACCGTATTTGTATGTAAACGATGAGTCTTGCTTGCTGATGATAAATGCATACCAAGTGTCACTGAGGTGCTATAAAGCTCGGGAGGTATTTAGAAATAAGGCCCACACGGGCATGATAGCTTTGCGGTGATGGATTAACGGATTTGCATCGAGACCTAATGCTAAGCGGAGTGATTCGCATTTTGTAGGGAACAGTTTTGGAATTTTTTCGAATGAAAGCAGCCCCAAAGGAGTCTGACCGTTTTACTACCATTTCCACATCCACCGACGCTGAATTTTCGTCGTATAAATGGGGGATAGCAGTGCTGGGGATACGGGCTAAAAACAGCACTGGAGCGTCAGCCTATAAACAGCGGTTAGTGGTGGAAGACCTCGCTAGGAAGTTTGCCATCTAGGGGAACCTTTAGCGACATATTGAACGTCTCCAAGTAAGCGGAGTGGCTTAGTGGTTGGACTACTAAGCGGGGGTCTCAGCTTTGATCCCCGAACAAATTCCATTTTAAGGTTTTTTTTTCCACTGCGCCGCGAACGTCTGACAAACAGCCGAAAAAACAACTGTCATGAAAGAGCTTCCCAATTAGTTGTTGAGACCTGGCATAAAATCGTGGATCCCTTCCACTCGTCCCAAAAATTAGAAACTCACACAAAACAAATGGTTGTGAGAAGCTAGGCCTAGGGTCCCTACGGACCTGTTGCATTGACTATTTATTTATTTATTTCAAACTGTGCATGTAAGCTTGTTGCCACAACTCTAGACCATGTAGTATACCACGTTACTTATCATCGTTTTAAGTGTCCAGGATGTAATTTAAGACCTTACAATGGCGAAATTTTCAATATAAAATAACCCATTGTGACCCACAAAATAATAAGCGTGAAGGTTAAAAATGGTTAAGGCCCCGTGCCGCGGAAGAAGAAATACCGAACAACGACACGGATCACCAGAAATAAAATTTGCTAATACTCCAGCATTTTGGCACTGAAAAAAAAAATTATTTATTAATCTAATTAAATTTATTAAATTATTGAATTAAGTGTATAAGTATAGGAATTTGTAAAAATAAAACTTAAACTCAAACTAAACACTCTTGGAAGGGACTAGTCTTGCGCATGAAAGTCTTCTAGAAGCAATAATAAATGCTTGGGTCAGATAAGCCAACCACAGTGTGTTCAAATATTGTTATCTTTATGTACATTTCTTTAGGAAGCAGAGTTTTTTTTTTAACAAGTCGCATCCCAAGGTTGTCCCAAAATTTACGCAAAATGTAATTTTGATAGAAAATACAGACGTTTAATTAGAAAGCTTAAATTTTGTATTAATTCATAGAGTATACAGATTGGGGTTATGTATGGAACAGCACATCGGATAAAAATGGCCGCCACCGCTTTGCTGGCATGTACCTACCTACTCTTTTATTGAAATTTTCTATGAACGTTACGCATAAATGAGGCTGAACTTCATTAATACACATCCCAATTTCCTTTTTCAAGGCGTTAGTTAGTCATGGGCTTGTTTGCATAGTCCTTTGACTTCCGAAAAACCCAAAGAAAAAAGTCCAATGGCGTTAGATCTCAAGATCTGGATGGCAAATTCTGATCGCAAAAACGGACGATTACACGATTCGCAAATGACTCATGCAGTAAATGAATTGTTTCTTTGGCTGTATGGCATGTGACACCGTGATGTTGAAACCACATGTTGGCCACATCCATATCTTGTAATTTAGGCACTAAAAACTGGGTTATCATGTCACGATAACGAACACCACTAATTGTTACTCCCTGAGCCGCATTTTCAGAGAAGAACGGTCTGATAATGCCTCCAGCCCAAAATCGGCGCACCAAACAGTCACGCGTTGTGGATTTGTTTCTCAACAATTACTCGCGGCTTTTCTGAACTCCACGCGGGACAAATTTAACGATAACGAAGCCATCAAGATGAAAACGAGCTTTGTTCGAAAAATCAGCATTATTTTCAAAATATCGCTCAACAATGAAAATGCGTTCTTCTTTCGTATATCGCTCCATTTTTACTAACATTTTTGTCTTTTTTTTTGCGTTGGCATCACTGTACTATTAAATGGCGCGAAATTCGATTTTTGCGTGAATTATGGGACACACTTTATTTGCCTTCGCCTATTAAAAGATGATTGCCTTTATCACTTTTGTGATTTCTTTAGCCGTTACCGGTAAGGACGGCTCTTTCTTTCTTGCTTTTATTTTTCTAAGGTTGGAAGATCTTTTTTAATACGTTTCATGTTTAAAAAGGGCTAGTACCTTATTGACAAACAAATAAATAAATATATAAGATATACCTACCGAACAAATGTACGTAGGTTTATGCCTTCACTTGATACCTTCCCTAGTTTCCACTGGTGGACATCTTTGACCATTCAAGAAGGAATATTCGGTATTAGCTTCGATTGTCCAGTGGTTAGTTTTACAAGAATATTTTTTAAGGCATCTTAGCAGCTTTCTTAGTTTACAATTGAAGGTTTAAAGTACTTTCTGCCACTTGGGCTCAAACTTTTCCACCTTTTTTAGAGCAACCACAAATTCCTGTTTAAGGAGTTGCAGCTGTTTGGATGCGTCAATAACCGCCAATAACTTGGGTTCGGTGAATATTTTCCTTCAAATTAAGCCTAAAGCCGAGTGGAACTAACTCGGTCGAAATATTGATCGATTTTGAACTCTTTGGTTCTCTATCGGGACTCATGAGCATTCTCTAGTGTTTGAGGTACATAAGGTTGATCTGAATCAAGGCCTGGTGCGTCTTCTTTATTTAATTTCCGATTGCGGAGATATTTTTTCCCTTGTCAGCTAGATCTGGAGCTTAATTCTAAACTGTATTCTTAATGTTAGTGAGCAGGTTCGAATTACACGCGCCGTTTCTTTGTTGGCCAGCTAACTTCGTATACCCACTTGAAGTGGTCAATTTTTGACCACAAATACTTGGCTTTTGCACTTAAACACTCATTGGTTATCACTGATAACCTGCACCAGCTATAGAATTATCGGAAGAGGCTATCTTCACGCGGACAACCATCTCAGTTCATCTCCCATCAGCCGAAACCAAGTGAAACTATTCCACTCACTTCAGCTGCAGCCAATATCAGCCGATCGAGCTCAACTCGCCCCCATTTCGCATTCAATTAATTAACTTTACATGTCACACACAAATAACCTGTCCACTTGCCTTCGATTCAACCACCCATATGGCCATATATACCTATCGTATAAACCAATCACAGAACCCCCTGGCAACACAGCAAAAACAGATCGCATCCCGATCATTCCCTACACACATGCGCGCCACGGACTCTAGCAATAAAATAAAGTATCCCTTTCAGAGGATTCCGCGCACATCAACGCAGAAAACATACCAACCAGCCGCCCCCCGCTCATGCAACGCCACCAAATCCACAATCCGCATTCCGTGCAAACACATATTCCTATATCAATTTAATTTCCACCATAAAATATTCCCCAAACAACATATAAACTATGCCAGGCTGTACCGCGTACTAAAACTATACCCCTGAGAACATCAACGCGCGCAAAAATGTTTTGGAAAAAAAATCGGTGCAAATACTTTCCAATCATTTCCACCAATCAACTGATCCTCTCGCGAAACAAAACCAAAAGGCAGATCCATCGTCTCGCAATCGCAGTCAAACAGACATCACTGACGACGACGGCGACTACGAGTACCTATACCTATATGCCAAGCGATGCGAACTGGAGGATCGCGAATCCTGATACTCATCCATCCACCCAACAGCAATAACAACAGCAACGAGAAGAGGAGAGGACAGCAAAAAATGATGACGGTATTTATAGCCGTGCAAATGGAACAAGTTACCTGACAGTGAATGAGGATACATGTATCTCAATAGTTGCCCGCGCGCCCCAACTCCCCCACCGTGGGCCGTGCGCGCTGAGCAATCATCAGCGCCCCGATGCGTCCCGAAACAGCAATAATCAAGTGAGATCGCGCGAGATCACCTTTAACCGAAGGTAATAAAATAATGATTGCATAAAAATTCACTGGCGTTGCAGTGTATCGCGCCCCGTGTCGGTCGTCGTTGTCGTCGGTCGTATGGATTTCATATGCCCCCAACTTGCAGAGGTACCCCAGCGCGGATACATTTACTTTGGCAAAGGCGGTGGCCAAAGATCGACTGCTCGTACCACGGTTGCTGCTGATCGGTTGGCGTTACTTGTTTTTGTTGTACCCCGTTGCTGGTTGGTTTTGTTTTCGATTTTTTTATTTTCTTCGTTATGAAGACCGTTGAGGCCGGAAAGGGATCAACAGCGGAGAATGATGAGCAGGCCATCTTTGGATAAATTTCTGGATTTTGGCAGTTGTAGATATCATCCATTTTTTGTGCGTTTACAAAGGAAGTGGAGTTAGGCGACTTGACGATAATTTTGGACTTCTAAACTTAAAGAAAGAACATCATTGCCAACAATTTTTGTGGGTTAAAATGAACCCGAATGTCAAAATTGTTAGGAATGATGAGAGCATTTTAAACTTGATTCCGGAAAACTTAGAAACGAGTGCTGGCTTTCAAAAATAATAGTAAAAGCAAGGACTTTTGGCTTACAACTTTTTAAAAATCTCAAAAATATTCGCTTTACGATTTTTTTTTGAAGTGGAAACGTCTTGAGGCGCGTTGGGCATTTATGAGAGGGGAACAAAATCATTGAAATCCAATGTTCCGACTAGAGATGAATAAATAAATGGGATGGATATCTTTCGTACGTCTATCCCCCAAAAACCCATTGTTTACAATTTTGTTTTTGTAATTCCAACCCCCCTCTGTGAATAGGTGGGATCTACAAAAAAACATGCTGCTAATGGCCGGCCAGCATTCCTTTTGGGCATTTGTTCAATTGTTTTGTGTTTGGTATTGAACTTGTTTGTTTTTTTTTAAGGCTTCGATTAAAATAAAAAAATTGTAAAATACACTCCAATTCATGAACTCACATATACTAGAAAAGAAATGAGCAACATGTGCGTGACCTCATGAATTTTTCGGTAGGCAGCCGCCTTTCCACTGGAAAGCTATACATCTCTGTATTCCGTTATCTTTGGTTCCGACACCAATGTTCGCGTTGCCAAACGCTTTTGACAAAAATATGGGTAACTTGAAAAAAAGATATGGCTTTTTTTTTAATAATAATAAAGTGGAACAATAAATCAAAAGCTAAAAACAAATATAAAAAAAATAAACAAAAAACAATTTTTATTTATTTATTACGGCTTTCAAATTTGTTTCCAATTTCATTTCACTTACTGGAAGTGAACGCGGGAATTATTTTTAAAGAATGACAGGTAAGTGTTCGGAAAATGTATAGAGTTTGAATGTGGAAACAAATTCTTTAAGTCCGAGGTTACATATAAGTATTTTTTTTTGGCAAAGATTTTTTTAAAAATTTAAAAACCTGTATTTTATTAAAAAAAAATATTAAAAACATCTTTAAAATAGAAACAAGATGCCTTTTTTAAGAAAAACAATCCTTAAGCCTTAGCTAATGAAATAATGCATAAAAAAGCCTTAGCGCCGGTCTGTTCACAGCTGGTCAAATCCTTGGTTAGGTTAACCATCGATTTAGTTCAACCGATGATTACAAATCAGTGATAACCAATGAGTGTTTGTTCACCGTTTTTTTTTTCGCTTCGGTCAACAAACCATAGTTTTGTGACAAATCGTTCCATTCTTACAGTTCATTTGTCAATTCAGTGATTAGCCGAATCTATGGTTACATTTTTTTTCGGGCTCAGTGTGTTTTTGTCTACGTAATTTATTAATGCATATATTTTCACAGTTTAGTAGGAACATAAATGTCAAAATCAAATGATACGGTAATTTTTTAAAAACTAAAAACAGGAATAAAATCTTGTTGGTGTGAGAAAATAAGCTAGTAATTGAGAAAAAAGCTGAATCAGAAATCAGTACAAAAACCAATGAAAATTGCTAACCCATTATTGGGCTTCATCTCAATTTCGTCTACGAACGTTGCAATAATTTTCTTATTCTCTCAATATTTCCTCAATTTACGAGAGCTGTCAAAGGACAAAAATGTTGAAAGTAATCTGATTTTATCCGGCTGAACCTCACCTTCCATAGAATGGCGTACAGTGTATTTTATAATGTATACATCTGTCAGTTGAAAACGTTAATTTAACTTCGCTCCATCTTGCGTTATATTATAAAAGTTTATTTATTTTATTATTTGTATTTATTTTCGCACAATATTGCTCGCAATATTCTACAAAAAGTTGTTGTATAGCCGATACGTCAAAACTAATACCAACGAAGTCCTTGAAAAATCTTGAATAAACGACATTCTAGAAAATCATTGGTTAAATCTCGTTAACCGCGCAAAATCGGCTGGCTATCGATTTCGTGGGTAAACTAACCAAACCGTAGATTCTCTGGTTAATATTTTACTGAACAAACACATTCAATGGTTACCAGCTGGAATAACCGATGATTAAATCTGTGGCAACAAAGAAAAACAGCATAAGGCATTTTTCGTCATTTTTCAGGAGCGCAGTTTAAAGGTTTGACTTTCAATATGGGTAAATGACTTATGCGTTTTATCCTGATCCATAACTTAGCAACCATAAGAGATATTTGAATGAAAAAAAATTGACATACAGAACAGAGTACTGTGCATCCGATCGTAACATTAACTCAATTTTGACATAAGTCGACTTATGCTGTTTTTAATTGTTGCCACAGAAATATTAGCAACATTGAACGAACCAGGCCTTAGTTGGCATTTTTGTAGCAGTAGTTTTCAATAATGTATACACGGTGACCATCTGTTCATTATAATAAACAGTTCTCTATTAGAAGACGATTTTCATTATGAGTTATTTTGTAAGCGAAAAGATGTACAGTCTGTAACAATTGGATAGCCTCACATATTTTTTTTTAACTATAGCTGTTTTGAGAGCTCTTTAATATGTACCCAAGGAAATATGCATTGGGAGGCAAGCTAAGAGCTAGAGTATCTGAGATTAAGAAAGCTTTCAACATTTTTTTTTTAAAGTTAACAGGACTTTTTGAGCTAGTTTTATGTGGAATCATTTTTTTTGTAACATTAGAATAGCCTCAACTAACTTTCTTATTCATTGTGAGCGAGAATTTAGCAGCGTAATCATCGGAAAGCTATCGGGAGTGATAAACGGTTTATTTATTGTGTTTATGATCTTTATTGTGTTAAAATCTTTAAATGCAACGGAAATTGCTAAAATAGAGGTTTACCATGAGCAAAATCTCTCTAGTCCCGTTATAGCTAAAAAACTTGATCGAAGTCCAAAAGTACTTAACAGTTATTTAAGAAATCCATTATTTTACAGAAAACATTACAAAGCCTTGACTGTACTTCCAAGCCAAGAAAATCGGCCTTAATTGTCAAATAATAGGTAAGATTAGCTTCCAATTCAACTCATTCTGTAAGTAAGATTAGGCACGAAGCTGGGCTAGAAGTCAGCCGAATGACCATAAGTAGACTTATTAAGAGTGCCGAATACCTGAAGCGTCTGAAACTAAAAAAAAACCACTTAACAAAGCGCGAAAACAACAGTGGCTTAGTTTTCCAAGATCGTACATGGCTTGGAACACTGATGGTAGCAGTCACTCAAACGATTGTCGGAACGTGATATTTACTGATGAAAAGAAGTTCAACCTCGATAGGCCCGACGAATACAACTATTACTACCATGATTTAAGAAAAGAAAAATTGTTTTTGGATCGCCACCACAGCCGCGATAAAGGAGTTACGGTATGGGGCGCCATATCATGTTATTGAACGATCGATTTGGTTTTTGTGAACTGCAGAATGACAGCACCTTACTACAAAATTGTACTGGAAACGGCTCTACCTCAGTTCCAGGATATTTTTGGACCACTGCCAATCATTTTCCAGCAGGACAATGCGCCAATTCGCACAGCTGGAATAGTCAAGACTTGGTTACAAGACCAAAATATAGAACAACTTTCGTGGCCATCATACTCCCCCGATTAGAATACCATCGAAAATTTGTGGGGTTGGTTGACACGAAAGGTGTATGAAAGTGGGAAGCTGTATACCAACAAAGAAGACCTGAAGGTATTAAAGTGGCCTGGGCCAGTACTTCTCTTGATCTTTTAAAATCATTGTATGATTCTTTACCAGACCGCATTTTTGAAGTTATTCAAAATAAGGGAGGTTGTACAAAGTACTAAAATAACTGCGTAAGATATAGTAAATAAATAAAAATCCTTTTCTTAAAAAAAAAAATTATTTGGTCTCATTCATTTTACTAAAAACCACAAGGCGATGCTATTCTACTGTTATAAAAAACAACTTGCATTTTAGTGAATCAAAACGAATTAAATAAATAAATAAATAATTGGCGCAACAGGTCCGTATGGACCCTAGCCTAGCTTCTCACAACCATTCGTCTTGTGTGAGTTTTTATTTTTGGGACGAATGGAAGGGATCTACAATTTTATGCCGAGTCCAAACGGCCAATTGAGAAGCTCTTTCATGACAGTTATACTCTCGGATGTTTGTCAGACGTTCGCGAGAGGTGGCGCAGTGACAAAAAAACCTTAAGTTGGAATTTGGGTTTTTCTCGGGATTCGAACCTGGGACCCCTCGCTTAGTAGTCCAACACACTAACCACTAAGCCACTGCGCCGACGAATCAAAACGAATTAATCTCAGAAAATTCCGTTAGCTTTTCGAAACTATTTGAAACTCTTCTTAGTTTAAAGACCTCAGTCCTACCTTTCAACCCAATATACAATTACATTATGTAATATCAAAAAGGTACAAAAAACTGTTTATTTAAAAATAAATTATGTGCTATTCATATGTTACGGACTGTAAATGTTGCTCATTATTTGTTCTATATTTGAATATATTGAAAACAAAAAAGTTAATATTAAGAACACAAAAATTCGATGAACAAAATGATAATGCTAACGTGCCCTAACTTGATGAACGAGCAAATAAGTAATCTAGTACTAAAAATTGTGTTCCATAAGTACGGTGACCATTTTTTTCAATCACATAAAAGAGGACATATTTTAAGTAAATAGCTATGCAGTCAAAAACTATCAAAATTTGTAGATTTTTGTAGGTGTGATTAAAGGAATTGACTTGGTCTTTGAAAATCAATACAAGATTACCATCTAACTCCAGCTTTGTATGATTTGAGAAGGTAACTACTCGCAATCTGGCATATTTCTTATGGTAGGAAGATGTTCTTTAGGGAAAAAGACGACATTTAAAAAAAGAGGACAATGAATTGGTTTCTTTTAGTAAAAAATCAGAGAGGACGTAGTATGGAAAAAGGGGACTGTCCTCTCAAAAAGAGTACGAATGGTCACCATATCCATAAGTTAAATTTTTTTATTAACGTACCTAGTTATCAGATGAAATAAAGAATGGAATAATTGATATGTTTTTTTGAAATTTGTTTATTTTTCTATTGTTCATTTTTTTCAAAAAAAAAAAAAAAAAATGGAATGGTCGCCGTAATAATAATGAATAAAAAAAAACCCTTAATTTAAAAGTTCCTACACAATAAAATATTTCCTGACGATTCAAAAAAATACACCCGTAATTGTTCAAGTTTTCACTTCTGTCGGCACTCCCGGAGTGAAACTGTTTTTTTTTTTTGAGTCTTTTCTCTTCCACGTTGGTAAGAGAGTCTTTGGTGAGTTTTAAAGGTCTGATGAAGATCAACGTTTATGTACTTTTGAATAAAAGGTGGTCGGTCATTCAGCATCTATTTCTCTTCATATATTCGAGGAAAAATGCTTGAAGGATGCATTAGCGTAGACTCTTTCCAAGGACGTTTACAACATTTTCGAAGCACGTGCCTACCAAAAATAAAATGGAAACTAGAACTGGAAAAGTTTCCACCAAACATTATCCATTGCTTCGTGTGAGTTTTTTTTTCGGTTTTTGTAAAATGCTACTTCAAATTGCCGAATGAAAATAATAGTAAAGCTCCTCAAGCCCTTTCATTCATAGAAAAAAAAATCTTAACCACCAACATCAAACCTATCTGCCAAGCCTTCAGTCAATCTCCATTCCCATTCCGCATGCAAAAGACCCAATTAGGGGGCCATTTACAACATGTCGTCGTCTTCCTCCATAATCCATTGTCTCTCAAAAAATTCAAAATTTATTCAAAACACCCGATATATTCATCATTTTAAATCGAAAACACAATAAGCTGTCCGCATCAACATTTTTCTTCCCCCCCCAAAAAAATAAAAAAATAATCCATGTAGGTATCTCCTCTCATCACACAACGAAGCCAACCCACGGCTTAAGAAGCTTCTCTTTTTCCATTTTTCGTTTGTGTGTCGTTAGTTCGTTCGGCTTTTATCTCAATTCACCGGACCTATTAAGATCTATCATCGGATATCGAAAACCTGGTTACGGTTCGAGATGAATAATTTTGCTTAAACACATTTTTTTGTTTGCTGTTTGGGGTCTTTGTTAAAAGTTAACAGAAAACACATAAAAAAAAAAATTATCATAGAAATCGATTAGGTTCGTTTGGCAATTTGCTGATGGTTATTAATTTGCATCTGAACCGAGTTTAGGAAGGAATTTTAAAATATTTAACAAATTAATCAACAATGTTGAATTTTTTTGATCGAGTTTTTTATTTTTTTTTTTATTTATTTTTTTAGTTTGTATTTTTATACGAGGTGATGTTGGATATTTATTTTGGGAAACAGAATGACACAGATGGCCGTGATAGAGGTTTGAACATCAATATGGTCCACCGTGAGTGACATATAAGTAACCTTTCTAGAGGCGGCCAATAAATTTGAAACGAAATAAATTAAAATTAAGAGTCGAAACTAAAAATGTTTATTGGTAAGGCCCAAATTGCTGCTGGGGTTACAATCCGAGTGCCTAGAAATCATCGTTATTGGTTGGCTAAAAACAACTTCTTTCCAGACGTTTCTGTATATATTGCAGCTTGAAAGCATTTTTTGTATTTCGAGCTTAGTTGCCTTACAATGGCGCGGTGAATCCAAGTTTCATTTTATAATTGTCGGAGGTGAGCGTGTGAATAGAATAGTGTTGCGAGTATAGCTCTAACAAGAGACTATTGAAGTTGACTACGAGCTCTTTGTCACAGGATTTATTAGCAATTACCTTGGCCCAATGTTTGGTCTTGTGTTGGATGTCCTTTAAACCTCTTAATGACTTATTTTCATTTATTCATTTATTTTCTTTCTTTTTTTTCGAAAACTGGAGCAGTACTTCCAGAGATTACTCACTACAAAGAGGGGGCACGCAAGACGATGATCATCTTTCCGAAGTCGTTTTTGAAACTTTGATGACCGCAATAAGTTGTTTTCAGGCCGATTTTTGTTTTGTTCATCGTAAGTCTTCAATACATTTATGGCAAGATGAAGCACTCAAACTAGCACTTAGTTCCTAGTTTTTGAGTTCTACGTTTGGACAATAGTCGTCTCAAAAGTTGCGTGATTAGGCTCCAGGTCTTACCTCTTTCTAGTGCAGATGCATAGAAGTATGTAGGTGTTCCACCAAAAACCATGTTCTTGAGAATGACAAATAGACTGTCATCAGTTTCCTCTCAAGGAGTGTGCCGTTCAAAGCTGACACCTCAAGGGCTTCTACAACAATAAACGTCTAAATTGATCTTCAAAAATTTGTGGAAAATTCAAAACCAACATATTTGAGTCGAATGGCCGCTGTTTGGATGGATAGAACAAGTGCAAATATTCACATGTTTAACGTTGATGAAGGGCAGTCGCTTGGATGCGTTATAAGTTCTAGTAGAAGTGTACGGTTTTGACAATTTATTTCGTCCCATACTATGCTCTTTAGGGCCATTAGGTCTGAAGGTATAGTGTATTTGAGCCCTACATGCAAACTGGTCCAGATGAAGTTATCCTAGTTATGGTCCAATTTTGAATTTTCGGAGAAATTGTCTTAGCCCGAACTTTAAAAAAAAAAAAGTAAAAAAATGGCGAGGAGTTGGTTAAAGCTACAAGTAAGTCGTGGCAGACAGAGGTACACGACAGCGACAGCGTTTCCCATAGGCAATTTTTTGTGAGCTGTGTGCAACTGCTTTCAACTAAATTTGACCTGTGGTTTGTGGATTCCATTTTCTTTAGCTGTATGCGACCTAGAAAACAGTAGGAACGTCTGAATGAATATCCAATGCAACGTAGAGGGTTTAAAGTCCCAAATTTTTGCCTAGCACTCTTCTCTCTCCCAAAGACTTTTGTTTGTATGAAACCTCCAGTTGATGAATTTTCAATGCGGTTTTCATTTCTACAACCGGAATTTTCTAGGGAAGACTGTGCTGAAAGTTGCCAGCTTCGATCTAAATTATGCAAAATTGTTTTTATAACAGACACCAAATATCGTCTCAGCAATCAGCATTGAAGAGCACGTAGTATTCATGGCTCCTTGCTCAATTAATAAAGGGTGCCCCATAATTTCCGCAAAATTTCAAATTTGCGCCATTTAATAGTACAGTGATGCCAACGCAAAAAAAAAGACAAAAATCTGACAGCTGACAGTTTGGGGTTAGTAAAAATGGAGCGATATACGAAAGAAGAACGCATTTTCATTGTTGAGCGATATTTTGAAAATAATGCTGATTTTTCGAACAAAATCATCTTCAGTGATGAAGCTCGTTTTCATCTTGATGGCTTCGTTATCGTTAAATTTGTCCCGCGTGGAGTTCAGAAAAGCCGCGAGTAATTGTTGAGAAACAAATCCACAACGCGTGACTGTTTGGTGCGCGGATTTTGGGCTGGAGGTATTATCGGACCGTTCTTCTCTGAAAATGCGGCTCAGGGAGTAACAATTAGTGGTGTTCGTTATCGTGACATGATAACACAGTTTTTAGTGCCTAAATTACAAGATATGGATGTGACCAACATGAGGTTTCAACATCACGGTGTCACATGCCATACAGCCAGAGAAACAATTCATTTACTGCATGAGTCATTTGCGAATCGTGTAATCGTCCGTTTTTGCGATCAGAATTTGCCATCCAGATCTTGAGATCTAACGCCATTGGACTTTTTTCTTTGGGTTTTTCGGAAGGACTATGCAAACAAGCCCACGGCCAACAACGCCTTGAAAGAGGAAAGTGGGAGGTGGATTAATTAAATTCAGCCCCATTTATGCGTAACGGTCATAGAAAATTTCAATAAAAGAGTAGGTACGTACATGCCAGCAAAGCGGTGGCGGCCATTTTTATCCGATGTGCTATTCCATACATAACCCCAATCCTATAAAAATCTGTATTTTCTATCAAAATTACATTTTGCGTGAATTATGGGACACCCTTTAGTTAGAATCATTTTCACTGAATTAATCACAAGAAAACCCAAATTCCAACTTAAGCTTTTTTTTCACTGTGCCACCTCTCGCGAACGTCTGACAAACATCCGAGTGTATCATTGTTTTGAAAGAGCTTCTCAATTGGCCGTTTGGACTCGGCATAAAATTGTAGATCCCTTCCATTCGTCCCAAAAATAAAAACTCACACAAGACGAATGGTTGTGAGAAGCTAGGCCTAGGGTCCGTACGGACCTGTTGCGCCAATTATTTATTTTTTAATCACAACACAATTCGCTCTATTGTTTTTTGTTTTGTTATTAAAATTGTGCAGAGATGCAATTCTGTCTGCAATTTGTTTCGCAACAGGAAACTACCTTGGTAGAATTTCGACAACTGGACGAACTCTAGTTAACATAAAAGAAGCTTCAGGATTTTTTTTAGCTGGTGAAAGTTCGAAGCAATACCTATCCAAAAAAATAGGCTTTGAAGGACTGGCTCGAATTGCATAAGGTATGCTGTATTCATCTACGTAGCATATGGAAAGTCACGGAGGTTCTCATGAAGACGTTTTAGTCCCCAGAATTCCACTGATTACACCTGATTTGCCATTTGATTTGCCAACACTATAAATAAAGCGCAGTATTGTATTGTATTGTAAGGAATAGGCCCTGTACACGGCGACCAGAAGAGATCTATTGTGTTGGCCTCTTTTATTTAACCCATAGGGAGCTGTTGAGACTCTTTATAAACCTCAGTACCCTTCTTGGTTCCATGTTTCCTATGTCTGCAGGACTTAAATACGCCCTTTGCATATGGATCACTCTGCCCCTGGCCACAGCAGGGCATTCGCAGAGTATGTGTTCCGTTGTTTCCTCCTCTTCTCCGCAGAGTCGACAGGAGTCATCGTCGGAAAGCGCAGTCAGTCAGTCTTTTAAAATTTGCGGTATGAATTTAGAATATCCGGTGTTTTCTCTTGCTCAACTGTATGTTGGGTGTTCTAGAATAGGGAAACCGACCGAAACTTTTTATTTACGCAAAAGATGGAAAAAAATAAAAAAGCCTGACGAATTGAAAGAATTTTCAACTAAACTGGAGGGGGCACAGCCCCCTGGAAATGTGCTAAGCGAAGCGGGCATGGGTTCGATAGTCATAATAATTAAAACAAGTTCAGAAATGCTTTGAATATTAAGAAGTTGTTTGCCATACATAGACTGTAGTGCTATCTGGCACAAAGGGCTTAGCAGTCAAGTTTCTTGGCCCCAACTCCAGTCACAGTTATCCTCTCTTGTGATATATCGCAACCAATATGAGTGCACGGCACGAAGTTGAAGGTCTAGGCCTTGAGTACATTCCGCTGTCGAAGACAGTTCATAGGAACGAATCGTTGCGCTCGGTGTCAAAGCTCTGAAGCGAGCAAGCCTCTGAACTACAAAAACAAACAAGGTCTATAACAACTTTCATCTCGCAATAAGTTCCACTCCACCATCCTGCAACCTCACTGCATAAAACCACCTACACACCCACCCTTAGCCACATTTTTAATAGACTTTCCATTGTGCACAACCCGAACAGCGATTATTAACTCTATATATATACATAACAGGGGAAAAAGAAGAAGAAATGTCACCCATTTGGCACACCCGACTATCTGCGTCCACCCCCTCGAACCGTTTTCATTAATTTCCTTCCAAAACATTAACTTATCCATCTCAATAAATTCACCGGGTAAGACAGATGAAGATTTTCATTTAGACTCGAAAAAAAAACGGTTCCCCCCCCACCAACCACGATCCACAAAATTAGGCAATTAAAATATGCCAAGGGCATGTTGGTGGCATAATGTGTTATGAGGCTGTGGAGAAAATATTTTCCGCTCGCAGGGAAGACGCGCATGAATCATCAAGACGACCTCGCTTTTGTACATAAAAGCCCCGTAGGGGTTGGAAAAAAAAAACAAAATAAAATAGAAAACCAAGAACCCAGTGAGCTGAAGAAAAAAAAAGTCTAATCTCTTCTTCCACCCGCCAATTGCACATTTCAGCATTGTCAATAAATCGTCCATAGGACTCTCCGTGATAGCAGTTAATGTCAGACCGACGAAAATATATGGCGCGATTTTTCCAACACCCACCGTTTGCAACCCCTTGGCTCTCTAACAACACTCTGCGCTCGCTCTGTCACTTGCTCCGTTTTCAACATCTTGGTGGAGAGTCGAGAGTAGATGCTGCTGCTGTTGCAAAACGATCTGCGGGGGTGAATTTTTGTGTGTGTGGGTTTTTTTGCTCTCTGTTTGATACCGCGCCGCAAGGAATTCGTCTTGCGTCGTCTTTTTCCTCAGAATGGAGCCAATGAGTTGGTGCTGCACTCGAAAACCCTTTTTCGCCCCCAGGCGGCGCTGAGGGTGGAGGGAAACCCTTAAATCTTCGTCGTTAGCCGCCATTATTTCTTGTCCTTGTCTCGGGGTCCATAAAACACTTTTATAGTTCCACCACGGGTTTGGGGTGTGTGTGTGTGTGTCTCAGAGTGGTTGAGATTTTTTTTTTTATTTTATTTTCCTGAACTCTTTTCCTTGGCAACCCAACTACCACTGCTGCTGCTGCTGATGATGATGATGGGCTGTGATATCGTGTGGAATGTGCACGCGAGCCTTCGCCTTTCTGCTTGACCCAAAAAACAGGTCTGCGCGTGTTAATTTATAAATAAACTGCGCTATCTGCGGCTGAAAGTCCAATTCTGGTTCTCGTCAAATGGAATTTGCATTTTGACACTGAAACGATGATGCCAATCACAAGTCGGTTTGAGCTGTCACTCAGTCTCGCGTCGCATTCGCAGTTGATTCCATATGATTGACATCGACACTCATCGGTTACGCGTATTTAGTGAAAAGAAAAATGCACGAGAATCGTATAATGTGGATGACCGGCGATATAGGGTGATGTTGGCGTGAGTTGGTGTTCAAATTTGGAGAAGGAAGGGTTTCAATTTTCTTATACCACAAGTGTGTTTTTAGTTCTGGAGTGACCATGTGATGACAGTCTCGACCGATGCTTTGTTACGTCAGTGTCCATAAAAGCTGTCAATTTCGAGGCCGAAATTGTTCTACGAGCCCATTTATGCGCTAAAGGCTGGTAGCTGCCTACCATAAATGAAAAGGCACATGACGGTGTGACCTGCTGGTCGATGTTGGCTGTTGTTCGCCGCATACCTTCCTGATTGAGATCGCTACAGGTAATTGAGCCTGCGAGAGAAGGGAAACCTGTCCTCGACATACTTATATAGATGAATGTTGATTCACTTGTAATACCCTTGGAAACGTATGCATTGGCAAGCCACCGCAAGGCATTTAAGCAGGTTATTTACGGACCTTCCAGAAAGCTATAGGTCTTCGAAAAAGCATCTTCCAAGTCACGAAGGAGACGTGTGGGTCTTTCTAGATCGCCCCTAAAGATGTTATCCACGAAACGATGTTGAGGATCGATCTGAACTTGTCGGGCTTTTCTAAATTAGACGTGTGGGTCTTTCTAGATCGCCCCTAAAGATGTTATCCACGAAACGATGTTGAGGATCGATCTGAACTTGTCGGGCTTTTCTAAATTAGACGTGTGGTTCTTTCTATATCGCCTCTAGAGATGTTGATCACGAAACGATGTTGAGGATCGATCTGAACTTGTCGGGCTTTTCTAAATTAGACGTGTGGGTCTTTCTAGATCGCCTCTAGAGATGTTGATCACGAAACGATGTTGAGGATCGATCTGAACTTGTCGGGCTTTTCTAAATTAGACGTGTGGGTCTTTCTAGATCGCCCCTAAATATGTTATCCACGAAACGATGTTGAGGATCGATCTGAACTTCTCGGGCTTTTCTGAATTAGACGTGTGGGTCTTCGTAGATCGCCTCTAAAGATGTTGATTACCGAACGATGTTGAGGATCAATCTGAACTTGTCGGGCTTTTCTAAATTAGACGTGTGGGTCTTTCTAGATCGCCCCTAAAGATGTTATCCACGAAACGATGTTGAGGATCGATCTGAACTTGTCGGGCTTTTCTAAATTAGACGTGTGGGTCTTTCTAGATCGCCTCTAGAGATTTTGATCACGAAACGATGTTGAGGATCGATCTGAACTTGTCGGGCTTTTCTAAATTAGACGTGTGGGTCTTTCTAGATCGCCCCTAAAGATGTTATCCACGAAACGATGTTGAGGATCGATCTGAACTTGTCGGGCTTTTCTAAATTAGACGTGTGGTTCTTTCTATATCGCCTCTAGAGATGTTGATCACGAAACGATGTTGAGGATCGATCTGAACTTGTCGGGCTTTTCTAAATTAGACGTGTGGGTCTTTCTAGATCGCCTCTAGAGATGTTGATCACGAAACGATGTTGAGGATCGATCTGAACTTGTCGGGCTTTTCTAAATTAGACGTGTGGGTCTTTCTAGATCGCCCCTAAATATGTTATCCACGAAACGATGTTGAGGATCGATCTGAACTTCTCGGGCTTTTCTGAATTAGACGTTTGGGTCTTCGTAGATCGCCTCTAAAGATGTTGATTACCGAACGATGTTGAGGATCAATCTGAACTTGTCGGGCTTTTCTAAATTAGACGTGTGGGTCTTTCTAGATCGCCCCTAAAGATGTTATCCACGAAACGATGTTGAGGATCGATCTGAACTTGTCGGGCTTTTCTAAATTAGACGTGTGGGTCTTTCTAGATCGCCTCTAGAGATTTTGATCACGAAACGATGTTGAGGATCGATCTGAACTTGTCGGGCTTTTCTAAATTAGACGTGTGGGTCTTTCTAGATCGCCCCTAAAGATGTTATCCACGAAACGATGTTGAGGATCGATCTGAACTTGTCGGGCTTTTCTAAATTAGACGTGTGGTTCTTTCTATATCGCCTCTAGAGATGTTGATCACGAAACGATGTTGAGGATCGATCTGAACTTGTCGGGCTTTTCTAAATTAGACGTGTGGGTCTTTCTAGATCGCCTCTAGAGATGTTGATCACGAAACGATGTTGAGGATCGATCTGAACTTGTCGGGCTTTTCTAAATTAGACGTGTGGGTCTTTCTAGATCGCCCCTAAATATGTTATCCACGAAACGATGTTGAGGATCGATCTGAACTTCTCGGGCTTTTCTAAATTAGACATGTGGGTCTTTCTAGATCGCCTCTAGAGATGTTGATCACGAAACGATGTTGAGGATCGACGCTGCTGCAATTCCTCTCAGTAAATATGCAGTCATCGCAACACACGACAAAAAACACCCCTCTTCGTATAGCGGACATAAAAAACACTTTGTAGTTCAGAGCCACATCTCCCACGAAAACATTCCATCACACACCCTATCCGCCTGGCATTATAATTACACACGACAGCCACCTCAGATGCGCCCTCCACAGACGGAACAAACAATGAAGAAAATAAAAAATCAAAGCTACCAAGTCAAACTCGGCGGCTCACGGCTCACATCCCCATCCATCCATCTGCGGCGCACGAGAGAGAGATAGACGCCGACTGCAGGTATGGTTATAATAATTTGATCCAAACAGCAAATCTGTCAGGATCACTTCATTTGCTTGTATCTTTGATATCAAATGACGTCGGCTTCTCCTCTCAGTGTTATCTCTCACGAGGGTATATACAAAGCTTTTGTGTTCTGCGCGCAATTTTTGTCCATTTAATTCCCTCTCGCGCAGCACCAATGTTCCACTCGAACTGACACTAAACTCAAAATTGGATTAACTCCATCAAGGAGCGACCTGGGAGCAGGATATGCTCGTTCGCGCAGCGCTTCCCGCTTCCACTGGTGGTGCGGTGGTGGCGGTCACTCTGTTGACGAGGATGCTGCCGCAGTTGATTTGGACATTGATACATTCATGACAAGTGACGGTTACTGTATTCCAAAGCCGACAATGACGACGACGCCGGCCGGCCACAGCCACCACCAAATCTCTCAGTCTAAGTCCGTCAAGTTGACGTTTCTGATGGTTGTTGCCTTTCATCCGATTTGCGATTATAATCCGCGCGCATAGGTATATACCCCGGGTCAGTGTTTGGGCCGCCAAACTTACCGCTCGTCCGTTTATAGGTAGATCCTTCATATTTGGATGCCATCAATCAGGTTTTAAGAGCTCTGCCCCCCTCTGGAACAAGTGTCGCCGGCTGCAATTTGTTTGTGGACCGATCAATCAACAACGGCCGGAATATTTATAATCCCCAAGGTCGGGTGGTAATTTGAGTCCGCACGCAGGTACTGCGGTACAGGTTTCGCAACGTGCTGCCGTATAGCTTCCCTTTTGGGATCAATCATTATTCGGAATTTCGCTGAAGTTGTCCGATCGATTATTAATATCGGACTTAAGTCCTCGCAGTGCCGCGGCGCACTATAATCAGAAGTTGGTGGTGCGCGTAAGTGAAGTTGAATGGAAATGAGGTGGCTCATTGATTGGTGTATGGCATGCATGATTGATGTGATCCTACAGGGGATTTGCTTCGATCTGTATCTAGGATGATGGGCGCATTGCTGATCTTGATCGTTTGGGGGCATTGATAAATGACGAGGGCTTTTGCGATGCGTAAGAGTCGTTAATTAATTATGACATCGGGGCCAGCGCTTCCTGGATTTGTATGCGGACTGCTTCAGCGGATTTGGCGACATTGAGAGAAATTTCCTTCATAATACTTGTCACCTGATCAACTCAAGTGTATCCTCATCCGCATCGCAAAACTAGACAAATGCCCAGCATCTACTTTGTATATGCAGCGACGCCCACACAAATGTCGGGGCCCATCAAAAATGCGTTCTCTGCTCGCGCAGCCAACCGAAGCGCGCACACAAAGTCAGAAACTCTTCAAGTCACAAAAATCGCCAAACCGCGAACGGAATCATTCGAAAAGATGCACTGCCCGGCGAGCGCTCTTCGAGTGAATTTTCTTTTTTTGTGTATCTCTAGATCTATTAGTGGTGGAACGCCTCTCGCACCACCCACTCTGCATACGTCTTCTACAGCTGACAATAAATTCGAGGAAAAGATACATTCTGGGAAATGATGAAAATTATATTCACTCTGATGGCATTAATAACAAATTGAGTGCATTGCCAGAGCGGAGGGGGAGTCCTTCGGTACAGTACTTGCATAAGTGCAAAATGTATCTGCGATCGTCGCTTCTGTGAGTAGAACAATTAATCTCTAATTATCCCCGAACAGCTGTCATAACCAATTATTAGAGCGAACTATTAAAAAGCAACAAAAATGACGACGACACCCAGTCACGACTACGACGACGACAACGACAACGACAACGATGCAGCAATGATCATGATGATGATCGCGTCTGGACGACAATAACGACGACGGCTACGATGATCATGGCAAGTGCCAGGCGACGACTATAAGCTGCCGCTGCTGCTTTCTGATGCTGCATTCATCATGCGGCTGTGTGTGTATGGCGGGCCTCGACCTCATCATAATTTCAACTGACAGGATTATGACAAGATGCGGATCGTGTGAGTGGTTGCTGAATATTTTTTTCCTATAATTCGTATGCGTTCGTCATTTGCGGCTGGTAAACAGAGCGTGGCACTTGACACAGTAGGTGGTGAAAGAAACGCTCGAGAAAGGTGGCTATGTCACGATTTAACAGTGACCTGTTGTCTATAGTCAAGTATACAAGAATGGCAGTACAGTCTCTCCATTGTGGGCTACCATCATTCGATTCGATTTGAGTTGATATTTTGAGCATCGTTTGAAACAATTTTATAAAAGACCTGACTGCGTCCAAAGTCTGGGAAAATGCACCAATAAAGCTAGAACTGGCAAGTTCTGCCAGCTTTTCAGAAACAAGTTTGAAAGGGCGCCATCTATTGTATTTTCGAAGGCCCTCTATCATTTGAAGTACGAAAAGGTGGATAGAGTTTGTTTTTTGAAAGTGAAGGCCTCTTCAGGGCGGACCGCATGTTGAAGTTGTCTCTCTTAAAATATGTTTCGATGTTCTACGATATGTCCGACGCCACAGAGAGGTGGTTTAGCAATCGTTTTTTTTACACTCAGAAAAAAAATAAGATTGTTAAGTAAAGAATTTTAAGATTTTTATAAAAAACTGTAAGCTGAAAGCTCTTATTTTTCATAACAAGAACTTGTTTTAACGTATTCAATATATATACTCAATATTCCTTAATCAAAAATTTTGACATTTGGGTTAATTTTAACTAACAAAAATGTTACAATTTTGTTTTTTCTGAGTGTACCTCTTCGAGACGACTCATAAAATCTATACCTCTGCACTATGGGCTGGGTAGGGGCAGTAGCGGATTAGCAAATGTTATGGGCCCCGCGCATTTGGGGGCTTCTTGATAGAATTTGTTACAGGCCCCGCGATTGCTTAATCAGGCATTGGTTAGAAGCTAATCTCCGCGAATTTGAAGTGGTTTTTAGGGCTCAAACCGCAATGATAGATACGAACTTCCCATCTATCAGCTGAAGGCCTTAACCATTACGCTTCATCAGTTAAAGCGCCTCAAGTTGTCAACTTCTTAAAGATTTTTCAGCTCTAATAAGAATGATTAATTTTGAGTAGATACGGTAGCGGAAAGAGTCGTGCGAATAAGGAGTTGATCACCAGCCATTCGAATATGAAGAGAGACTGGCTTGAAACACTCAGCTTCTAAGGTGGACTAACCATGCAGGTCTGTACCAAAAGGTTTAAAATATCATGCAAACCCCAAACCAAGACAACGAGAAAGACACTTTTTCAGACTCTGCTGAGGTGCAGTTCAATTCTATTTGCAGAAAATGACCCTTTACAGCCCCACTGAGAAGGAGCATCAAGTCTTTCAAGATTCACCTGACTTTCTGATACAGCAAAGGTTTACTTGGACCTTCAGCTAAAAGACCGATTGGCAAAAACACATTTCAATCGATGCCTGGTTTTGTTCCCAACAAAAATTATTTCCAAACAAATTTAACGTAGAATTTTTCACTTCAATCCTTGGACATCAATGAGCTTCTAGAAGTTTTTTTGATGTGGACACTGACAACGACAAGACCCAAGACACATCAAAAAAGCGGTATTGGAAATAATTTTTGGCATTTTCTAAATTCGAAACGCGTCCTGCAGGTCGGTTTCCTATGGTAAGAGCTTCAAACATCGGTGAGCTTCTGGACGATTTACCCATCGGTAGCGTTGACAATGACAATTCGGATTGGATCAGGTGGTTATACAAACAATTCCCTTTAAGCGCATACACTTACATAGAACGCCATCAAGGTCGATGCCTTATCTCGACTTTGTCAAATCATCATACTTCATACAGCCTAAAGAGAACGTTTTTTTTAAATGGTACCATAGTCTGCCAAAGGAAAAAGACAAATGCCCCGAAATGATGCTTCAAAAGTGTTTCCCTAACAAACTAGCTTTGACAAAAAGTACACTTTTCGAATTTTTCTTATTAAAGGGCTTGAATTTTTTAACCAAAAACCGTCAAAAACAAATTACCAACAGTAGATAAATCTAAATCACTGTTCAAAAAAGTATTCAAAACAAATCGGACTTCGAGATCCAGTGGGACAAAATACGAATTTTTTGCAAAAACTGTAATTAAAAAAAAAAGGCCTTAAAACTTGTTTTATGTATTTATAAGCACATCCCTACCCTTAATCGTTAGAAGAATTATTTAGAAAAGCGAGAAAAGGTAGACACATCCCTGCGCCACATACTGTCACCGTCGCCGGTACAATAATTTGTTCGGCGATTTGTCCCCCCACGAATGCAGCAGCCAGCAGCAACGACATCAAACCTATATACGCCTGCCCATATGTGAGAATTCACGCACATTTTCTGTGCGCGCATCTACTCAGAATTTTGCGTTTTGTCACTAAGCGTGACAATGTGCGAGTCGAAGACTCTAAAAAAAAAAAAAATAAAGAAAATGCTCTCGCCAACCAATTATGAGAAATATGACCAGATAAATGGAAACTCTGTTAGTAGAACGTATAATTCGACTAGAAAGTTGCGGATGACGACGCCACATCGAGTTTGGCCAGGCCTCAGAACACAACAGAGCAGAACAGAACAGAACAGCATCGTCAGCAGCACCACCACCACCATCATCATCATCATCATCATCTGCCATTGAGTCCAATAAATCTTTCGGCCATAAATCCATCTCATGTCAGAATGTATCTGAAGAATACAAATTAAAAAATACAAAAAGAAGGGACCAGCAAATAAACACTTGATGAAGGCACCACCACCAAGCCGAACGAGATGGTGTGGTGGCTGGAGCTGGTGGTGTTTTGTAGATATGATGACAATATGTGGAGCGCGCGATTTGTATCTGTTTGTTGTGAGTGTTTGATTGGAGTCTGTTTTGTAGTTTCTTCAAGAAGTATACATTTTTTTTTCTGTATTTTTGATTTGAGGAAAATTTATTGCCCATCAGTAATCAAGTCCATTAAATTCTCATTTCGGTTCTCCCCCAGGCTTAAATGCTGCAGTGTGAGTTTGGTGCTGCATTGGCATTGGGGGGAGGTGGGTGGGGAGTGTGATCACTCATTTTGTAACAATCGGGGTGGATTCTTTATTTGTTTGTTGTGCTCAAGTTGAAAGAGAGTTTTTGACATAGGAAAGAGAGAGAACCGTGCATCGATGTGGGGAAAGTATTTTTGTCCACCGCACTGTTGGTATTTATATCAGTCCGTATGGCTTCCCTTTTCAAACTTTATCTAAATAAAGGTGAGAGCTAAATTTTACTACCCTATTCCTTAGGCTGCTGTCAGTTTTTATTTCGAACTTAGCCTAGTGCAATCTTAAATACAAAATGCAGTCCGCTACTGAGCTGGCACTCAGTCTTCGATATACATGCAAAAAAAACTTAGGCGGTCTTCTATCTGTTACAGCGTTGCCAGACGGTTCAAATATTTCCCCCTAGGCATATCTGAAAAAAACCCCAGATTTAGCTATTCTCTAAAAAACGAAAAAAAAAATTAATTGAACACAATTAAAAAAAAAAAAAACAGACATCTCCCCGTCGGTAAAAAAAACCCTAGATCTGGGGGAAAAAACCCAAACTGGCAACGCTGGTCTGCTACCAGTTGACGAGAAAACTTCTGGCACAGATTTCGATGAAACTCTTATTTGAACTAGTGTTCACTCGGACTCTGAAAAGACCAGGCTTTGCCATTCATTGCCACCTGCCACGCCTACATTTTGGAAAAATTTTGACCGAAATCGCACTTTTTTCTGACATCACTGGGATTAACGTGTCAAATACTCAAGGTACTATCTATCAGTCCTAGAAAAAGGGAAAAACCCAATAGAGCTCATACTACATTGAGAAATTTGAGATACCAATCAGCTTTCAGTTTCATACAGAGGTATGAGGTACAGAGGAGAGGCACAGCTTACAGACCAAAAACTAGCATGATCAAGGTAAGAAAATCAGAAAGACTGTCTCGATTGCTCTGTTGAAATGGAATGAAGGAGATTTAGTGTGAGTAAAAATGGCCTTTTATTTATTTATTTATCAAAAATGGCTTTTTATTTGTTTTTTTTTTTTAAGAATCAAATCAAACAAGTTTAACAGCCAGAAAGAAGGGGAAGAGGGGGCGTTCTGTATAACGACATACCTTAGGTACATACTTTTTGTGGTGCGGTTTAAAAATCTCTGCAGAAGCTACAGCAACGAAGCTATCAGAGCGATGCAAGAAAGGCTGCCTTCAATGAAGCTGAGGACAAGCCAGAAGCATGGCCTCTCAGCAGCAGAAAAGTTTACCATACTCTAGCCCCCACACCATGGTTAAGTGACTCGACATTGCCATAGATGCAAGTTCAATACATATCGGCACAAGGCGGCAAAGGTAGCCGCTGCTTTATGGAAGTAGGGTTCAAAAATTCAGAAGACGACTGATCGTGGGAATAATTCTTATAAATAACTAGCTGAACCCCGCCGGCTGTGCCAGGCAAAAAAAATGTATTGCAATGCTTTTACGTAAACAAAATTCTGGTTCTTTTTTATCAATCGCTTGTATAAACAAATTGTGCAGATGGTTTTCCGACTCGGGGGGCATGCAACGTAGAGTTGGCTATGCGAGAAAACTGGATTTTCGAAATGTATACCGCCCATTTGAAAAGATTGTCCTTGCGAATTATTGATGGTAACGGCGAATGCAAGGCGAATAGGGAATTGAAGACGCTTAAATTCGAATGGGACGACAGATGGAATCATTGGTATGCGAGGAATCAAAATTTCTTGAAAATATTATCACCAAAAAATTCATACATTTATGCGCCTATTATCGTCGAACAAAAAATCCTACGAATGTTAGATACTTATTTGTATTTATTCGCCTGAACTGTCAAACTGCTGGCGAATGCAAAGTCGCCTTTTTGCGGTTTGCGAATTCGTAAATGTCATTCGCCTTAAACTTCAAATTTTGGCGAAAAATATTTGGTGAAACCAGAGGCGAATGGAATTTATGATCTAGATAAATGAATGAAATTTCAAGAAATATGTATAAAATATAAAATCCATTCAATTTATGTAGAAATATATACACCCAGAGAAAAATACACAAAGAAAACCACTTTGATTTAAATAGTTTTCGGAATGATTTAGCATCGACTACGAACATTTTTAAATCAAATTGGCATAACATTAATTCAAAGGCTTTCCCTACTCTAAGTGCATATGTTTTTAATTTGATCTAACCACGTATGCAGCTTTATTTGACGTGGAATCATGCTTAAATGTAAAAGTGAATACTTTTCACTTTGAATCTACGTTGAATTAATTTAAAATTACATTGCGTATTTAAATCAAATATGTTTTAACGTGAAAAGGAATATTCTTTATTAAAGTTTATTTAACGTAAAATCAAATAGAACATAACACATTTTAGTTTGCATTTTTTCCCTGAGTGTATGTAAATATTTCATTCATTTTTTCGAATTTTTTGTGTTTTTTTTTTAAAAAGTTCTAAACCTCTTAAAAAATTACCCTATATAACGAAAATCGCCTTTTATTGTTTCAAAACAAAGCAATTCCAGCCAAATCCAGAAGCTAGTTGAGCTCATGGAACAAAACCCAGATACAAGGTGGCGCAAAAATAACCTTCCGATGTGATTTAAAAAAAAAATGAAAAACTTTGATTCTTCTTGTGGATTATTTTTATTTGGTCTTTTAATTTTTTTTACATCAAGTCGAGAATATTATGTCATGTAAATGGCCGCCGCCACAGTTGATTGTCATTTGAGCCTTTTTTATGGCATTTTCCACCACTTTGGCCAAAACTTCCAGCGATAGGTCCTCACATTCTTGAAGGATATTGTCTTTAAGAGCTGCAAGAGTCTGAGGCTTGTTGACATAAACCCGCGACTTCAAAAAGCCCCACTAAAAGAAGTCTGGAGCGGTCAAATCAGGCGATCTTGCGGGCTAGTGCAAATCGCCAAAAACGACCCGGGAACACCGCTTTCAGAATATCGGTTGTGGCTCGCGCAGTGTGTGCCGTAGCTCCGTCCTGTTGGAACCACATGTCCTCCAGTCCTAAATCGTCCAATTGCGGTAGAAAAAAATCGGTAAACATGGCCCTATAGCGCGCACCGTTGACCAGCGGCGTTCTCGAAAAAAAAATGGCCGCGTCAACAGAGGCGATATTCTCGGCACAACGGGCGCTCCGGGGGCCGCCACTCTTGGCAACGTCTCGTGTTGTGCCAGTCTCTCCGAGGCGAGCGGCTAAACATCGCAGTGTTTCACCAGTAGGCGTTGGACGGCTAGGAAATCTGCGACGAAATTCACGTTGTGCCAAAGTCACCGACCGATTTTTGCTCAAATAAATAGTCACAAATATTCCGCGTTCTGGAGCAGTGTAGCGTAACATTGTTTATTAACGTGTATTTCGCATGTGTTTACTACACAAATGTCAAAACAGAACTGACATTAGGGGCCAATCGCAAAATTTATAGCATTTACTGATAGGAGGATTACGTTTGCGCCACCTTTTATATAGTCAAAGGGTCGGTTAGTACAATTTAGAGCTTCAAAAAAATCCAACAAAGAATATTGGGATAATTTCGCTCTTAAATAAGAAGGGTGCGCAGGCCAACTTTATAATAGGAAGGATTGAAGAAGTGCACATAAATATGAATTTGTCTTTTATTTGGTCCAATACAAACACGAATGCTTCTTTGGTTAAGCGAAAGTTGGACACAAATCTAAAAAAAAAAAATCACTGAATTACTTCGTAAATTAAAGTGGTCCTTAATGTATTAAGGTACTTACAGTTGGTTTGGAAGATCTATACTCTAGAGGATTGGAATTGTGCCTTATACTTCATCTCAATCTATACACGGAAAGAATTGAAAATCACCAATTTCAAAATTTGGAGTTGCAATTCACATTTATATATATATCTTTGTCGCAAATTACAACGATTTTTTTTTGGATTAATATAAAAATTCGTAATTCGACATTGAAAACGGCGTAGAATACAAAATTCTGTTTGTTCAATTTTGCGATTAGAAGTATTAATTCATTTATTTGTAGTGATTTGCGATATTGTTTGGCGCAATTTACCACTTCAATGGGTCAATTTCTCAAGCACTACTTCACAATCGCAAATTGCAAAAAGTATTTGCTGATTTACAAACACTAACTGATGAATCAATGAAATCTTATAATAGTCTAACACATGTAAATTGAAAACGTAAAATGACGTAGAGAAATCGTGAATTACAAAATATATTTTTGTAATTTCCATGCAATTAACTACCCGATGTGTGGAATTTTTGTGCGCACAGGCAGCCGACAAAAACGAAACGTCATAGCATGTCCATGGTCCATGTAAAGAAATCCTTTTAAGTCCTTTCATTTTCTGCATGGACAGCTCCAACCATGCGCATTTGGCTTCATTCGAGTCAGACAGTCGGTATTCAATCTTTGCTTAAAGCAGTTCTTGTCGGGTCAAAGTTATTTATAAGTATAACTCATTCGTAGTGACAACCAACAAATTGTAAAGAATTTTGGAATATATCTTGTAATAATACAAAAAAAAATTAAGTAGGTAGGGCTATTAGAAACAAGTTTAAATTGGAATGGAATCTAAAATATCATATGTAATTGAAAACTATTGTAAAGGTTCTTATCAATGGCAAGTTCTTCTAAATAATTTGTTTGTATTTTAAAGCATAGACCGAAAAACCGCCCCAGACAAATCCCGTTGTCTCCGGACGAAAGGGCGCCGTATGCTTTTCATGGATATCAGGAGGAAACAAATTATAAAATGTGACTTTAAATATGTATTCGAAAATAACCTAAATAATTAAACTACAAATTTTGATTTGTAAATCATAAGATATAAGTTGTAAATTGAGAATAAAATTTTCTAATTTCACGACAAAACAATTTCAATTTAATACGGTGATTCCTCAAATCACTACTCAAGAATCATAAATTGCAAAATATGAAATGCAAATTGATAAAAAAAAAGATTCATTTTACCATTACGAATTCGTAAATTGCAACTACTGAAGTGGTAAATCTACCCCTTTTGTTCGCAAATCAAAACTTTTGAGTTGCAATTCAAGACTAAATGGTTGTAATTTGCTAAGGGAGGAAATCCGAATTTACAAAACAAAAGTGGTAATTTACGAATTATTTTTGCAATTCACAATCCATACCAATAGCAAATTAATAACTATTTATGTCAAATTGCGATTGGTTATTGCAATATGTTTTCCTCATTTGATCGCATCACTGGCAATAAAAAGTAGCGATTCGCGACTTTTGAGGGTCAATATCTTCACTTCGTACAATTTATAGAATTGCGAATAAAAAGTCGTGAATTAGTAAATCCTGAGCTAAGCTCTAAAACTAGATAAACTTCTCGTGATTCTGCGCTCATTTTTCTTGATTTGATCTTAAAATTTTTTCCGTGTACATATCTAATGATTACTCAATATTTTTGTCTTCAAAAAATAGTTTATTATTGCTGATCATTTTTAAGGCACACAAATATTTTATTTTGAATTCTCTTTGTGTTGCCATAAATGTTCGAATTGACGGTTTGGTGCTGTTATTTTTGTTTTTATTATTTTGGTAGCCTTTGATTTCTAGGCGAATGAATTAATTCGCCGACCATAATCGACAACTAACTCGATTTACGCGAATACTTCGACTCGCAATAGAAGTTCTGAATTCTCTTAAGCACATCGGAGAAAATGCCGATGGTTTTTCCAGAGAGGCTTTAATCCGGATCCCAACCTCCCGAGGACTCATTTGAAGTTGAATTAAGAGCTCCAAGAACTTCATTGAAGTAAACAACGCGTTACAATCCAGAAACCTCTTCTACTGAAGACAATTTTAGAGTGTCTATACTGATTCCGTGCATAGATTCATGGTCAACGAAGACGTTATACCATCTTTTCAAGATCTTCTCCCAGGCTTTGCTGCAGTTGAGCGAGCGAGATAATGCAATTTGTTGTCAGCTGTGAAAGCTGAGTACATTCTTTGGTGCGAAAAAATATCGTCGAGTGATCCTTTTACAGAAGTTTATAAATTTAGAGTTATAAATTTCTTTCTTACGATTTTGGCCACGCTTCCAGCTATAGTTTTGAAGGAACCTATTCAACTATGAAAGAGATTAAAACGTGTCCCGAAGCATTATGGGAAATGCAAGATTAAGCTCACTTACGATGATATCTGTTCATTCGGATATTAATGTGGATTCAGATAAGGTGATTGCCAAAAAAATTGTCTCTGCTTTGAAAAACTGTGCTTAAAAATAGTTTAACTATGTTCGTTTAAGTACATAAATTTAATACATCGGCAACACTACTAGTTTATATGTTATCGACTGTAACGTCTTCTATATGAACATTTTATATGAACTCTTACTTATGTTTTATAAACATTTCTTATACAAGACCATTAGACTAGACAGTGAATTGCGTGCCATACAGACAGTTCGATTTAGACAGACTTTCTGAGAAGTCCTTTGTTAATAAATGTTGTAAAAAAGATTAAATTTGTGTAATTGTGTTTTATTTCTGACCGTCCTTACACATACGATTTAAAAACGAATAAAAATCAATGAATAGGAATACATACGTATAGCTTTTTGTTTAAAGATCTCCTCCGAAGATTTGGAAGTACGATTTTTCAAGCAAAAAAGAGATGTTTGCTGTGAAGCTGATAGAAATTAAGTGGTTTCTTTTTTGCTTTAAAAAATTTCAAATTTTATCTATTTTTTATATTTTTTTAGTTTTGTTTGGCCTATCAATTGATCACAGTAGCTACCGACATTTAAAAAAAAACTCAACTAAATTGGTTGAAAATTACGGGCGAGAGAGGGAAACATACACTTCCTGCCACTTTGTTTTACATATATATAGAGATTCTTCCTATGGGTCGATGTAATAACGGTCTAATTTTACAAGAGACTGAGGCTACCTACCGCATCAGGGGTCTTTGAGTAACTTGCGCCTTTAGCCCTTGCTGACTGACGTCAGTTTTAATTATTTATCATCTGGTGGCTTCAAGAACACTCACCTAGACTGCCTGCCTTAACCAGCTATGGCAAATGGTACAAGGTGCCACCTGGTGGGCGCTTTGTGGATGTAATACAAGTTCCCATTGCCAACAAGTCCAGATAAGATGACAATTGTAACTCCGCGTTGCAGAAACTTCCTACAAAAATCAGTTGCACTTGCGAACAGTCGTTTCCACTGCAACAGCTTCTTGTTTACAGTTATATGGGCTATCAGTGGATACAAAAAATCATTCAATCACCCGTTGATGCTGTAAAAATGTCCCACACCACTTGAACAAAAGACAAAAATTAGAATATTTAAAAACTAGAACTCATTGCTAGCAGTTGTGCCAATCAACATGAGCCTTATACAGGACACCATTTATACGATCGCATTCTCCTTACTTAAGTCAGAAAAAAAAAAACCAAAAAATTATTTAACACATCGCAACATAATGAATCTGTTCACGAGTGTGTAGCTTAACTGTCACGATTATGACTGCCGCATAATAATTCCAGTTGTCTGGTGCTACTGTCCCCGATTGCCTGTCAAAAAATTTCACTGTTCACCAGTTTGGTTATTTGTTCTGGTTGGCACTTTGGCTGTCAGTGTTTGCCGTGCTGCTGCTGTTTTATTGTCGCTTCTGGAATACCTACAGCGTTGGTGTACGACAATTCAGAGCGCGCTCTCCAACTCCTGTTGCTCTATGTGCGACGAGTGTCACTTCGCGTGTGTTTTATGCGAAATTTCAAGCATCTCCACACTCACTGACTCACTCATCCCGGCGAGAGAGTTGCCTCTAATTACAAATCGAAAAATGTCGCCACCAATGGAACGAATTGTCACAAAAAACAAAGTACACAACGCTTCAGCTTCAGTTTCAGCTTCAGCTTCATTCCCAACGGAATGAGTGTGATTGTGAGATGTGTTTGGCGGGCGACAAACAGAACAAAAAAAAAAAATTATCTGTTATATCACAGAAAAGTTTCTCTGCCACACACATATCCGAGCGAATCTATATCCAAATCCAGAGATTCCCAGATCCCTTCAAAACGACAGCACTCACTATACGTAACCTAAAAGTTTTCCATACACTGCATCGCATGACACCCGGACGACGACGACGCCGCGCGTTCACATTCGGTATCGGTATCGGTATATCTACATGTTCGTTTAATTTTTAATTTTTTTTTCCCTCCTTCAGTTTGAGGTTGAGTTTTTTTTTTTGTTGTTTCTGCCCCTGCTTGTGCTCATCAAGTTCGCATTTTGAGCGCTGAAGTTTGAAAAACACAGTTTTGGGACTAATAAATCAGGCGCGTTGTCATGCTTTCAACTTTTAATCAATCACCCACCACTCGGAGGCGGTTAATATTCAGCTTCACCACCCCATACAGAACGAAAACCGAGGCGGACGAAATAAAGAACGATCTCGAGTTCGTATTAGCATCACACGGGTCGTCCAAAACAACCGACAGACGTATCAAATTGTGGCATAAAACGGAGTGTGGCGGGAGGGTTATATAATTCCTGATTTGGATGGGGATATTGTTTTGTTCCTCAATTTTTTTTTCCTATTTCTAAAATCTGTTTGTTCGCACATCGCATTTGGAGGGATATTTTACATTTGCATGTGTGGGGAGAGTGACAGTATTGAGTTGGAGGGCAAATTTAAGTAGATGAAACCGGGCCACGAACCCAAGGATTGGTAGTCCTAGTCAGATATGAAAAGCTAACTAACTAAAGCAGTGAAGAACAACAGGTGAAGGATCTGGGACTCGGAATTGTCGCACTCTTGCAGTTTGGCATTTCCTGGGGTATTTAGTGATACGCAATGACAGAGACGGAATACAGTGCTGACGAAGTCTGTGGAGGGTTGTCTTTGTAAAGACCCAAATGAGTAGAGTCGTGTACAGCTATGACCATCCATTTTATGAAATATTTTGGTTTACGAGCTTGCAAGATCCAGTTTGGGGACAAATTGAAGGCGCCTGTGGCATATTGCGAGTCATTTGTTCAGTAAATGAACCGAAAGTACTATTGCACTTGATCTTCGTTTTAAACGGAATTTTTTGTTCAACGATGTTGATAAATTTTTGTTGAATGGCCTTTAATTTGTGGGGAAGCTTTAAAGCGATGGGCATCCGGTTCAACTCCCGAAAAAATACAAATCGCACTTTTAAGTACTTTTTTTTGTAAACTGCGTCACGCCTTGCGAACGTCTCACAAACATCCAAGAGTACAAAAACCTTGAGAAAGCTTCTTCATACAGTCGCTTGGACTCGGCAAAAAATTGTAGGTCCCCGCACCAGTCCACACAAGCGAATGGTGTTAGAGGAGCTAGACCTAGAGTTAGGGTCCTATGCGGATTTGGGGCGCCAACTATTTTTTTATTTATTCATTTAGTTAAGCAGCATTTTGAAAAGGAGATTTTGGAAAAGTAGCCAAAAAACGCAAACTATTCTTATATTTTTATTAATCTATTAAAAAATGGCCGTCCTGGAATGCAAGGCGAAGTAAGAGGAAAACTTCACGAAGCTTGATAAATGGTTAGTGCTTGCCCTAGACCACAAGTATTTTGAAATACACAGTCGATCTTTGAAGTCCTTACAGGACCGAGCATCTTTTGAGCTGATCTGCCAGGAGCGCTTTCCCCTCCTATTTCCTGCCGCTTTTTCGTTTCCTCGAGGTCGGGGTTATTAAATATGCAGATGCAGTCGATCATAGAAGTCCTTACAGGACCGAGCATTATTTGAGCTGCTCTGCCAGGAGCGTTATCCCCTCCCATTTCCTGTCGCTTTTTCGTTTCATCGAGGTCGGAGTTATTAAATATGCAGATGCTGTCGATCTTTGCAGTCCTTACTCGACCGAGCATTATTTGAGCTGCTCTGCCAGGAGCGTTATCCCCTCCAATTTCCTGTCGCTTTTTGGTTTCATCGGAAGTCGGAATTACTGCCAAACGGACTATGCCAAAGAAACAAACTTCAAAAGGTTGAATTTTAGATGAAAAAAAAAATGTAAACAAGGAATCCACCGACACAATTCACAACTCATTTTAGAAAGTCCTATGCACTGAAAATATCACACATCTCCTTCCCGTGTTCTACGACCGACATACGCCACAGACACCTGACAAAGCACATCGTATGGGTCAGAAACTAAGTACTAAGCCTGACATCTTCAGCCAAAAAAGAGGGAAACAAGCTAAATTTGACCTGGGATGTAGCTCAGTTTGAATTCATGTATTTGTGCCCATGTTGATCGAAGGTGGCGCACGCATACTTAAAAAAAAAACACATACTCGAAAGTGTATTTCGGTCTAAGCCGGATGTAAGTGTACAAAACCTTGAGGTGGATTCTCATTTCAATATCGAGTGGGGGGCTATGTTGTAAATAATAGTTTTTTCATAGTCCGAAGGTGAAATTTTTCGCTACATTTTTATATAAATTTAGCGATATTTTCTTATTTCCTGGTATCAAATGAAACGAATTATGTAGCTAGACACCATGCAATAAAAATCAGTTCTAAAAACCGCAAATTCATTAATTAAAAACATATTTTACAGTACTTAAAACAAATGTACGAAATATTGGAATGAATGTTCAATTTGTACGTTATAAAGAAAGGGAATATTTTTTTTTAAGTAATTATTTGCCTTCATTTTCTCAATCTTTTTTTTCTTTCACATTTCCGTATTTTTTTTTGATGGTTTCTCTTTCGACTGTTTTGTAAAAATTATCGATTTTTTAAACAACTAAACACGACATTAAAAAAATTGACAAACTGTAGGTACTGTCGCTTAAAAAAGTGTAAGAAAAATTACAAAAATAAGTCTCAGTTTCCTAAAATAAATTGTGCAAAGAAACAATAATAAATGTGTTATCATCATTTTACAACAAAACATTGGATGCTTATTTTCTGCACTCATCTTTATCTTTATTTTACTTTTAACATCTAATCTTCTGTAGATATATTTAAAACTAGCGCACCCGGCGATCTTCATCTCGCCCAAATTTATCGTCTTCATATAAACTCCAGAGTGATAATAAAACACAGTTGAAATTTCAATGTGATTAATTTGAATGGAATCGAAATCAGTCTAGCGAAATGATAAACAATGTTGTTCGATTTGTTTTCCGGCGCAAATACAAACAACGAAGACGGTTTGCAAACACGTGACCGTGCGAAAAACAAGGCAATTCGAGATTAATCCCACAGACTTCCAACGATCCATACAAAAATTCAATTTTCGATTTTTCCAATTTTCCGGAAGGTTTTCCCAAAATTTTCTTTCGTAAAAACCTTCTCCTGGCAATTACGAACAACTGAAAAAAAAATTTGAGCCAAATCGGCCCACCCGTTCTAAATTGCCCAATTTTTATACATTTTCCACACCATTTTTATATATCATATATATGGAAGACATTATTTTCATTCATAAAATGTCTATACCAACAAATTTTTAGTAGTGTTTTTTTTTGTGGTAATACACACAAGAAAACACTTACTTATATAAAATGTCTGATTACTAATGATGTAAATTCGTGTGAATTAAAAAAAAAAGACTTTAGGCCGTTAAACTTAAATGCGCGACAAGAGTACAAATCAGTAAACATGTCTGTTTGCTATTTTGCTGATATACATTTTGAGTTTCGTTATTTCCCGTTGGTTTTGAAGAAAATAAATTAATTTTCTTTGCTTATTTTGAGATTCGAATGAATAGTCCATACTAACGAATTCCTTTATTCGTTCGAATGAATTTTGTATATTTTGAGATTCGAACGAATAGTATTCAATATCGAAAATGTCATAAAATTCAACTTTCGAAATCGGCTGTTTGGTTTTTTTTTTTTATATGGAGTGACCAGACTGTTTTTTCATCGTTTTGTTCAAATTATATAAATATTCAAAATTTCGATTACAATTTTTTGAGAAATAATTGCTAAAAACTACAAAAATGTTAATCTCAAATTCGACCAGGTGTTAGAATTTTCAAATGTGTTATAAGTAATATTTTGACACCCTTAAGTCTGAAATTTAAATATGAGCTTATCTAAAATAGGTTTTTACATTTTGTTACTAAATTGCGAACCCATTTTATTCAAGTAAAGAATGCAAAAAAGAAGGTATATGTTAATATTAAACCTTAGGTTTTCGCTTTAATTATTCAACTCAACTCTGTTCACACTACCTTCCAGATATGGTTGCTTTTCAATTGGAAACAATTTTTTTCTTGACCGTATACAATCGGTGACCAAAAACAACAGAAATTTCGATTGTTTTGTTTATGGATTACGTAGAAAAAATTCCATACAAGAGGAGAGAAATGAATGCCTCCAATCCATTTCCAGAAAAAAAAAAATATGCGCTCGGAAGATGTGGAATAGCAACAATTAACCTTGTTAGCATTAGGAATATACTGACGAATAAAAAATGACATTTGTTGCGAACGATTGGAAAGTCAAAAAAAATTAAATTTCGATTGATAGAATGAACTTCTTATCTCTTCGAATTTCAAAATACGTATTCTTCGAATTCGACACACTTTCGAAATAAATCGAATTTCAAAATAAGCACGTGTATCTATTATATTTTTTATTTAGAACTAGAATAATATTCTTGGCTGAAGCAATTGTTTTCAAATGAAATTTCATTTCAATTTCAAATTTCGTAATAAACTTAATTTGTTTTTTTTTTTTTTGTTGTTTTCCGTTATTAAACGGAATCTTCATGAAAAGATCATAACTCAAAAATCATATTTCAAATCTTAATAAACCCTTCTCTTTATTCTTTGTCGTTTTTTCTATAGACATGCGCGGCGAAATAATTTGTCGCCAAAAGCAACAGGCGAAAACAGACACAATAATTATAGGAACACAAATATCGGATTTTATTTCAGCGAATGCATTTTTGACACTTTATTCCTTTATTTATGTTGATTACATTCGATTATTATACATAAGGTTCGTTCGCGTACGCGGTTTGAATCGAACGCAATCGCACAAAGTCTATACACGTACTCATCAGAAATGACAGAAAATGAGAAAATTAGCAAAATAACGAGTAACGAGTAACGAGTGGTTCCTCTCTTGGCTCGAAACAGCTCAGAGAATTCAACCGGCAAGTACTGATAAATATGCCAAATGCACAAAGTTGTCAAGAAATAAATTCAAAATCCGTCTTAAAATGAATTGCACAGAACAATAAAATATGTAAAAATAAAGACAATTCGGTGGTGGCCGAATGTTGTCCTAGAACGTTTCATATGTTGCCAAAAGTTAAGTTATATATTTTTTTTGTGATATGGATTAGATGGCAAGGATGAAAGTTGCTCCATGTAGCTGGAAGTTTGTCCACGTACTTTGGCGTATATTTTCAGCTCTCTGAGAGAGTTCTGCTCAATTTTTTGAGTTTGACAGATTTGTAGTGTTTGGCTCGGGAATGTACGCGAATAGACTTTTTTTTGTATGTAGAATACATGTTTTCGTTTTGAAGTAAAACAACGAATTTAAACTCTCAGAACGAATCCATCAGCTGACAGAAACTCACAAAATACAATAGGTCTGTTCCTTTACTTTTGTAGTGAGAATGGAAAAGACTGTCAAAATGGCAGTGGTGGGGATAATTTCTCTCGCAGAAGAGAGACACTAACGAAAGAGTTAGGGGACGCTTTTGTAGTAAACTATGAAAATGACAGATGCATAGTTCAAAAATTCAAAAAAAGTGGTACAATAAGTCGTTAATATCGTATAAACTCGAAGAATTTTCCAATTTACGAACAAAATTATTTGATTCATCTACCTAGCGATGAAAGTGATTCGGAATTAATCGAACTTCTTCATAAATTCAAGAATGTATATGGAAGAGTTTGTACTGATCGAACTACAAGCATTCGAGAAGAGGAAAAGCCGCACGGTATTAAAAATAACGATTGTCCTTTCTTACTTCTTACAGCAAGGAATAAGACATTCGAAATGAATATAAGGAGAGCATTCAATTTTATTTGTCCGCGTGTTGCTACCATTTTAATACGCAGAAAATCAAAACAAATGCACTCATATGTCAAATAGGACAACAAATTTCGATTCAGCTGTTAAATGTACGTTGACTGACAGCTATTCCAAGTCTTACACACGGCGCATTGGCTTAGTGGTTAGTGTGTTGGACTACTAAGCGAGGGGTCCCAGGTTCGGATCCCGAGAAAAAACCCAAATTCCAACTTAAGATTTTTTTCACTGCGCCACCTCTCGCGAGCGTCTGACAAACATCCGAGAGTATAACTGTCATGAAAGAGCTTGGCCGTTTGGACTCGGCATAAAATTGTAGATCCCTTCCATTCGTCCGAAAAATAAAAAACTCACACTAGGCGAATGGTTGTGAGAAGCTAGGTCTAGGGTCCATACGGACCTGTTGCACCAATTATTTTTTTTTTTATTAACACCAAGAAATTTGTTGAGTAAAAATTCGTAAGATTCTCAGTGAGGGGTAATATCTTGCTCTCTCTATGACGGTCTCTTTTACGAATTTTTAGAGTTAAGGAATTGAGTAAAAATTCGTAAATATTCCTAAAAATAAATTAGTCAAAAAATTCGTAAAATTTAAAAGAAAAGGAAAAGGAAAAGGAAGGTCTTCTAAGCACCTTTCTTTATGTTTCCCGCGAAACGTGGAAATTTGTCCTAATAACTCTCAGTCAGTGTTCTTAGCACTCTTTCTTTATATTTCCCGCGAAACGCGGAAATTTTTCCCATTTCACCGACCTCAAATCCCCTCGATTTTTTTTATGAAAAAGACTTACTTTTAAAATTAAATTTTGTATTCTCCGTAAAGAAAATCACAATCACATATATTTTTTTTTTAATTTTCCGTACTCACCCAGTGAATGGATAAAAAAAATGGATCATACCTGAAAATAATCAAAAAAGTATTTAAAAAAAAAAACGATTACAAGCTTTTTTGTAGTGATTTCGATCTAGAAAAGTTTTTTTGCGAGTTGAATGAAGTAAAGTAAAAAATTTGGGATTCTTAAACACAAAGCGCAATACCAATAACAAATTTTAGACTCGACTTTAAATTTACGGAATTCACAATTGCGAAATTTGTATGGAAACTATAGCACTGCTAAAATTAAGAGTAGAAACTAAAAATGTTTATTGGTAAGGCCCACAGATAAGACTACGACATTTGCTTTCAATTTGTTCATGCGTGCTCTCTTCTTCTTCGATATAACTAGAGACATTATTGGTGATCGTTTTTAGAAAAAAACTTTGCAACTTTTAGTAATTCAAAGTTGCTATATTTCGAATACAAATTTTGCAATTGTGAGCTTCCGTAATTAATTAATTAAGCCGTGACTGAAATTTGTTACTTATACGGGCGCAGAGAAAACGTACGAGTGACGCTGCATTGTGTGGAAAATTCCGCCACTTTGCGCATGAAGTATCTACGTCACAATATAAATATCACATATATTCCGCTGTCGATATGTTGTCAAATTTGATGACAAAGAGCCGGATAAGAACAAGAAAAGATCCAAATGTCCTTAACTTGTATTTCATAGATTCCGCGATTTTTTGCAATTGCTGAACCTCCTCTACCGATCAAACTTCAAATTCATCTCGCATACAACAAACAAACAACCAACATTCGATAACAATAACTTTGCCCACAAACAGCCAAATAAAAAAGAAGGGCAGCTCTGTGTTTGCATCCATAAAACGTCCATTACCCATAAATCGACCCACAGAGACAAACAAATTCTTATTTCTGTTTGTCCACTCTTTATCGGGGTTACTCCTTAAATTATCTTTCGCCCATTTGACCACGCAAAAAGGACAGACTACTGCGAACCCTCCAGTGCCATATGCACAGCCATCAAATGTTCCATCAAATGCGGTGTCCTTCAAAGTGCCCCCGAAACTGAAAAAAAATTTCCATCAACACAAGGACGACATTCAAACAGAGGAGAGTCATAAATTTCCCAGCTAACATCGAAATATGACAAACAAACCGAAATGTGTACACCATCGCATATGAAAAAAAGGACTCTCACTAAACTAGCCACAAAGCTAATAACAAAGATGTTATCCTGTCATAGGATACACTGAGAATTTTATTTACATTCTTCTGACGAGCGTCCTTTTCTAAACATCAACTCTCACACTCGACTGTGTGTTTGTATATCCAGTGGCGTTTCGTTTCCAAACGCGACACTGACCATATTTCGTCCTGACGATTGCGACTGCGAACTGGACTGCAGACTTATCATGCATACAGTCGTCTGCCCCGCTCAGACATGAATAATAATTTTGAATTATTTACGAGCAAAGGGGGGGTGGGGGGAAGGAGCGCAAAACAACGCGCGAAATAATTCACACTGGACAATGCGAATCAACTCGGCTACAGCTCAAAAGGGATCTGCTCCCTAATCCGGTCCAGAGGATGGTGGAACGTGATTGTTACGGGGTGGATTTTTTTTCTTTTCTCTTTTAGTTTGCCAGCAGTCGTGGCAAGGTGTCAAAAGTTATGATAACGCGAGACGTATGCATATCACACTGGCTCACTGGCACGACCATCATCCTTCAACTGCGTCTCTGCGAGTGGTCATGGTCACCGGGGGCCCCAAACCCCCTCTAGAGTGTGCATTGTCAGTGGATTTGGATTGAATTGTTTACGCGATGGTGCGGGCTGCAGAATGGATTCATATGTACAACCATGGTCGTCCTGAATGATGGATTCGTGCAACGGTTCGGTGTGTACCAGTAGGTATACCTACCGAGGCGACATGCATCTGATGAATAAATGGACTGCGAGGATATACGACAGGATATGATGGTAATTTAAGTCCTGATGTTCACTTCAGTGCTGTGTCGCTGCGACACTTTTGCTGCAAAGTGGACATCGGTCCGGTTGTAGCAGCCGCATGCAAAGAAGGACCTCATGCAAAAAAACAACACAGGATTCGACTATTTGACGATGAATTTTTGCACCATTGCATGGGTGCGCGCACACACAACAGTTTATTAGTCCTTTGATGGATGACAATGAATATGGGCACTTATCCGTTAGATATGATGTTGATGTTGCGTTGCTGTACGACCGGCCGCTCTCAGGAATGGACACATTTAATGGCCATTTAACCGAATGATTAACGATCGTGGGGAGTGGGCGGCCGATTGTTTTTCATTGCAGTGGTAGTTGTAGTTACACACCGGGCAATGTTGGCGAAGGATGTTTTTATTGCCCTCCATCACAGGGCTGAGTTTATGATGTGTCAGCGAATGTAAAGAATGGCTTGTCGGGTGGGGGCTGCTTGTAGGGGTGGTGCTGCCACAGATAATGTGAATCTCTCCGTAAGATGGGAATGGGCCGAAGTCGAACACGTTTTGGACAGACTTTTGTTGAAGCCTGATGCATAGTGTATTGGAACGGTCGACGGTAGACTCGGACCACTACTCGGTAGGAGCTGAAGTACGGATGCGAATATGGGGTTCAGCTACCTCAGGGTCGATAACAGCCAAACGATTGTCGTAGATCGGGCGAAGATAAGCTATGAAACTGCTATTTCAAGGCACATACATTAAAATCTGTAAAAGATCCCAGAGTCGTAGCTGAATCTTTTCTTGTGGTGTACCACAAGGTTGCCTACTTTCGCCAATACTCTTTGAAATACGAAAACGCGTTCTTTTGCGTCAGTTTTGACCGACAACAGCTGGCGTTGTGTCCTACAGAAAGGCTTTTCATTGCATTAAACACATGAGTGGCATCCCACTCAAACAGGAGGGTCCTATTCACGAGCGGTTCAAGGAGTAATACTGAGCTTTCTATAAGCTTATCGAGGCTAAATCAATTTTGAGACATGTAAGTCAATCTATTACCGACAGGCGCACCAAAATCAGCTTGAACGTTTTTCTTCGGTGGCATTCCAACTCCAGTCAGGCTGGACTTGGGACCTAGCACCAGTTGCTTGTGACAAAATACCATTTAAAATCGATATTTTTCCAAACACGTTCGAAAAGCGATGGAAACTTTCCGATTTTCCCAAGTTGAACGTTGAAGAAGTCACCTGACAGCGCATCAATTCTTCTGCGATGGTTTCGGTGAGGAGGGATCGCAGTTGGTACGGATCGACATAAGTCCTTGTCACAGCTCAGCCATGTACCTCGTCATAAATCAAATGATTTCGGCCAATCACACTGTATGACAGACAGCAACTTGTGTCTTGCGGACGATGTTAAGCAGACTAATGCAGACCATTCTATAATAAAAATAATAATAATTGGCGCAACAGGTCCGTAGGGACCCTGGGCCTAACTTCTCACAACCATTCGTCCTGTGTGAGTTTTTATTTTCGGGACGAATGGAAGGGATCTACAATTTTATGCCGAGTCCAAACGGCCAAGCTCTTTCATGACAGTTATACTCTCGGATGTTTGTCAGACGCTCGCGAGAGGTGGCGCAGTGAGAAAAACCTTAAGTAGGCATTTGGGTTTTTTCTCGGGATTCGAACCTGGTACCCCTCGCTTAGTAGTCCAACAGACTAACCACTAAGCCACTGCGCCGACTATGCAGACCATTCTAGTCTTTGTAAATCGCTGAGAAACCAGCTAGTATATAGGATTCTGTCAACGCGACAGGTCTTGAGCTAGTTCGATAGCCCAATTTCAATCTTTTGATAGCCCAAATTCGGAGATAAAAACGTAGCCCAATTACAACAAATAAATAGCCCAATCTGGGAAGCCTGAACACAAGTCCATCGTTAAATTCCGACAAACCGCCACTGGAAAGGAGAGCTCGCGCACTAAATTTTGAAAAGCTCAACCGAATATAAACAGTCGAACGAAAGTAGGTATAGGTGCGCAATCATTACTTGTGTAAACACAGACTCCTCCAGATACAACTAATCGATAATTTATTGCCGCCGAAATTTAAACAACTCCAATAAATCGGCCCAAAAGTGCAATAAATTCCCCACTTATTCATGCCTCATAAAGAATTCAAAGCGCGCTCTCTCTCTCTCTTTCTCTCTCTCTCTCCCTCTGTCTCTTTGGGGGCGAGCGCCATTCTTACACTAAATTACAGACAATTAAACTTTTGCGCGGCCCCCGTGTTAATCGCTTTTTAACAAATCACTTTGTTTATAGTTTATTTAATTTTAATGTTTTACCACTCGACTGCATGATGAATGCGTGTGTGTAGTCAGTGGCGGCGATGCAAAGAAATTTACTCGCTCGTTGATTAACCAAATGTTTAGGTTTGTTTTTTTTTTTTATTTTTATTTCTATAGTGCACATAATATCGGGGGGCTGAAACCTCAAATACTCGAATCTTAAAAGACAATTTGGTGACACCGAGGATAAAAAGCCGAGGCCGTTAAACCTTCGCCTTTAATAATGCGAAGAGATTTTTATGTGTTGACTAATGACAGAGGGGGGCCCGCACCGTCGGCAACCCCCCCATCTGCCTAATATGTGGTGATAGTATTTTTAGCTGGTTTTCAATTTTATTTTATTGCGTGTAGTAATTTGTCGCATCGTTGGGCGGTTTGTCGGAGCGATTGTGTATGATGGAGTTGGGATAGAGTCCCTTTTTTTTTCTCTATTTATAGCCGACAATCACGGTTAACCATTCTGCCGCCTCTGGTCAATAAATTCAAAAGTTTTACGATCATTTTCATAATAATAAAAAGATTTTATTACCGAAAACACTCTATAAAGGCGAATTATTGTGGCGCGGTATCATTGTGCCGCTTGTATGTGTTGTGGGCAACTACGTCGCGAATTGGTTTAAGGCAGAGACGGAACTGGGAGAGCTGGGGATTGATTGACGCAGTTGGGAAGGGATTGGAACTTGGGAGGCTGTTGTCTTTCGGTTTGTGTGGTTCTTTGACAGTTCCCCGCATGAGTTTAGAAGGCAGTTGCGAGCGACTTAGAGTTTGTTTTAGGTGGCTTTCGATCGTGCCTAAGACTTGTACTTAGATGAATAGTGGGGGTTCCTTGTGACGCACGCGTAACCCACGCTCGATGAGGCTGTTTTTGTAGCTTATTCTACTGAAAAACTGGCCCACAAATCAACACGTTTGTCGTTCATTGTTTCTGACATAGCGCGATGTTGTCGTTTATGCAGATAGGTCTTTCTGAGGTGCTAGGGTCCGACATTCATGTGGTACTGAGCAATGAGTTTAAGCAAGTTGACACCGACACCATTTCTGTGCAAAAAAATAAAAGGTCTTCATGCGAAAAAGCTGCAAGGATCAGTACACTATATTCAGCAGAGTTTGATGTCAAACTTAAGAGGATCAAAGGCAATTCGGTGAAAACTTCAAGGCCATCATGCATTTTACCGATCTTTATGTTTGTCAGGTTGATACGCAAAACCCCAGAGCAAATGTCAGTAGTGAGGGAGAACAGCAAAAAGTTTTAGTTTAGTTTTGGTGGGGGCAACATGTCCCCATTTATTAAGCTAGAAACAAAAATACTTGAACTAAAAACTAAGGGCCGTTTGCTGATACGACTCATAGTGAATTAAAGTGCCACATAAACTCTTATGTGACAGTTTATGCCCGAAAAAAAGTAGCCTACAAGTATTTATTTAGAACTTAAATCGTTAAGAGTCGTATGAGCAAACGGCCCTAAGACTTATAACTAGGTTTTAAAGCCAGAGTTTAGAGTGAAGGAGGCTGTAGGAATAGTTTGAGTTTACTCTCCGTAGGATACGGGAAATTGGTTTGCTGGAGTCGTAGGACGTGCGTTGGGTGGAGGCGGGGATATCTTAAATTACGTGGGTTTTTATTGAAGAAGATGGAGTTGTAAAGAGACGCGCAATCGGTAGACAGCCTGATGGGAGTCGATGAATAAAGAGAATGCCTGCAGCATCCCTGCGAACCTCAAGGCTATTTTCAAGTTAATGAGTTTGAGGCGGTCTTGTTATAGAGAGGACAAATTAGGGGATCGTTCCAAGAAAGACCGCAGAGGGCAAATCTTTGTTTGTTTTCGATTCTGCTTACATGAATTAGCTGAAAGGGTGACCATGTTTGGCTGGCGTATTCGAGGAGGGGACGGACAAAAGTAGTGTGGAGAGGTCTGGTCACGTAGGGATCGAAGAGTTCCCTTGACCACCGATTAATGTATCCAAGGGACGAACTGACTCAAACTGACTTTTCGAATTTTATCATCAATATACGAACGGAAATTAAGCTCGCGGTCGTAGAATATGCCAAGGTCACGAAGAGACTGTACGATGGATATAGGTTGGTCATTAAGTAGGTATAGACTGGGAGGGGACTTGTTGTACTTACGTGATAAGGTGTTGGATTGGTATTTGGGAATATTGAGCTCTTGGAGGTAATATTGCAGCGAATGCTGGCCTCCAAGCGGTCCAACGTCTGTAGTCTATCGGCGTGGATTAACGACTTCAAACTTCACCACAGAACACCGTCCCTGTAAGATCACAGCATGGAGGTCAAACCACGGGTTCATACACCGGTTATGAGCTCCTGAAATATCAATAAATTGATACTGTCGCTCTTGAGCCGTCTTGTGGCAGCTTGAGCCGTCTTGTTGAAACTAAAGGACGTTCCAATCAAACCCATTCAGCTGAGGAAGTATAAAAAGTCGGCACCCATGGCTCTATAGCGCTCTTTGTAACACGTATAACAATCTGCCAGTCTTTGCAGAAAAATGAGCCAGTGCTGACACCTTCCAATGAAGCACACAACAAGCAGAGATCTTTAAAGCAGTTGCCAAGGCCGGCAATTTTGCTTATTGGGGGTAGCCGTTCAACCGATAATGAGCCTGAATAAAATTTTGATTTGAATAACAAGGAATATATTCTTTTTCGTCCATTCACCGAACATACGACGCATCTTTTGGTCACGCGGCTTTAATTCTTGTCAAGCTTAATTTTTGATAGGGTACAGGTAAGGGACAAACACTTTTGTTTTCCACCAATTGGTGTTACAATGGGTCAGTATTGACCTGAGTCTGGCACGGGTTACTCCTCGCCAGCCCACACAAACCTTACCTAACACATGACCAACATCATCAACAATCCACAAAGATTTCCAAAAAGTCGATTGGCCACTGAAGCGGGTCCTACTCAACGTTACTTTCTAAAGAGGCAACTTCTTCTACGCTGCGCACTGTATGGCGGTTCCGTCAATCCGTGCTGGAGTCTGCTTGTGTGCGAATGATTTGACAGTAAGTTGTACGTCACTCATGGTAAGTTTGGTTAGAACTGAACAACGATTTTCAAAGTCAATTTGCACAATTTGCAAGCAAAAATCTAAGATGTAGGTCTGTTTAATGTGAATTGGCAGAACATACAGAGCACAAATCAACTGTCACCTGTCAAATTGACTGTCACTAGAATTAATGCTCGAAATTTGAAAATTCTAAATTTATTTTGGTTCTTGCAAATAATTAGCATTCTTATCTTTTAAGGGCAAACCTCTGCATCGTTTTATTCTTTAGGGGACAATTGGGTCCCAAAAAAACGTAGGAATTCTTCCCTGGTATACCTTTCCAGTAGCCAAAATGCACCTTTGGGCTTTAAGTCCCCAAAGGTCTGGCATAGTTCTTCTGTAATAGGTCCGCTGTCTTTTGAACGCGGTTTAAAAGTTCGAAAGAGCTAGCTACCTTTCTATTTAGCCGAGATTCCCATCTGGACAGTTTCAGACTGATTTTTAGGGCAGCTACCTACATCGAAATAAAATTCTTACAATTTTCTTCGATTTACGTTGACGTTTCTTATTTTTCTTCTACCCAAACGAACATTTTACCATGAGGGTCGATTTCTGTAATCTATTTCCAATCCAATAAGAAAAGAATTCTCTTACCAGAGGTCCATTGCCAAATCATTCCGTAGTTACAGGTGGATTCCATTCCAATTGAATGAAAGAGAAACCAATAAAACGCAGGTGAACATTTCGTTCAAGTTCTAATAAGACTTAAGAGCGGTATTCCTTTCTCTTACACGCACACCAAGAAACCGCACCAATCCAGCTGCAGGTGGTAATGACAATGTATTCGTTGAACCACTACAACTTTACTTTAGTTTTGCAAATTCCCATTCCCTAACATTTGTGTACAGCAACAAAAAGTGCATTGCTATCGCACAATCGGCACAGTACCAACACAATTGCACTTTAGGGGGGAATATTGTGATTTTCTCCAAAATTCTTGTGCAAAAAGAGCAACGAAAGAGAGTTGGCCGTTATTTCGCCAGTGTACAGTACACTCACTTCAATGGGGATATATTGCATACGGGGTCCAGGTCCAGTCCCGTAGAGTGTCAAGCAAAACCCCAAAACGGATTTCATTCCCCGTCGACTGGTGTGTCGTCGCTAGAGCGTCGTTACAGTTCCTCCAGTGTTTTGCCATCCGAAGGAATATTCGCGCCGTTTCGCTCTTTGCCGTGTTCTTGTTTAGTGCGTGTTTGGCCGTGTGGCTTGCGAAATTTTCGTCCGAAAAATGCATTCGAAACGGTATCCCAATTCGGTTTGATTTCATTTCATCGCGGCGGCGGTAAAAAAGCTGCAAAACAAAAAAAAATCCTAACGAGTGCATGCTTAGTGTGGGTTTCGTCGATGCCAAAGTGGTGGGGGGCTCTGTTGTAAGAGAGCAAGCAAGTGCGTGTATTGGTGTGTAAACAAAGAAGGATAGGAAAACAAAAAATAAACGGTTTAACTAAATTGTTTTTTATTTTTGTTTCGCCGTGAGAGGGGTAGAAAAAAGAGACTTAATGACACTTGGGAGGGTTGATTGACAGCACAGAAAACAGTTCTTCAGCGGATTGCTGGCTGAAGAGAGTGGGTGGGTGTGTGTGCGAGGTAAAGAGTAGGCCGGTGGCTGGTGCACGCACTTTTCTAGTTTTCCAACCTGACCCCATCAGGTTGAAATTGCAACCCTTGCTCTGACAGCCTGCCCGGGAATGGTTGTGGGTGGGTGAGCACCTTCAACAGCAGCTTGGCCAGGGGAAAGTGTTAATTTACGACGCAACAAGGCAACGCAAACAAAAGAGGAAAGAAGGAACAAAGACGCAATACGGAAGTTTCTGTTTACCGGCTTTTCTCTTTCCGATCGAAAGGGATTCAGAGTTTTTTACTTTGGTCGAGGGTGATTTATCCACCCCAATTGGTTTTGTGAACGATTCACCGGCTTCGCTGAAGGGTGGTAGCTGGTAGGGTTTAAGGGAGCTCTTACTTGTTTTAAGAGGAATTGGACTTTGGTGCGTATAAGGTATAAGGAAAAGCGTTTTTTTTTTTTTGTTTTTGTAAATTTTTTTCACGTGTGCGTGTGCATAGTTTTGGCGGGAAAAGTTCGGGTTTCCATGTGATTTGTTGTTGGATGCCGTCATGCATGAGCTCGTCGTGCGGTGAGAGTTATATTTTGTGTAGGGTGACGGCAACGTGCGTTTTGTGTGTGCAATTGTGTTTGAGCAGTGGTGGATTTTTAAAGGTGAAAGAGGAAACACTTTTGGCGGTCTACGAGTGAAGTCGTTGAATATAGGTAAGCGAGTTGTTTTTGTATTTCTTGTGTGATTTTAAATGAAACAGCAGCATGTTGGAAATGGGGTACACCATCTTTAAAGAGAGGTTATGGGATAGCCTATCTGAATATAGGTACAGAAGAGACGTTCAACAGGCATATTGGTTAAAGGCGGATCGCCGAAGTTTAGTTTAGGTAGGTACGTACATAGGTGCATCTGTGGAGCACCTTAGTTTTGACTAAGCCAGTAGATACGTCTATCGTATATATCTGGAGCACCTTAGTTAAGACCTTTGCTCGATAAGTCCTTGTCAAATTAAGGCGCCCCAGAGATACGTGCACAGATAGTTGTACAAGCTGGTTTGACGATGTTTAGGGTGAAGAGTGCCGAGCTTAAGATCTGTGATATGGTTTCTACAGAGACCTTGCTTATAGATAGGAAAATCATTCCTACTAGTTTTTAAAAGAACCCTACCAAGGGATATATAAAAAGAAACATAGGGAACGGAAGATGAAGTTAAACTTGTGAAACCTTTCAGAGTTTTATACTACCTATGAAATGTATGGAAGGCTTCTATCAAGGCACATCCGGTGTTTCAAAATCTTATCCTATAGCTTAGAGATAGAGGAATTTTGACGAATTATTTACGTTCGCCAAAGTATGTAAAGAGGACTTACAAGAAAAAGTTTACTATTGCAGGCCCAACTAGGCTAGTTGCGATGTATTTAGATCTAAGGCTATATATAAGGTATATTCATAGCCGATAGCAAGGTTTTACCCAAAACGGATACTAACTTTAGCTAAGGAGAACCATTACAGATTTTTTTTTCTTTTGTAAACCCAACTGACAGTATGATTCTATCCTCATGCCAAATTTTAAATCAGTAACAAGATTTAGCACATAGAAATGGGTAAAGTGCCAATGCTTAGAAAAGGTAAGGTAAATCGTCAACAACCATCAACACGACTGAACAAAATCTAAAACAGTCGGTATATGCATGTAAGGTTGGGTACTCATGTGGTATCACAAAGGACCTAAATAAATAGGGCTAAGTGTGTCTTTCCAGACAGCCACCTTACCAGACCTAACCTAAGGTAGGGTAATGTGCATGTATTTTTGTAATGTAATAAAATGCAAGACAATGTTGAATAAAGTAAGCAGTAATTTATCTAAAGCCAGGTAGGGTAATGTATGGTAAGGTAAGGTAAGGTAAGGTACGGTAAGGTAAGGTAAGGTAAGGTACGGTTAAGCATGATAATGTTGCGTAAGAAAAGGTAGGCTAAAACCAAGTTAGCTTAGGTGATGTAGTGCTAGGTAAGGCACGGTAAGGTATGGTGAAGTAAACTAAACTAAATAATGTTGAGTAAGGTTGGCAATTGATCTTTCGAACCGTCAACATAACTGAAGAAAATCTTTGAAAGTCGATAGGTATAGGTGCCCAGTAACTCATTAAGTTGGCAAATTATTCAAATCGGCCTTAAGTTCATCTGAAAAAATCTCGGTTACGGATCAATATCCGTACCCGGACAACGCCATAAAACTTGACATTGCAGCTCAAATCGATACCCAAAATTATTTCCTTGTCCCTACTATCTATCCGATCTCATTTGCATTTCGCAACTTGGTATATCGCCGCAGCTTAGTCATAATAAAATCAGCACTAACGCTTTGCCTCTTGACAATGCTAAAACTATACACCAAACACAAATACAACACAAAGTTAATCTTTGAAACCCCAACCGGCAACAACAGCAGCGACAACAAAAGAAACTCTTCAACTAAATTACCGACGGCGGCGGAGGCGCCACTGCCACTGCCTCTACACCTTCCGTCCTGTTCTCTCTGTGCATAAATTAATTTTATTTACACACAGTTCTCTCCCACGTGACTGAGTTAAAAACAAAAAAAAAAATAAAACTAAAACCGCCAGCGGCATCTGTTGAACTTCATTGTATCTGTGTTTTGATTTCGGCTGTGGAAAAAAAAAACCCCAACTTTGCTTTGACGATCACGTCAATTCGCACCTCGACGCACCAATCAGGCGTCTTATGATTATGATGGTGTGCCGCCACTCTTTGAAGATCTTTGAAGATCAATCGCGGCCCTGGTAATTGGATTATTTAACGGTTAATCTCCGCCTTTCATCGATTGGAGGATCGCCTTTAATCTACAAATTAACCAACCGATAATTGTTGGTATTATGGGAGTAGTCGTTTTTTTTTTCTTCCAAGGGGATACACCCCTCCTCTTGGAGCACGATGAGAATTTGTTGGCTTCGCGGTTTCATTTCCGTTTTGTGAATATTTTACTTGGGGAATTTCTCGGCAATGTGCGGGAATTTATTTGAAATTTCGTCAGCGATAAATACCAAGCCGAGACGAAGAGGAATTTTTGTGGCGCTTTAGCAGTGAGGTGAGGTCTTTGATTTTGCTAGTTTTAGGTTAGTGTGTTCGAATTCCCGGAAAAAAATCCTTCTTTTTTCCATTGCGCCATGCTGCGTGGAGTGGACTACAGAATTGTTAACTTGGGAAGGGCCTTATCTGTAAAAGTTGGTAAAAGTATGGGTGGAACCTCTGCATAAGGAGCCTTTCTCACGAGGAAGCATAGGCTCTGAACTGCGTCAAAAGGAAAATCTGAACGTATGCATTTTTCCCGTGTTGTATCGCGCTGTCAAAAGAAGACAGATACAAAACCATGTTCTGTATCACACGACGAGCGTCAGAAGTTCAAATTTGATCAGCTTGCATTGCAGATGCTAAAGCGATTAGCAAAAGCGAAAGTACTCAATATTGGCGGGGTTTCATTTCATGCACAGTCTCACAAGTCTCTGAGTATTACAAAATCATGTCCTGCCTAAAACCTTTCGCAAACTGACACTAATCGAACCATATATATCAGTGTGGTTTGAGCCCAGCAAACTCAGTCTTCAACCAGACCTTGATATTCTGACAAACCTTACAAGAAGCTAGCGAATTCTCAGTCGGTCCTCACCACCTTTTAAATCGCCTATCATAACCCTGTTTGGAAAATTAAAAAAGCGCTTTTCTCAGTAGGTAAGGCAAAGACAGGTAGAATCCTCAAGACGCAATTAATACTCCGACACTGTACCTGGCACTTTTGCGATTCACACAAGTAGAAGTGACATGCCTGGAACTCAATTTTGAACATTGCTGGAAATGTATAGCTCATGTTGACACCTTTCTTGTAGCTTCATTCATAACACTGGTAGTAGACTGCCTTCAGCGCCTTTCACTTTAAGCGATGGGATCTAGAAGAACTTTAAAAAGTCAAGACGCCCAACAAAGTAACCAGACATCATTTATAAAAAGAAAAATTATGCCTACTTATTGGCTGATTTGGAGGGCAAGTCACTCTGGATTGTTTTATTGGGCATTTTTCAGCTTTACCCTGCCTCACTGGGATATTCGTTCAATACAAGACACAACCGATCTTTCAGGGTTCACAAAAATAACCAGCAATTTATAAAAAGTACTTCCATACCAGTAGGCCGTTTCGGGGCCAAGTCACTCTTGAGCGTTTTATTGGGAATTTTTCTGCTTTACCCTGCTCGCTGGGATATTCGTTCAATACAAGACACAACCGATCTTTTAGAGTTCACAAAAATAACCAGCAATTTATAAAAAGTACTTCCATACCCGTAGACTGTTTCGGGGTCAAGTCACTGTGGAGCGTTTTATTGGGAATTTTTCTGCTTTACCCTGCCTCGCTGAGATATTCGATCAATAAGTGACACAATTGATCTTTTAGGGTTCACAAAAATAACCAGCAATTTATAAAAAGTACTTCCGTTCCTGTAGACTGTTCCGGGGCCAAGTCACTCCTGAGCGTTTTATTGGGCATATTTCTGCTTTAGCCTGCCTCGCAGTGATATTCGTCCAATAAAATAGAGGGTGCACCAAAACAGCTGCTTATACCGAGTAAATGCTGCTGTTATGCTAATAGTAACGGAATGTTTAAGTTGACTCTGCTCTGCGCTAATTTGCTCTTGAACAGACCTAGAAATCTCACTGACCCTTCATCAATCAATCGCAGGAACGTCGACTTTGTGTATTCTTAAATTAATTACCACGAATCTGCGTTGATGTTGTGGGTACGTCCAGTATAATATTTCAATTGCTTGCTTCACACTTCTGTTTCAAAAAATGAATTTGCACGCCTGACAATATAATAAACAATCATCGGCAGGACAAAGCAAAACATACACAAAACACAACCTGGATCTCATCATGCGTGACCGACAATTTACTATCAGTAGCAGAAGCAGTACACCAACTGACAATCTGTGCGTGTGTGTTTGTTCAAAGGCAGAAATAAATTTGTCATTTAGCCGCAGCGATAATGAAATCCCTGGCTCATACGAGTATATGGAGGGTGGTGCCGTGCAGTTGATGGCCGCCGCCCGGTCGGTCAATTAGAGAAAAAGTATTGCGAAAAATCGAAATAAAATAAATGTGACCCGGGACCGAGTCCCGGTCAAATGAATTTCAATACTTGAATTGAATTGGGGATTCCAATTTGACAGGTGGCATTGCAGGCGACACATAAATTGTCGCCGAGCCGGCTCGTTTTTATGTATAGGTTCCTACCTTTATGCGTATAAACAGATGTATACACCTATACAATAATAATAAACATTTAGGACGAACGACTGACGACACGAGGGGCGCGCATTTTAAATAATTAAAATAATTTTTCATTGGATTTAATTTTAATGTGTAAAAACCCGGTTGTTGGGTCTTCGGTTCGCGGCGGTGTATCTATATGGAAGAGCAGGCCCGTTGGCCTGCTTTTGATTGAAAATTCATCTCATAAAATTCATTTGATCACGTGATGCGATTTATATAGATTGCACTCGATATACGACAGAGCGGTGTATGCATGGCATTCGATTGGTTTGTGTCAGGCATTGACATAAATTATATCGACATGGCGTTGTCGCGCCGGATAGCAGGTATAGACGTACCAATACGAGTGACTCAGGGTGATTCCAATTCTGTCGCTCATTTTGTTAATGATAATTATCTCTTTGGTGCGGGGTCTTGTTTTTCTGCAATCGGTTTATATTATTCACTCGATGGCGGTGGTGGTGGTGTTTTTTTTTTCCTTACCTGACATAGTGTATTTCGCGCTAAATGCAATAAATATTTTAATTTATGTGACAACACGAAATTGGATTATTGCCTTTAATTTCGAAAGTATCTGCAGTGTGGTGATTGAGGATGTATCCTCAATATTGTGGAACGAAGGGCGGCATTTTGAGACGCGGCCTTAATGGTTTTGGGTGACCCTGGGACCGATTGGATGGTGCTACGCTCGTAAATTTGCGTAACCTACAACCAACGATGATATAAGTGTGGACTGAATGTCTGTTCGAACAACAACGATAAAAATGAGGAGTGAGAGCACTCGTAAGCAACACACAGATGAGCTGTGACATTGACAATTAGCAGTGTTTAGGTATCACTTAGTGGGCGCTTTACAAAATTCTACAAGAACTCAACTCCTGAATTCCTTGAACATGTTTTGCAGCTATTAAACAAAATTTTTAGCGAGGAGACATTCCCAAATAGCTTTCGTCTGGCGAATATATCTGCTATTTTTACAAAAGGCGAACCAAACCTACCTGAGAACTATAGAGGCATTTTCGTGTTAAGTTCGCTAAGAAAACTGTTTGCACAAATCTTATACCGCAGGCTCTCGAGTTGGGTGGAAAATAATAATAAAATAAGTTGCTTTCAGGCAGGTTTTCGTGCTAATCTGTCAACAATTGATCAAATTTTTGCTCTCACAAGCATTGCAAGATGTTTCATCGACAAGAAAAAGCCTTTGTTCGTTTTTTTTTTTAAAAGCGGCTTTTGGCACTATTAATAGAAGGTCACTTTTTTTATAAGCTTTCAGTAATTGGTCTTTCAACAAAATTTATACGAGTTTATGAACAGCTTCTTCTAAATACGTCTGCAATGGTGTACAGTGGATTGAATAAATCAAGAACATTTAAATCAGAAATAGGTGTTCCACAAGGCTGCATCTTGAGTCCGTTTATGTTCGCCCTGTTCATCAATGACGTTGAGAGCCACTTACCAGGAGGCGTCTCTTTTGGTGATATATTTGTCAAATTACTGCTATATGCTGACGATCTAGTAATTTTCGCCGATAACCCAGTGTCACTCCAACTTCAAATAAATAAGCTGAAACAATTTTGTAATTCATGGGATCTTAAAATGAATCTACCGAAATCGAAAATTATGATTTTTAGACCACAAAATCGGTCTGATAGCAATGTGGGTAACTGGAAATTGGATGGTGCCGCTATTGAAGTAGTCAGCGAGTTTAAATACCTAGGCTTTACTATATCCCATAATTTGAGTATCAAGGCGCATATTAAAGACAAGCTTGCTAAAGCAAAATTAGCTATAAAGAAAATGTGTCCCCAGTTCTTTACAAAGACCTTCGTTGACCCAACATCAAAATTCAAAGTTTTCAACGCTACAATTAACAGCTGCTTTTGTTATGGCAGTTAAATATATGGGTACCAACAGCTGGAAGAAATTGAATCCGTTCAAAGGTATTTCTTCCAAAGAATATTTAGGCTACCGTCCAATACCCCCAACTACGCCATCTATGTTGAATCTGGTCTATTTTATTTATTTATTTCATTATCCTCATGTTACAATTTATAATCTTCAAAACTAACAATAAATATTGAAGCTAAAAATTTTGAGAATAGTTAGTGACATTTTGTATTAATTAACATAAATAGAGGCAAATGTCACATTATTTAAAAGTAATTATTGTGGGGTGAACAAATTAAAAATAAGAAAACAATTTCATTATACAAAATAAAGAAAAATGTATTACTTATAGTATTTTTTATTTAGTAAATATTACGCGATGTAGTTCAGCAAAATTTCAATTTCAGTATGGTTAAAACTACGAAGCCATTGTTTCACTTTTTTCATAAAAGTAAATAAATTCGTAATGAGTGGTATATCCACAGGAAGGCTATTAAATAGTTTACAAGAAAGAATGGAATATGAGTTTCTATAGCATGTGGTGCGAAAGGGTGGAATGGACACAAGAGGTTGACGACGGCTCCTCAAGCTATAGGCGCCATAGATCGCACTTTGCAAGTAGCCACTTCTAATAAAAAATATCTTCAGGACCTTAAAATAAAATAAATGCCTAACCGGGAGGATATCCATGCGTTTAAATAATACCATTGAGTGGGCTAAGCGAGACAAATTGCATATCTTCCGTACAGCACACTTCTGAAGTACAATCAGAGGCTGAATTTTATTCAGATATCCACTTCCCCAACAGCTTATACCGTACTGTAATTTCGAATGAAATATCCCATAATAAATTTTTTTAAAAGGCATTAAAATGACAGAACTTTTGTAGACGATAAAAACAACGAATAGTGGAGAGCAGATATTGCTTCAAACTTTGGATATGATTAGCCCAACTCAAATTTCGATCAATTATTACACCAAGATACTTAAAATGGCTTACATTTTCAATTTTAAAGCAATTGACATGACAGGAAACACACACGTCAAAAGATACATTGGACCATGGAACAGCAAACGAACTATGAAACAGGTTGTACCTTGTACATCCAGAAGCATGGAATATGATATCGATATCCGGATACTCCTGGTTGATAAGACTGAAGAACATAAGTTTTGTTTTATCGCTTACTATTAGCTTATGTGCAGCAAACCAGATTCTTAGTAATTCAACGTCATTATTTATATCAGCCACTAGATTTAAGGGATTGACGGAATTGTTTGCAATACCACGATCATCAGCAAATGCTCTGACCTTTCCTACGAATGGTTGGGTAAATAGAGAGTTGATGTAAATCAGAAATAAAATAGGTCCAAGAACTGAACCTTGAGGAACACCAAGATTAATAATCCTAGAGTTGCCAAGTTTAGTACCGATCTTTACGACTTGGATTCTGTCTCTCAGATAGGACCTAAGCCAGCTATGTATTGAACCACGAAAACCTACATTATACAGCTTGTTTAAAAGTATGCTGTGGTCGACCATATCAAACGCTTTTGTTATATCAACAAAAAGCCCAGCACACGATCTTTTTTCATCCAAACCTTTTTGTATGATGCAACAGAAATCTAATAGTGCATCTTCAGTACATAGACAATAATGTTATCGGTCTATAATTCTTTTTGTCATTTCTGCTTCCTTTTTTAAAAAAGGACAGGACACTCAGATTAAAGAGATATTCCAAAATATCCACAATATTATAAGAAATGCTTTTTAGCATAGCATTTGAAATAAGATCGCTACCACAGGAATTAGAGGTATTTAAAGAATGTATAGTCTTCAAAATCTCTGATCCAGAAATTGGTTCAAAAAAGAAGCTATTACTAACAAAATGATTGTCTGAAAATCTGGTTTCAGAACAATAACACTTGCATACTTTTAGACTATCTCTTTGTATGTTATGTTGTCCAACTGATGCAAAGTGTTAATTAAATTCATTAGCTATTTCAGTAGGTTCCGAAATATTAATGTTACCGTTTTTTAACGTAATAGTAGTATTTTGCCTGGTTATGTTTCGATTAATAATGTCATTAACCACTTTCCATTCTTGTTTAACATTTCCCTGCGCAGCCTTTATTCTATTGTGGTAGTAATTATCACGACATTTCCGTACTTCACTGTTTATATCATGACTTATGCGGTTATAGCGACTTCTTAAGCCAGTATTTCGTGGATGTTTTCGACAATTTTTGCGCAATTTACGCCTTTGCCGAATTTTTCTAAGAAGAACACTTGTCATCCAAGGCTTAAGCCTCAATGTTGATTTTCTGGGGACAGTGACGTAACTTGCAGAGCTTATGTAATTTTGCAGTTTTTTCAAGAATATTTCATAAGCCTTAGAAACGTTTGCATGAGCATACACCTCTTCCCAATTTTCGAAACGTAGAAAATTATTTAGTAGTAAATAGTTCGTTTTACGCAGCTCACATGCCGCATTGCGGTTATTGTCATTTCTACTCTCTAAACCTCATATATATTTAAGAAACTTGAAGACTAATGCAGACTTCCTAAAAAAAGTCATGAAAAGACCAGATAGCAACATACGTCAAAAAAATTTTACTTATATCTCTTCGGTGCGGGTATTCCCCATTCAGTAACTGGCAAGCACTTGCTTTTGCTCATAATTTCACACTTCATTTGAACGGCAACAACAGAGACGAGTGGAAAAATAATTTTTACGACTGTATATCATTGGTAGATGAACGAATATATAACACGCAGCTCGAAAGGGCTAGAGAATCTGCATCAAGGGTTACTTACAGTCGCCTAAATTTGAGCTTGGGCAGTTGTAATTATTTTAACTTAGAACTCTCCGTTTCAGAGATGAGTTTAATTTTTAAATGCAGAACTGAAACCCTTGATCTCAATTTCAGGCCTCATAGAACTGACCTTAACCCTATCTGTTCTCTCTGCAACCTTAATCAGAACGAAGATGTTTATCATTTTATAGCAGTTTGTCCTATTCTACAGGAAATACGTAGGCTTTACTTTAATAGGCGTTTTTCTTTTTTAGCTCAGAGCTGAGCTCTGAACCGAGCTCGAGCATTATGAGCGCGCTCTGAGCCGAGCGTGCTCAGATCCTTCTGGTGTATTTATGAAACACACTTGAGCACGTATCTGACATTTTTTAATAAATAAATGCATAATTTGAATATTTATCAATTTTTATTTATTAAATTGGTTAACCTTCAGTTCCAGAACAACAAGATTCGTCCGCCATTTCAATTATTTTGTTTATCCTGTTTTTTTTTTCTGTCAAATGTGCCTGTAAGTATGTAATCAGCTTTATACTCAGCCTGCTCAGTCAATTTATTCTGAGCTCATAGAGCGCGCTCTGATTATGCTCTGAGAGAAAAAAGAAACACAAATTCTGAGCTCTGATGTGTCTGAGCTAAAAAAGAAACACGAACTTTTTGTATAACAGTTCAGGTTGTGCTCTGAACTAAAAAAGAAAAACGCCTAATAAGAGTTTCTTGTCCCCTGAGGAATGTATTAGAGTGTTAAACGGTGAGAGTGGATGGAAGCTACTTGCACGATATATTTTACACGCGAAAAGTTATAGAAACACCTATTTGAATCGAGCTAAACTAAAAGCCCATTTTTTGCACCTACTGGATGAGCAATTATCTCAAGTAAATTGTCCAATCTCAATTTAATTTTTTTTTTGTTTTAGCCAAATTAAAAGCCCGTTTTTTCCACCTATTGGTTGAGTAATTATTTCATTTTTCTCTTTTGTTCTGTTTGCAATTCTCTTCCCTGCTTTATCATTTATCTTTTTCTTGCATTATTCTGTAAAGACCGTTAACCAACTTATTAGTCATAATCATGTATTTATTTATACTTACATTTTTTAAATATCAGATCTCCTTCTCATAGAAGGAATTAAGTTAACACCCGGCAGACGGCTTATATGCCATGCTTGTATCCTTTATTTTCACTAAGTACTTATGTAAATGCTTTTGAAAATAAAATATATAATAATAATAGTAATAATAAATTTACAAAATTCGAGCAAAAGACCGTGACGTGCACGACTGACTTCCTAGCAAGCGAAAAACAGAAATGTTTTCCCATGAGCACTTTTCACAAAATGTCCCGTGTATGCATGCACAAGCAGCCTCGTTTTCACCTTGATCCCAGCTCTCTGCGAGGTTTTTTCTAAATAAAAAACTTCGATTCTGTTTATTTGAACCTCGAAGTCGAGAGAAGGTGATATCGGCCAAATGGGCGCCGTCACAATTGATTGCCATACGGGATCGTTTTATGGCATTTTTCATCACTTCGGCGAGAACTTTGGCGAGAACTTCGGGCGACAGATTCGTGCACTCGTGTCGAATATTGTCCTTGAGGGCTTCTAGGGTCTCGGGCTTGTTCACGTAAACACGGCACTTCAAAAAAACCCCACAAAAAAAAGTCTGGAACGGTTAAATCGGGCGATCTTGCGGATCAGGAATTTTTCTGCTTTACCCTGCCTCGCTAGGATATTCGTTCAATCTTGCGGGCCAGTACAAATCGCCAAAACGAGAGATGAGGCGACCCGGGAACGCCGCCTTAAGAATATCGGTTGTGGCTCGCGCAGTGTGTGCCGTAGCTCTGTTCTGTTGGAACCACATGTCCTACAGTCCTATTTCGTCCAATTGCGGCAGAAAAAAACCCGGTCACCATGGCCCTATAGCGCGCTGTCGTTTGACCAGCGGCTTTCTCGAAAAAAAACGGCCCGATGACTTCTCCAGCGTGAACAGCGCAGCATGCAGTAACTTTGAGCGGGTGTAATGGCTTCTCGTGCATTCCTCGTGGATTTTCGGTGCCCCAGAAGCGACAGTTTTGCTTGTTCACATACCCGCTGAGGTGGAAATGAGCCTCATCGCTCATTATGATTTTGGTCGAAAAATCGTCCACTTCGTCCTCGAGATTGAGGATGGCTTGGGCGTAGGTTACACGCGTTTGGCGGTCGACAGGCAGCAGCTGATGCACGGACTGGACCTTGTACGGGAACATGCGCAAGTCTATGACCAAAATTCGCCTTAGGGCCGACCGGCTGATGGCTAATTGCGAGGCACGGCATCTGGTCGATGTTTCCGGCGACAGCTCGACATCCTTGTCAATAGCGGCGATATACTCGGCACAACGGGCGCTCCGGGGCCGGCCACTCTTGTCACATACTCTTCAAGGTTGGTGGCCAAACGGCGCAGTGTTTGCACAGTCGGTGTCGGACGGCCGTGGAATCAGCGAGACGGAATTCGCGCTGCGCCAACACTACAGACGAATTGTTACGCAAAAAAAAAAAAATAGACACGATTATTCCGCGTTCTTGGGGAGGGTATCACTCCATGGCTTGTTCACTTGTATTCTACATCTGTCTAGTCCACAAATGTCAAAACAGATTTGACATTGGCGGCCATTTGCAAAATTGTCCAATAGGGTGATCTCTTTTGGCCCACCTTGTATTTTACTGTCGTTTCGATCTACGGATGTATTTAAAAATCGTGTTTTCCCAGAGAGAAGTAGTAGTAGTAGTAGTAGTAATAGTATTTCTTTATTAGTTCTTAAATTTATAATTTACATTCTTAATCTATATATGTAAAAATGGTGTGAAAAAATTATAGAAATTCATCAATTGAGAACGGCTGTGCCGATTTGGCTCAAATTTGTTTTCAGTTGCCAGGAGAAGGATTTTGCGGAAGAAAACTCTCCGGAAAAGTCGGGAAATTTAAAAAAAAATTGATTTTTTGTATGGAATTTTGTGTGCAATTGTTCCGGAATGGTTTTTCGAAAGGAAAAATAGAAAATTCTTAATGGGGAACTCGGAAAATTCCGGAAAACGTAAAAACTTTGAGTTTTTTTTTGTCAATTTTATCGCATGATTTGAAGATTTTGGACTTCATGATTTGAAGGTGGAAAATTCGTTTTGAAGCTTGGAAAATTTCATATAATTGTGAAATTCATTGCAATAAAAGACGTTTTGCGTGCATTTTGGTTTTGGAGACGTTAACGAGATAAATAATAAATAGTTAGATGGCGTGATGATGATATCTTGAACCTTGGACGACACGTCCATGTGCAGATGAAGAAAATAAATAGAGACTTGCCCACATTGCACAGTTTCGCGCTGCACAATCACCACCTCAAATTCGACAAAATGTTGCCAGTAGAAGACCAGTCGTAAATGGAGACAGGAATGGCACTGCTTTCGAATTCGATTCCGCAATCGTCTACAAAGATCTTCACTGCGTTGATATCGGTTCATTGTCTGTCATATGCCAGCTTTGCAATGCATTGAAGTTTCAGTCGGAGAGTCGCCAGAGCCATTGTATTCGTTTCCATATGGAAATACAATCCAATCAACCGAATACACAAAAATATAACGAATGCTTTTAAATTACGTCATTTGGAGCCGAAGTTGTTGATCAAGCCGGCACAATCCGAGTTTTAAGGAAATGGCGTCTCATTATTATCAAAACGAACAGTTCTTCTCATTTTTGTTTTCAAACATTCAGATTCAAGGGCAAATTCACCACCGAGCAGGCGCTTTGTTACCACCACCATAAGTTCATATGTTCCTTCAGATCCATTTCGTTATCCCAGTTGTCAACGATCATTTCAGGTTGTATTCTCTCAAAATCAGTCCTGTTTTTTTTTTAGAGTTTTACATACACTTTGTAAACTTCTCCTATTGTAACTTGTTGAAATTCAAACTTGCTCTCTGAATGGTTCACTCATCCGACATCTTCAATTAATTCGTAAATCTTCTTTATGATTTTTATAAAATACTGATTTGTTTGCAATTTCGTATTCCACTCCATCAAATGGTATTATATTCTTTTGTTTCCTGAGAACCTGCCTTAGAACCATATTTTTTTATTTTGACCCACATTTCCTTCCGTCCTACTTCCTATATTATTATTTACATATTGCTTTTGGTATCTGTTTCTGTGATCTCTGAATTCCTGCCATCTATTACTATTGCTTTTAGACTTTGCATCAACATATTTGTATGATTTTCTTTTATTAACAGATTCATTGTGTCCACTTGCCCCGAATAGAAATAGGAGAGAGTTGATCTAAGTTCAACACCACAGACCTCTTTGTGCTTTGGCTATGAGCACACTTACAGCTAATGATCGTGTATATGCCTTTCTATATCATTTAATGTGGAATGTGACATCAGCTGTCCCTAAAATCGATTTCACGTGTCGTCTTGTCAGTAAAAAAAAAACACCTTTCATACACCACACCAATGTTAAACTAATCTCTCCGCAACAAGTCATCAAAACGAGCAACATTTAAAATCAGACACGCCATAAAACTCTTTATAGCAACCATTTGTAAAATAAATATGTTTATTTGCATACCTATATAACCAATATGATATGGGACTCGTCAAAAAGGCCAATCAATCGAACGCCATTCACCCAACTGACAACTGAATCTATAAATTCCCAAACTTGAAAACTAACTCATTTGCATTCTTAAATACCCGAACAAAAGGGGTAATAAAAATTAAAAATCAACATTTGTCCTCAAACAGAAATAAAAAAAAACAGAAAAACAGGTCGCCCAGCCCACGCTCAAGATGCACAGGCAAGTGCCTTCCAGTGTATATCGCCCGCACTTTCTATCAAGACGATCAAATTTATTACACCCCTCCTCGGCAGCGTGTATGTATACCCAAATTCAGTCAAATACCAAACAATTAATCTATTATTCATAATTCGAATGAGTAACAACCGGTACGGCTGTTAATTTCATCCGAATACCATCTATAGAGGCGAAGAAATCGCATGTTCGATTAGTGTGCGCGCTGCCCTTAACCACACGTCTCGTTCGAATGCAAATGTATTCACAATATTATGCGCTTGCCCATTAAATGTGAATTAATGCTGACAAAAGAGCGGAAAACCTATCTGTAAGTCACAATCAACGGCAGCCATCATCATCATCATTATTATCGCCGGAGATGTGTGACTGTGAATCCGATGAATGAGAGAGTTCGGCTCAAATTAGCAGCTTTCTGTACAAATACGGTTTGCAGTAAAAAAGAACCCTATTTGCATATTGTTTGAGTAGATTTGACAGAGTTCGAATCGCTTGAATAACCGTATTTGGCATGAGGTTGCGGTCGGACTTGTGTGGCACGTTCTTAGGTGGCGATTGCTTAATTGAGAGGGTTTTGCTCGTGATAGATGTTCTGGTTTTTGGAACAGACTGAGCTACTTTCGAAAGTTCCTTTTAAGGTGATCTGGCTGGGGACTGGTATGCGTCTTTCTGTGAGCATATCTACTATATGCTGTTTATGAAGAGGTGACATAAATGTATATCTGGAACTAGCGTCAAGCTTCACTATCACCTTGTGATGTAGGAAGGTACCTTTGGGGGTCACTTCGGCTCAGATCGGATTTGATTGTTGACGATTTGTGTCCCACTACAGTAGACATTAGACAGCTTCAACTACAAAGTAAATACGGACTGGGTCTTCCTCGCTGTTACTTTCATTATATAAGGTCCTTGTCAAGAAACGCTATGGTTTATAGTTCATAAACAGACTCGATAAAGTACCTCATCAGGCCAGCCCTGTTGGAACATGGACTTTAGCAAAAGGAGATATCCTCGGTCGTTTTGAAGGCAAAACACGATTGTCGGTTCCGTTTGGGGTGACGGGTTTTTAACAGGGAATCCTACGAGCTGTATAGCGACTTGGAGTTTGTCAAAAAAGTGCATGTCAGTCGATTTAGATAGAAGGAACATGCATTAAAGGGAATTTGACAATAATTCGATGTAAACTCAGACGAGTGACGGAGTAGTATAGAGGGAGACCTTGACTGAGGTTGCGCGCACAGTTGTAAGCATACCTAAACCAAGAAATCTAACCAAAGACTTGACTGAGGCTGCGCGCACAATTGGAAGCGTAAGAAATCTAGCCAACGACTTGACTGAGGTTGCGCACACAATTGGAAGCGTACCTTAACTAAGAAATCTTGCCAAAGGCTTAAAATCAGAATCCTTTAGCCAAAAGTCTGAGTTACGTTAGACTTTTATAGGATGGAAACCGTAACGCCCGTGACACAAATATATATAGATACCATGGTATGGAATTGAGCTACATGTCTGTCATGACATACCATGGTAATTCCAGGCGAGGTGGTATGTGCATTATCATCGATACTAGGGTTTTGTTTTTGTTTTTGCCCAGCGCCACTCTCATGAAGTGGATAATAATTGTATTTTAACTACTTGTCATTTTCATTAAAATGGTATTCAAACCATGGTATCTATATTAGATATGTGTCGCGGGCTTCATTCTCTGCCAAAACATGGCAGCTGTCAAAGTATACTACGTTGTACAGTGTGTCACCTAACGTGGTATTGACAATGCGGTGGTATTGATTCCATGGTATCTATACCATATGAATATCACCAGCACAATAGATCTCTTCTGGTCGCCGTGTACAGGGCCTATTCCTTACAATCACCAGCGTAACAGAGCCGCATATACATCTTCGAGAAGGTAGTTGTTAGTTTCGGTTTTAGATGTTATAGGACTTCGTCAAAAGACTTATTTCTGATAGCTAAGACTTGCGAGGCACAATGCAGTCGATGAGGCTAACTGCTAACAGGCAAGTACCGCACTAGAGTCGCCGTACAGTGCTCCAAAGAATATTCGTTTTTAGGTCGATAAGACTGAGAGACTTGGTCTAACTGAAGTACAGATTTTTCATAACTTCTGTGGCGAAACTAAACTCTAGCCGATGAGCCTAGTTCAAACGCGAATATCGCTTATAAGCAGTTGTAAGATCCATCGTGTCAAGTTCTATACCACAGCTGTAAAGTTTGTAATAGCATAACTTTGAACAGCCTCTCTAGAAGCTTGAAAGCTGGATAATTCAAATGCAGTCTATCAGGAAAGCCTTTGAAGTTAGACGAGTTTAAAAAAAGACTCAAACTTTTCTACAAAAAAAGTATAATATCCTGCCTATACTTATTTTATACAATGGAGCATTCACGAAAGATGTCCACACAAGCCTGTTTCGAATTCAGTTAGGAGATGGTATTTTTCGCCACAAGCAAACTCGAAAACTATGACCTCCTGAAAATGATCTCAAACTTTCTCAGGAATTACTCATACGATTTGACTTACTTCTGAAGCTGAATTCAAGAACTAGAGAGACTTAGACACAGCAAACAGATGGAAAACAAATATAAGCAATCTCCTCAAGACCAAAAGCCCGAATCGACGGTCCAGTCTTGTTCAATAAGTCGCTTGGAAATTAAAATTTGTGAGTTATGCTGACGAATACACTCGAAGCCCACAATTGGATATCTATAGCAACAGACCTTGCTTCACAAAAGACTCATAAAAGTTGCCCACCGGGCCCGTGACATACTGCCTCCCTTCGCTGTTATTTATTTACGACCTTATTTATACGCACATACGACTCCATCGCCTTCGATTTTCTGATGATTAATTATTTTATTGTTAGAAAAAAAAACCTGCACAGCTTTCAGACCACTTTGCAATCGTCCCCATAAATCAAAGAAATTAGTTTCGAAAATTTTCCAATCTCGTCATTTTCAGCTTTCAATGGTAAAGTAGTCCCCCCTTTTTTAGAAAAAGGAAAACTAACCCAAAGTACACAATTGGCGCCATTTGAATATTTCCTTATCTCCCTAATACCACGCGCCACGCACTTAACTCCCTATACCCCCATTCGACAGAAATGTCAAAATTGATATAGTGGCAGTCGTCCGACCAATCAGTCTCATTCCAATCAATTAACACTCGATAAGGCAGAGAGAGAGCTTCAATTTTCACTGATAAACAGACATTACACAAATCTTGATCATTTTGTTTTTCAAACAACCGACATTTCGTCAGTAATTTATCAAAATTCGTTACCAGTCCCGTTTATGGTAAATTGTGAACGGCAGCAACTTGTATCCGACGAGTGGAACTCTTATCAAGGCGCACCTCTGACGGCAATCAATCAAAAAGTTGTTTTTTCTGAATTCCGGCCGACTGACAGTTTGGCGCTGCGATAGCGAATATCACTGACTGTTGGTTTTTTCTTTTTTTTTTTTTGAATTTGATTTTTCGATTTTATTGACCACTTTGGGTATACCAAGATTTACGATGAGCAAAGCGGTGGACTAGGATTTCGAGTTTTAAAATCAATGTAAGCGTAGGTATGTGCTCGTAGATTATAAAGTCATCCGTCAATGTCTGACTTCAAGTGGCTATTTTGTTGACCAAAGTCGTGCGTGCGTGTGTGGGTGTGTGTAGCTTGTAATTGAGTAATCAGAAACAAGGTGATTAGACACGATTGGACTGCTGGGACGGACATTCAACTTGGGTCTATTGACAGAGCGGTTTTTAAAATGACACAAGAATTGCTTTGGACATCGATCTGTGACGTATGATGTGGCCGATGATGGTCATATACTGATTTTGATTGAGATGCATGCATTCGTTAAAGTGTTGTAGAGCAGCTATCACTTTGAAAGACTTGAGAGTTCGCGTAGGGCCATACTGGGCTATATTGTGAAGGCGTTTGTGGAATCAAAGAGGTGGTCGTTGTGTGAGATGATCTTACTCAAACCCATTCCTATGTTGGTGCTTGGTGGAAGGCCACGTGGAATACCCGAAATATGCCCAAAGAACAGACGATAATAAAAAAAATAAAATAAATAATCGGCGCAACAGGTTCGAAGAGACCCTAGGCCTAGCTTCTCACAACCATTCGTCCTGTGTGAGTTTTTATTTTTGGGACGAATGGAAGGGATCTACAATTTTATGCCGAGTCCAAACGGCCAATTGAGAAGCTCCAGCCAGGACCAGCCAACGTTGTACGTCGTTCTTCAGAAATTAAACATTTATAGGCCTTAGCTTGGGGAAATTTTGGGGAAATACTTGGGCCTTAAATTGACTGCATCAATTGTAAACTGATCATCATCTTCAGAGACGAGGCTCATTTTGCACAGAACGTCCTTTGGAGCAAGGAAAATCTGAGAGATGTCGCCTCTTTATTTTTTTATTTTTTGTTTCAAATTTGAGGGTAGGCTGACCTTTAACGGGGAGCGGTACCGGCAGCCTTGATATTCGAATTTTTCCGGCCACAAACTTACAAAAGCTTTAAAATCGGGAAGTCTTGCTAAAAGAACGTCCAGCAGAGAGAGCCACGTTTTTATCCTTATCTTTCCTGGGCATAGCTTTTACACTGATCGTTTGGGTATTGGCGACATGTGTTTTCCGGATCGGATCACTGGAAATATTGAAGGTGCAGCTTTCGGAAAGCCGACACCTTGGCCGCTACAAGATCGCCCGATTTGACGCCCTAAGGCTTTCGTCTTCAAAGGTATCGTTAAATCTCTGGGTTCATACAATATGGTTAGGTTAGGTTAGGAAATCACAATAGGCCCGATTGTGGCCGCAGTGATATGGTAACTTGCGCCCACCTCCCACAAACAATCTAGGTCAGTTAAGGTGGCTGTCTGGAAAGACACACCAAATAAAGGCGGAAATATCCGACCTTATTAAGACAATGTTCTTCGTTTCAATGCCAAGAATTGCGGCCACCACATCAGCACTTGCCAACTAATGGTTGGACCTCCCGAATGACGAAGAAACCTAGCAGCGCGTCTTCGGACGTCTCAATATAGATCTTCTGCCTATTTGAGTGCCATCAAATGCGGCCTTGAAGTCCAAATGGCAAGTTGATGAGCCTGCACTTAAAAGTCGTTGGTATTTCTGTAGGGATACCATCTAAATGACTGCTTATCTAGCCTTAAGTTCTATAGTGGTATAGGCTCTGAACAGCCGATAAGAAAAGGGTCTAACATCTCACGGGTTGGTGAGTAAAAAGTTTCCCACAAAAACGCAGGTTTCAGTTGTAGTTGATCCGTCAACCTTCTATAAAAACCTATTCCTACAAGATCCAGACGGGAACGTGTGCGCCTTCACATCCGGCCAGCTCAATGCCCTTCAACTCTCCATCCATCACACAAGTGACAAGACATTTAAAATGCCAATTTCTATTCTACAGCCATCAACATATTGACATGACAACCCTCCGCATGACCTTTACCCTATTTCACTGGTAAATTGAAATTCTTCAATCCGACTTATACCAGTTACCAGTTACCAGCTACCACCTCCCGTTTCCTGGCAGTGGAAGTGAGACTGCACTTTTGCCCCGTTACTTAAAAATATGCAATTCGAAGTATCCTCATTCTAACCACACTGTAGCCGTCCAATATGTATATGCCAGGCCCGAAGTGAAATATCCTTCGAACAACGATTCGCCCCCGCACAACCACCCACCCTTCGAGTGTCTTCACGTCATCTGTCAGTTGAATTTCACTGTCTCAGACTCTCCGTCTGTCTGACATGTCAGTCACTCATTCAATAGTTTTCCGACATGCCCAAGTGCTCGCTGTGTCTATGGTACGCTTGTGTGAGTGAGAGTGCATTTGAAATTGTCAATGTCAACTGCACCGTCGTCGTCGTAGTCGTCAGTTTGTCTGTACGTCTGTCTGACAATTTATAAGAAAAGCGCTCACGTACAAATTGGAAGCTTTTTTGCCATCTGCCAGAAGTATATACGTATACCCATCAGTGATTGGCGTCAGCAGCAGCGGCACAGAACATAACTACTTCCTTCCAAGAATGTGTCACATGTCGACGTCCTGCAACTGACAGTGAAGTGAGTAGTTTTTTTCTCCTTTTACTTTTTTTTTTTTTTGGGGAGAAACTTTTGAATTTTTATAACACAAACAACAAAACAAAAAGTAAAAACTTCTGACTCAGCAGCAGCAGCAATTTCGTGATGGACATTGATGAGACTACGCCTGTCAGTTGAAGAACTTAAATCCTTGGTTTTATGACCTGAGGGTATCTATATAAAATCACGAAACGATTTTAAGCTCTTCGTCTTGTTTGTTGAACATAAACGTCATCCCGCTGGACAGTTGAAAGTGGATGGGGTACAGAGTGGGATGAAAGTTGGTGGACGGAAGTGGTTCGGAGGTGGTTTTTGTTTTAGCTTGACGAAAATTCTGTAGGATTTGGAAATCGCTTGGGAAACTGTGAAAAAATCGTTACTAAGCTGGCAGATTTTTGGCAAGGTCAGATCGGGTCGCAAATGTCTTTTTCCTCCACAGAAAGAACTTATGAAAGCCCGGGCACTCATTCCGTAGTTTTTCAGACGATTATCGTCGAAACGACAGATCTCCAAAAGTAGCAACTAAGCGCCAAAATTACGACTTTGAGACCTTAATCGAGTTCATTTTCCACGAATGTAATGAATGCGGACGATAGTGAAACAAATTCGGGCAGAATATAACTTCTTATGGTCATCAAAGTTTCAAAAACGATATCGTCCCGACGATTATTGTTATACGGAATCTGCCCCCTGATAAGCAAACTTGGCGAGCAAAAGTCGAATCGGGCGGGAACTTTCGAAGAATAATCCGTCATAGGGCGAGAAGCTTGTCGTAGATAGGTTGGCCAAACACCATGACAAGTCGAATAGCGCAGAAGCCGCTAAAGCCAAGTCCTTCTTGGTAAGATCTGAGGTTGGTTCTTTTCTTACACCAAATTTTCAGTTATTGTCCGGTTTTTTTGATGGGCTTACTCCGTACACACATTCGAACTTTATTCACAAGAATGCCCCAAATAAGCTTGGATTGGGCTTGGATAAAAAAGGAGGCCCCCATTTTTTTTTTTTTAGCAACAGGCATTGAAAAGTTTTGAAGAGCCTATTGAACGACATTGGAGCTATCAAAAAGAGGTTACCGAGGTTCAACGCTCCGGCTGTCAGAGTCTTCGTTTCTGGAGCAGATGTTTGAAGAGTTAGACAATTAAGGCTGCTCTTGTAAGCAGAAAATTTCCTTTACAAACCTAGACTGGGCTGAAAACCGGGATTGTAAGTCAGCTTGGTTTACGGGGCTAATTGGTGGGTTGTTTTTAATTTGGCTCACTTATAAATTTTAAAAGAAACTTCTCATTTGGTAAATGGTGTGTTTTATGGCTCAGGGAAACGCAGGATGAATCTTAGTACTCATAACATCATCGAATTTAGTAAGTAAGCTTGTGGCATTTTTATGGCAACCTCGGGACAACTTGTGATAGAATTTTAAAAACTCATACAATAGCCGTACTGTATCTAGAGCTCCACAGACCCTACCCTGCTAAGGCTGATAATATCCAGTGTTCAATAATAATCACAACTTATGCCCAACTTGCAATAGACTTTTAAAAACTCATAGAATAGCCGAACTATATCTAGAGCTCTACAGACCCTACCCTGCTATGGCTGACAATATTCAGTGTTCAATAATAATCACAACTTATGCCCAACTTGCAATAGACTTTTAAAAACTCATAGAATAGCCGAACTATATCTAGAGCTCTACAGACCCTACCCTGCTAAGGCTGATAATATACAGTGTTCAATAATAATCAAAACTTAGGCCCAACTCCTTCTAAGAAATTTGTTTATACTGAGCCAACAAGAAGCCCACTATAGGTACCTACAAAGCTTCAAAAGACTAAGAAAGACTGGGAACTTATTCCGTAACTTTTCAGACGATAGACCTCCGAAATTAGCAAACAAGTGCTAAAATTACAAGTTGAAGTGCTTAATCCAATTTCTTTTCCAAAAGTACAATGAAAGCTGGCGTTTGTCAAAAGCATTCGAGCGGAATATGACTTATTTTGGTGATCAAAGTATCTAAAACGATATCGTTTAGACGATCGTTGATATACGATATATATCTGCCCCCTTAAATTCCGAAAGCACCGCCAATTGCAAAATAAAACTTTTAATATGCAGATGTGCTGCATACGAACAACTTGCAGCACACACTGTAATGTATGCCGAATCCGATTTTACTGCCCACAAAAGTCAGCCTCAGACAAAGTGGTTGCTCACCTTGTTGCCAGAGCTGAGCAAATATTTTTCTTATGCGTGGTAGCCAACTGATTGATTTAACGAGCATTTAACGAAGCTCCTCGCCGAGGTCGGTTCAAGTCACTCGGATCAACATCAAAACTGTCGAAATTGACATCTTTACGAGACAAAGACTGCCACTCGCGCGAAACACCAAACGGATTCAGTCATAAATCTTCAGATTATTAACGTCCACTCATTGCTGGATGCGGGTTGAAGGCTCCAAGGATATATGCGCGCATTCCCCATTTGATGAAGTGACATGTGATTGATGGTCAAGATATGAGGTCATTGATGCATCTCGTCTTCGCAGCAGACGAAGGAGGACATTCATCATCATCTCAGTGCATACAGTGTTCTAGTTTCTCAATCAATCTATGTCGTCAACTCGGGGAGCTGCGCTCATCGGGGACACTCTCGATGAAAATGGACAGAATGATGAAAACGAAGCTTACAGTGACAGATAACAGTTGGGAGCGGTCGTCGTTTTTTTTTTCCTGTTGTATGTGATGATTTCCCAAGGACAATATAAATGCGCAAAAGACAAAAGGAATACGGTCCGCAAGACGATGAAAAGCTCCATTGAATGACAAAACTATGATGACTGGCAGCAGATGAAGTATGAAGGATCGATTTAGTGGAATTGAACGAGTCCACTGTGAGGACGGGCACGAGTGTCAATCATTGGTATAGTGCTGTGGCAAGATAAAGTGGATTGTTTTTGCCATCGGATGGTTGATGAATGATGAAGGGATTTGCGGACAAAGTTTGGTGGGTGGACGGTTTATTGCCCACATTTCACTTGTCACCGGGTCTCCACTCTCGCGACCGAACCCGGAACACAATAACTCCTCGTTCACTCAATCACTTTGCAGGTAGTCATAGTCATAGTTATAGTCATAGTTACCGCCATCATCCTCCTCCTCGTCATCATCGACGTAACAAGTTCAGTATGGCAACATGGATTTTTTTTTTCCCGTAGACAACGACATTCAAATCGTGACTAGGTGTGTTCATGATGGACAGCGTCATGGATTGCCATGATTGCGACTGCGCGCACAGCTCCAAGCGACCGACACCGACACAGAGCGACATGGAAATTGTCAATTTCATTTAAGTGCCGAATGCGCGGCTCAATTGCTTGGATATGCCAATAAATTTGCCGTCATCATCGCACGATCTTTCTCTCTCTCTGGTGAGTTGGGCTTGTGTTGTGTGACTTCCCTCAAAGACCATCAAATGAGCGAGTTTTTTTTTTTTTTTGTGTCCACAAATGTTCAGATTAATTGAAAGAAAAAAAAAATTCAAACGACTGACAAAATTGTTGCAACTTCAACACAGCCGGGGATAGCATTTAAAGATTGCAGCAACTTAGCAGATATGCGCCGGGTACTGTCACTTGATTGTTGCAATAAAAATGTCCCCGACAATTTGAATGGAGATGGATGGGGTTATGTGTGGTGTACTTTTCAGACAGCTGAGAGGTGGGTGACACAATTTTCAGAGCTACGTAACTGCAGCTTGTTTGGTGTTTGAAGTAGGTCCGAACTTGTAACGATTTATATGACATTTGGAAGCTATTTGTGATGTTCAAAGTATGTGCCTGTAATAAGGCGTTACATTTTATTGCCCCCATTGCCAGAACCTATTCAATTGGGAACATTTTGGAGAACTACAAAAGTTTGATACCTTTGGCGCCCCAGATTGACCAAATTGCATATAGCTGCGGTGTCAAACTCCAAGTCATACTGTTAGTCACGCAAATCATGGGAAGTTGCCAACAAGTCTTTTCGGTCTGCAGTAATGGAAGATTGTCAGGTAACTCTTCAAAATTTAACTTGTACAATCCAACATTTGGAGGGTTTCAACGCAACAAGCCCTACAAATGGCTGTCGAAATTGTAAATTAGTCATCATAAGATCAGCGTTGGCTTTTTGCATTTGTACATTTACAAAAAACAGTTGTTGGATCAACAAAAAAATGTTTGTTCACATTACGAAGGTAAATTCAAAAATATTCGCACAACGAATAGAAGGATTCGTACGCATGAGATGTTCCTTACATTTAACGAGTGCACTCGTTATATTAACTTAATTTTGTTTGTTGAATCAACCAATGCGTTTGTTGAGTGTGCAATTTTCAAATTCGTACAAACGGTCACTCGAGTGTCTGGCGTAGGGAACTGTGCAGTGGACAGAGTAGTTAGACTAGGCTCCTCTGGCGTGGAGTTCAAAGTAAAAGCTTGCACACAGTGTTTGATTTAAGTTATCAACTTAAGGAAGCCTGTTACGGTGACCTAGTTTGCTATGAAAACTATAGAGAAAGGCAAGCTCTGAATTTAAAAATATCCCAGGCACTTGCAACGACTGAAAAGGCTCAAGTTCTATATATGGACCTGATATGCCCTTAGTCGAGGTTTTCCTAGCAGCGACTTCTGTAAAAGCATCGCACTTTTACTGTCCCATCACAGCCTGAGGAGACGATGGCATACAAGTCATCGTGATTGGCCACTAATGGGCACCTGTGTTGCCTATCATTTTCAAAATTTTCACGCTTAACACTCCGGGCCTTACTAATAATCATTTATAACTAAATATTTGTTTCTTCTTAAAAAAATGTACAAAATGTGGAAATAATTTTCCGTCAAAAATCCAACCTACTGTCCAGTTATGCATGGGAAAGGTCTACAATTTCAGGGGCCTTACCGATGTTAACCAGCCAGTCTAATACCTGGGCAGATATTGTCAGCCCCCAATTCCCAGCGCTTTCGGGCCACAGTTCCATAGCACACTCTATGACTATGAGAGCTCATTTTAAGTGTCTATAACGTTTTCCTTGTACTTGCGAATGGTAATCAGACTTTTTGATGTTATTTGACTTGTCTGAGGTGGGCGATTGTGGATAAATTTTCAAGAGAACTTGGGTTTGCAGTGGTCCTTTATTCACTCCCCATTTCGAGCTTAGGTTACAGTACAAGTCGCCACTGGATAGCTCGGGAAGAGCTCATTTTAAGTTTTTGTCACGTTTTGCTTGTACATACGTATCAGGTGGCATAGCTGAAAGAGCAAATGAGTGTGTGGCGTCGTTTTGTACTGCTGCTTCCGCCACAAGTGCCTTACTCGGCGCAGATACGTCACAATATAAGAAATACCTCCGCCACAGTAAAATTTCGTAGAAACATTCCCGCAGTCAGTTCGTACCCAACTTGTATATTTTGTAAAGGTTCCCAGAGAATTACATGATGAAGATCGAAGTATGTTGAAATATAATACTTGAACAACCGTTCCAAACAAAATTAAAGGACAAACTACACCCAAAAAACCATACGTGTCTCTTTGCCACAACTCACAGTCCCCACACGTATGCAGCAGTTGTGAAAAAGCAGAAGCTGTCACCCAACTACCACATCCGTCTTTTCCAGCCGCCAACTATAATCAGCTCACTTCATATGCAAATACCAAAGTCAATCAAAGCACAGTGGCAACAAGTAAAAAAGTTGACAAATCACTCTGACCCGAACCATACCACAACCACCTGGCTACATGGTATATGTATAACAGCCGTCTCGAAAATCAATCAATTTCACAGAAAACTTCACAAGCCATTTGATTCATTTAGCCCGAATGGGTCAACAAATCTTGATAACAGCTCCCGTCCTCGGCCCAAACGGTGATTCAATTACATTCATTCACTGTTCCCTGTTCACTCTCGCTCATCTCAACAGCAACAACAGCGCATACCGCCGTCAAACACATTTTCTTTTTGTTCCCAAGCACCACTGTCACTCGCCTTATCTTTGCATTTTGATTGACTACCGCACATTTACACACTATCTATCGACGACGACCAAGGAGAGAGGAAACACACAAATTTACCCCGGAACAAAGAACACACATGCACGGCTGTCTGTGTCCGTTGTCGCTATCGTCGCTCTGACGCTCGAACGTCAAACTTCAGCCAGCAACAAACGGCCAAAGCTCAATCATTCATCATCGATGTAGCCATACGTATCTATCTATCTATCATCTGCTACTGCTGCAAAATTGATCGATAATTAATCCATCAAATCTATACAGTGGTGCCGCTGCCAGGGCCAGCGGGCATTAACCAGCCGCCCTCGCCCCTAAAAAAGAATCCGTCAGTCAAACGACAAAAAAAAAAAAAAAAAAATCACTCCCGCAGTCGCCTCTGGTTTACCTGTAGGATCGACGACATCACACCGCACCGCACTTACATCGATGAACTATCGCAGATACCTATTCACAGGCCATCTATTGACATCATCATCGTTGTCGTCGTTCGGTCGTTGTTCGTCAAAATGCGAATGACAAAAATTGTGTGCAAACGATGGAGTTTCGACAGCCAGACGGAAACGACTGTTAAACGGTTTGAAACTGTCAATCAGAGCTAAAAAACTGATGATGAATCTGAAAAACGCATCACTGTCAGAGCAAGGCGGAGTATGACGACGACGATGATGATTATGATGGGCACATGACATCCGGCGCGCTGTGATTGAAGGGAAGGAAGCCAACAACTTGTCGTTCGGGTATTATTTGACAAATGAAGAGAACTGATGTAGATGCTCATTGACAATCGCTGAGGAGAATATTTTCAGCACGAATGGCGCGGAATTCTATTCATGAACGATTTGATGGATTATCGCGTGATGAAGAGGAAACTGTCTGATGACGGCGCAGACTGGAATAAAAGTCCAAATAGACCAGAGACTATAAACATCAACAAGAAACCACATCATTTGCATGTGTTCCTTGTTTTTCTTGTAAAATTCGACAGCTTGTCTACGCCGAAATGTTTGCGATGATATATTGTGATGAAGTTATTTCTCAGAGGTCACTTGTGGCGGAATATTTAGCATCAGGCAACGTCATGTGAATGTATTTTCTTTGGGCTCGTTGCTGTTGTTACGTAGCCTTGTATTTCCTTAATTCAAGCAACAAAGCCAACTTTAATTTGGCTGACTTGTCTTATGCGTTCTAACGTTTGAATTCGCGGGACTTTTCTCGCTCTGAGGCCTTGGCCATTCCACAGTGTCAACAATCCAAAGTTGGCAGTCGGAAATGTTGATTTTATATGACTTGACTGATTAGTCTACTCGAAGATATTAACTCTGACATCGGGTTGTTGTACAAAATAATGACCACCGAAAGGCTCGATCAATTTATGGAATACATCCGAACCGAACTCTGCGTCGGATCGGGAGTCAGATTTTTTGATTTTATTTGACTTGTCTTAGGTGGGCGATTGAGGTTAAATTTTCAAGAGAGTTTGCGTGTGCAGTGGGCCCTTATTAAGTCCCCATTTCGACCTAAGTTTACAGTGCAAGTCGCCACCGGATAGCTGGGCAAATTCACAGTATCCACGTTCGGAAAACTGCATCAAAAGTCAGACGCAATTATTGATTTTGTTCGACTTATCTGATGTAAATAATATTCGAATATTCAATCTTGTGTAGCCTGAGCTATTAGTGGGCCTTAAGTTTGACATTTGAAGCTGTCCAAACAACCATTAGCAGGGTTACCAAATTCCAGCCACAAATAGTGCACCAGAAGGTAGGTTCAGGCCCGTCTCGTCTGAAAGAGCAGCGGCCATCCTTTTCGGTTGCATCTGGTCGAGGGTTACCTAGCTTAAAAAAAAGTGTCAATATTCCTCTTTCCCCTTGGTAAATCGCAATAAAGCCCAATCAAGCTTGGTTTTATTTTCATTCTTCAAATCGAAAAGCCCAAGAAAACATTTCACTCAAGCTTTGTCAAATATAACGCTTTACTAAAATCAGCATAAGAAAAAACTGTTTGTAATCCATTTACCATTGCAATGTGAAGTAAATACTATTAAATTAGTTGTAGTGGATTTTCTTGGACTGAAACCATGCTGCTCATCAGCAAAAATGTTAGAACAGTGAAATTACATAAATTATATAAATTACAATTAATTTTTTTTCTCAAAGAGTTTAGGTATCAGCTAAAATCTTTGAAAAAAAAAATTACTTGTAACTTTATGTAATTTCACTGTTCTAACATTTTTGCTGATGAGTTTTCGACGTGATGTTTGTTACCACTCTTGTGTAGAGGCATGACAAATGAAGATTTCCAAATCATCGGAAAGACTCCCCTGGACAGCGACAACTTAAATAAATAAGTTAAGTCTGTAAAAATTAACAGAACATTTGACAAATAAACTTGAAACACCATCAGAACCAGGAACACAGTTATCATCTAAAGACTTTATTTAAAGAACTTTATTTATTTTATTTTTAAAGACTTTTATTTCTTGTTCAGTCAGTCGTAAGTTAGGAATATGACAGTTTGATTTTGTATTATAATTGATATAATTCGGTGTCAATGAATCAGGCCTTGCATAAGTTGTCTGAAAGAAGTCAGCAAAGAAATTACATATTTCGTCGTTATTACAATTTTTGTATTGCATATTTAAAGAAAAATTTGATGAAGTTCGCTTTGCAATATTCGGGTTATGTCAATCATTACCAAAGCCTTCGATATGGTTGACCATATTGCTTGCTATTGAACAATTTTGGAATAAGCTGGTTTTCGCGGTATCATACTTGACTGGTTTCAGTGTTACCTTGGTAACAGGTCGCAAAGAGTGAACCCTGACGACATAAGAAGCGAAATTAGGTTCTTTAACTTAGGTGTACCCCAAGGCTTAGTTTTAGGACCTATTTTCTTTCTAATTTATATCAACTCACTATTTTTACTCAATTTTAAAGATACACCTACTGCTCTTGCGGATGATGTTGGTTTTTCCTATAGTTGCAGTTGTCCTTTAGATTTAATCTCGGACATAAACTGCGGTCTCAACCTGTTCAGAAAATGGTTCGCTGAACACAATTTAGTTATAAGCTCCAAGCTGATGTTTTACAATTTGCCTTCGATACCAAAGATGGAAGCCAATGTTTATTTTCATGCACCTGAATGCCAAAGATATAAATTGCTCAGTTGTAATTGTGTATTTAGTTGTTTTTCTTCGTCCTTTTGTAGCAGCATAGCCTGTAGTGATAAGACGATTTTAAATATCTGGGCCTAACTATTGATTCCAGGATGAGTTTCTGTAATCACTTGGTAACCATAAGGCAGTACTTTCGATCTACACTTAGGCATTTCTTCTACTTGCGCAAAGTCTGCTCAAAAATACTGCTAAAAAATATATGCTATGGAATTTATCATTCTAATTAGCCTTGTTCCATTGATGTTTTGATTTTGTATGTATTCATAATATATTTTCAAGAAATAAATCAACTATCTATCTATACATATAATACGTTAGGTTGCATCTTTTCAACGCAACACCCACCTAACCCGATCCAATTAGCCTCAGCCATCAATCATGGCATTTAAAAACAAAAAAACAGAAATCATTCTCTCACTCGCTGCATAATATTTCTCCCGAATGAACTTTGATTATAATTTAATGCAATGGCAATCAAAATAAAAATTTAGCAAATCATCAGAGCAGTATGCGTGTGGGTGTTCCCACACCCTCGCTTTAGCTTTGTGAATTCCACTCAAACAATAAATCCACCTCCGTTCTATATCAGAGCCTAATGATCGACTGGTGGCAATCAACTTGCCGCACACACATTGACTCAGGGTATGTAAGTTTGGTCCGTGTGTGGCTAATTATTGTGGCCCACTTGTGAACGCATAAATAATTTAATAATTAAAAAAACGACAAACTCTTTCCAGCGTCTTGAGGAATTTTCTCCGTTCTGCGGCGAATTGATTTATCTATAGATTTGTTTAGAGAAATGCTCGTATTTTTCCAATTCTCTGTTTAAAATTCTGATTTCGATTCGGTAGCGGAAAGAACTTGTGATGTCCTGTTGTCGATGGGGATACGTTTGGGGCGTTTTTTTAAATTCGAAGTGGAAGCATCTGTAATTTCGATTAGATATGAATCACACTTGCACAATTATTCGCATCAAATGCAACCGACATCCATCCATCCGACGAATTTATACCCACCCGGAGGTCAACATCATGACAGCAAATAAAATAATGCAACGCAAAATTTTATTTGATAACAGGATTAGCCCGGCAAATATCCCTGCTTACAAAATAAAGAAGACAATTCAAACAAACATCCGCCAACGGGGGACAAAAAAATAGAACTATTCCCATACTTATGTTACGCACTCACACACAAAGCTCATAAATCAACAAAACAAAAATTTATGTAATTTGCTTTGTTGTCAGATTCAGTTTCGGCTGCACGCATCCCATGCTGTCAGCGACGAGAGACGCACAAATATCCTGACATTGTGTCGCCTCAAACGCAATAATCTATATGCACCTATCTGCAGCCAGGACTAAATAAAACACAAAAAATTACTCACACTCAACTAGCGCTGAAATGCGCATAACAATCAGTAGGATTCAATACGTATACGCACCCTGCGGTAACTTTGATGACAATTTGACTAAAATTTAAATAAATTTTCTATTTTTAATTAATAAATGTCAACTGTGGGTATTTTATTTATTTTTCATTTAAAATATTTATACACGGATGAATTGTATCTATGTGCGATAGGGATTTGGGTAATGCGGGATTTGGAAAGTCTGTCATCGTAGGGTAGGTTGGGTGTGGTTTTGAAGTTTTTTTTTTATAAGTTTTCAAAAGAGTTTTGCGTATGAAAAGCTTAAACCTTGCATCTGGAAATAATGTCCGTTTAAGCCGTTTTCATTGGTCGTAATAAATAAATCTCACACAATGGAATACGTGAGAGATGATGGCAGCGAGGGTCCTATATGTACCAGGTACAGTGTACCTGTTGCGTCAGCAATATGTTTGACAGATAGGTGCTGCTACAGTCCGAAAGGGACCTAATCTGAATAAATGCGGCTCTCCAGTTGAACACTCTACGTTGGTTGAGAGAGCCTTAAAGGCTCGGAATATAAGAGCCTCAGTGTCCATTCGCCCAACATGTTCAATCCATCAAAGACGACTGATTTGCAAGCCCGGTTGATGTCGGTCCACTGGTGTAAGAGTTATCCAAATCTCGTCAAAGCCAACAGGCCCGAAAATCGCTTCAAAGCAGTTAAAAAAAATAATGCAAATCACAATCCTCCAACATTTATGCAGCCTTCTCATATATCTTTTCTGTTTTATATTTTTTTTTAATTAAAATTCTATTTTATTTAAACATCAAATTAAATCCAGCACCAGGTTGCAACAAAGCGCAAAAATAAATAGAATAACTATTTTTCATTCCGCTCTCTAACCAATATTGTCATCATTATCATCAGGCTTACGCGAGGATAAATCAAACCCACACATGTATGGACCCCTCGCAATCAAACACACACGCACAAGCAGTAATAATTAATCAATTTAAAATGTTTAACAAATAAATTAGTTTCGAGTCGAAATTTGCATATCAATTTGACTCTTTCTATTTCTGCATTTATTTTCGGTTCTTTTTTCGCCTGATGCCTGTTGTGTGTGCATAGTCCTGATGGCTTTCTGATAATAGATGCGGGACTATGCAGGAAATCAGACAGGCCCTCCTCCCATTCATATATACACGGGCAATCGTCGTCAAACGCATTTAATCTGCTTTTTTCTCCGTCACATGAATTGGATTTAAACTAATTGCATAGTCAAACAATGGTCGTTAGCAATCATCGAAATAACTGACCATAAAATCGTCACAATCGAGCCTTGGACATTGGAGCGGAAAAAATTGGTGGTGCTGGTGATTTAAAGCGCAAGGGAAGTGTTATAGAAAAAAAAAATATTCAATAACCAGTGGGTTTTATTTCAGAGTTAGGAGCTAAAAGGATTTAAGTGAAAGTCTGTTTCAGCGAACAAAAAGTTGTTGTTTTGATTTAGATCTGGCTTGTTGTTGGTACCTAGCTCCATTTAGGAGCTGATGAGGTGGCGTCCAAATTGATTGGGACGGGGAAAATGTGGTTTCGGTTAGAAAACTCGATGAATTTGTGTTGCTTTATGTAGACCACTTTTCAGATTATTAAGCTTCGGAATAAAGTCACTGTAATTACCGCTCAAAAAATAATAGGGGCTCAATGGTTACTAAGTAAGCCGTTTAATGGTAAAGCCAACGAAAAAAACTTCATTTGAACTGCTGATAGGCGTCCGAGCGTAGGTATTCTTAGACAGCTTCTCCATTTAGCCGAGTGAATATGACATCAAATTGTAAGTCACTTCCATCGACCCACCATTACTTCTGACCGTGATCAGGACAACTCGAAAATTCAGAGAAAAGAATGGCTGTCAGGTGGTAGGTCTTCTGAACCAGCTAAGAAATTTATAATTTTTTTATTATTCCTCTAAGCTCTTCAGTGTTCGAGTTTGTATGGAATGTTTTTCGCCCTTTTTGGAACATTTTTTTGAAGTATTTTTTAGGTTTATCGGGTCTTTTCTTGAACATTTTTTTGGCGTTTCTTAGAGCTTGTTTTTTTGAAGCATTTTTAGGTTTGCGTTTCTTAGAGCTCGTTTTTTTGAGCATTTTTTAGGTTTATCGGGTCTTTTCTTGAACATTTTTTTGGCGTTTCTTAGAGCTCGTTTTTTTGAAGCATTTTTAGGTTTATCGGGTCTTTTCTTGAACATTTATTTGGCGTTTCTTAGAGCTCGTTTTTTTGAAGCATTTTTAAGTTTGCGTTTCTTAGAGCTCGTTTTTTGGAGCATTTTTTAGGTTTATCGGGTCTTTTCTTGAACATTTATTTGGCGTTTCTTAGAGCTCGTTTTTTTAAGTATATTTTAGGTTTATCGGGTCTTTTTTTGATTTTTTTGGGGGTTTCTTAGAGCTTGTTTTTTTTAAGCATTTTTAGGTTTGCGTTTCTTAGAGCTCGTTTTTTGAAGCATTTTTTAGGTTTATCGGGTCTTTTCTTGAACATTTATTTGGCGTTTCTTAGAGCTTGTTTTTTTGAAGCATTTTTAGGTTTATCGGGTCTTTTATTGAACTTTTTTTTTGCGTTTCTTAGAGCTGGTTTTTTTGAGCATTTTTTAGGTTTATCGGGTCTTTTCTTGAACATTTTTTTGGCGTTTCTTAGAGCTCGTTTTTTTGAAGCATTTTTTAGGTTTATCGGGTCTTTTCTTGAACATTTATTTGGCGTTTCTTAGAGCTTGTTTTTTTGAAGCATTTTTAGGTTTATCGGGTCTCTTCTTGAACTTTTTTTTGGCGTTTCTTAGAGCTCTTTTTGAACATTTTCAAGAAAGTTTTCTAAAGGTTTTGGAAGTGTTTATTTGATTTTCTGGGCTCCTTTAGAATATTGGTAGGGATATGTTCGGAACGATTTTTGCTCACCTTTTCCACATCTTTCTAAAGATCTTAAAAATATTTATTTAATTTTGTTTGGGCACTTTAAGAATATTTTTCAGGAGGTTTTTTGCTCACCTGTTCCTCCTTTTAGAAGTGCATTTTTTAGCGTTATTTTTAAGGCGTTTCATGGAGCTTTTTTTTTTTAACTTTTTGAGAACGTTTCGTAAAGATTTCGAACGTTTTTATTTAATTTTCGGGCTCTTTTAGAATATTTTCCTTTTTTTGATCAATTTTTTCACTTTTTACGAGCGTGTTTTCTAGGCTTATTTTTTAGACTATTTTATTTACGTTTCCAGGGCATATTGTTGTTCCAATTTTGATGCATTTTTTTTAGGAGAATTTGAAAGCAAATTCTGCTGAAGTTTTATGAAGAACTTTTTTTCCGTTTTAACGTTTTTTGAACTCTGTTCAAAAATGTTTTTTCACGGCGCTATTTCCAGCGAATTTTAAGCTTTCCCTGGAACGATTTCTGGGACGCTACTGTTATTTTGTGCGTTCATAAACTATTTTTGGAGCATTTTTCGGGTTACTTTTAGGTCAATTTACTGTGTATTTGTTTTAACCTTTTTCAAGTGCATTTTTGGGGTTTTCTTGAAATGGATTTTTGTTGCGCTTTTCTGACCACTTCTAGGACGATTTTCATGTAATTTTTTGGAATGTTTTATTTTTCGTAGAAGCGTTTGGATGTTTTAAAAACAATTTCAAGCTATTGTTAAGTTTTTCGGGCACATTTAGAGACATTTTAGGTTCAATTTTAGGTGCTTTTCTCATGGTTTTTTTTATCGTTCTAGAAGGCGCTTTTTAGCATTTTTCGGAAGATTTTTGAACTATTTTGTCGGCGTTTTTAGAAGTAACTTTTTAGACTTTTTCGGAGCGCTTTGACGGACCTTTTTTAAGGTGTTTTTTTTTACCTTTTTTATGTTGGTTTGGGTGGATTTTTTATTGCGTTTAAGTGTGTGTTTTTTTTTTCAGATGATTTTTTGTGCTGTTCGATATCTTCTCCAGTCCATCTTATGTTGTTATCCCTTAAAAAAAATCTCTAATGAAATTAAACAAAAATTTGTCAATACCTTTGAATTAAATTCGTCGTTGACTTCCAACTACCCATCGTACCCATCTCTTGGCCACAACCAACATTATTTTCCCATCTGATATCCATGTAATTATATGAATTTTTCAAATTAATCCACGCACTGTCAACACACTGGACTGGCTGCTGAACTGCCATAGCAGCACTCATGTCCAAAAGCATTTACGTACGCGCTAACCTCATTTGACAAAACAAAGGGAATTTCTATATTCAATTTAATGCCAAACTGTGTTTTTTCCCGCATATCCACCACCCTATACTGTACGTCCTTAATTTCGTTATAATCTTTTGTGATATATGTCAATTATGGAATTTGTAATGCTAAAAATAATTAATCTCACAATGGATTTAAATGTTCAAACAGAGAGCCATACACAAAAAAATAGATAAAAGTACACAAAAAGTTTGTGCGCAGCGGAAAAAAAAAGAGAAGGATATGGCTTGCTGACCGACCACCACCACATTCTGACACCCGCATCCCTTGACAAAACAAATTCGCATTACGAATTTGTAAATAGCAATTAAAATTTAAATATGTAAACTATTTTCAATCGCGTGTTTTTGTGATTTCCTGTTTTTTTTTTTTGGTCCCTTTTGCATATACCTACAGGTATATAGTTTGTTTCGTTTGTGAATGTTAATTTATCAGTGATTACCAATACCCAAACAGGAGAACAAAAAATCAACGCCACATCGCATTAGTATAGGACGAGCGGTGGGCTGGTATGCGATTTTAAATCTATTTAGAGGATGATGTTGGAATTAATGACCAAATAACAATTGGCAAAGCGGAAAAATAAATAAATCGAAATAGAAAAAGAGCAGACAAAGAAAAAAGTACAGAATAACCAATTTGACGATATTACGATATTAATTTAGACATTTAGCTGTGTGTGGGTAATAAGATAGGCGATTGGTGGTTGCGACTGCATGCATGCATCACATAGGTGTCGAGTGCAGCGACCAATTTGGTGACAGGTGGTTAAATATTTATTTTTCGTATTTTAAATGAAAAGTGTAACTAAAACTGTTTGCATTTGTCAGTTGAACTTTTGAAAATTTCGATATTTACTGCTAATCATCGAAGGTTGGTTGGAATGTCCACCGGGCAGGGGTATGGCAAAATTGCAAACAAAACTATTAGGCCCTATTAAGCCTAATTTGCACTCAATCACAGGAGTCCAAAATACTGGAAGCGAACCATAAAACAGACGATGTTTAGTTAAACAGGCTTGTTTCATGATATTTCGAAATGACCCCCCTTAAAGGGGGCAAAGGCAAAGCACACACAACTGAATACTCGAGAAGGGGCAAAGCGACTCGAAATTCTTCGCACAAAACGAAAAATAGCACGAAGTGCTTCAGTGGTTATGGCGTTGGCCCCTAATTGAGCTGCAGATGTTCCTGTTCCTGATTGACCCTCCGGGAACACGAATATAACAAATTAAAACTGTCTATTTACATGTCTCACTTTCCGCGATCGAAAGTCTAAAAAAAGCGGATCAAAAAGTGACCCCTCAAGCAGCAACGGTGATCCTGTACGCCTTGAGGTCCCTATTAAGGGAAATGCTGAGTTTTGATAACATAGAGTAGGTTCTTGTACATTGTACCAGAGAAGGTACTATTGTACCAATAAAAAAAATATTTACGTGGTTGCCCCCTAAAAAGGGGTATTGGAAAAAAAAAAAGTTATTGCAGTTATTTTCTTCGAGATCACATAAAATTGTATATCGCTGTGGAAGGTGGTTGGTTGGGAACATAACTCTTAGAAAAGACCCCTCAAAAAGGGGGCATTTCGAAAAACTATATCTAAACCCACAAAATAATGCTTGCTTTTCTATTAACGTCCACTTTTCAAGGTTTTTAATAAACCCTCCGCTGAAAAGGGGGACGGGGGTCATATCAAAAACTCGCTCTACGATATGCCCATTGTCTATGAGTCACACAACTAATTTAAAATAAATTAATAAAACACTCTAGCAAAATTCTCTCATTTTAAAAACAAACCATCCACTTTTCGATATTTTTTCCAAGAAGTGTAGCTGCCGGTATGCCTCCGCTTCTGATCCACACCCAACCGTCATTTACATTAAAACTAATGTCAATCGCGATGGGCGTGGCACAGCAAACAAATACACGGCTCCATTCTAAAATACCCCGACAATCAGCATCAGTTAAACAAAAAATTGCCCCAACATTTTCTATTCGATTCCTTTGTTTTACCGATTCATACCAGGATGTGTGTGTGCCTGTGTATGGTAACCGCAGCGCCTGTCAGGTATTCAATGCTGCTGCCTTTCGATCGTATTTTTTATATGTTTGAATTTTAGCCCCAAACTCAAACTGCCAGTTTCTCACGACACTGATAATGATGATGATGACAGTGACTATGATGATGACGTGTCGGTATAGTGCTCGTGATTCGTGGTGATAGTGGTTAGGTGAATGACTATATTGGCAGCGTATGGGGTTTATTTGTTGTCATCAATGACGCCCGATGGAGCATATTATGGAAATTATTTTAATTTAGAGGTATTATTTGCTTTTTATTCGCGTGTGCAATATAGGCGCGCATTTTCCCAACCATCATTATTTGAATTAATTTGAGTTGACACATTGCTAACCGCATCATGCAAGAGTATGCGTGTATGCATGCGTATATTCAAAAGTCAAATAAATAAATAATAGACAGTCATGCAAAGTGGATGGTATTTTTTAGACGTAAGAGCTGGGCAAAAATTTGTCAGTTCTGTCGAAAGGTCAGTAGGTGGTCTTTAAATTAGAATTTTAACCTTACAGACTTACCCTATACACATGGATTAGAGTTTGAACCTTAAAGACTTTTCCTACATAAAAAAGCTGAAGTGTGTCGAAGGATCTGCGGGTGTTATGTGGCCTATTTCAGATGAGGTAGCGGTATGGTGCATCTTCGGTAGATCTTCACTTTCAAAAGCCGCACTGATGTTCCGCAAGGCCTCTACAACGAGCCTATGACACCTTTACAAATTTACTCTGTGAGACAGTCCTATAGGAAACTTAGATGCTCTTATTTCAAAGCTTAACCCGACTTCTTTTGGGATATTTGGCGCAGAATATCACACCTGTACTCTTGCAGACCGCGCACCCTCAAAGACCACCAAAAGACCAACAACTGAGACTCGCATCCTGTTCAATAAATATCGAGTTGACTTTTTGAGAAATTTGCCTTCGAAAAGTCCTTCTCGCGTGATAAATCACACCCATGCACATGTCCATGGGATACAAATCATGAAGCACCCTCCGCACCTTTCACCGCCTGCATCAGAACTTGATATATTTTCTGAAATATGTCTCCACTCCACATAGCTCAATCGAAATAAATTGGCAAGGACGAAAGGGGGCAACACACAAAAAAAAATCCAAAAAATCCCAAATCGCACTACACCGGCCGGAAACTGTACAGAATATGTGCAGGCACAATCTCACTCTACCTCCTGTCATATTCTTCAATTCGTCATCTGCCAACCGAACCTCTTCCATCTTGCACTCTATGTTGCTGCTGTGTTTCTTCTTCTGCTTCTTCATAGTCATCGCCGTCGAAGCGACGACCATCTTTTGCAATCCATCTTAGCCTCATGCATTCCTTCCGGCTGGTTTTGAACACTTATGCCGGACGGATGATAGCGAAGAACGGCGACTATGGCCGAGCTGGTACCGCCAGCCAGCGAGCCAGACACTCACACTCACATACATCACGATTTATATCCTATCAATATTTCAAAAATGATAAATACAATCCATAAATAAGGTGCAAAATGGGCGCACACACTCGGCGGCGGAAGAAGGTGGCATCGGCACCAGCACCAGCAGACGCTTAGGGAAGATATGAAATCCTTCATTGACGGTGTTGCAGCGAAGGACCAACACCAGTAGCGCCATAGCACAAGGACGTCTCTTATGCCTTGTGCGGACGTCATACGTTTATATAGAAAATATCTGCTCAATGATGATGGGGGAGGTTACAGTGGATGGATGGGATATGTATGTGCAAGAATATCCTTTGCAAGGATATATCACTCTGGCGCGCAAGCTGAAACAAAATAGCTGAGACGAAACTACCATTCACCACCTATGACCTCGGCAGCCAAGAACCCATCACCCTCGTCTCAGGGCTTCAATCTGTCGACTGTCGAACGGGGGGCGAGTGTGTGTGTGCGAGAATATTGATATGTTGCCTTGGCTAATATTGGAAACTCTCATGCAATGGACGTCTTCTTGGATATCACTCAAAAATATGTTTTCTCGCCCCCATCCCCCTCCCGCCCATATGTCAAGATGATGATGGAGCCGGATGCATCCTGGACACAAAGATGTTTGCTACTGGCTGCCTCTGACTTGCGAGATAGGTAATCTATTTGGATTCACATCTCTCTCCTTCGTCTAGGATTTGATTTTGTTTTTTTTTTTTTTTTTTATTTTGTGCCATCGTCGATGAAATGATTTCTCAATACCGCCTTTGCTTTCTTGGCCCGCATCCATATACAGTAATGATGAATGTGGTCACATCAATAAAAGTTGATGTTTGCAAAAAGACAGCGCCGCACCGGGAGAAAAAGAAGAAAAGGATAAATAAATCCTTGCACGATGTGGTGAGAATTTTTTAAGATGAGCAATGGTTACGTCAACAGTTTTGATTCCTCCGTACAAATGTGTGCGATCGAGGGCGATGCGATGGTTGTTGCTTGATGTGTCCATGGGGGGAATCGTAGACAAATTGCGAGCAGACGAAGAATGGCAAAGTGTTTGATTTCGCTCATCTATAGATTGACAGATGGCTCGCGGCGGAGATTTTCAGTTTTCTACAAGGTCGCGCGATTGATTTGTTCAAGACGTTAGAGTTAAGGGCGATTGCCAGTGGAGATGGGTATTTTCTAGTGGCAAACAGAAGGGGATCCAAATAGGGATATCAGAATTCAGAAGACTGGGGATGGCCTTAAGAAAGCTCTGAATTCTGCAGAGGTCGTTGATGAGTTTTCGAAAAGGTTTTGGCTTCTCTATCCTAATGGAAATATGGGGACTGCCGTTCTTAAAGGTATATGTATGACAATCGTGTCAGCAATCTGTTTTATACTTCGTTTGTCTACACTAAACTGTAGCTGGACCTATGTAAAGCAATATTCGACTCTCAAAAATGGTGATGGACTAGGCGAATATTAGGAAAATCCGCGCCGAAGTGACATGAAAAGTCTGTAACCTTCCCCAATTTATTTGACTTTCATTGAAAAGTCTACTAAAAACATGATGGAAATGTGTCAAAGTCATGTGGGAAGTCACAATCCTTTGCAAACAATTAGACTGGAGAGCTTTCAATGGACGCCAATTGTTCATTAGAAAACAGTTTCCTAATCCAGAGAAAATTGCAGTCGAAGGAGTACCCACACTTATATATTAAACCAAGATTTAAAAAATGCCACAAGGGGGCGCCACAGTTTAGATAGCACTCAAACGTTATTTTTTTCAATTCTAAGGCTTATGTACTGTATTACAAAGAGGACTGCTTTGTTATTCTTGAACAATATTTCAATTGCAAGGCATTTTAAAGCATCTCACTCGGATTGCGAGACAGTTTGTAGCTAGCCGAGATATAATGCAAATGGCTGTGATTAGGTAGGTATTCTTTCTATTTCGAGAGTTTTATCAAGTCATTCATGCAAGCACCGTGTGCAAATGCGGATGTAAAGAAAATTGTGCAGAGTGCGCCACGTCTAATCGACTGTTTCGTACAAAAATAAATACTTGCTTCAACTGGACATATGGACTATCATTCGTTTCTCGATTGACTGGCTCAGTGAACTCTAACAGCTGCTTCGTCAGCTCCCAATTTGTATGTCAAAAAATATACACACATCTACAGACTGCCCTGAGCTACTGGAGTTTGAGTAAGTTCGATAAGCACACTCGCTAAACCTTTTCAAAATTTATTAACGATCTTTTTTTAAATTTATTGACGATGTTTTCTAAAATTATTGACGACATTTTTTTAAATTTATTGGAGATCTTTCTTAAAATTATCGACGACCTTTTTAAAATCATTGACGACCTTTTCTAAAATTATTGACGACATTTTTTTAAATTTATTGGAGATCTTTCTTAAAATTATTGACGACCATTTTTAAAATTGTTGAGGACCTTTTCTAAAATTATTGACGACATTTTTTTAAATTTATTGGAAATCTTTTTTAAAATTATTGACGACCTTTTCAAAATCATTGACGACCTTTTCTAAAATTAATGCCGCCTTTAATATTTCCGCTTTTCAAAAAACTTGTCCCTTCTCAGGACTAATTTGTTGAGATTTCAAGACAACTTAAACAGGTCCAAGATTCTTAACGTATTTATAGAGACACGCATCTCTGCGTGTACTTACAAGGAAAATGTTCAGAGGGCGCTACGAGTTTTACTGCTTAAATTCACTATAATGTCAATGATTTTCCAATATTCCTAGCGCCTCAATATTTTCCGATAAATACTCCCGCAATTAACAAAGTTCAAGGCTCCATAAGCTATTTAAAAACTTCAATAGATTCTCAAAAAATCTCAGCTCTCAGTTATGTTTTGTTTTAAATATCTCGAAAACGGTAAATAGTTCAGGCCAGGGCCTGCAAAAAAAACATAGAGTATCTACATTCCAATGTATACTTTAATGGCGTATTCGACAAATTAGAGGGCGCCACCAGTCAGCGACGACTTTTGCTAAGAACTTTCATACCTTTATATTTTCTTCGGCCAAACATTGTTCCCATCATCAAAGGTTACTCGACGTGTGTTCAGACAAAGTCAAACAATAACGAACCTTTTCCAATCTCGAAGCTGTTTCTTTTTTACAGAACAAGAACAACAAAAAATAAATAGTTTTAAAAATGGTTTATGTAAAAGATGTTGAAGAAAGCTAGGGATATTGAAAATTACAAAAAAGTTGGCGTCCCAAGGATGTTTTTTTTTTTCGAAAACGTCAAAGGTTCCGAGGTCTGTGACCCTTCAGTCGAATTGTCTCTGCATGTCGCGGAAGAAAATGCCTCAAAACTTGAAGTGAACGAAAAGGACGGCCAAATTCACTCCACAGAATTTAAGAAAAATTATTATTTTGAAGAAGACTTAGAAAAATATCCCTGTGCGTCCCCAAACTCGAAAACCATTTTCAAACGCTCACACCGACTGCCAATTGGCAAACTTCAAACGCCAACTGGACGCAATTCTCAGCCCCAATTCCATCATCCACTACCCCATTAACCCAATTCTATCTAATCATCATACACACTCGTATGGTATGTGCGCATTCACTCAATCCTTTAAATCATCATCACAATCATTAACACAACTGCCACTGCATACGATGACTATTAATCATAAAGTATAATACAAGGAAAAGCGTCCACTCGCCAGCTTCTGGCAATCATTCAAACTGACAACCAAACTGGACTACATTTCATTCACAGAACGCAAACAGTGTGTGAGCGGTATACACACAAACACACGCACACCGTCAGTGAAGGATTCGAAAACGAATCCAAACCAATTGTCACTTCCATTTCCCGACATCAATGTTTGATGTGTTTTACTGAAAAATGATGGATTATTGGCCATCGCATCACCCGCACCCACCTCAAGGATTCATAATCGAGAAATGTCCTCATCATCATCATCATTCAGCAGCAAACGCTCTGCCTCGCTCTGTGTGCCAATCGTTCATTGTGCGTGGTATACGGTTACGGTATGTCTGTCTGGGCGGGTGTATGTGGTTATCCCTATTGTCATTCCGGTATTGTCCTGCGATGTGTGTTCTGGCGTGTAATATGCACTTATCGATCGGGCATTCTAAATGCCCGTCCCAACAATGATCTCCTGTCAATCAAAGCGAAGGCACTACGACGACGACGATGATGATGATGGTCATTGTCGGGCACAAAAAGGATTTGTGTATGGCCCTCTGCCTCCGCCGGCATTGTGTGCGAATGTTTCTCGTATCGAGTCCTTTTCTGCTTTCTGCTGATGTCATGCCAGAGGAAATTATAATTATTCAAAAATATTATAAATGCTTACGAGGTCGCATATCCATCTATCCTGTGTGTTTTTGTGTCCATTTAGTGCGCTTCAAAGCACATACGGGCGGGCGCGCTTAGTTTGTCCCGTGGACATGAATATGACAAGCGTTGTCCATCAAAATGCGGGACAGGTGAACAACACACCAACAAAACGGCTTCTTCTATGGCCAAACCATCACGCAGCCATGGCATGATGATAACGATGACACAAAACGGATGCTCGCCATTAGACGCTCGGATGGATTTGTAATTTACGCTCGAATCCAGATGCTGATGGATTCAATGCCGACACCAAAAGTTGTTGTTGGCCAGCGGACAGGCGAATGGGTGGGGATTTTCGCTGAGGGTGTGCTCTGCAATGGCTGTGAATTTATCACGGGGTGGATTTAATCGCCGGCACTCTTCAGAGCTGCAGGCTTTTGTTAACTCATTTTACTCGTTCTAGTTTCGAATTCGAAATACTTTGCCGACGAATTCGATGTCTGGATCTGACACGGTTCATAGTTGGAGTAGACTTTTTTTAAGTAAAAAATTGAGTGTTTTAAAAACGCCGTACTCTAAAATATTCCTTTTGCAAAATTTGAGTTTATTTTTGGGACTTCCGCGGATATGGGGGTTTAAGGAATATTTGCAGCTTTTACAACACACATGGCCGCTTTCTGGTATTTTTTTTTCTTTTATAGCGCCACCTAAGTCTGTAAGTACTGACTTAACACCTTCCGTTGCAACCTTTCTGCTGATGCATTGATGACTGTTCTTTCACTGAGATTCATTTTCAGAGCGCGTGAACTAGGAGAACGTCGAATCAAACTGAAAGTCGAGTCAAAATATACCATTTTATACCAGTTTATAGCAAATATGACTGTGGACTGTTTTATTGGGCATTCGCCGGCTTTACGGAGGTTACCTTGCTCGGAAATATGTTTAATAAAAGAGGTCTAATGTAGGTTAAGAGCGTATAAAAGAAGTAGCTCCTTTGATTTCCCCCAAGCTCGATCTTATAACTCTTTGAAAGGATATTTTACATTATACCAGTCTAAATGTATAATATACCATTTTATTCCAGTTTATAACAAATGTGACTGTGGACTGTTTTATTGGGCATTCGCCTGCTTTACAGAGGTTACCTTGCTCGGAAATATGTTTAATAAAAGAGGTCTAATGTAGGTTAAGAGCGTATAAAAGAAGTAGCTCCTCTGATTTCCCCCAAGCTCGACCTTATAACTCTTTGAAAGGATATTTTATATTATACCAGTCTAAATGTATAATATACCATTTTATAACAGTTTATAACAAATGTGACTGTGGACTGTTTTATTGGGCATTCGCCGGCTTTACGGAGGTTACCTTGCTCGGAAATATGTTTAATAAAAGAGGTCAATGTAGGTTACGAGCGTATAAAAGAAGTAGCTCCTCTGATTTCCCCCAAGCTCGATCTTATAACTCTTTGAAAGGATATTTTACATTATACCAGTCTAAATGTATAATATACCATTTTATACCAGTTTATAACAAATGTGACTGTTTTATTGGGCATTCGCCGGCTTTACGGAGGTTACCTTCCTAAGATCAATAAAAGAGGTCAATTTAGGTTAGGAGCGTATAAAAGAGGCAGCTCATATGATTTTCGCCAAGCTCGATCTTGTAACTGCGGGTTGCCTATCATCCTAAGGACGGGCTGTTTTATTGGGCATTCGCCGGCTTTACGGAGGTTACCTTCCTAAGATCAATAAAAGAGGTCAATTTAGGTGAGGAGCGTATAAAAGAGGCAGCTCATATGATTTTCGCCAAGCTCGATCTTGTAACTGCGGGTTGCCTATCATCCTAAGGACGGGAATCACCTCTGTTGCTCACATTACACCCTTTCTCTTACGAGGTCAGTCATTCTTGAAGTAAATTTCATTTTGTTAAATGTTTAAGTTTCCTTTCTCACCGATTTAGACCATGGAAACCATGCAATCTTCCCACTCCCACAGATGGAAATTTCATCATATCTGTCATATTTATGGAAATTCCCTTACACAAACTGTCATTCCATCCACTCAATCATACACGCACACATACACAGAGAAATGGAAAAAAAAGGCACACATTTCAATTCAATTAACATCAACTGATTAACGAACAAAACAATTTGACAGTCATTTTATTGCATTTTATTATAGAGACACAATGTCCATCGAGATAATAATTTCGATTGACTTGTACCACTAGCACTGTATATGTATAGTGGATGTGGCTCCATCAACATTTTCACAAAAAAAAATTTAAAAAAAAATTGTAAAAACACTTAATGACAAAACTCCATTTACTGCACGAAGAGCAGTCGGGGCGAATGGATGTATATCTGCGAGTTTGAGGCCATTTGACAGTTTTTTTTATTTTTTGTTTTTAATTTAATTTTCTCTATGTGGACATATTCTTGTCCCACTTCCCATATACCGCGCACTCTGGATGAAATCTCATCGCGCCAACGCGGTCATCTGTCGTCCAACGTCCAAGCTCTAGCTTGAGCACAAATGATTTCTGATTTCCCCATGGGGTGAGTGACTGAGTGCGAGACATGTTTATGTCCCACGAAGGACCAATACTTAAGGCGGCCAACAAATACTGTACACAATGCCCCAAAACTGATGCAGAAGAGTGACGAAAAAAAATAATAAAATAACCAACAAAAAGGAAAAATTATGATAATAAGACACCCACCCTTCGGTTGCATAGAGTGCGCCGCGGCTGTAAATTAACGAGGGTAGTGGGTGAAGGGCAGTATCCCAGAGAGTGGATGATGACGACGACAAACTACATAGTAACAGAGCTACGAAAATGAAAACGAAAAAAAAAAGAAAAACTGTTTAATAGGAGTAATTAAATTTTCTAACAAACATGACGAGATAATGGACTGAAGCCATTAGACTGACCCGTCGACGAAAGGGCGAGCACGAGCAGAAGAGAGGGCTGCATGGGTGGGTGGGTGTGTAATGCCCCTTTCCAGCTGGGAGAGGGCTAGAGTCTAGGCAGACGGATGATGCACAGAGTGGTGGTTGTTTCTTTGAACTCTGGGTGAGAGTCAGGCTAAGTGATTTGGCGTAAGTGGGCGAGGGCTTCTGTCACAACGATGACTGCAATGAATGCAAATTTGACATAGCAGGTGAGCCACTAACAGCTTTTCCGCTGCGATTTTCATCGCTTTCCGCACTTGATGAGAGCTTCGAAGTATTGCAAACCTAATGCAGTGCAACTTTTGAGGTGGAATTCTGCTCGAAAAAATCAAGCATCCACGTTTGTTATAGTTTTTAAAGGAAGCTCCAAGGATTGGTATTACAAGTCATGCCATGTGCGCTGAAAAAAGTGTTGATCTTCAGTTTGTTCCTGTTGGTGTGGTTTTTGTCAATTTTTTCGACAATAGTAATAGCGTTACGGACGCAGGGCAGTCGGCCTTATTTTCGGGTTCGGGTAGAAAGAAAAAGCTGAATGGTCTCTAATTCCAGAAGGTTGGAGCTACTTGCAAGTCCTGCAGTGGTCGCTTTTGTTAGTTTAAAAAATCAAAAAACTCGACTGACTGTTAAAAAAAAAAAGAATTCAAAAGATATGAACAAGACACATTCAAGTACCTGTACCTTACAATTTGACAGTCGGAGGGTACTCAATACTCATAAATTTGTTAGGCTGTGTAGGTATATAGTCTCCGATTAATATGGCTTTGTGGCTATATGTTCGAATATGGCCTTATGTCGCTTTGTGAAAGTGTCATAACGCCATATTCCGAAATATGGCCTTATGTCCCATGGCCTTACGTCACGGCACCGCGTTGACTTAGTCAAACAAATTTGCCTTCTGACATGGGTAGACTATGTATAGTTTCCCAATCACATTTTAGTGCAGACAACGCCGCAAAGGAAGGCCTCGTTCTATAGGCGACATAAGTATAAAGAAAGGGACCTGCAACGACTCCCAGGGCGCAGCTGCAGGTAGTTTGCTGAGGCCCAATTTTACAGCGAACTATAGCGCTATAGGTACCTAAGAAGAAGAAGAGGAGAGACTTCCAAAAGACAGCTAACATTGATTTTTACCATTTTTGATACCAACTAGCTAAGGTCAACATAAAAACCAACCAACTTGCATCTGTTTAGATTTGGGGCACGATTATCGTTCCGTCTCCGCCAATCTAAGTATTGGGTATAAGAAGGGCTTAAACACGTTCTCTGGATCTAAGGAGCACCGATATCCCCATTCAAAGTAGTAACTTTTCTGTAGCTACACAACTCGGCCTTCTCAATCGCCATAGCACATCCTGTGTGAATAGGATAGCTGTGAAGAATTTTCGCTTGGACAGTCATTGCATGACCTTTTCGGATGCATTTCGTGACAGAGTTGTTCCCCCCCATTATCTAAGTCGCCAATACTGACATTTGAGTCATCGTGCAATTCACGCAGCAATCAATATACGTCTTCGATGTCATTCATTGCATTTTCCAAATATAGCTGCACTGAGAGTGCTGTGATTGATGGAACGACCTCAACAGCGAGCGGAGCTAATAAAAAACTTGGACGTGGTTGTGTTGATATCGACATCATCATCGTCGTCGTTGTACGTCGCGGGCGATGATTATTTTTCACGAAATGTCATAAAGCTGCCACAACGCCAGAGCAATTCATCTCGACCATGTCCCATGTGGGTGGGGACACAACAACGATCAAGGGGGTTTAGTTGTGTGCAAGTTGTTTTCGGGACGAGAGTGATATTGGTGTTTTTTTTTTTTTCCTGCTGAATTAACAACAACCAAATAAATAAAAACCACATGTCATAATCGAGCGTTGTAAGGCGACGGCAGCAGCGCGGTGGCGGTGGCGTCAATGCTGTTCCCAACTAGTACTATACCAGACCAAGCGAGCAAGAGTGTGCGGTTTCGTTCGCCGTCAATAATTTTTCGAATGAAATTAATTACCCGCAGGTGAATGCTGTTCGCTGTTGCACACAAAATTTACAACACATTGGCAAGGCGAAATGTCAACCTGACAGACGACTTATAGACAACGAGACACCGCACCGTCGAACGATAGAGTGAGACACTCGTGTGTCTTTTTTTCTGCCCGCTAAATGATTGAGTCATTTTTCTCATGAGGCAATGCTGTCAGATCGATGCGGCAGCGGTGCAGTGGCGTCAACTGCAGTTTGGCGGCAAATTGGCGGACGCAACACATTTTCGCTTGCATTTATGCAAGTGCAAACTGCCAGCTAGACCGCTCTCTATATAGCTTGAGAGGGTCTAATGAATTTACATGGAGGATGTGGAAGTTGACGTTTGCAATCAATGTTGGAGAGGGAGAATTCAAATTCATAAGAAAAAAAAAAAAAACGAAAAGCAAAACCGAACACGAACAAAATTGTGATTGACGATGTCATTGGGGAAACTGCGATGAAAATTAATTTAGATTATGATTTGTGGAACGATAAAACGAAAATAGAAAGGAATTTGAATTTGAATAGGCGATCGTGAGATCAGTCTCGTTAGTAGATATGTGGTAGGGCGTTTAGACTGCATAGCGATGACAGCCGATCTCGTGGCTGGCCATAAATCATCATAGAGTTGAGCGTGTTTGATTAATTTATGTTCCGGTTTGGCAATAGGCAAGCTCTAGGGTGAGATGAGATCAGATCGGTTTGTGCGACTGCAACCGAAGTGCGCCATCTATGGAGAAATCGTTGTAGTACATTGTGGTGGACTGAGTATATTTTGCTTCCGTCGATGATGCGTCGGGTACTTGCGGGCTCACATACTTTTTGTTTATTTCTGGAAGAGGGGCACTGGTTTCTTGTTAAAAAAGTTACAAACGATTTTGTTCTTCGGGTAAAGTTCGCAAGCTGTTGTACAGACCAATCGCCGTGCCATTTTGCACCCATGTAGCTCACATATTTTATTTAATCTTCTGCAGATATGCCAAAGCCTTCGCAGGTACGTATACAAGTGTTAAGTATTTTTTTTTTATAAAAGTCTAAATAAAAAAATATGTAACTCAATATCGAGAAGGTACTTCTCCGCACGGGGCTATCTCAACGACGATGGTTATTTCACATTAAACGCATGTCTCCAGTTCGGATTAAGATGAGGGCTATGGGCAGGTGTCCCACGAAGAGGTGTAGCTTAGGTCAAGTATGAAGATTTTGTCTGATAATTTAGAGTTAGAGTGGCGGGAGATTAAGATTTATGGCGGGTTCACCTAAACATCCTACATCCACGACCTTTATAATGAGCGAGTGATTCTTCTGTTTGGTGACTTCAATCTTCAATGGGGCGGCTGTTGAATGCTGTTTTTTCGGTAATAAAAACAAAACCCTGGACACATCACATACCTAAGGTGGGAACTCAGGTCAGTTTCTACTTGACAGGAAAGACCGGGTTGGCTTTCCGTAAGGCTCAAATGTGCACACGTTTTAATACTTATAGATCCGTAAAAAAACAAAAAAATGTCCCGCTCAAACTGGCGACTGGGCTTAAATTAAAATTTATTTAAAACACAGGTCCGATTATTTCCCCAATCACATTTTAAAAATGCATTTTACAATCCTAAGCGATTAGAAAGTTATAGTCTCGAAAGAAATTGCAGACTTTTAACACTATACCCCACAAAAAAGGTGTAGAGGGGTCATTTTGAAAAATAGCGAAGCATCCGACGAAGTCACTCCTTCAGAGCAAATTTTTATCGTCTAGGGGAGTGTTATTTGCTGTCTGTTTGATAATTCTTCCATCAAGCAGATGCGACTTTTCCCTTTGGTCCCATAACCTCCACAATTTCTGAAAATAAATCAGAAGAATGTACATGAGACCCTCGCCTCCATTAGTGGCCCAGTACACTAACTGTGTCACCAAAATCTGGAATGCATTAAAAAATATTATTGATACTGGTTTGTGAAAAATTTCCCACTCTGGGATTTTAATTTATTCGCGTAACCACTGTGACCGTTGCCGTTTTTTTTTTTTTGAAAAATGTATCAAAAGCATCTCTGAAACGTACCAAATGTGTCACAATAAAATATCGGTTTTTTTTTTTTTAAAAATAAATTTATTAATAACAAAAAATATAAATACAAAATAACAAACATCACATTTCACATCACCTGATAATCAGTCAATTTATGTTGTACAAAAATATAAAAAAAAAATTCTTAAAAACAAACTAAGAAAAAATATAAAGAAGTATTGCAGAGTAAATGAGCTCGAGCTCCCACCCATACAGTCTCAGCATGAGTGGAAACAAACTGAGCAATAGCTCCCATGGTCAGTTTTAAAAATAAGAAAACAAATTAATTTTGACACATTTAAAAATTTATTTGAAAAAATATTAAAAAACTTAACCAAAACTTAAAATCTAAGTATTAATTTTTTGCACGGAGCCAAAATGTAGCTAATTTGATACAATTGTATCTTTGTGGCAACGCTGCTATCAACGTTCTGGCAGGTCCACCAATTCTTTTTAACGATATTCGTACGCAAAACAAAAAAAAAAAATAAAACTAAAAGGAAATTTGTTTTCACTTGACTTTTTGTATTATTAACAACGATTTGGGAAATTTTTAAATTGCCATAATAATTTAATAGAATTATTTGCTGTTGTTTTATTAACATTTCTCTTCCTTTTGCTTACATATTTAAGCTGGGTTTTATAAAAAAAAAAAAAATAAACTTCCCACCATGTTTGAACACTGTCCAAGTCATAACATGAGTTATTGGACTGTTTTTTTTTTGAAAATTAATATGGTCCCCAATATTACCTGCCAAATTACAAGAATCATTATTAAAAAAGATAAACACAAACAAAAAATCTGTAAAACCAAAAATGCTGCCAGTTTTTTAGCGCCTGCTCTATACGAGTCCGAACCACGATACGATCGCACCTTTTATTTTCCAACAAAGTTTCAGTACTATTCGAGTCGGCTGCCAAACCTGAGACTTTCTTTTTACTTCCAACACAAGATCGATCGATACTGAGCCGCAGACACCTGAAAATCAATGGCATCCCTATACAGTGGCAGAAATGGAAATGCTTCACTACATCTACATAATTGGGTTCGTGGAAGCTGCTTAATAATTTTCCGTCTCCCCTTTTAAAAACTGGTAGCGCAGTTTTTATTTTATTTTTTGTTATTTTTTTAAGAAAACCACTGATTCGCATCGCACAAATGTTTTCCACATAGAATCAAACAAAATTGTCTGTTACAGCGGATACATTTGATAGCTGGAGACATGAACATAAATTTATCTCCAGCTGCAGCGACCAAGGAGAGGCTTTAATCATTTATTCGGTTTGTGGCGGATGACAAATTTATGAAGCCTATGGGATGTCTGAACATGGCGCATTCGTGTCAAACTTGAAATTGATGCTGGATTCAGTTGCATATATACACACACATACAAGCTCTGAAACAGATACATCTCATCTAGAGTCGATGCTGCACTGAGAGATTGGTCAAGGAAAACTGTCTTGAATATGTTGTCGTCTTTTCGCACAGACAGCGACGACGATGACGACGAGGAATGGCCTCTGTTTAAACCATCTACTACATCAACATCACGCCAGTGATCAGTTGCAGTTGCAGTATGCAGCCATTGGACACATATGTATACCAACCATCTCAGTATCGCAGCACAGCGGACGACTGTAGAGCCTCCTCAAACGCATTTGTGAGGTTGAAAATTATCTAAGCGATGGGATGCGATGGTCGGGCTGTTCAGTAGGCAACATGCAATGCTCGATGTGCGCTTAGATATTATATTTTTGCATCTCTTTGCGCCTCTCTTTGGCTCTCGTCGTCTCGGTTTCAAGTATTTTTAATTGAAATTAGCAAATAACCGTCAATTTACGATCACAGTTAGAGATTAGTAATGTGCGCAGAAATTCCAATTAAATTGATGATTAAATTTTCAAAATGATTTTCTCTTGTTGATGCTGGTTGAAAATGCCCAACGGGTGTCCCGCCTAACTGGACATGGACATATTCATTTGTCAACGTGCTATTAAGATGTATGTACTACTCGGCTGCATAAATATTGCAAATTTATTTAATCAATTAAGCTGCACGCGCATGAGGTGCAACTTATCACCACGTGCTTTTTTTTTATCGATGGGCCATGTTTGATGGGAGAGCGTTGGATTGGGATAGTCAAGGAATTTTATTAGAAATGGCCTTCTTCTTGTAATAATAATCCCATTTATTCCTTAAATAAAAATATCCTCCCAAGCAAACTAAAAACAGTCCTAAATGCCATTCATCTACACGAGAGCAGTCCAACTAGCAAAACCATTCAGCTAAAGAGAAATGTAAGCGAAACAACCTGACTACATATATACTCAACGTCTGTCTGTCTATGTGATGTGATTTATAGCCGCCAGGCTTCATGATGCCCCCCTCGCCTCATGTTCCCACTGCGATAATAGCATATGCGTCACACAATCACAGTCCCAACATATTAATATCTAAGCACTGGGATTGGTATATCATCTACCCATACAGCCACTTACCTACGGCTACCGAATGCTGTCTGAATCTTTTGGAATTTTCCTCTTTTCACGAAAGAAAAAAAAAACAAAAAAAATTATTTATTGGATACATCTGTTCCATAAAACAAAAAAGAAAATCCTTTTCCTGGCCTCCTCGCGTCATTTTCTATCCACTTGCCAAGATAGCTTTATGGGTTCAATCAAATGAAAATATTTGCTTGACTGTGCGAGAGATTGTACCTTGAAAACACACCATCAGCATCATCCTCCTCATCATTAGCTGGTAGACCTGCGATGGAAGACTTTTCACAGTGGTGCGCGGAAGTTTGTGTTTAAAAAAAAAAAGTTTGGGTTGGTTGAATTTCTCTCTTGTGATTTGATGATCTTAAATTTGTGTGGATAGCTTGAATCTACGTGCGCAAATGATCAAGTGTGTCTAAATGTGTATTGAACCATAAAATGGTAAAAAAGATGTCACTGTAGGTATTGCGTACAAATTTCGAACGTTGCAATGGAATTCGAACAAAAATTTGACTTATGGATTTGACAGAGATAATCCACCTTTCAAAGCTTCGTCAAACTTGTTGTTCAACTCAATCAATTGTTGGATATCCTCAAACACCTAATTGATCAACAAAAACCCAAGTTTTATGAGTTAATGCACCAATCATCATCGGATGTTGAGCAACACGTTGAACACACTGCCGATGATAGCTTTAGCAAACATGATATGTAAAGGCAGGACAAGTACATAGATGATAGCGACAAAACCTGCAGCATTGTTGGGCTATACCGCCACTTCCATTAGCACCGACTCGCGAGTACATTTTTTTAGTCTCACTTATCACAACCAGCGCCAACGAGAAATTCGAAGCGCCAAACCATGAGTTGAAGAGATAATATGCAGCCCATCTCGAAATTTTTGCTCAATCAAAAATTATGTGGAACGAGCAACGCGAGCTCATACAATACCTCTTCACTTGTGGAAGACGTTAGTTTGGAAAGTGTTCAAAATTGTACACTTAAGATGCCTTAAGTCCTAAATTGATGAGTTTCTTACATAGTGTACGAGCGGCCTTAGTTTTTTTGGATTTTCCCTCATCACGGGCTCGTGAACTACCCGATCACTTGTTGAGCAATACGGTGAGCATCGATCAAAAACCATGTCCACGACGTTGAATGAGAAGTTAAATAAATACTTTCTCACTAAGTGTACGAGCGGCTTTAGGTTTGGTGATTTTTCTTCATCACGGGCTCGTGCACTACCCGTTTACTTGCTGAGGGAAACAGTGAGCCACGGGGGCTAAAAAGTCGTACATTTAAGATGCGTAGTCCGAAATTGATGCGCTTCTTCTATGTAGTGGACCATTGGCCTTAGTTTTGGGGATTTTCCTTCATTACGGGCTCGTGCAATACCCGATCACTTGTTGATCAACCGGTGAGCATCGATGTACAACCACGTCCAAGACGTTGATTGAGGTGGTAAAGAAATACTTTCTCACTTAGTGTACGAGCGGCCTTAGTTTTGTTGATAGAGGTGGTAAAGAAATACTTTCTCACTTAGTGTACGAGCGGCCTTAGTTTTGGGGATTTTCCTTCATCACGGACTCGTGCATTACCCGATTACTTGTTGAGCGACACAGTGAGCCACGAGGGTTTAAAAAAACGGCACATTTAAGAGGTGCATGCGTTAAGTCCGAAATTGATGGGTTTCTCACATAGTGTACGAGCGGCCTTAGTTTTGGGGATATTCGCGGTTCAGTTGTTGTTAGTTTCGGGTATCAGGGCAGGCGAATTCGTTTGCCAAATTTGAATTACAGGCAGAACATGCTTGTTTGTGGCTATTGAGTTGATTCGAGTTCGAAAAACGAACGAATTTTCGATATTTGATACTCGAATCATTGGCCGTCCGTTTCAAACTGAGAACCTTTTAAACCTGAGAGCAGTTTAATATTCCACCTATTGATATTTAAATTGCTTGTCAATAAAACGGAAAACATTTTGCTCCCACTGTAAAAATTGTCGAATGCTTCGTCGCTCTTCGGATGGATGGATTGCCGCCAGTGTGTGGCAACACAATTGTCGTTGTCGCTGTCGTTAATTCATTCTAAAAAAAAAAATGATTATACAAAACCAACTCACAAACAACATGCTATTTTGCTGTCAAAATAATATAGAAAATCAACCCGTCGGCCGTTGAGCGTTCGTCTTCGTCGTGATCCCGTGTTGAATCCGATGGATGGTGGCAGCGATTCGGCCGTGGGACGAAATCTAGAACGCAACGCGCCAAATGACTGATGTGTTCGTCACAAAATTATATTCATAATTAATTGTTGTGCTTGTGGTTTTCATTAGTTTTTATTTTTATATTTCACACGAGAAAATATTTTATAAGAGAACAGTATTTTATCCTCTGGTTAAATGTTTGATTGTGGTTTCGTTTTCGAATCTATTTTCAGATACACCGACCTCATTTGTTTTTAATAAAAGCCGACTGCCAGTGTTTCACAGATCGTAACCCGCAATGTGCTGTAATCTTAAATGTACCGATTCTGGGATGGACTATTGAGCGGTGATATTAGTCGTAAAGGCTAACAGTGTTGCGACAGACGGAAGAGTATGCGGTCCAAGCAGCAGCCGAGACCATCGTACCGGTGGATGGATTCGTCAACTGAAAGTGGTGAGTTGGGTTGAATTTATATGCAATTTGGGGGTTACTCTGACTCATGTTACTTCGCTGTGAACTTTGGTAAAGCCCATTTTAAAAGTAGCGATAGGACCAGTGCGGGTTTTTAATTTCAACTAAAATGGTTGACTGGGCTTTTCTCGATGAAGTAACAAAGATTTTGGTCTACTGTATCTCAAACCCGGTTGATGCCCCAAACTCGTACCAGACAAGGTCTTCTCTCCGGTTTACCGTCAGGAACTACCTAAAACGAAGAAAATGGCACATCCGTCCCTTAAGGTTTTCTTCGAATCTCTTATAAATATCAAAGCATTTCAAGGGTATCCAATGTGACCACGACCATGCAAATGCAGCACAGAGGTAGCTTAATATTGTCATGTGAGGAGAGTATCCCATACTACAGCCACGTTGGCATGTATACCACATAGATACACCTCTCATGGGGTAGATGCATTCTGGTGAGATGCTGGCAAAGGATTATCAGAAAGTCGATGATACCGAAAAAGCCCAGTTAAGAAAGTCAATGCTAAGGAATGCAAAGAACAAGTCCTTCGAGCGTAGCCTCCTCCGCCTGGCATACACGCACATCTAAATATCCCTCAAAAAGTTTTTAGTGTCCCCTAAGTGACACGACAAAAGACAGATGGACAGTGAACCCAGACAGACTGACAGTTAGACATAAACGGGTAGAGGTGGTCTGGACCGACAGCCCAGAGATGGACAACTATGGACCAGTAAATACAGGACTAAGGACACAGCGAATCGCACTATAACATTGTTCAAGGATTTATTGGATTCAGAAGGTTTTGTGGATGGAAAGTGCTCCTTTGCCCACCGACACCGGGCGTTGTACATTTACTCACTGTGAAAACTGATGGAAAGACATCGTCGTTAAGGATGAGGGGATAATGCATTTCACTTTATATTGCAGTCTTGTCAAGAAAACCAAAGAGAAGGCGGCAGGGCGGATGGCAAACTGAGAGTATCCATAGGAAGGCCCACATAAGGAAAAATACGAAGAAGAAGCAATGAATCTTCTTCGAGACTGGTGAGATGGATGGATACGGTTAGGTGGAGTCCATCAAATCCATAGTTACATGTCAATCAATTGGGGTTTCCAGTTGTTGGTTTCGATTGAAGCGAACGACGAGCTGAGATCCAACTGAAATCGAAGTGTGTGATGGAATTCATTTTAAAAATGCAAGCGATGGTAGGAGTGGTTCCTATATAAGTGTATTTTCTCGGTCCAATTGGAAGGAGTAGATTTGCTGCATTTCGATGCGGATTGACTGTGAAAACAGAGCAGCAGAAGGTAGGTTCATTGTCTCTGACGATTGACCGATGTTCGCTTTATTAATTTAGTTCTTCAGTTGTAGGGGGGTGGGTTGCGGCATGCATTCTTCTTGACTGTAATGATGTGAATATTGGCTGTGGGTTGGGTTGTTATTTAGGGTACATGTGCTGAGTAGTGGAGATTAGGGTTTAGGTCTATTGAAAGCTTTTTGAATGCAGTGAGAAAAAAGATACCTGTCGGAGTAGAGTCATACTTGTGGCGAAAAATGTCAAGCTATTTAATTTGTAACGTATTTGAAAGTGGAGTGGGACGCTTATGAAAATAGCGTGGTTATTGGAATGGATCGCAACGAAAACTGAAACGCAATTTTAAGTATTTCGCGAAACGAAGAGTGAAAAGCTGAAGAGAGCCTCATACCTTACGCACCAATCCACTTGTCGCCGTAGGACACCTAGTAGTTTAATAGTGAATTTAGTTTTACGTGTTTCCATTCTCGTTACGCATAACTTTTGTTTCTATCGCAGTGTTAAGTGCATTTAGTTACTGACTGAGCGAGAGTCCTCTGGTTCAACACAAATTAGACCATAATCATGAGAGTGTACTTGTCCATAAACTTGAATGGGACGAAGGTTTTGTTCTAGAGTCTCCTAAGAGCTTCTTGAAAAAGCGACCTCCTATGCTGGGTGTATGCCCTTCCGCAGTCTTTCTTGGGTACCAGTGAGCCCTGTCCTGTACCATGGGCTAAACTATTTTGGCTTTCATCAGATGGCTTTTAGATGCACTTCCATTTTTTTTTTGAAGCATTCCCACATCCTAGTCATTTAGGTAGCCTAGTCGTCTAGTTTGAAGTACCTCATGCTGTGTTTCAAGTTTTGTACTTCCATAAACCGTGTATGCATTAGCATTTTAAAAACAGAAACTCCTCGTTGAATAGTTTTTAATCGAATGTGCATACACAAAACCTTTGACCGATCAGTGCCAGATTACTTCATTGTGCAATCGCCCTAAGAAGTTAATAACTTTTTGGTGTCCGATTCTAATTTTTCACAGAAGGATTAACTAAGGTTGATGGATTTTGTCAATTTTCCAACTGGTCAGTGCTAAATGAGTTTGTACACCAAATCTTCGACCGATCAGTGCGAGATGACTTCAGTGTGCACTCGGCCTAAGAATTGAATTACGTTTTAGTGCCCAATTGTAATTTCTCACAGCAAAATCAACTAAGTTAGATGCATTTTGTCAAATCTCCAACCGATCAGTGCTAAATGAGTTTGTACACCAAATCTACGACCGATCAGTGCGAGATGACTTCAGTGTGCACTCGGCCTAAGAATTGAATTACGTTTTAGTGCCCAATTGTAATTTCTCACAGCAAAATCAACTAAGTTAGATGCATTTTGTCAAATCTCCAACCGATCAGTGCTAAATGAGTTTGTACACCAAATCTACGACCGATCAGTGCGAGATGACTTCAGTGTGCACTCGGCCTAAGAATTGAATTACGTTTTAGTGCCCAATTGTAATTTCTCACAGCAAAATCAACTAAGTTAGATGCATTTTGTCAAATCTCCAACCGATCAGTGCTAAATGAGTTTGTACACCAAATCTACGACCGATCAGTGCGAGATGACTTCAGTGTGCACTCGGCCTAAGAATTGAATTACGTTTTAGTGCCCAATTGTAATTTCTCACAGCAAAATCAACTTAGGTAGATGTATTTTATCAAATCTCCAACTAAAAAAAAAAAAAAAATCCGATTCTAATTTTTCACAGAAGGATTAACTAAGGTTGATGGATTTTGTCAATTTTCCAACTGGTCAGTGCTAAATGAGTTTGTACACCAAATCTTCGACCGATCAGTGCGAGATGACTTCAGTGTGCACTCGGCCTAAGAATTGAATTACGTTTTAGTGCCCAATTGTAATTTCTCACAGCAAAATCAACTTAGGTAGATGTATTTTATCAAATCTCCAACTGGTCAGTGCTAAATGAGTGTGTACACCAAATCTACGACCGATCAGTGCGATATGACTTCAGTGTGCACTCGGCCTAAGAATTGAATTACGTTTTAGTGCCCAATTGTTATTTATCACAGCAAATTCAACTTAGGTAGATTCATTTTGTCAAATCGTGTACCGATCAGTGCTAAATGAGTTTGTACACCAAATCTACGACCGATCAGTGCGAGATGACTTCAGTGTGCACTCGGCATAGGAATTGAATTACTTTTTGGTGGCCAATTGTAGTTTTTAACACTAGGATACCTTTCTATTGTTAAAACTTTCCCAATTCACACACAGATACAGATGTCCTTCATCCGCCTGTTTTTTTTTTTTTATTTTGCCAAAACAATTCTGTAACATCTGACACATTCAGCTTATTTCAGTTTTTAATGCATAAATTGAACACACAGAAAAAATATAAACACATTTTGGCAAATAAATCACAAAATGTATTATCCACCGCGAATTGCAATAGCACGGGCTTGCTACCGGTCGACGAGGACCTCCGGTACCCCCTCGATTTGATGACATATTCAATACAAAAAATTGCTTTTGACATTTCGCTAATGACTGATTTGATTTGTGTCCATTAATTTGCCATTAAAATCGCCGCCGATAACTTTTGTTCATAACTCACGTATATTGTATACCTCTATGTATGCCATATGCATGAGGTGGGTAATTGCTTCCATAATTTTTCTATACCCTGCCTGGCCGATGCCACCGCACCGGGCCGGAGGAAAGCTGCTGAGCGATATGACGGTTGGCTTAACATTAATGGCATTTCATCATGTGTGCCGCATCAGCTTGTGAGGGCCACCCACCTCCCTCCCAACCCCACCAACTATACCAAGCGATTTCTATCATTTATTTATTAACATTCGAAAAATTAATTAAACATTCGCTGGCCGGTGACACTCTTATGGCTGCATTTGAATTATGTCGACTTTTACTTCATTAGAGAAAGAGAGAGAGAGAGAGATGACGTGCCATGGTACTAAATGTGACAGCCATAACAGTGAAATGCGGGCCAGGGTATATTATAGTTGGACCAAGTCTGGCACTGAGTTGGTACAAATAATGGTTCATTGGACTTGGCCAGAAAGTTCAATTGACAACAAGACATGACGTGGTTTGCTAAGCCATCCCAAGGAACATCAAAAAGACGGATGCACTGAGCTGGCAGTCAAGACAAATATCGAATTGGTCCCAGGCATGAGTGCATATATCTCGGCAAAAGGTCCGTTTAAATAACTCGGAATGTATACAAAACAACTGAAGGAACAAAACTGGCATGCAGAACAGTCCAAGGGAGGGATATGGGTTGCATTCAAGCGTTTCACCATTGATGAGGAGATTCCTTGTCCTCTAGCGGACGGATCAGTATATCTCAGGATGCACATACAGGGTGGGCCGACGCCTTTGATGAATTTTCGGAGTCAAAGTTTCGATGGAGTCCCGGATGTGTGTATGCATACAGATGATGACCATCAGTTTGAATGACGAATAAATTGCAAAGTGAACTTTTCCCACATTGCTGACGCAGTTCTTATCAAACTCTTTAGACTTGTAACAGGCTGGGGAAGATGGCGTTTATCAGACTCGACGGGCATACAAATGAATAGATGGATGAAGATGCCGATTGCAATTACATGCCTTGTTGACTGGGATTGCTGTAAATTGAATCGGGGGTGGTAGACGAAATGGCTCCGAGTCTGCATCTGCAAAGACTATTTCGACGTTTGTGTTGTTGAGCGACTGAAGGGCATGTTCCAAACCTGTATAGGGTTTCTATGAATTTTTGGGTTAAACATTGAAAAATTTGTCGGAAAATTGCTCCCAACAAAATATTCTTTTTGAACTAAAAACGCTGCTATACAGTCGGTGCCATAAATAAAGTTACACCGGCAATTAGATCCATGGTTCACTAACTGAAAGTCTTTTTTGTATGGTTTGACATTAGCACTTTTACTGAGTCTTTCGGAATCATTTGTCTATTTTCAGTGTTGATGAACAAAAGGCTTTAAATTCGACAAGGAACAGCCTGCTGTCGAATTTTGAAGGCATTCTGGCGAATAGTTTAAAAGTATTTTGATACGAAAAGGTGCAATCGATTCTTCCTCTTCCTTTTCTTCTTAGTGTTTTGATAAATCTTAAAATTTATAAAACAAATGCAACCTTCTCTTCTAAGAAACTTCACCTTTCATTTGGTCTGTGTTTCATAAAATTCGATTCTGAAATGACGTCCCTATCGGTTCGACAACAAATGTGCATCTTATTAAAATTTCCTTCCATTCGCTGTGTTACAGCCACGTGCAAAAGTTTGCACTCGCCAACACTCGGCAAACTCCCACGCCAAGCTAAGCAACCACCCCGCAACGGAAAAATTGAAACCAGAAACAAAATTCCACCCGTAATTCACAATAACAAGAGGGGAAAACCAGAAAAACTGCAAAACATTTGCTGGAGCTCTCCAATAAACTACAATAAAATGTTATAGGCCGTCAAATAAATAATTTTTACGACACAATTTCACTTGTATTCCATCAGCAAACAGCCGCACAGAAGAGCCCTCCTCGCCCCAAAGCCAATTCCAACTGGAAAGAGTTATGCTACTACGGTTGGGTTGGTTGTTGTTTATCGCAGACTGTGTGCTGTTTGGCGCGACGCTACTGTACACAAATCCAACCCCTGCCGCGCAAAGATTTTTTTTTTTATAAAAATAAAGAGAATTCCTCTGCGATGCGAATAATTTTAAAACAATCATTCAGTCGGTTTGTATACGTGTGTAAGAGACACACAGGACCTTGTAAAAGGACTGAAATTACCCTCGCTCGGCCGGATTTTGGCTCGTGAAAGTGAACCGTGAAGGGGGGGCTGCTGAAGGAAGGAATTCAAAACTTTTGGACGAACGTGCCATAAATTTGAGTGAATAATGACAGTTAGCGGGGTCACTAATCAAACATAAGTACGAGGAATAGAATATACACGACCGAAGGGCGGAATGACGAAAACTTAAACTTATGCCTTGGGGCAGAGTATATACGCTGCATGTGCTGTACAGTTGCTTAAAAGTTTGCACCCAAACCATAAGTTTTGATTTTTTTTTTGAAATAACATCTACATGGGGAATAGATTTGCCAACAAAAATTGCTCCTTAATCGTGTGTCCATTTGGAGCCTTTTAGACGCCAAGCAATATAATGCGACATTAGCGATGAGAATATTGCATCAACGACTCTTTATCCATCAAATGGATGGCAATTCGGTTTTATTGGAGAAAATAAATGGACGCCCAGAGGGGTGGATGGGAGGGGGACACCAAAAAGGATACTCATCGTCATCCGATTGCAATTTCTTTAGTTTTGGTTCGGCTGATACGAGTTGGGCATTGTCACGCTAAATGCGTTCATGCGTGTCAGTCTTTAATAGTAAGTGCGGAATGGGGTCCTTATTTGCAGTGCGTGCGTGCACAGATGTTGACAATTTCGGTAAAAATTGCCGGCGATTGTTGTGTTGTGTACATACTATTGACCTTTATGGCAGTTTGCATGGTCAATGAAAATCAATGATTTGGACAGATGAGTCTTGGGTGGACGGTTGTTTAAGTGATTGCTATGATTGGGCTTTTCGGAAGAGGATGTGTGTTGTAAAATTGTTATTAAATGGATTTGGCACTAGCATGAGAGAAGTTGAGCTTGAGGTACAGCCCTATTACGTATATAAGATGCGGTTGAAGTTTTGTGGTCGAGACGACTTTCATAAAGGGGCTTATGGAAACCAAATATAGATACTTGCGAACAGCTTTATACATTATAGTAGAGGTGCTCGTAAATAATGGCTACTTGATTGTATTCCTCTTTTTAGGGAAATCCGCAAATTCTCTGACCCAGACATGGCGATTGAGCTGTAGGTATGCCATTGAACATTGTGATGGTTTAGATTTATCTAGTACGACAGCTTAATCCTCTTGGGTGGAAAAAATGTGTCCAGTTTGACAAACAACAGTCTAAAGTTTGCCTCGTCAATTGCCAAAAGCGCCTTTTCGTCTTTTGAGAGCTGGAATGTTGAAGCCTCTTTGAAGGCTCTTCAATTTTGATAAGTGATTATAGTCGTCTTGATTTCTGAAGACTTGGACAGCTTTCAGCTGTCTATTTTTGGGATGTAGGTTACTTTGAGACCGACTTACGCATGTCTTCCAAGACAATGTGCACGATTTTGTTAAAGATTAATTTTTTTATAAGTTTCGGTGATTTCCAATGCGTGGCTGAGACTCAGATTAGCATCAGTCTTATCTCTATCTCTCTCTAAGTTTATATCTTTCTATCTCTCTTTAAGTTTATATCTTTCTATCTCTATCATTATTTCAATCCCAATCTCTATATCGATCTCTAACCATATCTCAATCTCAATCTCTATCCGTATCTTTTTTGTTTTGTTTTCTCTATCTATATGCCTATCTCTATCTCTATCTCTATCTCTATCTCTATATCTATCTCTATCTCTATCTCTATCTCTATCTCTATCTCTATCTCTATCCATATCTCTGTCTCTATCTCTATCTCGATCTCTAACCATATCTCAATCAGTATCTATATCCCTATCTCTATCTCTATCTCTATCTCTATCTCTATCTCTATCTCTATCTCTATCTCTATCTCTATCTCTATCTCTATCTCTATCTCTATCTCTATCTCTATCTCTATCTCTATCTCTATCTCTATCTATATCTCTATCTCTATCTATATGCCTATTTCTATCCCTATCTATATCCCTATCCATATCTCTGTCTCTATCTCTATCTCTATCTCTATCGCTATCTCTATCTCTATCCCTATCTATATCTATCTCTATCTATGCTCTCTCTCCCTTCCCCTGACTCGTTATTAAGTTATTAAGACTATCAATTCGCTCTATTCTACGAAGGATGACCAAACTCAGCTTCATCAAAACTCTACCCTTCAAAAGCCTCAAGCACGCCACCCCGTGCCGCTCAATTCCTGCAGCAAAACACACTTGCTCTGATTTCGAAGACTAAACTTGTCATAACTGCCCACCAGTTAGGTACCCGATGGCCTTGATGATCATAGATAGACCCTGAAAGCCATATCTATCTACCTCAAACCCTACTCCTCACCTGAAAACCCAGTCGCTGCACATAGCAAAAGATAAATTAACCCAACCCAGGGTTAAGGAAGAAGAATCGCTCACGTTTAGTGCCGCACTTCCTTGCCATTGGACCGAAAATTATTACGAATATTAAATAAAGCCCACAAAGGCATCTATATACCTACCAGCAGCAGCGAAGAGATGGCAGAACAACATCCATGGGATAAAACCCGTCAGAAGCTTGCAAAGATTTATTTCTCTCATTTCCGTGGCGTATTTCCCATTCTCACTCGCTGCCATGGATCCATCTCCTTTGTGTGTTATATGCACAGCCGGCCGCTGTATCTGAATATACCCACTTTTGTGGCGAATTGAACACGTTAATCGTCGCCCATCACTCATGTGAATCTTGGGTGTGCAACAATGAGTGTGGTGCGTTTTACGTACAGGTATACAGCTCCCCTCGCCAAAATGCAATTTCTTGCATTCTCTCGGTACCTCATCATCATCATCAGCATCATCGTGCGCCGATCTACAGGTATCCGGTATCTGAGTGCATAATTCCATCATTTTCGCTTGTTGCTGTCCGTCTGTCTGTCCAAGTTGGACCCTCACTCGTTGCATCTCGCTCTCGGATGGACTTAGTTATATGGGCGAGCATTTGCTCGGCACCAAGGCGAGATATGCCTCCGTCCGCAATGAGATTCTACCGATTCCAAGCGATCCATCTGCTGTCCGTCCGCCCAGCGTCGAGCAGCGTGCGCGTATATATATGTCCGTTGCCCCGTTGCCATTGCAATGGCACTGCTATAGTATGATACTGGTTACTGGCGTCGATCAGTGTATGGTGGCAATTTTTCACTCAATTCAAAATGATGGCGTTTTTCCATATTTCCGCTGCCGCGCGGCCTCATCTGACAGCTGAACCCGAGAGTGGTGGAAACCTCGCCACGCCACTGTATATATACTCGCCGCGCTGCACTGCCGGCCGGCGTTGGCCAATCGTCTGTCCATCTGTCTCGGTGTGGTTTCTGGCACAGTGCGTCCGTCTGTCTTTTGGGTTTTTTGTGTTCGCGCGCGGCTGGTTGGCGTGCACTTGTGATTTCTCGGATTCTCGAATTTCGAGGCCATGTTTTCGAAATGCAGCCACTACGAGCACTCCTCTCGCACTGATCGACTCTCTCGGTCGCTCTCACTGATTGATTAATTGATATCCAAAGTTAATTGCCTTTCAGATTATTTATGAGTTATTTATGGCGGCGGCCAGCTTTGGCTTGGCTTGGCCCGAGTGTGGCTGAACGTACTGCTGGCCGGCTGGTTGCTGGTTCTCCTCTGTTTTGATCGTGCAGTGCGCGCACTCTTCAAGTGCTGCGGCAAATCGGCGGGAGGTATGTATATATAGAGGCGAAAAATCTGAGGAGTTCACTGAGTGTCGATCAATTTGACAGTTAATTTGGATCGTTTGCGGATTTCATTTTTGGTTTCATGATTTTGTTCATTTGCGCGCGCTCTGTGTGCTCGCCGAGCAATTTGTCGATATAATCGAAGAATAATTTTCGATAAATTTTCCCGATGACCTCGTAATTTTGCCCGTTGATCGGCGCAACGGGAATTTATTGCGCAAAAGTCATTGAACTGGTTTAGCAAGTGGATTACATGGGTTTGTGGCTTGTAAGCTGGGACCTAGGAACTGTGAGCTGGGTGCAGGCTTTGACGAAGCATGAGGGTTATCGATTGGAGTTAGTCAATGCAATTGGGACTGCAAGTCTAGGAAGGGTCGGAAGGGTTTATTTTCAATTGAATGGGCCGTATCGAAAGGGGCAGTGAAACAAAAGCGCCGCCTTTGAGAAAGCTGTCTTTTATTCGAGGTTGAATTTTATCTCCCTCTTAGGTGCACTTTTCTTGGGGTTGTTGTGCTAAAGATTCGGATTCAAAGTTCCAGCTTCTGTTTGTGAAATTCTTCGTCGGTAGCTAGAAGTTTTCTGTAGGCAAGGTTGTCCTCTGAGCTCTGAGTTTTATGTCGATCTTAGTCGGAAGCCCTCTGAGATCAATTCTTAGACTTTGTTTTTATGATCAACATTCAGCTCGGTTCTTTAGGCATTGAATTTATTGGCTCGGGATAGCCGCAAAAATAAACCCCGTAGGTCATTCAGGGAGGTAGCCAATAACAGTTAGCATTCCAACGAACATTACACTGAATTCGCTATAGGGATCACATAGGGATTCACCCTCATTCGATATGAACCCTCACACACAGTTACAAGCTCCTGAGCCATCATCGTGGAGCCTAATACCTTTTATGGTAGTCCATCTCTATATGTATTTCTTGAGTGCCGCCAAAGAGGGCCTCAGAGTCAGGAAATGGACTTCTCATTGTAGCCACCTACATAAGACGATAAAAACCGGCATCTTAAACGTATAACTCATAATATTGGCATGTAACGTAACTCCGTACTGGAAAATAAAAACCGCGCAAAAATACCCGCACTCACCACTGGCACTACCGCCCGTTACACCGACTCCAACGTTTAACCGAAGCGACACTAATGGCAACAGTTTACGAGACGCCACTCCAAATGCAACAAACAAGAGGACACGTCGAGCAATTTAACTACATTAAACTTCGTCCTGGATGCGATGCATCCGCATGTCCACCTCCATATCCGGTGATATTGGACAGACATGGCAAAACAGGCCAAGTCCAAACAAAAAGTGCATAAATCTCTCCCCCAATGGCCCTAAGTAATGTGGGAATAAAAGTCAACTGCAGTCGCTGCAGATGAAAGGATACGCGTACACTCCTTGAGGGTGATTGAATCATCTCGACTTCATAATACAATTTTCTTCCGTCGCTCATCAGGCCAGCGCCCAGAGAGTGCTGGCTGGCTGCTGTTGTGAAGAAACTTTTCCAAACACACACACACACACCCACCAATAGATGCACAAAAAAAGGGACACTCGCACTTTGAAACTTTGCTGATGTAGTCTTGTGTTTGGCTAACACGGAGTCCCTCGCTTTCGGTGGGAATATGAGGGTGGTCCTCGGTTATCACAACCGATAAGGAGGGCAAAACCGCGATTCTATTGTCATTAGCTCCCTGAGATGAGAGTCTGCGTTGTATTTGTTCTCGAAATGTCGCCACTATGACCCGGTTGTCATCAGAAGCAGAAAAAAAAAAAAAACTGCGATAATCCCCGATGACAGGTGAAAAAGATTCTGAGCGAAGCGCAGAAGAGGGTGGACGCGACTTGTGTTGTTGTGACATTTTCTTAAATGAACCTAATGGTCGATTGGGATGATTGCCAAAAATTATCCACCCAGAACAATGGTGGCAGAGATCGCTAACGCGGGCTTCTTTCTCTACGCTATGCAGTGGCGAAGTCATTTCGCAAGGGGGAAAAGTATCTCATTGGGTTATTCGGATTGAGATTCCGGGGGTAAGTTTTGTTGCTTTTAATCAGTGGCCACTCTGACAGGTGTCTAAATGTGTTGCAGTACTGTCCCAAGGGGTATTAAATTCCAATTTGAAATATTTTCTAGTCATGTCTCGTGTTTTTTTTTTATCCACAGAGAGGTACCAATTTTTCGACCGAAGTGGGTCAGAGAACAGGGTATTTCTGACACATATCGCTGGAAAAAAATTGAGTTCGGAAGGTTTCCGCGAGTCTGACGACTCATAAAATGTTATGAACCTCGACCAATTTGATTCCATATGACTTTGGAAACGTTTGGCTTTCGCCAAGGGAACGAGGAAAAGTCGAATGATTGTCCAATTGACAGTCAGCTACGGTTGATATCCACCTCATAATTCAAGGCCGGCGTGTCAACTTTCTCTAATAGAATCGTAAAGACAACCCCTGTGATTGTACTGTGAATGGGGGATAACGACTTACAGCATACACAGCCCGGGTACCATTTGGAAATAATGAAAGTTACGCGCACACCTCTCTCATTTTGTAACAGAAATCTTTTCGGTCGAACACCACTCTCAGTGCCATCCTGCTGATTGGGTCACATGCTACTCCCAGCCGGTGGTGTAAAAATCAATAATCCTGATCTATGCCGATGTCAGGCGGAAGAGATTATTTTTTTTTTTGCTCTTTACAAAATAGAAAGAAAATTAATAAACAGCATGACCACAACACGAAGCAGACGAGAGTGCTACACAGTATCGGGTTCATTATTTCCCCCATCGGAACTGCTATAATACACAACATATTCTCGCATCGAAAAATCCAGGCTACACCTTCCGTCTAATTTATGTCGCTTTCACCGCAAGCCATTAATCACCATAAACACCGCACATTCATATAAATAGAAAATAACCCTTTCGCTCTTGATGTTGTGCAGTGATAACACTGACGGACTCTGACGCACCTCACACACAAGTCCTCCCCGCCCGTCGTCCATATACACGGCAAAACTAAAAAAAAAATAGAATCTTTCGTGGATACACGGCCACCCCCAATGCCAGCCATCACATCCCCTGCCATATCGGAGCAATAAATTCCTTTCGTTCGAACTGATAAAACGACATCATTAAGTCCTGTCACGTAACTTATGACAAATGTCAATCAATTTCTGTTCCGTTCGTTGGGTGTACTGGGACAACGTCTATACTCGGAGCACGGAGGTGTTTGGGGGTAGTGATATCGTCGTCAGACCTGTCAGATATTTTTGACGAATTCTATTTCCAAGGGTTAGAATGTGGCATGGCATATGCGGGGGAAAATAAAAACCAAATCCCATAATGGAAAATGTCATGATGAGTAGTAGTCGTGGGATGTTGCGGGTCGGGGGTTGGATGTATAGTTTTTTTCTTCTTCTTTTTTTTTTTTGTTTGCCTAGGATATGAGTGTTTTCGATGGACCTTGATGACGCGAGAGGGTGCAGCAACGCCGGCAGTGTGTGTTAGTTGATTTATTTCTTGTCAACATGAAATATAATAATAAATAAGGACCAAGGCTTCAGAGGGAGTTCATCGAGAGGACAACGGCGACAGCGACGACGAGAACGACGATGACGGCAAGACGTAGAAAAATATTGGAGAAATCCATCTAATGGACTCGCTATAGAGCGCGCGCGAGCGAGCGAGCGACTGCATTGGACGCGTGTAAACCAGCTATAAGGTTCACAGCCATGTGCGGGAGTTGGTCGCCAACTTGGCAGCGAAGTCGTATATCTTTCATGTGCTTATTTTATTAATCTCCAAGGATGTTGGATCATCAGAAAAGAGAGTGGTCTTCGCGGGAGAAATGAGGTGTAGTCGGCGTTTGTTGTTCGTTGGAATTGCAGTTGCGACGGGGATAATTGCTATTCCAAGACTACTTCGCATTTGGAGCTAGTAGTCGCACCTATGGACTGACGAATGTAATTTTATTCGAGGTGCGTTTAAAATATTTTAATTTTGAATTAGTTTCCTTATTTTGACTGAATTTTCGGTACTAATTTTGACAGATTTGCCGTTTCAATTGAAGATCTTTTCGAAATTCGATACAAGACCGAAAATTTGTAGATTTTGACTGAATTTTCGACACAAATTTTGACAGACTTGCCGTTTCAATTGAAGATATTTTCGAAATTTGGTACAAGACAGAAAATTCGTAGATTTTGACTGAATTTTCGGTAGAAATGTTGACAGATTTGCCGTTTCAATTGAAGATCTTTTCGAAATTTGGTACAAGACAGAAAACTTGAAGATTTTGACTGAATTTTCGGTACAAATTTTGCCGTTTCAATTGAAGATATTTTCGAAATTTGGTACAAGACAGCAAATTTGTAGATTTTGACTGAATTTTCGACACAAATTGTGACAGATTTGCCGTTTCAATTGAAGATATTTTCGAAATTTGGTACAAGACAGAAAATTCGTAGATTTTTACTGAATTTTCGGTACAAATTTTGACAGATTTGCCGTTTCAAATGAAGATCTTATTGAAAATTGGTACAAGACAGAATATTCGTAGATTTTGACTGAATTTTCGGTAGAAATTTTGACAGATTTGCCGTTTCAATTGAAGATATTTTCGAAATTTGGTACAAGACAGAAAATTTGTAGATTTTGACTGAATTTTCGACACAAATTGTGACAGATTTGCCGTTTCAATTGAAGATCTTTTCGAAAATTGGTACAAGACAGAAAACTTGTAGATTTTGACTGAATTTTCGGTACAAATTTTGACAGATTTGCCGTTTCAATTGAAGATATTTTCGAAATTTGGTACAAGACAGCAAATTTGTAGATTTTGACTGAATTTTCGACACAAATTGTGACAGATTTGCCGTTTCAATTGAAGATATTTTCGAAATTTGGTACAAGACAGAAAACTTGTAGAGTTTGACTGAATTTTCGGTACAAATTTTGACAGATTTGCCGTTTCAATTGAAGATATTTTCGAAATTTGGTACAAGACAGAATATTCGTAGATTTTGACTGAATTTTCGGTAGAAATTTTGACAGATTTGCCGTTTCAATTGAAGATATTTTCGAAATTTGGTACAAGACAGAAAATTCGTAGATTTTGACTGAATTTTCGGTAGAAATTTTGACAGATTTGGCGTTTCAATTAAAGATCTTTTCGAAATTTGGTACAAGACAGAAAATTCGTAGATTTTGACTGAATTTCCGGTACAAATTTTGACAGATTTGCCGTTTCAATTGAAGATCTTTTCGAAATTCGATACAAGACAGAAAACTTGTAGATTTTGACTGCATTTTCGGCACAAATTGTGACAGATTTGCCGTTTCAATTACAGATTTTTTTCGAAATTTGCTACCAGAAAGAAAATTTGAAGAAGTCATCACTTGGGGATTCAAAATTAGTTGGACCCTATGGCATACCTCAAACACGGTCAGGAAATGGAAAATCTTTATCGTTGACGAACGATTTTCTGAACTAAGAAAAGGATCAAAAATATATTGACAATCGCCAATTTATGGTGCAAATTTTTACGCTTTCAGCACATCGCCTTCCGGAAATTGTCTAGTGAGCTTACATTTTTTCCAAAACTTGGGTGTCACTACTTTTAACCATTTATTTCAGTTCAGAAAGTGAAAAGGCTGGACATTGTCAAACGTTCAAAAATGCTTAGACAATCGCTGTTAATCTACGATACAAATTTTGACCGAAGCGCTGCTTGGAGACAGTATTTCGAATGTGAAAGCAAGTTTTAAAATGTTGTACAAGGCTTAAAATTCATGGAAAGTACTCGGTTTAGATGAAAGAAAAGCGATATTAAAAATTTCGTACAAGGCTTAAAATTTACAGAAAGTTCTCAGTTTAGATGAAAGATCATGTAGATCTGAGTGCTAGATCCCAGATAAGTTCAGAAAATTGAAAAAAAAAATAGTCTTTGATGGGAATTTATCTTAAATTGACAAACCGTTCGAAAATCTACAAATCGTTCTAAACTTCTGATAAAAATGTGTACTTAATTGCCATCCTCTGGGAAAAGTCGTAAGAAATCAATATTTTGACGAAATTTGGTACAAGGTAAATTTTCCCGAATAACTTTCTATTTGGTATGCAAAATTCAACAGTGCAGAAACCGGAAATACGATCAGAAAACACCGAGAGTTAATCGCTGATGAATGTCCTAAAATGTTCAAAAGTGATTATAGATTGTCTGTAAATATACAACTTCTTTTCAAATTTAAACGGGCTTCTTTACAGAAATTGTCCTCAAAATTCGGACAAAATTTGGTACATGACAAGAAATTTTCAGAGAGCTGTAGTTTTCTACTTAAAATTGGGTAAATCTGAATTGATAGTCAAAAATTCACACACATGATACAAATTTATAAAACATTGCTTTGTCATTGGTTTCCTGTACAAAAGCTTTCCCGGAACCCACAAATTTTGACAGAATTTGCTGCATGACAGGAAATTGTCATAAACAGTGACGGACGGTGCATTTTAAGAAAATGTCTTCAGAATTCTGACAAAATTTGGTACAACAGAGGAAATTTGCAGAAAGTCTGAATTTTGTATTAAAAATCAGGTATAGATCTGAATTAATTCTTTAAATACGTTTAGAAAACGGAGAATAGTCTGAATTGATAGTCAAAAATCCAAACATATGATTCGAATTTATGCAACCTGGAACCTAACATTTTGACAGAATTTACTGCATGACAAGAAATTGTCAGAAATGGTCACGTTTTGGAAACGGATTTTGGGTGCATGCACAAATTGATGGTGGCCCTCAGCCAACGCGGTGTGCGTAATTGGAGGGCGCACGCTATTAACCGAGGTCCGAAGAAGGTTTAAGGGACTTGTTGGATACGGCCGCGAGTTGTAAACGCCATCTCAAGTAAAGTAAGTGACACCTATGCAAGAAGAAAGCCATAACCAAACCTCTGTCAAAAATTGACCGACACCTGCCAGAACCGATTCCGCCCTCACAACTTTAAAGGATTTCTTATAGTCCATTAAAAATAAGTATCAGCACAAGACAACAAAAAAACACACATACACAACGCTTGTCACTCGGTTACTTTACTTTACAACTCCTGAAAGCATTCGTTACAACTTAAAAAAAAAAGAAAAAAAAACTTTCCAACGTAAAAGAGAAAGTTTGTTTGGGAAGAAAAACCGCACAACCCACATGTGTCCAGTGTCCACAGATATGGCCGCCGCCGCCGGTCGCCAAGAGTACTACAGCACCACCACCGAAACTCAACTCTTAGCACTGAAGTTTCATAATAAAGATCGACAAGCTGTCCAAGCCGATGTCCACATCCTTGATATGAAAGGGAATATTATGTTGTGGCATGTCTCCGAGGATTACAACTGACCAGCAAACCATATACACGTGCTAATGCATAAGCTCCGCATACACAAAGTATATATTCAGGTGAATGGTCTCACCTAACGTCCGTCCCCCTATGCCTGACCATCTTTAGGCTGTCAAAAAATTTCAATCAGACGAAGTCGGCGGTGGAAACTGCTGATGGACAAACAGGCAAATGAAATAAATATTTCCTTTCTTGTGCTCATTTTTTTTTTTTGTATAAACATAATAAAACGTAGCAATGTCCTGAAGCTGTGCGGATGTCCTTTTTATGGAGCCACAAGTGAAAACCATCATCGTCAGCTGAAGAATTTACCAAAGCGCGCACATGATTTTGTCCAGAACAAATGATACAATCCGAGTTGAAGAGACGAAAAAGGACGTCCAAGTGTATTTTAAATATCTCGCCCCATCCTTGCGGCGGCCGCCGGTGACGACGTATATTTATATCACACACACAAAAATAATAAACCGTCAAAGGATTATTATAACAATTTTTGTGCTTTCTGCGGCACCGTGTGAAGTCAACTTTATCCCTCGCCGCCGCCTACTTCTACTTTTGTGATCGCATTCGCAATCCTTTTTTCGTCCTTAAAAATATGTTTTTACTGGTTGGTTATTTCGAAAAAAAAACAACAACAACCAGTGTTAAGAAAGTAAGGAAAAAAGACAACAAAACTTAAAATGAATGGTCCTTCGTCCTGCATTTCATGTGATGTCCTTTGAGAGTAAGTTGAACGTTCAAGAATTAAACTTAAAACTTTAGTCCTGAACAAGTGAGTTGTCGTTGTCGTCCGCTGGTGTGCGGTACAGCAGAGTCCGTCCTGTCCGCTTGATGTGCACATATTTTATATATACATTTTTTTTGCTCGTCCTTTTTGATATATTTTTACACTGTTGTCCTTCTCAGTTGTCAAATGTATATAGGAGGTCTTTTTTTGTATGTTGTTGCCAACTTTCATGTGTTCACAAGGATGTGAGCAAAGAGATAGAGAGAGAGAGAGCGAGCGTGTGCACGAAAGAGAGTGAGTGTTGGTACGTTTGTTGTGGGTCGCTTGTCGTTTCGTCCCACTTATCATCCCTAGTGACACTTTATAATTTCTTCCACTTTTAGTATCCTGTCAGTATGTTTCCTAAGGAGACAAATAATAAAAAAAAAATCACTTGGAATGGAAAAGGCTGAGATCATACAAAAATTGAAAGTTGAAGAGGACGTAATTTTTTTATCATCCTGTAAAAGCGGGCGATGGCAGAGTTATAACTTCTGACAGAACTCCACTTTGTGGACGAACTGTTACCCCACTAATGTCAGTTTATTGTTTCTTTTAGTTCTTATTTTATTTATATTTCACCCTTGGCGTTCGCGAGAGAGAGAGAGAGAGATCCTTTTTGTATTTGACGACGAGGATAATACTCTTGTTAAATTGACATTGCCATTGGACTTGTCTGTCAAATTGAGGATGACAGCTGACAAATGGACAAGTTTAATTTTTTCTTAAAAAAAAAAAACTCTCTAGATGACGAAAAAGTTCACACAAAGACAGGACAAGTTGATGCGGGGTGGACAGACAGCCACACAAAGTGTAATGAACGCCCAAAGGACGAAAAGAATGAAACGAATGGTATATACGGAGCGCGGGAATTAAGGAAGTTCGGTTGAAAGGATTTGACTTTGTGATGCGATTTTCCTTTGGAATTTTTATATTTTGACAGCATTTCTTCTTTTGCCAAATTGGATGTAAATTGGATGGCGGCTGAAAGCTGTTTTAATTTGGCAGTAGTCGGTGAAGAAAAAAGTTTGTGGCGCAGGCACAGTGACTTTGCAACAGATGGTTGGGTGCAAGTGCATATATAAGGATATCATCTGCATGCTGACATGTAAAGACAGTGGAAACGTGGTGCTGTCTTCAATTGGCAAAAGGCTGCGGTTGCATTCTACGGGAGCCGACTGTTTTTACTAGCCAGGGATGGTAAGCTACTTTGCGCTGTGATTTATCACAATAAACTCACGGTGCTGCGTTAATAAATTATTATTCCTAATGCATATTCACAGATAAAACACTAGCAACAAGTATAAAAAAAAACGTATTTCCATACGAGTGAGAAGCAGCCGAAACACAATGCGCCGCAACATTAATCAATTTCAGTATCGGCTTTAAATTTACGGAAGCTCACAATTGCAAAATTTGTATGGAAAACACAGCCACTGTGAACTACTAAAATTTAAAGTCGAATCTAAAAATGTTTTGTTGATAAGGCTCAATGGGCGGCCTTACCAATAATAATTTTTAACCTTCGCACTAAATATTTTGTAAGTGCGGTCACAATGGGTAATTTTATAAGGAAACTTTCGCCATTGTGAGTTCGTAAAATCAAGTCTGGACACCAAGTAAGATTATAAGTATCTTGTATTTTCATTGAAATTTTATAAATTCACAATAGCGAAATTTTCCATATAAAAGACAAGTGCAAGAAAAAGTTTGCACTTATAGTATCATTGTGACTTACAAAATACTAAGTGCAAATGATAAAAATGGAAACACAATAGGCCTTACTAATAATCATTTTTAACCTCCACACCAAATATTTTGTAGGTCACAATATGCAATTTTGTATGGAAAATTTCTCCATTGTGAGTTTGAAAAATTTAGCATGGACACTAAAAATGATTATTAGTATCGCGGAATGCGTAATCATTTTTAACCTTCATATTAAATATTTTGTAGGGTAATTTTATCTTTATCCGTAGTGGTTAATATTGAAAGAGCATAAATATGCTAAGAAAAAAAAAATTTCACCATTGTGAATTGTTAAAATGTGTCATGAATTTAGCCAATGCAAATGCCGGAATAATCCTACCAGACTGTTGACAGAGTGACTATAACTATACACAACAAAAGATCTGAACGTGATCATTGCGATGTATTGCTTATAAATATTTGTTATATTTTACAGATTCACAATGGCGAATTTTTCCATACAATTTGAACTAATGTGACCTATAATAAAATTATGGTGGAGGTAACAAATGATTATTGGTAGCCCACTAGTCACTAGTTATCATTTTTTACTTCTACCTTAAATCTTTTATATATCACAATTGGTAGGTTTGTATTAAAAAGTTCACAATTGCAAATCTGTAAAATAAACGTTGGCACTAAAAGTGACTAAAAGTGCATACCGTCGGTAGAAGTTATTTGATTTTCTCGATTGGGTATAAAATCGTAAATGGGCTGACAGACTTGTGAATGGGTGATTTTTCAAAAATGTTTGTTCTCCAAAATTGTGCTCTCTACTCTAAGTAGAGTAGAGAGCAGACCTATTCCTATAATCGGGTTAAGTCTTTCTTATTTTCCTTAGAGGTTCATTCCGCTTGACTAAATTTCAGACTTTATCAGACTATTTTGGTCACTTACCTATACAAAACCTCATCTGCTTGATCCTTTTTTTTAACAATTTCCCTCTCACTTCCCCATAACAAATTGCTGACTTATCTGCGATAAATCGAACATCTCCTATCACCGATCCAGTTGCCAACTGTCATGATAGCCAGTGATCCCATATCGCCTTCTCTCCAACACACACACCATCAGTAAAATAAATAAAAAAAAAATCCGGAAACAATCCCCGCACTGTCTTGTTAGTGTCTTATGCTGCCTCCGCGACAGAGATACGACAACAACACACAACAAATGCGCACAATGTGGCAATGGCAACATATCTCCGATTTATGGTAGCCACAAGGAATCTATGTACCGCTCAGTCCGAATGAAGTTTAACACAATTTCCTTTTTCAGCCACACACGCACACAAATACAAACCTTTCTCAAAGAAGAAGAGTTCAAATAAAATATTCTCTCCTAGTACCGGTACAAAACCGAAACCTCAACCGTGATCGCGCTGCTGTAACCTGTAGCACAAGAGACTCTTCTAAAACATGATCCATGAGCTACACACTTTTTCGTCTTCTGCCATCCAAGAGGCTAGCACAGGCCACTGAGACGCCCCGATATATACCGCAGCAGTAGATGGAACCTGACCATTCGGGGTCGATGCTATTTGACACTTTTTACTCCACGGTGCTGCATGCCGGTGGGTAATGAGTCGCTGCCACTGCTGCACCATCGCACCGTCCTCGTATATATAGTAGTTACTTGTCGTCCGTTTAAAGTGATCTCGTTGTTGGATCTGTCGGACATCTGTGCGCGCAGGCAAACACACACACAGACATGAAAGTCAGACGGTCATCCATTGGTGATGCTGCACCGTGCGCATAAGCGCGAGAAAGATCCTAATGTCTTGTTTACTAAAACGCATGAGCATAATGGTAATTGCTTTAATTTGATATCGTTGGGGAGATTACGGACTGTATAACGGTAATCTGCTGCTATGACAAAATGTGTGCTATAAGGAGTTGTTCTTTCAGCCCCGTTGTGGTGCTCATAAAGCTCGGCGAGGCTTGGTTTATGGGGTATATTTGCCCGGACAGTCAGTGGTAGACAGGTCTGTGTATAATAACAGTAAAGTTATGGGAGCGAGAATGCAAGAAGTGAGTGCTGTCGACGAAGCGACGCGATGGCGAGGTGCAGTCTTGACCTGGCATAGCCTTTCTCATCAAACAAGCGGTAGGAGGTTGATGATTGTAATGCTCGCCATTCATTTGGTGGACTGTTTTGTGTGCACTCTTCAGCCTTGTGCCTTATGGGCTTCTTCGAGACTCGCATTCGATTCAGTTTGTGCAATCTTCTTATTGCGAATCGGGTGACTTTTGTCTTCAGAAGAGATTGACTGAGAGCGCATTCCGAATACAATATCCATCGATCCTGTTCAAAGCTGCCTGCGCTTCTGTAAAAACGATCGGAAGAGATGGACCAAAGCACTGTTGCCTCATCTGCATAGCGCAGAGCTTTAGACACCAATAGAATTGAAAGCTATAAGCAAAGAGTCGGCTGTACCATATTAGGAGACAAAAAACAACGTCTTGCGAACGACTTCTGTGAACACCAATATTAAAAGATTTTCCATGTACCGGCCTGTTCTTTTTGCCATAACCTTGGCTACAGAGACAAGATTTTCATTACCAACGCGGTTTCCAAAAAGCTGTGTTGGCGAATGGGACCTCTGATCGTATATACCTTTAGCGGACTCTGTCCTGTCAAGTTCGTCACTAGTTCTATTAACTTAGTTTTGAAGTGCTGCAAGGCAACGTGCACACGTCAAGCGCTGCAAGACTGAAAGATATAATGTATTTGACAAAGTGCGTCGAATAAGTCCGAACTTACCCACGTACAGCTCTGCCATTCGATGATTTTAAACCGGAACGGGCCAAGCTGAAAGTTCTCTTATTTTGCAAAAGAAAGCTAAAGGCCGGAAGGTTGCAGAAATTTCGGAGCTATTGCAGTGTTAACATATGGGGTCACTAAAAATCTGAAACAAGTTCCTCGAGCTAGGAAAACGACACCAAAGGAAGACCAAATAATTTATCTGACTTCAGATAAAAATCTTTTTAAAAGCTCCAGCATCATACAAAACGAACTGTCATCTGAATATGGTATCAATGTTTCGTCAAGGACCATAAGTCGCCGACTTAAGCCGACTTTCTTCCGAATATGCAAATTATAGCTTTTTAGTTCGACCTTTAAAAGCTGCAGCCTCCTCCTAAATTTAGTCTTTAACGACCATTTTTAAAGCTTTATGGGAGCTTTAGAAAATCTGCTTAGGTGGGGGTTCCATTGGGGAAAGTTGTCGTTGGAAACGTCGTTTGAAGGAAGTCTTGATATCGAAAAACGTCAAACCTAGCAGTGCCTGTGGAATTTATGACTCTTTGAACTTCCTGTTTCGTGTTGCTGCACGGCGAAAATTGCTGTTTGAAACGTCGGTTCAAGACCTTTGGTTATAGTCTTGCGTCATGTCTGGAACTGCGACCTCAAACTGTCGGCGTATAGGTCTGAGTTTAGTGGCAAGTTCGACAGATCTACCAATTTCTTTCCAAAAACGCGTAAAATTTGTCTTCTTCGGATTTTTTCTCACTCGCCAAGTTAGCACCCTAAATTGAGTATGAAGCTCTATGGACATGTGTCGCTCACTCGGTATTGTGTGGACTTTCGGCCCAGGTAGTCTTGATATTGAATAACGTCAAACCTATAACAGTGCCTGTGAAACTTCTGACTGTTTGAACTTCCTGTTTTGTGTTGCTGCACTGAGCCAGAGATGATGAAATTTACATATCGGTGGCAGTTCTGAAATTGGTACAAAGACCAGCGACACGTTCATATTTTTCTCAAGGCCCATACGTCTAAATTAAGGACAGTAAATCACGCAGACTCAAAAGACATTTCAATAAAATTCAAACCGCCCACTTTCTGTTGATTGGGCGACATCAAGGCTGTCCGTCACCAACGTATACAGACATCAATATTGAGCCAATAAAATTAAATTATTTTGCGATTTGTTTTAAAAATTAAGACAAAACGGACCGCGCAAAATGCGATGGAAATTGACACCTGCATTAACATAAAATCAACGTAAGTTATCGTTAATGGCGGTGGGCCGCCCGCCGCCGCCGCCATCAGCAGTGCTTTTTGAAAAGGAGACCACTCCGTCGATGAATTGAATGGTAATAATTTCTGGTAATGGCACCACTTCCACGGTATGGTGGGCTGGACTTGACTTGGTCTTTGTCGTCATCGACATATCCGACATCGTCGACACTGACACCATCATCATCAGCGTAGTCATCGTTTGGCCGTATATAGTGTTGCAGTCGTTGTCGCCGTTGTCGTTCTGTTCATTCGCGCAGTCATATTCGTATCCTTCGACATCAATTGAATGGGAATAAATTACCGTATCAGTTGTCGTAAAATTTTCAATTTTATTTTGAAACATGTTTCCAACTGATTTCACATCGTATAGTCACAGAGAGCGATCTCGAAAAGCGGTCGTAAAATTCATTAAACAAAAATAAGAGCGTACCCCGGTGACAGTCTGGGTTATTCATTTGTGCGATTTGTCACTTTCGTTGAACATGGTCTTGGTATGGATTTTGGAGGGAGGTTAGACCAGTCAGTATAGACAAAGAACAGATGTCGATTGTATATCATGAAGTTGGGGATTTTATAAGGGCATCCCAAGAAGTCGCTTTTGTCTTACCTGCTAACAGGCTCGTTGTAAAATTGAGCCTTAGTAAACAAGCTTTTCCACGCAGATCGATCCAGCGTTATACGTTCGAGATCCAGCAGAAAACAGAACAAGGCTCTACCAACAATAGAAAGAAATGAGCTCCCTAAACCAGTGTACGAAACTGATCAGACATATGCCCCCAAAAATAAAAGGTCTTAAGGTCTACTTTGTATTTTTTTTAGGGGTCGAAACGGGTACCAATCGCTTGGTAGTATAGTGCAGCACGCGAACCACTAAGCTACTGAGTTTTTACAGATTTTTATACAGGCATCGATATGCGGCACTAGAATTGTCTAGTCAATGTTGGGGGGTCGAACCTGGACTACCTCGTTCAACATAGGTACCTAGTCTTTTGGGATTTTTAAGATCCACCAATGTGCGGCATCAGAATGATCAGACGCCTCTGAATAACAGCAACTTTTGGGGGTCGAACTTGGACAAGCTCGTTCAGTATCGATGTACGGTGCTAAAATTATTCTTCTCAGCAGCCGAAGATTAAATTTTGGGGGTCGAACCTGGACTACCTCGTTCAACATAGGTACCTAGTCTTTTGGGATTTTTAAGAGACACCAATGTGCGGCTTCACAATAATCAGACACCTCTGAATAACAGCAACTTTTGGGGGTCGAACTTGGACAAGCTCGTTCAGTATCGATGTACGGCGCTAAAATTTTTCTTCTCAGCAGCCGAAGATTAAATTTTGGGGGTCGAACCTGGACTACCTCGTTCAACATAGGTATCTAGTCTTTTGGGATTTTTAAGATCCACCAATGTGCGGCTTCACAATAATCAGACACCTCTGAATAACAGCAACTTTTGGGGGTCGAACTTGGACAAGCTCGTTCAGTATCGATGTACGGCGCTAAAATTTTTCTTCTCAGCAGCCGAAGATTAAATTTTGGGGGTCGAACCTGGACTACCTCGTTCAACATAGGTACCTAGTCTTTTGGGATTTTTAAGAGACACCAATGTGCGGCTTCACAATAATCAGACACCTCTGAATAACAGCAACTTTTGGGGGTCGAACTTGGACAAGCTCGTTCAGTATCGATGTACGGCGCTAAAATTTTTCTTCTCAGCAGCCGAAGATTAAATTTTGGGGGTCGAACCTGGACTACCTCGTTCAACATAGGTATCTAGTCTTTTGGGATTTTTAAGATCCACCAATGTGCTGCATCAAAATGATCAGACGCCTCTGAATAACAGCAACTTTTGGGGGTCGAACCTGGACAAGCTCGTTCGGTATCGATGTACGGCGCTAAAACTTTTCTTCTCAGCAGCCGAAGATTAAATTTTGGGGGTCGAACCTGGACTACCTCGTTCAACATAGGTATCTAGTCTTTTGGGATTTTTAAGAGACACCAATGTGCTGCATCAAAATGATCAGACGCCTCTGAATAACAGCAACTTTTGGGGGTCGAACTTGGACAAGCTCGTTCAGTATCGATGTACGGCGCTAAAATTTTTCTTCTCAGCAGCCGAAGATTAAATTTTGGGGGTCGAACCTGGACTACCTCGTTCAACTTAGCTACCGAGTTTTTTGGAATTTTCAAGAGCCACCGATATGAGGCGCTTCAAATATAAGCTCCTTTGGCATAAGTTCAAGTTTTGGGGTCGAACCTGGACAAGCTCGTTCAGTATCGATGTAAGGCGCTAAAATCATTGGGGGTCCAACCTTAACTACCTCGTTCAACTTAGCTACCGAGTCTTTTGGAATTTTCAAGAGCCACGGATATGAGGCGCCTCAAATATAAGCCCCTTTTACATAAGATCAAGTTTTGGGGGTCGAACCTATACGACCTCGTTCAGTATAGTGCCGCACAAAAACCGCCAGACTACCGAGTCTTTTGGGATTTTCAAGAGCCACCCATGTGCGCCACAAATATAAGCCCCCATCATCATAAAATCACAAACGTTCATCTAAAAACAAAATCTTTTTAATCTCTAAAGATATGTCAAGCAATTACAATAAATTTCGTTGTGATAAACAATATACTGTGCAAATGGTCAGACTGCACCCCGCTGCGTAAACGAAACCCATTCGCATTCTCTTTTGTGGCTAATCGCAAACCTTTTGCTTCAAAAAACGGCGACATAATGTATTATCCGCTAATTTATTCGCCAATGTCCGTGGGACAAGCACATCTCATAACTCAGATGCTGTATCTAAACTCATTGTGAAGCAATTTCAGTTCACAGGAATTCATTCGCCCAAAATGTCAAATGCAAATTGGACAAATAACCGAAACTTAATATTTTTTTTTGTGACGGGAAATGATTTTTATTGCTGTGATCGTTTCATATCCATCAGCAGTCAGCACCCTATTAAAGATTGCTTCGTTTCGGCAGAGAAAAATGCCATCAAATCCAGTATCTACCTCCACCCATTGACACAAAGAACAAACATTAATTGATTAATTAATTCACTTGTCGCTGAATCATTAAATTTCGTTTCCATTGCGACTTTTGTTGATATACACCCTACACCAACAGCCGAACTTCGCCGAAAACGTACAAAATTTGTCGTCGACCATGTCGATTGGACATACATCTCAAGAAGCGCCCCGTTTGAAGGTGACTTCTCGCATTCGGAGTTCATTAGCGGGAGCCGAAATTTGATTTATGAATGCCCGTCTCCGTTGTCGCGTCGTTGTCAACGGAGGCGCGGTGATTCTGACCTGAGACTGAGCACAGGAGAAGAACGAAACACAAAAAAAAAATAATTCCCCGCTAATTGTCATCAACTTTATTTCATTCACTTCACACACAGTCAGCCAAATGGCGAACAAACAAAGCCACACAAACTATCGGGTGTGGCAGTGGGTTGACTCAGGGGTAGCAACACAACTTCTCACTAATGATGGTCATTTTGCAAAGAACAAAGCAAATGACCGAGCAAATTTAAGGGGCGTCATCAGCGGAACCTCGGATAACTCAGAGATGTCTTGTCAGAAGATAGATGAACAGCAAATTGACAGATGACGGATGTAGAAAAGTAGACAGTGGTGCACTGTTGACTGTATCGGGTCCAAAAAGTAAATGGAGGACAATGTTCGGATGTTTGTCCCCAGTAAACTCAAAAATTACCCGACCAATCTCAAGGAAAACTTAATAGGTTGCTGCTACTGGTACAGGCACTGTTATGAGAGTAGTTTGAATGAAATCCGATAGGTGGCGCTGTTGTTTTTTAAATATTGTTTACTTTTCATTGTTCCTATCTGTATGACTGCGCTAATCTCAAGAACCAATGAATTGATGTAGACGCGACTTTTACTGCTATCATCTGCAGTTGTCAGAAATGTATTTACAGGGTGGGCCAAATGCAAGTTTCTTTTTAAAAATGCAATAAAATAAACAAAATTAAATGATTTCCATCTATTATCGCTTTATTAGTAAGAGCAAACATTTCCATTGCAAAAATTTGCGTACAGCAGGCGCGGTGGGTGCTTCATTTCGGCCAAAACTTCTTTTCAAAAAAACGCACTTTTTGGAAAATAAGTTTTCAATATATCCCAAAGTTATTCAAGTGTAAAGTGACTCGTTTCATTCCGCGGAGGTATAATACTTACTTTCCGTCAATATTTCGAGCTGGAAATAGCTGTCAGTGTCAAAATAAACTATGATTTGAAAATAAATCACTGGATGGCCCACCCTTTGTATGCGCATGCAAAATTGCCCCTTTCATTTAAATTATCTGATCGGTCAAGGTCTAAGGACATTCTACAGTTCTCAAGAATCAGTGCATCTTATCAAATTCGCCCACGAGCTATAAATCACATTTTCGGGGTTATCTTGATGCTCAACACAATTGATCGAATCAACGCCATCTACCTAACTGTAGTACAACTTACGCCAGTTCAATGCAACCAAGGCAAACGCGGAAGCGCTAATGATGACATCTGCAATTGTTAGCGATTTGTTACTCTCTCTCTCTCTCTCTCACTTGCCTCTACCTCCTCTCAGCTTTAACAAACGCCGACGAACAAAAAAGAAAACAGCCTTCGCATGTGCTTAGCTACCACTCCAATCCAGCCGGAGTTCGAGGAGCCTTTTCGCCATCAAGTCGTCGACAAATCAATTGATTTCACGCGCACATACCCACACTTACATTGTGGGTGACAAACAAACAAAAAAAAAACAAAACTTTTTTGGCGGACTGCGCGGAAGTCACACAAAAAGAAAACACAAGCAACCACACAACCATGCCCGAGACGAGCGAAAACGCACGCGAACAGGCGGAATTTTATATACGCAACGATAGATGGGTATAGGTCTAGGTACACGTGCATAGTTGGGAAAATCTATTGCCAGCCTAAAGCCCTTCTGCCAGTCTCCAGCTACACAAGCGAAGAGAGAAAAATTCAAGAAGCTTAAAGATTTCCCACCTGAGATTAGACGCTAACAGCTACCAGGCGCGTCTACGTGAAGGCGTCAATGGGTGAATGTTACATGCTGTGCTGATGGCGGCACGCAATGGGTGCAAACTTGCCAGCAAAAATTTCGTTTTTCCATTTCCACCTGTTGGCGGTTGGTTGTGATGGTGATGGTGACGACGACGTCGACTTGGTTGGTTAACTTACGATGGAGTTGATTTCGTTACCGATGGGTGGCGGCAGCGGTGGTGGGTGGTTCATATACCGAAACGGATTGAGTGGGAAGATTGCTTGGCTGATAGTTTGATTGTTGCGGGTTAGCACTTGCCTGTGTGTGGAATGGTGTTTCCCACTTTCCGTGTGATGGAATTCGAGAAAGTGCAAAAGGGACTATACGGCTCAAATGAAGATACATCTCATCGGGATGTTGATGCGGGTGTGGCTGATGTCAGTTTGATGCGGACAAAACAGAGAATCCGAGGGAAGTGATTAAGTGATTGGAGGAGAGTTGCGGACCTAGCGCAAATGGAACCTAGGTATAGGACCCAGCTAAATTGGATCTTTTGGGGCTACAATCTAGCGCGGGGTTTCATCTGAACCTCTTGGAAGAGGTAGGTCGGCACTGACCACAACCAATTTCGTAGCCACGAGTTGTATCCCATGAAAGAAGCCGCTAAACACCATTGCAAGGGGCTTATCAAACAGTCTTGGGAGGTGTATAGAAACCCAAGACCTGGTTACACTTTGTTACAAAATGATGGTAGGTTTGAAACTGTTGACAGCTTTTTGTCAAATTCAATTGGTAGGTTTGAAACTGTTGACAGCTTTTTGTCAAATTCGAATGGTAGCTTTGAAAATATTAACAGCATTTTGTCAAATTCGTCAAAAAGTCGTCTGAAAAATCAAAATTAGAAGCTACAGGCCTACATTCATGTAAAGATGACGAAACACCCCAAAACCCACCGAACTTTGGCACCTAATATATAAAAAAGCGACGACAGATCTGCCCACAAACCCGCCTTACCATAGACTGCGTTAGAACTCCTAGAGAACAGAGCCCCATCACAAAGGCGTTCCAAATTTAGCGCCTGGTCGGTGCTCGTTTAAATTGGATCACGCAAATCATCGCACTTTCCACTGCCACACATGTCAATTAACTCCAAATTGCCTCTCGATAATGTGCGCGCACGGGGACACGCACTACACTTCCTGCTGCCATTAAATCGCACTCCATCGCACAACGTATATATTTATATGCCGAACCAAATGTTTACAATTACTTAAACTGAATTATGATGTGCACTTAATTTTTATTAACTTGACACAATTCTGCCCCGCGGGGGCCAACCATCAATCCATCGAAGCGATCTGCTGGTGCATCAAAATGATGTGTGTGGCTGCGGACACATCATGCGCCAACGACGCGACGACGATGCAATGAAATTCTTCGCCTCCAATAAATAACTGCAAATTGCGAAAGTACATTTAATCGTTTTGCATAAATTCGCGTGAATGCGAGAAAGTCGCACCACATCAACGGAGAGTATATCGAACGCGGTGCGACTACCCAAACGATGTCGATGTGCAGCCGATGATGATGATGGTAATGATCGCGCATGGTCTCGTCGCCCCATCTATTGGCAGGATGCGGCAGCAGCAGTAGCTGTCTGGCACCAGATTTCCGCTCGTATGAGATTCATAATTTTTGGGCGCGCCAGGAGCAAGGAGGATAGAAATCGACGACGGCGACGACGAAGAGGAATCTATGGTTGTATACATCTGTCTGTCAGTCAATCTGGTTGCTGGCTGCGTTTAGTTCTCGCTGTGGGCACATGCACTGCACAGTGCACATCTATGTGAGCCTGAGATAGATTTTTGCGTGGAAAGTATTTTTTACTTTTTATTTTTTTATTTATACTAGTTCCGACAGTTGCGTCGACAGACGATAGACATCGATTGTAATAATTTTCAAATTGCCATTGCAATGAGCAACGGGAGAGTGGGTGCCGTAGGTGGTGTATTTGGATGGAGGTTAGAATGGTATAGAGGTGGCTGGACGATGAATTTATATACACACTTAATAATTGAAAAGGAAACACCGATCTCCTTGGAATGTGCACGATAAATTGCTGACTGTTTGTGCTGTTGCGGATGCGAGTGTGCGGCACTGGGGAGGGGAGACGAGACAAGAGTGGCGAAATATCATGTTGATATCAATGATGGGCTGTGGCGCTAGTGGTTATGAGGTGAGAAAAGTCACAGGAGCCGTGTCACTCGACGAAAGGATGTTTACAGATGGCGGAGTGGCAGTTTTGGAATTTTTATTCCCCACCGGAGGAGGTGGCGCCGATCAGGCAAAATTGTCTCCAGCAGTAGGTAAACACGAATGGCGATGGTTCGTGTGTATGATGTGGCAGTGGAGTGTTTGTTCGAAATGTGTGTGGTCTAATTCAAAACAACAAAGAGGCCTGGCTATCGTATACGAGGAACGTACTCGCATTCCGATTGAGTGCGGAAGTTTTGTGTGAATAGTAAGGCAATCCAGACAGTACCCACGTAACAGATTCATATAAGACTGTCGGTCTTGCTTCTGACAACCACTCGTTTGTGTGAGCTGTGATTTTAATGGGCCGAATATCGAACGCCATCATTGAAGAGTTTTTTCAGGGCAGCAACACTCTCCGACTTTGAATAATTTCACTTTCGATCAAATGAAAATCTCAGCTTCAACAAAATTTTGACAGTTGTAGGGTTTTGGAAAAAAAAATCTATTTTCTAAATTTTAATTTCATCGAAATTCGAACTTCGGTTGACTCAAGTGAAATGGTGCCACTTTGCCTAAGAATTGTGTGCATTGGAATTTTTGAATTTTTCGTTTTCGAAATTCGAGTTTAAAATAAAATTCGAACTTCAACTCACTGAAGAGAAATGGTGCCTATCTTTCTAAGATTTGTGGGTATTTGAATATTTTTTTGTTTTCCATTCCCGAAATTCGAGTTGTAACGAAATTCAAACTTCACTTCACTGAAGAGAAACCGGTGTTTACCTATTTGAGATTTGTCGGCATTGGAATTTTCATTTTCGAAATTCAGCTTATAACGAACCTCAAACTTCAATTCACTGAAGAGAAATGGCGCCTACCTGTCTAAGATTTATGGTCATTCGAATTTTAATTTTTTCATTTTCGAAATTAGTGTTGTAATAAAATTCGAACTTCAATTCACTGGAGAGAATTGGCGCCTACATGTCTAAGATTTGTGGGAATTCGAATATTTTTTGTTTTGCATTTTCGAAATTTGCGGTTTGTCTAAATTCGAACTTCAGTTAACAATTCATAAACCCACGAATTTGTAATGAACTGAAAAATTAGTTATAATAATGAACTTACAAATACAATGTTGGTATGACAAGCGGTTGATTACTGTTGCCGAGGTCGAAACCAAACTGTAGCGTCACCGAAAGAAAAAAGGACTTACCTGAAAATAATAAAATACAAAATAAAAAATTATATAATAATTTATCGGAGTAAATAAACAAATTAAATAAATAAAAAAATTAAAAAAAAAGTTATTAGAAAAATGTGCATTTGGAAACTGCTACTCAAAAAAATTCAGGTAGTATTGAGTAGTGAATCGGGATGAAGTGCATTTTAAAAGAAGGAACCATCAAGTGCTAAAATTCCACCGTGGTAGTAGAACAGTTTGACAATGTGACCCGACCTTTTTGTTTTGGGTGTAAAATGCTTAAGTCTGTTGTTTTTTGTTAAGGTCTTTCTGGACTTCCTGACCGCTTCCACATTGTTACGCACGATGTCGTTCGCATTTATATGAAAGGATTCGTGCCGATTATTACAACCTCCATCCAAGATCCCCTTTTATTTTCAGGTGAGACTTAAAAGCTTTAGGAAAATCATACCGCTCGTGCTTGTAAAAGGCTGATGGGTGTTAACTCTCTGTTGTTTCGAATAAAAATCAACGTGCGGTCTTCTGAGCTTAGGTTTGGAAGGCATTGGCGAGGTAGGACATTCGGCTGGAAAATATGTCAAACGGAGGCCATTCGTCAAAATGCCTACAGCCTTTTAGCTATGTTTGGTAAGTAAACCAACTAAATTCACTTTCTGTCCGGAAATGTTCCGATCTCTGTTACCGACTGAGGGCCATAAGCTGTAAGGCTCAACTAAATATTCCTTTTCTTTGTCCATGTTCATCACCCCGAGTTTGATGTGATGCTTTTAATAAAGCTAAAAAAATGTGTCAGTAAGTTGTCATAGACGCAGCCTCGACTGTACCTACAGTAGTTGTTGACACAATCTAAGGCAAACTTGTCAAAGTCGTTTTGGTAGCCTCCAAACGGTCTGACCTCGTTCGAAACCAGCCCAAAAAAAATAGCCGAAAACCTGCTTTCTTCAGACCTCAAAGTGTAGGTACGCAACTTGTCTCTCTTTTAAATAAAAACAATTGTGATTTGCCGGAATTTTTAATTTATTCCAAACGATACGACCAAAAATTCCAACCACTGAATTGCAACTGCCAAAAAGGATTTTTCCACTCGCACCCTTGCAACAAAACGTCTCATGACTATGGTATTAATCAAGTCAAACGAATCAGCGAATTATGAAAACATTCAGATATCGAAATTTACGACTTCCACATCCCTCACCTTTAGGCTTTCGCTTTGCATAGCCGGCGACAAATGCCTTTGTGTCACGGCATATATCTCGCCCTTTGGCTTTTTTCCTCTACCCTTCACCGCACACCGACTGACTGTTATTATTTGTGGCAGCCAACTCGGACTCGGACTCGGGCTGTTGCTATTTTGTGGGGATACGACAAAAAAAATCAATGAAAATTAAAAATCACATTTGCATGCTGTCAAATAAATCACACAATGCAAAGGCAGACTACATCGAACCATTAAATAACAAGAAACTATCAAATTTATCTGTCACGTCCTGTACACACTCGCACACACACAGACATAAAATCCCGACCATAATCGGCTTTCGAAAAGAAAAAGAAAACCAAATCCTCCACGAGAAAATGTCAAATCGATTGGAAAACTTGGAATTAGCATAGCCAAGAACCATTGTCCTTGTGCATGTTTATACACTCATGTGGGGGGGTGACGTGTGTGTGCGCTGCGCTGCATGTCCTACAATTGGAAAAGTTGAAGATGCCCATTGACAGGCAAAGCAATAAAATTCAAATGCGATTGTTTCTCCAGAAGACACAAAGACGACACATAAAGCACTTCGCATATACTAATATCCAACACACGTGTGGGGGTATATCGCAGGACGGCATACACGAGTAGATTGAGCGTGACAGCACACACATCCGCAGTCCAAACAGCTACACAGTCGACCAACTGAAGGGAGAAAAGATTAAGAAATTGTGTTTTAAAGGATTGGTCGGACGGACAGTCTTTTAGCCAAAAATGTCGTCCTTCATTCACTCGCACATTCTCGCAGCGCACACACTGCAGCAGCTATAGGATAACAAATAACAAAACCATGTACAGACATACAGCTGATTTATAGGTCAGAAGGACGACGACAACGACAACGACAACGACTACAACGAGGACGAGGACGACGAAGAAGAAGAAGCTCAAAAGGACACTTCATGTGTCTACGGTTTAATTTTCCCTTATAGCAAAAGACTTTGGTCGTTTCGAACTACGATAAATCTAAATCAGTTCCCTTCCAGGATCACACACACATCATATGTGTGTGCAGATGTTAAGACAGCAGAATAATGTCAAAGGATACAGAATAACAGATACAATTCAAAGTCAAAGAAGCTATATATACAGAACCGCATTCGCATCGCACACTGAAAAGATTGAGAGAAGACGAGAGCCATACCAAATGTGGGATAAATACAGGAAACAGGAGACGTTCTCTAGCGATAGAAGGAGTAGTGTAGTTCGTCACACAAGATGAAAATTCTTAGTGTCCATTAAGCCCTTTATCCTCTCTACTTGGCAGCCATCAGTAGTAGTATGCAGTATAGCACTTCGGTTAGGCGGAGTGCGAGAGGTTGAAGATCATCGTAAGGCACACACATGGAAGTCCACTTATCTTGGCCAGAATCTTGTTTGGCTGGCAAATTTATGCAGATTTTACTATACTCTTCCATAGAAAGGAAGTACTTACAATATGGATATGCGTGTGGATGTGCATATGGACGTTTCGAATATGCTGATGGATAATTTTTTTTTTTTTTTTTTCGAGCGTGGGTAAGTAACTACATACTGTGGGAGGTACTCCAATCAATGCCAGTCTTCGCTTGATGGAGCTGCGACGTAGTAGTACAGTTTCCAGTATGGAAGGCTTAGCCGACTGTCTTGAAGGAGGTACTTAGGGACTCGAGGCTCATAATTTTTTACTTTACACTGTCTTTTATCCACGTTTTTTCATCTCAGTCTTTTGTCGCCTGGCTTTTGTCTCCTGCCTCACGTTTTCTGTCTTCTATCTTCTGATTTTGTTTTCTGTCTCCTGTGTTTCGTCTTTTATCTCAGGACTCCCATCAAGTGTATTTTGTCTTCTGTCTTTAGTCTTATATCTTCTTCCGTCTGTCTTCTGTCTCTTCTACCTTGACTTCTGTCTTAAGTCTTTTGTCTTCAGTCTCCTGTGTTTTGGCTTCTATCTTCTGTCTCCTATCTAGTTTCTTCAGTCGTCTGTCTTTTGTCTTTTCTGCGTAGTCTCCTGTCTTCAGTCTTTTGTCGTCTGGCTTTTGTCTCCTGCCTTCTGTTTTCTGTCTTCTTGTCTTTTGAGTCCAATCTTCTGACTTTTGTCTTCTGTCTCCTGTGTTCTGTCTTTCATCTTAGGTCTCCCATCAAGTGTCTTTTGTCTTCAGTCTTATATCTTCTTCCGTCTGTCTTCTGTCTCTTCTACCTTGACTTCTGTCTTAAGTCTTTTGTCTTCTGTCTCCTGTGTTTTGGCTTCTATCTCCTGTCTCCTATCTAGTTTCTTCAGTCGTCTGTCTTTTGTCTTTTCTGCGTAGTCTCCTGTCTTCAGTCTTTTGTCGTCTGGCTTTTGTCTCCTGCCTTCTGTTTTCTGTCTTCTTGTCTTTTGACTTCAATCTACTGACTTTTGTCTTCTGTCTCCTGTGTTCTGTCTTTCATCTTATGTCTTCCATCAAGTGTCTTTTGCCTTCTTTATTCAGTCGTATCTCGTCTGCCGTCTGTGAGTCTGTTTCTTCTAACTTGACTTCTGTCTTAAGTATTTTGTCGTTTGGCTTTTGTCTTCTGTTCCCCCTTCTGTCTTTTATTTTATGTCTCCTATCTATTGTCTTCAGGCTTCTGACTTTTTTCGTATGTCTTCTGTGTTCTGTCTTCAATATTTTGCCTTCTGTCTTCTATCTCTGGCCTCCTATCGTCTGTCTCCAGTCTACTGTCTGCAGTCGTCTGTCTTCCGTCTTCTGTCGTCTGGATTTTGTCTCCTCCATTCTTTTTTCTGTCTTCTATCTTCTGACTTTTGTTTTCTGTCTCCTGTATTCTGGGTCTTATCAAATTACTTTTATCTTCTGTTATCAGTCTTCTTTCTTCTCTCGTCTGGTTTTTGTCTCCCGCCTCCTGGTTTCTGACTTCTTGTCTTCTGTCTTCTGACTTTTGTCTTCTGACTGTTGTCTTCTGTCTCCTATCGCCTGTCTCCTCTCGAGTGTTTTCTGTCGTCAGTCAACTGTAGTTTGTCGTCTTTCTTCCGTCTTATATTTTCGGTCTGCTTGTCTTCTGTCTTCCATCTCATATCTCCCATCTAGTCTCTTCTGTTTTCCATCTAGTATTTTCTGTCTTCTGCCTTCTGCCATCTTCTCCATTCTCAGTGCGCCCACCAAAACGCCAATCCATTCCCCACCACAGAACACCACAAACAAAGTGTCATTACTTCCCCAATGGTGATGACAACAATAGGATGTTCGCTCATTAAATCCTTCACAAAAATGTCAGCCAACAGGTTAGAATGTGTTAACACGCCGAATGAATTCCTATTCCATACCCAAATGACCAAAGCGAGATTCCCTTCCAAAATCCCACAGAATCGTCTCTGTTAGGACAACGAAAAAAAAAAAACAAACTACTCCACCAGTCGTTCGTCTCTCAGTCGTCGTTCGTCGCACTTCTTTTATTCCTTCTGTTTTTTTTGGGTGTATGTGTGCATTTTGATTGTGACATTTGCATTTTTTCGTCCACACACAAAAATGGTGAAATTTCGTTTCTTTTAGTTTGCTTTTCTGTTCTGTTGGATGGTTGGACATCGGACATGATGACCATGATGATGCCATACAACACTCGGTTTCAAATTAATCTGAGGAGAGTAGAATTTAGTGCACTTTGTCGTCCATGGTAGTATAGTCCTGGACGACTGGACGTCGGACTGGGGGTAAATAATTTATTGGAACTGATCATGAGACAGCAGGGTGGAGCATCAGCATCAGCATCCAACATATGTAGCCATGGTATGTCAACAGTTCATTTGGCGTATAAAAATGTCCTTATACTAGTTCTCAGTGCGGCCTCTGATGAATGAGGATGTGATTGCCCGCGAAAATCCAACTCCAAGTGAGTTAGTGAACGAGAAGAGATTTAGTGATTCATAATTGTTGTTTATGGTGATGGTGATGGTGTGTGCTTGGACTTGCAGTTGTTTATCTGACATGTAGTTGAGCATTTGATTTGACAGTTGAAAGAGATTTGCTTATTGAGGTGATGATTTGACGGTTGGAGGATTTTGTTGTAGTGAAATGAGCTATCCAGCGGTGGCTTATTTAGATACCTAAGACGCTTTCGAATCAATGATTTGATGAAGCAAGCAATCACTTACAATCAGAAGAACTGACGTTTGAATGGGCAAATTTGAGGGAAACTTTCCCGCCTTTCAACACCAAACAGGTTGTCAACGATGCAGATAGCATAGGCGATACTTCTGATTTAAAGAAAAGGAATTAACTCCTTTCGGAATAGGTAGACTTTCGAATGTTTCCATTTACCGGGCCTAGTTAAACAGAGACGCTGCTACCAAAGCTATTCTCTAAATAGACCACCTCAGCATACCAGCTGTGGACATAAATTTAGTTATGAGTATCACTTCAATCAGGTTGACGGAAATCTTCATCGTCAATGTCGAATGGCGTGATGGAAGCTTGCCCAGCAAACACTTTTACTTGACGTGGGCTTGGGACCTTTTAGAGGCTCTCAGTGATGATTGAGTTTGCCTCTTTGGTAGCTTGACGTTTTTTGACAAAACATCCCGATATCTCTTCGAAGTTAGGTTTGCATTGCAAAGCCACACTAAAGGCAGGATACTTTTTGCTACAGCAATGGATACCACCACATCGCGCGTCTTGTAGCACCTTGTGTTCTTCTTCTTGAAGAAAACTCTGCTTTAGGTATACCATAAACAGTTTTATTCCTTGGAATGGAACTCGTAGCAACGCTGCAAACAAGGAGGTCCATATATACACACCATCACGTCGAACAACTCGTGGATTGCATCATCTTCTTCTTTGGGGTCGCCTGCCTACACCCACCTCGCACGAGGCTCTACTTTGACTTACTGGGCAGCAATGCATCTGGTCTTATGCATTTGAGTCTAGTGTCAGTTGCACACATTTTAGAAAGCCGAAGCTATGGTCCTATTAAGGTTGGCAAAATGTGACATTTTCAGCTTCAAAAACACTCTCCAAACACTTTCTGGCTAAATTACCTAACGCCTGCCACAACCAGCAACCTTGTTTATAAATAAAATGTCAATGCCCGGAACAGAGTTAATCTAAGTACAGCCAACACAAGCCGCGCAGTCAGAATAAAACAAAAAAAAAAACAAAATTAAACGCAATTTGGCGTTTCCCACAACACACACATTTTTTTACCGCGCGCTGATGATGCTGCTGCTTATGATTACGAGTAGCCAAATGCGCAAACAATGATTACGATGACAATTGCGTTGGAGACGACAGACCCACGATGACGAACATCCCAAGCAGACCTTTTCGGATCTGATTTGTTGGTTACCCATCAAAGTGATGTCAGTGTCACGTCACCAGCAGCCAGACGACAAGAGATTAAGTAGAGAGAATGCGACAGGACTTTTATCTGTCACAGGGAGGATATAAAATTCCGTACACATGTTGGATGTATGGAGAGGTGAGCGGGAATGGGGTACTGGTTAAGAAGGGTTATGTTGTTGATGGAAGGCGGAGGCGCGCAGGATATAAATAGCATATTTGTGTGTTGTGTTGTTGATGTGTATGCGAGGCTTACCATAGTCGGAGACGAAACTCAGTGGACCAAGCTGTGATGGGTGGTGAGCGATGTTTCCATATACATAACCGAGGTGTGTCCTGCGGCATTTTTCGTCGGCATGACATAAGCATATTAACACAGAGGAGGGTAATCCCATCAGCACTAATACCGGCAAACGTTAATCGGTTTCCGAATGGCAATGACATTAAGTCTGGCAAGGGGGTGGTCGAGGGTGGCCCGGTTGTATGTATATATACGGTTTTGGACGAGCTGAGTGATGTTTTTGACAATCAGATGATCTCATGATGGGAGTGAAGTAAGAGGATTTGAATTTTAGAAAATTAACAAAGAGGTGTGTGTGTGTTTTTTTTTTTTTTGTTTGAGTGTGAACTGTGCGAGACCGATGGAGGAAGTCGATTTGTAATTGTTCTTGGACATCACTGGGCGCGAAAATTATTACCGCAGTCTTAAAAGCGTCGCACAGTGGTTCCCCCCGTAGGCCAAGAGGTGAAATCTCAAGGTTAAAATTATTTATTATTTTGTATGAACATTTTATCTCTAATAACGGGACAAATAAATCCCAGCCATCTTTAGCCTCTAAATATTTTTCAATATGGTAAGATCGATGATACAAGTTGTGCGTTTTTCCAATTTTGGCAAAGTTGCAATTTTTTTTTTAATAACTACATACTTTTGAAATTTGAGTAAGGGAATTGAGAGAACATGGTATGTAGATAATTTATGTATATTTTAGTATGAAATGGCTCAATTTTTATATGAAAACCGTTACTCAATTGAGGTGTAATATGTTTTTTTTTTTTTGTGTTTTTTTGATGACTTTCAAAAGAGCATAAGTGTGCCTCCTGCTTGCCCAAACTTACATATTTATTTAGGCTAAATTATCATCCTTCAAGCAGTATGTGTCATTTTTGGCGAAAAGTTTAAAGTTTAAAAAATCGAACGTTAAATGGAAAAAGAAATTTCTTTTTATTCACTTTAAGAATCCACCAAAATCTTTCAACGACTTGATATATTTCATATTTGGCGTAAGGTGAGGAAGGTTGGAGATGCTTCCAAGCATAAAGATACTTTAAGAAGTCTATAGCTTAGATCATTGTGATGATTTAGTTAAAAAGATTAATCTTCTAAAGGGTTTTCCAATAAGAGGTGTTATTGTGAATAACCCCCTATTTCGCTGCCACTTTTGAAGCTTTTATTCTTTGACATTTGACAAGTAAAAACTACGCCATTACTAAAACTGGAACGATGCACGCTTCAACAACGCATTGAAATTATTAAAAAATGGTGTAAATCTTGCAGTCACTGTTCGCAAAACTAATGCATTTTTTGGTCGTCGTGAAGCACCTTGTCGGACCGCAATACAGAAATTGGTGGAAAGATTCGAGCTGTTGGGACAAGTTAATGATGTGAAGAATAAAAGCCGTGTACGTCGCTCCAGAACAACTGAGAATATTGCTGCTGTAGCCCTAAGTGTTGAAGAAAACCCATGTTTGTCCATTCCTCGTCGTTCTTTACGCTATCGAAAGATGAATAATGATTTTTATGGTCGGAGTTGGATGGTATTGATCTGGACAACGTTTACTTTCAACAAGACGGCGCTACGTGCCACACAAGCAACGAAACCATTGATCTTTTACGGGACAAGTTTCCGGACCGTGTCATCTCTCGAAGAGGTGATCACAATTGGCCACCGAGATCTTGTGATTTAACACCTTGCGACTTCTTCCTTTGGGGCCACGTGAAAGATAAGGTATACGCCAACAGCCCAGCGTCGATTCAAGACCTTAATCATAACATTCGTGAGGCTATCGAGGACATAGGGCAGCCACTATGCGATTTGGTTATGGAAAATTTCATGAAAAGGATATGGTCCTGTATGCGTGCTCGTGGTGGCCATTTGGCTGATGTTGTTTTTCATTATTAACGGCATACCTTCCTCTTTAGTATGAAATAAACATCCGATCATTTATCTCAAAAAATGGCATTTTTCTTTGATTACCAAAATAACACCTCTTATTGGAAAACCCTTTATGAAATTCCTTTTTAAAAAGATGGAACAAAAAGCTTCAAGAAATGAGTTTTTTTTTTGACAAAGAACGATGATTGGCTTAAAGGGCCACATAAGACTTTAGCTGTCATTATTATGATCCATGTACAAGTAGGTCGCAAGACAGGCCAAAAAAAGGATTTTTAGAATGGTCTTTTAGAACAAAAAAGACACGTATTGCCAGTATTGCATCAATAAATCCAGAAATAGCCTCTGCTTTAAGAAATTGCGAAGACTCAGATATTTCGCATATCACTGCAGTGCAGGCATATTGTCTGTATCATACTGTAGGAGCAACAGAGAGAGGTGCGAGCACACAGTTTCTTTTCTTTCTCTCATAGCCAGTTACGTTTCGTATATCTAAGACACGCCTATTGCAAGGTTGCCACTTTGGTATTTTTTTTTTGTTTTTTGATTTTTGCTAATTTCGTAATTTTTATCTGGTTATGGTAAATTTTTGAGCAGATGTACCAAGAATGCGAACTCGATATCACCTCATTTAAATTCTACCTTACTGCTTCTGAGTGAACGCATTGCATTATTTGCATATGCTTCATCACCATCCATAGAAAACTGTTTTATTCGCTGTTCAACAAATTACAGAATGCACTCATTTTCTTCTTTTGACAGAACTTCGTGAACTTCGAAATAGTTTCTGTTTCGGTTTATAACTATTTTGAGATATGGATAGGTTAATTAATCATATTATTAATATACAGACATAAAACTCTAATTTGTTAAAGGTTTGTTATAAGAAAACAGGTAAATGGTTCCATGTCTTCTAGCAGCTGGTAATTTTGTGCAAAATCAAATTAAATAATTTGAGTTTTTTTTGTAAGTGGCAACCGTGGCCTATTGTGTGTATCATACTGTAGGAGCAAGAGAGGGCAGTGCACGCGCCCATTTTCTTGCTCTCCTCCTCTCGTAGCCAGTAAATTATTGAAGAAAATTGATATATTAGAATGTATAAACTAAACATGTATATATAGATGGAGCTAAAGAAGTTTTACTTCAGTCGTGTGGTCTAAAGCAATTGCTTTTTTTTATTTTTTTTTTTCTTTTAAACAAAGTATTGAAGGAAAGCAAAATATCCACTACTGAAATGAAACTCTTTAATAAAAATTGATTCATTCTTATCAGTTTATGTTCCTTTAGAATAGTAAGAATAGTTAGGTACTTCCTAGCAAAAAGTAAAAGCAATTTAGACTCCGTCGTCCAACAAATAATTAGATGAGCTATTTATCGGTAAAGAAATACAAACTGTCTTTCTATTAATCGGCTTTTTTATTTATAGAACCATTCTTTTTTTCTGCAGTCCTATTGGAGATCTTTTAATCACATTTTCCCAAATAGCAAAATTGCTTCTTTTGTTGGTGTTAAACGTTTAAGTGTTGATAGTAAACACTTTTAAACACTGGCATCAGCTGAAGTAGCTGTGTACATTTTTAATACGGAAATGTTATAAAGGGTTTACACTTTTTAAGACAATAAAGTCTTAAATTGATATAAGAATTTAGTCATTCTATATTTTAATAGTTCAAGAGTTAATTCTAATAATAAATATAAAAAAAGGAGAAGACCAAATATAGGGTACAATAGGTGTACCTTGGACTGTAAAGTGTGTAGCTTATTGTTGCAACGTAACGGACCAGAACCGAACAAAAATATTTAGATATCTTGATAACGGAACTAAAAACAATGTATGGATCCGTTAATAGCTATTTGATTAGTTCAGTGTCAGTAATGTCGTGCTTTAAGTTTTTATCACTGCGCCACATCTCACCACCACTGCACAAGTTGTCCGTATGTTCAGTTTTGAAAAGGACTTGCCAACTTCTTTTTTAAATAGAATTCAAATTACTTGAGAAATCTCAAAAAAAAATTGATTGACTTGAATTACTATCAAAACATTTATAAATGGAATTCGACTTCGTTCATATGTTCACCACGGGAACGTATGCAGCATTTTAAGCATATTGTTAAGTTTAGAGCGCTCGCTAAGGGCCAGTAAGCTAGAATAAGATAAATGTTAGTTTTAAATTAGATTTAATCGTTTTTGTCTAGTATATAAGTATAAATAATGAATTAATAAAAATGAATTTAAAAGTAAGGAACGTATGCAGCGGTCGATACGTTGAACCCAGTTTTCGATGAATCGGCCCCACATTTCGATGAGCTCCTCTAACGTCGCCGGCTTGTTCAACAATAAAATTATTCAAATCACACATTACTGATTTATTAAACTAATTGTGTTTTTCCGTTTGACAAAAATATCGTTCAAGTTGAAAACTTAAGTTGTTTTGATAAATTTAATTTATCATTACAACAATTTTTTTTTTAGTTCAACAAAACTATTTTTGTTAAAATTTGACAATCGAATTATGTCAATATTACCTCGTATTTTATTTTCAGTGAGTGGAAGTCTTAGACACAAGGCTCAAAGAAACGTAGGCTTCTTCTATTTGGTATAATCAGTACGCTTGTACTTAAACTTGGAATAGCCTGATTAGTTTTGGAGGTTTCCAGACTCCATGGAATCTTTTTATGTCGTGCGAGTCTCTCTCTCTTCAAGAGTTGCAGTCCGCATTTTTAAGGTTTGACAACCGATTCAGTGTCTTAGTAGTTAGTGTGTTGGACTACTAAGCGAGGAGTCGCAGGTTCGAGTCCCGAGAAAACCCAAATTCCAACTTAAGGTTTTTTTCACTGCACCACCTCTCGCGAACGTCTGACAAACATCCGAGACTATAACTGTCATGAAAGAGCTTCTCAATTGGCCGTTTGGACTCGGCATAAAATTGTAGATCCCTTCCATTCGTCCCAAAAAAATAAAAACTCACACAAGACAAATGGTTGTGAGAAGCTAGGCCTAGGGTCCCTACGGACCTTTTGCGCCAATTATTTACTTTATTTAACCGATTCAGCCTACTTATGGTGGCATACCACAAGGCGGGGTATTCTCTCCAATGCTGTCGCAACCTTACTCCTTACCTTATTTCTCTAGAAGGTACTTGAGGTACAAGCCGACTTCTCGTTAATTCGAAACTCAAGGGACTCTTAAAATAGTACCTACGCATTATCGAGTGTTTAAATTGTCAAACTAATCATAACAAAAACAACGGCTCGTGTACGATGCAAGTTTGAATTTGTTTCAAAATGTACTTACAATCTTTCTGTCACCTTCTCTCTGCAACTTTGAATTGTCGAGTGTTTGACGCCTATGAGTTCGAATTAACGAGTCGTTTTGTTACGTCAATTCAAATTCAAATATTTATTCAATAGTCCTACAATGATTTTTTCGTTCGAATTACCAAGTGCATAAAAATGTATTGATTTAGTTCGATATACAGTTAGTGTTAGCTTTTATTCAATTAGAAATGGTTCATTAAATCAGGTTTTAAGTATTTTTTATCACTCTATGTATAAAGAGATTTTGTAGGGAACTCGTGATAACTTTGAATTATATAGAGGTTCGAATTATCGCAGGTTTAAATTAACGAGAGTCGACTGTATATGCAACACGCGAACACATTTGTCCCTCAAGCGAGATATGGAAGAGCCCTTAAGCCGTTTAGAGATTGGGGCTGATCAACTGAAGCAATCCGCTTGAAAAGAAAGTACTCTAGAGTTTTCGACAAGTCTTTTGTAGGTGTCTAAAATAAAAAGAAATCGGATGTTATTTATATTTTTTTATTTCTTTCACACGAAATTCGGTCGTAGGACTTTGAGCCTCAGGGCAGTAATACAAACTGTCTTTCTAGTGGGTTCGTGGAAAATTCACAACTTGAACTTTTTTACACTAGAATCGTCTGAAATTGGCTTCGAATAAGTGCTATTGTGCAGGGAAGAGTTGCGAAAAATCAGACTCTAATTGACCTTTATTTTGAAATAAATAAAGTTTGTTAGGTAGAAACGTTAAAAATGAACATTAAGAAACTATACGAGAAAAATAAACTGTAATTCTAAAAGGAGTAAATAGAAAATGGTTAGATAGAAAGAAACCATCATACCATCATCACAAAGATCAAGATAGAGTTTGAAAAAGTTTGAATGCATTATAGTTTAATTCTTTTTTTTCCAATTAAGCAGTTTTTTTTTCAGAACACATTTTAAAAAAATGTATGATAAAAGCGGACGGAATTTCCAATTACACGGTGAGTATTTATGAACAAATCCTTAAACTTCTTAGAAATTGTGGCACAGCAAGATTTTAAGTACATAATGTTAAACATTTGAAGAGTATTTAAAAGATGCCCTTGGGAATTTTAGAATCACTTGTGTTATCTCATTTTTACTAACAAAATTAATGAATTATCTGACGGCATTTGGCATCTGACTCAAGGTAGGTAATTTAAAATTAACAGAAGAATAACATTTTGAATTCTAGAGATACGAAGTTTGCCATTACAATTTTTATTTCGACTACTTAGAAGGTTTGTGCTAAAATGTGTGCGCTTTTATTTATGACACCCTGGGAAAGGATCAGCGCCAACTGACGACGTCTTTTCGTTAGCTTCCATAAAATCACTTGCTCCAAACTCCACTATCAGACAAAATGTTTAATTTAGAACATATCATCAAAGACAACAATTGCAATGAATTTACAATTTTCAGCTGGTGAAAAGTTATACATTAATCCAAATCTCAATCAAGGCCCTACTGTCTACGACAAACTGTCAAATTTTTTTTGAGAAGACCAAAATCAGGGGGTGGACAAAAAAAAAACTATTACAGAGATCTGACGTATCTTATGAAGACAATTTTTGACAGTTCAGGCATTTTATTTGATGGTTATAATAGGCGTTTTTTATTGAACCCACATTATATTTATAGATCAATGATTTTCAGTGATCTATATAGATCACGTAGGTAAAATAAGAAACTATGTTTTAAAGAATAAGTTAGGTGACTATCTTCAAATCTCTTAATTAATTTTCTTTGTATGTACGTAGGTATGTGTGAAATTTTGTTACTAAAACAAATGCCTTTATTCACCAGAAATAGCACATTATGATTCCTCAAACAAAATCTAGATTTCTGTGTAAAAATGACAGTTATGTGTCGAAAAAATTTCATTAGATTGGGAGTTCTCATAAAAACTTATCACAAAACGAAGGTATTTTTAATATTTATTTGGGCTATTTTGTATAACACAAGTACCACCATTTCACTGCAAGGATGAAGCCGGAATAGCACCATACGCACGTGCAAGCCTGGCGCCATTTACATCCTACTCAGTCTACTTGCATCATTAACACTACGCAGCTTGAAAAAAACAAAAATTCAAGATGTAATTTCTTTTTCTATGGGGGCTCAATCCGAGTCGAGGTCACTAACCACCGAGCTCACCACAGTATACGTAGGAACCAGTAACCTCCAAGGTGTCTATATCTTCGAAAAGGCAACTTTTTCAGCCCCTGGAGGTTACAGGACAGCTCATATTTGCCAACACCGCCAGCCATACGAGACTGAAAGAACGCACCAACTGCTTAAATAAATCGAAGGTACCCACGCCCCCTACATTCGTCCTTCGTCCAGATATAGCTACACCTACGGACCCCTTGGGTGACAGTTCCATGATCTACGTCTTTCCCAATGCTCGCCTCTGTCACTTCATTGAAATATCACCCCGAACAATGTTGTTCGTGCTCGTTTTGATGTCGCTGAACTCGGCCACTCCACAGCTATGCACATCCGATCCCCATGCAGACCAACTGGGGAATCCAATCCACCCCCTTTTGGTTTTTTTTTTTTTTTTAACTCGAAACAAATAGTTTGCTAATATTGAATTTACTGGTTGAAGCATGCGAATAACTCTCACACAGGTACACATAAATCGGAAGCCAACTTACAAGTGCAATTGGCAACAACTGCAACTGCTGTATGACATTTCGGACGGACGGACGGACGGGGGGTGAGGGGCAGAACCGTCTACCGTGAGTCATTGCAGAATGCAACGTTTGATGGCGAAACGTCAGTGTAAAATTTTATTACGTTATGAGAACTTAATTTATGGCCAAGGAGTTTCTTTTTTTTTTATTCTGTTACCGTTATACCCCAGTGCCAGTGTCTAGCCTCATTTTGGCTTGCACAAATGTGAGAGCCACCCAAAATGACGACAACGACAACGACAACGACGACAACGGTGTATAGTTGAATAAAAGATATCACTCGATGGATTTATGGATATTTTCGTTATTATATATTTTATTTTCATGTTTTTGTCTGCGGGCCGAGGCGGGGGGGATTGTTTGTTACGAATTATTGTTATTGCGTTCCAGTTTGGCCCTATCGCCCTTAGGACTGCACTGCAATGCATTTGGTTCTCTATATGTGTATACATATGGGGATGATGAGGACAGGGGTGCACCTGTATTCACTTTGTCTGTACACGGGGTGGTTATAAACACCGGCAAGTGTGTGTGTTGGGCAATATATCATATACATCCGCATTGTCATAGAAATTTATTTCAACGGCTGACGGCACGACGATTGCCCGCCAAACATGTTTACGACGAGAGGCATTGCGAACACGTTCTTGATGGAAAGGTGTCATAAATTAGATTGAAGTTGAGCGATAATGGGGCAACGGGTGCAGTTTATTGGGGGAGCATATTATAGGGTTGCGAGTGAAGTTTTTTTTTTTTCTGTGTCAGTTGAAGTAGGTAGGAGTACTATTCTGGAAAGGAAACCAACCTCAGTTGCAAGGGAGAGACTTTTTTGCTCCTTGCGAAATTGCAAGATAATTTCGAACTCGTAAAAGCTTTAAAAAGATTTTGAGATAACATCTGTTCTAAAAGGCTTAAGTTAGACTGAGGCCGTGCGAAATCGTTGTCCATACCAATAAATGTGCCAAATGCCACACCTCGCGAATAAATCGTGTGGCCAAATATCGTGAGGAGTGTCATAGAAGCCTGGACAAGTGGTCTATCGAACAACCTGTCAATCCCCCCCAACAAACTCACTGTACAAATTGAGCGCACCAAATGATTGCCACCTGTTTAACACAACAAAAACGCCTTTCGAGCTACTTATCATGCGGAAAGACTTGTCTTAGGTCCCTTTTTCGCGACAAAGGCGACGTTTGCATCCACCACTGATTAGGAAACAATTTTTGGGCGAAAAATTTCATCAACAGCAACTGTTCCAAACTCATCCGCAGACCCTGTTTCGAATTGATCGATCCACTTGGCTCCATTCAAAGTTCTACGTGCGACGGCATCTTTTGAATCCATCAGTGGATCCAAATCACGTACTCAAAATGACGAAATCCGTATAATTCCATCGCAGCAGTCCTCCCGAGTCGAGTGGCAACTAAATGCCGTCCATCTCATCATAACACATCCCATAAAACGAAATGATTCCTCAAGGAAATGCCATTGCATTTGTCTTTTCATTTTCTGTGGACTATGATGGCCCGCAATTTACTCATCGCTGCATTATTCTGACAGCCTGCTAGCCATTAGCACGTGCACGCATTAACTTCCACTGAGAGTTCTGTTCCGTCTTTTTCGGGGAATATCCTTGTTTTTCCAAAAAGAAAAAAAAAAAAAAAATTGGAACAGAAATCAACAACGCTCCGTGTGTATAGTTGCAAATCACTGAGGCTGGATAAAAATCAACTCCCCACCCTCACATAGGGCATGAGTTAAGAGTACGCTACGTGAGCACTGTCGGAACAGATGTGTGAGTGCGAATGCTTTGCGAAAGCTTTCGTCATAATTCCTCATTGTTTACGATTGTGATTTCGGTTGTGCCATCGGTCCGTCATAAAAAGGAATTCCTTCGCTAAGAGGGTATACGGGCCACGATGTCTATACACAGGATGTGCATTCGTTCAGGTGGAAGGAACACAACACTGCTGCTGGGAGGTATCGTTTGAAGCAAGTTTATTACCGAATACGAGTATAGTCGGCGCGCAAGGAAAACCAGTGTGGGAAGGACAACCCCAGACAATGGGAAATATTTGTTGCTGCCTGCTTTCGCATCAAGGATGTGATGTAAATGCGAATTGTGTGATTATTCGTAGCGCGTCGAACAATATACTCGTACACCATGGTGGCTAGGACGGGGGCGCGGCGAGGGGAACATTTTAAATTATAATTTGAAGGAAGGAGAGCCAGGCTCCATCAGTTGTTCTATTCTATGACTGAGACGTGCCCGAGTGGCTTATTGCTTATTAGCTACGCGGAGAGTTCGAACGGAAAATTGGAATTTTCTTTGAAAAACACTGGCAGCAGTAGATTGACAATTGAAGCTGGATGGTAATCGAGTGGTGGTTATTGTAAATGAGAACTGAAAACTGTGATGGCCCGTCATGCTGTGGCAGTTACTTGTTAGAAGCTTAGAAGCCGTTTCGCGACTGCTTGTTGATATGTTATGGTTGGCGAGCAGGTCTCGAAAGTGGTTCAGTAGACATATAGTTTGAGATGGAATCTTCTACATGCGCGACAGCCCGAAGGAAGTGCGAAGAGGTGTTCTCTGTCGGGTTCAGACGAAGAACAACGAGGATTGGAGCAGTTTGGACACTTACCTGAGCTCTATTCCAAGGAATGTAGGCGTTTAGTATGATGAAACTCCTACAAGCAGGGTATGGTTTATACACTGCAGAGGGATAAAGAACTGGTTAGAAAATGCTTAAAAAAACGCGTCGAAAAACACTCCAAAAAATGTATCACATAATCGCAAAAAAACAATAATTTAAAAAATCACCGAAAAAAGGATCAGAAACTATTTAAAAACACCTCAAAAACTGTCTCGCATAGTTGGGTAAAAATAAACCAAAATTTGTAGAAAATGCCCCAAAAACTTAATGAGAAAAGGTTTAAAAAGTCTCAAAAAAGCGTCAAAAAACACCCTAAAAACGCCACAGAAATACTAATCGCAAAACTGCCATAAAAAGAGCATTAAATGTGTCGAAAACGTGCGTTACATAATCACATCAAAATCGTCTACAATCGCTAAAAAATGGCCAAAAAAAAGCGTAAAGAGCACGTGAAAATAAGTCAAAAAATTGGAAAAAAACGCCTAAAAAAACACATTGAAAAACTTCTCAATAAAAGGTCCTAAAAATCGTTAAAAGCGCCAAGAAAGACGATGAAAAAAATGCCCGGAAAATATGTCAAAAGAGTTTTCAAAAATAAAAAACTTCAAAAACGTTTTAAAACTAGCCCCAATACGGTCCAAAAACGTTTTAAAATATTCATCGGAAATGGACACAAAAACGAAAAATAGCTCCAAAAAGTGGGTCGACGTTAAACCAAAAAAAAAACGAGTCTAAGAATTCTCAAAAAAGGCACCGTGAAACTTGCAGAAAACAATTTCGAAATACGAATCAAAAACACAGAGAAAAAAAAAGTTCAAAAATGGGTCGACAATCAGCCCAAAAAACGAGCCGAGAAACTGTCAAAAAAGTGGTCAAAAAAGCTCCATAAAACTACCCAAAAACTGCTAAAAATCGCCGCAAAAAAGCGTCAAAAAATGCCCAAAACACCCGCAAAATACACATAGAAACACTCACAACTAAGTAGTTAAAAAACGAGTCAAAAAAGCTCCATAAATGGCTTGACAATCACCCCAAAAAACGAGCTGAGAAACTGTCAAAAAAGTGTTTAAAAAAAACCATAAAACTAGCCAAAAACTGCTCAAAATCCGCCCAAAAAAGGCGTCAAAAATATGCCCAAAACACCCGCAAAAGACACGTGGAAACATCACCAAAAATTATACTCCAAAAATGGGTCGACAATCAGCCAAAAAAACGAGCCGAGAAACTGTCAAAAAAGTGTTTAAAAAAGCTGCATAAAACTAGCCAAAAACTGCTAAAAATCGCCCTAAAAAAAGTGTCAAAAATATGCCCAAAACACCCGCAAAAGATACGTAGAAACACTCACAAAAAAATAGTTCAAAAACGAGTCAAAAAAGCTCCAAAAATGGGTCAACAATCAGCCCAAAAAAACGAGCCAAGAAACAATTAAAAAAACTAGAAAAACTAAGAAAACTAGGCAAAAAATCCACAAAACAATCCTCAAAAATGAGCCGCAAAAAACGCAGAAACACTCATGAAAAAATTAATTGAAAAACGCGTCAAAAAAGCTCCATAAACTGCCCAAGAAATTAATCACAATACGAATGCTTGTGAAGTGGGAACCCACACATTTAGTAAGGACTCCATAAAATAAATATTTCGTTGAAAATTACAATCTCAGAGCCTTTGGCTGACAGTATCCATATCAATATAGGTCCAAACCCCCCTTGTGCAACTTCCCTTGCAAATTCGTCGCTTCATCCCCCGATGTTTCATCACAAGTCCAATTCAACGCTCAATCCCATCCATCTAACACTCATTCGCCACGCTAGCGCCGTAACTTTTGAATGCATCATAAAATTTTAGAGTTTCTCGAAACGAACATCATCGCCATGCCATTCATATACACGGTCTCCATCGTCGGTCGACGTCGTCGTCTTCTTCTTCTTCTCTGCATCTCTGTCGCGCGCAAAGTAGATTCTCGAAAAATCATTTTAACTTCGACCTCGCGTCATTCCATTCCTATCGCTGTGAGTATGTGTGGCAATCCCTCAATTGGTGGCTAAACTGACTTCAACCGGTCCCCGAGTTGCCCTATTTTTCCAACACCACCGTCCCCCAGCTCCTCGGGTCTCCCTTTTGAAGGATATAAAATTTTATTTGACGACGCTATTTTGTATCGATTTCCCACAATTTTGGACGATGGATGAAAATTCCTTTGAACATTAAGTCTGACTTATGACCGTTGCCAGGACGGAGAGAAAGACTCAAGAAATATCCTTGTGCGCTGATGCTACCCGACAAAACTCGCACACAAAAATAATAATAATAATAAAATAAAATTGTGTTTACGTGGTGGGTACGGGGATTCGTACGAGAGTAGATGATTGCGGGGGCTGGAGCTGGAACGGCCCCCAAAGTCGGAAAGAAATTGCAGCACAGCATTCGAATGTCCTCGTTACGTGGAGGGGGAGGGGGGGATCATAAACCACTGTCGCGTCGGTCGATGTGTTCTGTATTCCGGGAGTTTAGTTGCGCTGCTGTTTTCTTTTTGGAACTCTTCGACACAGACGCTTCTCTGTCGTCTTCGTTTTGGCCATAGGTGCGGCGGGGGCGGTTTAGTTTTAGTTCGTCCGCGCAAAGAGGACGAAGCATGAGAAACATTCAAAAGACGTGAGCAGTTTGATAGGTGTTTTTGTCCCCGTACGCTGCACTTGGGGTACATACATGCAGGCGGGCGGGTGATTTTGTAAAGTTATTAGATTGTTTTTCCTCTGGCACACTAAATGAAGAACCAGGAAGAAGTCGCATTCAAAGTTTTATTTTCCGCGCTCTTTTCGATACTTTGCATGGAATTTATAGGAATTGCACTTGGCGAAACTGTGATTTGAAGGGGACTCCCATCTAACTGTGACGATGTTGTTTGACAAAGAGTATGTGGGGGCGGGAATTTACGGGTTTAATCGATTTGCTTTAAAGGATGCTTAAAGTCGTCAATTTGTTGTCACACAGTTCGGATGGGTTGGGAATTAGTTGCCTTAAAGATCGGAAATGAATCTACAAAGCGCGGCAATGCGGCGCGACTTTTAAAAATCCTCAAACGTAGGATGTTATCCAAGATTAAAAATCGTCGGTGTTTCGGGATCAACTAATCTAATAACCACCATAAATGTGGACCGAAAAAAAAAACGATCTGGAGGACCAACAGATACAATTCGAAGCAGAGTGAAACAAAGGATGTGTCAAAAAAAAATTCGACGACTTCAAAACGACGGCACCAACAGTCAATACCCCGCGGTACAAGGAATGCGATCATTACGATTAAAAGATCGGTGTTTTCGGAGCTTAAATACTGAAAACATTGTGTATTGTTGAGATTGGCGCAATTTTATACTAAAAATACCGCCACCTGGCTGTTTTAGTTTGTAGAACGAGCTACGTCATAAAGGAATGACTGAATTTTTATTCAAAATCGAAAGATTTATGTACTTCGAGTAGTAAATATGTGCACTAGCGCACTTTTGCATACATATTCCGCCGTTGTGCGCTTTTGTGAAACGCGTTACGTCACAACTGAACTAAAGAATCAGTGTCCAAGATCGCACCAGTCGAAGTTTCTTCTCGAAGGTGTTGTTGTTGAAACGTTTCTAACTCTAGCAAGCAAAAAACAGCTGCCTACAGAAAAGAGTTTTCCACAAGGACTAGTGGTAAAAAGCATGGACAAAGATACACAGATACCACAATGGCCTACTTCCAGGCCCTTTTGTATGCTTGATATGAAATCAACATAGATAAAGTTCTGAAAAAGGACATACTTACTAAACAATACGTGTTTAGAATATGACTCTCAAATTTAAATGCAATAGAGGAGGTGGTTTAAGCGAAATATTGGCAACTCAAGATGGAAGAAACTCTCTTAGCTCCGTCAGTTGGAGGTATGCGCTGAGCACTATCCACGCGCCACAATATCTACTGCTTATGTGGAGAAGTTACCTAATTCGCGTCTGTTTGTGGCAATAGGCCTTTTTTATTTTGCTCACATGATCTGTATAGATCATTGATTTCCATGGTATACAACAAAAGTTGGATCTTGTACTGTTGTTGTAAACCTTGAAAATCAATGATCTATACAGATCATGTGAGCACAATCAAAAAGGCCTAATGTAGCTAAAACACAAAACACAGACGCAAACGAAGGAAACTACCACCAGCAGGGGGACCGCTGCAGAATACTGAAAAGCCGCAAATTTAAAGCGCCTTCTCTGACTTAAAAAAAGACCAAAATAGCAAAAAAAAATTGTGGCAGGCTCGCAAAAAAGTGCAAAATTTCAACTTTAGTCGGTCAATGGTCCCGCTGACCACTGGTACCGCTTCAAGCTTTGTCCTAGCAGCAGACTTATGGAATATTTCCTATAATGGAAGCTAAAGACTATAGAGCTGCCTGTAAAATTGTATCTAGTTGAGTGCGCAGATGATATTGCGGTAGCAGAAGCCTTCTCTGTTGAGAAAATACTATGCGCTATTGCGCGTGGCGTCATTTTGTACTAGAAAGTACGCCACTGTAATTTATTCACTTTTGTTGAAAATATAACAACGTTATAGACTGAATGAATCAGCATCTAGCAAGGACCCTGTTGACGATGCATGTACTCAGAGTCTCAACTAGAGTGCATGACATTGTTTTGTACTGAAAATACCGCCACCCGCTGAACGAATTACGTCACAAAAACAAAAAAAAAATGTTAGACGGAGATATCACAAATCTAATGAAACACATCTTTAAATTTAGCGTTGAAAATTGTCGCCTTGACGTGCTGTTGAAAAGTGCAACTATCAGTGACCAAAAGTTAATGCGGCTGTGAGAAAAACTCTCAATAAACCATGAGAACAAAAAAAAAAATACACCTCTCTGCATAATATCTCCATCCACCTACCATTGGCAACATATTCACCTGTAGCATCGTGACATTCATCATTGTAATCTCAGCCGTATGCAGTTCACCCTGACGTTTTATATTACTGTATACATATAACTGATGCTGGAGGTATCCACTGATGATGATGATGATGAAGGTGATGTTGCCTGCTGAAAGGCGTACACAAGTACTCCAAACACGACTACACTATGCGGTCCATCATTCGTCACAATCCATCTAAAAGTGCGCTCCCCCTACCCCTATACCAGCCGTGTGTATCCTTCGGCCGAACTCCCCATTTGGCAACACTGGGTAGAATTTATTATCAGACTTACTATTATTTATGATTTGTGAGAAATCTCGTCATATATCAAAGTCAATGGGGTGACATAAACTATCGATGGTTATCGATAATTTACGTCAACTATTCCGAAGGTAATAACGACGATCTATGGCTAACGGGGTGCATGAGAGTGAGGATGCACATTGCACATATATGCAGCGTGATTGTCGTATGTCAGTTTTATTATATGGGGTGTACGCTTAAAAACTCAACCCCCCACACTGATGACGATGATGAAGAAGATTGGAGACAGTATAACAAGTTGATGCCTGTGTCAATAGATATACCCAAGCCGGGGGATAAACTCGTTCCACAAGCCGCGTGGTATCAACATGAAGTATCCGTGTGGATTTTTTGTTTTTTGCAGTACCGGTTGCATATATCAATAGCCTTTTGATTGATTCTTCCTGTTGACGGTGTAGATGGGTGTTTGGAGTGAGTTATGATGCAGCAAAGAGAAAGCGTAATTGAAATGCAATGGGAACCATAGAAGTGTAGTTCCAAGTGAAACTGTCGCGGTTATTTTGTTGCGCACAGTTGGTCAGGATTTTGTGATTTTTTTTTTGGGAAAAAACTGCATTGTTAAAAAGGGAAATCAAGTCGGACATGTCCCTCGAAGTCGTTGATGATGATGACGATGGTTTCGACAAGGCACTTATGGTGTTCGGTGCTTTGGCGGAAACAGAGCCGGCCTATGTTTGAAGAAATCAATGCTTCAATGACATGTCGGTTCTATATTTAAAACCTATATACACCGATAACTTTGTAGTCTTATGCAACCGTCGCACCGTAGTTCAAAATTAAAAAAAAAAATCATAACTTTTGAACGCATGAAGATGTCGCTATAATTTTTTTTTTCCTCTCAAAGCAAAACTCCAAGCCTATAAAAATAGCGATTTTTAAGAAAATTGCTTCACAGGACGTAAGATTTTTTTAAAAAACAAGACAGTCGGCTTCGATGGTTGATCAAGCTCTCTCTGACAGGCCGCATGCACCAACCAACTGCAAATGGCGAAGATAAGTAAAAATCAACTATCAGCTGTCAAATTGGAAACCGCTGAAAAAGTTGTGCCAACTCGGAAAACTAACCTTCAAATAAAGCTCTCTTTTTGTGATGTTTTTAATCTTGGACCCCCAAGGACTTTTTTTTAAAAAATTTTAACTTTTAAATGCATGAAGATATCATTACAATTTTTATCTTCTTCTTAAAGGGAATTTTCAAGCCTATAAAAATAGTGATGTTTTAGAAAACTGCTCCACAGGGTGTTTCTAAATCTTATTCTGAAGACTTTCTTTGAAAAATGAATTAACAGAGAAAGGAATTAAAAAAAAAAAACTTTAAAAACAGGTAAACTTTAACGAATCTTGTAAAAAAGGTCTGCGGCGATTTAATACTTCACAGGGTGATCCAAAATATTATTTTGTTTGACAACAGTGCATGCATAAAATTAAAAAAACAATTTTTTAATGTTCTTAGCAAGTATTTAAAAAGTTTTTTTTTTTTAATTTTGTGGCACATCAGTATATCCTATAAACTATTTATAGGATATATTTTATATGGAATAGTGTAGGCAAAAACTAAACGGACGACAAAAAATCAAATCAAATAAAATACAAAAGTTGTATTTATAAAATAAAATAAAATAGAATATTTATAATACCTCTTTTTTACAATTACTATAGATCTTAATTTTCAGAAGAAAATTTATTGCCATCATCGTCATTTAATAGACTTATTAGTTCTGGGCATTAATTTTTTAACAGCCCTTTTTGGTTAGATACGTGTTTTAAAGATGAAACAAGTGGGTCTGACGATATAGATTGTCATGGTTTATAAACCTGCACAAGGATTGTTTCATCTGTTTAATTTAAGCTCTCCAATGTGGGGTAACAGAGGAAAATTTATATTTCCACCTGTTTTATTAGATCCTAAAATAATTATCCACAATTAAATATTTTTTTTTCAACTTTTTGTAATTTTTAGGCTATAAATCAATTAATCCCTTTCTTTTGCCAAGTTAATCCATGTTTACGTGTAGATACTTTAAGTAAAATTAAAATACTGATTTACAATAATTTAAGTAATTCGAAGGTACTCAGTTAAAGCATACCTCGAAAACTGTTTTTGTTTAAGAGGAATTTATTCACAAAAGAGTCGTTCAAGTGGGCGCGTTATAAAAACCAATTGGCATTTATATAAAAAGGGGCGTGGATGCGGGCAGATTTTTTAACAATCAAAATAATAAAAAAAAATATTTTTAATTGATATAAGAGGAAAATTTCACGCTCTCAGCTCTTTTCATAAATAAAATAATTGAAATATTCAATAAGGAAATTTGCTTTTAAGGCCAGAATGTCAGCACCGACTTATTTTAGGGAAAATTACAATTTCTAAGAACATTGCAAATAGTTGCAACTACAATTTTGCACATGGTTTAACAAATAGTTAGGGTCAACTATCGTGGTTAATTTTCCGCGGGAACTCACGAGATTTGTTTTGTAGCTCTACTAAAACCAAAAAAAGTACGGAAAAAGGCGTTTTTTTGTTTTATTTATTAAAAATATTAGGTTTTTTTTTTTTAATTAGAGTTTACCTTTAAATAAAACAACTGGACTGCATTCAAGAAAATTAAGATTTTTTTGGTTGGTATTGTCAGTAGGCATAACTTGCAAAAAAAAAATAAAGAAGTTCCTTTTTTTCTGTTTTTTTTTTCTACTCTAGAACAAAATTGACCAACTTTGAAAAGCTCTAAGTCAAACTAGGCAGAAAATTATTTAACTTGCTCTTCTTGAAGCCCCGTTTATATTTCTATTAGAAATAAAAAGGAAAAAAAAAAAAATAAACATGGAATTTAGCATTTTTGCCACGAGTTTTACCTTTTTGGACCACAGTGCGTGAGTCTATGCTTGCTGAAAGCCATGCAAAGGGTGGTCACTCAAGACTGATCTCTTTTAGAAGAATTGTTAAAAGAACACCAATATGTATACCTACATCGGATAATTATCGTACAAACTCACAACAACCTCATCATTGCAAATCTTGCCCATCCATGACACACTTTGGAGGTCTGTAGGCCGGTGTCAAGCTATACTAAAACTTCAGGTACATTTACAGACCTTGGAACGGTGAACCGTCCTAAAACAGATTGAGGCATATATGTTCCATTTCTGGTACAGCCCGCCAATTACGCAGCAACCGTTTCAGTTTCCTACTGCGCCTTTTTATCAGGTACTTTGATAGGGCCCTTCTATGGACAAGTCTCTGTAACTAGAACCGATACAGCTATTTTAGCACGCTGTTATTGCTCTGCTAATGCTCTGTTCCTAACATGCATAGATGTGCGTTGCTCGCTGCCAAGCTACACTTTTACATTTCTTTTTGTAGTCTGCAGCTGTTTATCTATTTCTCTGTTAAAAGTCTGTAACTAAACAACTTGGTACTGTAAGGCTGCTGTTGCTATGTTACCCATCTATAACTGCTGCTCTACACTAATCTGTCACAGCTCTTCTGATAAGATCCTTGCTCTTTCTCTGTTAATCGTTTTGTATAAATCAACTATATGCGACTACTGCTCTGTTATTACTCTGTTATTGCTCTGTTAACGATCTGATGTCGCTGTGCTACTTCTCTGTAACCTGCTACCTTACTGATTTGCTACTGCCTGTCAGTCGCTCTGATGTTCAGTGCGTTATCCACCGAAACTAGCTATACCGCCATTGCCAACTGGCGTTGAAAGTGTGTAGAGAGGATAGCTTAACATTGTTATGGAGAAACTAGATTGCAAACCTCACAGCGGACATGTTTATAACAGAAAGTCATTTTTAAGTTCACAGTCATGTGTAACAACAAATTTCTGACAACTCTCCCATTTAGACCCAACCAACTGACATCCCTTTCTGCATTCACAGTTGGGTTCTATAAAACTCCAATTTCGTCAATCCCCGTCTCCATTGCATCATATACATCGACTACTTAGCGCAGTCACACCTACCGCTGTGCCTGTGTAACCGTGCCCAATCACTCCCCCTTATCTGCGAGCACTGTCGCACGGGTGATGACCCATGTGCCATCCAGTAACAGCAAACAGCTTCTCAATACCATAAACAACGTTGCCAACGTTGGCAGCAGACATCATCAACGTCTTGCAGATTCTCTCACCGCATATAGGCAGATACATGTGTGTCGCAATCGAGTGCAGGACCACGTTCCCCTATATCCCCATTCAGTGGATAATTTGACATAGCCGTGGCCCCAACGCAAAGTCCCCTTCTCTGGCTCATTCAGTCAGTCAGTCAGTCTCCCCCCTCACAAAGTGTAAAAGAAACAAATCCAACATCCAGGCGACAAGAAAAATCAATTAGTGAGCGACATGTGACGATGATAATGCTTTCGAATGCATTGAAGCATCTTGACGTCTCCGCCTTGGTATAGTTGGGCCACTCTTGCCACTCTTGCCTCTCTGTGCGCGCGCTCACCTCATACTGCCAATGGACACCACGAGAATGTGTCAAATGTAGGGGCGCCCATTTCACTTCTGCGAGCTCACATGATCACTCTCGTAAATTTGAATTGAATCCGAGAGGTGAAACAAGCTTACAACATACTCTACACACACACACGTACGTACAGACAGACCAGACGGACGCGCACAGAGATTTGCTATACGCGAGCAGGCTCACACTGTATAAGAAGCTACGAGGCAACGCGATGTTGCATGTCGAAATTCCCTGCGATAACACATTTCTTTGTCGTTCGCGTCATCGTTTTTGTCGCGTTGTGGGTTTCAGTTTACGTGTTTGATTATTTTTGTTTTTTTTTTTTTTTCTTTTTCGGGGGATGCGACATCATGGCTGCGCCGGCCATCTCGTCCTGGTGAATGATCGCAAATCTTATCCAATCAGTCGAATGCCAATAGTGCACGCAAAATTTATGATCCCGCGACTATGGTGGTGGTGGTGGCGCAGTTTTAGCGGGTGCACTGCAGCACCGTCGGGGTCACTACTTGTCCTATTTTTAGTCGCGCTCATGCCACTTTTGCAAAGAACCAAAGTATCTGTCTCACGGTCTGTACCGTCTGGCGGTTCCGCCTCCCTCTCTCTCTCTCTCTCTCTCTTTTTGGACATGGTATGCCCGGCATGACATCCCAGTTAATTTATTCGATCAGTTGAGGGATCGTTAATTAACGCGAACAGGTAACTGCCGCATATGTAGAGAGTGCGCGCGTCGAAGGAGCACTATCTCGTATCTCTTCCCAGTCAGAGGCAAAGAATGAGGATCTCGCCAGCGGCAGTGCACGTCAAAAAGTTACGACGATCAAAAAACTCTGCATGCGAGCCAGAGAGCCAGAGGATCGCCGGTGATTAGAATTAGACGAAGAGATGCTGGAGCAAAGTAGTTGGCCCAGTTTGGCCAAGAAGAGAGGGTGGTCCTGTCTGCGCATGGGCGCATGGAGGACGCATTTTTTTCTGGTTAGTTTATTTACGAGCATCTTGCATGATGTGGACATATCAGCGAAGGAAAATAGTTTTGAGCCAACATATCCATCGTTGGTTGGTTGGTTGCTGTGTATGTGTATACACAGTGGGTATGCGAATGTGTCATGCAAGGAGTTGCTCACTGATTAAGTGGAAGTTCACTTGTTGGCTGTTGGAATTGGTGAAGCGGACTTGCGTGTGAGGGGACATTGCTCGGGTATTGTTGGGCTATTCTGGGCGTACTTATACGATGGGAGGTCGGGTCGGAGATCGTCACGTGCCGTTCGGAGTTTGGGTGACCAAGGAGTGTTCAAGAGAAATGCTGGAGGTACCGCAGGTCTACTACCGCGCTGGCAACGTTTTGAAACAGCTTAAAGTGGTCGAAGACTGTAATACATGGTAGGCTTTGAAAATCTTTGCAAAATACGTCTCAGAGGTTCTTCTTCTCATATTTCTGAATGTGAGTCTTGAAGATGGGCCTGTTGAGTCGAGTGTACCTTCATAAGACACCGACCTGCTAGTGGGATTCGCTCATATAATAGTGCAACATCGTCCATCGTCCATCGTCCCAATATCGTCCTTAAAAAACCAAGAACAAAACTTGTCCTAGTGCCTATTTCAAAGGTTTGATGGGTTCATAGCCCAAGCAAGTTCAAAGCCAGGCTATCATCCGATGCGATTACCTGCAGGAGAGCGAGGCCCCACGCCGTTCACGTAGAAAATGACTCTCAACCGACTAGAAGCGCACACAACTGGGGGCAGTTGGCTTAATTAGAGAGCCTCGGCAATTGAGGCAATTGTCACCCTGAACCGCAGACTCCCCGGCGGGCCTGCCAACAAACCAAAAGCAATTTCGTTTAAAATTTCACACTTGACATTGCCACTGACTTGTGAAGTCAAACTCCAACATGAAGTTCCACTCCTTTTACCATGTACTTTGACCACTTCACAAGCACTCAACGGGGAAGCGATGATATGACGACAGCAACGACATACCGACTACGGCCGACCAACCGACCAAATGACCGACGCGCAGGCAATGCCTCGGACTGGACAATAAAAAGTGACGATATCCCTTGTTGGGAATGAGATGCGATACCGCCTGCCTGCAACAGCCGATATGTAACGCGAACATCGCCTCTTAGCGGTTAAATTGTTTAATTAAAACCCCAAGATAACACACAATGCAAGGAGGCGACAACTCAACAATAATGGCGTCGGTCGACGTCGTCGTCGCTATCCAGGGAATTTTTTTTGTTCTCTTTTCGTTTTCTACGAGCATTCTGCTCCTTGCTCCTTCCGGTGGGGCTACCGACGCGACGCGACGATTACTTGACTTCCATTCGAAATGGAGACGCGAAACGCAACAGCTTATGGACGGTTGATGGTGCATTCCTTGCGCCAGCGAATGATGAGATAGACCACCACGGCATAGATAGGTAGTTGATGCCCGCTCATTAGGAAGACGGAGATAGCGCCGCAGATTTCAACACAATACAACTTGAGTCCTTGCTGTCGCCTTTTCAATTGAACACTCTTGTCGAAGTGGACGAAGGAAAAGATTATGCGGGTAATGGAATTGAATGCGAGAGAGCGATTGAGGACGACGAGGTGGTCGAGCGAGGAGGTTGCAGGATGGGAGTGTGGACACCGACTTTGAAATGCAGAATGGATGGAGTTGGGCCTTGGCTGTCCAACCAACCGACCAAATGACCGACGCACAGGTAATTTTGCGGTTAGAGCTGGCTACTTCGACAAATGTCAGTCAGCCAAGAACTGGTTTGGGTAGCCTCTTCAAGGGTTACTTAAGCCTACCAATCGACTTTAAAACGGGGCTTAAAAGACCTTCCTGATGAGATATAGCTGGAGCAGCATGATTGCCTAGTATTGCTAACTTCAGTCAACAACTCGAGCAGATAAAGGGATCGCAGCTCTATCCCAATCAAGTTGAATGAAACTACCTAGGGCCGGGTGGACCGGCAAATCTTTTGACCCGTCAAGCACTCAACTGAATGCAATGCAGCTGAAGCTGGTCGCAATCTTTCAATTAGTTGTTTAAGAAATAATTTAAAATTGGGTTAACTATTTTAAGTACTGGTCAAAGACCAGAGGTCTGATCTGACTTGCGGGTTTCCGAAAAGAGTACTTCGATCAGGTATGAACTCATAGCGACCTTAGATAATGACGAGCCTAGTCTTGTGCGGAACTATTTTGAAAATCCCGCCGAAGTAGCCAGCTCTAACCGCAAAATTTTGACATAAAAGATTTTTACTCAGAGCACTTTTGTTTACGTTTAGAGATCTTAAGCCACAAGTCACCTTCGGACCTTACGGCGTGCTTCCTTTAAATTCTCACTTGGTTTTGACACCTTGTTATCTCTTTTACGTTAGCTGTTGAGGGCCCAATAGGCAGCATCTAACTTCCGATTTTTGGCTGATTTAGGACCATAAGATGATCTCCGACAGTTAAGGTCTCGTTTGATCTATGTTTGAAGTCTAATGAAACTTTGTTCAAGGTCTGACAACTTTTCTTTGGATTTGTCAACTTTTTTACAAAGTTTGAGCTATAATCTGACGCTTTTACAGAAGTCGTTTGGATAAAGCTGCATCTTTTCTAAGATGCAGTGCCCGGTAATGACTTGCCGTCATTGTTCCTTCAAGACTCAGAGGATCGGTCAACCTCTTTTAACCCAGCCTGGCTTTGTAGGAGCGGCCATCTTTGGTTCCCTACGTTGCGGAATAGGTTTTCTGTTTTAACAGAGACATTGTTCAAGCTTTTACCACTAGTGCCAGGAACTGTTAACACTAAAATAGTTGGCGCAGCAGGTCCGTAGGGACCGACCCTAGGCCTAGCTTATCACAACCATTCGTTTTGTATGAGTTTTTCATATTCGGGACGAATGGAAGGGATCTACAATTTTATGCCGCGTCCAAACGGCTAATTGAGAAGCTCCTTCATGACAGTTTATACTCTCGGAAGTTTGTCAGACGCTCGCGAGATGTGCGCAGTGAAAAAAACCTTAAATTGGAATTTGTTTTTTTTTTTTTTGGCCAGCAGACAATAGTCTGGCTTGATCCTCCTTTATCCCAATAAGTCGTGACTGACGAGACTCGAATTTTACTGCTTGAAAGGTACCTACTTGGCAGTCATCCACCGCTGTAGATTAAGACGCTCGGTTGCTAGAGATTTGATGGCAGCTGGTCAGCCTAAAGGTATAACAATTTCGACAACGCTTTAACTTGACAGATAGCTTAAGATTTCAGCTCAAAAAATGCAGGAAAGCAGAAAAAGCTTAAGGTCTTCAAACCCAATCGCCGAATTTTTTCCGGGGCCCCCAAATTGGGGCTGTAAATTCTCCAGCGCGTACTAGGATGCCGCACAGAAAGGTCAGTCTTGCTATACGTGGCTCAGCTTGGGTATGGGCAACTGAAAGGCAACTCGCACTTTCTGGTAAATAAAACAAGATCCGACTGAAGCAAGGATCGAAAAAGTTGCTTTATCCTGTCTTTGGCTACTCTGACTTCCTACTTTTTGTCAGAAGCACTTTTCACTTACAAACGGATGAGTGTATACACCCATCCAAGTCCTTCCACTTCCGACCGACACCCATGCGACATCTCACGTCTTAACTCCCATCTGTCGCCGTTCCCAGCCTACTTTCCGTCAGTCTGCACTGCAATCTTCTTTCTGCTCATTCTCGGAATTTTGTCTGTCACTTCCGTGAATCGAATTGAATTGAAATGAAGATGAATACAGTGACACCGCGACAAGACACCGAACAGCGCTGTGCAACCGAAGCAGAGTCTAGTGTAGTAGACGACAACAAAAACGCGTTCAAAATGAAATCAAGATATCTCCAGTCTCGCTCCTGGTACATTTTTGTTTTTTTTTTTTTTTTTTTTGTCACCATTGTCTTGCTGGCATTGCAACGTTTCGTTTGATTTTAAATTCGTCGCTCGCTTCCCTGACCTCCAAAGCAAGGCGTTCCCATACCGCCCAGCAAAACACAAGAACAGTGGCTTTGCTGGCAGAGAAAAAAAGTTGAAAATGATTGGAAAAGTGTCAAATGGGGGGAAGAACGGGCGAAAGCCAGTCATCAAAATTAAAGGACCCAAGGAGCGCGCTGTGTATAGACGAAATGAGAGTATTGCGCGTCAAAATCGATGCACAACTACCAACATCACAAGACGAGTATCCTCGAGTCATTCATTCGCGCAAAAACAACAAGAACAATCGAGAGATGAATGACATTTCTGGAAAATTCTATTTGCAAGGGTAGAATCGGTAGATGCGGAGATGTGCCCAGATGAATGGTTATGTATCGCCGGCAACTTCATCATCATCATCAGCATTATTAGAGGGAGCAGCAGTAGCGTCAGTATTGTCGAAGACGACGACGACGACGAAGACGACATTGTCGTTGACATTCTTGTCGTCGGCTATCCGTCCAGATATCTCCAATGGGCAGCGCGCAGCACCCACTCATTTATTATTGAAGTTTCAGTCAAAGTTCTGGGTGTGATGGGCAACCAACACAACTTTTGCATTCAAAGGCGACTCACTGGGGAAGCTAAAGCACAAAATGCACGCAGGAAGATAGAACAAAAAAAAAAGACAAAAAACATCCAAGAACAAGACCAACACAAGGAAGCCGAGAAGAAAGATGTAAACGAAATCCTTGTAGGATATGAAATTCATGGACAGGAGATGGTTTGGGGTCAGGAGAGGATTAAAGATGAAAATGCTGGAGAGTTGCATGTGGGTTACAGGGGCGCACTGCGGGTGATTGGTGGCGTTCGGGTTTTTAAGTAAAATGCGCCAATGAAAGGATGTTTAATAGAACGATGGTGCAGGTCATAGGCTTCCGTATAAGGATGAACATCTAGTTGGCACGATCATAGATGCAACCGCAAGTGCAAAAGTGGACAGTAAAGACATGGACAGTGGATGTGACAAAAGAGGGCGACGTGCTTTTTATAGCAAAAATGGGGTTTGTTCGGCTCCCAACTTGTCCCTTTTTAAAGACAGTTCAAAAGGCCTATTTCACATATAGCGACACAATATCCCCACGAAGGAAAATCCGATCGGTTGATCTGCGATCTTGGACAGTTGTTCGACAGACCCACATTTTATTCAAAATTTGACTGATTGGCAATTTTATACATAGCCGGTCCACATCCATTTGAAGGCGAAAGCGACTCCCTAACGAGGTTGCAGCGACAGCACTTTTATTTTTTAACCAGTGGTTTTCAATGGCGGGAATCACATTGCGCCAGCAACATTTACATCGACGATAGTGATACCTAAGCCCAAAAAGTGTTGCTTTCTGACTGCTAACGAAAGTAAAAGACGTTTCACCTGTAAATTTAGGCTGCCCGTGCACCCTGCTGACGTCCTTCTCAGTCTGTTTAAGACGACATCTGCTATTAAAGTCGTATTTCTTGCTGTTGATGTTGCCGTGTTGATTTTCAACTCATATTAGGCCCTTTTGGTTTTGAATTTTAAAAGTCATAATTGATATAAATAGCTCTTTTCGTTTTTAAAGTCTTTTAATGCCTGCCATCTTTGGCTATATAGAATTAGAGCGGACAGCCTTTCACTTCCTTTAGCCTCTTGCTAAAGGCGTCATTTCTTTTGCTTTTAAAGCCTTCTTTAGCTGCCTTGGTATAAGGGCGGACAGCGGACGGCCCTTTAACTCTGATAACCTCTTGCTAAAGACGCTATTCATCCGGCTGACTGTACCTGAGCCCAGAAAATAAGATCTGTGGAAGTTCTATCAAGAAGTTTCTGTCTAATTTTTGTTGAAAAGTTTATATGCAGTGGCGGAAATGACACACACACATACAGTTCAAACTATACACATTGTGCTCTTTAATAACCTTTTCGACATCAAATTCAACAGCACTAAAGACTTTCTTAACGCTATAGTAAAGCTCAAAACCAATTGGAACTTGACTTAAATTTCACTCCTCCTCTAAACACAAGTCTCACGAGAAGTGTTATCCAAAGCCAGGCTTAAAAAATAATTGCGTGGCGGGAACCAACCAAATTGCTTTTTTTGGAGCCTCAAGACCCGTGGCACTCACTTATTTCAGTATGTCGAACTGGTCCCCGGTTTCAGTTTAAGTCAGTTTTATATTTTTATTGAACGAAAATAAGAAAAATTCAAAAAAATACTATATTTTTTTTGTAATGAATACCTACATTTGTTAGTTTTTTTTTTTGTTGTTATAAAAAAATGCGTTTGCTGCTGTTTTTTTGCTAAATAATTACTTCCGGTGGGGTCCCTCTTTCCCCCCCTTTTTTATTTTTTTTAAGCGGCAACGCTGAAGCTAGGGAAGTACATACTTTATCTACCTGCCTAAAGGAGCAGTGTCTAAGGGAGTCCTTCGTTTCAAAATCCTCGCTATAATTAATATCAGCATTTCTGTGATAAGGAGGGTCTCCGATACAGAGGGTCTTCAATATAAAGAGTCTTCAATACAAACTGTATTCAATACAAGGGATCTCCAGACAAAGGGCTGCGATTAAAACCGGAGGCTCTTTATTTTCAGTACTTTTAATTTTTGGGAAGACGGTTACGCGCAGTGGCTTAGTGGTTCGTGTGTTGGACTACTAAGCGAGGGCTCCCAAGTTCGTTTCCCGAAAGAACCCAAATTCCGTCTTGGGTTTTTTTTGGATTTTTTTCCACTGCGTCACCTCTCGCAAACGTCTGACAAAGATCTGAGAGAATAAATGCCATGGAAGAGGTTCTCGGACTCGGCATACAAATTGTAAACGGCATTGCCAACCAATTTTGACGAAGATATAATAAAAGATGTCTTTTCCAATAAAATAATGCCTAAAATAATATTATTAGGTAAACTGGAACAATTGGTAGATCAAAAATTAAACATCACTGATTGGGATCACTGATTCCATTCAGACAAACGACACCCAAAAAAAATTGTTGTAGAAATGTTGACAACCGCTGTTAAATCGACTGCATTCATTGTCATAATCGACACGACATCCAAAGCTTTCAATTTAACAGAGACATGGTTGTACTTTCCAAAACCAAATTATGAATATGAGAGCATTAGTTGTAGACTGTACAACAAGAAAAATTGTAAATAAAACAGCATTCGTTGTTGAATGTACAGCAAACTTTGTAAAATACAAAATACTTATGTTTATACACATTTTGGTATAAACATGCATAAAATGCAATTTCTGTCGTAAAACCTACAACTCGATTTCTAGAAACGAATTCCATTTCTAGCTCTTTGGCCTCATATATACAATTTTGTTTTGTAAAATCTATGCTCCAAAATAAAAAACATACAACAAATAATTTGAAATTATTTTTATTGAATATATATTCACATACAATTAACATACATACAACTAAGTTAAAGTAAGTAGATTCTTGAGATCTTCTTGTTGAACTTGGTGTTAACCCTTAAATGCCCAATGAAATCGATTTTGTTGAAAAAAATATTTTATATGTAAATGGACACAAAAACTGTTTAAAAAAAATATTTTATTTTTTTCAAGAAGTTATTAACAAAAAAGTGGTTTTATCTTTAAAGATACACTGGGCATTAACCCCCAACAGTAGGTATATCGCATAATATATGCGTTCATTAGAATATATTTTTTCTTATCCAGCGGTGTCACATTCTTTAATATTAAAAAAATAAAAATAAGTGTGTTTTTCTTTAAATTTGCTAAAAATTCAAAAAGAAGATCTAGCTTCGTTTTCTGATCGATCTCACAGAAGCTTCATACGAAAGAAGGAAGTAAAGGGTTTTTTTTTCAAAAGGGACGGTTCGATGTTGAAATTAAATAGGTGAGGTATTTTTTTTTTAAGCACCACGTATGCCATATATAAGATCGTTATGTCATTCACGACTGACTCGGATCCGAGTGATCCAATTTTTATTGTATCAGATTGAATTTGAATGATGGTAAGTGCCAGAGACAAATGATACTGAGACCCCCAAATCACAATCCTCTTGCCGCTGGGCCCCTCAGTTTTTTTTTCAAATTCGCCATTTTGTTTTCCTGTCGGTGTTGTGTCAATTAAGAATCCGTGTGACATGCAAAAACATACAAAATATACAAAAATAAATGCTGCCAACCTCGACAACCGTGGGGAAATGTGCTAGAATTCGGGAATACTACCTTTTCACATTACTGAATGCCATTGGTTAGTAATTATATATTGTTAAAAGGCGAATAATTTGATTTCTTTAGTTAATAAAACTAGCTAAATGAGATGTTCTATATACTAAAAACTTATTATGACAAACATGGTTGCGTATTTTACGCTTTTGAATATCATTAACTTCGATTTCATGCGTAAATTTTTCTTAGAAAACTGAAGAAAATTTGCTCAATATATTTCTATTTTACTTAAAACAATCTGCATTGTTCATTTTTCATATTTATTTCAAGAAAATCTACACTTATTCCTTAAACAAATTATTATGCACACGTAACGAATAGTTTCAAATTTAACGGATAAAATTCTATGAACGCTGGCAGCAACTTTGCCCACAGCGGAAGTGGCATATGCAAGGTGCGAGCGTGTTGGTGAGTCGGAATTTTTGAAGTTACGTGACATTTGTCAATACGAATTTCTATGTAACAATTCCAGCGCACTTAGCATTTGCCACCCCATAAAAATATAGCTTGTAGGCTAAGTAACGGGAAATCGGTCGGAGTTGGTGGTCTCAGTATTGTCTCTGGTAAGTGCTGTAAATATGGCCCATGTTTGCAATATGGCCCACCCTATATTTCACCACAGGAAAAGCATACACATGCCACTATGCATTCATTTCATTAATTTTCGAACCAGTTGGTAGTCATTGAAACGTGTTCAGTCTGGCTCAACAGATGTGTGCAGTAAAGCACGTGGCAGATTTTTCGTTATTATATTACAATTTTTGGGTAAGTTTTGTTTTTTAATAAAATTTTGTGAAAATAGTTTAAAGTTTTTATAACATTGTGTAGTGCTCAAATTGGAATATTATTATATGAAATCGAAATTATTGAATTGTTTATAAAATGTGTGCTAATTGAAAAAAATTGTGAAAAAGCCCGATGTTTGTAATATGGCCCACCATAGGTGTTCCAATTATGGCACAGTGGGCCATATTTAACACACTATTACGCAAAACAATAACATGATTGTTTAATTTTTTTTTTTAAGAATAAATGGCTTCTAGAGCTGCAGAAACGGCAAAAAAACGACAGGCGTGGAAGAAAGATGACATGAGAGCAGCATTAGTTGAATTAAAGAGAAAAGGATCGTGTTTTTGAAGGCATCAAAAGAATTTAAGGTGCCTAAAACAACCTTAAGGCGTTTGGTTGCAGAAACAGAAAACCCAGTGGAAGTCTTGGTGTCTTCTAAGTAGAGCTCGAGGACTCTTTAGTAGAATATGCGCTTTTGATGGAAGCAAAGTTGTTCGGGCTTACAAGAAAAGACTTACGATCATAAGCATTTCAACAAAAATAACCTTCCGATGTTTTTTGGCTGTAATTTAAAAAAAAAAAAATGAAAAACTTTGATTCTTCTTGTGGATTATTTTTATTTGGTCTTTTAATTTTTTTTACATCAAGTCGATAATATGATGTCATGTAAATGGCCGCCGCCACAGTTGATTGTCATTTGAGCCCTTTTTATGGCATTTTCCATCACTTTGGCCAAAAACTTCCGGCGATAGGTCCTCACATTCTTGACGGATATTGTCTTTAAGAGCTGCAAGAGTCTGAGGCTTGTTGACATAAACCCGGGACTTCAAAAAGCCCCACGAAAAGAAGTCTGGAGCGGTCAAATCAGGCGATCTTGCTGGCCAGTGCAAATCGCCAAAACGGGAGATTAAGCGCCCGGGAAATGCATCCTTCAGCATATCGGTTGTGGCACGTGCAGTGTGTGCCGTTGCACCGTCCTCTTGGAACCACATGTTTTCCAATCCCAATTAATCAAGTTGCGGCAAAAAGAACTCGTTGATCATTGCTCTGTAGCGCTCACCATTCACAGTAACCGTTTGGCCCGCGACGTCTTCGAAGAAAAAAGGTCCGATGACTCCTCCAGCGAAAACAGCACACCATACAGTGACTTTGAGCGGGTGTAATGGCTCTTCGTGGGTTACACGCGGATTTTCAGTGCCCCAGAAGCGTAAATTTTGCTTATTTACGTACCCGCTAAGATGGAAATGGGCCTCATCGCTCATGATTATTTTTGATGAAAAATCATCTTCCTCTTGGTGGTGATTAAGGATGGCTTGAGCGTATGTTAGACGCGATTGGCGGTCAGCAGCTAACAGCTGATGCACCGTCTGGACTTTGTACGGAAACATCTTCAAATCTTGTACCAAAATTCGCTGTAAAGACCGTCGACTGATACCCATTTGCGTGGCACGTCGTCTGGTCGATGTCGACGGCGCTTCCATGACATCTTCGGCTACAGCAGCAATATTCTCTGCAGAACGGCTACTCCGGGGTCTGCCACGCCTGGCAGCATCTCGTGTTGTGCCAGTCTCTTCGAGGTGAGCGGCTAAACGTCGCAGTGTTTCACCAGAAGGCGTTGGACGGCTAGGAAATCTGCGACGAAATTCACGTTGTGCCAAAGTCACCGACCGATTATTGCTCAAATAAATAGTCACCAATATTCCGCGTTCTGGAGCAGTGTAGCGTAACATTGTTTATTAACGTGTATTTCGCATGTGTTTACTACACAAATGTCAAAGCAGAACTGACATTAGGGGCCAATCGCAAAATTTATAGCATTTTCTGATAGGAGGATTACTTTTGCGCCACCTTGTATAATGTCGATGAAACGGGACTTTCGGTTGTGCCAGCAAAAATGCCAAAAGTCTTAGCTATGAAAGGTCGAAAGCAGATAGGAGCCCTCACTTCAGCTGAAAGAGGATCTCTTATAACCTCAATTTTATGTATGAGCGCTGGAGGATCGTTTGTGCCACCGATGTTTATCTTCCCTAGGAAAAGGGACAATCCTGTTCTTATGAAAGGTGCACCGCCTGGATCAATTCATGCCAATCATCCCTCTGGATGGGTTCAAACCAATTAGTTGAACAAGATGGTTCAAGCACTTTCTTGCAACGGTAAAACCTTCTGAGTCGTCTCCAGTATTGCTCATAATGGACGGACATGCTAGCCACACAAGGAACATGGAACTCATAGAATTGGCCAGAAATAATCATGTTCGTATTCTTTCCATTCTCCCGCACTCTAGTCATAAAATCCAACCTCTCGACAAACCATTCATGGGGCCATTAAAAAAATATTTGACAGAGGAAATCACGCGATGGGTTATAAACAACACGACAGCTTTGACCCATTTTGACATAATTGGGTTATTTGGAAGAGCATATTTGAAAACTCAGACAGGAGAAATAGCAGTTAAAGGGTTTGCATCCACTGGAATTTGTCCTTTTGATAGGCATATCTTCAAGGACAACGATTTCTTGGCAGCAGATGAAGTTGGCGCAGTGGCTTAGTGGGTGGACTACTAAGCGAGGGGTCCCAGGTTCGAATCCCGAGAAAAACCCGAATTCCAACTTAAGGTTTTTTCACTGCGCCACCTCTCGCGAACGTCTGACAAACATCCGAGACTATAACTGTCATGAAAGAGCTTCTCAATTGGCCGTTTGGACTCGGCATAAAATTGTAGATCCCTTCCATTCGTCCCAAAAAATAAAAACTCACACAAGACGAATGGTTGTGAGAAGCTAGGCTTGGGTCCATACGGACCTGTTGCGCCAATTATTTATTTATTTTATTTATTTTTTTAGATGAAGTTGATGAAGCTCTAACAAAAGTAAGCGATCTTCCTTCTCTTAATGTAGCTACTGCAACCAAATCCAGTTGAACCTCAATTGCCCTTCTCAGAACCTTGTCTTTCTTCTGATATAAATTTAATCTCTGACACAACCCAAATAGAACAACCCTCAGAACCTTCTACTTCTACTGGTATAAAATCATTTTCGTATACATTTCCTCATGAAATTGCTCCTGTTCCTATCCGAGTTAAAAAGATTTCAAATCGAGGAAGAAAACCAGGAAAGGCAGAACTTATTTCTTCATCACCATACAAAGAGGCTCTCGTAGAATCATTAAAAAATAAACAGGAACGAGAATTGAAGAAGCAAACGACTGGACATGGAAAAGAAATCAGAAAAGTTGAAAAAAAGGTAGATACAAATTCTAGATAGGTATTAAAATGAAATACTTTATAATTGTTAATTATTCCATAAGGTACTCAAGAACTTACATTATGGGGACATAAAGCAAAGCAAAATTCTCCACAAAAAGAAAAACCAGCGTACAGAAGAATTTACTTCATCGGAAAGTGAAAACGAATTTATTCCGGACGATTTATCCGACGAAAGCCCTGATCGAACTAATCAAGAAGATGCTAAATGCATTTATTGCTCTAGTCTGTTTTCTGAAGACAAGGGAGGAGAACAATGGGTTCAATGTGTTGTATGTACCATGTGGGCACATGAAGATTGTTCATATGCTCTGCATAGTAAGTTGTATTAATTATGGACCATCCTGGTCCATAACCCTTCGACTTCAGGATACCCCACACGAAAAAGCGGAGTCAAATCGTATGATCTTCGTGACCAATTCAATTCACCTGTGGGAGCGATAACCATGCTCTCAAACTGTTCATGCAGAATGCCCATCGTGGCGTCTGTTGTGCGTGGCACGTAGCCCCTTCCTGCTGAAACCACATGTCGTCTACTTACATATGGTTCAATTTGGTAAGCATAGTTCTTGTTTATTGGTGAAGGCCTTGAGTGCCATTTTTACACTGGCCAATAAGGCTGCCGGTCCAAAATTCGCAGACAGTAACATTTTGTGGATGCATTTCCAACTGGTAAGCCTCGTGTTGTTGTCGTGCCAAAATATGGCAATTCTGCTTCTTAACATTTACCCACTCATCCAGATATGCGGTAAAGATGGCTTGTCAGCCAAAATTGGGGTACTTTGCCAAGTGTTTCGAAGAACTGTCAGGCCGGCAAGCGTCGATGTCTATGATCGTTAACTTTGAGCTCCTGGGTCGGTTGGTTCTAGGCCCAAGTCTCGACGGAAAATGAAGTCCTTGAAAGGCGAATTCTTGTGCACGGCGAGGAACCGACTGCTGGGTTCTCCTGTACAATTTTACGAATCGCGGCTGTTGGCTGATTGTTAACCGAACTGGTTTTTTTTCGGATTTGGTGGTTGCCAAATTCGAGAAAACCAGTTCGGTTAACAGCGGTGAAGAGTCGACTTTGAAGGGCCACCGCGTCTGCTGTGAAAAGCGCGCAACGCTCGCAACCTTATTCGAAGCATTAGTTGGACGAAATTGAAAAGTTTTACCTTACCTAATGAGAATTGTGACCTGAATCTGAGTTAATCCATGACCTATAATGTTTTTCTGGACCTCTGGTAGTTTTGGCAGAAATAGTCGCGCAATAAAATAGCTTCCACCAAGTTTAACGCCCCCGACTTGAATAGCAGGGTGTTGGATTAACCAGACCCCACCAAACTTTAAGGCACATTAAATTGGAAAATTCTTAAAGAAGCCTGTGAGCGACAAAATAACCGGAAAAAAAATTGCAAACATCCTACGTCTCAAAAATAAAACCCACTTCAGTAGAGGTCAGCGGCTTTTTAGGCGGCTCTACCTCACAGCTGACCATACCACACCTCAAATGAAACCAATCACTTTTTGTTCTTTTTTTTTCAATACGGAAAATGAATCTCAAAAGTGATGGCATTTTTAAATCGCGTCCCGAGCAAATTATACATGAGCATGAGATTTGCATAGGCGCGCAACAAACGCCTGTAAGAAAATGCGCAATTAATTGTGCAAACATGCCACTCTATCAAATCAATTTCCAACATCAATAACGTGCAACAGGACTCGCACTAAGCCGGCCAACAATCTCTTTCGGTACCTATTTCGCGCCCAGATTATTGATCGCTCAATTATCTGCGATAATTTAATTTCGAGACTGCATAAAGGCCTGCGGGTTGACTAGCAACAGCAGCAGCAGAATAACATGGAAGTGTTACCGGACCGCTTCTCTCCGCTTAACAAGCATCCCATTATATCTGCGATGGGGTTTGGGGCCCTTCCACATGGTTGTGGCACATCCGAACTGCACAGAACGTGATTTCCTTTAATTTCCCGCCATTAAACTGTGGCTGCTCCTCGGCGTTGTAAGATCCCAGTCACAGCCACAGGTGGGTGTGGTACTGGAGTGATGCAAGGTAGTTTAAAACTTTGCCCAAGGGTGCAATTATGACAGTGGTGGGTAAATAAGCCCCATGGATGTCACACAGCGTCCTCCCTGGCAAACCGCGCACACAAATCCCCATAAGCTTCATCACATTGACAGCGAGCGAAATAAACCAGCAACAAAATCGCGCGCATAAACATGAAGTTGTCACATTCCAACAAATCACATAAACAAGCCCGCTTGACATGTTCAACACGTTTGACATCGGTGCTAGGAAAATGTTTTTCACTCGCTGCCAGCCGAGAAGACGAGCAGCAGAGCCGCCTAGCAGCCGAGCAGCCGAGCATCGCATTCGCATCGTCAGAAGCGATCTGCTTAATAAGCGACAGGGCAAATTATGATGATTATGAGCTGACGGTGCGCCGGTCGGACGTTGCCGTGTCGACCCGAATACATCTAACAAGTGTTGTCGCTGTAAATACATACGTGCAACGGCACACATACGACCAATTAGACATCGCCACCTGTCAGCAGTTCGTCATTCTATCTCTGGGCGCACAGTCGGAAAATCGGAATCGGAATCTTCATTAGGACACCGCTTATACAGTGCCCAAAATAGCTGGCCCGCAACAGACCACTGTGAATGTCGAAAGACATTCATCACCCGCCCAAGTTCGAAATAGAATGGTAGTAGGTATGGCAGTCCGTTTTTCGCCGTGTAATGAATGAATGATGTCCTCGGGTCTATGCAACCCTTCGTCGTCGTCGTCGTCGTCTGGTGATCGTATAATATGAGTGTGCAAAGTTGTGTGCGCAATCACAGGATATGACAGTTCACAGACAGTTGACAGATGACTGAGTTGTCTGAGTGATGGAAATGGGTGTTGCTGTGCGCGTTGGCAACGAACTTGCTCAACCGTTGGATGAGCGTGTTGGAAGATGTACACAGTTTTGTCAACGCGAGATTGATGGGCACACAAGGCGATCATGTGAGCTTTGTTAGACGGATGTATACACAGAAATGAGCGATGGTGGGTTGTTTGGATTGCTATGTGCGGCCAACTCTGTAAGTCGTGTTCGTGTATACTATGCTGCGCCATTTTGCGGCCTACGCTGATGTTGATTTTGTAAAGGAGAACAATGGCTGTCGGTCATTGGAGATGACAAACCGCCAAAAGATGAAGATTCATTAACTTGTTGAAACCCGCGGGTGGATCTGGGTCCCAACAAAAACGCCTTTTCAGCCCTCAAAAGCTGTGGGTGTCTAAACAGCATTTACTTCGAAAATAATCCAACAGATGGCGCGCCGGTCAAATTGGCAAAATGGTTTAGGTATCAACTAAATTGGAACTACTTCAGTAGTGACTGCCATTTGGTACAAACGTACTGACCCATTTTGAGGGCTTACCTAGGGAATAAACAAATGCGACTCCCCCATGGATGATTCCCATTCAACTTTACTATGCAGTGCCAATCTACAAGCGGTTTCGGTCGAAATTACTTGGAACTTTCGAGACATATCCCGTTCAACCGCATCTGATAGCCAGAACCACTTCCACGTTATGACTTCGCACATGAAATTCATCTTTCCCCGATTCTATGCCAGCACTCTGCCAATGTGTGTTGTTTAACAATTTTCTTCCTTTTTGCTGCAGAAAAATTCAATAGAACATTTCGAGAATACTACGTCTCTGCGTCTCCGCATGACCTCCATTCGGGATAGTTCGATTTGGTGGTGGCGTCATCGACGTTCGTTCAAACTGTATCGGGTTTTTAACAGTTCGCCTGTCCGTCTGCCTGACGTCCATCGTAATCACAAATGTAGTTCTCAAAAGAAAAGTTCACTTTCTTATGGGAAATATTCGCCCGGCAGCCATCTGTATACGGTGTACCTATACCATGCACCACCCAGTTCCGTGCCATCGGAAACTAAAAACATCCAGAGCTGGTGCGGCATGGCAGTAGCAGTAGAGAAAAGTTGATGTCACATCCAATTTCAATCGATCTCGGTAAAGCTTGAAAATGTCCACCATTGGGGACAGTCTACTGACAGCATTTCAGTTGGCGTCACACACATACATTGGCGAGGCACACCCCCGTCCGCCCCATCAGCCTTTTAAGATCCATCCATCTATCCAAATGCAACCGGCAAACGACGAAGCACAAGAACGAAGAGCTGCTGTATAGCGATGTATATAGACGAAGACGAAGATGAAGACTACCGACAACAACGATGCAAAAGACGATGAAAAGAGTTCGATGGGTTATGGCCTTGCATAGCTGGGCAGGACATAACCAACCCCCCTCCCTCCTCCCCCCGAATCCATTCAATGAGGACGAAGCCATCATCAATATGAACCACCAGACCGACCCGAAGAAAAGGTGGAAAACTCCTAGAACTTTTAATCCTCAATGCAAAATGTCAAAATATCCAAATATATAGACGGCGATGTTGTTGACGACGACCAAGAAATCAACCCCACTCCCCATGCATGTATAGGGGTTGAATGTTGCACTGGAGACGAAAAGATGACATGGCCAGATGAAGACGGTGGGTGGACGGGTGGTGTGGTGGCGGGCGGCAGCAGAAGCAATATCGAGAAATGCGGAAAGTAATTTCTGATGTTTCGACAGGGATGTTGGGAGGGTTTTTCCTTGGAAACATAGGTTGAAGTTAGGATTGGAGTCGCCATATATGAATATGGTTGTACATGTAGGGGGTGTGCGAGGGACTTGAATGACCGTTTTGGGATTCAGTAGGAACTTTCACTATAACAAGACCAAGGTCTGTGGTAGCAACTTAGATAAGTCCGACACCGAGATGAACTTGTCTTCGTTAATCGACACGAAAAAAGAGTCCCAAGACTTCATGGCTTCAATGTCTTCAAAAGAAGGCTTCCAATAAATTATTTAGAACAGAATCACTTCGGAACGAAGGGTTTGGGTATACAATTTTGGCAAGATTTGTGCCTGTGACAGGGTGATGCGTAGAGATGATGTCATCTGAAGCTCTTTCAACAGCTAACTATATTCTGTAATGGCTCTGGAGGAAAACCACTTTGAAAAGTGGTACACCAAGCCAGACAGATCACATCCTTCCATCGGGCTTCTTCTTAAGCCAAGCTTCCAGGTTCAGCTAGAAATCAAATTTGAAGTCTTCACTCTTCAAACGGCTTCTGGTGTGGGACGATCTTTCTGTCTTCTTCTTGTGACAAGCTTATAGCTTCATAGCTCAAGTCGTTGAGTTGGAAATCATATTTTTCATCTTCACTCTGTAAAGTTAACAGAATTGACAAAGGCGGAACCTATCTAGGTAGCCGTAGCTATTCAAACGGCTTCTGGTATGGGACGATCTTTCTGTCTTCTTCTTGTGACAAGCTTCTAGCTTCATAGCTCAAGTCGTTGAGTTGGAAATCATATTTTTCGTCTTTACTCGGTAATTTTAACAGAATTGACAAAGTCTGAACTGGGATGCTTTGCCCATTTAACTAATTCACTAGACGATTACAGCTTGGATGCTTAGGCAGTCTGTTTGACCCAAAAACTTGTGCTAATCTATTTGTTTTTAGGAACACTTTCAAGCGTAAAGTGGTTTAAAAAAGAATAACAGGGACAGCTTCGTTGAAACGTTTTCGTTCACACGAATAATTTGCTCTAAGTTACCGAAGTAAATCATTCGTGCAGACGAAAACATTTGAACGTTTCACCTTACAGAATGCCGACTCAGTATTCCTACGGTTATGTGATTTTTTTAGGAATAGGGGTTATGGACATCTTCGGTCTTACCCGGCAGTCTTCAGTTTTAGCTCTGACCATCTGGGTTAGTTTGCAGTAAATGAAGACATCGACCTAAGAGGCCCGCAAATGTCTTCGGAAGGTCCTCGACTGCAGTCGATTTTTGAATGACCGGCTTATCTATTGAACAGGCTCGGTGGCTAAGGTCGACAAGAAGAAAAAGGAGAAGCAGAGCAAAAGTTCCTAATATAGAAAGGAAGCAGTTGGCTAGTTTCGAGGTTCATAAAAGAGACTTGTTGGCTGAGGTTCAGATGAAAAGGAAGCTGACACAGCAAAAAAGAAGAAGAAGGAAAGATAAAGATGTAGCAAAAGAAGCTAAAAAGAAGAAAAAGGAACATACGATTGAAGAAGAAGCAGAAGACAGAAAGAATAAGAAAAGAAGAAGTTGTTTAGTATTTTTGATAGAATTGGCTAAGTGTCGTTGCCAGTATGCTTTAACTGAACAGGTTCAACTTATACAGTAGAATCTACGTCATTCGAGCCGCCAAAACAGTGGGTACCTGTTTAGGTCTTGGGTCAACTATTGCACAAGTATTTTTCGTGAAAGAAGCAGTCGACATCGTTGCAATGGAACGATTTGTCTTCCCCTCAAGACTCTTCGGAATTTTTTTCTTTGTCTAAACTAAGAACTTTACCTATCAACCAACGTGTAGATTCCTTTACGTCCAGTGCAGGTGCTTCCACAACAAGTTATCAAAAATAAAAGAACATCCAAAGCGAAGCCCTTACCCAGGCAGGTTGTCAAACGAACTTTCTGCAATGCGAAACCCTTGGGACCTTAACCAAAAACAACCAGTATTATGCATCACGAGCAACAAGTTCAACAAACACAAATTGTGCGCGATCATTTCCCAGACTAACTAGCTATGGCCTTATTACATCCAAACAGATGCGATAATCCAAGACAAGACCCATGTCACCACGGCAATGCTACCTCTCCAGGTAACAAATCATAGCCGGCCGGTTCTCTCTAAGCAGCTCCATCCCGCCGAACCCCATTTAATGAGAATAAATTGAGACACCTACCTATTGTTCCAATAAGCACCAGCGCAACCGTATAGGAAAATCACTACGTGCCCGCACCATTACCATATGCGCACACAACATTTCGTTGCGCACTTATTGATCCAGGCACGGAACCCGCACACACATGCCCAGCGACGGCTTCCTAGGAAGCGCTCGCATTGCCCACAACTTGTATGCAAATAGCAAAACCTCTCGCGGTCGGTTGCGGGATGCCTTGTTCCGAGTGTGTAATGCGTTAAGCGCACGTCATTTTCTGCGCGCCGCCGCCGCGAAAAATCACTGCGCGCACATATGCAAACACCCTGCGCCGCTGCCACCAACTCATGGCAGTGCGCTGACAGCGCAAAAAAAAGGAGCACAGATCGCGTTCTTGGTGCAAATGCTTTGCTGTGATCACTGCCTCGTTAGGTATATGGAAACTAGCCCCGATATCGGGTGGAAATCGCACACAGCAAGTGGTCGCCGAGGACTATTTGCTCTCTGGTCCACCATTCCAATCGGACAGACAATTTTCCAATAACTCAGTGGATGCGGTTGGTGGCTGGCTTGGTGGATGCCGTGGCGGAGCCTTAAGAAGCCGCCGCATATACAAAGCCAAATGGAAGTGGTAGCCGCATGGCACTGTCGCCAAAGTGCGTGTTGCGTGCTGGGTGCATCGTGTTCGCTATGGGTGCACTATGAAAAGTGCGTGTAGGAGGTCGGTGGCGCGCGGCGCGGCAGAGTGGCTTATTGTCGGCGGTGGTGCAGTGTATACCTTGTTAAAGTGTTGCAGCGCTGTCACTGTTTGCCCAGTTAATGTAGATGAATGGGTCAATCAGAGGGAGGACAAGGCATCGCTCCTCTATGTTTTCTATAATATCGTCGTGGGAAAATGAATTTCATTCCATTCCAATCCTGTCGCACATAATCAGCTGTGATCTATGTGCAACTTAGTCAATTACCGTCCCGAGTATGCGGAATTGTCACACCAACTGTACTGCCGCTGGCATTAATCGTGTCCAAAATGTTGACAAATCTCTCGGCCATCTCTGTGTATAGAGCTGAGTGTCATCCCGGCACAAAGCTTTATATCATTTTGTGCCGTCATCTATCCAATAGTCCATCCGAACGAGCATCTCGCACCACAACGACATGGCTGCTGCTCCATCCATGTCAACTTAAACTTTAAGTTCAGTCTGACAGAATCCTCAAATCGCCGGAGTCGGCAGCATCAGTGGGTTACTCCACACCGAATGCGGGCTGTGTGAACTGCACCCGAAATTCACGAGGGCGAACTTTCTTAATAGCAACGATGGTGTTTATTCCGACTGCACACAAGGACTGGGGATAATCGCATAAATTCATAGTTGTTGTGCTGCTCACCCACAGACACTCTGCGTGCAGGACGAGGTGGGGGTGCATGGGAAGGAGGGCATCTTATTTGGAGGAGCATATAGCATCAACGTCAGCACCGATCTCGTCGTATACTCGTAGTAGCTCGTCATCATCAGCAGCAGTATCATCATCATCCTTCAACGATGTTGATTTCTGGGTTATGATACACATCCTCGTGCTCCCGACCCGATACACAATCACTTCCATCGCACATCTTCGCTCGGAGTTGGTCTCTTCTTGGAGATACGACGACAACGACTACGACGACGACAACGACGAATATGCGGGAAGCTTTAATGTCCTGAAATTCTTGAGTGATATGAAATGATATGACTTGAGATGAGAAGATGATGATGTTGATATGCTTCATGCATGCATAGACACCACTGTGCCGAGCGAGACGAGACGACAAAAAGATGCTCATGGTTAAGACACTGCCTGATGAGGAGTATCTGCTGCAGTCAGCGACAGTATGTTCTCTGGCCGAGGACGAAAATGCGATACACAACGGCGACAATGATGAGGATGATGGTGATGATGATGATGCGCGTATCATGTGCTGTATCACATTATAATTTTTTTTCTTTTTTTCCATATATTTTTGCAAGATCCCGGCTGCTTGCTGCTGCTGCTCCTGGGTGCTGGTGGTGGTGATGATTTGCCACTGAGAGGAACTATCATGCATGAAATGCATCAGGGATGTGTCACATCTTAGATGATAGCAACGACGATGATGATGATGATGACAGCCATGACAGTGATGGAGTGAGATGGGAAATGTGATTCCTAAATTGGACATGTGCCCAATAATTTTGTTAGACTTGTTGACATGTCAGTATGGTGATAGATGGGAGTCGGAGAAAGCTTTTTTTTTTTAATTCGCAACATTTTTCCGGACATCAGATTTGACTGTGGGAACAGGCGGCAAATGCGTTGAGCACCCAAAATTCCACTATCACAGTTTCTTAGAAAGATTGAAATTTTTTTTCAAGAAACCTGACATAGGCTTTGAGAAGGGCCTAAGAAAAGGAACTATAAGGTCTATAGAAGTACTTGAAACCAACTATGGGGTATATAATTGATTTCGAAAGGATTCGTCTTAGTCCGGTGGCACACTACGCGTTTCCCATGACTCGGTGGCATCGCTCTTCTACAAGGGACGCAGCTTTGCCACTGAAAAATTCCAAAAAGGGAACCGAGCCAAAAAAAAGGGGCCTCCACATAAAATACCAAAAAAAAGGCAACTGAAACATTTATCTATTCACAGTGGACGTCCAGTATAATGTTTGATGTCATTCACTATATCGAGCGCGTTCGTTAGATATTTCGATCGGATTTTTTTTTTTAAATAAGTCTTTAAAAAATGTGTTTACTTAACCGCTTTTATTTAATGTTAAATTGCATAGATGACAGTCCTGCCATTTAAATACTTCCATAGTTTTTAATCCAATTTATATCTACGTTCGTTATATCGGATAGCAAATCGTGAGCACCATTCGTTATATAGAGATACCTACTGATGTAAAAAGCGTTCGTTATATCGAAAATGCGTTATATTGAATATTCGTTATAATGGACCTCCACTGTATATAAAAATGGTTTGAAAAATGTGTAGTAATTAATCAATTGAGAACGGCTGGGCCAAAATTGCCTCAAATTCTATTTCAGTTGTTCGTAATTGCCAGGAGAAGGTTTTTACGAAAGAAATTTTGGGGAAAACCCTCCGGAAAAATCGAGAAATTGAAAAAAATCGAAAATTGATTTTTTTGTATTGAACTTTTTGTGCAATTGTTCAGGATTTGTTTTCGAATGGAAAAATAGAAAAGTCCGGAAAAACGCGAAAAATTTTAGTTTTTTACCCCACGATTTTTTTTTTTTTTTGGCGCATAAACGAGCTTTGGAGGCAGTTGACCGAACGATAAAGGATTTACGAAGTGATTCGAGAGGATTTGGTGGAGGCTTTGATATTGCTCTCCGGAGATTTTCGTCAAACGTTACCCGTCATCCGGAAATTTACTGCTGCCGATGAACTTATGTAAACTTATGAACTTATGCCTGAAATCGTCGTCCTTATGGCAGCATCTCAAGAAGTTAAAATTGACCACGAAAATGGAGTCGCATTGCAGAACGACCCATCGGCTGGTGAATTCTCGAGACAACTGCCGGCGCTTGGCAATGTCAAACTTCCCGTTGATGTTTCGACTGGATTGATATAGTTCCCGGCAAATTTTTGCATCGTCGAAGGAAGAACTCATCACCAAAGTGTTCCCCGGCGTTGTACAAAATTATAGAAATCTCGATTGGATTAGTGAACGGGCAATAATAGCAGCGAAGAATAAGGACGTGGATAGCTCGAATTTAATTATTCGAAGTCAAATCGCTGGAGAACTGCATTTGTAGAAATCCATTGACAGCGTGACGGACGAGGATGAATCGACCAGCATTTCGACGGAATATTTGAACTCGCTTGGTGTGCCAGGAACTGCGCCGCAAAATTTACAGCTGAAGGTGAGGTGTTCTTTATGAAGAGTTAATAAAATATTATTTCATAATCATGGTTCGGAATCTGAAGTATCTGAAATTGTGCACGGTACGTGGTGGACAGTCAAAAAACTGATGAACTATGTGATTTAAGCGAGGATCATCAAGGGCAAATTCAAACGAGAGGAAGTCCTTATCCAACGAATTCCGATTACTCCAACTGATCTTCCATTCCAATTCAAGAGGATTCAGTTCCCCGTTCGATTGGCTTCTGCAATGACATCGATAAATAGCTAGGCCAATTGTTGGAAGTCTGTGGGATTAATCTCGAATTTCCCTGTTTCCCGCACGGTCAGCTGCATATTGCGTGTTCGCGTGTTGCCATCTTCGTTGTTCGTTTTTGCGCCAGAAAATAAATAGAAAAACTTTGTTTATCATATCGTTCTCTAAATAAATCAATTTTAAATTTCAACTACCTATCTGCGTTTTATTATCACAGTTTATTTGAAGGCGTTGAATTGGGGCGAGACGAAGTCCGCCGGGTCCGCTATTTTATAATAAAAATAAAACAACGGGTATTCATTACGAAACACATATTTCATGTGTTTGCATTCTTTTTCGTTTCAAAGAATAAAATCCGACACTGTAAAGGAGGCCATTTTGACCATTTGTAAAAAAAAGTTGGCGCCACGGATCTTGAGGCTCCAAAAAGGGGCCAAACAGAAACGCTGCAGAGGAGTGCGGGCCGACTTTAGTTCAATTTAGAAAACGAATGGAACTCAAATTGAGATGTATTGTCTAAAAACTGGCAATTTTTATAAAAAAAATTGTGATCCTTGCTAAAAAGTTCGGGACACGATAGAAAATTAAAAACAACCCCTACTAGTACTGTGCGAGATTTTCTACGTTCCCTGATTTAGCCTCCTAATTGTTATAAATATTTATTGGCCCGTAGCAGAACTCACTGTGGGTGACATAGTGACATGTCATATGATGTGAATGCGTTCACGATAAAGAAAGGTGCCCTTGCCTGCCATCTTTACGGCACCCACTGTCTAGTTATAATTAGGAGTGTGTCTGCCTTTAGAGTATGGACTCATTTGATAACAAAACCCCTTCCACATGACAGAAAGTAGTCCAATTGGATCTTGTTTTAGCCTATACAGCAACGTAACCTTTTGACAGGAAGGCACCGCCGAAAACTTAAAAAAAATACTTCCATTTTGACGCGCAACGCGCAAGACTGACCTCTTTGACAAACCAGACAATGTCTCTCAAAATGATGACTTACCCCCTCAATTTGGAATTAATAAATCTCCTCCAGATTAACACATTTATCCCGCATTCATCTCACAAGTTCTATTTACAACCAAAGGTGCACACACGCAACAATAATTCCAGCAAAACATTTTCTGCCAAATGCGCGCATTCTGCACGAAGACATTTCGCTTGACATTATTTGCCGAGCTGTCAGTTTCGAAGAAACTTGCTATAAATTTGTCATTGTCAGTGCAAATGTCACACCGCGCACATATGGGGACACACGCGCGATGGTCACCTTCTATATGTCCACATAAAGAGCCCAACAAGAGAGTAGGAGTTCCGCAAATAAAATGTTTCTCTTCTTACACAGCGGAGTCGCCAGTGATGATATGTTAAAGCAGATCGTGCAAAATAACAACATTAACAGCATGGTGCCTCATTTCTCCGCTATAAGTTCTTGTCCCTGGTATATCAATGAATGGCGTCAAGGAATTCGACAAGAAAACTGACTGTTGCCGTTGGAAAGAAATCAATTTTGATCGTTGACAGGTGACACCACACAACAGACGAAGTAGAAAGTACCAATGAACATGGAAATGTCATTAACGCGGATGACAGATTGAGTGATTTTCGCCACAATGCGGAAGAAGAAACGCTGAGTGCAATAATTTTCTTTGTTTGGAGGTGATTGGGTGAGTTATTCAGTGGAAGGATCGGGTAGAATTGCAGGACATGGGACAGTCAGATAAATTTTATGGAGTGATGGAGACTTTCAAAGAAGTTGTTGTATAAAATGACAGTCAAAATATATAAATCTGACTGAAAGAGTTGATGGGAACCGTCCCTTTCATGCAAGAAGGTTACACTTCGACTAAGGGACGTTCAGTGCGTTTGTCTGATTATTTAGGGACTTTCACAACAATAACAACTCCAAATATTTACAACTTCTGTTAGAGTCTATTGCTTTGCTGATAAGTTCGTAAAGACGGCTTTTTCCAAAAACCATATTGCAACAGATCATTCTGATGATGGGGATAAACCACTTTGAGAATTTTTAAAAGTGCCTTCTGACTTAAATAACAATTCTATTATCATTCTTCAACGATCGGGAAGACTGTTTTGGAGTGACCAGCTTCGATTAAAATGCGAAGTTTGGTTCTGAATAAAAATGCGATGGTTTTACTATTTCAAAAGGTATTCTGAGTCTAAAGGTTTATAAAGGACAGGCAATTTAACAAAGACCAACTTGATAAATGTCCTGTAAAATAGAAGTTTCTTCTTCTGCCTTCTCACCATTACTTGAATAGGGGTGACCCTTCTTAAATATCGATTTATCGGTTCCTGATGTAATTTTTATTTTTACTTCGCGGTGTAAACAAATTCAGTTTAGCTTGCAGTTTTATCATGCAGCTTTCGACACCTCTCGACCGTTTAAAAAATACTAAGAAATATTACAAAAGTTCGACCTCATTTACGGGTATTTATCAGAGAATTGTGTGATCGTTTCCCAAGTGACGAGTTCAACTTTTGAAGCGCAGGACAAATTATTGTTTCAAATTTATGCAATTTGGCAACTCTATTTTTAAGCAAAAAAAAAAAACAAATTCGAGGGAATAGGTAGCCCAAAAATATAACTTGGTAGGTATGTAACAACTTACCCTAGGTAAAGACTGGAATAATTTACCTTTGACTTTTAAACTGTTGCACTTACCTATAAAGATAAAAACGAAATATTTTATTTTTTAATTAACAACAAGAGGGCCAAAATTGAAGAAAAAAAATTAAAAAAGCGGCAAAAATGAAAGCATAAAAATAAATGGTGACATTTGCACGATCTGAAATCTGGCCGCGTTAAAGTAAAGACCCATGCAACGAGAAACGTAAGACTTATACGCCTTGAGTTAATTTCTAGACATAGGGGAGGCTTTAAAAATTATCCAAACTCGAGCTTATTATCAGAGGGATTGGGAGAACGAGGTCGTAACAGAAGAGGATGATATAACTTTCTCTACTGACGATTCTATGATGGAGATCATTAAAGGTATCCTCGGGTAATCTCAGCAAAACTCTGGAGATTCATTCTAAAACATGATTCGAGTATAGATATTGCTATTTTAAAAATAAAAATGCTGCCAATGACTATTCTTGCCTTTATTTATCAATCGTTTGTGTCATACCTTAGAAAGAGGTCCCTTTAAAGATTGTTGACACCCAGGACCGATGAAACATACTTACTTACTTAACGGGCTTCCGTGAAGAGTCTCTGTCTGAGACACTGTAGCCTTTCATCCTCTGCGATCCCGGGCACGTTGCCAGACCAATCGCTCTGGCATCCGCGATGGCTTGGTCTTTGAAACGGAGGTTCGGTCTTCCTTGTCGTCTCGAACCTGGCGGCTAAGATTCGAAGATCCTCTTCGCTGGAGCATTATTGTCCATTCGCTCGATGTGGCCGAGCCAATGTAGTCGAGGTATTTTGGCCTTTTGGACTACATCCACATCTTGGTACAGCTCATAGAGTTCGCGGTTGTATCTTCTCCTCCATTCGCCCTCCTCGCACACAGGGCCAAAAATCCGCCGAAGAATTTTTCTTACGAAGGTGCCCAGTATCAGCTCTCCCTTCCTGCTTATCGTCCAGCACTCGGCGCCATAAAGCAGAACTCGCAGGATAAGGGTTCTGTAGAGCATACATTTTGTCCTTCGGGTTAGGAGTTTTGAACCCAGTTGTTTTGCCAAACCGAAGTAGCAGCGGTTTCCTAGGGTAATTCTTCGTCGGATCTCCACTAGGATGTCATTTGTGGGGTTCATGTTTACTCCGAGGTAGATAAACTCCTTAACTACCTCGAAATTGTTGCTGTCAATGACGTTCCGTCCTTTGTTTGTTTGTTGATAGCATGTACTTAGTCTTGTCCTCATTCACTGCCAGACCAACGAATTTCGCCTGTTCTTCAATCGCCGTAAAAGCGTCTATCACGGCACGCTGGGAGCGACCGATGATGTCAATATCGTTCGCATACCCGTAGCTGGAGGGATCTGTTGAAGATAGTGCCTTCCGTGTTGACACCTGCCCTGCGCACTATCTGTTCCAGTACCGATGTAACATACATATTCTAATATTGGAGTTCCTCAGGGTTCCGTTTTGGTAGCGTTACTCTTTTAAATTTATTTCAAGCCCTGGTTTTGATTGCCTTTTAAAGGATTAATGGGGCAAGAGGAATTTTCTTATGGTTCAGGCCGAATGCTTTTAACCTTTTCTCGGAAATCTATTTCGATTCGAAATTTAAGAAACTATTTCCATGCCACTTTAAGTCGCATTTGCCCTATTCTATGTAGGCCAAAGATCTCTTACGGAATCCTTTATTTTAGATCTCCGGATAGTACTGGCTATTGAAGTTCATGTTTATGTCAGCTCCTCTTCAATAGCCAAAAGCCTCTTTTCTCCTGCGTCAAAAAGACTTTTAATTTTTTTAAGAAAATTTGTAGAAAAGCCCGTTTACAACCAAAAGCTTAACAAGGTTCTTCCCCTCGGTCACGCGTACCGCTATAAAGTACTAAAATTGTTCTTTAAGAGATTAGAAACTCCTATTGCATTCAGCAAATATTTTCTTGGGCTTAGCAGAAGTCAATGTAGACCTCCTCTATCAACCTTCTGAAGACAATTCAAAATCACAAGCCGTACATTTTAGATGGCTCTACTGATGTATGCACTGATTGTCACTACCCTGTCCCCTCCGACAGTTTTGTATATAAGTTCCTTCCAACAATCCATGACAAAGGATAAATCCAAAGACGTCTCTAAGCGGCCATTGGTCTTGAAAGCGCGCCCTCCCAGTCCTGCCATTCAAAACTCTCCAAGTACATCTGATTGTAGAACGTCTTGCCAAGATAAGACGAATATACTATATACGTTCATAACTTTTTAAGTCCATTCCCCATCCGCTACTCCGTCGTTCTTATCTCTGGTTCTTTCCTGGTTTCCTTGTTCGCCTGGCTAATTGCCTTCACCCTTTGTGTGCCATTTGAATGGCGCACCTCTTTCGTTCGTCAAAAGTTCTCTTTGTCATTAAAAAAGTTTTCTAAATCCCCCACCCACTCCTTGGTGGGTATTCGAAAAATCCAGAACAAAAGGAAAACTTTCAACTATATGTAGCAGCACAAGGACACGACGTGTTAACTACTTCTCCTGACTTGTCATACAGAACGACGAATTGGAAGCGTATGCAGTTAACTTTTCTCCTGTCAGCTCACACTCGAACGGGAAAAAGCTGCTGCTGCTGCTCGGTCTTTTGGTCTTCGATCTCGTTTCTGTCTTTTTCTTGTTCTCCAAATGTCAGGGGAGGATGCCTCTGCAAGAGCCGTAGCAGAAAACACTAAAACAAGTGATGGACAGATACTCTCTATAGCAAGACAAATTGACAGACAGAATGATGGACAGATAGGAGTAAATGAGTTGCAGACAATTTTGCACCAGACGAACAACGACTGCGACTACGACGACGACGACGAGTGAACTTTCTCGAATAGATGACGGCGAGTGATGGGCTTGAGATGATGGCAGCGGTATGGGGTGCACACAATTTCAGCGCACAGGACCCGCAATGGATGCCGCTCCACTTCAAAAGGAGGAAAACTTTAAATTTGTCCCAGCTCTTGTTTCGGATAATATTCTCTTCTGTCGCGCATCCTAAAATTTGCTTCACTCTCAATGTCCTGATGGTGTATGTAAACGCTCGTCCTCTATTTATTTGGATTTATTTTGTGTCCCCCTGCACCCGTAGGACTTTATATTGAATTTTTAGTTGGGCATGTGATTTCATTTCGTCCTTTAAGTTTGAATTTTTTTTCCATTCGTCGCTGACTTCATTATGTTGGTTCAACTTCGATTGAATGAGACACGTGATGGACAAATGAATGGATTTGGGTTCAAATTGAATGGAAAGTTTGCCACACGTGTACATGTGTGGCGATGTCTGTCTGTCTGTCTCTGCCTTTGTTGGAGCGACAACAAATTTGAAAAATTAATTGCAATGTGTTGCTCACATTTTTTTTTTCATCTCTTTCTCTCTCTTTCCGTTCGTATTGAGGACTAAGTTATCCGGTTTGGCACTGGGAATTTTTTTGTCATGTGTGTGTGTGTGTGTGATGTGCTGATTATCCTCTTATCGACATTTGGTTAGTACGAGGACCGAGGAGTGCTCATTCATAAGCATTTCGCTGATGTGACTTTGGAAATTCAATGAGTTGTGGATGGCTTTGGTTACACGGATGCCTCGGGAGAGTGCTTCAAAGCACAAGCGCACCTATTTTTGGACTTCAGTCGAGCTTGTGGCAAAAGGGAAAGTTATAAGTTATACAAGTTGTGCGATGATAGGCTGATGCGTTAGAACTGATCGAAGATGAAGCAGATGGATGAATTGATGATGTTCCGATTGATTTAAGTCTCATGCTGCCAACATGGACTCGGACCATTACTTTGATGAGGGAGGGTGCGAATACGGATAACTCGGGTACCATAAAAACGGGCAAATACCGCAAAAATTCTACCAGAACCTTTGCCGATTGGGTACCTTTTAACCTTTCAAAGAGCAGTTGCCTCGATGCCGATTGGGTACCTATCCTTTAACCAGTTGACTCGATGCAGAAAAGTCATCAAAAAATCCAAGTAAAACTTTGGTTTTCTTGCTCATCAAGCATAACAAGTCGCCCATTAAGCGGGCTGCAGAGAAGGCTAGAAGCAACTTGTTAACTTTCCGTGCAAAAGGGAGGTCAGAGAATTGGTTTCTCTAAAGGAAAGGGTATAGAAGCTCAAGATCGGGGTTATCTTATTCGAAAGAACGGTCCAACCACAACAAGAGATCTGTCAAGATGAGTTAGAAGATTTTGCTGCAGAGATACAGTTGGCGCCGATGATAGGGACAGATCCCTACTGCAGACAGCTAAATGGCTGGGAAGACCAAGCTCCGCTGATAGACGAACCATTCAACCTGATTGGTGGCGCAAATTAAGTGAGGGTTGCAATATCTAGACCCAAGTTTAGCGGACTAGATGGCCTGCCGCCCGAGAAGTTGAGGGCAACGGAAGTTTGAGAGCATATAACAGCTCATTTCCAAAATTTGGTAGGCTGAATGCTTATCTGTTCAATTTAGGGCCGATCTACAGGAAAAGAAAAACATTTTGTTGACTGCAGAGGCATCTATCTCGTACGCGATCCTGTCTGCCAAATGCCTGAAACCATTTGTCATCGAATTGATTGGTTTTTGACGCCCGGTTAGTCCAAAACCGACCAAATATTTACACTTGAAGGTGTCGTATAAAGAAAAGCTAAGGAAGCTCACCATCTTTACATCGATTGTAAAGACGCATACGACAGCATTTATAGAGACGAGTTATAAAGAGCCTTGTCCAGCTTTGACAATCGTTTCAAAATTGTCAGGTTTAAAGATCCTAAGCAATCTCTCACCGAGGCGTTTGATGTCAAAAGAGGTTTAGGATACGGCAATGCACTGACATATGACTTTTCAAACTTTTCAAAAAAGTTGGAAGCAACTAACAAGTCAATACCTTCACAAGTTACGATCTTTTTAAAAGCCTGATAACTCATACTGCAACTGAACTGAGCTTTCATTGGAGCCTTTGAGAGTATATAAACTGAGGCAGCTCTTTCGTGGAAGTTTATAAAGGTTTGGAGGGCCAATACTTAGAGATTCCTGTCCTAAAAAAGTCTTTTAAAAGCCTGATAACTCATACTGTAACTGAACTGAGCTGTCATTGGAGCCTTTGAGAGTATAGAAACGGAAGCAGCTCTTTCGTGGAAGCTTTTATACAGGTTTGGAGGGCCAATGCTTAGAGGTTCCTGTCCTAAAAAAGTCTTTTAAAAGCCTGATAACTCATACTGCAACTGAACTGAGCTATCATTGAAGCCTTTGAGAGTATATAAACTGAGGCAGCTCTTTCGTAGAAGCTTTTATAAAGGTTTGGAGGGCCAATACTTAGAGATTCCTGTCCTAAAAAAGTCTTTTAAAAGCCTGATAAATCATACTCCAACTGAACTGAGCTGTCATTGGAGCCTTTGAGAGTATATAAACTGAGGCAGCTCTTTCGTGAAAGTTTAAAAAGGTTTGGAGGGCCAATACTTAGAAGATCCTGTCCTAGATAAGCTTTTCATCACCATCGGTTTCTGTGAGTTAGTATTTTTGAAACTAATGGAAGAAACCAACACTTTCGTGCTGATTCCGAACGGCACAATTGAAGAGCTTTATCAAGACAGGAGTTATACCCTCGAATGTAGGACAGACGTTCGCAAGAGCTGATGAAAAATAAAGTTCCAGGTGCAGATGGGGGTTGAACCGGAGACTCCGCGCTAGGTAGTCTAACACTACTATGGCAGTTCCTGCCATACTGAGCAATATGCTCCATTTATGTAGGTACGTGGGGTCTACAAAGTAAAACTGTTGAAATACCTACCTCTACAAGGATCAAAACTTGTCAAAGAAAAAAAAACAAAACCCACACAACCGTCCTTCCCAAGACAATAAAAACATTCTCGCCGACTCTCAATCTGTCAAAATCCACTGCATCGACTCTTTCTTCCTCTATCCGCTTTAAGCCACCTCCAAGGACTTGAAGAAGAAGAAAAAAAAAAACCAACTACCCCAAATGCAATACATCAAAGTCCATCTATCCTTGCGAAATTGACCGACTGGGAATTTCATGATGAACATACCCAAGTGAAAACCAAACCCCTTTCACGTGTAAAAAATCTCAATTCCTACCAAAAAATAAATTCTATCTAAAAGGACGAAGGAGAATGGTAAAAGAAAAAAAATTAAAAAAAATCTTCCAACTCAAATGCAGTCCTTGGACAGAGGCCACAGCAAAATAAAACAAGACCGTCTCTCTTTCTCTCTCTCTCCTCAAGAGCGAACGAGCTGACAGCTGACGTAACTTGTCATAGTCAAGAAGAATCCTTACGTTACCTAAGGGATACGGGCTACACCCATACCAGAGTAACACTGACGCCGCCACATCACCTTCATCGTTTTCTCTATATTTGCGCTCCTTCAGATCCCTCAATCAACCAGAAGGGAAAAAGAAAATTCATTTCTCCCATGATGTGACCGGAAAGGATGCTGTGTCCACCTCTTCATGTTCAGATGTATATATATATACATGAGTGGGGTTTCGGGGCACGGTTGTTGTGATGGTGCACTCAGGAGTATGATTACCGATTGACAATGGCGCAAAAGGACACAAATATAAACTATACGTGTGTATGTCTGAGGGCGACAACAGCGTTCTGTCTGCTATATGAAGAAAGTCAATCCTTTGCTCTGAATGATGGGGACTGTGCTCCTCCTGCAACTTCTGTTTCTCGTCAAATGATTGAAAAATATTTTTCATGTTTGCAGAAAAATAACCCCGCACAACCCGACACACATCTATTGATAAAAAAATTGAAAAAATATGAAAAATTGAAGGATCATCGGGAGGATTGTGCTCCTTCATTTGATTGAAGGATGAAATTTGCTGTTTGACAGTTTCGATTGAACGGAAGATGACAAAGGATCTAGACGAGGACAGAGGGACGCGAACAAAATCAACAAAAGGCATGGGGAGTTGTCCTTTCTTTTTGATCCCCATCTGGTCATCATTATAGAAGTTGCATCCGACGTAGGACGAGGAAATAATTGTCGCCCCAGACAATTGCTGGCGAAAGTCATTACGAGCACACAAGGCAAAGTTTGAGTGGGAGTGGTGCGGGGTCTGGCCCCATGTCCAATTCATTGCGAAGAAGCAGAAGAAGAAGACGACTTTGACGACGACGATGACGAACTACGGATATAACAAAGGGCTGCATTGGGTTGGTTGGCACTGTGCGCTACCACAAACTTTCTACAATGAGAAAGGACACACAGAGGAGGCGAGGAAAATCGATGAGAAAATTTAATTAAGTCCCAACCCGGACATCATGTCCACTGTGACAACATACCCCAACATGATGGAGGACCACGTCAACAACAACGACGACGACGATGAACAAGATGGACAGATGACGAAGAATTAAAAAGATCTCAGCGGGTTAGTGTTCAAGTGGAATGTGTCGCGAGGGGTGACGCCACCATCCTCGCTCTGGATAATATTCCCCGGAGGTAGAGACAGAGAGAGCTATAGCCAAAACCGCACACCCGCCACAGTCGCTGCAAGCATATCTAAATACTGGATGTATTCGTATAGGTGTATACACGAGAAACTAAAGGACATTACTACTGCTTGACCGAAAAAGGTTTGCGGCGCTTTCGCCGACGTGAGACCTGCTGACGTAGGATCAAATGAAATGTATAACTCTTCCATTTGTCTGGGGGTGCCATCTCACTCTCGCTTTGGTTTTGGTTACGAATAATTGATGAGTCCTTTGACGATTTGATTCTGTTGTAAAGAAAAAAAGGATAATAGACGAGCTGGTGCTGGTCACAAGGAAACAACAAAAAAAAATAGGGTGAGCCCATACTTTGACAGACACAAACACACACAGCGAGATCGGAAAGGAAAGCACAGAGGAAAGGACTAATGATGGGACAGGAAATCATTTTGACAGAACGGAAAAGCACTTGAGAGGCCCACACACAAAATTGGTATGGACAGTAGATTTGGTTTTGATTTGATTGACAAGAAATGGACGGTGAAAAGAGGATTAGGGACACGCCATGGCCATCACGTGACAGTGATGGTAATGCTCGAGAAAAATCACTGTGGCATCAATTTTCGGATGTAGAAGGATGAGTTCGAGTGCGGAGTGAGAATGAGAAGTGGTGATTAGTGCGGGCTACATTTATATATGTCGTAGGTTGTGGATATCTATCGATCGAAAGGGATGGATGAGAAGAGAGAAGAGATTTTTTGTAGTTGGTGCAGATGTGGGGTAGATGTTCGTTCTTCAGGTCGTCATTTTTGAAGCTGAGAGTTCGTTGCGATAAAGTCAGTACTTTTCAAGGCTTCTCTCTTGTTTAACTCACTTGAATACTTACTTAGGTGGAGGCGTTTATGGCATAGACCTGGTCCTCAACCAAGACGCTCCCCAAATAAGCGCTTTGTCTCTAAATGGCACTCCTAGTTGGTTAAAGTGTCATTTCATCTATCCGAGTTGGAATCCAAAGCTCTTCTCAGACTCTAAAGCTCTGTATGGTAGACACCTTTGATCAAGTTCGGGACCAATGAAAAATCCCCAGTTTATCTGGCTTAAGATAGAGAGCTTTAAACTTTGAGACGGGTCTTCGATTCCAATCCAGGAAAGTGGAAAGGGGCTATCTAGTTTTAATTCTTTTTTTGTTCAGAATGGTGAATATGCAAATCTAGCATCTGGGTCAACAGCTCCAACTTAACATGGGATAGACGCATTGGCGTCTCACCGGATTCTATTTGCAGACTTTGTCTTGAGAGTGACGAATCCTCTCCTTACATACTCACAGAATGGCTGGATCTATGTCGTCAACATCCTTGGCGATGAAATTGTCAATTCAGTAACCCTTTCTGACATACACCCTGAGAAGATTTTTGTCTTCCTGACCGCCTGTGGAGTGAAAATATGGCTCTAGGAATTAACCAGGGTAGGCACAATAGGCTTCTTTAAGAAGCCACAATGCCAGAGCCCCTTGAAGGCTCTCCCGCTCTTTCAATCTATATATCTAGGATCCAACCCTTTCTGACATACACCCGGAGAAGATTCTTGTCTTCCTGACCGCCTCTGGAGTTAAAAGGTGGCTCTAGGAATTAAACAGGGTACCTACAATAGGCTCCTTTAAGAAGCCGCAGTGCCAGAGCCCCTTGAAGGCTCTCCCGCTCTTTCAATCTATATATCTGGGATCCAACCCTTTCTGACATACAAACAGAGAAGATTCTTGTCTTCCTGACCGCCTTTGGAGTTAAAAGGTGGCTCTAGGAATTAACCAGGGTAGGCACAATAGGCTCCTTTAAGAAGCCGCAGTGCCAGAGCCCCTTGAAGGCTCTCCCGCTCTTTCAATCTATATATCTAGGATCCAACCCTTTCTGACATACACCCGGAGAAGATTCTTGTCTTCCTGACCGCCTCTGGAGTTAAAAGGTGGCTCTAGGAATTAAACAGGGTACTTGCAATAGGCTCCTTTAAGAAGCCGCAGTGCCAGAGCCCCTTGAAGGCTCTCCCGCTCTTTCAATCTATATATCTAGGATCCAACCCTTTCTGACATACACCCAGAGACGATTTTTGTCTTCCTGGCCGCCTCTGGAGTGAAAATATGGCTCTAGGAAATAACCAGGGTACCTACAATAGGCTCCTTTACGAAGCCGCAGTGCCAGAGCCCCTCGAAGGCTCTCGCGCTCTTTCAATCTATATATCTAGGATCCAACCCTTTCTGACATACACCCGGAGAAGATTCTTGTCTTCCTGACCGCCTTTGGAGTTAAAAGGTGGCTCTAGGAATTAACCAGGGTAGGCACAATAGGCTTCTTTAAGAAGCCGCAGTGCCAGAGCCCCTTGAAGGCTCTCCCGCTCTTTCAATCTATATATCTAGGATCCAACCCTTTCTGACATACACCCGGAGAAGATTCTTGTCTTCCTGACCGCCTCTGGAGTTAAAAGGTGGCTCTAGGAATTAAACAGGGTACTTACAATAGGCTCCTTTAAGAAGCCGCAGTGCCAGAGCCCCTTGAAGGCTCTCGCGCTCTTTCAATCTATATATCTAGGATCCAACCCTTTCTGACATACACCCGGAGAAGATTCTTGTCTTCCTGACCGCCTTTGGAGTTAAAAGGTGGCTCTAGGAATTAACCAGGGTAGGCACAATAGGCTTCTTTAAGAAGCCACAATGCCAGAGCCCCTTGAAGGCTCTCCCGCTCTTTCAATCTATATATCTAGGATCCAACCCTTTCTGACATACACCCAGAGACGATTTTTGTCTTCCTGGCCGCCTCTGGAGTGAAAATATGGCTCTAGGAAATAACCAGGGTACCTACAATAGGCTCCTTTACGAAGCCGCAGTGCCAGAGCCCCTCGAAGGCTCTCCCGCTCTTTCAATCTATATATCTAGGATCCAACCCTTTCTGACATACACCCAGAGAAGATTCTTGTCTTCCTGACCGCCTTTGGAGTTAAAAGGTGGCTCTAGGCATTAACCAGGGTAGGCACAATAGGCTTCTTTAAGAAGCCGCAGTGCCAGAGCATTTTGAAGGCTCTCCCGCTCTTTCAATCTATCTATCTAGGATCCAGTGTATAGCGACATCTGTTCGCTCACTCTTGGCGTCTTTCTTACCGTTCGGTAGCAGTTTCAATAACAGATCAAAGTTATTGGGCGTTTTTTTTATTTTTCCCACGTAATCCAAATTCGAACTTAAGGTTTTTTCACAGCGCCACCTCTCGGAAGCGTCTGACAAACTTTCGAGAGTATAACTGTCATGAAGGAACTTTCCGTTTGGACTCGGCATAGGATTGTAGATCGGCATAAGAATGTAGATCCCTTCCATTCGTCCCGAAAGTGAAAAACTCACACAAAACGCATGGTTTCGAGAAGCTAGACCTATAGGGTCCCTACGGACCTGTTGCGCCAACTAAGGTCATTGATTTCCATGGTTTACAACACCAGTTGGACCATGTGGTTAAAATTAAAATAAAACACCATTTTTGAGGCGGTCAGTCAGTGTTGGCCAAAAACTCGATCTTAACCAGTCACATTGGTCCTTGAAATCACACCCACCCCAACTTTGGCCCCATTTCGCTGCCGCTGCCATATGCGGGATTTCATCAGTTCACTATGGCTCCCCTCACATGCGCATACAACTACCGCGCAAATTGCGTACTCCACCAACTCGCATGCGGCATGCCGGATGACTTAATCCAAATCAAATGCAACTGACGCATGCAAAATACCATTTCACTGACACATCCTTTTGCACAGCAATCAGACGCAGCCGTCCTGCATTTCGTTCACGCAACAAATCACTCAAACATCTCGCGAATTAAGCAATCGTCTGCGTCGTCATCCCGCAAATGCCAACAACACCAAGGAAACACAAAAAAAAAATACGAAAAAAAAACTCGATCAGAATTGACAGATCAGCTATCGCGCCAAAACGCAGCCGAACAGCATCACCCCACCGCCCTTGTATATATAAATCTGTGTCAACTTGGGCGAATGCGTTCAATCAGAATGATGAATCCGGGTAAAAATAGTCTCACGTGAAAGTGTCATCCATATGACCTTTTGCTATATAGCGAAGGCAACTCTCTCCCGCAGGACGGTTCGGCCAAACGTATTTATAGTTCAAGCAACAAATCATCTTTTCAATCCATCTGTCTATTTCGTGTCCCGTCTGATACAACAAATTATGAGACCTTTCTCTCTCTCTCTCTCTTTGCCCGCAGCAACAAATCAGCCTAAGTAGTCTTTCTGAGAGGTGAAGACTCAAGAAAGAAGCCCATAAATCTCTCGCTCAAGGCGAATATGAATCGAACGGATGGGGGGAGGCCGCATGAGGTAGTACCCTCGCCTGCTGCACATGTGATGGGGTATACGTATATGCGAGAGTGGTGCGCGCCATCCCTAGGTTTCAGCGTCGTGTTGTTGTGTGTGCGAGATATGCTGAAGATGGAATGTCCACAAATCATTCAGCTGACTGCATAAATCACACTCGCATTTGACACTTTTGGGATGCCTTCGATATTGATACAATATCAGGCGGTTACGGCGGGCTGCGGACGATAGTGCGTTTATGGGTTAAACATGTTCGCATGTTCCGACGCGAAATTTAATTAAACGAGGACAGATAGACGGGTGATAAAAATTCACACAAAGCGCAAACAAAAATAGCGCGCAGAAAAACAAACTGCCGTTCGGCTGGAAAGCCAAAAGACCCATTGTACGGGCAATATGCTCTGGCGGAGGCATGGGGCTGACTGAGCGATGATGCGCGGGGCATCTCCTTCGGATGTATCTGGTAAGTGTATTCGAATTGTAGATGGTAATAAATCTATCAAAAGGTGATTTTAATGGGTTCACTGTTTTGCGTCATGGTGTAGCTCAAGCAGCAGCAGTACAACAGCAACAGCAGCAGCAGTATATACTCGTAGTAGTGAGATGATTGAGGAGCGAAAGTTTATTTGAAGACTTCGACATGAAGTGGGGCGAGCGCTGTGTAATGTGGCGGCACGCACGGGGTGGTGTTTAATAATTACCACGATGATGGAGTCATGTGGATGTATGCCTCGTTCAGTTGTGTCTCGCAAGAGATGGTCCATCCAGAGGACTGCGCAGGGAACTAGATTTCAGGTAGTCACGATCGGTCGGGATAATGTCGATGAAATTGCAGAAAATCAGAAAGACAAGAAAGGACCGAGGTTTCATTGAGGACTTTTTCACGGATTCCACAAACTTGTGTCGATTAAATGGAGAAATTCACTCAAGACATTCACGAGAGTTGAGGTGGAAACATGAATAAGCAAGCCTAGGACGGTCCAGTGCACTCATCAGTGCCCCACTGTGCTCAGTACAAGTTCCTATTTCACGGACGGCTATGGGTATTCCTCTAGAAAGCAGGTTACCCTTCTGATCCTAACTCTTGACACTTATTTTTCAGCCACTGTCCTCAGTAAGTTTCTATTTCACGGGCGGCTATGGGCATTCCTCTAGAAAGTTGGTTACCCTTCTGATCCTAACTCTTGACACTTATTTTTCAGCCACTGTCCTCAGTAAGTTTCTATTTCTCGGGCGGCTATGGGCATTCCTCTAGAAAGTAGGTTACCCTTCTGATCCTAACTCTAAACACTAATTTCTCAGCCGCTGTGCTCAAATGGCGAACCAACATGGGCCGAAATCAGCAGTCAGCTATCAAATTGGTTGTCCCTGAAAAAATGTTGCCAAATCGAAGAAAGAACTTCTAAAGAAAAAAAAATTCTGCGGGCACTATAGATTGGACTGGGCTAGGTGTACACAAAAAACTTGATTGATCTGCTTACGTCACTTTTACTACGTCAACTTTCAACTTATAGTACTCAGTCACGAAAGTCTTGACTAGAGTCGTCGGCTACCCCTCTATAAACGTCAACTGAAAAAGCTTTTCATGTGACAGATCTAGGTTAATCAAAACTGAGACACATCAAGGCAACGAGCTGTCAGATTAACAAAACTAGATCTGGAACGTCCCCACTCGCAAGAGTAGGTTATCGCGAGCTTGTTCTGCTGCCTCTATATAGCTTTAGGAAGTTCCTCGATTTTCGGTACCTAAACAGATACTGGTCCGATTTGCCTCTGAGTGCAGTATCAGGTCAAAGAACAGGGCAACTATGTTTGCCATTTAGTGCTACGTAGGTTCTTCTTCTTCTGGCCATTTCGAATCGAATTATTTTCGCTATTCTCCATGGTTGACTAAGAGCTCAGTTAGAGGGCAGCCCCCATGATCACAACTAGTCCAGGCATCAGTTGTAGGCTTGAGGTTATACGTTGTCCTGGTGTAAATTCAAAGCCATTTGTCAGGGAGGATGGTAGTGGAAAAAATATGGATTAGACCAGTTAGAACCAGATCAGTGTAGGAGAATGATATAAACATGGCGTCAAGGAAGAATATTCTTGCTAGGGGATGAGGATTTGGAAAGAAAACTACTGCAGACTGTTAAAGAATGATGACCAACTTTCGGAAGAATGACCCATTCAACACTGACGAGGCTAAAAGACGGACCAATCGTCCAGCCAATATATAGCTAAGGTTTGAGAAGCTCTAGCTCCAGTTGGTTAGTCTACTGCATACCTGAGGCACTTCACGCTAAGTAACACAACATGGTCTGGTAAAGTGCATACCATCCATGGGACCTAAACAATGTTAATTATCTGGTCCTCAAGAAAGGTGTTGCCAACTGCCTTTGTGGACCAGACAGAGTTGTGAAAGCCCGAAATTTGTAGGCGAATTCCCTATTAAAATTCCTGGCGTTCACTGCTTTTTGTGGTACTGTAGGTAACGGAGAAGACAGGAAAGATGCAGACTTGTGACCTGTAGCTCTGCAGCATGTGACTTAATGCAACACGCACTTCAATTCAATTCAAGAAAAAAGTACAGTGTTGTCGACTGCTTGAACGTTGTGCGACAAAACCTTCTGCAGACATCTGTCTCCTTGACATTGCATATAAGATCGTGTCTGCCGAACAGTGTACACGGCTGAAACCATATTTGTCATCGAACTGATTGGCTTTTGAAGCCCGGTCAATCTAAAACCGACCCTTGAAGGTGTCCTATATACAAAAACCAAGGAAGCTCACAATCTCTTCATCGATTGTAAAGCCGCATACGAAAGCATTTATAGAAACGAGTTATAAAGAGCCTTGTCCAGCTTTGACACTTGTTTCAATCTTGTCAGGTTGGGAAAATAACACCAGCTGCTCTTTAAAGGTCGTCAGCAATCTCTCACCGAGGCGTTTGATGTCAAAAGAGGTTTAGGATACGGCAATGCACCATGTGACATGTGACTTTTCAAATCTCATACTTGAAAGTTGGAAGCAACTAACAAGTCAATACCTTCACAAGTTACGGTCTTTTTAAAAGCCTGATAAATCACACTACAACCGGATTGAGCTCTCATTGGAGCCTTTGAGATTATATAAACTGAGGCAGCTCTTTCGTGGAAGTTTATAAAGTTTTGGAGGGCCAATGCTTAGAGGTTCCTGTACTAAAAAAGTCTTTTAAAAGCCTGATAAATCATACTGCAACTGAACTGAGCTGTCATTGGAGCCATTGAGAGTATAGAAACGGAAGCAGCTCTTTCGTGGAAGCTTTTATACAGGTTTGGAGGGCCAATGCTTAGAGGTTCCTGTGCTAGGTAAATCAGTAGTTACCGAACGATGTCCGTTTAGGCCCAGCTTCTCATCACCATCAGTTTGTGTTAGTTATTATTTTTGAAACTAATGGAAGAAACCTACACTTTCATGCCGAGTCCGAACGGCGCAATTGATGGGCTCTCTCAAGACAGTAGTTACACCCTCGATTGCTTGACAGACGTCGCTTAACAGAAAAAGTCACAATTTGGAACAATTTGGCCCGTCACAATTTTTTTTCCTTTTTTGGCCCAATTTTTAGTTGGAAAAGGCGATTCGCAAATTTTTCAAATGCTCTTATTTCCAAAGAAAAAACATTCAATTTTAACGCAGTATCACAAAAAATGTTGGTGCAAAAATTCTAAATTTGCATAATAGCTTCAGAAGTGGCCCCTTTTTCTCGAGACTTTTCACAATTCTACATCACCCTGGTGGTCAGTCGTCAAATGCTATATGCCGCACTAAAAAGTAACTTCCCTGTATCACATGTCTTTGTAAAAAATAAAATACGATCCATTCAAAGCGCCAAGTCGTTAGCATACTACCCCCCAAAGACTCGTTTTGTGTCCAGCATTTCCACTAAACAGTCCCACCATCAACTGGTACCCAATATTTCAATTTTAATTACCTGCTCTGCATTACAGCCAAAGAACAAGAATTCCACATCACAAATTCTCGCACTTGATTAGCATAACCCGCACTGATTCGTACCTGCCTTCTGCGTCTTGCCGTCACCAACACCCACCCACCCGCGACATCAGAAATAAAACAAAACCCGCAGCGGTATTTCTTATTTATGAAAACCAAATTGTAAATTATTAACATGTACCGCATAAGATATGGACGACGATTAAACTGGTAGGCGACCATAAAATCAGAAAAAATACTACCACACTACCAACCGTGTGTGCAGTTGCTGTTTAAGCGCGAGCTATTTGCCCGATGACAGTGGTGCCGGTCACGAGAGACGTAAAGGGAGAGAGCCGCCGCCGCCGCAGCAGCAGCAGCAGCCGCATTATGGAAGACACTGCGTTTTGCATTGATAAAGTGTCCATTGGCTAACGCTATTCCCCGGTCATAGGGGGAGCAGAATGAAATATGATCCTGAATGTTGTAGGTAATGGACCAATCCGGCCAATAGATAGGCTCGCTAGAGCGCATAACTACATAGGTAACGCATGTTTCTCCGAATGCGGTTCCAATTCGATTGAGTGTTCGATTAGAGTGAAATTATGATCGTTCATTTGTTGAAGCACAAGCATCATGATCACGCACATACGAGTACGTATTGCGGACTCGTAAAGTGTTGATGAATTGCGAAGGCGCGGTAGGCCGGTGTGTAGGAAATGGAAAAGAGTTTGTTACTCCTTGCTGTTTGCACTGGGAAAAGGTTGATTCGGGTTAGAACTTTGCAGTGGGTTCAAGGACATTGGTGCGGGTGCGGGCCGGGATCGGTTAGGGAGGAGCAAAATACAAGACCAGTCCCAACTAGAAAAAGGAAGTTAACATTTTTAAATCGACGGTCCTATACGATCCTCATTCATCACGTTGTCGTCATAAGTTTTAACCAAGTTAGTTGGAATGGCACGAAAATCTTAAACAGTGAAAGACGACGAACGCTTTCTGCGGGCTAAGTTTAAGGTAATAAAAAATCACCAAAACAAATGCGTACAAAATGCAATCAAAAGTAGAGCTTCAAAATAGATAAACAGATAAACAGTATTTGAAAATGCTTAAAAAATGCTAAAAGAAACGCATTGAAAACCGCTTCTAAAAATGAATTTTAGCGCGGCCGAGATAGCCTTAACAAAAATATATAAATAAGTAGTTGGCGCAACAGGTCCGTAGGGACCCTAGGATTAGCTTCTCACAACCATTCGTTTTGTGCGAGTTTTTCATTTTCGGGACGATTGGAAGGCATCTTCAATCTTATGCCGATTTCAGACGACTAATTGAGAAGCTCTTTTATGACAGTTATGCTCCCGGAAGTTTGTCAGTCGGTCGCGAGAGGATTCAGGCTTCCTCTCGCGACCGACTGAAATGAATGAGTGAAAAATCGGTTCAAAAACCCCTCAAGTCGGAGTCCGAAATAGCCTTTGTACAGACGCCAGAAATGGTAGCTTGAAAATAGACGCAGCAAAGGAGAGACACTTGGCTTGTTTTTGTCATTATTTTTTTTTCAAAATTGCACGAGAAACCGAGTAAAGCCCGGATTTGTCTTCAAAAAATTCATTTAATTCAATCAAGTTCACAATTAAAAAAGCATCCAGAACTTTGCAAAGAATCCACCTGAAATCACATCTCTAGAAGTGTTAAATCTTCTGATCGTGTCTGATCTGACATGTGAATCATCTAAATTGAGCTACGTGTCGAATTTAGGGTTTAAGCATGCTACAAGAACGTTGTTCAAATAATGTCAACAAAGTGCTTCAAAAACGTATCCAAAATCTACCTAAAATTTCATCCAAACGCTTTTCGGCTTTCGGTAGGTTTTAGATGACGCAATCGTCTCAAAGCGTATGGTCAAACAGAGAACGGGAATCTTAAATTCCCTGCAAAATGACTGTTTATTCATATAAAGACCGCCTTTAAATAGGTACCTACATGATTTCGCATCAAATATTTTTTTTCAAGTTTATTCAAGTAGTTTATTCAAGTAGGTTTTAACAATAGTAGTGTTTCCCGCGAAGCCTAAGTGGCTTTTCTGCAGAAGATTACATATCAAAAAATTTAGTATCTATATAGTGAGTTAACCTTTTTACATTTTTGTTTTAGTTTTTTTGTTTAAAAATTAAATTTTTGCTTAATAGTTTTATGTATATATTAATTAAGGATATTATAAGTTTTGACGGAGTTTAAGATAAAAAGAATTTTTTTAAGAGTTTTTTTCTGACTTTAAAGTTTCTAATATTTCTTAAGTTAGCTGGAAGTTCGTTGAACAGCCTTGGAAAACTGCATAGCAATTGCCTTCTACCATATATGTTGTGCGATCTTGGAATTTGTAACATTCCTTGTGCGCGTCTTCTCGTGTTTTGCTCGTGATTGATGGTCTTCTTGAAACGTACATCGTCGTAGTACTCCAGCAACACCGTCATCTTAAATATACTCTTGACTTCCAGAACTATAAAAGGTGTAATGTTATGTATGAGGCGCGAGTTTGCAGCTCTGATGAGTTTAAGGGCCTTATTTTGCAGCCGTTGTAGCTTCAATAAATGTGTATCTGAAGCATTGCCCCACGCAAGTATACCGTATCTCAGCTTCGATTCAAACAGGGCGTAGTAGACTTGTTTTAGGACACTCTGTGTTGAGTAGTATCCTAGATGTGCTAGACCATAAAGAGCTCTTCTTAAGTCCAAACGTAAGTTGTCGATATGTTTATCCCATATAAAATGGCTGTCAATTATTATCCCTAGATACTTAAAGTTTTCAACGATTTCAATAGGTTGACTAGGAGCTGCGCTTGGGCACGAATCATTTTTGAGAAGTATGTGATTCCCTGTCGCTGGTTGATGTGTACCACGAATGTGCATCATTTTGGTTTTGGATGGGTTGATTACTAGTCCATTATCATGGCACCATTTAACCGCATTAGTAAACTCATTCTGCATTATCGAAGTAGCTGTCTGTAAGCATCTATGTCGAACGACTATTGCTGTGTCGTCAGCATAGGCGAAAGGAGTGCTATTTTCGAAAACTCGTAACAATTCATTAGTGTAGAGGATATATAGTATTGGGCCCAATTTTGATCCCTGAGGTACTCCATATTTGACTGACCTTTTTATACTGACATTTTGTTCAATTTTGACACAGAACGTTCTCGAGTTCAGGTAATCACCCAGCCAGTTTCTTAGTGCGCCGCGAATACCAATTTTTTCCAGGGCTACTAATAATTTTTGATGATCCAGAGTATCGAAGGCTTTACTAAAATCCATAAATAAAACAAGAACGTGATGGTTTTTATTCAAGCTTTCATTGACTGTGTTCGAAAATTCACCCAGAAGTTTTCCTGAGTGTTTGTTTTTCTGAAATCCGTATTGTTTTTCATGAATTAAGGAATTGGTTTCTATAAAACTTATTAATCTTCTTGTCACGACTTCTTCTAAACATTTTTCTATTATTGGCAAAATCGATATTGGCCTGTAATTGTTGATTAATTTTTTGGAGCCACCTTTATATATTGGACGTACCACCGCAGTCTTAAGAAGTTGAGGAATCTTTGATTGCACTAAACTGAGGTTGATTATTTTTGCAATTATTGGAGCAAATTTATTAACATGCATTTGTATATCAACTGCTCTGATGTTATCTGCTCCTGGAGACTTATTAATATCCATGTGTTTAATAATATTACGAACCTCTTCAGCATCTGTGTCATCTAAGTAGATCGAATTAGTTATTGAAGTAATAACATGCGTTGAGGTAACTGTGTTACAATTGTGTAGAATTCGGATCGATTGTTCAGAGAAGCTTTCAGCAAATTCGTTTGTTAAGACATTTAAACATTTATTTGGACAACAGTTTTTAAGAATAATTTCATCGACACTAGCCTTTTTCCTTCCCATAATTTCATTTATAAGATTCCATGTTTTGCGTGGGTCTAACCTTAATTCGTTAAATTTGTTTTTGTAAAAGTTAGATTTTTGTTGTTGTATTTTTCTGTTTAATTGATTTCTGAAGGTTTTATATTCTACTTCATATGATTTATTTAGGCGGTTGTTTTTCCATTTACGATAGAGGCTATATCTTTTCTTACATCCTTCAATTAGGTCGCTCGACATCCAAAGATTTTGTTTGTATTTGTTTTTTACTATCATAGACTTTGTAGCTTTCTGGTAAATCTGTTGCAATTTCGCGCAAAAGTTCTCGTATAATTGGTCAACGTCGGTTTCATTTAGAAAAGACTCCCAATCAGTAGAAACAATATATTCGTTGACCTTTCTTTTACATATGAAAGACCGTGTGTAATCCTGTTCTATATTAATTGGAGAATTAGTACGATCATAATATAAAAGTGGGTAGTGATCGGACAAACCACACTCAATAACAGCGGACTTCATTTCAAGAGGAATTTTAGAGTTACGTACAAGAATGTGGTCTAATAAGGTGGATGTTCCTCTGTTCAGATCGACTCTAGTATTTACGTTTATAACATTGGTCAACCCGTTCGATGATAGTATCTCAAGGTAATCCTTAACGTGATTTTTATCGTAATCATGAACATTGATATTAAAGTCTCCCATTATTATAATATTATTCCTTTTTTCAATTTGTGCAAGATTATTTTCGAGTTCTTGGTTAAATTGTGTAGTACTAAACCCAGGTGGTCGATAAACTCCAAGTATGTATTTATTCTCAGTCGGGATTTGGAGTAACAAACATTCATATGAAACGCTATCAACAGGAATATGATCAAATTTAATATTATTTTTAACAAATATGGCAATACCACCGCCCCTTTGCTCAGGTCTATTGAGAAATTTTGCTGTAAAACCCTCAATATTATACATTTTGTTTTCCTTTTTTTTTTATATTAATTTCAACAAGAACGATTAATTTTAAATACTGTATCATTTCTTTTATATTAAGACAAAATGAGTTCCAGTTTTTTCGGATTGATCTTATATTATGATATAAGCAGCATGAATTAGTTTCCTTCATTTCATTTAAATTGATGCCGCTAAAACCATGTATCACCTTACAATTTACGTTAACATACACATCTTCAATAATATTTGTGTCATCCATCTTTGTAAACAGTTTTTGGACTTCTTTATACTGCATACGTAAAAATCAAAATATTATTGTGGACGTTTAATTTTGTCGACGTCATTAACGGTGCTTATCAAAACCGATTGACTTCTTTCGTTCTGTTTCGCCAATATTTTTCCGGCACTCTCCCATACAAAGCTCCAGTTTTCTTGTTTTGCTTTTTGCTTTGCCATCCACATTAGATTTTTGTTGTATCTGGTCAGCTGATTGTTGATGTAAACCGTATTATCAGGCATGCTTGTGATCTGTTTCACTGGGTTGTTGCTGTTCTCAATTATTTTCTTTAGTTTTATGTTGCGATTTGCGCGGACGTGTCTCATGAATTGAGTTTTGTGAGCATTCGATGAGAAAGATGCTAGGATTGTTGATTTTTCCGGGTTTTTTGTGTTTGTTCTGAATATATCGATGATATTTGTTTCTTCAATAGTGTAGTCTATAGTTTTGCCTATTCCCTTCAAGATTCCCACAAGATCTTCATTAGCAGAATGTGGGATATTTTTTATTTCGACATTGTTTTTCAACATTTGCTGTTCTAATGTGTTTATTTGGTGTTGCATATTATCAATGATTTCATCTTTTCTTTTGTTGCACTCTTTAAGATCAGCTATTTCATTTGTCATGCATTCCATTAAGTAATTGTTTTTAATTAGGTTTGCATTCAGCTCGTCGTATTTTTTTGCAACAAATTCACAGCTGTTCGCAATTTCTTTCATTTCCTCTCTCATTAGTTTGATCTCTGCTATAACTGCAGATTCATTATCAACATTGGAGTGGGAAATAACGGGACTGCTTGCGCTTGCTGCTCGTACTCTTTTTATATACCGATAGAAGCTCATCGCATACCCGTATTGAAATCTGTCCAAAATTTTGACTTTTTTATTTTAATTTTTGTCCAAAATTTGGATTTGTTTAATACTTTCTGAGGACTTTTCATTGCACTTGAAAAAAACGCTTCTTAAACAAATAGAAAATTGGGCAAGAAACAAACACGTAGCTTTACGGAATCGTAGGTTGAAAATGTGTCAGGAATTTTGTCAAAAATTGACCAAAAAACATTTCCAAAATTACCGAAAATTGACCCAAAAATTTTGTCTAATTATCGTTTCACCGTGTGTAAATGTATGGCGCATTCTAAATGGTTCGTCAGAAATTGTCAAAACCTCAAAAACTGTGTCAAAATAGATTCACAAGGGTAAATGCATCGATTTTCGATACATGATTAAATTTAAGTACCCAACAAACTTCAGTCGAAAAAAGTTGCAGAAATCACATTTAATATGAGTACAAAAAGTGAGTCAAAATCGGTTCCAAAACTGATCTTTAAACGCATCAAAAATGTTTGAATAGCCATAAAAACTTCTTCAAAGCAATTCATGGAATATCAACTAAAAAATTCGATAATTTTCTAAAATACAAATTGGAAATCTCGTTCAAAATAAGCAGAAATTTGACCCCAAAAAAATCGTTTATATTAAGTCAAAAATAGCATTTGATAAAAGATGGGTTTTTTTTATCAAAATAAAATTTAGACAGCACCTAAAAATGCAAATGAAAAATCAGATTCAAATTCCTTTCAGTTTGTTTTTGAAGATGTCTGAAAAGCGAGTCGTATTACTCTGAAATCGCATTTAAAAAACGGGTAGAAAATCGCCCCAAAAAAATGTATAAATTTAGACAGCACTTAGAAAGCCTACAAAAATGTTCTCTAACTAAGGCCCAATTGACCCAACAAAAAAAATGTCAAAATTTGGACAGCACCTAGAAAGCCACCAAAAATGTTCTCAAATTAAGGCCTTAAATTCTTTCCGTTAATGCACATGAAAAATCGTCTAAAACGTGTTTCTATTTTCGATACAGTGGGGTCATAAATTCTGCTGAAATAATTAAAAAAAAAACAGTAGGAAATTCGATCAAAAAACGGATCGAAAATGAGCCAAAAATAGTGTTCAAAAACACAGCACGAATTTTCTTTCTAAAATAGTTCCAACTACGGAATGGGGGTCAATGTTTTTTTTTCACTAATTTTGATAAAAAGTAGGAAATAGGAAATTCGACCAAAAAAACGTATCGAAAATGAGCCAAAAATTGTGTTCAAAAAACGCAGTACGAATTTTCTTTCGAAAAAAGTTCCAACTACGGATTTGGGGTCAATGTTTTTTTTCACTAATTTTGATAAAAAGTAGGAAATAGGAAATTCGACCAAAAAAACGGATCGAAAATGAGCCAAAAATTGTGTTCAAAAAACGCAGTACGAATTTTCTTTCGAAAAAAGTTCCAACTACGGATTTGGGGTCAATGTTTTTTTTCACTAATTTTGATATAAAGTAGGAAATAGGAAATTCGACCAAAAAAACGTATCGAAAATGAGCCAAAAATTGTGTTCAAAAAACGCAGTACGAATTTTCTTTCGAAAAAAGTTCCAACTATGGATTTGGGGTCAATGTTTTTTTTCACTAATTTTGATAAAAAGTAGGAAATAGGAAATTCGACCAAAAAACGGATCCAAAATGAGCCAAAAATAGTGTTCAAAAATACAGCACGAATTTTCTTTCTAAAATAGTTCCAACTACGGAATGGGGGTCAATGTTTTTTTTTCACTAATTTTGATAAAAAGTAGGAAATAGGAAATTCGACCAAAAAACGGATCGAAAATGAGCCAAAAATAGTGTTCAAAAACACAGTACGAATTTTCTTTCGAAAATAGTTCCAACTACGCAATTGGTCTCAATGTTTTTTTTTTTTTTTCCAATAATTTTGATAAAAAGTTGGAAGTGTTCTTTAAATTTTCTACCAAAATTATTAAAAAAATATACTGAGCCCGAGAAATCATGTTCAATACATTTAAATATTTAAATCACCTTTTGGAGCTTTTTCTGCCGCTTTTTTGATGTGTTTCTAGACGTATTTTGTGACTCTATTCGGACACGATTTTTGAAATGACTTTTACACCATTTTCGAACCGAAATTTTGACATTAAGTGATTATTGAGGCGTTTTCTTGCTCTGTACGATGTCTATCTGATTAAATTTCAAATTAACATAATGAGCCTACAGACTTTCCTATATGAAACTGTTTTACTTGCCTTGTTTTTTAAGATATCACTTCTTACTTGAGACTTTACTCAACAACCTGAGCAAATTTCTGACAGTTTCTGTCAGCGAATCTATTCGTATGTGGAATAGGTACTATAAACTAGACTAACCTTGTGATGCGTCGTTCGAAAATTGTTAGGTTGGAAAATTCTCGTTTGAATCTAATTTTCGATCAAAAACAAATGACAAGCATTATAGGTCTGAAACCGCACTCCTGTGGAAGCCCTCTATTTATTCACTGTTTGTCCACCAAAGTTATACACAAATTGTTGCGAGGAACACTGTATCTATCCACTGCATCTGCATTTACCGAGTGAAACGTTTTTTTCTTTCTATTTATTTCAGTACTGTCCAATAGCCCAAGTCCGACCACAACATTTCGTTTCCTCTTCTCACTTATTTTCATCAATTGACGTGTCCCACTTGTTCCATATTCAAATCCATCATCCAATCAGTAATGATCCTTCACTCACAAAAGGCGCCTGAATAAATGCTCTCCAATCATATGGCAAATTGGGCCTATTACCAAGCCCACACAATCACGAGCTAGACGAAGATGTACCAGCTCATGATTGATGACAGATCATGCAACAAAAATCCAGACTCCTCCTTGAAGGACCCTGAATAACCTAATAACACCATTCGACAAGCTTCCCAAAAAGAAAAAAGAAACAAACAACAACACACAAACACAATGAAAACAAACAGAGGACGAAAACGGGTAGCAGCAGCTTGATAAAAAATTACAAACCACTTTTTTCACGATTTAACATCGCCCGGATTGTGGAGAGTTCACCGTTTACAAATGATAACAACTTGTTGATTGTGGGATTTTCATCCACCCTCACCCCATGTTACATGCTCTCTAGCATAGGAAGAGCGTAAAAAAAAAGTGAAAAAAAATCCTCAATCCTGGAAAAGCCCTCTTTTCCGTCGTTTTTATTTCCTCTTTTTCCGGAGGAACACTTGTGCTGCACGAGAATAGATGTAAACACGAGAGATATAGATGGGGGTGCAGTGGATGGCTGTAGTTGGGACGACGACAATAAAGCATACAAATCGAATTGGGCGGCATACGGATGAGGTAGAAGGAACAGGGGAAAAAAAAGAAACCCTCTTCGTGTTTGAATTAAATATGCCGCTGCGCTCTGGGGGGAGGTTGAGGTGTAGCGCATTTGAAGGTCACATTTCGACGCGATATGCTGGTAACGGGGTTAATAGGTCTACACCGGCAGAGGGAGAGTGGTTTTCACCGCAACTGTGCATCGAGTTACGGCAATTTTTGTATTCGCCGCTTTAAGGGTTGCGTTTTTATATACGATAGTGGATTTCAGTCTTCCGTCTCTCGCGGAAGTGTTACCAACATCAGACACCGATGCGAATGTCCAACTCACGATTCTGCGGCTTGAGCAGCAAATCATCCGAATGAAATGCGATGTCAAAAGTCACCTTACCCAGCGCACACAAGTGTCATGGCATGGCGGAGAATGGCGCTCTAATAGCTCTCCTTTGCAGCGCGCATAAAACACCCTCAACTACCAGTAAATTATTTGTCCACCCACGTCTTAATCGCGGCCTCGCAGTGCCTCATATCGCTCCTCATCCATCCGCGTGCAGCCTGCAGTCTCAGTCTCAGTGTTAAATTGAGCCGCGCATACTCCGCTCAATGGGCACAAACGTGTACTGTGCAAAGTGGCGCAGCTATTTATATCGTTGCAGCAGCAGTAAATGACGGTTATTTATCGAGCAAACCACACACACAACCCGTTGTGCTTTTGGTAAAGTGCAATGTGTTGGTATAGTTGGACGCTCTCTGAGTACGGGCCGCTGCTGCAGCATTGACCGATGCGTGACTTTTGTGGCAGACAATAAAACCGCTTTAAATCATCTGACAGCGCAAATTAGCGCGACACAGTAAGACTGTTTTTTTTTTTTTTTTTTCTTTGGATGATGATGGAGCTTGCCTAAGACGTTACGGTTCGTTTTGGTCGTGCTATTATTTATGATTGGCCATTGGAGTCTGAGAAGCTGTCTATTAATTTCAGCCACACCGCGACTGTGAGTATGGCTCGACAGAGAATGCCATGATGATGGTGTATTGGTGTGGCGTCGACAACGACTAAGAAATTGTTGTGCAACATTTGACAGCACCAATTCGTATCGCATTCGCGTACTGAAAGGGAGGAGCTCGCATTGCGGATGAACTTAGGGCCAATCTAAATTAGAATTGCAGCCGATTTGGAACAGGTCACTGGATCTGTGAACTCCATTAAGTCGACCGCCTTGAGCACCTGCTTGGATGGTGTCTACCAGCATGTCCTCGCTTAGGCTGAGTGGGCGATACATGTCGTCTGTGAGCAGCGATTGTAACTATGATCAATGTAAGCCACAGTTAAAGTTATGCCAGGTCCAAAGATTATTTCCTTATTAATTATTGTTGAAATATTATTGAAATTAAAAAAAAAGACCTTAAAAAAAAATTGAATTCAAAGTCATAGGGCCTTACCATACCAATAAACATTTTTAGTTTCGACTCTAAATTTTATTGGTTCACAGTTCCATAAAAATCGCGAGCTTCTATAAATTTAAAGTCGTGACTAAAATTCGTACTTCGCATAGTTTGTAGAGCCCTAGCAATGCTGCAGCTAAAACTGATATCAAATGGAGCGGTACCGAAGTTGTACCACCCCATTCATTCACTTTGCTGAGAGTGTCCTTTCTTATTTTTCCCTATAAACTTCGGTGCAAATTTTGAACTCAAAAGTAGCCTACAAGTGGCGCAGCCATTGCAGTCGCTTAGGAACTGTCAACATTTCCAAAAAGTGTGTCAAACGGTTTTTTTAAGTGATCGAGAAAGAAAGCCACGAGAAAGAAAGCCACCTAATACCTAGTGCTCACCGATCAGTGGGGTTTCGCTCTATATTGCTAGACATTGCTTGTAAATACCTACAGAATCAAATGACGAGAGCCTTCACGGCTGGCGTCTTTCAATTCTCGATCTAAATTCGTAAAGGTGTTTTATCTAAGACTTCGCAAGTCCATTCCTCAAGATTGAACTTCAAATACAACGGGTGGGCCATTTAGTTGTTTCTTTTTAAATCGTATGTTATTTTGACACTGACAGGTGTTTCCCGCTTGAAATCTTGACAGAAAGTCAGTATCATACCTCCGCGGAACGAAATGGGTCGCTTTACGCTTGAACAGAGTTGGGAAATATTGAAAACTTATTTCCAAAGTGAGTGCTGTGTAGCCCAATTTTTGAATTTGAATTTTCGTTTTTTTGAATGTAAGTTTTGGCCGAAATGAAACACTTCGCAAGTCCATTCCGCAAGCTCCAACATCAAATAAACTTAAGTTCAACTCATAATCCAACCGAATTCCGAAGAACAGTCAAGGCCCGCACAAGCATAGCTCCGAAGATCAATCGCCTGAACTTGAAAAGGAATACATCTTTGAACTCATCTTACAGACGAACTCAAAGGAAGCATTTCACCGGGACAATATTAATTCCTGAATGGTTTTCCATCCCAACCGTGGTCCATTCGTCGCGCCGTCAGTTTATCATTTATGCAATTGAAGGGCAATAGCTCGAATTGTTAACATTTTGTGACATTAACCCTGACAGCTAGTGACAGCAGTTGCAACGAAATTCTATGAGTTTGCCGCACCTCGCAGAATATTTCAGCCAACTTTCCAAAGTGCTGCCCGTCGTTACACGACTCTTAAAATTTAAGCCCGCATCAAGCTTAATTGGCAATCACATGAACATCTGTTGCGACGTTCTTCTTCAATTTGAACTTATCCACTATTTCCTGACGTAGACTCAACTAAACTAGTCTGCCTGCGACACCTGCAACACTCGTACGTCTACATCCACAGAGAACAGAGATTTCCCTTCGAGTCAATCAAGAGACGAAAAAAAAACCCCCCACCCCCATCCCGCACTAACGAATTGAGATGGATACTTGAAGGACTTTCAGCACATCGCCTGTATACCTACCATCAAAGACGAAACGAAAGGAGAGAAACAAAAAAAAAAAAAAAAGGGACGAAGACTGATTGCAACTTTTCAATTTTCTCAACCAGAGTCCTCTGTCTTGCCCTCTCTTGCGCTTACTTATCGCCTTTATCCTTTGAAACCAAGAATTACCGGAATTTGTCATTATAAATTATGGCGTCTGCTCGCCACCCAAAAAGAGTTTCATTGTTGTGTGTGAGTGTGTGTGCTGATGCTGCTGCTGCTGGTGCTAACGGTCCTGACCACCATCGATTTCTGCTTTAAAGCATACCAGGGGGGTGCCCACAACACCGAAGCTCTGACGAACAGACAGACGCTTCAGTATAAATAATAATTGAGTCGAAGTTTTTGACAGGCTGGACCCAGGACCCTGGCTTTGGTTGCAAGAAAAAAAAATGGAGAAAAGTTTTTCATCTGCAAAATGTTACCGGAAGTCGTTTTTTCGGGTATTGGGGGTCGGGCCCTGACTCGATGTCCCCAAACGTCAAGTCAAACGTCTTTTGTCGTTCCTATTATCGGAAGGCCAGCAAGCAAAAGGATGTCCCTCAAACCATAATACACTTTTGGCCTCTATATACATGTGTGTGTGTGTGTGTGTGTGTGTGTTTGATCCTTGTTGATGTCGTCTGTCGAAAATGTTACTGCTGTTCCGTATATTTTTTTATATAAAATGCATTTACAGTTGTGTTAAGGAATCGAGGCGGCAGTACACATAGAGCGCTTCGAAGTCCATGTCATTGTCATTCTTTTCCTCTCCTCATCGTCGTATTGTCGTTGTCGATGTCAGAAGTAACTGTGAGTGATGCACTGAAAATTTACAAACAACACACTGTACACAGAAGCAAAGGACACTGCGAAATGACGAAGACGAAGACGAAGAAGCCATCCCCGCCAGGGCATACATATTGAGAGGATAAGAAAAGAAAAGAAACTCCAAGGACATGGCGATTTTCGTATTGTTCGTTTGGCTTTTACCAGCTTAAGATTAGAATTTCACAACTTCCTTAGATCCTGGTGTGCAGCATAGGTATACATACTCGTACGACGGACGATGTGCCATAAAACTTTATCTTCGTCGTCGTTGTCGTCGTATTCCATATTCCTTTGGCCTTCATAAGACAGAAATTGTATGTGGGTTTCTTCGGGAAGGATATCGAAAGGATATGGTAACAGACGAACTTGTCTGTCTATCCGTTGTTTCGTTGAATGAATGAATGACACCCGAGCAGCATAGAATGCTCAATGAATGGAAGTGTGTGTATGCAGTGAATGATGCAGATATATATACCCAACTGCGCACAGCACATGACGAAGGATCGACTTCGGTACCATACCAGAGCGAACGAGTTATCTTTGGCTCCGAAAAGTTGATGACGCTGCACTTTGGGGTTTCTTTATACTCTTTCTTGGCCCTGTGGATTGGAGATCCCATAGGGAAAAGTTGAATACTGTTAGAGAAGCCATCAATCTCGAAGTTGTCGTTGATGTCGTGCCTTTGAAAGCGGAGACGATGATGATGGGGCATATAGGGAGCACCGGGCACCAGTGCCGGACTGGGGACGAAGAGCGAAACTTTTCCCTTTTCCGACTCTATTCGTTTTACAATGAAAATCCATTGCAAACACAAGATGGACGAGCCGGGTTATTTGAGAATATTTTCCCCATCCGTTGTCTACGGATGTGTATGTGTGTTCGTGTGCAAATTGAGGACGGCTAGCTACGTGACATTTCAATAGTTTTTGCCATCTTTATGGCGTTCTAATGATTTTAAAGGCATTCGGCAGAAACGAATGATTTATTTCAAATCGCGCAGCAGTGGGTTTGGTGTTTGTCGGCTCTGAATATGATCGAGTTGGAGTTAGATGTCACTAAACTTATCCAAGGCTTTCAGATCCAAGGAAATTCACGCACGCTTAAGGAAGACACTTCACGGAGGGAGAATTTTCGGCTATGAAAGGGACTGTAAAACGTAACGAAAAATGTAGCGTTTCATTTCATACAGCGACAGCGGCAGTCACCAACGGGTGGGTCAAATTCAAGTTTCTTTTTAAAAATGCAATAAAATGAACAAAATTCTTTTTTTTTTTTTTCATTTATAATGGCTTTGTAAGTAAGGAGAAACATTCGTATTAATTATGGAACACAACGTCGGTCAAGTGGCTGCCTCGGCTGGCTTCGCAGTAGCGCATTCTGTCACTCCAATTTTCCAAGACCTTGTTGATGTAGCTCACGGATTGCTTGGATGATATTGGCCTTAAGTGCTTGAATCGTTTCCGGATTGTTGGCAGAACACTTTCCAAAACCCTTGGCCAATAAACAAATATAGTTGCCTGACTATCGCTAACTGTGGGGTTAAATGTTAGTGGGCCTTCATTTTTAACCTCCACACTAAATATTTTGTAGGTCAAAATGCGCAATTTTGTTTGAAAAATTTCACCATCGTGAGTTCGAAAAATTTAGCCTAAACACAAAACATTTTTTTTTTCTTTTTTCCCCGAGGGTAGGTGAAAAGACACTATGAGAATAGCAAGCGCGTGCTTATAGTAGTGTCAGATTTTTACTGACTGACTAATGTGTGGAACAAAATGTACAGAAATTCATGTGTTTTTTCACGCACGCACAACACACACATACGTTTTCCGATATCAACCAAACTTCACAAAACCCATATACGGACCAATACCAAAAATGTGTGAAAGTTTGATTAAAATCGCTATATGCGTTAAGGTGTGAATCGGCGACAAACGAACACAATTTTAATGCTCAATTTTTATATATATATATAGATTTTGATTAAATGAAATGGTTATTGTTTTTCTCTGCTTTGTCTTGTTTAACCGCTAGTGCTTGCTTTCTGATTGGTTTTCATTTTTTAATAGTTTGCAAGTAACGAATGCTTATAGTAAAAAAATAAATTTTATATAAATTTGCGATCTTTCCCATACTTTCTTAAACGTCGTCGCAAAGATGTTAAAATATGACAGCTCATACTTGAATATCTACTTTTTTCTACAATTCTCAGTACGGATCAGGTAGAAATTTGGTTGCAACCAAACCGTCTTTAAAAAAGAAATTTGTTCCCCGCGAATGAGAATCTCTAATGAATCAAGGGTTGGTGCGAAATTGTTGACTTAGTGGAAAATATAGATACAAGAAATGTTAGCATTCAGCAAAATTTACGCGAAATAATAAATTTAGGAACTTACTGCGGAGTATGTGCGAATTCATGCAGAATTCTGTTTTATTTGGTGTGAATTCATAGAGGAGTACACATCACAGCTTTCGTGTAGAAGAAAGTCCACGGTTCTATATTTGTCGGCTTTTAGGTTTCCCGATGCTGTCATAAAAATGTATAAAAGTTGTAAACCCTCCACAGGAAGGTATATTCACTTTGTCATTACATTTGTAACGCCAAGAAGGAGTCACCGGAGACCTCATAAAGTATATATATTCTGAATCAGGATCACATTCTGAATCGATTTAGCCACGTCCGTCTGTATGTCTGTTGAAAGCACGATAGCGCCCAAAGGAATTGACATAGGCAAATGAAATTAGGTGAAAGGACTTATTTTTATCGTAGTTAGGTTGGTATTAAAGATGGGCTATGTCTCTCAAGTAGTTCTGGTAGCTCCCATACAAAATCAATTTTGCATGACTTGTATGCAGTGGAGGGTATCAAAGCCTCTGCCAGGCCGATGATAACACTTTTACTTGTTAAAAATTCAAATTGTATTTATTTTCACATTTCCATTAAAAAATGACACAACGAAATCATGAACGAAAAACTTCGCTCTCCTTTTCGTGCAGTACGCAGCTGCTGCGAAATGATGGCGGAAAATTGGGTAGTTGTAGTAGATTGCTTGGTACAATTCTCCACTCTCTTTTCGCACATATTTATTGTCCGGGACATTATTTGCTTGCGAAAATTTTACATTTATAAGAGGTATGGAACCAAATTTGAAAAATCAAATAAACTTAAATATAAAGATCAAAAGTTCGCATTTTTTTTGCAATTCCTTGGGGTTACTTATTCTTATTATCTATACATTGTTTTTAAAGACGACAATATTAAATTAAAATAAGAACAACACAATACACACTCATAATTGAGAGACTTTTCTAGTTTCTACTTTGATTCAACTCAAACAAATTTGACAATGGGTAATTTATTTTTTCGTTTCGTTTGGATTTTTTCTTTGTAACGCTTTGCGTTTGCAAATACTGGGAGCATTTAAATATAGTAAATACCAGCATATAGATGACATCTGCAGGTACAACATAGGATATCCAATAACTCGATAACTTCTTTTTAAATAAATAGGCGAAATTTGAAACATCTCTACGATGTTCACGTGAGTGAGTAGATCTGCACTTCATTCTCAAATCGAAACATACTAACCGCTCAATATATTCACATCTCTTTTAATCGTATTTTACTCCTGCGACGGAGAGGGAGACAGACAGAGGCAGCATGCTGTTTGGTTTGCTAAGAAAAAAAAAACCCTAAAAGAAATGTCAAATAAATAGGAAAGGTTTTTTTTATCGCTGTGTTGCTTACAAAAAAAAAAAATATCTAGAAAGAAATGTCAAATAGGTATAGGTATCAGTGATATCAGATCTTTGTATTATTACATTAAAAAAAAAATCTGCAATCGTCGACATTAGTGTTAGTCAATGTTGAATATTGCTATGAGTTGAAATTAACCTCTTACTGAAAGATATATTTGTTTGGTTTTCTTGTTATTTGCTATTGTGGTGAGCAATGTATTATTGAGTTTGAAAATGACAAATGTATTGAAAGTGAGTGTGTCCCGCGCGTGACATTTAATTTTGTGCTAAAAATCGGGACATCTGGTAACGCTGGCCCTAGGCCACATTCCGTGCAGAAAACAAAAACAACTCCTTCGACTAGGCACCAAGAAATCAAATACCGAACTTCCACACAAACGTTGTCCTGTCACTTCCGCTTCAATCCGAAAAGTCAAAGTGACAGTCGCAGGGTTTTTTTTTGCTGGAAAACTGATCCCTTCGAATCTTTGGCGAAATACTGTCTCCAACGATTAGCAGCACACAGTCACCTGAACGAAAACCAGTAAAAATTCCACATATACATCCTCTTGCTAGCCATCCCTCAACCGCGGCAGCCGTAACATGATATCCGTTTGTCAAATGTTATGAAGCCATTTCTTTGAGTTGGGCCTGATAGGTGTGCGTGTAGGAGAGGAAAAAAAATCCGAATCGCTATTCCATCTCATGACACAATGCCAATGTGGTAACCAAGCCAAAGTCATTGTCGCGCCAATTAATTGGGCAAAGGTTTGTGTAAACAGTTTTTTTTTTCACTCTCAATTTTTTTTTTTTTGAAGGCGTCAAACGACACCGCTACCGGAGTTGATCAGTCGATAGATACAGCCAAGCTACTGTTTGAAGATTCGCTTTCTTGAATAACTCCATTCCAGTTGATAGGATGTGCCGGTGTCAAAGGATGAAATGTTTAACTAAAATCGACCGAGAAAAAAAAAGTGTGCGCCCACAAGTTTTGGCCTTTGATTTGTGATGACACATACTCTCGGGTAAACAGAACGTTCAGTGATTTCTTCTGACGTTTTGAGATGGCACAACTAAATTTTAGCATCAACGAAAAAAAAAAAGAAGCAAAACTTCTCTAATGCTAATCCCTATGCCAGGAGGCAGCAGGATTACTCTCAGACGACGCTAAGTGTGTTACGTGGGTGATTTTTTTTTTTTTTGTTCATTCGAAATGATTGACAGGATCATGGAAATGGAGCAAAACCGGGGGCAAACATTTTCTACATGAGCGGAATTCTGAAGAACCAGAAGGACGACGAAGGGAATAAATGATTAAGTCAAGTTGTCATTCATGTCAAATCGACGCACGGACGAGAGCAAGAGAGAGAGAGAGAAAGAGATCTCGGGATGGATGGCATGTCCTCGGTGTCTTTCTGGTTGCGAATGAGTGGTAATTACGCGAGCGGATATTAATAGAATCCTGTCTGCTAAAAGTTGTACTCTACTGTATTTTTTGTCCTTCTTCTCTGTTTTTTTTTTGTATTTCGATTTGTAACTTTCTTTTTGACTGACATGTGTCAAAAATGGGTCCTTTGACGGAGTGGTGCGCCCTGGTTTGTACGTGACTTGATTGGAGAATGATTGTGATTGCAGCGGCGACGGCGGGGGGATATATGGAAGTGGAAGTAATGTGATTATGTGATTTAGCGGGGGAATACTCACTTATTTAAATGAAATGCGAATGGCTCCCATTTGAGACTGCAGGCTGAGGTTTAACGGGTGAGAGCTTTAAGATGGGACTTAGTTTGGCGAAATTTTGCAGCCCATGGTGCTTTTTTTAGACTCAAAGTCGAGGCTACTAGGACCAGAGATTTAACAACCTAGTAACACAGTTTTTTGAACAGCTCATCGCACAGAAATTGCTGAAAAAAGTCTTTCGCCATCAACTGCAGTACACATAAACATTACGGCGAACTGCCTTCAAGGAGTTTACGAAAAGTTGCTGGAGGCAGTGTAGACAGCCCTAAGTAACGAGGGGATTTTCACTGAATTCGGTGTAGGTCGATAAATTTGATTTTGCTTATGGTATGTTCTTGGTCAGTTGAGGTTTTCTCTTGGTATAATCCGGCTCGAAGGACCAATGTTTTAAACCAACATTGGTCGCCAAAAGGCTGCCTGTGCTCAGGTTAGTTCTAACTGATGGAAAGCATGATTTAAAACACTAAAACCAGCCATTAATCAGATAGTCTGAGAGGAAAAACTGAGCCCTATTTAGTGGTCCCAGACTTTGAAGACTGTTTCCCATCTTTTAGGAGCTAAATAATTAGATTTTTCCCCTTAATTAGAAAAAAAGTCGTCTTTTTTTCCCCCGGATGAAATATGCTTTATTTTCATATGAAAAAATTAAAAAATGTAAACCGTTTTTATTAACAAGCTTAAAAATTGCATACAACATAAAAAATGATTTCCTTTTCTATTGGACATAAAATCAAAACGATTGAATACATTTGGATACACGAAAACCCTTAGGTGGACGTTCGATGGGCTTGTCCCTCGTTTTCCACTTTTTCATTGTAAACGCAGCAAACTTGGAACTGTTCCTCTAAATCTGGGATCAGTGGCCATAGTAATTTTAAATGAAGCTGAAGCCGAAGCATTTACTAATTTGTTTTGTTCCAGCAGCAAATCTATCCAAGTTTTCCCAAAGTGGAAGATAGTCACGTGAAACGTATGCCTGGGGATTTGAAGACAGAAACATACAAATTGAAGTCAGTCTCAGGTTTATCCATAGACCAGTAACAAAGGGGTGATTTGTTGGTTGATGTAACTACTTCACGCCCGATGGTATAATTCTTATGAAAAAGCTCCTCCATTGAGCCCTTTGAATGCGGGATAAAAATAACAGAAATAATAAGGCACCTAGATGACAACCTTGAGGTACTCCGAAAGAGGTTGTCATGGTTACAGATTGTGGTCAGAAATTATTTTTTTGGTTGCAAAAATCAAAACTTTTGAACGCATGAAGCTATCACTACAATTTTTTTTCCAAGCCTATAAAAATAGTGATTTTTAAGAAAGTTGCTTCAGAGGAAGTAGGATTTTCTTTGAAAAAAGATTTAACAGAGAAAGGTCTTAAAGAAAAGCTTTAAAAAAAGGTAAAATTTTTCGAACATTGTAAAACAAGTTCTGGGGCTGTTTAATTCACAGGATGATCCAAAATATTTTTTTTTACAACAGTGCATAAAATTAAAAAAACAATTTTTTTAATGTTCTAAGCAAGTATTTAAACAGTATTTTTTTTTTTTAATTTTGTGGCACATCAGTATATCCTATAAACTATTTGAGTGATATATTTTATATGGAACAGTGTAGGAATAAAAGTAAACAGACGACAGAAAATAAAATCAAATGGAATACAAAATATATATTTATAAAATAAAATAAAATAGAATATGTAATACCTCTTTTTTACAATTACTATAGATCTTAATTTTCAGAAAAATAAATCATTGACATCATCGTCATGACTTATTAGTTCTGGGCAATAACTTTTTCACAGCCCTTTTTGGTTTAAGACACGTTTAAAGATGAAACAAGTGGATCTGACGATTTAGATTGTCACTGTTTATATACCTGCACAAGGATTGTTTCATCTGTGGAATTTAAGCTCTCCAATGTGGGGTAACAGAGGAAAATTAATATTTCCACCTGTTTTATTAGATCCTAAAATAATTATCCACAATTAAATATTTTTCTCAACTTTTTGTAATTTTTAGACAATAAATCAATTAATCCCTTTCTTTTGCCAAGTTAATCCATGTTTACGTTTACTTTAAGTAAAATTAAAATACTGATTTACAATAATTTAAGTAATTCGAAGGTACTCAGTTAAAGCATACCTCGAAAACTGTTTTTGTTTAAGAGGAATTTATTCAAAAAGAGTCGTTCAAGTGGGCGGGTTATAAAAACCAATTGGCATTTATATAAAAAGGGGCGTGGATGCGGGTAGATTGTTTAACAATCAAAATAATAATAAAAAAAAACTATTTTTAATTGATTGAAAATTTCACGCTATTATTTCTTTTAATTAACAAAATAATTAAAATATTCCATAAATTTGCTTATAAGGCCATAATATCTGCCCAACTTTTTTTTAAGCAAACTATAATTTCTCCGAAAATTTTGCACATGGCTTAACAAATAGTTATGATCAACTATCGTGGTTAATTTTCCGCGGGAACTCATCAGATTTTTTTTTTAGCTCTACTAAAACCAAAATAAAGTTCGAAAAAAATTTGTTTTTGTTTTATTTATTAAAAATATTATTTTTTTTTTGTTAAAATTTTAATTTGCCTGTACATAAAACAAAACTAGACTACATTCAAGAAAATTAATATTTTTCAGTTAGTACCTATGCCATATTGGCAAAAAGGAAAATAAAGAAGTTCGTTTTTTCTGTTTTTGAAACTTTGAAAAGCTCTATAAGTCAAACTAGTTAGCAGAAAATTATTTTGTTTGCTGTTCTTGAAGCTCCGTTTATATTTCTATAAATAAAAATAAAACATCGAATTTAGTATTTTTGCCACGAGATTTGCCTTTGTGGACCACAGTGCGCCGTGTTTCTAAATAGAAGGTCACACACCTTCTATTTTCGATTTGGAATTATTGATTCTTTTAGAAGGTAGGTAGGTACATAGGTAGGAGTGGCGGTTTATTTAAAAAGAAACCCAAGTAGTTATATGTGCCGTTTTGTTACCACAACTCATTTGGTTGTTTTAGATTGTCGACTAGGAGAGTTCAGAGCCAGCCTGTGGAATTCAAAAAGGTTATCAGTTCCCCAATACTAATCTTCGAGACCTCCTCAAGGGAGTCGAAGAAAGGTCTACGCAGATATCGCTGTCTGGCCCTAGCTAATGCTGAACAGGCGCATAGGTATTGTGAGTGCGGACCGTGTATATTATGTCGGATGAATTGTCTAATGGTCCCCTATAGGCCACTGGCCTGTGGTTATCGCATAATTGTTCTGGCGATATCTTTTCGTGTTTTATTTGGAAGATGGGTTGTTTTGTCCGTGCTGTAGATCGGCCTTCTCGATATGATACAGTTCGTCAGCCTCCTCCATCTAAGGTTGGCCTTCGATGGGAATTTAAGGAGATCTATGGATTGACTGCTCCGAGCGGAACGCGAACCTATTCCACAAGTTAACAGTCAGTAACGACCTTGCCTGGCCAGCTCGTCAGCATATTTGTTTCCACAAACGTAGCTTTGGCCTGAAACCCAAATCAGGATAACCTTGAACTGGTCAAGTGAGGCCATTTGGAGGTTATCAGTATTATTCATATTATTTTTTAATTATTGATTGAGGCGAATGCCTTGATGGCAGCTTGACTATCAATGAAAATGTCCATCCATTGTCGCGGAGCTGTGTTTGTGTGTGGTTTGATTTGATGACAGTCTAGCAAGTAATTCCGCCTAAAACAAACTGGACGTATCCGAAAGCCTAGAGGATTTGGAGACGTTTAAAGAAAATACATCAGCACAGTCCATTTTAGAACCGTCTGTGTAGATTGTTAAATTAATTTCTAAAAATCGGTTTTAAAATGACCACGTAATCGGTACGACAAAAAGAGGGCAAGTTTTAGTACAGTGAGGATGTCAATTCGTACGATAAGCTTTTCTAAGTCCCTTGGCACAATTATTCATGGTTAAATAGGGAACGCAGGTTTTAAAGACTTTGTCGAGGTTGGGGTCATTTAAATGAGAAGCCTCTTAAGCTAAGGTTGCTTCGTCGCTTCTATAGCCATTAGCTTTCTGCCTGTCACCACGTGAAACAAGGTTAATTTGAGCTGATAACGCCGAAATATGCTAAAGTCCAACATGTCCCCCCAAAAATGTATCCACTGCACAAAATATTTCCGACCAAAAGACTAGACCCTGTCGAATGTATAACCCCATAAGAAGAGGTGCCTCAATAGCTTCCATGGGATGAGTATCTCTTCCGTCCTGGTGCGACTTTCGAGAAACACCGAACTAACTAAGCCTTGGTGCCCGACCAACACACTTTTGCCCACTAAGATTGATCCATAAAGAATGCAGTTAAGCCATAGGACTGAGGACTGCCCTATCCAACTGGCAGCTCCATAAATAATCATTAAATATAAATTCACTTGAAGAGAACTCTCCAATTTGAGTGTCATCTTGCAAATGCCACTTCTCGTTGGCTCGGACACACTGAACACCGTAAGAAAACCATGAAATACACGTGCACTGTGTGAGGCGGCACTTAAACTTAAACCTACTCCGCATACTGACAGACGACTTTGGTCACCTCAGGACAAATGCCTGCGCCAGAATATGCTGTATGCATTGTGGGGCTAGTGCTGCTGCAACACCCAACTGGACATTCTCCGAACATCAACACAAATTATGTTAAGCCTGGTGGAGCAGCCGCCCTTCCTCGTCATCGTCCGTCGTCGTCGTCTCAGATATCCTGGGCCGGATAACAATGCAAATTATGAGTAATAATAGCGGTAATAATAAAGAGTAATAATCGCCCCCCCCCCTAATAATAATGTCATACAATTGGCAATTGCTGTGGAGGAGGCCCACAAGATATTTGTACAACAGGATGCACAATGGCACACATCCTCGTCTCACAGGTGCAATTATTACTTAGTTTAGATAGTTAAGTGTTGAACAATTGGATGATTTATTGAGTCATCGTCAGCCCACACACACAGCCAGACACACGCACATGTCGTTGTTATACCGTAAATGAATTTACGATCTTGAGATAATAGGCTGAGAGCCTTACAAAACCTCTGCCAGCCGACAATTGCAACAATGCCACACGACACGACACGAAACGACACGACACGACTGACTGTATGTCCTCGTAGGGCATTGCATATACACACATGTGGGTGGATTATCGCACAGAGGAAACTATACAATATACATAACTGAAAGGCTCACTCACAACGGCCGCATCATAATCATCGGCATCAGTGCGCTGCGGTGCCGGTGCCGGTGCACACAGAAATCACGCGCTGCTGCCGCTGCAAAATCACCGTGTGATGGTGGATGCCACCACAGGGGTCGTGCTATCCGGAGCCGTGCGATCTTAACGCTGCTGATTGAGCAATCAATCTGACAGAATTACGTCTCATAAAAGTTGAATTATCGTGGCCAAATTGAGAGGAAAATGCCGTAGGTCGTGTGAATGGTTTGACTGATTGTGTGGTTGCCATCAATCAAATGAACACCAGTCTTCTGACTGACTGCTCGGTCGAACGAAGAGATTTCGGGCTCAGACTCGAGACTCGCGCACGTCTTTCAGAGACTTCAACTTCGAATGGAATCATATCAGAAACAGAGAGTTCAAAAAAGCAGATGTGAACGGAGTTGTCTGGCCTAAGGCGCAGCGTCGGCGGCGGCGGTGCTTGGTCTACCTGTGATCGGCAGATTATCGAAATGATGGATACGCGATGAGTTACGACACAGGGAGTGGGATCGTTTTTAAAGTGGTGGGTAAAGGACTTTCCATGTGGGAGATGTATACACGTGTTTTTGGGAATTTTGTTCGCTGAGGTTTACCACCTCCTTGGATTGGAAGAGCTGTTAACAAAGTAGATTGTAGGTTGAGAGGTTCTCAACCTTAAAAACCCCAGTCGGGCCCTATCTACGGGTAGAGGGAATGGTTGTTTTTTCGTGGGATATCTGGTCCGGTTTGCGTTTACGACAAACGGCGAACGGGATTGACACAGTAAAAAAAAACCGCACAACTAGGGCCTGAGATAAGCATAGGACTTGACACCTTTAACCGCAGAGTTGCGATTCTGTGGCTGTATTTCCCGTTTCCTGACGAGGGAAAAACACAAATAACGCATTTAGCGCCGTTTTGAATGTCCAACTTGAAGGATCACCGCAGAACGCCATGTGAAACAGCAACTTGAAGTGCCCAACGGGAGGCAAATTCCCCAGGGCTCTCTCTAACTGGCTATAGTCTGTGTCTGAGATGATAGTGGACCAAGCCCTCTACCAACTCAGGGTGAAGCTCTTGCCAGTGAGCTTTAGTTAGCTAGGGCCTGAAGCCCCATAAGTAAGTATGTAGAACCACGAAAGGGTCGGCGATATTCATTGGGAGGTTGCATTAAGCAAGCCGCGACCACAACTTGGAACCTACGAATTTAATGGAGAAAACCGAATGGGATGAGAGAATTGCAAATATCTTATGATCAATCAAGGACAAGGATTTCCGCAAAACGGCGGTTATCCCGATAGAAGGCCTTCTCTAAGGTGGAGCCGTTCTAAGGCTCAAGGAGAGAGAGCCAGTGAGTCAAGTTGGTTTCCCTCAAAAACTGATGATCCGAAGTTATCCCCCAAAGCTTTCTCCATCTTGTAAGGCTGTAATACTCAACAGTATTCATTGTAACCGCTTTCTGGTGTCACAAAGGTCCATTAGTTTTGTTTGAGTGCTAAAGAAGTCGTCGACAAAAAGAGTCAGAGTCGTTCCACAGCTCGTAGGCTTCGCTGTTGACTGGACCTCGTCAAAGCCCGTCAAATGTAACCTGAAGTCAGCCACTATCCAGCATATACCTCGAGCGGGGGTCGGTTAGGATTGCTCAAGACCAAGAAAGTTAATGCCAAGGCGATGAGACCTGTATAGGCCAAACTTTACAGCTTAAACATCCCCGAAGCAAGTTTAGGGAATATCTGGCCTCAGAAGGTTCGTTGTGCCTTCGAGGCAACTTTCCCAACCAATTGGTTATAAGACCCCTTGCAAACCGTGTTTTTTGTTCCACAAAAAGTTCAAATTTTCATGCGCTGCGTTGGTTAACACGTCCGTCTCCAGTTTGAATGGGAATCTTTGACGAGTATCTTTCCGATTGACAATCAAACGGCACTTGTCTCGCATGCAAACCAACCCCCGAACTCAATTTCACCCCGAAAGTCATGCTCACGTACCAAACACCTACCACCCGACACCAGACTGTCTAAATGTAACAATTCCGTCCACCTCCGCCGCACCCCAGCAAGTCTCCTTTCATATCTTGCATTCATTTCGTTTCCAACTCAAGCTGTACATGTCTGGCACTCCGCTTGATTGACACCAAGTAAAGTCAATTAAGAAAGTCAATCAACGTCTTTCATCTAAGAAACACTGACTAACCTACCCTCATCCTGACCGCGCGCCGACTGCAGGATGATGTGACTGAAAGGTAAAGGTCCCGTCAGGCAGGAGTACGGCTTAGCTCGGTGAAAGAATAAAAACAAAAACCAACAAAACTTTGCGGATCGATGAACTCCTGTCGACTACCCCGCCCGACCAATCCGTCAAACGGTGGTCAGTCACTCGCTCCTTATTCTATCCATCAGCGAAAGTATGCACACACACACACCGACGCACACAATTGGAAATAATGATGTCTTTCTTGGCTGACATATTGCCGGGTGGACAGGTTCAGCAAGTTTTTTCTGTTTCCCTTGCCCTTATCCTTATCCCACCCCCTCCGCACACGCCTTCCATCCATTTTTACCGCTACAAGACAAGAATTAATTAACATCAACCAAAGAGTGTCCAAGGACAGAAGCTGAGCAAAGAATGAACGGCGCAAAAAAAAAACATAAAGGAACAAAAATTATTAAAAGGATAAAAGAAAAAAGGAAAACTCTGCACTTTTCTCATTTTTTTTGTCTGCTTGCGAGGATAAAAACTTTATCGACTTGAAGGCGTCCGCGTCCACCAATGTGGTGACCTACACCATCAGCGCACAAGGATTTCCTTCCCCCTGTATGTATATAGTAAGAAATCCTGTCGACAGTGATTGAAAGTTATTTGACATGTAAATATCAACTGAAGGATGGAGGTGCGATCAGGATTAAAAGTTCGCTTTCTCTCTTTTCGACGTCAAATTAGGGAAACTTGCCAACATTCATCTTGACTTTTGCGTCATCAATGCGGGATTATAATTGCAGATATCGGTGGTGGACGATGCGGACGACGGATTTTCAATCAGAGTCTCACATCCCTGGTGTTGGTCCTCATCAGTCACCATACTGGTCGGTGGACTTTAGCCGACAACGGCGAAGGAGGAAAAACTCCCCCGAGACAAAGTGTCCACACTCAGATTTCTTAATGTTGACTAATTAATACGAACATTTCGTACACACGCACATATGTATCCAGCTACCAGGCGGCCGGGGGTGGGTGGTGAATTATTATGAATTATGAAAGTTTTCACCACGTCATGGATGGCTGGTCGCTCACTCATCATCTCACCGCATTCAGTGGACCGGCGGCGGCAGAGTGAGGCTGGCTCCTGGCTCCTGGCTCCAGCTCCTGCCTGCTGACAGAGAGAGAGAGAGCGAAAGAGAGGAATACTAATAATAAGTAAATGATTAATAATAATAATTCATTCGGGATACATAGCATCGCAGTGAGATGTCCTAATTGGAATTGATTAGATTCCTCCTTCTGCACATGTTGTGGTTCGTTGGACGACGGTCGCCACGGTGCATGTGTATTTATATCAGTATCCTTTTGATCGATTGCAGTGTTGATGGGAAACAACAAAAAGAAAATAGAAAAAGAAAAAAAAAACAAGAGAACTCTCCCGCATTTGTCCACGCAGAACGGAAAGAAATCTCAGGCGGTTATGCTCATGATCCCTGGACAGGGATTTCTCGTGTCAAAAACTTAAGTCGAATGCATAATTCGTTCGACTCGGTGAATGTTCTTCTAATCAGGGCGAACTTGGAAGCGAATAATTGATCGGAGAGGAGAGTACATAAAGCAGAGAAAAACAGTACTAATAGGAATAGGCGACCAGACCAAGGAGCGTATTGATTAAGCAGATGCGTCCTTGGAGAGAAACTCATCATTCGGGTGCTGGTGCTTAGCGTGTGTATGGAATCACCTGATACTGGGGCATTATAAGCGCTTAATTAGCGTGCACCATGAGTGGCTGCCAATTTGCCACACACATGTGGAGAACCAGAATTTGACTTATGCGATGTAATTAGTCGCAGATGGATTGGATGTATATATAGGATGGTGTTGGGCAGTGACTGAGTGGTCGCATATTGAACATATATTTATCGAACTCGAATTGGAATGAGCATAGCAGAGGACGACACGTGCAAATTTAGACAAAAAGGCCGGACAAATGGATGTATTTTTGGTGTTCCAGTAAATCTAGATCAAGATTGGGCCTTCTCCTGGCATCGGAATGGATTTAACTTAGGTCAACATGTGCCCTGGCTAAGCTAGTACACCAACCCATTCGGTGAATCAAGTCAAACTGCAGTGCGTACTGAACATATTCGCCCATGAACTGGCAAAGCTGTGTGAGTAAATCTAGATCAAGATTGGGCCTTCTCCTGGCATCGGAATGGATTTAACTTAGGTCAACATGTGTCCCGGCTAAGCTATTACACCAACCTAGTCGGTGAATCAAGTCAAACTGCAGTGTGTACTGAACATATTCGCCCATGAACTGGCAAAGCTGTGTGAGGATAAGTGCAAATGAATTGAATTGCGCGTCCCTAAGCTTGACTAAGTGTGTCCTGGCTAAGCCGCTACATCAACCGAACCGTGTTGATAATGCCCAGCTAGTTTATTGTTTAAATTTATTCATGAGTTGGCATTATGCCACAAAGTTGTGCACATTGGATGTGAGTTTGCTCACCCCTTGCTTGAGTTTACGTGTGTCTTCGCTAAGCCAGTACATTGAACCAGTTCTTAAACATGGCCGGTACTCGATTTAAATTAAGTTCGCTCGACATCGAAATCTTGTGGCTTGTGTGTTTTTTTCCATCGGTATGTAGGCAGGTCGTAGGCGCATTGAGTTAGTAAGTGGTTCGTGCATTGGATTACGAGCGCTTCCAGGGTCGATCTTCTAGAAAAAAAATTCCATCTTAAGGTTTGTTTTCACTGCTCCACCTCTCGCGAACGTCTGACAAACATCCGAGAGAATAACTGTCATAAAAGAGGTTTTCAATTGATCGTTTGGTATCGGCATACAAATTTTTGATCCCTTCCATTCAAAAAATGTGGCAAAAATGAAAAACGCACACAAGTCGAATGGTTTTGAGAAGATAGCGTGAAAGGTTCCCTACGGACATATCGCGACAACTGTTTATTTATTAATTTTTATTTTAGCATAACGATTATTTTATATAGGAGCAAGTTATGTGCGACCCAGTCGTGCATTTATTTTTTTCTGTAGACAATTTAGAGTCTACTCGATATCGAAAAGGAGCTTTAACCTGCTTGACGGGTTGAAGACGAAGTCTTAGGCAATATATGTGGTATAGGGTTCAGTTGAAAAGGCTTCACTCGGACGATCGGTATTGAGTTGCAGAGATATTGCAGTGGGCCTAACACCACCATTGCCCCGCGTACGGCCATCAGTCTCTCCCACAAAGACTGCACCGGGATGCATTTTCCGCACCGTCGGAGGAAGTTGGCTTAAAACGTCATCAAGTGAGTGAATTGAATTGAAAATGTTTGACATATTAGTAATCGATCTTAGGATGCACGAAGATCACCTGATTTGGAATTTTTCACGAGGTAAATTCTTACAGCACTCGCTTTGACAGTCTTCTGAAGTCGTGTTCTTAGTATGGTAACAGTTTCAGGACTCCCTCTAAGCCAGGATATGAAAGAAACCGCAGCTTTGACAAAGTTTCAGTGAAAGTACTCCTTCCCCCAAACTGATGCCGTTGCTATTCTACGTTTGACAGATATGGTTCCTTTTTTTGACAAATGACTGATGAGAATTATAGCTGCCCTCTTCTTTATGACAGTTATAAACACAAAACTAACTCATTCTCACCTGCAGCGCAACTTATATCCCCCAAATCACTCACCCTATGCCAAAGGTACACATCCTACCGTCTCTCGTAATGAGGTACTTTGCCTTTCAAAACCTGTTACTGTCAGCTCCAACGTCAGCTCTGTTCTCTGTTCTCACGATGACACCTTTAAAAATACCTTTCGCAACGAAAACAAACTCTGCACTTCGTCAAGAATTAATCACATTCCGATGTCACATAGCTTGAGGTATATTTGCCAGGGCGCAGCACCACCGAGCCAACCAGTCTGTCAAGAACGCAGGCAAAAACACAAACAAATGACATTTCACATCCAAACACGATGCTAAGGAAGCACAAGGAACACCATAGACTGACAGATTCATGTGTACACGTATATATGATGTGTCCACCCCGAAAATAAATCCCCAATGATGGACACAACAACTGTGCGGCTAAATGTGCACAGAGGGGCCATACATCGTCGTCATCATCATCATCATCATCATCAGCAGAAGCATCATTCTTGTCATCTCAGGAGATTGAGAGAGCGAACGCTGAACACTTTCTTATAAAATTGTCTGCTTTGAAATGTGAAAATTGAAATCAATTCCTGTCACCGATGTGACCAAATGACAGCTGTCCGGGAACACCATCCATACGCTTATGGTGAGAATGCAGAAACACCACTCTTGCAGCTCAAAACTCTTTGATGTATTTAATGGATGATTGGTTGCGAAATGCAAACATGGAATTGTCTTTAGGACACTCAATGTGCGCGCACACCGCAAACAACTGACAACGATCCATTCTGCATCGGACTGCTGATTTTGATGATGATGACGACGACGATGTGGATGCTCGATGATCATTTGGCTGTGCGATGATCGATGGATTGAGGTGTGCAGTTGGACAAGATCCGCAAAAGTAGCTGCAGCTGGTTTTATTGGCTACACTTGGGGGAAGTGTTTGCCCCCTCTCCCCCGAATGCACTCTGTCCATCAGGCGAGTGCTGTTCGCCGCTGCTGATGTGACATCGACAAGTCATCATTGTTGTGCCAGGTTTTTGGGGTTTTTCTTCATCGGAGTGACAAATTACTGACGCCGTTGTAAGTGACAAGGATTTTCCGTAGCATGACTGGTACACGGAAAGAATTTTACAATCAAATCAAGAAAAATAAGCGAAGAATCACGAAAAGTTTGGCCGAATTTTAGAGCTAAGCTTGGGATTTACTATGTAATCCACGACTTTTTTATTCAAAATTCTAGAAATTGAGCAAAGTGTAGATGTTGACCCGCAAAAGTCGCGAATCGACACTTTTCATTATCAATGATCCGATCAGACGAACCATAACCGATCGCAATTTGACACGAACTCATTTGATATAACTGTGGATTGTGAATTGCCAAAATAAAAACTTTATTCGAAATTAACGACATACGAGTATATCTTGCAATTTTTAGTTGTATTTTTTAATTTATTTTCCTCCTGATATCCTTGAGAATCATACGTCCAGATTTGTCTGGATTGGTTTTTCTGTCTATGCCGAAATTTAAAATACCCACAAATTGATCAGAAGAACTTTCCATTTACACGAACCGTAACAATCCATTTCGCGTTGTAAATTTGTATATTTTACAATCGAGTTCAATTGCTTTCTTTCCGAATAGTCGGATGTACAGACCTGATGTCATGAAAATAAAGTTCACGACTGGGTCGAACGAAACTTTCTCGTTCATCAAAAGTTTGTTTGGTTGTTGTCTTACTTCTATAGGTAGGTAAAAATCTGAGAACCGATGCTAGAAAAAGGAAGCGGTGCATGGAATATATTACTTTACTGTTTTTAAAGTTTTATCGAAATCGAAAATGGGGTTTTCGAGATATGAGAAGTTTTTGAAATTAGCGTTTTCGGGGATTCGAATTGAAAATTAAGGACGCCATAATTTTAAAAACATCAGTTTTACTCTAAGTTTCCATTTTGGTCAAAATAATTATTGCGGTTTTAAGGTAAACTAAAAAAAACTAAATTTAAAAAAAAAAATACTTTTTTTGGAAAATCCATTTTACGATAATACAGAGAAAAAATTAGTTGGAAATGACCATATCATCTCAGAAATGAATTTTTGTTACAATCGTATGGATCGTTTTCGAGAGTCCAAATTTCAAAAGTACCATTATTCGATTTTTTAGCGGGAAAACTGAGTATGCAGTCGTGATAACTTCACCTACTTAAGCTTAAATATGAATTTTGGTTGAAATCGTTGGAGCCGTTTTCGAACAAATCAAACTGGTATGAACATTTTGTATGAGAAGTACCATTAATATTGAGGTTACTGTGCAACAAAAAAATAATACCCCGAACTCTAAATCCGAAGTTTGAACAAAATCCGGGAAGCCGTTTAGGCTGCAGGCCTCGGACAGACAAACAGACGGACAGAATTTTGCTACCTACCCACTTTTTTGAGTCCCTCTATCATCATAATGTCAGAATTGGTTATCATCTCGAGTTCGAAAACAATATCTTTCTCTCACTACGTAAAAGCGATTTCAATACAAGGGCTATGGACATGTTTTGACCGGCGTTGCCATTCTGATCCGATTCCAGTCATATCTGACCTTAACTCTGAATGAAAAAAAAATTGGAATCCGGCGTAACCGATTTTTAACCGAAACGAAAACATTCTTTAACCGGAAAAAAAACCTTTTTTGACCTGAAAAATAATAGCTATTGTTCTATGACTAAATATAAAGGATAGATTTCTATAATTTTATTGATACTTGGCGGCACTTAACGAACACACTCACAATTTCATACAGAAACCAGTTTATTGTGAATAATCCTAGAATACAGCGGCTCCTCGCGGCAGTCTCATTTGAATGCTCCCCTAACTGTGATCGGGTGTGTGCATTCAAACAAGACTGGAGTGAAGACGATTTAGCATATCTTTTGCAATTTCGATGGTTATTTTACTAATTTCAAACGTGGAGTGTAAATTTTCTTTTTCTGCAAAACGTTGTGATGCAAACTTTTTTGTTTTATTAGATTTAAGATCAGTTTAGAAAAATATAGAAACTGAAGCTCTTTTACTAATTTCAAACGTGGAGTGTAAATTTTCTTTTTCTGCAAAACGTTGTGATGCAAACTTTTTTGTTTTATTAGATTTAAGATCAGTTTAGAAAAATATAGAAACTGAAGCTCTTTTACTAATTTCAAACGTGGAGTGTAAATTTTCTTTTTCTGCAAAACGTTGTGATGCAAACTTTTTCTATGGATTGTTTTTTATTTTATTAGATTTAAGATCAGTTTAGAAAAATATAGAAACTAAATAATAAATAAAATATAAAAACATTTTTGTTTTCTATTTTTAGTTAAAATAAATTACTATATTCAATTTTTAATCGGACTTCTGGGTCAAAAATTCTTATTTTATATTTCAACCGGATTTTCCGACCGAATTTAAAAAAATAAAAATCAGTCATTCGGTCAGATTTGACCGCATTCATTTTATTTTTAGTGGCAACACTGGCTTTGACGTGTCAAGCCTGCTTGGGCATAAAAAACTTCCACACCGTTAGTTAATTTCATAAGAATTACCTACTAACAAATATTTTGCAATTGACGACTTCCCAATATACGTTTTTGATTTAAACATGTGTTAAATAAGATTTTTTTGATTTATCATTCAGAGTCGGTAAACCAAAAAATATTTTTCCCAATTTGAGATTGTGAAGTGGTGTGTGACAAATTGACCTATTGAAGTGGTAAATTGCGCCAAACTATCTCGCAAATAACTACAAATAAAAGAAGCTCGAATTAATACTTTCAATCGGAAAATTCAACAAACCGAATTTTGTATTTTCCACCGTTTTCAATGTAAAATTACGAATTTTTGTATAAGTTCAAGAAAAAATCATTGTTAAAAATGTATATGTAGTTTTTAAATTTTACAATTGGTGAGTTTTTAATTCCTCGTTGCAATTTGCATAAATTGGAATGCATCACTTTCAGTGTGGACGTCATTAATCTGGAAAATCCATGCTCCTAAGACCGCTGGTTCACAATGAACGTAATAGTTGGAAGAAACTGCGGGACCGAGACCGAGTAGTCGTGCGATGAAAATTGAACGTGTGACTAGGATCTTGGTATCTAGGTCGTAGGAGTAGGTAGTCAATGTGAAGCAACAGAGGTCTGTATACGGTTCTGAGGAACTTATTAAAAACATTTTGGTGTGGGGCAAACGAGGATCCAAGAAAAGACAAATCCTGAGACCTATAGCTGACAATTAGCCCACGGAAGACTCATCTTTGCCACATTTCGCATGTCAAAGGTCTCTTCAGGTAATTGGGTCAATAAATAAGGGACTTGACAATTTCTTTTTTAAACAAAATGCAAACTACTTGAGATATCTCAAAAAAAAATGTACTGGATTGAATAACTCTCAAAACATTTATGAATGGAATTCGACTTTGTTCATATGCCCACTACGGGATTGTATGCAGCGGTCGATACGTTGAACCCAATTTTCGATGACTCGGCCGCAGATTTCGTCCGATACGGCCGCTTTTTCTTATTCAATATTGGCTCTGAGCTCCTCCAACGTCGCCGGCTTGTTGGCATAGACCAATGATTTAATGTAGCCCCATAAAAAAAGTCTAGAGCCATTAAACCACACGATCTCGGCGGCCGTTTAACAAAAAATGCACTTCATCGCTGTAGTTGATTTTGCGATGAAATTCTTCATTTTCTTCCACCATGTCCAGAGCCAAATTCGAGAACGTACGTCGCTGCACATGATCAACTAGCTTTAGTTCTTGAGTCAGCTTGCCATGTAAGGGTGTAGGCCAAGATCCTTACGCTAAATTCGCCATAATGTGGTCTGGGAGAGGCCCAATTCTTGAGAACGCCGTGAAATTGACTGATTTGGCGACGGACGCCTCAGCGGCTGCCATATTCTCCACACTTCGGGCAAAACGTAGTCTCACTGACAATGCAAAATCAAGCAGCGAATATTCTGACTCAAATTTTTTGCACTTGACTATGAAAAGCTTGTCTACGGGGACGAGATATGGCATTAAAGCTCTTAAAGTTGCGACCACCAACAGGAAGCTAACAAACTAACGAGTAGAAAAGGAGAAAATAACGAATGCAGTGCATCAGCTTTTTTTTTCCTAAAAATTCTCATTAAATTTCGATAGTAAATTTGAATTATTTGTAAACATTGTTTCTTCACGTTAAAATGTTGACTTTACTGAATATTTTTACATTGACAGTTCGGTGATCGGTTTAAGGGTGCGTTCACACTCATAGTTTGATGTTGTCAAGTCGCTAATGACAGACTGTTTGTATGAATGGGTGTTCCTGGCTGCATTTCACAGTACTAATCCCCAATTGACCTACCGAAAGGTCGATTCCGTAAGAGACTAGTGCACACCATCAACAAACTGCATACCCGTAGCCTGTCATCTTCCAATCTGTCGTTGCATTTGTCAAGCGAGTGCCAATTCGTTCTGCGCTAATGTCAGTCGCATCTCGAAGCCATCAATCATAATAAAATGCGATTTCCTTTCACAAGTTTTGCGCATTTATGCACAGCACTGCCACTGCCACACTGTATTGAATAGACTCATATGAGTCACACATGATGAAGTAGCAACATATTTCTCTCTGTCTCTCTCTTTCCCTCTGTGCGAATGGATATGATTGCGGTTTTGTGCGATGGAATGGAGCTGTGAGATGCTTTACACGTGGGTAGGGCAGAGAAGGCTCGTGTGTGTTGCGGAATTAGTTCGGTTGTCCGCTGGGAAATTGGCAATTGACGATGTGTGCAGATGGTTTGAGTAATACCCGAGACATTCATCATTCGAGCATTCACTTCGAGACTGAACTTTGCGGCGTTTATCCGCACAAGTATGTAAACAAACAATTCACGTGTTTACTCTGTCCTACGTGCAGACGGCCGCATGCAGATGAGCATACAGGCACACAACCAGCCACACGATAGAGCCCAACATCAGGTACAATAAATTTGAATCGATGAATATTTCATGCGAATGATTTGCCAGATAATTTTACATCCGTTTCATCCCCTTGCTGAAGCGCAGCGCATCCACAAAGGAGTTTAGTCCCATCCGAACAAAAACCGACTACCCAGGGGATAAAAGAAAAGCTCAAGAGCAACCGGGGTGGCAGACGGTAGGGTGACGTGTAACACAAAACAGAAAAGAAAAAAACAGCGAGACGGGATTTTCAAGTTCGCCATAGATACCCACAGATCCATGCGGACCGTAATTTGACGATGATGATGCCAATGATGACGATGATTGCCCTTGCGCTGCTATCAAACTTGTATCGAGATGTTGTTGCTTCTGTTCGCATATATGGCGCTCATTCATGTATCGCACCCGGCAACATTGACTCGTCAAAATATATGCAACAGTCTGAGGCATTTGCTGAACCGATTCCACTTGGATGCATAGAGACTCGAGAGTACCAACTCTCGCATCTGCATATGCGGGAGCACACTCTGTTTTTGAATGGGATTTTCAAATTTTATAATCCTTGCTGTAAGCTGTTGCTTTGATTTTATATCCAATCATTTCGTTTCGGCCAGCCATTTGAGTTTGTCGACTGTTTCTGACACCTGAAAGGTGAAATAAATCTCAGTACTTGCTGTGGCATGTAGGCATGGGTGGGAATGCCCAGCCCTTCGACGGTTTGTGTAGATTTGAGTGCATACGTTGATTGGAGATGCATTTCAAAAGTAATCAGGCGTATATTCTAATAAAGTGATTTTAAGTGATCGGAGGGCTGCCGACTGTTTCGGACTGTGGTAGAGGCTTTTTCCGGTTGCATTTGCGTTTCCACTTGGTTGCTCTGTGTATTAGTGTTGGTCCTGGTGGGGAAATAGGTGGTGGAGAATTTTGTGTGCGAAATGCACCCACTTTGGGATCTTCGAGAACGTTGCTGTCAATGATATTTATCGTAGGTTCAATAAACGCCCTCGAACGCTAATAGTTGGAAAAATTATACAGAACGTCGTGTCCATCTCTAGGGCAGCTTGAAATAAATAAATAAATAGTTGGAGGAACAGGTCAGTTGGGACCCTAGGTCTAGCTTCTCACAAACATTCGTTTTGTTTGTGAGTTTTCATTTGTGGGACGAAAGGAAGGGCTCTACAATTTTATGCCGAGTCCAAACGGCCAATTGAAGAAGAAGCCCTTTCATGACAGTCATACTCTCGGCTGTTTGTCAGACGTTCGCGATTGGAAAGTGAACCTTAAGAAACCTTAAGGAAAAAAAAAAATAATTGGCGGAACAGGTCCGTGTGGACCCAAGCCTAGCTTCTCACAACCATTCGTCTTGTGTGAGTTTTTTATTTTTGGGACGAATGGAAGGGATCTACAATTTTATGCCGAGTCCAAACGGCCAATTGAGAAGCTCTTTCATGACAGTATACTCTCGGATGTTTGTCAGACGTTCGCGAGAGGTGGCGCAGCGAAAAAAACCTTAAGTTGGAATTTGGGTTTTTCTCGGGATTCGAACCTGGGACCCCTCGCTTAATAGTCCAACACACTAACCACTAAGCCACTGCGCCGACCTTATGTTTAAATAATAATTTCTATGTAAGTAATAATTTATATTTAAACATTAATTCGTATTAAAATAATAATTTGTTTAAATAATATTTTATGTTTAAATTATAATTTCTATGTAAATAATAATTTATATTTAAATAATAATTTATACCTACCTAAAAAATAATTTATATTTAAATTACTTTATTAAGTTTTTTTTATATTATGAATTAATTATTTTTAATTATTTATTTATTAAATTTAATAAATTTTGGCCTAAACAATTTATTATTAATTTTTGTTATGATTTTTTATTTATTTTAAAAGTAAATATTTTTATTTATTTGAAGCAAATAATATTTTGAATTAAAAAAAAATATAAATATAAATAATATTTAATATTGACTTAATTTGCGCCAGCAGTTGCGGTTGTACAAATAATAGAAATATATTTTTTTTATTAAATTTAAAAAAAAAAAACTTACTATAGGAATGCAGCTTGAGGCATAACAAATATTTCAAGTTGTTGTCAGATATCGCAGGTTCAATACCCGCCCTCGAAATAAAAGCTGTGACCGCCTGTGGTTTTAAAAAAAAAAACAGACAGAAATTCATTGACAGCAGCTTTAGCGATGGTTATAAATATAATTGTCGTAAGTTCATTACCCACTCTCAAGCCCCATCACCGACAAATTTTTCTTACTCGTGCAGTTTATTTTTCGAAAACTTTTCAATCAATCAGAAGAAGAGACCTTGTTTGCATTGACAAACCCGCTCGTACCTGCGGTCTTTATGACCCACTTGGCCATGCGAAATGCATCTCTGTATATTGTCCTTCGATTTATAGCGCACCTCCGTCCGAACTTTGTTGCAAACCGAAACCAAACCAAGTGAGTCCCATTGAAGACCATCCAACATCGTGACCATTGAGGACACAATTGACCAAGACCATCTGATCCCTTTGGCCATATCAGGCAGAGGCATGCATCCCCCCTTGCACCGGCCAAACAAAAGATGTGAAATTTCACAAAACGTCAATGCGATGACAGCAGATGATTTGTCTGCCACTTAACCAGCTGTACACCACCAATCATCAAGGTATTGTTTGCCGGCCTCCGCGCACCGACCACGGTGGTCCACCGCACAACTCCTGAGTGATTTATGACAAATGAATGGATGAATAAGAGAAATTGCACACAGTGCCGAGTCGTGTTTAGAGCCGACGTCCGTCCGGTATCGCATCTCAAATTCCATGTTTATCATTACCGCAAAAAAAAAAAAAACAGCAACACAAAACCAACCCATCATTCGTGTATCAAAGTGGCCCATCATCATCATCGTGCGGCACACACAAATACCCGAGAATGTGTGCATCTGTTGCCTCGGAGCATTCGTGGATCCCAAAACCGACGCTAGTCGGCCACAAAAGTGTCAAAATTCATCCGCATCACCTCGAGATACGTTGCGAGCATTCGTCCGCACATTTATAGTGCATAAATCGTAGTGTCCTCCGTTGCAGTCAGTAGAGGGCGCAACAGCAACAGCAACAGCACTCTCTTCCATCTGATGATGGGCTAACCTCGGCGGCTGGCGCGCCAAAATGACATGACGCGCTGGCAGGCTGACTTTTCCTAGTTTGGGCCATTTTTGGGGCAGCCATCAAATCGCATTCTACTAACTGACAGACCGCAAAATGCATCATCACAAGCACTAGCCTATACTGATGGTGATACGATGATGACGGTGGTGGTGGTGGTGGCGACGCGGCGAGGACACGTCGTTTAGTGTAACTGAGGGGGGGGAGCGTCGGATTTGGTAGCTTTTTTCTCGCAGGCGTCTTTCTATGCACACGTATCCGAGCGACGCGCACATCGCCGAAGGACCACAACAACCGAATTAAGCCTTAAACGAAACATTAACTATGGAAGACGTTCGCTGCGTGATGCGTTTGTGCCGTGTGGCACTGTGATGACAGCGGAGGCTTTTTAGAGCTGCATTGCACGGTGGTGGTGTGTACTGGACGAGTGACACATTTGCTCCAGTTAGCAATGATATGGGTAACGAGGCATACTCGGCCCGGGTAGTTCATCATTTTTTGGTTGGATGTAGTTGTAGATGCTGGCGATGGGAGGGATGTTGTTGTGCTTTTGATGGGTTGCTGATGGGGATCATGCATGGTTTTCGGTGGCGTAACTAAGTCAGGTGAACGAGGGTAAAACGACGACAGGGTGGTTTAGATTGTTACCCAGGTTTGGTGCTAAAAGCCGGGTGTATGTTTGGTTTTAACGCTAGGACAGCGGAAATACGCCCAAACACCGGTAGGAGGTATACCTGCTTATTCTTCTCTACTACTTTTACTTGTGAGCACAATTTTAGCATCAGGTATTTGAATTGGGGCACCCACTCCCTTTATGAATAAGTTCGGTAGCACTCAGTTAAAGCCTCCACTTCCAACTGTGACTTGCGTTCTCAAGGAAGACTTTGTGAAGATCTTTCGAAATAGCTTCACAAAGTCACGAAGAAAGATACGCAACCTTGCCAATATGAATAAAAGTCCAGTAAAGTTTAGTAAAATCTGTGAACAATCTTTCTGTAGCAGAAACGTACTAGGGAGCTCTAAAGCTTTTCTACAGCAGTAACAGATCGAGCTACTAAAAAAAGGATTCTGTCAAAATTTCTATCTCGGTCGAGCTGCGAAATACGGCATCCAAAGAAAGACTGTAGTTCACCTTCCTAAAACCAGATTCAGTGGCGTTCCAAGATGCGGACTACGTATGTCAAAGGAAGAACGTAAGCTTCTAAGAAACAGCAAGTCCCACAAGGATTATTGGTTTAAAAAGAACTCAGTTCAAGAAGCCCAAATTCGCTATCGACTGGGCAAAAGCAGAGACTGCAGTTTAGCAACACTGAACACTGACCTACGGTCCTAAGCAAGGAACACATGCCTAATTGTAAATAGATTCAGCTGCAATGGATGGAAAGCTTTCACCTACACTCCGAAAATAAAGGAAAACGAAGAATTTTGATATAACTAAAAAAATGTTAAGCCAAAAGTTCTTGCTTTGAATATTACTAACTGACACAGCGCACTTTCGATAGATATGTGACCGCACGCAAGGAACCTACCTCCTAACAAATGTATGCAATGGTAGGAGGAAGATATAACGGCGAGAAATGCTTTATGTTTGTTGTACCTGAATGGATTTATAAGATCTCAAGACTGTAGATATTGTTACGAGTTATCTACGCTCCTGAACGCGAAGTTCGAGATCAGAATACCATTTACCCTATGCTTTTTGACAGCACTTGACATTTTTGTAGGCTGACAGTTGGCAAGTAGAGAACAACGTGGAAGATTACCTTTTAATATTCTGCTCATTAAAATTGTACCTTTTCCTTTTAATTTAATCCTATGTTGGCGAAACAAATTATTTATCATAAATTATTATTTATTATAAAACAAAATAGTTAACAATATAGTTTTAATACATTTGGTAACCCATAAAAATAGATTCCACACTTTGTGGAGAGTTTTAACAACTGTCAAAAAAAACTATTGTAAATAGAAAATATAATATATAGTTACTTGAACAGTTTTCTTTTATAGAGTTAAGCAAATAAACTTATAACGTTATAAAACAGTTTAAGATAAAGGACGCCTTTAATTTTCCCTCCAATTTATGTTAAGAGTTTTACAAGAAATTTCAACCCAACCCCAAAACATCCTATAATAAAAGATAACCATCACCATATTTAAATAATTTTAATCTGAAGCTAAAACAATAAGTTTTTTTTTGAGAAAATAAATTAACTTTTAGCTTCAGAGAATTGGAGAAAATAAAAGTAAAATTTTCCCAAATTCACAAAAGCTAAAAGTCAATCGGCCTTACCAATAATCGACTTTAGTCTGGCAGTTTTCGCAAAGACTCCACACTTTCCAAAATCCCTTTACCAATTGACAAATATAGTTGCCAGAATATCGCTAACTGTAGGGTTAATGTTACCCATATTTATCTCGGGCATTAGCTAAAGAAATCCTCCGTAAATGTCATTTTCAAGAGGAGTGTTGCCCAACCACCAAAAATTGCGGTATGGAATTTCGTATTAGGAGTGAATTTAACTACACTTTTGTTCAGCCTGAACGTTTACACTTATAAACTAATTTTAGTAAATTGTAAATGTTTTCGGACTTTATTCGTTGGAATACAACAATGCAAGCGATTTTTAAGTTTAGCAAAGACAAATTTTTACAAATGCATGCACAAAATTGAAAAATATTGCATTTTTGTTTTATTTCTAAACACTTGAAATATATATTTCAAATATTTTCATTAAATGAAATGTTTGGTATCTTTTTTAACCGCTAGTTCTAGATTTTTTTATTGGTATTCCTTTTTTAATAGTTTGCAAGTTACGAATGCATACGTAGTAAAAAAAAAAATTTGATATAAGCTTAGGATGTTTCCAAGACTTTCTAGAGAGTCGTCGAGAAGGAAATAAAATACCGGTTCACTTAAGATTGGACAGCTCATACCCGAATACCTACATTTTTCTACAACTCTCAGTACCTTAGGCGGCACAGGTAGATATTTGGCTGCAACCAAATCCTCTTTGGAAATGGAGTTTGTTCCGAGAAAATGAGAATTTCTAATGAATCAGTGGTTGGTGTGAAAAGGTTGACTTCGCGGAAATATAGTTATAAGAATTGTCAGCATTCAGCAAAATCCCCGGGAAATAATAAATTTAGGAACTTCTGGAGGAATAACAGGTAGTATGTGTGAATTCAAGATAAACAGAATTCTGTTTTATTTAGTGTGAATTCATAGAGGAGTACGCATGACAGTTTTCATGTAGAAAAATGTCCTCGGGTTTATATTTTTCTGAATGAATTTAAAATTTTGTCGCTTTCTAAGTTTCCCGAGTTAAGTAATATGAGCTATACAATTTTAAAAGATCATTACAAGATTTAACAAGCACTGTTTCGTTGCTTGGCAGATTGAAATTCAAAAACGGAAGCGATGGGTCCTTAAAACGCTTTTGACCTCCTACGTGAGTTAATTTATTCTAAAACAAAATAGCCGGCTATTATTTCTTTTTTCAAAAATATTCACTTGCTAACCTTTCTATCTTTAGATCAATCAGCTTCGATTTGCATAATTAGGCTACCAAACTGTGTTCCGTTTATTGAATAATTTGAAAGAGATTTTATTGCAACACAAATTCACTCATAAATCAATCGTGAAGTATTAGAAAACAAAGGAAAGTGTACTATAAAAAAGTACCAAAAATTGTGTCCGATCGAAGGAGAGGGCATCACTGATTTGCATATCAAATTTGACAGATCAGCTGATATTTTGTGCATTTACTGTTTTGTGGTTTGTTTTTTGCCTATAATAAGCTTCAAACGACCTTTGAAAGATATCTGTTGGGCAAATTAATTTGTGATTTATATATTCCTTTTCCTTAAAATAAAATCCTCGTTTTGAAATAAAGCTTTGACCTTGTTTTTCACGAAAACAAATGGTTGTAGGCGTTCACACAGTTGGTACGGCAGACGGATGGGCGGAAGAGAAACACTTCAGCTAATTATGAAATTTGAATTCTGCGATGACAGAAAATGTAATAGATTCTAAGGAAGTTGTCGCACTAGCAAATGTGGAGGTCTAATTGTTTATTGGTACCGTTTCATTAATGCTGTACATTTTTGCTAAAGCTGGCAACTAGCTAATCGTCGATATAAGTGTTTGATTATTAGTAAGGCCGAGTCTATTTTCTCAAAAACTTTAGAGAATAAATTTAAATAAATAAATTTCACTTAGAACAAGTACGTATTCATAGGTGAATATAACCTGCCTTTGTAGCTCCTAAACTACTTCACAAACTGTTTCCAAAAACAATTAACCACCACCAACTTCGACACACAAATTCTCTTGTCATATGGTAACACTTTGTTTCCCACACTAAATACCATAGACTACAACTCGGACGATTAGGGTGAGTATAGTGAGAAACTAAGTGTCCACTGACCTGTTGCAGAGTGAGATATAGATGCCGCTAGGTGCTGGGTATGAATTGTCCGGGATGAGATGCGATGACATGTGCCCGTAGATATACATTTTGCATTTTCTTGAATGAAAAAGACAACTTTTTTTTAAGTTTCTTCTCATTGCTTTTCTGAATAGTTTAAAAGAAAATCGAAATTGGCCGAAAATTACGTGAGTTATTTATGCAAACGCACAAAATATGAACAGTTGTATTTATATAGACTTTTGATACCAAGAACTCGTTTTTAAGAATCGAATATTTCCAACAATTCATTCTTGAATTAAAAATTTTATATTTGGGTTTATTTTATCCTACGAAAATTGTTGGCATTATAAATAACTGTTCGGTAACACTAAGAAGAAAGCTTCGAATTATGCTCCCAAAATAAGCACCTGCAGCTGCTTAGAAACGACGGCTTCAGCCACGAATATCGGTTCCGAAAAAACTCAAAATGTGTTAAGCAAAAATTCTACCGGAGGTTTTTTTTTTAAATGCAATAAAATGAACAAAATTAAATTTTTTCCTTCTATTATGGCTTTTTTAGTAAGAGGAAACATTGTCCACATCGCAGTGGAGCATTCTATCGCTCAAATTTTCCACGACCTTGTTGATGGTTTCGGGCTGTAGCTCACGGATTGCTTGGATGATATTGGCCTTACGTACTTGAATCGTTTCCGGATTGTTGGCTTAACATCGGTCCTTCATGGCTCCTTACAAAAAAAATAATTCCAAAGGGTCATATCACAGCTCCATGGCGACCAATTGACATTGCCAAGAGAGCTGATAACACGATTTGGGGATTTGGTGCTCAAAAGATCGATTGTGACATGGGCTTTGTGGCACGGCGCACCATCCTGCATGAACCAGAGGTTGTCTAAATTAATGTCTTTAATTTTAGTAAAAATGGAGTCAGCTAAAATGGCTCTGTAACGCCCACCGTTGACCGAAACGTTGTTCCCAAACTCATTTTCGAAGAAATATGATCCAATGATGCCTCCACTCCGCACCAAATTGTCGCTCTCTGTGGATGAATTGGCGTACGACGACAGGGACCATGAGTGTTGTCTAGCATACCAGTCTCACAAACTGTTTTGCACAAACTTGCGCGGTGGGTGCATCATTTCGGCCAAAACTTACATTCAAAAAAAAAAGGCAAAAACTCAAATTCCAAAAATGGGCTACACAGCACTTTGGAAATAAGTTTTCAATATTTCCCAACTCTGTTCAAGCGTAAAGCGACCCCTTTCGTTCCGCGGAGGTATGATACTGACTTTCTGAAGGATTTCGAGCGGGAAACACCTGTCAGTGTCAAAATAACATATGATTTAAAAAGAAACAACTAAATGGCCCACCCGTTGTATTTGAAGTTCAATCTTGAGGAATGGACTTGCGAAGTCTTAGATAAAACACCTTTACGAATTTAGATCGAGAATTGCAAGACGCCAGCCGTGAAGGATCTCGTCATTTGATTCTGTGGGTATTTACAAGCAATGTCTAGCAATATAGAGCGAAACCCCACTTGATCGGTGAGCACTAGGTATTAGGTGGCTTTCTTTCTCGTGGCTTTCTTTCTCGATCACTTAAAAAAACCGTTTGACACACTTTTTGGAAATGTTGACAGTTCCTAAGCGACTGCAATGGCTGCGGCACTTGTAGGCTACTTTTGAGTTCAAAATTTCCACCGAAGTTTATAGGGAAAAATAAAAAAGGACACTCCCAGCAAAGTGAATGAATGGGGTGGTACAACTTCGGTACCGCTCCATCATCAGTTTTAGCTACAACATTGCTAGGGCTCTACAAACTATGCGAAGTACGAATTTTAGTCACGACTTTAAATTTATAGAAGCTCGCAATTTTTATGGAACTGTGAACCAATAAAATTTAGAGTCGAAACTAAAACTGTTTATTGGTAAAGCCCAAAGTCTATATCTAGGTTGATACTTCTGCCAGGAAAATCTACTCTATGACGCTTCAACGATATCTCTAAAGTAGCGTTTTTGAATTGGTTTGGAGGTCAAAGTCAAAACAGATTAGAAACGATCAATTCCATTTCCACATTTGCCTAACAGAAACGGAGAGTGCAACGTTCCGTCTTCAAAAGACACTCTGATACCCGGGTAGGGTATATCAAAAGAAACCATCACGCTAACGTAAAGATTCTTGCAAATTTTCCACTAAATCAATCAGAGAACAGCGCCAACTGGACAGAAACCACTCCAGATCATCAAAGTGTGCTCACACGCTTGTACCGCCATTCACACAGTGCAATTATTTGCCAATCATCCAACAGTGCAATTGGTAACAAATGATGTATAACCGTCCGACTCTCAGGCCATGCCAATGCAATCCGCATCTGCACCACGGAGCCGAAGTTCACGTGTACCAAATTGATTCGATCACGATTTGGACACGATTTGCAGTTAATGCCGCAGCGAGTTGCTATTCCGGACACCTGTAGATAGTGGTGTGCACACTGGACGACGCGACGGTCTAATGCTCCGCACCCCCGTACACATGCGGACTTTCAATTTGGAACTCCATTGTTCAGAGGCCGCATGGTGCGGCTGATCGGTCTCTCGTTGTCGAATTGACTTTCCATATTATGTCAAACTCATATCGGAGAGCGCAATTTGAGGAGAGACCCAGCGACTTTTTGACTGAGCAGTGAGGCAAGCCAGCCACGCCATTAGTGGCGTGGAGATGGTGGCGGCTGCAGTCTTGTGACCGGCGAGCACTATATACGACTACCTATATAGGATTCCACGGCGCGGTTTGGACTATGATTTATATTAGTGTCGCGATCATAACTCATTCGGTGATTGGCTTGCTGCTTGCAGGCGGATAAATAACTGGCTGTGGGAGAGCAGGTGGCTGCCGCACTTGGAAGATATTCGATTCCCAAGAGAAACTTTCGAAAAAAAAAAAAAACGAAAAAAATCCCCCGGCGGTGTGGTTCCTTGCTGCGCTGCTGGCTGCTGCTTGCCACTTGCTAATGGAACGAATTTTTACCTTAATGCTGACATTAATTTTCCTACGAACTGTCGAATGGTTTTAGAAAGAAATTAATGATACTCTGATTCTAAGCGGTAAAGAAGAGAAGTAGTGCGCGATGTGAAAGGACACAGTCGCGCAGTGATCGACCATTTATGGATCTCATTATTGGGGAGGGGTGCGGGTTTCGGACTGCTAAAGAGTAGAGTGTGTTGTTAAGGAGTGGTTGCTTTTAATTGTATAGGAGCGGCTGCCAACAAGTGGTAAAGTCCAGAGAGGTCGGAGATAGTAAGTCAATAGTGACACAAATCGAAAGTGTCTGTTAATGTGATCCTACCTTGGACTGTACTTGACTTATTGCCTTTTGAGAGGGCTTAAATTTGTCTGTAAAAGAGAAACGCAACCGGCAACACCAACATAACACAACTTTCTTGACCTTGACATGCAGCAACTGTTCTCCCACACAGACTGGGTGCATTTTTTTGGTTTTCAGTTGAAATAAATCGCTTCTACTTACAACACTTGCTGGCTTGGTTCTGCTATTTTCTTTTGTCTAATTTTTTCTCGATGTCTTCATATACATTGTTTTTGTCTACTTCTATCATTGTTAAAGGATAATTGTTGTTGGGCCTTTAACCCAGCAGTTTGCAGTCCTTCAAAAAAAACTACGTTTCTGATGAAATGAAGGCTAAATTTTGATACGTTAAACCCTTTATTACGCCTCAGAGGATCACATGAAACGGGTGAGTGGTTTCAGCGTGCTAGACATAAAAAAAAAAACAGGGAAACAAGTTAGAGATGGTCGGACGAAGACTGCACTTGTTGGGCTTGACTAAATCCGAGTCTAAACTGTCACGTTATACCTTTCACTTGATGAGTCCATTCAACTGGGTCTGACTCCTCTTTAATATATTACGACCAAGTTGACTTCACGACGATGACCTGATAAATCCGACTTAAAAATAAACAAATACTTAGCGCAAGAGGTCCGTAACGATACCCTAGGGCCAGCTTTTAAAATCCGATTTAGTGACGAATATTACCTACTTTGTATTTGATGAAAGAGATTCCATGACAAAAACTTTGGCACGATTTGCAACTATGGCTCATACCTAGATAGCCTCACCTTGACGACTTCCTTCGGTTTGGGGACCAGCCTGAACTTGATGAGCTTGACATAATGTAAATAAGATTGATAAGATCACTTGGTATCTTACATACTGTCATGACTTCGACTTTGTCAGTATTAACTGATGGCTTGGATTTGGGAACAGTCTGACCGAACAAATGTGTGTGTGGAACTTCGACTTGATCACTTTGACCTGCGACTGTGACTTGAAGGATGGAGATGTAAATTTATGACCCAATAGACCCAACTGATGGTCTTGTAGCTGTGGCATCTACCACAAGAGCACCCATTAACTAATATCTAGCTATGGCTAAAAGTAGCGCTTTGCTAAACGCGCATAGACTTCATGTCAGTGACAAGATGATTCAACATGCGACTGCGACTTGTTAGCTTCTATTAGGTGAATATAACAGGTATTGCCACTTTGAATAGATCGGAAACTTTATGCCATTTACTTGGTAATTTTTACAAGACCGACTTAAAACCTTTGTCTGGGCCTAAGATATTTATGACTTACGCTAACTGCATGATTTCAAATGATGGAATACACTTACTGACCTTGATGCCACAGATTTATGCAGATCGACTTAAAGGCTGTGACTTTATGTCTTTGACTTGTCAATTTTGGTCGGAGTTATAAGTTTTTCACTGGGCTTCATAACTCTGACCTAATCCCAGCGACTGCATAAATTTTATATGGTAACTGAGATCTAATGACTTCGACTTAATGGCTTTATCATTACAATTTAAGGTTGACATATTTTGATAGACCTGTGAAGGTTGTAGCCTTGGCTGTGGTATGACTTGTCCTATATAGCAAAAATGGAAAATTTTTCTAACTAAATATCTTGGCTTTGTGTATAAAAGGTCTCCTGAACGAGAAACTCTAAAACTGTCAAAATAAAAAATATCCTGAAAGAGAAACTCTAAAACTGCCGCCTTGAAGCTCGCTTGCTTTGTGTATTTGTAGTCAAAAAAAATCTCCTCCACGAGAATCTCTAAACCTGCCAAAAGAGTCAAAAAAGATCTTCTGAATGAGAAACTCTAAAACTGCAAAAAGAGTCAAAAAAAGATCTCCTGAATGAGAAACTCTAAAACTGCCAAAAGAGTCAAAAAAGATCTCCTGAATGAGAAACTCTAAAACTGCCAAAAGAGTCAAAAAAAGATCTCCTGAATGAGAAACTCTAAAACTGCCAAAAGAGTCAAAAAAAAGTCTCCTGAACGAGAAACTCTAAAACTGCCGCCTTGAAGCTCGCTTGCTGTGTATTTGTAGTCAAAAAAAATCTTCTCAACGAGAAACTCTAAAACTGCCAAAAGAGTCAAAAAAAAAGCTCCTGAAGAGAAGCTTTAAAACTGTGTCAAAATTACCTTTGGACACTACTATCCAGAATGATAAAGGTGACAATCAAAAGTTTCCAACTATAAAAGATTTAGCAGTGCAGTTGACTTCTGGAACGAGGTGGACCTGCGACAGCTACGGTTTTGCCTTATCCGAGTATTTGACAGCTCAAACCTTATTGTGAAGTATTTTTTTTTTTTTTTTAAGACAAAAACCTGAGCCCAATTTTTATATGTGGTTTTGTATGAACAATTTGGCAATCAATTATCCAAGAAGGGGGTTCAAAAAGACGAAGTCAGACTCAAAGTCGTTGAGTAACCATGGGAATTCATCAATTCACTGGCTTTAAGTCAAACTTGTCACAATGAAGTCACACAATTAAAACTCCAGCCAAGCTTGATAAGTCAGAGTCCCGAAATCGAAGTTACAAGACCACAGTCGTTAAGTCGAACTTACGAAGTCACTGGCATCAAGGCATAAAGTCAATTTCTTAAAGTGGAATCAACCAGACTAAAGTCACAAGTCGAAGTCATAAAAGCATAGATCTAGAAAAATGTGTTTAGTCGGACTTCAAGGTAGTAAAATGTTGTCACGAATTGGTCATGGTTTTACTCTGATAGGTCGCTTAAGGTGCAACCATTCCTGGCTAAGAGAAAGCCAACGAATTGGCAAGACAAGGATCGGCAGTAGTCTTAGAATAATCTGATCCTCTGTGAATATCCAACTTTGCAGACTCAAGCTTGAATGGGGGGAAAAACGCCACAAGAGAAGCGAACGTTAGAAAAACTGGCCATGAACACGAAAGCAGACCTAACCCAAGACATAAGAAATCCAAGTTGTATTCTTCGGCCTTGCTTAAAATCATTTTTAACCTCCACCTTACATATTTTGTAGGTCACAATATGCAATTTTGTATCGAAAATTTCGCCATTGTTGGTTCGAAAAATGTACACTAAAAATTATTATTGCAGTCGAAACTAAGACTCTCTTCACAGCTCGCCAATGACTCGAACTTGCTTGAGTGGTCGACAAAAATTGCCTCCGAAAAGAAACCCACTTTTAAAGCCGCGGTCCATCTTAGAGGAGCTCTTCGTTAGAACCACCATTCGATCCAGAGAACTCGCATGATGGAATCTGCCCTTCTACAGCGCACAGTCTGAACGCATCCCTTCACATAGCAAGCCCTCTCATTTGTGTCAAAAATCTCACACTAATTGTTAACAGCCTTTTGGCGCATTCAGCTCTGCCACAAACCCATCTATCGCTTTAATGAATTTATTGTCACTCGTTGCAATCAATAAACACCACCAGGGATGTCCGTTTTAACCTCAACCGTTCTGCCGACTCGTTTATCCTTCAATCAAAACAGTAAAGACTTTAATCGGACCGCAAAAAAAAACTATGACCCCCAACAAATTAATGAATAAACAAACGGACTGAGTCCTTTAACGGAGCTCATCAGCAGCAAAAAAAAAAAACGTTGACGGTGGTAAAAATTAATAACTCTGTTCACTTTTTGCAACGGCAGGCTTTTTTTTTATTTTTTTTGTTGTGTTCCGTGTCACGTCGTTTCTCTCAGGAGCACCCGTATTCACATGTGAATACCTCTCGCTGTGTAGAGGTGTGCACACACAAATTTTGATTGACTAATTGAATTATCAATTCACCGATCAATCTGTCAATTATCCACCCTGACAGTGACGTAAAAATTTTGCGGGCAACCCTAACCAGAAAACAGAAAAAAAAAAAAGAACAGAAACACTCCCGCCGACTGACGGCTCTCCATGAAACAATAACGCAGCACTGAGGCCTTTACAGGGTGAAGCCGGGAAAAAAAATCGAAATTAATTGTTTTTTTCCTTTCGCTCGTTGTTGCGGGCCTCATTATATGACGGGGATGAGTCGCACAATGTATGCGAGTGCAGCCCAATTGGGAGGACGTCGATCCACGGAGCTCACACCGAGGCCTGTCAGGTATAATTTTTCACTAATTAATAGGACAGACTGGAAACCAACGATGAAGTTGAACACAAAGTCGTTATTTAATTAACTTTCACCCGCCCGAATGGGGATTTTAGGCGTCATCATCGAGGGGGTGGAGGCGCCGATGGCACTTTGAATTCCGAAGTCGGATTTGCATCTTAATCCATCTTGAGACAATCATAATGTCCACGCTCCACGCTCCACGCACGCATATACGGACGACAGTTCGCATCTAATTAGCATCATGATGCGTTGATTATGGAATTCGAATCCCCCGAGGAATGCCGCACAAATTAGTGATATCACGTAGCGCACACATGGTAATCTAATTGCAAAGCAAATGAGTTGTCTTGATGGGAATTTACGTCTCGCTGAAATGCCGCTCATGGCGTCGAAGGCGCATCGCGATGACAGCCTGAACGCGTCTAATTAAGTGAAGTCCTTGTGGATGTTGAACAATTAGGCAGCTTTAAGGGGTGTTGGGGCATCCCCTATTTCGCTATTTTTATTTTTTTTAGACTGCGATGGTCATCTTGAACAGTACTTTTCAGGCACCTCAATCATCATGTCCACTCTGTGAGCATTCCAGACAGTGCCATCCATTTGCAATGACATGACATGTACAAATAGATGACATCCCAGGGTACGGTTCAATTACTGACAAACACAAAAAAAAAAAGCAATTCCAAATGACTTTCCGATGTCTGGCGCTGTATATAGATGGTATTGTTCGGTCCTCAGTCCTTGCAGACATGTACGTAAACACAAAGCGAATATATTTTATCAATCAGCAGGAAAACAAAGGGAGAGGTTCCTTTTTCTCTGATGGCTTCGTTTGTCTTTTTCAATTTTAAATGAAAGGGATCCAAAGAGATAGACTGACGTGATGTGTTGCGAGTACGAGTATGTGTGGTCATTTAAAAGTTTGAAAGGACATGGCACAGTTCGATTTTATTAAGTCGCAACGCAGAGGGGAATGAGCGCGACCACAGCTGCTGTAAGTCGCACATGTCCTTCGCCAATGTGACACAAGTTGGGAGGTTCATCTCAGAAGCGTCCATAAACAAAGGCCATAAAGTGTCTCTACATTTTCATCAGTTTGACCTGTGAACTGCCTTCTTCATCTAGGCGTTTGTGGGAGCGTCAACTTGGCATGGGATTCTGGGATTCCAAGCCTCTTGCTTTCGATGCATGAAACTACATACGATCAACATAGCTCAACTGGTAGTTATCACGCGCAATCATCTTCTGATCAAATTGGCGCCCAACATGAGGCCATTGCCAAAGTCGTGAATAGAATCAAAACTGAACTTATATCCAACTAACCGACCATAAACTGAAATTTTAAGGTTGAACTACAATTTTTTAGTCGTTTCGGGTATACAAAGGCGGCTTAAAAACAAAGCTGCACAATTTAAGACTTCAAAACATTTTAAGACGCCACCCCACACTGTTATATCGTTCTATGAAAACAAGTTACACACTTATTTTCCGGCACAATAGACCTTCTAGGTCGACGTGCCTGTTTTTCGCCTGGAAGCAAGTTACACACTTATTTTCCTGCACGATAGACCTTCTAGGTCGACGTGCCTATTTTTCGCCTGGAAGCAAGTTACACACTTATTTTCCGGCACAATAGACCTTCTAGGTCGACGTGCCTATTTTTCGCCTGGAAGCAAGTTACACACTTATTTTCCGGCACGATAGACCTTCTAGGTCGACGTGCCTATTTTTCGCCTGAAAGCAAGTTACACACTTATTTTCCGGCACGATAGACCTTCTAGGTCGACGTGCCTATTTTTCGCCTGGAAGCAAGTTACACACTTATTTTCCGGCACGATAGACCTTCTAGGTCGTTTTTACATATACCTCTCGGCTAAGCTGAGTCTTTTATATTGCAAAGAGGTAAGTCGAAACTGTGGGTATTAGGACTACTTGGAAGCTTTTTTGGCGTAGCGTATAATGAGCTAGCTTCCTGAGTTCGCAGTTGTTCTTATGAGTGATTTTTTCCCATTGAACTACCTCCTTCCAGTTTTTGCTCGCAAGCCTTGATAACTGTTTGTAGCTTAAGTGAGGTACGTAGCCTCTACTCGAAGTTGAAAAGGTGGCCGGATGCAGGCTTAAAAAAGATACCAAAACCTGAATAGCTGGACATAAGAGCCATCGAGGAACAACAACGACACAGAAGAGTTGGGCAACAATTCCACCAAGGTAAGCAATGGACTTTGCCACCGGCTTTGCCTAAGGGACTCGCGAAACTACAGAAAATTGATGGTACTGCTGGCTGTCAGGGTATTTTTGTGTTGAGACCGTGGTCCACCTCAATCTTCAGTTATATGGTCCTAACAGACGTTATCGTGTGCAGAACCGAAAAACACTGTCCACTGGACTTTACTGCAAGACTAAATGTGACGAGAAAGTTCACATTCGACACTTTTAGTGTATCTAAAACTGCGACGTAGCCAATTTTCTTTTTAAAGTAAGAAGAGGACAGACTTTGGCAAACTTGTCGTTAGCTGGGACTGGGACCGTATCCTTGAATAAGTCATAAATATAAGTCTTGCCTTGTCTCGGTAAGCATCGAGTTAACAGTGCGTCTAGACGGATGAGTTCACCCATCACTCGGAGTGCATGTCACTGTGATGTTCAAATATGCTTCCAATTTTCCATGCCAAATCAAGCTAACTGCGTGACGTATTACTCGTTCAGGGTAGCTCGCTGATGTGGTACTTCGAGCTCTGATTACTTCCAGAGGTCTACACTCAAGGGTTTGTTTCTCGCCTCAATCTTAAGACAGATGCATGAATACAAAGAGCTGATTGAAGCGAACTTGCAAGACTCCGTCGAGGCCACGGCTGAATCCCACTCCCAATCCAGTTAGAGACTTACCTGCAAAGAAAAAGCGACAACAACTGTATCATTCAAACAGTACTTGTGTGATTTCTTAAAGGGATTATATTAACACGATCGACGATCCCGAGAACCACTACACAAAACGTCTGTCTGCGTCAATGACATTTCAATGTTTGCCCCATTGTCGAGTCAAGTGCAGATATCCGGAGAGAAACTACGTTTCCCATCTCCGTACAAAGTAATCGATCAACATCTGATCGATTTCAGTTACGAATCAAACCCGAAAATAAGTCAAGTTGCCATCCAACCGTCTAAGCGGCGAATATAAAAATTCAAACCAATACCGCAAGATGACATGCGTTTTCCTAATCCAATCATTCAATGATCATGCCACACACTCCACAACAACAGCACGATCGCTGACTACTCCGCGTATAAAGCGTCAGAGCGGCAACAATAAACACATTTTTTTTTTTTTTTTAAAGTCATCGTAAATCCGAAGAAATCATTTCTTCAATCAATCAATCCATCTCTTGAAATGATTTTTGATTTCACTCAGAAAAATCATTGACAGATCAATCGATCACACTCGAGGCCATGTGAGATTTGGTCCGGCAAGCTTGAGAGCGCGCCTAAGTAAATATCAACCGCAGACAAGTGGTCTGCGGATAGCCAAGGCGGCCAGAGATCGAACGCGTTATGTTTTTTCATCTGTCAATCAATCAAATGTCCAGCAAATGGAATCAATGCTCTGGATCGGTGCGGTCGAAAGTGTCTCTTGATATCGACGCAGGGCTGGGGTCTGAGGAGGTGGCCGCATGCCGCTGCACTACACAGCCAAACCGTGTTGCTGATGTTGATTTTCTGACACTCGTCAGCGCCCAAGTGGATATTCTTTGAGACGTGTCTCGTTCAACGGCTCGCTAGAGGAGTGCGTGTTTTCCTTTTGGGAAGCAATTGATCCAATTTCTTTTATCGCTCGCGCTTGGGTGATTAGAGTTCATTTATGTGACGATTGCGGGGGGGAGTTAAAGTAATGAGTTCTGGGAACAGAAGAGTCGAAAGGTGCAGCTTGTAGGGTTTCCAAAAGGCAGATGTAGCTTTCGAATACCACACGGGGTACACTTTCTTCGTAGAGACGTAAGAATATAGACGACATACGCCTATCTGGTCTTCGTGATAAACAAGTACCACAAGTACTTCTACAACAAGTACTTGATGTGTTGCACAGATGCCTGTTGCACAAGTTAGTTTTATACAAGTATTGCTGAATTTTCTTACAACAAACAACAAGTCCTTTGACAGCTTATCGTCACTTGTTGTCAGAACTGTCGCCTTAAATGCTTAAACGTTAATTTAACCAACCCTGATGCGATCATTTGTAGTTGTGCTGAAGAGTAGGGGACCTAGATGACTGCCTTGTGGAATACCAGAGTGGGGCTTTTAAGGCAGATCTGAAAAAAGACATCCCTTTGTGCAATATGGGTTCGAAACGGATAATTAGTTCGTCCGATTTTTGGTCCTCTTTTGTGTAACAGTGCGATATGAAAGAGGACTCCCATGAAAAAGAAAATATGCCTTGAGAAAGAAACAACTGAGTCACAAAAATTAATTAAATCAGCAGTGAAGATAGATTGGCAGCCCTTGCAATTTGGCCTCCTTATGGGTTGAACCGACAACCAAGGCACTGTGACACGTAATCTCAAAGTTAATGCGAGCTAGAGCATGAGGTAAACTAAAAAAAAAATCACCACATCATTGAGCAGGCTGATTTATACAGCAAACATACTCGCGGCTCTGTTGATAGCCAGCTGATAGTCGGCAAGAAGCTGCGCCGACTTTAGTCATATACACTAAAAAAAAAAACTAAGAAAATGATAAAAATACGGGACACGCAGGATAAGAAGTTTACAAGCCAAGTTCGTGGAAAAGCCCAAACGTTGCATTTGTTGAAGCAAGAAGACTTGAGCCTTGAGTCAATGGCAACTGTATAGACTTATATAGGGATCAAAAATTAGCAAGAAAGTCTATCTAAAACCGGACTTCAACTGCATAGACTTATATAGGGATCAAAAATTAGCAAGAAAGTCTATCTAAAACCGGACTTCATAATTCATAACATTAGATAACATCCCGTCGGCCTTTTTGACAGCTTTTGCTGGTTTGCTTCCTTTGAAGACATTGTAGGTACTCAATGGTACTCGGGAAGAGCGAGAACTTGTAGCGTCAAATTTTACTGCGTACCACGTTCTATTGGTTCTTGTCCAAATAGGTCACTTAGTGAACCACTGCCGCCAGACTCCTAAACTACTAACAGACATTTGAAGAAATCTGCTACAGTGCAGCGCATGCAATTCCGTTGCCAACGACACACTCGTACCTTTCCCAATTGCGAACGCTGATCTCTTCAAAATTTATAATCTGCACTCTGATCCCATTTCACACACCGATTTAACGAATACCACGAAACGCACTCCAATCAATATCCCCTCACTCAATGTAAAAATGTTCACAAGATAGAGAGCATAAATATCAATCTCATTACGAGTTTGATTGACACTCGTTCGGCTGTTGTCATATTTGAAGAGGCACGGAACGCAAAGCCAAATCAACTCAACTCGCTGCTGCTTGGCTGGCTTTGTTGATGCTCGAACCTGCCTGTCAAAACATCAATTGTGGAGCGCTGTGGGTGTGTGTGTGTGTGTGCAGCTGCTTCGTGTTCATTCTCTCCTCGGCGTTTATGCTATATTTGATCTCGTCAACTCTCGAGTGGGTACTTATCATCTGATGATCAGATCTGTTGTTGATCTTATCATGGCAAACCCTTCTGCGAGATATACGCGCACGGCGCAATGTCAACAACGCAGCAGAGATAGCGATCGAGCCTTTGTGCGTCCATGTACATTATACGAGACTCAGGTAGGGCGAACAGGATCAACACACACAAACTGCGCTGCGAGAACAATGTCCGAACAATTTGGGATTGATTGAGATTTCAATGGGCAGTTCAAGTGGTAGCTGTCAGTTGTGTGTCATGAATGTGAATGCAGCGTCGATCGGTGAGTACTGTGTGTGTTTCTTTTTCTTGGAGAGAGAATTTCGCAAAAATCTTTGCAGAAGGGATTATCGCCGGATCACAAGGCGCCTCCTGGAAAGAGTTTTCAATTCGATGGGATCATCAAAACAGTCGCTGATCCTGGGATTGATGGATGACGGATGACGGGAGATAGGATTGCTTTGACAACGAACAGATGGTTGGGGATCAACGCTGATTGAGTCACATGAGAGGCAGTCGTATAGATCGAGTGAAGAGATTGGGGACGTTCAAGTATCTAGTTTTGTAAGTCTGACAGCTCTCTCACTAAGTGAATCTCGGTTTTGATTGGTCGATATGGGTCATGTGAGCAGCTGCTTCAGTTGACGTTTATGGAGGGGTAGGCGACGAATCTAGTCAAGGAATTCGTGACTGAGTACTACGTTCGCGTATGTGGATGACGTAGGAAAAGTGACGTTCCCGACCAATCTAGTTTTTGCGTTCAGGTTACATCTCATCCAGACCAATCTAGTCGACTTAAGATGACTAGATTCTTGAATGCGGCCATTCATTGGACATCCGATGAGGAATTTTTTTGTTAGAGTTAGTTTGCTAGGAACTGCGGTGTTCAGGTTAGGCGGCTTGGTTTTGCTCTCGATCTTTATGTGGAATTAAGTTGGCTTAAGCTTGTTTCAAAAATGGAAAATAAAATTAAATACAGTTAAGTGCTTAAATGGCGACAGAGCCAATCCGTTTCAATTTCATCTCCTGCACATAATCACCTGTTAACTTAAGTAGGCTTAAGCTAGTTTCAAAAATAAGAAATTCAAAGAAAATTAGTCAAACGCTTGAAATGGGCCACCGATTTAATTATAATAGAGACTTTTAATTGCATCTTTTGACCTTAATCGTCTTTCGTCTTAAGTTGGCTTAAGCTAGTCTCTAAAACAGAAAAATTTCAAGGAAATTAGTCAAATGCTTGAAATGGGCCACAGATCTAATTATATAGACTTTCAATTTCACCATCTGCACGTGATCGCCTGTTGGCTTAAGTTGGCTTACTACCAAGCGATCTTATAATCATTTTCGATTTAATTCTGTTACCAGCAATATGATGACAAATTTCAGTGAAAAAAAATCACGGTCTTAATGATATCAGCCATCAACTGCAAGCTGAAAGACTTAAGCAGCTGTCAAAAATTGACAGATGTTGTAGTCAAATTGTTAAAAAAAAAACTGAAATATGTCTAGATATGAACGAACTGTAATAGTATCACTAGCAGTGGCAGAAGTAATAACTGTCTTGATAGATATTCCACTCTCCTGTTGCGCAATATAAGTCACACTTTGATGCGAGTCCTCTGTCACTCTAGAAGGTTACTCTCAGTCTCAGTACTATGTCTACATTACAAAGTTGTTTAAATTGTATCTTTCTCTCTATCACACCACATGGCTTCATTCGATTCCAGTTGCCATCACGTACAAATTTCTGTTTACTTCTTTATTATTCCATCGTACACTACTTACACGTACAGTCGTACACCCACCATTTGTTATCCCAGTCCTTTCTGCATATATGTATTTTTGACGAAGATTGACTGACATTTCAAGGACCTGACATTGACAAGTTCATTGTGGCCATGTTCTGTGAATGTGTGTGTATGCAGGACGTCCTCTCTCGCATAACCAGCTAACATTATTCCACGCCAACAAAAACACACACAACACATCATATTCATAATAATCGCTGATGACATACTCGACTCGTACAAAAAGGACAAGAGGCGGAGGAAAAAAAAATAACCAAACAGAGGACAACTGAAATGAAAACGTCCATATAACCTCAAATATCCAACAATTGACATTGCATTTGACTGTGACTGACATCGCTCTTTGGAATCGATTATCCTGTCAACTTTCGCCCCATTACCCGTTTCTGCGTATCCTTCATCCTTCAGCTCAGACATCAACTCCTTATTTTCACTTTTTCCGTGAGGATGTTTGATATATTTTTATTTGGTCTTATGTTGGGGACGGCAGACGAAAGCGTAATTGAATTTATCCACTGTCAGGATAATGACCAGAAAAATGGTCACCATGCACAATAATTTGGACGAAAAATCACTGTCCTGTCATTAAAGGGGCAGCATGCCCTTCCATTCGAGAAATATTATAATTTAGACATGAAAATGTCATGTACACTGTACCTGTGTGCGGTTGGTTTTTGTTGCGGTGTCAGGGACAAGGACTCCACTAAAAGGATTCTCGTATTCATGCGAATGATTGACAGTCCGATTGTGTACGCATGAAGGTGAATGCCGGTGGAAGATGGCTCTTATGTCAATGAATCGCATATTAAGAGCATATATCAAGGGAGCGAGTGGAGTGTAAGTGGAATTATCCTCCACCTCGTGTGTCCCGGTGGTTGTTGTGTGATTTTATTTTTTCCCCGCTGTTGGCTGTTTGTCTTCCTCATCGTTGTCGTCTTATACTCGCACTCTGCGCTTAGCTGTGATTTTGAAGGAGGCCGACATCACGTTTTCCTGTTGACAAAACCAGAGATGATTCTTCTATAGCCCGTCGCATGTTCATCAACATTATGAATGGGGGAGCGGGTGTCCTTCTAAATATTCCGTATGTGTATGCTTTATTTTCGGGTGTTCTGCTCTCAATTATGCCACGGGGACAAAGGATGTTCTCTGATGTTTGCGACACACGATGATGATGGCGCACCTTGTGCCAAACAACCGAAAAACACCTTAAGGAGCCAAACTGGTTGCTGGGTTGCCCGTCAGCGCAACTGACTGTTAATACAGGATCTGCGAGTGGGGAAAGTACGATTCTGGCTTTGTGTTTACTTGGTTTTAGTTTTTTTTTTTTTTTCGTTTAAGTATGCGGTGCGTGTAGCTGTGCGTAGAAGGTCCTTGTACAGCAAGAGGAAACGTCAACTTTTGATGACATTGTCAACTCAGTTGTCATATAGGCATCAGCGGCAGACTGCGAGAGATGAGACATGCGACAGGCCATTGTGTCTAGTGGGTGAATGTGTGCTTGTGGGTGGCCAATGCCCTTGGGGGTGAACTCGTTTGATTCAAGGAATCAGTTCAGGATTCATATATCTTTCATTAGTTGCTAGTGTTATCGTCACCTTAAACAAATAAATTAAACAAATTAAAAAGGAAAATAAATCAGCCAACAACTAACCTTGTCATGTCCAAAAGTGTGTTTTGGGTGTAAGACGTCATCGTTTGTAATGTCAGTTGTCGATCTGTTCGTTGCACATTTGTTCCCCATTTAGATGGTTGTTATCCTGACTAAGTGTGAATTCTTAGTTTAGTTAAAAATAAGTCCCTCATAATACATAAAAGAAAGGGTTGCTCCCAATTAACGGGTACTAAATGAAAATCAACCGGTATGGGGCCTTAGAAGAGCACTTCACACCACCCACTGCTGCGAAGCTGTTGAATTTTCTGTGAGTTATTCATACGTGGCAGCCACTACAGGCACAAGCAAAAGTTGCTACTGTGTAGTGAGTGTGTTGTTTTCTAAAAAGTCCTTTTGTCCTTTTTTGTAGGATTTTTAAAATATTATCAGGGCGGCTGCATTATACCGCCGACCAATACCGAAAATTTTAATTTTGGCGGTCAGCGGCAATCATATAAAGTTTCGCCCCAAAAATAAAGTTTCGGGTGGAAGTAACCCAAACAAATCCACCTCATAAATAGGTAATAAAAACAAATCTAGCCTCATTGGAAGTGCATATTGAATAGCCCACGAGCTAATTCGCCAGAACAGGGAGTAGGGGTGACCTTGATCGCCCTTTACTACCATTTGAGAAAATACAGTGATACGTACATCAAATTTCGATATGCTGCAAGATTAATTAATAAGTACGGACGACTACGAACAAAAAATAAGTGCACGACTGGGTCGAACGTAACTTTCTCGTTCGTTAAAATTGTTGGTGCAAATGTTGCCTGATTGTATAAATTTCAAGTTGTTGGATTTATTTTTATGCCGCGTATTCAATTATATTGGAAATAAAAGAAGTTGGCAATATAAGATTAAAAGAAGCTTTGCGTAGCTGTTTTGTTTTTTTTTTCAATGGAAGTGGGCCATTGTAATTATTTTAAAAATTTACCGTAGAAATTTGAACACATCGAGATTTTGGTACTGAAAAATATTTGTAACACGTCACAGAATTTTTTGAGGAAAACTAAATACGGGATCTTATTTTGAATACTTATTTCATCTTTAATATGTATTTGGATCAAAATCGTTTTTATAAAATTTGGCAGGCAAAACTGTTACAAATATTGCAATGTTTAGTTTTAAAAATTCTATTGCTTAAGTACTTACCTGCAAACCGAGTAAAAGGTATTGTTCGAGATGTAAGGACTACTAGGTTTTTAAAGTTTTTTTTTTTTTTTTTTTTTAAATCGAAAATGGGGTTTTCGAGATATGAGCAGTTTTTGAAATTAGCGTTTTCGGTGATTCGAATTGAAAATTAAAGACGCAAACATTTTGAAAACATCAATTTTATTCTAAGTTTGCATTTTGGTCAAAATCGTTATTGCCGTTTTCAGATAAACTAAAGAAAACAAAATTTTTCAAAAATTCCTTTTTTCAAAAATCCATTTTACGATAATACAGAGAAAAATTGAGTTGGAAATGATCATATTACCTTAGGAATGAATTTTTGTTACAAACGTATGGACCGTTTTTGAGATATGTCTAAATTTCAAAAGTACCGTTACTCTATTTTGCAGTGGAAAACGGAGTTTGCAGTCATGTTATCCTCACCTACAATAGCTTAAATATTAATTTTAGTTGCAATCGTTAGAACCGTTTTCGAACAAATCAAACTCGTATACAAATTTTACATGGGAAGTATATATCATTAATATTGAGGTTACCGCGCAAAAAAAAAACTGCTCCCAAACTCCAAATCCGAAATCCGAGTAGCCGTTTAGGCTGTAGACCTCGGGACATACTGACAGTTGGACAGAATTTTGCGGCCCTCTTGTTTGCGTTCCTCTATCTATCATCGTAATGTCAGAATTGATTGACATCTCGATTCCCGAGTCTGAAATGTACGAAAACAATAAGGGTATTCACTTAAACGTGTAAAAGCAACATAAACTGCGTTAACTCCAGAAATTTACCACCTCATAAATGAACTGTCAGATTTTGTATGGAGAACAGTTTACGCAAACCTCATAATTTTCCGTCACGATTTAGGCTCATAAATCAACAGCGGAAAGTTGCGCATATCACAAATGTCAAACTTTGACAGACAGTCGTCTGTTGTTTGTTTGTTTCCAGAGTTTTTTTTTAGGAAGATTTCAAAATGTTAAGAATTCAATAACAAAAATGATATTGAGTACTTAGATTTGAAAATGTTTATGATTTGCAGCAAAACGAAATGAATAAATTTGGAAATAATTTCAACAGCTGCGTTTGACAACCGACTTGACAGTCTTTACGCGATGGTTTTTCCGAGGGGGTGTTCACTTAAATCACCGCAGCAATTTATGAATTTGCGAGCTGCATAAAATTATGAGATTAAGTGATTAACTCTGAATATCTTTCTCTTACTACGTAATGAGGCTGCATTTTCGAGAATGACTCTAATTTATATTTTTGTTGTTAGTCATAAGATTTTGTTGATTATTTCCTGATATTTTTTTTTGGCGTGAATTTTTTTGTAAGTTTTTTTTGTTAAAACTTCTTTAAGCGCGTTGGGCATTTTTTGAGATGGGATAAAACCATTGAACTCGCAACACCAGTGTTCTGTTACCAATGTTCCGACACCAGTGTTCGCGTTGCCAACCACTTTTGACGAAAAAATGCCTACCTTGAAAAAAAGATGCCTTTTTCAATAAATGCCAAAAATATTTTTTTTTGGGAAAGTGGAATAATAAATCAAAAATTTAACACAAATATAAAAAAAAATAAACAAAATATATTTTCATTTATACAACAAACAGCTTTCGAATTTGTTTCCAATTTGATTCCACATTACACTTACTTGAAGTGACCACTGGAATTATTTTAAAGAATGACAGATAAAATGTTCGGAAAATGAATAGAGTTTGAAGGTGGAAACACATTCTTCAAGACCGATATATTTTTTTTTTTTGGGCAACGATTTCATAAGAAGTATTTCTAAAGACAATTTTTAAAAAGTTAAATGTTGAATCAAAAAAAAAACTAAAAACATATTTAAAATAAAAACAGATGCCTTTTTGCAAAAACAATCAAGCCTTAAAACCTTAGCTAATGAACTAATGTCTAAGAGGCATGAAAAAGCCTTAGTTGGCATTTTTTTTTGTTATAGTGATTTACCAATAATAATGAATTAAAAGTAGTTCCTAAACAATAAAATGTTTCCTGACAGCTCAAAAAATGCACACGTAAGTATTCACGTTTCCACTTCTGTCGGCAGTCCCGGGTTGCCACTGTTTTTTTTTCTCCTTATTTTTTTTATTATTTGTGAACGTTTTTTGTGTGGCATTGCCTTAGTGGTTAGTGTGTTCGACTACTAAGCGAGGGACACCAGGTTCGAATCCCAAAAAAACCCAAAATCCAACTTAAGGTTTTTTTCACTGGGCCACATATCGCGAACGTCTGACAAACTTCCGAGAGTATACCTGTCATGACAGAGCTTCTCAATTGGCCGTTTGGAATCCCTTCCATTCGTCCCAAAAATGAATCCAAACCCACACAAAACGAATGATTCTGAGAAGTTAGGCCTAGGGTCCATACGGACCTATTGCGCCAACTATTTATTTATTTATTTTTATTGGATTTCCAGTATAAGTTTTCTTGTTATTTTTGTTTTTGTTATTATTTTGGTTCTTTTTTTTTTTTTGTTTCCCTTTTTGGTTATAAAGGTTTTTTCAATGACAGGTGTTATTGTGAATTACCCGCTATTTCGGTAGCTGTCACTTTTAAAGCTTTTATTCTTTGACATTTGACAAGTAGAAACTACGCCATTACTAAAAATGGAACGATATACGCTTCAACAACGCATTGAAATTATTAAAATTCACTACAAAAATGGTGAAAGTCTTGCAGTCACAGTTCGCAAAACTAAAGAAATTTTTGGGTCGTCGTGAAGCACCTTGTCGGACCGCAATACAGAAATTGGTGGAAAAATTCGAGCTGTTGGGACAAGTTAGTGATGTGAAAAATATAATAAAAATCGTAATTCACGTCATGAGTGGGACATGAAGTCTGTTTATTTTTGGATGATCGTAATGAATTGTTAAGGTGAAATTTCTCGGGTGCAGTAAGTTCTAAGGTGGGCTTAAAGTTTACAATAGCTTAAGGTGGTCTGACTTGGAAGCGACATATCGGGGAAATTCCCAAATTGGCCACGGATCGTCATGGTCGGGAGCAGCGTTGCCGCAAAGAAAAAAATATTGACGGCCATTTCCAAAAAGTGGGGGCCACTACCCTTTAGAGAAAACTTAAAAAAAAAAGAATTGAAAAAGTTGCAAGGCAACTAAATATCAAGTGACATGAAGTTGAATTATTATGACGGGCAAAAACGAAAATGAAACGTCAGTCAGAATGAATGAATTCAGTGTCGCTTTCAATATGAGAACTTGGTTATTGATAATATTCTGTGACGAAATAAGAAAGTGTGCTTTTTAGAATATTTTGTTCAAGGAATACAAAAAATAAGATATACGGGCCCGATCGGGCCATTTCATGACGCTGGTCATGAGGGAAATGGCGCCTTACAGAGTGGTGAAAGTCCCTCCGCTTTCGGTACAAATGCCAAGTACTTGATTTTTTTATGGCATATTTTTGTAATAGGGTCGTGGAGTAGTGAGGACAAGGACCTACCCGTCCGGCGCGCTAGGCCGTCCATAGCAAGCATACCATGTTTCTCACTCTCTGCACTCTCTTTTCCTCTCACATCATGAAGTCCCATCCACATCCTTGCTTCCTGTCATCTTTTACAACTCCCAACTCACTAATCATCCTTATAAGGCTTATTACAATAGGAAGTTGTGTACAAATTTTGGTGGGGAATGCCGCCTCGAAACCGTTTTTTTTTCAATATGGGGGCTTCACTCGGAGGGTCTCATGTAAGGAGAGGCAGTCTGACAAACTGGGTTCCTATGTCCTTGGAAATATATTTTCAAAAACGGCAGGTATATGAAAATTCAAATTCCTTGGACTGTTCGAAGGACACCTTTGTGGGGAAGTCCCTCCCCTTCAAGTCTATTCTACAAAATATCGCACCCTCACAACCTCAATAGCCCCACCTGACTTAGTAGCACTTTATAATCTGCATCCTAATCACCCTCTCAGTTTTAGCAGCTGAGGCTTAATGAAAAATCCTTCAAAGGCCTCACTTAAAACTTATAGACAGAGCCCAATGCCATGTTAAGCCCTGGATCAATCGCCTCGTAAACTCGTAAACGACCTCCTTCGACCCAATATGATGGCCCCAACTTCCTTTATGTCACTGTAGTCGAGTATAAATGCCACGTGAATGATTCTCACTCTGCTCCTGATGGCACTGCTCCTTGGGGCTATATCTGGGCGCAAAAGGATGTCAAGCATTTGTGTCCCTCCACCAATCCGGTCCGCATATCATTACAAGAACTCCACATGAAGGGAGTAAGCAGTTCCATTATTATAATCGGGCAAATGTCTGTCAGTTTATTTGTTGTCCCGACCCGACATGGGTGACATGGATGTCGCGTGTTTTCTTCTTCTTTTTCTTCTTGTTACTGTTTTTTTTTTTTGTTCTTTTTAATAAAATGTATGTGCGTCCTCTAACAGTTTATTGTGCGGATTGCTTTCATATGTGCGGGACGTAATGTATACGCATTCCTTGATCCTTTCCAGCGAGCCTTTGGCATCGTTCGGTCTTCACATCCCAGGCCACACGCATATATGTGTCCAATCGACCTATAAAACAAAGGGTGTTGTGCGTTGGATGGCAAAATGATGCCAAGAAATGTGTGCTATGCATGGCGCTGTCAGTTAATGTTTATCGATGTCCCATTGCCTTGTATTTGTGACATTTAAGTGGACATTATCCGTTTGGGGGCTTGTAACTTATTAAATGTTTCACATCACATTATGCACAGTGAGGCATACAGGGCGGCCGGGCGACAGACTTTTAATTAAAACACTTGCGAGGAATTTATGGAAAGTAGTCATCACTCGGAATTGGAGAGAAGTGTCGAAAAAGTTTCCCATCTTCTCGTACTAATAGCTGCCGACAGATGGCCTCAATTAGTGAAGAAATTGAATAACTTCGTTACCCCATCCGATAAGTCTCGCAGACATGCGATGGCGATGCATGTGTGTCCAATCAAGTGGAACACATCGTGATGACAGATAGACGGACTGGACTGAACCGGACTGGAGTTGCAGTATACCCTGGCAAATTCGTTTGGATCATCATCGGAAGCTATCGCTGCCCAGCATCATCTGAATCAGATCGATGTGCAGCAGCTATGATAATAAATCAACGTTTAGTCGACAGAATTAATTAAAATATGCGATGATGCGCAGTGGGTATACCGACTGCGGGGGGACTCTATGGCCGGTATGCACCACATCTCGGCCAAATGGATTTGTATCAATATCGACTACCGAACATGATTCCAATAAATTAATATTCATGGATATTTATAGTGCTCTCCGACAGCGATCGGTCGAACATTTTATCTCTCTCCGAATATGTGCATCTGATTTTTGCGTCGGATAGTGAGCAGAGGTTTACATTGCGCGCACGCACATGCGTGCGTACAGTGTTTGCCCAAGTTTTGGGATCCAATCCTGAAGTTGGAGTTACAGTTGTGTGGCAAAGTTGCCGAATTGGGTTTGTTAGCCCTTGAACAGAATTGAATGAGCGGGCTGTATCAGGGGTCCAACTTGAAACATCCTCTTGCTCCCACAACAAAAGTTCTAAATCGTTTGTGATGTTCTTAAACTATCGAAAAAGGACTGATGTTTACACAGTTTTTAAGGTGTGAAAAGACTTCACAGCTCTAAGAGTCATGCAGGTACCTTCGATTCAGATTATTGGTCCGGTTTTGGGTCCGGATTCTCCACTACATGAAATCGTTTTAACCCTGTTTATGGCATTTATAAGTGGCCACAAAGAGTATAGGTCCTAGGTGGCTTCCTTGGGGGACACAAGACAACCTTTGTACTAGGTAGGTATAGGAAAGCAAGAAGTTTCTGGTTGTCGTTCCCAGAGCCGTTGTCCGATCTGATAACCATGGACGGGTAAACATCTGTGGGTCTTCTGAGGAAGTTCTACGCAGGGACTTGGCTTAGGCGTGGTTCTCCTCCCTTCACCAAAAAAAAACACACAAAAAAAATAAAATAAATTTAAAACGCTTTTTCTTGCCGCATATTGCAGTCATAGTTAAAGAATTTTAAACATTTTATCTATACAAAGTATACCTATTGCTAAGAGTGAGCGGAATTGGACAAGGGGGCGTGGCAACTCCCATACCACAAAAAAGTTTTAAACATTTTTTTGGCATTTAGGGCAGGTTTCGGTTCGAAATTCTGTAAATAGATGTAAATCACCTCTTTAAGGTGTTTTACAAAATGTGGGCGGTATTGGGCAATGGGGCGTGGCACCTTACATAAAACAAAGTCGTTTGAAACGCCACATATGACAGGTAAGGGTGTGGGGCACCCGTTACATAAAAGCATATCAAAACCAAGAACTCTACAAAATGGAGGCGGAATTAAAAACAGGGCGTGGCAACATTCTTTAGCGAAACCTGTTAAACAGGAAAAATCCGATAAGAATAAAGCTGACTATTGAGGTAAATTATAGCAAAAGGAGTTTTCCGCTCTGGGGTATCATCCGGAACAGCAAAAACGTTCTCGCTTCTAATTTGACGGCCTTTTGAAGGACGGGACTATTGGATAACGTTATGCTTTGATGTGGCAATAGCTGTATGTCTATAGGGATTAGCGTACTTACTGAGGTGCAGTGTTTCGGACCTTTATTGGGGCAGTCGATCTACGTATCATTGTCGCTTCTGCTTGTAACCTCAGTGAAAATATTCTTTTTACGCTGAAAAATCTGAAAATTATTCCATCAACCTAGACATTTTAAAAGATGTATATCTTACTCTAAGTTTTGGAAGCCAAATAGGAACATATTCAAGGACAGTTGCATATGCATTAGAAAGTCAGGAGCGAGGTTCCTATACTGAATTGAGGCGCAGTGGTTCGCATATAGTACTCAGGACTACTGTGCAATAGGTCTCGGGTTCCACCCCCAAAAATACCCAAACTAAAGCCTATTTTTCAGTGCCGATAGGAACAAATTCGAGGACAGGTGCACATGCTTTAGAAAGTCAGGAGCGAGGTCCCTGCACTAAATTGAGGCGCAGTGGTTCGCATATGATACTCAGGACTACTGTGCAATAGGTCTCGGGTTCAACCCCCAAAAATACCCAAACTAAAGCCTATTTTTCAGTGCCGATAGGAACAAATTCGAGGACAGGTGCACATGCTTTAGAAAGTCAAGAGCGAGGTCCCTGCACTAAATTGAGGCGCAGTAGTTCTCATATAGTACTCTGGACTACTGTGCAATAGGTCTCGGGTTCCACCCCCAAAAATACCCAAACTAAAGCCTATTTTTCAGTGCCGATAGGAACAAATTCGAGGACAGGTGCACATGCTTTAGAAAGTTAGGAGCGAGGTCCCTGCACTAAATTGAGGCGCAGTAGTTCTCATATAGTACTCTGGACTACTGTGCAATAGGTCTCGGGTTCCACCCCCAAAAATACCCAAACTAAAGCCTATTTTTCAGTGTCGATAAGAGCCAATTCGAGGACAGGTGCACATGCATTAAAAAGTCAGGAGCAAGGTCCCTATACTGAATTGAGGCGCAGTGGTTCGCATATAGTACTCAGGACTACTGTGCAATAGGTCTCGGGTTCCACCCCCAAAAATACCCAAACTAAAGCCTATTTTTCAGTGCCGATAGGAACAAATTCGAGGACAGGTGCACATGCTTTAGAAAGTCAGGAGCGAGATCCCTGCACTAAATTGAGGCGCAGTAGTTCTCATATAGTACTCAGGACTACTGTGCAATAGGTCTCGGGTTCAACCCCCAAAAATACCCAAACTAAAGCCTATTTTTCAGTGCCGATAAGAGCCAATTCGAGGACAGGTGCACATGCTTTAGAAAGTCAGGAGCGAGGTCCCTGCACTAAATTGAGGCGCAGTAGTTCTCATATAGTACTCTGGACTACTGTGCAATAGGTCTCGGGTTCCACCCCCAAAAATACCCAAACTAAAGCCTATTTTTCAGTGCCGATAGGAACAAATTCGAGGACAGGTGCACATGCTTTAGAAAGTTAGGAGCGAGGTCACTGCACTAAATTGAGGCGCAGTAGTTCTCATATAGTACTCTGGACTACTGTGCAATAGGTCTCGGGTTCCACCCCCAAAAATACCCAAACTAAAGCCTATTTTTCAGTGTCGATAAGAGCCAATTCGAGGACAGGTGCACATGCATTAAAAAGTCAGGAGCAAGGTCCCTATACTGAATTGAGGCGCAGTGGTTCGCATATAGTACTCAGGACTACTGTGCAATAGGTCTCGGGTTCCACCCCCAAAAATACCCAAACTAAAGCCTATTTTTCAGTGCCGATAGGAACAAATTCGAGGACAGGTGCACATGCTTTAGAAAGTCAGGAGCGAGATCCCTGCACTAAATTGAGGCGCAGTAGTTCTCATATAGTACTCTGGACTACTGTGCAATAGGTCTCGGGTTCAACCCCCAAAAATACCCAAACTAAAGCCTATTTTTCTGTGTCGATAAGAGCCAATTCGAGGACAGGTGCACATGCATTAGAAAGTCAGGAGCGAGGTCCCTATTGAGGTTCGTGGTTCGCATATAGTACTCAGGACTACTGTGCAATAGGTCTCGGGTTCAACCCCCAAAAATACCCAATCTAAAGCCTATTTTTCAGTGTCGATAAGAGCCAATTCGAGGACAGGTGCACATGCTTTAGAAAGTCAGGAGCGAGTCCCTATACTGAATTGGGGCGCAGTAGTTCTCATATAGTACTCTGGACTACTGTGCAATAGGTCTCGGGTTCAACCCCCAAAAATACCTATTTTTCACCGCGCAATCTCTCACCACTCTTTGACTCTGTTTTACCTACTCCGGAAGTCAAATTTGCATATATGTGAGTAACTATCAGTGGCCCAAGTGAGTGCTACACATTTCAACTCGTGAGTGAATTCAACAGACACTTGGAAGACCGAGTCGCATTGGAGGCGTGTGTGGAAATCAAAGACTGCGTGAGTCTGAAAGGTCTGTTCCCCGTCTTAGGGCATTTGAAGCTCAACTTCGCAGGTTTTCTCAGAGCGTAAAGAACTGCTCAGTACAGAATGCTCCACATCGTCTCCGCAACATTCCTAAATAAAATCCGCCAGAACCTATCAGGATCGCATAATCAGTTGTCCGCACTAAACTCGGTGTAAAACCCCTCCGCACGACTGTGTCTCGCCCAAGACGCACCAGCATGCGTGCTTGCGTGATGGATTCTTTTGCTAAATCGACGTAGCAACCCATTCTCTGCAAGCTCCGCGTAATGGAGGTAATTATCTGAAACGAAGGGCCTACAAGTACAGGGTCATACCGACCTGCAGAAACTGTGGCATCCAATTAGCCTGTTCCATCAGTGGTCGTCCAATTATCACTGATAGTCCGCAAAAATACCTCCAGCTATGGCATGGCATGGTTTGCTCGGTGGGGAATTTTCGCCTCCTGTTCATACGTCCAGGACACAACATGAACTCCTGCGATTATTTATTAGCTCCGTGGCGTGGGGGAGCGACTCTTTATCAGTTATCGACAGGCCCAAACTAAAGCCAGTCGCTCGCCTTTTGACCAGTGTGTATCCTTCGGACCGTGCGCACCTGTTATTTACCTATCTGGAATGGAAACTATACTATACTCGCGCTAACAAGGCAAACCACCATTACACGGCGATTCACTATCGCGTCTGCTAAATCTTTGGCATCGCTCCTTTTGGCGTGCGTACTATAGTAGTCCTGTGAATGTGTTGCATTCTATATCAACCCACACAGAGCCGCACTGATTGAAATGCGACTCCATTATGTCAAGCCAAGGGTCATGCTGTAGCCGCCACTTCAACGATTTTTATTTCCACGAAGTCTTCCGAGATATACAGATACACGGACGTTGCCCCCCCCCCCCCCCACAAAAGACGAGGATCCACAACAGTATTGTACCCACATCAACCATAAATCACTCCATCGTCGACCACAAATCACTCTACGACAAGTTTACGAAACAGGAAAAAAGAATGCTTCCTTCCACAAAGAGGGAGAGAGCGCTTTATTTATTTTTTTTTGTCGGTGAAATACCTGAAGGCGAGCAAATCGAATGCCTCAAATTTTAGGGACATCTTTTGGTTGCCGGGTTGTTGTTATATTTTTTTTTGCCTGTGTTTGATTCTTCGAAGCATCTCAACTGTTACAGCACGGAAGGGCTAGCGAATAAAAATATAAGAATGCACCGAAAGTTTGTTCCTCATCAGCAACGCTGCTGAGAGGAAGTGGCACAGCAGCGCACACAAGACTACAGGAGTATTAAGAAGTAGCACCAAGATTCATGGACCATAAAATCGCATTTAAAAGGGAGAAACAGATAAAAAGATACAAAACAGCCAGCGATTCGGGTGAATACGTGCTTGTGTGTGTGGCTTGCTTTTTATAAGGAGTACTCGTATATTGTGTGGAAGTGCGACGGAATAAGAAATCCGGAAAGGAATGCACTCCTTGAGGACTGTTCGCTTTAAAGGGCATCTGGGGGTTTGTTTGTTTGAAAGGAGCGCGTGCAAGGCCTGCACTTGGCAGAAGGAACTTTGAAGTGCAAATGGAAATGCAGATGGACGCGATTTGTTTGTTTGCGGGTCAGTTTAGAAGTGATTGATGTCAAATTGGATTTAAGGTCCTTCTGAGCCAGATTATTAAGAATATTTAACATCGATGTAAAGTGCCATATAAATAGGAACGACAATAGCACATACCTTCCCTCAGACAAGTGTTTTTGCTGCTTAATCACAATAAAATTCAATCGTAAAAGGTGACAGGTGGCTTTGAGATCTCTGCCTACTAGTTTGGAAGTAGTCTTTCGGAGATCGCTTCTGAGTTCGGCAGGTGAATGTATTCGCGTTGGTTGCTGACAGTCTTAACTAGATAAATAGTTGACTCGACAGATCTTTTTCTGACCCTTCGGCTAGTTGCTAACAACGGTTCCTTTGATTTTTGAGACAGCTAGATCATTCTGTTACCAGGAAGACCAAACTCGGTGTCAGATCTGACTTGTCGGTCTTTAATTCGGTGTTTGTTGCAAATCTTGTAAATGGTGATGAGACTTGGCGACTGACTGAAATGGGGCTCTTCTCGGAAGACCTTTTCTTTAAAGCTTACAGCCTTCTGCAGCGCCCAGTAGCGGACGCGGAATTTTTTTTGGGTGAGGTGAATACTGGGACCTAATTTTGTGACGTAATGTTTGTAAATCCAAACCATCACAGAATTTTTCACAACTCTCTGTGATGTTGGGCTATAGGAGTTTGGGGGGAGGCCATATGCGACCATGGTCCGAAAATACCGACGTTCGACAAACTACTGAAGATTTTTGTATAAAAAAGTAAATCCGGTTTGTATGGGGTTTCCCAAAATGATGTCACTACCAGCAAGCCACACAATACCTGAGTGATATAGGCGCAGGGCCAAAGTGGTTTCCACTTTTACATAAAAAGGTGAAACCCTTTTGTTGACGAAATATGTTTAGAAAAATGAATATTGGAATTGGTCGCCTACGGCATTTATACGAAGCAAGTGCAAAACGTCGATGTTTCAATGCCAATTAATTTATTAGTGGTGGCGCAAAAATAACCTTCCGATGTTTTTTGGCTGTAATTTAAAAAAAAAATGAAAAACTTTGATTCTTCTTGTGGATTATTTTTATTTGGTCTTTTAATTTTTTTTACATCAAGTCGAGAATATGATGTCATATAAATGGCCGCCGCCACAGTTGATTGTCATTTGAGCCCTTTTTATGGCATTTTCCATCACTTTGGCCAAAACTTCCGGCGATAGGTCCTCACATTCTTGACGGATATTGTCTTTAAGAGCTGCAAGAGTCTGAGGCTTGTTGACATAAACCCGCGACTTCAAAAAGCCCCACAAAAATAAGTCTGGAGCGGTCAAATCAGGCGATCTTGCTGGTCAGTGCAAATCGCCAAAACGGGAGACTAGGCGCCCGGGAAATGCATCCTTCAGCATATCGGTTGTGGCTCGCGCAGTGTGTACCGTTGCACCGTCCTGTTGGAACCACATGTTTTCCAATCCCAATTCATCAAGTTGCGGCAAAAAGAACTCGTTGATCATTGCTCTGTAGCGCTCACCATTCACAGTAACCGTTTGGCCCGCGACGTCTTCGAAGAAAAAAGGTCCGATGACTCCTCCAGCGAAAACAGCACACCATACAGTGACTTTGAGCGGGTGTAATGGCTCTTCGTGGGTTACACGCGGATTTTCAGTGCCCCAGAAGCGTAAATTTTGCTCATTTACGTACCCGGTAAGATGGAAATGGGCCTCATCACTCATGATTATTTTTGATGAAAAATCATCTTCCTCTTGGTGGTGATTAAGGATGGCTTGAGCGTATGTTAGACGCGATTGGCGGTCAGCAGCTAACAGCTGATGCACCGTCTGGACTTTGTACGGAAACATCTTCAAATCTGGTACCAAAATTCGCTGTAAAGACCGTCGACTGATACCCATTTGCGTGGCACGTCGTCTGGTCGATGTCGACGGCGCTTCCATGACATCTTCGGCTACAGCAGCAATATTCTCGGCACAACGGGCGCTCCGGGGCACGCCACTCTTGGCAACGTCTCGTGTTGTGCCAGTCTCTTCGAGGCGAGCGGCTAAACGTCGCAGTGTTTCACCAGTAGGCGTTGGACGGCTAGGAAATCTGCGACGAAATTCACGTTGTGCCAAAGTCACCGACCGATTATTGCTCAAATAAATAGTCACCAATATTCCGCGTTCTGGAGCAGTGTAGCGTAACATTGTTTATTAACGTGTATTTCGCATGTGTTTACTACACAAATGTCAAAACAGAACTGACATTAGGGGCCAATCGCAAAATTTATAGCATTTTCTGATAGGAGGATTATTTTTGCGCCAACTTGTATATATATTGCTTAATACAAGCGTAAAAAACAAAAAAAAAAAGAAGTAAACAATTGAGTAAACTTAAGATTAAAATACAAATATTGATGGTAAAGTCGCACAACTTAACATATGACACGAGTTTTAGTTAGTTAGAAGGAAATTCAAGGATATTCAAGGTTGAGGTAATTTGTGAAGCGCAGTTTTTAGGGCTGATTTGGTGCCGTTTATGTCAAATAATTTGGGAAACATATTTGCTTTGGAAAGCATTCTTGTTAAAGGCTCCTGCTTGCCATAGTCAGTACGGTGATGGGGAAGGCGGAAAAAGGGGATTGAACGTAAATGACGAGGACTAGTGTTCAATGACATCTGATGCAGCAGATGTGGGCAATCGATGTTTGCGGATAGTAACTGACGAATAAAAATTATGTCAGCGGTGGCACGTCGAGTTTTAAGGGGTTGTAAATCGAGCAGCTTTAAGCGATTCTCGTAGGGAGGTAAATTGTGAGGGTCATCCCAGTAAAGCCCACGTAAGGCAAAACGAATGAATCTGCGCTGGACAGCTTTGATTCTCAGAATGTGTACCTGATTGTGAGGTGACCACACCTGGCTGGCATATTCAAAAAGTGGCCTTAGAAACGTCATAGTGATTTAGTGAATAGGAGCTAGAGAACTCCTTTGACCAACTCTTTACAAAGCCGAGCGCAGAGCTTACTTTCTTACTTAGGTGGCGCTACAGTCCGGGGTGGACCTGGGCCTCAACCAATACGCCTCTCCAGTTAGCGCGATCTTTGGCTAACTGCCTCCAGTTGCGCACTCCAAGTTGGTTGAGGTCCCCTTCCACTTGCGCGCGCCACCTAAGGCGAGGTCTTCCTCTACTGCGTTGTCCCTCCGGGTTTGAATCGAAGACTCTTCGGGCCGGAGCGTTGGTGTCCATTCGCTCTACATGTCCTAGCCATCTTAGTCGACTGATGCGTACTTTTCTGACCAGGTCGATGTCGCTGTACAGCTCGTAGAGTTCGCTGTTAAATCTCCTCCTCCAAAGCCCGTCAACGCAAACGGGACCGAAAATCAATCGAAGAATTTTGCGTTCAAAACGACCAAGGAGATCTTCATCCGCCTTTGATAGCGTCCATGTTTCTGCGCCATAGAGTAGGACTGGGATGATGAGGGTCTTATATAGAGTCTCCTTAGTGGTTCTTGACAAGGCCTTACTTCTCAATTGCCTTCTTAGGCCAAAGAAACAGCGGTTGGCAAGTGTAATTCTTCGATTGATTTCTGATGTGATGTCGTTGTCAGAATTTATAGCGGAGCCGAGGTAGACAAAATCCCTAACTACCTCAAAATTATAGCTGTTTGTCGTGACGTTCTGACCGATTCGTCGATGTTGTGTTTCCCTTCTTGTTGACAGCATATATTTTGTTTTGCCCTCATTCACCACTAAGCCCATTTTTGCCGCTTCTGTACTGATACTTGCAAACGCACCAGTGACAGCTCGCTGTGTTCTGCCAATGATGTCGATGTCGTCAGCGTATGCAAGTAGTTGCACAGACTTCTGGAAGATTGTGCCTCTTGTGTTGGCTTGCGAGTTTCGCACAATCTTCTCAAGAATGATGTTGAAGAAATCACACGACAGCGCGTCACCTTGTCTAAATCCTTTTTTGACATCAAAGGTCCAACAGATTTCAAAAATACAAGAGATGTACAAACTATGTCATTGTCAAACTGACAAAAGTCAGACCTAGGTACTCTACGACTGTTCGGCTGGCCCCAACAATTTGCTAGGTATGTCTTACTATGATTTTTAGCTGCAGAGAAGGAGACATCTCCTACGTGGAAGGTTACCGTAGGTCATAGGGTTGGTAGGTAGAAGTGGAGGTTTAGATTTGAACCCAAGTAGCACTATGATGTGCCTTTTTGTTAGGTCATAGCCTTCATTACGATTTTAACGATCTTATCGATGCCAGTAGGGGTAGACATTTTTAGCTTCACCGAAAAAAGTTACTGGTTCCAGGAGCTCCAGTCCATTCCAAATACACCTCATCAGGACAACTTTTCACCGACCTTAAGAAGCTTCTGTTAAAGATTGTTATTTTAGTACGCTTGTGCATCAGCTCTATTACTTTTTTTAGAGTTTATTGTTTTGTATCATTGTTTATATATTCGAAGTTGAATTTAAAAATTCCCTAAATGTCAAAATGAATTGTCACAAAAAAAAAACGCCGGTTTTTTTTTGGCGCTAAAATATGAGAGTGCTTCAATCTTTCCAGAAGGTGTGGAGTATTTACGTAGCTACACCACAAAACGCTGTTTCAAGGACACTGGACTACAAAATTTTGAACAGTATTTAATAAACTGCCAACCGCCAAACAATTTTAGACCATCCCCTACAGCCTCTATCACAAGTCGGTCTATCATAGAGGTCGACTCCTGATTTTCATTTTTTTTCTGCGAAGGTTGAATCCAGCGTTGCCGTTGAAAAATTTCAAAAAAGGGTCCCCCACATAAAATACTTATATAACAGAAAAAAACAACGAAAAAATATTTATTTATACCGAACAACTTTTATTTCAATTTTTCTGCCTTCTTTTTCGTTCAATAAAGAACAAAACTTTAGCTTGAACTGAAAAAGGTTCTTTTTTTTTTATTTTTTTTTTAAGTTTTTAAGAAAGTGGGGGCCATGGCGCCCTCGTACGGGAAATACAGCAACTAACCAACCAACCAACCGAGGGCCACGGATCTTGAGACTCTAAAAGGAGCCAAACGGCAACGTTGGTTGAAGCCCTCTCACGAGGCGGTTAAGGTCGTAATGATCGTGTGGTTCTCCCCATATTTACGTAATAAAAAGTATGAGCAAATGCCATTATCCATCCATACAATTCAACCCCCACCAACTCCAACCATTCACAGTCAATATGTTGTGGCAAATTTTTACGATTCTTTCGTTCAAATTATCTACACAGACCGAAAGAGAGCGACAGAGAGAGGGAGAGGGAGCCCCATTAATTAGCTAAATGAAAACAGAATTCCGAAAATATTTTCCTCTTGCCAGTGGCTGGGTGTGTGTACATTAAACATGCCTAATAAATCCATCAGCGACCTAAAATCAAATCTGATTAATGGCTGATTGAACAAGTAAATCGGAGGTGAATCGTTGAATCGCTGAGAAAACTTGAACTCGCACCCACTCTCGTGCGGATCGACTTGGATGTTGGATGTGTTTTCGCCACACACACTCGTCCGTTGTATATTTTCTTTCAACAACCATTGCCCGTGTGTATTAGTGTATCTGCGAGATAATTAATTCGGCTTACAGATCCAAAAATGTATTCGCAGTAGCGATCACTCTAAAACTGGGCATGGATCATGTCATCCCTGTGACCTTTTTTGGAGTTGCGAACTCTTCTGACTTCTGTGGGCTGGCATCGCACTTCCTCGAAGCATAATTACGCGCCGGGCCATATAGCAGCAGCCAGCATCAGCACAATTGGCGTCAATTCGTTCAGTGGATCTGGATGCACATGATTTGACACTTTGATGTATTTATCACATCTATCACTTCATTTGTGTGCAGTAGCAGCAGCAAAGTGTCTGTGGGAAGAGTGAAAACATTTCCAACGATCAGAAGAAGATGTGGTGCTCGTTGATGATTTGGCACACAAAACACTCACACGGTCGGACGTTGTAGGCTCTGGAGCCGCAGCAGGGTTACGGATCGGTGGTCGGGCGTTGGTTCACGTTTTCGCGCGACGTCGACAACCAAACACACTTGTTCACTCAAATGTCGACAATTTGAATGATGATTGTTTATCTAATAAATTGTTATGCGAGAGTGATATATGAATGACATGAGATTTTCGTGGATAAATAAACGAGCAGCAGCAGCAGCTAGTAGTGAGCGAAGAGCTCCGTATTGATTGGTGGTGGCAGTTGGTTTGGATTAGGGCGAGTGGGGCGCAAGGGCGGAAGTCACAGCCGAGAGTTTTACTTGGCAGTTTTTCTTCTCAAATGACGGAGGTGTCTAAGCAGAAATATCTGGCAAGCATTTTTGCCCATGCAGAGGATGTAGTGATCAACATGTGCATATGGGGATGGTGGGTGACGTGAAACGAAATGAGGCGAAATTTCCAAATTTGACATTAAAATTTCTAATTGGGCTTTATTTCACGTCACCAGAAGAGTGCACTCGAGGCCAGCGTTATGCCCAATTAGAAATGGAGCAGCGGACTTTGAAGAACTGACGGGTAAATAGGTAGAACAAGTTCAAAAACGCCTCGCAAAGGCTTGAAACGCCATTGGTTTCCACGAGTTCTACACGAGTCTCTAGCCAGGGTATCACTACAGCTTCCTACTGACTAAAACCACCTTCATTAATGATTAGAGTATCGACTGCGACAGATACATTTTGGTTTGGTAGGACTTGCATTCTGGCTTCTACGAACCTCTTTAACGACTTGTTCTTTTAGGGAACAAACTCAACACCATTTCCACTTGCGAAATCAAACTGAGGCTCCGTTGCCACCTGCCAAGTCGAATTGCTGCTCTATTTCTACTTGCCAAATTGAAATAAAGCCCACGACAAAAATTTTGCTGCATTTCTGTTTGCCAAATCGAAATGGGGCTCCACATCCACTCGCCAAATCGAAATGGAGGTCTATTTAAGCTCAGCTCTATCGAACTGAGGTGCTATTTTCACTTACTAAATCGAACTGAGGCTCCGTTTCCACCTGCCAAATCGAAATAGGGCTCCGTTTCCACTTGCGAAATCAAACTGAGGTTCTATTTTCACTTACTAAATCGAACTGAGGCTCCGTTTCCACCTGCCAAATCGAAATAGGGCTCCGTTTCCACTTGCGAAATCAAACTGAGGTTCTATTTTCACTTACTAAATCGAACTGAGGCTCCGTTTCCACCTGCCAAATCGAAATAGGGCTCCGTTTCCACTTGCGAAATCAAACTGAGGTGCTATTTTCACTTACTAAATCGAACTGAGGCTCCATTTCTACGGGCCAAACCGAAATGGGGCTCCGTTTCCACTTGCCAAATCGAATTGTTGCTTGGACAAAAATTGGGCTGCATTTCTGCTTACCAAATCAAAATGGGGCTCCATTAGACGAAACAACGCCCAGAGAAAACGACAGACTGTGTCTGTTGTGGTACTACAGTTATTGATAAGGCTGCGGAGTTGAGACTTGCATCGGCTTAAGTGCAGACGTCCAGATAGCTGAGAACAGAGTTACTTGAGATCGTCGAGATCGTCCTATTTCTATCACCAAAAGAGAGAAAAACCCTCAACCGCCTGTGGATCTTTTCGATCCTTAACATCCGCTCAGATACAGCACCCACACTTCTAATACTGGGCCGTCCCATCCACATATCGATGCGAACGTTTGTTTTTTTTTTTGAAATGATCCACATAAACTTTTCGTACGCGCGGCCATAAATCGAATAAATTACCACACAATTACGTTGATAAACAAATTTAACCCGACTCCTGCTATGTGCAGAGATACACCGACCGTCAATTAATCACCCAGTCAGCTACCAAACACATAAATCCATCAGGAGCACAGCATATAACCAGCACATACCCATCTATCAATCAGCTCCCATGCACTTATGGTTGGGTTTAACTTAAATTGAACCAAAAAACAAAAAATATAAACCCCATTCCATTTGGCAATATTCGTCCAAGCAAAGTTGGCAAGTGGAGCCGTCAAACACGTCACCGTCATAATGATGGTTTGCCACGCCTGCAGCACTTGTCATCGACGGTGCATCTAACCGTATGGTGCTGCAAGATAGTATGACCCAGCCAGACAGCGTGGATCTGTTTATTTGAGGTCCAATTATTGCCAGTGTTTACGGACGCCCGCTGGGATCTGCAACACATTTACGACTCAATCGACTCCCGAAAAGCATTTGCCACCCCAGCACTTCATATCAGCCGCAATTGGGAGAGTTTTTATGGCCCACTTGTGTCTGCGCAATCCGTAAAGTGCATGCAGCAGGGTGTATACACATACGATCTCCGTCAGCGGCGCGATCATTCAGCGGGCGGGCAGATCTCCTAAACTTCATGATCATCGATCCCGGATCGATGGATGATGATGGGTTCCTTTCCCAGATTTGCCACATTCGCCATGCACTGAGAGTGCCAACTGATGGGGAAAGTTGCAGATTGCGCGTTGAAATAATAATTTTCTACCGAACCTCCCTCGCCGATCTATTCAAATCGATCGATCGAATCGGCTGATCCCGGGAGGATCATCGTTTTGATGATGATGTTTGGATTCCGGTTGCAACATGTCTAGCAGTGTGGCGGGTTGATGGATGATTTGTTTATTTTCATACACACGGCATGGAATGGGGGTTTTTTTTTTTTTTTATGTGTGTGTGTGGTGTGTGTTTTGGTAATACCGTTACCGTGATACGAGAGTGGCCAGGAGGAGGCAGAGAATAAATTTCGATAAATTAACCATAATTTCCGTGTGCTGTGGGGCTCTCGCTGTGGACCGATCACTGTTGCTCACGATCACCATGACTATGATGATGATAATGATGATGGTGATGGTGTTTTGTTTTCTGCAAGTGCGCGCGTAGTGCTGTGGATGATCCGAAGCAGTTGGAAGCTGGAAGATGTATTTCAGTTTGAGTACGTGTAAGTGGATTGTTTTGAGAACCATTGTGTTTGGAATGAGAGGATTTGTGAAAGATATTTTGAATTATGAAGTGATTCACAGCAGTCGCGCTTGGGGGGCGAATAGTTCTTCGAATGTAGGTATTCGTTCTTCAAATAGAATTGAAGAACGAATGAGTGAGCGAGCAGTGATTGGCGAGGGCAGTTTGGTTTTTGTCAACACAAGAAGCTAGATCCAGCTGACAGCTCTTCTTTCGTCACACTTTTGGAAGGGTTGACGAGTCACAGCGCAGTGCATTTTTGTTCCCCCTCCATCTATTTATTATATTTGGGAGCACAGACTTTCGACCGGACAAAGCGGCAATCGTCACTCACAAAATGATGGATGTTGGAAGAAATCTCAGCACACTTTTGGTAAAGGTACTAGTATCCTGACAGTTAACACATTTGTCTCAACTGGTGCGATAGAGTAACTTGATGGAAAGTGAAATGCGATTGAATGCTTGTTAGTCCATGCAGCAACCCATGCATTCACTCAAGCGTGTTCCAATAGGCGTTACGTAGAACGAGCCTGTTTATCAGGACCATAAGGAAAAGTGAAACGTGATTAGAGTTGCAGAGTTGCAAGGACTCAGATCGGAATAGTTTGGGATATCGAATGAATTAAACATCACAATCGTTGAGCAATTGTCTTCTCGATCGGTATTCGTGTAAGTACATTTTACAGAAAGAATAGAAATAACCCAAAGTTATTCGATAAAAAAATAATTGCACGCGATGCGGTCCTATAACCAGTTCGATATTCGGACACGTAATTCAACTGAAGATGCTTCGGTGTATGGTTAGGTGTGTTCAATTGCAAAATTTTGGTGTGGAATGCGTTTTAGGCTTGACTGGTCCAAAGCTTACATTGAAAATAGCTATCAAGGAGTGAAAAAGAGCGATATAAGGAGCAAAATTTAATTTCTGCTCTGGTGTACCTCAGGGTTCAGACTTGGGTCCAATATTATTTCCCATCTTCATTAATTCACTCTTTGCACTTTACCTAATGGCCCGGAGACATAATAAAATTGAATTTTAATCCATCTAAAGACTAAACGGATCTTGTGCTAGACCTCATTCAGACCACGTCCTCAGATCTCTATGTTATGATGGATCAAGGATAGTTTGGTGGTCACCGAACTTTGTGCAAAATAGATCAGGAAGACAACCTATAATCTGTGTAAGGTACGTCTCCGACTAGGAGGCAATGAATAGAGCTACCTACGAACTCGAATACAAGTTCAACGACGAGTCATTTTACGCGTTGAATGCATATTTGCTTTGCCAATCGCTGACGAGATGACGAACCATGTTCCCAGCCCATCCCAACCCTATACTTTATGCTACTTTTGGCAATCACCATACATCCAGTCAGACACAATTTGAAAATGATTTAATGTGCCATTAAAGGTCCGCCACCGCCATATCGTCTCAGTTGGTCTTTCGCTCTCTCTCCCTTTCTCTTTCTCTTTCCCTGTCAACATCAGTACGAAAGATATAACATCTTATGGATACTTTAACTCGCACCCAATTGATTTATGACAAATTTATTGAGAATCTTGTCCCGGCGATCATCTTCCTTAAAGCAGTAAGAAAAAAAAAACCCCCCCCAACAAGACTACAAGCATAATCGTATGTCGAATAAATAAAGTCCGAAATCTGATATCGAAGGCTGTCGGGGCGTTAAATCATAAACTGGACGCATATATCCCGAATTTATGGCAATTTATTTGCGAAAATTGACGGATCCAAGTGAAAATATTCGCCTCAAACAGGACCGAGGGCAGATAAACATTGAAAAGTATATATCTGCATCTGTGAGTATATTCCTCGCATCCGTTTGTCAATCGTTTCGTTTGTCTGATGTGCGAGATGCACTGTGTTTGTTTGTGTGATGATGCGGTGATTGCCAGGTTGTTTCCCGTGAAATTCTCCCGATACGCATACGCTCTTACAGCGCGCACGTGAATCATTTCTGAAGGCAAATAAATTTATTAAATATCTACGTATGTATGCATTTACGCTAGTAGTTGATGTTGTTTTGCATTTGCACAGTTGTTGTTCGAGGTGTTTTTTTTTCCTCGTTCTGAATCGGTTTTTTGGCCAAAATACTGATGACAAACGGGATGGGTTCGAATTCGGGGGGATGGGTATGAGAAGAAAAAAAAAATCGCGAAATCGAATTTATTGCTGTCACAGGACGAGATTCAATTTGTGTCTGGGTTATTTATATCCGTAATGGCGACGGGGTGATAAATAGTTTCATTGGAATTATTATACGTATGTGAAGATATATATATTTTTTTTTTATCACAAATATTTCTGAACGGTCGGGGCTCGGGGGAGTGCGCTGCCAAATTGTCAATGCATATAAGGATTGGATATTTAAAACAATTCGACAGACGACCACGGAGGTATTGAACATTTGAAGGTGCTGAGTGTTTGGATGCAAGCTTTCTTCAACCGTAACATGAAATTGGGACTTCTGGTGGATCATCGTAGCACCCAGCAGAAGCTGGAAGTGAAGTTTCATGATATGCGATTCAAAACTGACGCAAATTTAGTCAGTACTGTCCGACAAAGTGCCCATTCAAAGATCAGTCAGTTGGACCAACTGATTTTGGCAAGATCACTCGCTTTTCACGATCAAATCTGACTATGGTTCGACACTTTACAGGATTAGAACTTGGTGGTAGGTACTCTCCAACAATTTATGTGTCAATTCAAAGATCATTCAGTTGGACCAACTGATTTTGGCAAGATCACTCGCCTTTCACGATCAAATCTGACTATGGTTCGACACTTTACAGGATTAGAACTTGGTGGTAGGTACTCTCCAACAATTTATGTGTCAATTCAAAAATCATTCAGTTGGACCAACTGATTTTGGCAAGATCACTCGCCTTTTACGATCAAATCTGACTATGGTTCGACACTTTACAGGATTAGAACTTGGTGGTAGGTACTCTCCAACAATTTATGTGTCAATTCAAAGATCATTCAGTTGGACCAACTGATTTTGGCAAGATCACTCGCCTTTCACGATCAAATCTGACTATGGTTCGACACTTTACAGGATTAGAACTTGGTGGTAGGTACTCTCCAACAATTTATGTGTCAATTCAAAAATCATTCAGTTGGACCAACTGATTTTGGCAAGATCACTCGCCTTTCACGATCAAATCTGACTATGGTTCGACACTTTACAGGATTAGAACTTGGTGGTAGGTACTCTCCAACAATTTATGTGTCAATTCAAAGATCATTCAGTTGGACCAACTGATTTTGGCAAGATCACTCGCTTTTGACGATCAAATCTGACTTTAGTTCGACACTTTACAGGATTAGAACTTGGTGGTAGGTACTCTCCAACAATTTATGTGTCAATTCAAAAATCATTCAGTTGGACCAACTGATTTTGTCAAGATCACTCGCTTTCACGATCAAATCTGACTATGGTTCGACACTTTACAGGATTAGAACTTGGTGGTAGGTACTCTCCAACAATTTATGTGTCAATTCAAAGATCATTCAGTTGGACCAACTGATTTTGGCAAGATCACTCGCTTTTCACGATCAAATCTGACTATAATTCAAGTGCCGATTCAAAGATCATTCAGTTGGACCAACTGATTTTGGCAAGATCAGTCGCTTTTCACGATAAAATCTGATTATAATTCAAGTGCCGATTCAAAGATCATTCAGTTGGACCAACTGATTTTGGCAAGATCACTCGCTTTTCACGATCAAATCTGACTATAGTTCGACACTTTATAGGATTGTAACTTGGTGGTAGGTACTCTCCAACAATTTATGTGTCAATTCAAAGATCATTCAGTTGGACCAACTGATTTTGGCAAGATCACTCGCTTTTCACGATCAAATCTGACTATAGTTCGACACTTTACAGGATTAGAACTTGGTGGTAGGTACTCTCCAACAATTTATGTGTCAATTCAAAAATCATTCAGTTGGACCAACTGATTTTGTCAAGATCACTCGCCTTCACGATCAAATCTGACTATGGTTCGACACTTTACAGGATTAGAACTTGGTGGTAGGTACTGTCCAACAATTTATGTGTCAATTCAAAGATCATTCAGTTGGACCAACTGATTTTGGCAAGATCACTCGCTTTTCACGATCAAATCAGACTTAAGTTCGAGACTTTACAGGATTAGAACTTGGTGGTAGGTACTCTCCAACAATTTATGTGTCAATTCAAAGATCATTCAGTTGGACCAACTGATTTTGGCAAGATCACTCGCTTTTCACGATCAAATCTGACTATAGTTCGACACTTTACAGGATTAGAACTTGGTGGTAGGTACTCTCCAACAATTTATGTGTCAATTCAAAAATCATTCAGTTGGACCAACTGATTTTAGCAAGATCACTCGCTTTTCACGATCAAATCTGACTATAATTCAAGTGCCGATTCAAAGATCATTCAGTTGGACCAACTGATTTTGGCAAGATCACTCGCTTTTCACGATCAAATCTGACTATAGTTCGACACTTTACAGGATTAGAACTTGGTGGTAGGTACTCTCCAACAATTTATGTGTCAATTCAAAAATCATTCAGTTGGACCAACTGATTTTAGCAAGATCACTCGCTTTTCACGATCAAATCTGACTATAATTCAAGTGCCGATTCAAAGATCATTCAGTTGGACCAACTGATTTTGGCAAGATCACTCGTTTTTCACGATCAAATCTGACTGTAGTTCGACACTTTACAGGATTAGAACTTGGTGGTAGGTACTCTCCAACAATTTATGTGTCAATTCAAAAATCATTCAGTTGGACCAACTGATTTTAGCAAGATCACTCGCTTTTCACGATCAAATCTGACTATAATTCAAGTGCCGATTCAAAGATCATTCAGTTGGACCAACTGATTTTGGCAAGATCACTCGCTTTACACGATCAAATCTGACTATAGTTCGACACTTTACAGGATTAGAACTTGGTGGTAGGTACTCTCCAACAATTTATGTGTCAATTCAAAAATCATTCAGTTGGACCAACTGATTTTAGCAAGATCACTCGCTTTTCACGATCAAATCTGACTATAATTCAAGTGCCGATTCAAAGATCATTCAGTTGGACCAACTGATTTTGGCAAGATCACTCGCTTTTCACGATCAAATCTGACTATAGTTCGACACTTTACAGGATTAGAACTTGGTGGTAGGTACTCTCCAACAATTTATGTGTCAATTCAAAAATCATTCAGTTGGACCAACTGATTTTAGCAAGATCACTCGCTTTTCACGATCAAATCTGACTATAATTCAAGTGCCGATTCAAAGATCATTCAGTTGGACCAACTGATTTTGGCAAGATCACTCGTTTTTCACGATCAAATCTGACTGTAGTTCGACACTTTACAGGATTAGAACTTGGTGGTAGGTACTCTCCAACAATTTATGTGTCAATTCAAAAATCATTCAGTTGGACCAACTGATTTTAGCAAGATCACTCGCTTTTCACGATCAAATCTGACTATAATTCAAGTGCCGATTCAAAGATCATTCAGTTGGACCAACTGATTTTGGCAAGATCACTCGCTTTACACGATCAAATCTGACTATAGTTCGACACTTTACAGGATTAGAACTTGGTGGTAGGTACTCTCCAACAATTTATGTGTCAATTCAAAAATCATTCAGTTGGACCAACTGATTTTAGCAAGATCACTCGCTTTTCACGATCAAATCTGACTATAATTCAAGTGCCGATTCAAAGATCATTCAGTTGGACCAACTGATTTTGGCAAGATCACTCGCTTTTCACGATCAAATCTGACTATAGTTCGACACTTTACAGGATTGGAACTTGGCGGTAGGTACTGTCCAACAATTTATGTGTCAATTCGAAGATCATTCAATTGGACCAACTGATTTTGGCAAGATCACTCGTTTTTCACGATCAAATCTGACTATGGTTCGACACTTTACAGGATTAGAACTTGGTGGTAGGTACTGTCCAACAATTCAAGTGTCGATTCAAAGATCAGTCAGTTGGTCCAACGAGAATTAAGGACGCCAGTTGAAGATCGACTAACAGTCACAAAAAGTTTCACAAGTCGTGATCCTGTTTAGTTAGTTGAACAATTAGAGCAAATTGGAATTAGGACTTAGTATTACTATCTGATCTGAAAGATCAAACAGTAGTCTAAAGTTAGCCAATTAAAGATCAATGAACTGTGACAAGATCACCAAATAGTTGCGATCCATTCCAGGTCAGGCTGAATTTAAAGGCTTCAGGCCAAAGGGTACCGAAAGTCATCATTCCAAGCAGTCTTTTAGCCGAAACTTAAAACCGAATTCCGTTCATTTGTTGATAAGTACGTAGGTTTTCATTTTGGAGCTGCCTAAGCTCCTGCAAAAAAAATGTGCAGTCCTTCAGTCAGCCGCACCACTAATTCTATTCAACTTTCACTAACCGCCTGCCTTGAGTGGCCGCAACTTTGTAACCCCTATCTCTGAATCTTCACAGCCACCCATCTGTAAGTATTCTCCAACCTTATACCACGAGTAACTCTACAACACCACAACCCCAACGAAGCAACAAAAAAAAAACCAACACAAAAAACAACACTGCAAAGAAAAAATGAAACGGCCAAACTACAATTCCTTGATGGCTTGCAAATAGCGCAATAATTTTCCCAAAGCCCTTGTCATCCAACCGAAATCGAATATGTAATTCGTTTTGAGGCCCGCGCTTAGACAACAAAAAGATCGTGCGCGCGCACTTCAATACCGCACATAGGCCCGACTGCGCTGCTGGCCCGCATTATGCACTCCCTGTCAACAAGCGAAAACCAGGAGGAGCAAGCAATTCCAATATCCACCTATAGCCACCGCCAGCCACTGGACACACATCGGAAATCGAGAGCTCCTTTCTTCTTCCAATCCAGCAGCAGCTCCTCAATCGCGTCGATTGTATGATTTTCTTAGGCTGCTGCTCCTCCTGCTTTCGAGCTCTTCAACAGATAAATGCCAAAATGAAAGACAATGGAGCGATAAATCAGCAGAGTGCTCCATCTCGCCGTGGTCGCATCCCGAAAAACAACATCGATGCAGGGGACACCATTGGAATTTCGTTTCGATTTTGTATCTGTGCGAGAGTGTGTGTGTGAACTATACCGGCATTCGAGTGGTAACAATATCTGAAATGGAATTCCTTGGCCATGGGATGTCCTCCCATTGTGAGGACATCTTTCAGCGGTGAAATTATTTACCTTTCAAATGACAAAATACGAACGCAAATTATGTCCTTCGATGTTTGGGAATGTGCACGCGGCGATTTATGTGGGTTCGCCGAGTGAATCGATGGGTCGGGTGTGGTGTTTCTCCATGCTTGTGCTTTGTTTCGAAAATGATGAGGATCGCGATGAGTGCACGCTGGAGTTGATAAATCTCTAAAGCGATTGATGGGGACTGGGGGATTATTGGGCGTAGCATTTAATGAGCGACAGGACGTGTGTGAGGATGGAATAGTAAAAATCTTATGAAAAGAGAGCAAGCTTGGTGTGACCCTTAATGGAGGCAGTCTTCTTCATCTTTGGAAGTCGGTGAGCTATTTAATTTTTTCCTTAACTCTTAACTGTTAAGATGGGAGCTTCGATGTGCAAATTCATCTTCTTCTGCAATAGCGATTGTACTATGAGAGTTGTTCTACAATGGAGACTAAGGATAGTTAAAGTGGACGTTCTTCAATATAAAGGGTGATTTTTTAAGCGTAGTTTTTTTTTATCGAGTAAAACACTCAAATTTGCATCAAATATTGCGAATTTTTATTGTAATTGATAAATAGGCTTTTGCCATTTACGTTTTAAGGACAACTTCATGTAAATGTTGTCCGCGGCTCTGTTTAAAATGGTCCATTCGGAAGGTCCAATTTTGTGTCACTTTTTTGAGCATTTCGGCCTGTATTCCACGAATTACGCGTGTTATGTTGTCCTGTAAGGATTTAATTGTGTTCACATAGACCTACGACTTGACATAACCTCACAAGAAATACTCAAGAAGCGTTAAATCGCATGATCTAGGCGGCCAACTCACTGGGCCATTTCGAGAGAAAAGCTGCTCACCAAATTCATCCTTCAACATTTCCATTGTTTCACGAGCTGTGTTGCATGTGGCACCGTCTTGATGAAACCACATGTCAACCAAGTTCAACTCAGCCAACTGGGGCAAAAGAAAAGTCGCGTATCATGGCTCGATATCGTTCGCCGTTGACGGATTCACCAGGTCGTGCACAAACGGTGCACATTTTTCACAGAGCACGAATTTTTATAATAAATATCAATAATTTGCAATAATTAATAAATATCAATATTTTATAATAAATATCAATCGTTGCTCGTTTGTAGTATTTCCATAATTAAATGACAGAGTGTACTGAAAACTTTTCAGTTTGACAGATGACGTTTGGACGCCATTACTAATCAGTGCTGCCAACCTTAAAAACTTAACTCTTAAAAAATCACCCCTTATAAGGCGCATCAACCATCAACTAGGAAAAGGTCCAACCGATTTCATTTACAGCCTGTCGTTGGTAGGGAACTGGAGCATGATGTTTGACACACACGTGCATCCTTAAAACTCCTTAAAAATTACCATATCGACAAACCAAGTTTTGAGCGAGATCCATAATTCAGAAATTAAAAATTAAATAAAATTTGTTGTGTTGTAAAAGTAAAAATATTATTTCAAAAAATGAGGACGAAATTCAAAAAAAAGGAGCCGATAATTTTTCTTCAAATGAGTAAAATCCCAATAGCTTTTGGAAACCCCATCCAACAGTAAAATGAGAAACAAAAAAATAAAGTAAAGTGCACGACTGGGTCGAACGAAACTTTCTCGTTCATCAAGAGTTTGCTTGGTTGTTTTCTTATTTTATTAGGTAGGTGTAGGTGAAAAACTGAAAAACAATGCTAGATAAAAGAAACAGTGCATAGATAGAATATAGGAAAAGGAATAGTGTTAAACAAAATTCACTTTTGTGTAGTTCATCTGATACGACAGCACATGTCAAATAAGGATATGAGTTTTTAAAAGTTAAAGCTCTCAGTAAAAGGCAATTGTCTCTGGTTAGAGAGTTATAAGTGTCACTGTACTATTTTACAAGCTCTTACACTTTACAAGATTTTTGAGTACGAGGACAAGCGTAGTAGGAGCTTCTGTTTTCTGATCTTTTAGGTCATGTTTTTATTTTTATTAGTAACGCTGTCTATGATTGGAAGCAGGGTTCGTGATAGATCTATATCTTTATAGGTATAGATGTATGTTGTAAGAATTCGGAGATTTGTTTTTGAATATGCGTTAACATTTATAAACTGAATATCGCAATTGACGTGTGTGGTGTGAAAATAAAGTGGGAGTTTCTGATTGTGTACAGTGTACACCCCAAGTGGTTGCCATTATTTTAAGGTGCATACTCAATATGGTTAAAAATAAAGAAGTCGGTTACATTTGTTGAAACTAAGTTTTGCTTAGCATTTGTAATGGAACTGGAAAATTGAGATTATTATAAATATATACCGTAGATATGTGAATACAAATAGGGATTTGTGAAGTCATTTTTGAGAAATAATTATTAATCTGATTTATTCCAACTTTTTGAGAAAAACTAAGTACGGGATCTTATTTAGAATACTTTTATTATCCATAATACGTATTTTGATCAAAATCATTATAGCGGTTTTTGTAAAATTTGGCAGACAAAACAGTACCAAATATTGCAATGTTTAGTTTGAAAAATACTATTGCTCAACTATTTAGCTGAAAACCGAGTACAAGTTATTGTTCCGGATGTAAGCACTACCAGGTTTTTAAAGTTTTTTTTTTTTGAAACCAAAAATGTGATTTTCGAGATATGAGCAGTTTTTAAAATTAGCGTTTTCGGGGATTCGAATTGAAAATTAAGGACGCAATCATTTTGAAAATATCTATTTTATTCTAAATTCACATTTTGGTCGAAATCGATGTTGCCGTTTTCAAGTAAACTAGAGAAAATTAAATTTTTAAAAAACATGTCTCTTTTTAAAAATCTTTTTTACGATAATACAGAGATAAACTGAGTTTGCCGTTAAGTTCGAAATGACCATATCACCTTAGAAATTAAATTTTGTTACAATCGTATGGACCGTTTTCGAGATGTGTCTAAATTTCAAAAGTACCGTTATTCGAATTTTTAGCGCAAAACTGAGTACGCAGTTGTGTTAACCTCACCTACCTACGCTTAAATATCAATTTTGTTTGAAATTGTTGAAGCCGTTTTCGAACAAATCAAACTGGGATGAACATTTTATGTAGGACGTGCCATTAATATTGAGGTTACCATGTAAAAAAAAAAACGGCCCCGAACTGTAAGCCCCCAAACTCCAAATTCGAAGTTTGAACAAAATCCGGGCAGCCGTTTAGGCTGTAGGCCTCGGGACATACATGCAGACAGACGGACGGGCATAATTTTGCTACCCACTTTTTTGAGTTCGTCTATCATTGTAATGCCAGAGTTCGAGTTCGAAATTTTCTACGAATACCGACAATAGATATCTTTCTCTTACTACGTATTGGAGAGAGTTAAAGCAGTTAAATATCCCAAAATGATATTGTTTATATAGCAACAATTGCCTCTTAAAATGACACAACCAATGGATACTTTACGGACAGACAGACGACCAGTACTCATGTTTAAGCGGTACAAACGACAACCGTGAGAGTATGGGTATTCTTTTCATAGGAAAAGATTCGAGACAAGCCAACTTTGGAGGTCCTTTCTTGAAGATGTACATTTACAACTGGCATATCAAATTTAATTCGTCTCAGTAAAAACAAAATATTTTCACATACAATTGGATGTCAGAAGGAGTCATACATGGACCTTAAAAAAAATAATAAAGAGGGACCTCTTTTCCACAATTACCTCCGAACAAAAAGGAGCCACGATCATATTCTCTTCAATGCCATCGAATTTGTATCAATCGCCAAAGCCCAAGCTGCACAAAGTAGGAAACGGAAAGCGGTTCTGCGGACCCTCGCTTACCATCTTGAATTCATTTCTATGCAACATAAGATGATAGTCGACTGACAGAAGCCACCACGAAACTAACCTCAAGAGGTACCCTATAATCCTTACGACTCTACACGCATCACCCCCTCCCCCGCGCCCCCCAAAGCTACACTACCATTCGCATCAAATAGTGCGCGAATCCGCTTACACAGAAGGCAACAGCAGAGCGCAACGACAACATCGCGTTGTCCTCGTCAGGTAACGACGCGCGACATTCGACATGCACCGCACGATACATACCGAACGCAAAATCCCAAAATGGAAATTTGACCGAAAAATTCCAACGCGCAATGGTGGCTTGGCTGCCGACATACGGACTACGATCGGTTTAGAGAATTTCAAATCGCTGCGACATGGACACCGTACCGCCCATATCCAATATGGAGATCAGATCAGAGCTTGAGCTGTGGTGACACACTACACCCTATACACATGCAGAGGAGGATGGTATTTGTATGCATATAGAAAAAGACTAGTAAATCGGCGACAACGCGAGTGATTTACTCGCCGATGCAGGTAGCCCCGGTAAATAGCGTTTAAGGAATTTTTAACGATCAATCCAGAGGTATCTAGTTATGCGCAGAAGTTTGCCGTGTGCCTGGTTGTACACCGACCAATATGGCAGTGGGAGATGTCATCGCATGTATTCGTGGAGGAGAGATCAAACGGAGATTTATGGTAGCAGCTCGGGATGTGGAAAATGCAAAGCGGATGGTGGCGATGACAAACGACTATATGGACAGAAAGTGGACTGAGGCCATTGCACCTTGTGCCTGAGTGGCGATGGGTGCGGGCTTGCAAATTCTTAACCAAAACAAAATTAAGCTGAAACTTGGAGTCGACCACACCCACAGATACTAATTGGCCGACTTTAAACGCCGAATGTCAAACAATGCCATTTATGCGATTCCGCTTTGTGCTCCGTGTCGAATCGATTCGCCTCGTCCTGTCATTATAACTCGAAAGAAGACGAGTCAAGTCATTCAATTCAAGATGTGTCGCCGCTAATAACGTCTTCGTGAAAGTTCAACGGCAAGGATTCCGTCGAGCATCCTTCGCCCAGCAATAACCGTCGTATGGATGGGCAAAACTTCTCCCAAACTATCCGCACATCCCTCCACATCCACACCCTGTGTGCGCTCTTTGGTCAGCGTTTAATTAAGCAGTCAGTTCAGGGTCGCCAGATTGGATAGGAATTATAGCTCATCACGGAGAGGCAGAGCCACCCATACTCGCAGCCCCAGCGGTTGTGTCTGCAGTAAATAATTGCCAGCCATTCGTTTCTTTAAGTTATAATTAGATGCCCCATAATGATGATGGCACATTTTTCTCTCTATCACCACCCCGTCCTCGCTGGTGTAGTTGGGTTGTGCTACTCGCAGAGCTTTGGCCTGAGAGATGCCATCGGTCATATGTCCATCTGTGGGTTTCTGTTTCGGTTTTCTGTCACGGAGAGGGTGGGTTTTTTTTTTTTGTTTCTTCTTCTATTTCGAACCACGTGGAGGATGGGTGGGTATGTTGCACCTTAGGGCGGGGGGAAGAAGGACGAAACGGACGAAAGTAAATGAAACATGGGAAAGATTCAGCGCAAACATGATACGTATGGCTGTGGGTTTGTCAGCACAGATGTGTGTACTAAGGTATCGTCCGGGCTTCGGTCGGTGTATGGAAGCCTGGTCTTTAATTTTACGTGCATGTCGCTCATTATTTATAATGTCATCAGTTCGTGTTTTAGGAACTCAATTGTGCCACCACCATACATGATGGCATGGACTACGGGCAGAAGCGCAATGATTATGATGCCGACGATGGTGGCGTCTCTGACCATTTGGGGAAGGGGGAGGAGGTAAAGATGACGCAGAGACGATGTTGAAGACGTGACGAGGTTACACAGTTTCATTTCGAGGAACGATAGTGTTGTGGTGATGGTGACAGGAGTTTTTACTGACAGCGAGTTTCGATGCTGAGTTGCAGTTCAATGGCGATGGACAGCTGCCGAGAGTATGGCATGACTCCGCCGCAGTGGAAGTGACCAAGGAATTAAAGGAAAAGGAAATAGTGCGTGGTCGCAATAGAGTAGGAAATTCGCGGGACAGCATAGCACAAAAAGTGAAACACTGCAGCATTTCCTACTTAAATACGAATGGGTATTCCAAATCGGCCATTCAAAAAATTACCTGTAACAACCCTGATAAGTTTATTGAGAGGTATTGCGTTGGAACAGTTATGTGAACGAGGACTCCGTAAATCCTTACAAAATAATAACAAATTTCGTGAGATGGCAGAATCTGCCGCCGTAATTTTTTTTATCAAAATTGTTGTGTAAACTAAATGTTCGCATTTTGTTCTTCCGCGTGCGTGTTGGCGAACCACAATGAAATTCTTTCAACAATATTCGCTGCGAAGTAAAATGTGATTCTCATATGGTTCGCATTATTTTACCGGAGAAAGAGGTTTATATGTTTATGTGAGACAGGGAGAAGTTTTTGTAAAGGGGGACTCTGAGCCAATTTTACAAATTTTTACAGAATACTTGCAAATTTCGTTATTGAAGAATCTTCACCCATAAGTTTCTCCATATATTCGGTATAATCTTCCTGTACGGATTCGCACAAACTGAAGATAGTTCGCATTTTGTTCTTCCGCGTGCGTTTTGGCGAACCACAATGAAATTCTTTCAACAATATTCGCTGCGAAGTAAAATGTGATTCTCATATGGTTCGCATTATTTTACCAGAGAAAGAGGTTTATATATTTATATGAGACAGGGAGAAGTTTTTGTAAAGGGGGACTCTGAGCCAATTTTACAAATTTTTACAGAATACTTGCAAATTTCGTTATTGAAGAATCTTCACCAATAAGTTTCTCCATATATTCGGTATAATCTTCCTGTACGGATTCGCACAAACTGAAGATAGTTCGCATTTTGTTCTTCCGCGTGCGTTTTGGCGAACCTCAACGAAATTCTTTCAACAATATTCGCTGCGAAGTAAAATATGATTCTCATATGGTTCGCATTACTATATCAGGCAAAGAGATGTTTATAGTAATGTGAGACAAGGAGAAGTTTTTCGCACAAGCTTAAGATAAATATTCGCGTTTTGTCCTACCGCGTACATTTTGGCGAATCAGTTACGATTCTTCGACGAACATTCGCCATGGTGAAATGCGAACTGGTTGACTGAGTTTCTAATTTACATTAACCGCAGCATTTTATGTGCTATTTGGTCGTAAGTGATAACCAATTACCGTTTTAGATCACGCTGTGTGCTTTGTTTAAGAAAATTGTCAAAATATGTCCTTGAACTCAAATGGTGACGGATTTTAGTCGAGTTTTTTTGTGAAATACAACGACGGATTGATAAAATATTTATTCAATCACCCAGCTGCTGAATAACCGATTAAGTTGCAGTCTTTCTGGTGGTTCAACACCGAAATAATTGTAAATATAGGGTAGGTTCCAGTAGCGTACGCACGATTTTTCTTGAGGGGGTCCGAGACTTAATTTTGTGATGAAATGTTTGCCAATAGAATCCAGCAAAGAGTTTTTCACAGCTCTCTAGGCCTTTGGGTTAGAAATTCGGGCTGGGGGTGGGGGGGGTGCAAGCGCCTGAGCCCATCCAACCAGCGTACGCTACATGGTGGGTTCTTTTGGATGGCCGCTCAAATGGACCTTTCAATTGACAAGACGAATACTAGAGCTTTTCTGCGATCTCATTGAAAAGGTATAGTCCGGTTTCGCTTTAATTTGTATGGTTCTTTAAGATAGTTCACATCATCGACAGAAGGTGGTTCTACATCACGGAAAGTCATCGAATCAGGGTTGACCATGATACCAAACGCCTTATCCACATCAGCGGACAGATCTTTTAAGTCTGTCCTGCTGCGAAAGGTTCCGCAGCAAAACCGAAGCCCGTTGTTTCTAAATCGAAAAGATACATCAACCAATCCCATTCTGCCATTCATCAACCTGTTGCCGCAGCCACTTTAGCGAATTAATTCGTCTCGCAACTTCCTCATCACTCAGCCATCGCATTCGCACATCTCATTTAGCCGCACATGCAATCCACCTGTCATTGTGTAGCGGCGGCCCGAAATTTGCATATACACGCCAGGTCCTCATCTGACAATCGCAACTCCGACCAAATTTGACATGGCCAACGATAGGAATTCCAAACCAAATACTTCTCGGCACCTCAGCCACTGCATTTGGAAGAGATTCCCTTGCTGAGATTAGGAAAAGCCTCCACTCTACCGTTGCCACTGACGACGACGACGACGACGACGACGACGACAAAGACATGGCTGCCCTGGGCTAGTGCTGGCACCAAGCACCAACTACGGCCAATGCTAATGCTCTCCTCGTCGATGTATTCATTTTTATAGCCGAGCGCTTAGACGGAGGCACTTTGCATCACCACCAAACCACAGATATACAGCCGCATCCAGCGACATCCAGCGAGAGGGAGAAGAAAACTAATTACACTGATTTATGTGTCCATTGTTTATTGTTTCGGGATCAAGGCATCCATACGTGTATATGCAGGTATAGGTACTCTGCGATCACATTATGCACCGCGAGACGACAACGTATCCACGGTGCAGATCTCCTGCATGCAACAGCCAGCCAGCCAGAGTGGAAATGCCATGAATGCCATCGATGGATGTGCCCAAAAGTGGGCACCTTCATCCATAAGTGAATCAGGTAGCTGCTGGCTGCTGCTGCTGCTGGTGCTGGTGCTGGTGCGCGCCACTGCTAGTGACGTGGTGAAGGTTTGCAACGATATGGATGGGTGGTATGGTTCAGGCCAGGCATTGTTTACCTGTTCAGGTTGGCTTTGGTTCTGGTTGTTTTGTTTTGTTTGCCTGCCAAAGATGGCCACCATCAATTGATTGGAAAATGCGCTCTGCTCCAGAAAGCCGGGCTTGAGTCTCGGTTGCACACTGGCGGCGGCACAGCAATGAAGTGCACGCCTCTTTTGGCTGGCATTGGACGACTAGCGCAGCGAATCCGTCTCAAGATGTCCATTTACGGATGAGAAAGAGTTTCGGTTGACATTTTACCGCGAAGCGAACATGGCGACCATCAAAGGGCTGCACGGCAAGAAATCGTACAGACTGTAAGCCCGGGCACCATTCCCATGGCGTCACTAATTAAAATTTCACCGTCAAGATGACAGGGCAACCCTCCCCTACAATTCCAGCTGTCATTGCTTCGATTCTCTCGACTTCCGTCTACACCAGCACGAAGTGGGAACAAAAGAATGCACCAGCCATGCCAGACGAACATAATCACCCAACTGACGAAAGCGTCTTCTTAATAATTAATTAGTCCGCAGGACGACGAAAGAAATTCCGATTGTAAAAAAATGAACGGGCGCAAAAAAGAAGCGAATTTAACTCCTCAAGTCATATTCAATACGAAGACAAGCAACCGCCGAAAAATATACTAAGTATCCTTCGTGCTTGTTGTATTTTTGGTCATGGAATAGCAAAGCTCCTCCATGCCTACGCATCTGCGGAAGACGTTTTCAAGGATGTGTTTGGGTTTTTTTTTTTTTCTTTTCTTATAAGAAAAACACAGCATTTGCATGTCACTCGATGGTTAGCGCCTAAGGACATATCAAGTAGCGCAGGATAACGCCGTGGAATGCGCGCACGTTGTGAACATAAGTTTTGGCTGGCAGGGTGGCGGTGGAGCGAGGAGGATTTCGTTGCGATTCTTGCGGATAAGTGAGATCAAAGAAAGGAAGAAAGTCCTGGCTGTATAAACGAGTATATGTTTTCATCAGAGAGTGAGAGGTTTTATTTCATCTGGCGGTAGAGTTGAGCGTGGATCTGGATATGAGGGAGGTTGGTGCTGCAGATTTCTGACTGTGTAGGTAGTGGCGCGAAATCCGCACGAGGGAGTTCAACTTAATCGGTTGCCCAAGATGAGTGGAAAAGAGTCGACTTTCTCCGTGAGCATTCCTAATTTCGTCTGCAGAGGACATCACTCGAACGAGATTTGATGTTTGAACCAGGAACAACTCGACTCCATTCGGAGTTATAATGGTGGCTGCCTAAAGTTCGTCACAACCTATTCAAGTACACAGTGTGAAAGGTAGCTTAAAGAATTTCTTATCCCAGTCTTCGTAAAACCCTGACTAGATGGATCGCTGATGACCGGATACCAAATACCTTTATGATCCCACGACTTCAGGAATAATCGTCTGACTTGCCCTGTTTAGTTACCAAATTAAGGACAGTCCCAGGCCTTCAGTGGTGAAAATTCTATCAACCGCAGCTGAAGTTTCTATGGCATAAATTTAATTTCTTAAGCTGCTCTTAAGTTTGGGATGAAATCACAAGTCCGGTCTTTGGTTTACTGTTTCCAGTTGAGCATTCCACGTCCTTACCTGTGTTAGTGTAACTTTTTTGTGATATATATCCATATCTTCGTCATCCGGAAGGATATCAACGCCTAAGTTGACCGGTTCAACCCCTAGCAATAAAGGCACAGCTATCAACACACTTTCCTCGTCATTCACAGCTTCCTGCGCCCCCAATTTGATATACATATGTATAAGGCTGTGGCTACAGTATTTGCGTTTTATTTAAGGAAAGCTCTTCCGGTTTAACCCCCAAAAAAAATAAAATAAAAAGTACGCTTTAAGATATTTTTCTTGGATTTATTTAAGACTCAACAATGAGCGATGGAGTGCATTTTAACATCTAGGGGTGTTCCCGGGGGTTAAACCAAGTCACCGGAGAAAAAATTGCATTCCTCCGGTTTGACCCCAACAAAAATAAAAATAAAAAGTACACTCTAAGATATTTTTCTTTGATTTATTCAAAACTCAACAATGAGCGATGGAGTGCATTTTAACATCTAGGGGTGTTCCCGGGGGTTAAACCAAGTCACCGGAGAAAAAATTGCATTCCTCCGGTTTGACCCCAACAAAAATTAAAATAAAAACCACACTCTAAGTAATTATATTTGTTTAATTTATTCAAAAATTAATAATAAGCATGAAGGCACTTTAACGCCTAGGGGTGTTCCCGGGGGTTAAACCAGACGATTCGCAATTCGTTCGCTTCAAGTTCCCTTGGAAAAAAAAATTTCAATCGTCCGGTTTGACCCCAAAAATAAAATAAAATAAAAAGTACACTCTAAGTAAATTGTTTCTTTAATTTATCCAAAACACAACAATGAATGATGAAGTGCATTTTAACATCTAGAGGTGTTCTCTAGGGTTATACCAAGCGATTAGCGTTTCGTTAGTTTCCAATTCATTGGAAAAAAATTCCATTCGCCGGCGAGTTCATCTTAGGCGTACCATTTCATGTATGGAATGAAATTGGCTGTCTTTGCGGCGAATGCCAGTGAAAGAATTGCAGACGATTCGCTTAAGCCCACGCATACTAACAAAATGCGAACATCTAGAGGCAGTTGATGCGAATACAAAAATTATTTGACAACTTTTGCGACTGCTACCATCAGGAGAAGATTTGCATTTTTCAATTTCAAAATTTGAGCCTATTCGCTATAGTTACATATCTTTTGAATAAAAGTTGGCGGACTACGATGAAGTAGAACTAAATCCTGCTCCGTATTCAAACCTAAGACTCTCTGAAGAATCGGTTTGGATTGGGTGAGTTGTTCTACCGTGATGCGTGTTTAAATCCACATAAAAATAGACACATATTTATTATATGCATAGATCCCTTTGAAGGTGGTTAGTATAGCTTCCATTATTTAGAATTTAGTTGTGAAATGGCTGCGGAATATAATTGGGGTCAAGCTATTTCGCCAGGTCCAACCAGATCGCAGTGTTGAGGGTAGATTTAGCTGCATTATTCTCAGTGAACCCAATTTTTCCTATATCCCAAACAGACACACATCGAAAGCTACAGAGACCCAGACACACTTAGTGACTGAAATTTTTACAAGCCCAATCAGTTAACCCTTCGGGTGCTTTTAAAAACAAAGTGTCGATTGAGCGCCCTATTCAAATAAATTCCAACTAAAGGTTTCCATTGAAAAATGAAATCCCCAACCGAGAAGTGAATATCCGCCACCGAAAGCCGCCCGAACACAATCCCGCCTGATGCTCTCTGCATTCCCCATCATTCCAGAAGGAAAAATAAGAAAAATCCCAAAGTGATTCCTTCATTTTGCGAACAATTAAGAAATCATCGCGAAAACTTTCCATATACCATCTTGCATAGATATCTCTTCTGGCTGAGTCCCTTCATCTCTGAATACATATACACATACACATCGTTTCCACAGTTTCACAGAATGAAAAGAAAAGCGAAAATCCGTCTCTAATTCAGTATGCGTATAAAGTAGAATCATTGCCAGAACATGACACTACCAACAAACGCCAACGCCAACGCCAACGCCAACTAAAAAGGACGAAAATTTGCTCACGCCAGAGACAAGAAGACATCCCAGAAAGAGAGAGAGAGAGAGAGAGAGGAGCACAAAAGAAGTGTAAAACTTTAAGATTTTTAATTAGCCAAAGGGGATGATTTTAATTACGAGATTACAAGGAAATTTCCTTCATCTCGAATCAGTTGTTTCTTCAGCGCGTTCTTTGCGCGCCGCCACGCGAGAACTTGTCGCCGCCGGCAAACATACGCTTCTGCCTGGCTCAGTAGTAGTGCTGCTTGCCTAATCCTTGTTTTTTGTTCGTGCTCGCATTTTCCTATATAGCTGGCTTTTTGAAGATTTTATTAATTTTTCCAACCCTTTGTCGTCGGTTGTCGCCCACCCCGCTGCCGCCCCCACAATTGGGTGAATTTAATTTTAATAAATTTTGCCTAAACAAAATAGTGTTCAACATTTGGTCGGTATTTTTAAAGCACCCCATTCTATATGGAATAGATACAGCATACCATGTTGTTAGCTGGCAGGATCTTAACTCTTTATTACGGTCTATGGCAAAGTGAGGCGGACGCAGTCGCCTCTGGCTCACACCTTTTCTTCGATGGTCGTCTCACATTCACATTTATTTTACGGTTTCAACTGTAATTACTCTACGAAAATAACCGTTAAAAATAATGGTCGAGATGGTGGTGCTGTTGCAAACGAACGTTATAACGGCTCCTTCGTACTAAAACTCGAAAATGACTTTCCTTTCGTTTCACAATATTTGATGTGATGTGTGCTTGTCTGTCTGTCCATCCGTTCGTTTGTTCGTTTGTCTACTGGATGATAATGCTGATGATGATGATGGTCTGCGGTCCATCTAATCCGTCGTCCTGGAGGATTGCTTCGTGTTACGTCTGGCGAAGGTTCGAAATTGTCCATTAGTTGAAAGCATTTTATTTCACCTTTATATGAGGTGATGTTGTACACAATTCAACAAACAATGGCTACGATGCTGCTGATGATGATGGACCAACTGGCAGAGTGAGGGGCGATGGACTGGAGTGGTTATTTTTTGCTCCCGCAAGATAGGGTTGGCGATAAAAAGGATGCACAAGGCATTAATAGGTGTTGGGACTGCTTTGCGCGTTTCCGTTGCGGTGGCGTTTACTTGTGAACTCTTATTTTTGAAATGGCCATACCAAGCTAGCATTGGAGCTTTGAGTGATGGTTGTGGGGGAGTATGTGATGTCAGACAAGAGGGAATGTATATTTTTTCTACTCAGGAAAGGAACTTTGCATAAGAGGAACTTCCATTAGAAGTTTAGATGATCGGTAAGGCAGAAAGTTCTAAAACATCGTGAACCAATATTTAAGCCAGTATACGTTTTGAAACGCACTTTCAGCCAAAATGCTGTCTTCTTTGAAAAAATATTCGACTATCCTCTTGGAGCTCTCTTGAATGTGTCCTATGATAGAAACATTTAAAAAAAAATAAGGCCAATACCAATTGCCCAATCGTCAATGGCCGCAGAAAGACCCAACGTAGGTACAAGACCCGACATAACATCCTCTGAGTCTGATAACTCTCTGTAATCACTGTGTAAATTAAAACCCTGACAAAAACACAAACAGATCTACCTACATTGAAACGGAATTCAAAGATTGCAAAACCAAGCTGTATCGGAATAGGTTCAAAGGTTGGGAAAGATCTTGTACTGAAATTTCGGAAAAATTAAGTCCCCCAAGGTTCCGTTCTGGGACCGCTTCTATTTGATGTATATAAACTCGCCTTTTAATCAGCAATTGTTTGGCTTAGTAACTGCTTTTTTTCTAATGGCATAACGTTCATATACTCATTTCAAAACGAGTTTGAATGTAGGCACAGTCGATTCTCGTCAATTCAAACCTGCGATAATTCGAACCTCTCCATAATGCAAAGTTATCACGAGTTCCCTACAAAATTTGTTTATAATTTCGAACTAAATCAATACATTTTTATGCACTTGGTAATTCAAAAAATCACTGTATGACTATTGAATAAATATTTGAATTTGAATTTGAATTGACGTAACAAAACGTTAATTCGACTCGACAATTCAAAGTTGCAGAGAGAAGGTGACAGAAAGATTGTAAGTACATTTTGAGACAAGTTCAAACTTGATTTTGTTTGATATTTCAAACTCTCAATAATTCGTAATATTTTAAGATTCCCTCGAGTTTCGAATTAACGAGAGTCGGCTGTATTGCTAAAATTAAAGGGGACCTTGAAAATTTAAGGTTGTCATAAATTGATTATTATCGAAAAAAAAAAAACAAAACTTTAAAATATCTAATAATATTTTATTTGATTACAATCTTTTTTTTTTTTTTATATGCATAACTGTAAACAATTTAGTCTACCGCCTCCATACTTGTGGTAAAAGTAACATTTAAACTAACAACTCTAAACAATTGTTTTGAAATTGAGTCAGTTAAGAACTTTAAATATCTCGGAGTTTTAATAGACAATAATTTAAACAGGAAGGAACTATAAAATCGAATTTGAATCTTGGTATTCGTAAACTGTGCCTTGTTTAACCTTATGGCTCCAATAAAGTTTTATTTACCATTTGTTATGGTCTGGCATACTCCAAGTTGCAATTAAAGGAATTAATTTCAATTTTCAATTTAATTTATTTGCAATAATCTTTTCAATTTAATTTATTTGCAATAATCTTAACACAGAAAGATACAGTATCTTTATTATTAGGTGGTTAGGTAATAATTCCTTAACGCTCTTAGACCTGTTCCGATTACACAGAAGCATTTATTCCGTATTATCTGTAGATGTAATCGTCGCACTCCAACTATCCCTTGTTTAAAAAGCTTCACATTTAACCATTAAGGCTTTTGTATGTTTTTAAGGTACAGGGTGGCGCACCAATTGTGCTACAATAAGAAATTCAAATAACTTTTTTTTTAATCGATGTATTTCATTTATTTTTTTTTATTGGTTAGAAAATTAAATTTTATTTTAAATAGTTAGTTGTTTTTAAAGATTATAGATCGCAAATGACCTCCACGCTCTCCCACGCATATGCGGCACCTGATCAAAAAACTATTCATTGCGGCCTGAAGAGTTGAAGTTGGGATCGCCTCAATTATTGTCGTTATGGACTGCTTTAATTCAGTTAAATTCCTGGGCTTCGTTTTATACACCTCTTGCTTGACATAACCCCATAAAAAGAAGTCTGGTGCAGTCAGGTCAGGTGACCTTGGGGGCCAGCGAAGGGTGGAGTTCCTAGAAATTAATTTGTTTGCGAATTTTTTGTTTAGCTCCGCCATAACTGATCTGGCTATATGTGCAGTTGCTCCATCTTGCTGAAACCAAACGCTGTTGAATGGTATACGTCTTCGGCGCAGTTCTGGGTAAAAAAACTCCTTCAACATCTTTAAATAACGGTCCCCATTGACAGTAACGGTTATACCGTTTTCTTCAAAGAAGTACGGCCCGACAATACACCTTGATGAAACTGCGCACCACACAGTGACTCGTTCTGGGTGCAGTTCCGTCTCATGGAGCATTTCTGGATTAGACTCTTTCCATATACGGCAATTTTGCCGTTAAGATCAAAATGGGCCTCATCAGACATGAACAAACAATTGATCAATGTGTTGTCTTCTTCGGCCATTGATATCATTTTTTGGCAAAATTCCAGGCGAACAGGCAAATCCTGAGGGTTTAACTTCCTAGTAATTTGGACTTTGTACGGGAACAAGTTTAAATCGTCATGCGATTGTATCCTGAACCCGAACATTGCCATCTCGATGGTACGGCCTTCTTGCGATGCTTCCAGATTCGGCAAACATGTTTACAAACCTCATAATGGTCCATCTACTCGGGGGATTACCGCCAAACTCCCGCCTAAATTCCCTTTGGACGGAAATGACGGACTGCAAAGCATGGTACCGTTGCACTATCCAAATTCTTTTCTCCGTATCCCAAGCATCCATTTTTTATAAATCTAAATAGTAACCTACAAAATAAAAAAAAAATAAGCCGATTACTCACACAGACAAAAAGTTATTACGTTTTATTTTTGTAGCACGATTCGTGCGCCACCCAATACTTAAGGAATTTTTTAAACAAATCGGAAATATTGCAAGTAGAATCAATGAAACTTACAATATACGAATTAATAATATAGCTTTTGCAATTTTTTACAAAGTTAAAGCCAAGTTAACCTTGTTAATGCGAAATGTGTTTCAGATTGCCTCTTGGCGCTCAGGGCTATACGTCATCACTCAGTTCTACTCTGCTGGGTTCCGGGACACGTTGGGGTGGAAGGGAACGAAAAAGCGGATGAATTGGCCAGATACGGCTCTGACATGAACCCTCAACTAGCGGACGGAGAGGTGCTACCGCCTTTCAACACTGCTAAGACTTTTATTGAAGGCGTCACTGCACAACTGGCTAAGGAACAATGGAGCAACACCATCGGTTGCGTCATAACCCGAAGTCTGTGGCCTGTGATTGATACCAAAATATCAAAGTTCCTAGTCTCCCTAAATAGAAGTCAGATCCGGATGCTCGTCGGGGTTTTAACCGGACACTGCACCATAGGAAACATGGCTAAAAGGCTGGGACTTTTTGCAAATGACTTCTGCAGAAGCTGCAGAGACGAAGAGGAAATAGAGTCGGTGGAACATCTGCTATGCCGCTGCCCAGCTTTACACGAACGCCGCTTATCCTGTATGGGAGCAAGTTCTTCGAAAGTTTGGAAGACTTGGCGGGGGTACCTCTATCAGACATAAAACTATTCCTAAACAGATCGAAGTGGTTTTGTTAGCCACATGTTCTTACATGTACAAACAGGGTACTCACAATGGGCCTTCACGGCCTCCGGGTGAAATTTGCATCGGCTGCAAAACTGCCCTCCCAACCTAACCTAACCTAAAGCCAAGTTACCATATTTCATCGGAATTAAGGAAAAATTAAAGATGAGTTATGAGATCAAGCTGGCATTGAATCTTTAGAAAGAATCTTTTTTTAAAAAATCAACTTATTAATACTACTTTAATTTTAATTATTGTTTATCCTCAATTAACATCTTTGTTTCGACAACTGGTGGACTTATATACTTACTTCTACTTGACCGCTTGAATAGTTTGTAAATAAATTTTCTCTATTTACTTCTTTACTTTTTTTTTATTTATTTGTTTGAGAATTAATTATATAACAAACTAGCTGACCCGGCAAACTTTGTTTTGCCCAAAATATATTTTTTGACTGAATTAATTTCAAGCACTCACGATTCCACCTGAAATTTGTTTCTTTGATCGAAATTTAGCGATACTTAACAGATGACTTCGTCCCGGCGAATATTTGGCGAAAATGTAATAAAATCAAGTATTAATTTCTTTAAAGTCTATTAGATTTATTGAAATCTAAAACAAAGAATATATTAATGACTCAATTTAAAGCTGCACGATACACTACATTTTTTGTTTTCTGCTCCGGAGCGTAAATGAAGAGTGAGGATGGTTTCCCTACTCGGGAACATGCCACATATAACTGGCCGTGTGAAAAACATGATTTTTCCAGAGTTATGCCGCACACTTCCAGCGACTGCCCTTGTGACTTGTTTATTGTCATCGCAAATGCAAGTTTCACTGGGAACTGAATACGTTTGAATTGGAATGGCAAATCGTTTGAACTCAAGGGAATTCGCGGGATTAGGCATTCTTCTCCTTTGAACAGCCCTTTCAAAATCCTTGCCACTATCACATTGTTCATTAGCTTCATGACAATCAGTCGGGTTCCATTGCACAGTTTCGGGGCATGAAGATTTCTTAGCATAACGACGACAGATCCAACTTTAAGACGCAAATGATGAGGCGGAATGCCAGACAAATCCAAAGAGTTTAGGAATTCCACTGGATAATTGACGACATCGTCTTCGTTTTCAACGCGATCGATCGATTTGTATGAACGCAGCTCTCCCGGAATTTGATTTTGAATCGTCCAATTCAAGTCATTGACATCAATATTTTTCGCTGCTCAAATTGCGCGTGCGCTCAACCAATCGTAGTTACGATAATTTTGACCAATGTTCGGATATACATTAGTAATGAGTTCATCTTTCGTTAAGGTGAATTGACAAATGACAGGTGGAATTTGTCCATTTCCGATTTTTAGCAGTTCTTTAGAGAAAACTTCTGCGGTTCTATCCTGTTGCAGAATCACTCGCATATTCATACTCAATGAAATGGTTTTCACGTATCGCCACAAATACGATGACTTCAGACATGCATCTAATTCATCCGCCGCTGTTGATTTCGGTATCACGGGAAGTGTTTGTCTGAAGTCGCCCGCCAACAGTATCATCACGCCACCAAACCGGTGATTATTGTTGCGCAAATCTTGCAATGTTCGATCTAGTGCTTCTAATGATCGTTTGTGCGCCATTGTGCACTCATCCCATATGATCAATTTACAATTTTTCAACACTTTTGCCATGGCTGATTGCTTTGAAATGTTGCAAACATGATTTGCATTGATTTGCAGGTTTAACGGAAGCTTCAGTGCTGAATGTGCTGTTCTTCCACCTTCCAACAGTGTTGCAGCAATTCCGGTAGATGCGAGAGCTAACGCAATGCCACTTTGAGCACGTATTGCTGCTAATATCAATGATATCAGGAACGTTTTCCCAGTACCGCCGGGCGCATCAAGGAAAAATAGTCCACCGTTTCCTTCATCGACAGCCTTCATCAGTTGATCAAACGCACTCTTTTGCTGTTCATTCAGCAGCGGAACATATGTTTGTAATTGTTGTTGCAAAGTTGTTGTGTCGTAAGCATGCTCGCGTTCCAATTCACGATTCAATACACTTACAGTTTGACGATTTGGCGCTGGCATATGAATTTCAACCAATAGTTTGTAGCCAAAATACAGAAAGCAAACGAACGAAAAGGGTGCAATTGAAATTTTGAATACAACTGGAAAAACAGAACAAAACACTTAACGACCTAACAATACAATAATAATAATAGTAAATTTAAAAATTTTATTTAAAATTAATTTGACTTTCTTTCAAATGTTGTTTTATTTTTCTTTCTTGATTTACAAAAGGGTACAACTTCTTTATCAGTACATTAGTTAATTCATTGCCCCCGCCCCCCCCCCTCCTCCGTGACCAGACAGCTCAAATTATCAAATCACAAAGAACATATACTGTGCTATCAAATGGAATGACCGCCTACAGCGCCACCTGTTGAGAATTTTTCAATTTTTCTTTTTTCCTAAACCTTCCCGGAGCAATTACGAACAAATCCGCAGAAGGAAGTATCCAATTTGGTCCAGTCGTTTTCGAGTTTTAAGCATCCGAACAAACCAACATCCATTTTTATATATATAGATAATAATAAAAAATAATTTGGAAATCATATTTGTCGGCAGAGTTTATACTTTAGTGAATTTTGTGTATAATTTCGACTTGTCGGTTTTGAACACTCTTCATTGAGTTTTGATTTCATATCTAATGGATTGAATTAGTATTATTACTTATATTTTTATTTTTTACACATTATTGTTACTGATTGTCCGTCCAGAAGATGCATTTTTTTATTACGAGCTTCGACTGTCGTTTAACACTAATTTAGGACATTTGTCCCCTAAATTAATGAACGATAACTATGTTAATAATTAATTTTAATATATATGTATTATTAAAATATTGTTATGCCATTTTCAGCGGTAATGAAATGAATAAAACAATCAAATCAATCAAAAAGCGCAATCTCGCCATAGCTTCGGACAGTCGGCAACTTGAATATAGTCGGCAGCCATTGATCGAAGACTGGAAAACAGGGGCATGATTGCCCAACGAGTAGAAAATTCTAGTGTTGTCTATTTCGGAGAAGATTGTTTTTTTTTCCGGTAAAGATACGACTTTATTCAAATCCAGGCTCAGACTCTGGTTGCAGACAGTCTGGATATCAAGTCCAGTATAAATGAACGCATCAGTTGAAGGTCCGGTGAGTCATTGGATCATGGGACCGTAGGGAAGTAGGAAAAGTGCTACGCAAGGTTGTGATACCAAAAGCCTCCCTGCCTTAGACAGAAGATTGCTTTGACATCCCATGGTAAGCGTATCGAGTTGAGACAAATCAAGCCGTGCCAGGAAGGAGATAGTTTACACGCGAGCCGTCCCCACCAAACAGCCGACGCATAAGCTATAAGACCTATCCTATAGATTGTTTGTGGACGAGGGCTGTCGCTTAGATCCAAAGGCTAAGGGGACCGTACTCCAGGAGCTTGGAATATAAAGCCAATACCAGGCACGCAGTGAAGATTCTCTTCAGAGTTAGAAACAATTGGTTTATACGGTCTTTGCAGAAAAGCTGTCTGGGTACCTTAGGTTAGGTAAGGTTTACGAAGTTGGTATAGAAGGGCAGGGTAAAAAATCGTCGAATTCACACCCGGCGCAGTAGAGGAAGACCGCGACTCAGGTGGCGCACGCAAGTGGGAGGGGGACCTTAACCGACAGCTGGCTAAAGATCGTGCTGGCTGGAGACGCTTGTTGATTGAGTCCCAGGTTCACGCCGGACTGTAGCGCCACCTTTAGTAAATAAGTAAGAGTAAGTAAACCTTACTATAAAACACTCAGGGACCTTGTGGACCCATTGTGATGCCCTTTTTTGGGAGCTAACCGTTGATGTTAGAGATGGTGGCTGGGTACATATACTCCAACAGTACCAGGCGATTTGGGGCCATCAATGAAGCACCAAACTTTATAGCAGTATCTCTTACCACGGTTGTTGCGATTATATCGAGTTGTTATATCGAGCATAACCTCAAAAGGCGGTTTCAGAAGACTAAAATCCACCTCTTCGCTTCATTGTGGATGCCTTGAAAATTTTCCAAGTGACTGATTGACAAAATGTGAACCAATCTTTAGTTTTAAATCTGCTCCTATTCCCCTGTTAAAGGACAAAAATATCTAATTCAAAAATACCTCGAACCATGAAATGTATAAATCAAAGCAAATCCCACCCCAACAGTTAGTCCTTCTGCAAAAAAAAAAAAAAACTGGCCGCCGATAACTGAAAACTCCAACTCCACCAAAGAGCCAGCAATTAAAGACTCCCTCTCGGTCGACTTATTGATTGGGAAAAGTTGTGCGACCACCTCACTCCCCACCGCCAGTCGTCATTGAAAATTACATCACGAATGAGTGGCTCGCGTCTTTGGCCAGGCATATATCCATTCAATGAAGTTGTCACCATACTGCAGCAGGGCGCTGCCTCCTCTCAAATCCGTTTCCCGCAAAAGAATGTGCCTTGCCAAAGGAAACCGAAAAATTACCGAAGCAAAAGTACACGACACCCATAGTCCAGGACTTTTCTCCTAATTTCCCAAAGAAATCCACGCTGCACCGCGATGTCTTCGCACACATGTACACCAATCACCACGTTCCTCTGTCAGACGATGTCTGTATATATGCAGCTATCATTGAGAGCAATCAAAAGTTTCCAATTTGAACGGAAAAAGGATCGAAGGACAATCAGTTGAACCGTCTAACAACACGTGACGTTGATGATGAGTATGTGTGTTTCTTCTTTTTGCTTTTAATTCGTCCTCTATCGATAGTCGACACTACAGTGCAATATAAGGCGGTACATATAAACCGCGTTCCGTATATGCTACTGTGATTGCTACTCGAATGCAAACAGATTTTGGGTCCAGAAATGAAATCGAAAAATTTCTTCACGAACATTCGGTAGTTGTGTCATTGTCGCATTCTGTCGAGTATAAGACGACGAACAATGATTGCCGGAGAGAAAGATCTCTCATAAAATGTTTTAATTGAACTATCTTGCGATTTTCTTTTGTGTTGACACAGGACTTTGTCTTGGAATGCTATCGTTCAGATGTGATGCGATGGCACAGAGTTCAGTTGGTACACTGAAAGGAAATTCAAATTGTCCGTAGAGGATGTGGTTTGTATCATGATTTTCAGTCTGCATTGAGTACATTCATAGCTGTAGTGGACATCAGGATACAGGATCAGGATCTTCTTTGTCCAAGATGTCCCAAAGTGGATGACAAGATATATATTATTATTTGAAACTATAATAATAAATTAAGAGTTCATAAAAAAAAACTTATAGCGCTAGCTACCGGGACTTTCGGCTTCTCGTCCTTGCGACTGAGATCAAAGTGAGTAGGTATAAAAGGATCGTTCATACAGTGTAAGGGCATGCTAAGTATGCAGCTGAAAGTCACACAGGACCTCGATTACAAAGATGTTCCTGTGATGGTGGTTTTTATGAGGTAGACTCCAGAGCAGCCCCCAAGGAAACGCTGAACTTTGGGTCGGCGATACGGCTCGTCAAACTTTCGTAGTATTAAAAATTATGAATAGGGTTGTCTGGTAAGGACTTAATTCTACCAAAACTACGATCCGGTATCCGTCTTGACATTAGTTCCGACTCGACAAGCGAAGTGCTATTAAAACGCGTCACACCCGACACAGCAAAGTGCTGGCAACTCTCACACTCGATAAGCTTTGAATCTACTGATAAAATTTTAACCGAAGCGAAAAATTTAAAATTTTAGGCAAACGAAAAGTGGTAACCTATGGTAAACGTGCGAAACCTCACGAAATTCACGAAAAACCTGGATAAACGAATACTGCTCCTAACTACTCAGCGGTTTTCACCTCCTGCTGAAGACTCCGCGAAATAAAGCTCCGAAAGTAAAATCAAATAAGGGCCTAAAATTTTGACAGATTTTCGACCCCAGCAGATAGAGCCCCAATAGTAAAAATGAATAATGGGCCCAAAATTGGCATAAATTTCTATAAGAAAATTTCTTTATTTTCTTTTTTTGATACAGTAGTTGACTCATCTCTGATCAATAAGGGTTTCCGCCCTTTCAGTAGCTTCTTTCGAAAAATACTTTTTAATTCGCAATATTTTCCTGCTTTCCTTATTTTAAAGGCTCCGTTCAGTCGATCAGAATGTAAACACCTTATCAGTGATTTTTTTGTATAATAATGTATAATTTTGTGAATTTTAAAAAGGAATTCCAATTTTGTTAGTATACAGTAAAACCCGGATAAGTGCCTCACCTTAAATGTCCCGTTTTGATAGACACTTATGCGGGTTAGGCAGTTATAAAAAAAATCCCCTCAAGTGCACATAGGCACTAAATTTATAAAAAAAAAATAAAAAAACGTATATTTTTTAACAAAAAAACATTTAATTTGTTGACAGTTTAAATTGTGACAGCTACCTAGTCAGTCTCCACCATTGTAGTTGATTAAGATCATTTTTTTTATTTTTGATTTTTAAAGCATGAAACACAAGGAAGCACTAAAGGACATTTTTATTTTCTCAGCTAATTTCAAAAATGTGTAGGTAGTTCGATTTTTTTTATTTTAATAAAAGTATATAAAATAAAAGGCAATTAAGCGGGAAAGGTAGTTAAGCAAAAGGTACTTATAAGATGAGTTTTATGTGAAAAAATCCTCAAAATGGTGGTTCTCAAAAAAGAAGCACTTAAGCGAGAGGCACTTATCCGGGTTTTACTGTAGATTTTTTCTAAAATACTCAAAATCTGATATATAAATAGGCGAGGGCGAATAGTGGAGAGTCACTTTTACTGCCTTAAACACAACATATTCGCTTGATTTTTTTTTGTTTGGAAGAGTGTAATTTCTTTTTCAATATTTTGTGTATAAGCAAAGTTACTAAAAAAGTATAATTAGAATAGGGCAAACTCTAGCATGTATAAAAACTTTACCTATTTCAAATGGCAATAAAATAATATTAATTTATGTTTAAATATTAAATTTATTTAATTTAAATATTAATATTCTCTGTCAGTATATTCAATAAGAGAGGTGCCAATAACTGTGTCGAAGAAAAGCAATAAATTGATTGACAGTGGGTGCCAATAACTTGTTCGGCGCAGCAAGTATGGTTTATGAACACAATATAGGAAGCTTTCCTCTGACATTAAGTTTAGATTATAAAGTAGTCAATTCGAATCACCCAAACTAGCAACAATAAAAGAAAATTTTATTACAAATATGTATTATTCGATTATTCGATTACTCATTATTAAATTTTTTATTTCGCGTGACTTTATTTTCTCAAATTTTCTTAAACTAAAACTATAAGTTGTTTGAGAAAATAAATTCACTTTTAGCTTAAAAAAGATCGAGAAAAAAAAAGTAAAAAATTCGCGCGAAGATAAAACAGACTTCAGATTTTTGTTTTTATCATTTTCCTTAAAGTAAACATTAAATTATTAGTTATACATGACACTAATATTATGTGGGTTTTATTTTTGTGGTTACTTTGTAAAAATAATATCTGAGACGTGGGGTTTGGACTTTTTTATGATAGCAATTCTTCTACTTACAAAATGTTGGAATAATGTCCCATCTTTGAAAAATGTATTTTGGACTTATATAGGACAGAATTTCACAATCAAATTTTGAACTTACGACCCACCGAAGCGGGACAAGAGTCCATTATGAACTTATGTCTCTGGGCCAACTTGTTCATATGGGATACGACGGATATTTGGTTTTGATTTTTGAAAAATTCCTAAACGGAACAAAAAATTATGATGAGCATCGGCTACCACTAGCTACTTTGGTAATCATTTTTTTTTTTAATTAAAATTTTAAAATTGCAATAAATTCATTGTAGCTACTAAACGTTGCTTAAAAGGTTAAAATTTTTGTTTTTAAATACAAAATCTATTTTTTTTAAATATTATTATATATAATAAGTAGATATACTACTTTTTTTAAATTAATGTTTTTTTTTTTCATTTTATTTAAATAGGTATTAACTTATCAAACGGTCGCATTTTAATAAATTAAATTATTTAATCCTAATTTTTGGGTACCAACAACTGTAGTTCCGTAGAGTGCCAACGGCGCCAACTACCGTAGTTTTTTAGAAGCATTTTTTTACAAATTGAACCCTTAACTCGAAAAAGTTAAGTTTTATTAAAACCAAATTTCCTTAAGCAAGATATAAATGAATAACTTATAAAAATCACGTTTCAAATAACAAAGCTGCTCTCGTTTAAAGTCGACATTTTCTTGTGGGTGGCAACTGTACAACTATCCAATAAAATAAGGCTTTGATATATTTTTTATTAATGGTTTTCAACGCTCGTTTTGTTTAGTTGTTCTAATACTCGCTTACATTTATGTAAAATGTAAACCTCGCTTTGAAAACCGCGTCTGTTACTCGCTGACGGTTTTTAAAGCGAGGCTTACAATATATCGCTCAACTAATCTGTTAGTCGCTTCCATTAATTTAAAATGTAAGCTTTAAGCTAAAAACCAGTAGCGGTGAAAAAGATATTTTGTAACACAATCTTTTTAGCCATGTTTTTAAATTTAAATAAAATTTTGCCCCCAAAAACAAGTTCCTGGTTGTCATTCATTGGGGCCTTATTTCATTATAAAATTATGACCCACTTGAGGACAATGAAATAATAAATTTGGGGGTGCAATTTTTTTTTTGTGGCCTTATTTCATTGTAAAATTATGACTCACTTGAGAACAATGAAATAAGGCCCCCAAAAAGAAATTGCACCCCCAAATTTAGACAATTAATCCTGGGGCTTTATTTCGCGGAGTCTCTGCTATAGCTACCTACTTCCATTCGCAATAGAGAATTTAAGGCTTAAATCATAAAGAAAGCTTCGGCCGACAAAAAAATGTCAAAAGGGTTGTCCACCTTCCTCAGTAAAAACAAAAATTCTCTCAGTGTACTCGCTTCAGACATATTGTCACGTCACCTTCCTCTCAGCAAAATCCAAAATCCAACAAAGGAATCCAACAAGAGCCAAAAGATAATGAAATTGCTCCCTTCAGACACACACACACATAAATAAACACACACTCGGTTTATAGGTACCGCAAAGTACAAGTCCAACATCGAAACAAGACTTTATCCCCCTATACATCATTCGTTTCGATATCGCAACACAACACAATGATAATGGTCACTGATGACTAAAAGAATGGAAATCAATTAGCCAATTGCATTGACATCTGCCCGTATAGAGGGGAGTCAAAGAGCCGAAGCCATATGCACCCAAACTCTCTAAATCGGCTAAAAAGCACCGTATATGTACCACCAGTGTGACAATGGCTGGTCCTTTCGGTTCCATCTCTTTCTCTTGTTTGAATTTTCACTTCACTTCAGATTTTAACTGATTTGCAGTGCGGGCATGGCGAACAAACAGAAGCCATCGCAAAGGGTGGCTTAAAAGCGCCGCATTTGGCACTGGTAATGTCATTGTTGTCGTCGTCGTATCTCTAAGAAAGAGCTGCTTGTCCTCTGTCCAAATGGGACAGACATGGACAAGACATTACCGCGAACTAAACAAGACTGGTACGGTCCGAGTGTGAGGGCATGGGGAGGAAATGAAACGAAACGAAAGGAAACTCCTTTTGAGGCTAATTAGTGCGGTCAGCGTTTCTTTTTTTCTTTTTCTTTTTTAATTAAAGACAAGAAATGTGAATGTCAGGAACAAAAGATTTCGCAAAGGACGAACCGAAAGATAGGCAGGACAGTTGAAGACTCCCAAAGCAGAGTACGGCGCTAGGACAACAATGGCGTCTTCAATTGGGGAACCTCTATTATTATGGAGGCGCAAATAAACAACGACAGCATTCAGTCAACGTAGGATGTGGTCGATGGCAGCCCACAAAAAGGGTTAAATCCCAAACCGCTTACACAGGTGAGCGGACAGATTCGTCTTGATGGCCTCTGGGAATCGTCATGTTGATGATGTGGACAAAAAGTCGCCCAAGCCCCTAAGCCATATACGATTTGTTTGCGCATCATAGTGGAAAATGCGAAATATATATGCTTCCACCTCAATCCTTTAGGGGTATATTGAAAGTGAATTAAGATTAATGCCAAAGGATTTGGTGGGAAATTTCAAAAGAATGACACAACACTTAGCCGCCAGGTGTATACCTTGTATCGGCATGGCTGGACTTTGATCAGAAGTGATGACACATCTTCAAGCAGATGAAAATCCATAAGGACGAATAAGGACTTACTGATGATATGCGGTAAGATAAAGACTTTTATCCACTCAAACCCTCGGTTTGCTGGAAGATCCATAAATGCGAATTGAGGCAGGGTACTCGTATATAGCGAAATTATCCCTTGGAGGGTAGTTTTTGTTTTTCTTTTTGCCTGGAATAGTTTTTGGCTCCTTTGTGCTGACACGAAGGGGATAATTCCGTTGAACAGTGATGGGAGCCTGAGTAACGAGATTTTACACCTTTTCCGGGGTTGCAATTTCAGCTGAGTCAGGGTTGAAAGTTGTAAATGGAAGGTTGGGGATTTAAAAACAACAAAAAAATGCTCAATAATCAGGAGTCTTTGATGCAGTTGACATCCGATGTATTCGGATGTACGCACATGTTTGGTATTGTGTCATGAATTCCAAGCTGACGTAAGCGAAAAATTACGCAAAAACAGAAGAAGACAGGATTCCTGAGACGAAAATAGGAATAATTGCACAATTGGAGAGAAAACTGTTTGAAACTTGTCAAAGAAAACGACACGGACACAACCAGAGGGCAATCGTTCCGTAATTCTTCAGACGATTATCGCCGAAACGATAGACCTCCAAAAGTAGCAACTAAGTGCCAAACTACGAATTTGAGACCTTAATCCAATTCATTTTTTACAAATTTAATGAAAGCTGATGAAAGTGAAACAAATTCGGGCAGAATAGAACTTCTTATGGTCATCAAAGATTCAAAAACGATATCGTCCCGACGATTATTGTTCTACAGAATCTGCCCCCAGTTAACACTTTTAAGGATATTCGCATCAACAACTAAGAGGAGCTGGGCTGACTGATGGAAAGGCTGTTGGAGTCGAACTCTCCCTCCTTTTAAGGTGACTGCTCAGCTTTAAGTCCACAACTTATTAGACATTGTTTTAGTTAGAAATTCATCCCCGATTTTAGAAATCACCTCCCAGGATCATGTACGCTAAGGTGGCAAAGCTCGAAAGAAAACGGTGCTGAGATTTTTCTATAGACAGTAGTGGTTAGTGTGCTAGACTACTGAACGTGCGATATCCGGTTCGATCACCGGGAAAACAGAAATTAAGGTTTTTTTGTTCATTGTGCCACCTCTCGCAAACATTCGAAGGAAAAGCTGCCATAAGAGAACTTCCCAATTCAGGGGTCAGATTCTGTGAGGCGAAACGATTGAACGTTTTCGTGAGCAAGAAAACGATTGAACGTTTCGCCTTACAGAATGCACGAAAACGATTGAACGTTTCGCCTTACAGAATGCAATCGTTTTCGTGCGCACGAAAACGTTTGATCGTTTCGCCTTACAGAATCTGAACTGAACGTGCGATATCCGGTTCGGTCACCGGAAAAACAGAAATTATGGTTTTTTTCATTGCGACACCTTTCGCAAACATTCGAGGGTATAGCTGCCATAAAAGAGCCAAGGGTCAGGAAACAGAAAAAAAATACCCACATATACTGACTGTCGTTGACCATAGAGGAGATAGGAAGGTAGTACCGGATAGGAAGGTAGTACCGGATAAAAAGAAAAAAAAATCCGTATGCAGCCGTAACCCCGCGAAACGAACGAACGTTTTCGCGCGCACGAAAACGTTTGATTGTTTCGCCTTACAGAATGCCAACCCAGTCTTGGCATACAATTGCAGGTCACTTCCATTCATACTAAACATAAAAAAAATCCTTACAAAATGAGGGTCCTATACGGATCTGCTTAAACAACATTTGTATGCACGCTACAACCACCACGTTCCCTGATTTGAGGAGACGATCAGTGGACTCAGGATGTGTCAAACTGATGCAGCAGAAGAGTGGTTACTTGCTTTTTTAGAAGCATCATTTGAACTTGACAGGGGACGGTCGAGTGACGGAGTCGACTCAGTAAAAGCTTTACGTAGGTTAAACTCCATCCGTTCAAGGCACTTAACGGAGCTGCCTGTTTCTTTCCTGCCCAAGGGGGTTGGGGGGCCAAAAACGCCCTTGCTCTTCTTGGTTGTGAATAGCCCCCGCAATTCCAACAGCATTTTCTGTAAAATTTTGACGAAAAACCTACCCCAACGTGAGACGGACACTCAAAAGCAACCAACAGCATACACAAACACCCCTCAAGTCCGTCGAACATTTTCCACCTTACATCACTTTTGGCAGAAAAATCGTGACATGTCTCTCCATACAGCCTCGACTTGAAGTTGTTCATACATTTTGCAAGCCTCAGGTGGCCAATACAAGTTCTAAACGGGGACCTGCTACGTTTGGTGTAGTTCACTTGACCGCCAATTGTATATAAATGCGGCTGCATGTGTCTTTTTTCGATTGTTAACTGTACGCGCGGTTACGGTTTTTTTTCTTTTTATCGGGTACTACCTTCCTATCTCCTCTATGGTCAACGACAGTCAGTATCTGTGGGTCTTTTTTTCCTGTTCGTTTAGTGCATTTCATTGTTTGCTTAATCTGCGTGCAGATAATAGGTATAGTTATGCAGCCATGAACTCAGGTAGCCAAGTAGCCCTAGATGGAGAGAGAGATATACAGCATATTGGGTCACAACTAGGAGATCACGGTTTGCTACACCAATAAGTTTTGGGTGATTTGTGGAAAGAATAAAAGTAGCTTAGAGATTAAGATCTCTCCATATATACTCGTAGGGGAGAGGGGGGCACATTTGAACGTGGGGCACCTTTGAACAGCACTAATAAAATCTTATTAAATAAATATATGACAGCGTAAACCAAATTTTTATCCTGGCAATATTGTTTTCTATAACCGTCAACAGCTTTCGGTCATCTTTTCAGTAGTCACTTGAAATTCGCTCGTGGTGGATGTTTTTATGCTGGTTTTCCAACTTTTTTTTTTTTTCTTTGTAAGAGTGTACACAATTTTTGGTGCCCTTTTTTTTTTGTGAAAAATAATTTTCGAATTCAAAGGTTCAATTAGAACCATATTAAGGTAAGTTTTTTTATATATAAGTACAATAAAATTTTTAAAGCTAAATTGTTCTTGACAACACACGTTGGGGCAGGTTTGAACAAATCGGTCGGGGCAGGTTTGAACATGTTCAAAGGTGCCCCTACGTGTTTTTTTGTATATTCCTTGCCATGTGCATTGGAATTTGTTGGTGTTGTTTCTATCAAGTTCTAAATTATTTTCAGGTGAATACAATGGTGCGTAACTATAAGAAGAAAAAAACCACAGAAATTAACGAAGATGACGTAAAGAGTGCTATCACGGCAGTTATAAATAAAACAATGACCCTTAGAGGTGCTGCCAGTACTTACGGTATTCTGCCGAATACTTTATTTTATAGAATTAAGAACTATAAACAAAACAAAACTCTCCAGGGTCAAGAAACAAAAAAAACAAACAAGATGCGCAAAGAACGATATGATATTACTTCTAATGGACAATCATGAAAGCCATTGTACAATAGAAGCTATAAACTTTTGATGAGAACATGGTATCGTTCTAGTTACATTCCCCCCTCATTGCACTCATAGACTTCAGCCCCTCGATGTCGCAGTACTGGGACCATTCAAGCATATGTTATCCGTGGCGCAAAATGACTGGCTACTAAATAATCCTGCAAAAACTATAACAATACATGATCTTTCGGGTATTGCTAATACCGCTTATATTGCTGCATTTACACCTAAAAATATAGTTGCAGGGTTTTCAAAGCCAGGAATTTATCCTTTTTCAAGAACTGCATTCACTGACGAGGATTTTGAGTGCGCGGAGGTCACAAATAGAGAAATAGAAGTTCCAGTTGCGCCAATTATAAATACCGAAGCATGTGAAGCACCACGAGATGTTGAACCCTTAGTATGTTCTGTAAATAATGAATCAGGTGTTAAGTATTCAAATATGGATGATCGCGGTACTTTTAAAGAAAATGTTGCATCACCTGAAATCGCTAGGCCTTTCCCGAAAGCTGGTCCAAGACAAAATTCAAATCGAGGAAGAAAGAAGGGAAAATCACGGATTTTGACAGACACACCAGATAAAAATCAAATTGAGAATGCCTACAAGGAACGACAGCAGCGCTTAAAAAAATCAGGAACGCACTCTTTTAACAAGCGTTTAAAGCTAGATCAAGGAACTAAACGGGCAATCAAAGCTAAAAAGCCAAAGGAAATGGAATCGAGTTCGGACTCTGATGACAGTTGTTCGTACTCGGTGAATGATGACACAGATCTAGATTTAAACTTTGCTGATGATTCATCCATTGAACAACTTGATGCAGAGCACGAAGACGAATCATGTATGGATTTAAGTTACGACCATTTAAATCCAGGCGATTATATATTGGTGGAATGTTCCAATCAAAATAATAATAAGATATTAGGTTTTGTTGGCCGAATAAATGAGAAAGATGGCAACATGTACAACGTCAGCTTCTTAAAAAGGAAATCGGGTTCCTATAGGTTTTTCTATCCTGACATAGAAGACAAGTGGTCTGTTAGTGCCATAGAAATAAAAGCTAAGCTGCCATCACCTATTCATCCTCCAGGAACATCGAGGACAGCTGCGATGATGACTTTCGCTTTCAACTTCTCCAAATTTCAGTTAGGTTAATGAGGCTACTTGTTTGTTTGTTATATACAGTCTATTTACCTTTATAAATAAAGTTATTTGTGAATTTTAGTTTGTGTACCTATTTTAAGTTTTTTTTTTATCTCTTCTTACCTTATTAAATCGTGAATTCTGGTTTATTAATGTTAAGTTTAGTTTTTTATATCTAATTTAAATAAAATAAATAAATAAATAAATAAAAATAAAACTAATTTATAATTTAATTAAAGTGTAAAGTCTTATTTCAGGTAAAAAATGTGTAATAAAAACTGCCGTTCAAAGGTGCCCCAGCCTAATTCAAAGCTGCCCCACAGGGGGGGCACCTTTGAACATAAGGACCTGCTTCACTCAAAAGATAATAATAAATCGAAATCTTCATAAAACGGATAGAATTGTGCTTTAAAACTAAAGCTGAGTTCCATTTCTAAAAATAAATAGAAGTTACAGATCAATAATTCAAAAAATTAGGTTTTTATGAGACTTGGAAGCAAAAAGTGTTCAAAGGTGCCCCCCTCTCCCCTACCTATGTGGTGTCTGGTGTGTATGCAAGTTTGGACTGTTGTGGTCGATTTTATTGGCTAATCGATTGGGCATGGACATACACGAGACAGTTCAAATTGGACGTAGTTGGCTAGGGTTTCGAGGGAAATTTGTAAGCAACTGAGTTGAGAGGTGGTTCACATATAAAAGGACCTGAAGTATATTGAGCCAAGACCGCATCATTGGAAAAGCATTCAAAGATCGTGGCTTTTTTACGTCTGACTTTTGCAGAGGCTGCAAGGACAGAGAAGGTGGCAAGCCACTGACCAGATCTTCATCATCAGGAATGCGAAAAGATAGAGAAAAGATTCGGCAAGTACAACTAGGCTTGGTGGTTAGTGTGTTGGGCTAGGTTCAACAAGTCTGACAAACATCCGAGAGGAAAACTTTCATGAAGGAACCTCGAAATTGGCCGTTTGGACTCGATATAAATTTTTAGATTCCTTTCCATTCGTCGCAAAAATAAGAAACTCACACAAAATGGATGTGAGTAGCTGGGCCTAGGTTCCCCACGAACCTATTGCGCCAACTACGTAAGTACAAGGCACATAGGCAGCATAACGAGCCTTCTTAGGAGCTGGGTACAAATCGCAGATGCTTCTTCCTAACCTAGGGAAAGACTGGTAAGTCAGGGGGCAGATTCCGTATAACAATAATCGTCGCGACGATTTCGTTTTTGAAACTTTGATGACCATAAGAAGTTGTATTCTGCCCGAATTTGTTTCACTATCGTCAGCTTTCATTAAATTTGTGGAAATTGGACTAAGGTCTCAAATTCGTAGTTTTGGCACTTAGTTGCTACTTTTGGAGGTCTATCATTTCGACGATAGTTGTCTGAAAAATTACGGAATAAGTGCCCAGGTTGAACGGAAAGACTTCGAATCTGGATGCTAATCTGGGGATTTTCTTAGGTGTCACACTCAAGAGGCAGAGGATATGAACCATCTTGGAGTGCGCAACTGTAGGCAGGTAGGCAATTACCGCGCCAGCAGGAGAGTCATATTGATGGACGTCTAGGTCCACCCCCGACTAAAGTAAATAAGTAGAAGTAACTTGCGGCCCAGTCGCGGTCTGCTCGCTTTGTATATTTCTTCCCGATGAATGCCGGGGACCTATTTTAAGTGATTCCCAGAAAAACATCGACCCAGGTTCAGTGGTTCTTCTGCATGCCGAAGGTCCAACTTGTCCCCTGATCTCAGGTGGTCGGCAGCCATTCAATATTCCGTCCAACAGACTCCAACTAAAGGTCGTTTTAAAAGATCTTTTGAAACTGCCATAAAATAATGATCGCTTTCTAAATTGTCCGTCTCCGTTTCCCTGAGCTTCAGGGAAACTTCGACAAAGTTCTATACAGCCTGCGTCTATGCCATGATGCAGCACACTTCCTACAATCCGACCAAGCAATCCACCAGCTGAATGTCCCGCACCCGCACCACGCAAACGGCACAACCTCCCATACAATATTCAATCGACCACAAGTCGAAAATGTAAATTTCCCGCCTAGACCCATTAAACTGAACCGATAGTCCACTCTGGGAGCTGCCGGATCGACTATTAAAATATACGACCATCTGCATAGCATAGATGCTAACAACCAATAATGTCCTTCTTATAGCCCCAGCGCAGCGAGACCCTTAAGGAGCTTCTCCGCTCGCATTATTATCCTCCTCCTCCATATCTTTGTCTGCGCCATCATCAAGCGCGCGACTTCATTTTGTCCAAAAACGTATAAAATCCGATATGGCATTGTCTCGACAGGGTCATAAATTGCCTGCACTTGCCCTGCACTGCACGCGGCGCAGTATATAACAACCCGTACATTGTGAATGTTGCGGAATAAATTTGGTTTGCTTTCATGAGAAGCATCATCATCATCTTGCAGCAGCGCTCCATCGTCATCATCATCATCATGGAGTGATCCTTGTGTTTGTAGCGAGTATGACTCTCTCGGGCCATGTCATTGTTGCGCGCCGCATATTGTCGCGCCGGGCTCTTGTTTGGCCCTCCAATGAGGCAGTGACTATTCGACAATAAATCGGTTGCAGGCTGAAAAAGCAGAAGCAATCCCAATCACGTTTCGTCTTAGCTGACCCATGTGTCTCGCTCTCCCGGTGTGACAGTAGATATAGGTATATGCGAGAAGACATTGACAAACGATCGAAATCACGCCCTCGCGGGCACAGAGAGATCTCTGCGCCCCGACCGTCTGAAGGCGATGCAGCATTGAAATGTTTGGACGCGTCATCGGTCAAAATGCAAAAATTTACACCGTTCCCACCTTGGGTATAATATATAGAATCTGCGATCGTTGGCAGAGATGAAGATCGTCTTACACTTGATGATGAGTTGAGTTGAGTTGAGGCTTATCGGGCGGAAATTGTAAAAAGCAATTGTTATGCCAAAGAATGGCATGGCATAGGGTGAAGTGGCAACAGTTTGGTTGTAGCAAAGTATTTTCCTTTTAAACAGGTCAAAAGATCGTCCATAGGAGCGCAGGCCTACCTACCCACAACTATTTGTTTCTTATTGTTTGCTTTTTATTAAATGTTTGGGGGCGATCTAAGACATTGGAAAATTAATAACCCCTTTTGCAAGATGTTCCCAGCAGGAAATGAAATTTTAAAATGTTTGGGGTTGAACCGGACTCCCCAGCACTCTAAATACTGAAAAAAAAAACTTTTTCAAAATGTTCCTAGAAGAAAATGACATTTTTAAGTTTTGAGGGTTGAACCGGACATCCCAGGACTATAAATACTAAAAAAAAACTTTTCCAAGATGTTCCCAGCAGGAAATGAAATTTTAAAATGTTTGGGGTTGAACCGGACTCCCCAGCACTCTAAATACTGAAAAAAAACCTTTTTCAAGATGTTCCTAGAAGAAAATGACATTTCTAAGTTTTGGGGGAAAACTTTTCCAATATGTTCCTAGAAGAAAATGCCATTTCTAAATTTTGGGGGTTGAACCGAACACCCTAGCACTCTAAATACTGAGCCAACGAAAATGGTTTCTTGTCTTTAAAAAGACATCAATTAGTTTGAGAGTCTATTCCTACGATTTGTGGAACTTTCTGCATACTCTAAGTTTCAATTCGGCAATCAGACCATCCGCTGCCCCTTCAGATACAGGGTGGCACAAAAGTGACGAACCAATTGTGTGACTTATTATCCTAGCTAAATTGTTTAGCAAGATAACCGGCAACTATACTCCATTGTTTTTGCTGAGTACAACGTTTCCTTACTTATGATTGCGTTTGTCACATTATACCTTCAACTGTCACGTTGACAGGAGACATCATTTCACGAAATCTTGGACAACAGCTTTACGACTTTTGCGGTAACTACCCACCAAGATAGTATTAAACCTTTTATGACAAAAACTTAAAGTTTTTCGCCGAATAATTGGAATATATGTTTAAAAAAATGTTGCCCACTGACTGCCACCCTTGTGCAGATGGGTTATTGACCAGGCATTTAAAAAAAATGTCAAGTCCATAATGATTAATTTTTTTGGAAGAACAGTAAAGTCTGCGATAAGTTATGAACCAGTGTTTTTTGATATCTATCGCTGCCCGCCATCTATGTGCTGACTACGGAAGTAGGACTGTGGGGCCATCGTCCGAGACTTTGATTCTAACCTCGTTTTTTATTTATTTGAGTAGTTTGATAACCACGTGGCATTTTTTTGGTTTGTTGGCAAATGTTTGAGGAGTTTGATGCTAAACAGGTCTTCTGACATCTTTTGGTTTGTTGGCAAAGGTTTGAGGAGTTTGATGCTAAACAGGTCTTCTGATATCTTTTGGTTTGGTGGCAAATGTTTGAGGAGTTTGATGCTAAACAGGTCTTCTGATATGTTTTGGTTTGTTGGCAAATGTTTGAGGAGTTTGATGCTAATTAGGTCTTCTGATATGTTTTGGTTTGTTGGCAAATGTTTGAGGAGTTTGATGCTAAACAGTTCTTCTGACATATTTTGGTTTGTTGGCAAAGGTTTGAGGAGTTTGATGCTAAACAGGTCTTCTGATATGTTTTGGTTTGTTGGCAAATGTTTGAGGAGTTTGATGCTAATTAGGTCTTCTGATATGTTTTGGTTTGTTGGCAAATGTTTGAGGAGTTTGATGCTAAACAGTTCTTCTGACATATTTTGGTTTGTTGGCAAAGGTTTGAGGAGTTTGATGCTAAACAGGTCTTCTGATATGTTTTGGTTTGTTGGCAAATGTTTGAGGAGTTTGATGCTAATTAGGTCTTCTGATATGTTTTGGTTTGTTAGCAAATGTTTGAGGAGTTTGATGCTAAACAGTTCTTCTGACATATTTTGGTTTGTTGGCAAAGGTTTGAGGAGTTTGATGCTAAACAGGTCTTCTGATATGTTTTGGTTTGTTGGCAAATGTTTGAGGAGTTTGATGCTAAACAGGTCTTCTGACATATTTTGGTTTGTTGGCAAATGTTTGAGGAGTTTGATGCTAAACAGGTCTTCTGATATGTTTTGGTTTGTTGGCAAATGTTTGAGGAGTTTGATGCTAAACAGTTCTTCTGACATATTTTGGTTTGTTGGCAAAGGTTTGAGGAGTTTGATGCTAAACAGGTCTTCTGATATGTTTTGGTTTGTTGGCAAATGTTTGAGGAGTTTGATGCTAATTAGGTCTTCTGATATGTTTTGGTTTGTTAGCAAATGTTTGAGGAGTTTGATGCTAAACAGTTCTTCTGACATATTTTGGTTTGTTGGCAAAGGTTTGAGGAGTTTGATGCTAAACAGGTCTTCTGATATGTTTTGGTTTGTTGGCAAATGTTTGAGGAGTTTGATGCTAATTAGGTCTTCTGATATGTTTTGGTTTGTTGGCAAATGTTTGAGGAGTTTGATGCTAAACAGTTCTTCTGACATATTTTGGTTTGTTGGCAAAGGTTTGAGGAGTTTGATGCTAAACAGTTCTTCTGACATCTTTTGGTTTCTTGGCAAAGGTTTGAGGAGCTTGATGCTAAACAGGTCTTCTGACATCTTTTGGTTTGTTGGCAAGGGTTTGAGGAGCTTGATGCTAAACAGGTCTTTTGATATCTTTTGGTTTGTTGGCAAATGTTTGAGGAGTTTGATGCTAAACAGGTCTTCTGATATGTTTTGGTTTGTTGGCAAATGTTTGAGGAGTTTGATGCTAAACAGGTCTTCTGATATGTTTTGGTTTGTTGGCAAATGTTTGAGGAGTTTGATGCTAAACAGGTCTTCTGATATGTTTTGGTTTGTGGGCAAATGTTTGAGGAGTTTGATGCTAAACAGGTCTTCTGACATCTTTTGGTTTGTTGGCAAATGTTTGAGGAGTTTGATGCTAAACAGGTCTTCTGATATGTTTTTGTTTGTTGGCAAGGGTTTGAGGAGCTTGATGCTAAACAGGTCTTTTGATATCTTTTGGTTTGTTGGCAAATGTTTGAGGAGTTTGATGCTAAACAGGTCTTCTGATATCTTTTGGTTTGTTGGCAAGGGTTTGGGGAGCTTGATGATAAACAGGTCTTCTGATATCTTTTGGTTTATTGGCAAGGGTTTGGGGAGTTTGATGATAAACAGGTCTTCTGATATCTTTTGGTTTGTTGGCAAATGTTTGAGGAGTTTGATGCTAAACAGGTCTTCTGACATCTTTTGGTTTGTTGGCAAAGGTTTGAGGAGTTTGATGCTAAACAGGTCTTCTGATATGTTTTGGTTTGTTGGCAAATGTTTGAGGAGTTTGATGCTAAACAGGTCTTCTGATATGTTTTGGTTTGTTGGCAAAAGCTTGAGGAGTTTGAAGCTGACCATATGTTTGTTGTATTTTTTTTGGTTATAGCTACGATGGCTGAATGAAATATTTCGTGACCTTTATTATTGAAAGTAACAACCGCGATTTTTTAAATTTTATACAAAAATATTCTAAAACCACACCACATCGACTAACTCACCCTATGACCAGCTTGCGACTGAAATCTCTCCTTTTAATAAATGCATCCGCTCACGCAAGTCTCGCAGAAGTATACCCAAACCAGACACACAAACCGCATCTGGCTGGGATGGATGATTGTCCATGATGCCCGCGGTGTACACGAGTATACCCCGCAAAAACTCGGAATGAATTACGCACATCTGTCACACGTTGAATTGACCATTAACGCTCCAAATGCGATCACATTAATAACTGACATCCTTCGATTTGATTCGTTCATTTTCTCCCGGATGCATAGGCCGGCCTGCAATTGCGTGCATGTGATTTCAGCATTCGTATGTATACGCCTGCGCGCAGCCATCTTCCATTGAATTTTTAAAATATTGCGCTTAGCTGAATGCCTCATTACTCATCTGTTTTCTTCTTCCATTACAGATCCGCAGAACACCGAGGCAGCGGCACAGGAGACAAATGCAGTTTCACCATCGTCATCCCCGTCGCCGTCATCATCATCCTCATCATCGTCGTTGTCGCCCTCCTCCCCGGCATCGTTCAACCATAAACGGATTATCCTTCCACTAGACAGAAGTTCATCACCAAATGAAGCAATTGACGAAACCGGCGCTGTGTTGGAAAAGAGCATCACAGCAGCAGCAGCGGCAGCTTCGCCCACCTCTCCCCAAGGACTAGCGCGTCTGAGGCCGTTTTCATCAACTTCATTGTCACCGTCAGCATCATTGTCCACCGATGGATTACCCAGCTGTGGTGGGGTTGGCTCCTTCTGCCAACAACCACCTGTAACCGACACTGCGACGGTACGACAGTCAGTGGGTGATACCACCATCCATCCAGTCCAATTGAAATCATCAGCTTCTGTGACGGCAACAACGACGTCGGCTGCAATAGCGGTGGCGTCAACTATGACAATGAATTGTAGTCGAAATGACAACGACACCGAGAATGGTATCAACGTCAGCGCTATGAATACCTCTTGTGATGTTACTCACGAAAATGGTTGCATCATTCCAGAATCTACCGCCAGGACGGCAGCCACCACCACCCCAATTACCATCAGTTCAAGGATGCCGTCCAACTTGATTGATTCGCATGATTGTGATGGCGATGATGGTTCGCCTCCACCAAATGGTGATGATGTGACGTTTAACCGTAGAGGCGGCGTAGAATCAACACCACCAACTACCAGTAGTAATGGCAACCGAAACAACTCCAGCGTGCTAGGCGAGCACCATCAGGACAGCGGCGACGCGCAACGGTAAGTGGAATTAATTGCATTGTTTGTTTGTTCAGTTGTCGTGTTCCTTAAGCGCGCAATTTACGATGACGACGACGAGGGGGTCGAGCATCCTCTCATGTGAGAGATGTTGCCTGCAGAACGCACGGTGTGATGTCCCTGTGAGTGATGGCGATGTAAAAGGATTTCGCCGAATGCCATTGAATTAGGTTCATTAAGCGTGAGCGGTTCACTGGGCGGGGTTCCTTCTGGAAGGTAAAGAGTACCAAAACAGTAGATTTGACTGGGTAAAATATCAGTCTTCGTCGAAGGACGACCTTTATCAAGCAAGCGTGAATTTATGCCGCATATTTTTTGGCGCAAAACTTTCCCCATATCGCACTGTGTTCGAATAACCTGAAACTCACTGAAAGCCATAGCTCTTGGGTCCAGGTAATCTTAATACCAATCCAGGGTTCCGGACTGTAAAACCATGCAACCACTCCCAACCAGCCAGTTGAGTCTCTTTGTCGTTTATTCCTACTATTGCATGACAATTTTCTTACGTCCGTGGTTGTGAAGCAGAAGAAACGTTTCTCGAACTGTAATATGCATTATTAGCCAACATTCTTGATTGAAGAATCGGCCCGAAACACTTTTGCCCTTGCCCATGTGTGATTTTGAACAGCCACCACCGCAAGGACCGCAACGGCAAACACTTCGTTGCAAATTTGACGCCACTGATGTATAGGGTGGACCAAATACAAGTTTCTTTTTAAAAATGCAATAAAATGAACATAATTATTTTTTTCCTATGTATTATGGCAGAGCAAACACATTCCCATTAATTATGGAACACAACGGCGTTCAAGTGGCTGGCTTCGCAGTAGCGCATTCCGTCACTCAAATTTTTCAAGACCTTGTTGATGGTTTCGGGCTGTAGCTCACCGGTTTCCTTGGATGATAATGCCCTTAAGTGCTTGAATTGTTTCCCGATTGTTGTCATAACATCGATAATTCATGGTTCCCCACTAAAAAACAAGTCTAAAGGGGTCAAATCAGAGCTCTTAGGCGGCCAATTGACATCGCCAAGACGACTGATAACACGATTTGGGAATTTGGTGCGCGAAAGATCGATTGTGGCATGGGCTGTGTGGCATGGCGCGCCATCCTGCGTGAACCAGAGGTCGTCCAAATCAATATCTTCAATTTCAGTAAAAAAAAAAAGCCGCTTAACATGGCTCTGTAACGCCCACCGTTGACCGAAGCATTGCTTGCAGACTCATTTTCGAAGAAAAATGGACTTCACTCCACACCAAACTGTCACTCTCTGTGGATGCATTGGCGTACGACGACGGGGACCATGGGTGTTGTCCACTCCCATACCAGTCTCACGAACTTTTTGCACAAACTTGCATACAGCAGGCGCGGTGGGTTCTTCATTTCGGCCAAAACTTCTTTTCAAAAAAAACGCGCTCTTTGGGCTACACAGCACTCACTTTGGAAATAAGTTTTCAATATTTCCCAACTCTGTTCAAGCGTAGAGCGACTCATTTCGTCCCGCGGAGGTATGACACTGACTTTCTGTCAATAATTCGAGCGGGAAACAGCTGTCAGTGTCAAAATAACCTATGATTTAGTAAAAAACCACTAGATGGCCCACCCCTGACATACGTTTGGAAATCTTCGCAGCTCCATCTAGCTCTGATTTATTTAGCTCACCCACTTTTTTATTGTAACATCCCCATTTCTACCCTCCACCATATCAACCCAACTCCGTCCGCACTCTTATTCATTTCAAGCGTAAGCAAACTAATTACACTGTCATTGCAAACTGAAAATCCTTCAAAACGAACCGAAAGCAACAAAAAAAAATTAACCGAACACCTTTCACATGCAGACACCACCTAAATACCATGGCAAAGCGTCGGAAAAAAAAATAAATAAATAAACTTTTGCGCACAACAGTTAAATAAGCTTCGCGAAAAACTCATCTGCACAACTACTCATTTATTTCGAATTCAATGTTTCCGCACATTGTTGCTTCGCAAAATTATACCGCCGCAGGTTAGATTCTACCAGTAGATAAATTAATTAAGGACTCCGAGTACTTAATAGTGACCCGAGCGCACTGCCAACTTTCCAGCTTCATTTTCAGAAGTTGTTGAATTTGCCTGTCATATGCACAGGCACACCCCTAAGATGCGCGTTTGGTTTTTTTTTACATATCAAAGAGATAAGACCCGTGTCCTTTGTGCTAACGAGGAAGACACACCGCAGCACGATCGTCCACACCTGTCACTCAGATGCTGTCAAATCTACCACCAAGCCGATTGATAAGCATCAGCATGCAGTTTGACATTGTTCGTCGTGTCCGGATGTTAGCATGCGGTACACAGGCAGTTAAATCGTGTAAAACCAAAAAACAAAAAAAAAAAAACCCAAAGCCAACATAAAATGTCCTGCACAAGTCAAGTCCTGAATGTTGGTTTTTTTGTTGTCAGCGTTGCTGTGGTTTTGTTTGCTTTTTTTTGTTTTTGCTTTGGTCCGCTTTAGGCTCGGTGTGACATACCGTCGATGCTTGCGATGCAATTGTCATTTGAAATCCTACACTCCTCTGACAGGCGTTATGAACCGAGGGTGGTGGTTGTATGAACATGCATTTTCCACTGTCTCTATATGTCGCGAATACAGCCAACGGAGTATCGGTTTTTTTTTTTAGATTTTATTTGGCAACTGTCAGATGTCGTTTTGGTGAAGATCTTGACAGTTTTCACATAGGACAATGACAGATGCCATTTGATGGTGCATTTTTGTGGTGTACGAGAAATGTGCTTTGTTTTGGGCTTTTTTCTCTCGTTTGATATCCGACATGGGCCTAAACAAAGGGGGAGGCTGACTGTGGGCTGACAATAGTTGACTTTTAATTAAGCTGCGAGTGAATTTGACAATATCCTCCAAAAGGTGTTTACTTTTAATGGCAAAAAAATGAGAGGAACCATTTCTGAAGAACTTTCAGATTGTCAAGGTAGAAGAAGACTGTTTTTGAACATATCGGTCCGCTGCATCTACTGAAGGCAGCAATGAAGGTTTTTGGTTTTTGACAGAAGCCCTTACGACAAAAGAAAAAAAATGAGTTTGTGGTTTATCTGCAAAAATAGATTCGGACTCTAAACTTCTTGTGCTGACAATTTTGGACACAGATTGTCAATATACAACCCTTAAACTAGCTTGTAACTAAATTTCGTCGAACCAATTACAAACGATCGTGTTTGGGCATCTTTCTGACACCCCGATCCATCATCGACCAATTTTTGCCGTTGAGCCCTTTCGGAGGTCCGCTTTTAGCTTGTTTGGAACCAGGTTCGTCGTTGACACCGAGATACAGATATATCCTCTGGTACCGTTTGGAACTACGTTCGTCGTCAGGCTGCTTTTGAATAACATGACCCAGCAACCACGCTTTGCCACTCAGCACGTTCGTCAGTTTTCCGCTTTTTGATACCGTGATCAAGGAACCACGCTCTGCCACTAAGCCCCTTCAGACAAACCTATAAATCGGACAGCGATTGAGCAATTGTACCTTATCAATTGTTACAATTTGCTCAAAACTCGTGTTTTATTCGAAAGACCTTGGTTCCTTGGTGGTCGTTATCCTTTGATAAAAATCTGAAGCTTCTTAGCTTCCCAAAAACATTCGCCTTTGAGTCTTATTTATTTTGAAGCAAGCGTAAAGGGGTCTTTACTTTACAAAAAAGCTACGAGTTTTGATCGTGGTGGTAGGTATGTGAGACGCTTGTCAAATGTGCATCCCAGGTGAAAATGTTACGTGTCTTGTAGGTACTTCCGGCGATTCAACTTGGAACCCCTCGCTCAGTAGCAACAATGGAACCACCATACAAAATGTGTTCACCTGTTTCATGTGGGTCTTCATCACTGTAAGTTCATCTAAAACGTCCAAAAGGTTGTACTTGACTAAACGCACTGACAGCATTTGTCGACTGACAGTAGCGAATTTGACAAGAGGTCCCATCTTGGCAATATTGTTACCTTAGCGAAAACCAAAAGTCGTCTAGACTAGAGAGATGCACATTTGCGGCTCAAAGATTGGACAGAAACCACCGATTGAGAGGAAAGGATTCCAACTCTAAAATTCTGAAGTTGGTTCGACTGTCAAACAACCAGCGCCCTCCTGTGGCTGCTCCCAAAGCCATCCCCTGCAAGTAGGTAGCCCAGCAGAAACAATTTCAGCCCACGATGGTCAGAATCAGTGCACATCACCATCCACAGAGGAGAGTTTCAGGCCAAAAGTCATAATAAATTATTCGACAGCCCCTTCAGAGCCTGGTAACATAAATTAGCCGAAACACACCTCCGAGCAAAAAGCGTTTCGCCTTCACCTCGTCTTTTCGACTGCGTCATGTCTATCGAAGGAGTGCGGGCGGATGGGGCAACTCAAAACAATGTGAATTATCCTTTTCATTGTTTTCCTTTATTTTATTCTTTCTTCTTCTTGTACTCCTTTTCTTCATTCTTTTCATTAAAAGATAACAAACAGAACAGGAATGCAACTGGAGTGTTTAGTTGGATGATGGTGGTTGGGGGAAATAAATTTACACCCAACCAGCAACCACCTTCTCGAATGCTATCGTCCAAAAGGAAGCCAAGGAAGAGAGGGATATTTAATACAAAACCATAAGCATTTTTTGTTGTTGTGCTGGCGCGTTATACAAATGTCTGCGACTCTGGCAAGGACTACAATTACCCGTTACTACTTCAGCGTAAAATTTATCTATGCCGTGGCACATAAAGCAAACACGGCAACGAGTAATAACAATAATCGTAATAATAATAATACACATACACACAGACACTTATACGCTGGATGGAATTGGGTGAAGGAGGGCAGGAGAAAGGTCTCTCGCTTGTCCTGATTTATGTCAGTCATATCGTCAATAAACTTTAGTAGTCTCCTTTCGCCTTTCGGGCGTCTTTTTATTGCTTCTACTTGAATATTTCAGATCCTTTCGCAGTGGGTAGCGATTCTTGAAATGCTTTCTTTCCTTTGGCGCGAGAACACATAGGACATAGATAATTACAAAATGAGAAACACCGAGAAAGAGGGAGAGAAAGAGAGTTGAAATCTGAGCTAGGAAACGATATAAGGTCGAGTCCTTTTCTCGTATCAGCTCCACATCAACTTCATCAATGTCAGATGTACATGTTGGTGTCCTTTAAAATGTTTTCTTTTTTTTTTTGCCGGACCTTATACCCAGGCGATGCACCAGCAACTCAACCGTGGAAGTATTTTATATTTCTAGTTGTTGGCAGTGGGGCACATCACCAGAACAAGGACATGTCCGGAGATGGACGTTTTAAATGACATTTGTGGGTGGAAATGGCTGAGTGGTACAGAAGCAAGCAAACCAACATAAACCAGATGAAAAATGGATACAAACGATTGGAGGTTGTTTAATTCCATTCCAAGGATATGTGTAATGCGAGTGTTACAGTTTCCAGTATCGGAGTCAATAAAACTCCAATACGCTGACTGAGGTAGTTGATGGAAATTTAGACGGACAATGGTGACTGAGAAAAGTTCTTTCAAGCGGCGGCTCATGAACGTTCGCCTTCTGTAGCACTAAAGTGACTTTGGAAGGAAAATTTTTTTGTAAAAGCGGTAACGCACAAACCGAGTCCGAATGACTTTTCCGAATCAAGCGAAGCGGCACAGTGACTTGTGCAGTCCTAGTTGAGATATCTGGTTATAAATAACCCAAAGAAAGTCAAAGAGTGCTTGAGTATAAACGCTTTGTATCAAAAACAGTTCAGTAATTCATTTGTCTTTCTAATACAGAAGCAAAAACTGTCAAAAGGGTAATGAAGGTGTCACTTTTAAAATTTACAAAAATTTGTTTTTTATGTCTTGTTTCCAAATAAAACGAGCTTTGGAAAACTTCAGAAAATACATGACTGCGACTTATGCTGACTTAAGTCGCCCCCCATTAACTGAAGTTAACACGACCATCACATTACTGACGAAAGTCATTATTAAAAAGTCGACTCTTAAAAAAAAATACAATACTGTGACTTAGGTTGACTTAAGTCGCCTTCCGTTGGCTCAAGTCAACTCCATCATCACATTGCTGAACTGAGGTGTTTTGCAGAAAATTGAGTCTTAGATTATAAACGACTGTAACTTATGTTGACTTATATGTAACCTCCCGTTGACTTAAGTCAACTCCACCAACATATTACTGCCGTAAGTCGTTCATTAAAACAAACAATTCTTAAAAAAATGCGTGACTGTGACTCATGTTGGCTTAAGTTGACTGCCATGACTAAAGTCATTACTGCCTTACATTACATTACTGCCTTTTCAATGCGAATGAACAGAAAGAAGAGAGTTTTTTTCTGAGAAAATTGAGACCCTCCAAAAATTACAGACGTGACTTACTCAGAATTTAACTGACTTGCATTGACTAAACCTGACTTATATTGACTTAAGCAGACTTACATTGACTCAACCTGACTTACATTGACTTAAGATTATTTACATTGATATAAGAAGACTTACATTGACTTAGGAAGACTTGCATTGGCTTAGGAAGACTTACATTGACTTAGGAAGACTTACATTGGCTTAAGAAGACTTACATTGACTTAAGAAGATTTACATTGACTTAAGAAGACTTAAATTGTCATCCTCCTACAATTACAGATATGACATACATTGACTTAACCTGACTAACATTGACTTAAGATTATTCAAATTGACATAAGATGACTTACATTGACTTAAGAAGACGTACACTGACTTAGGAAGACTTACATTGACTTAAGATTACTTACATTGACATAAGAAGACTTACATTAATTTACCCTAACTTACACTGACTTAAGCTGACTCAAATCCCGCCATGTACTTTACCCACCAGATCAATGGCTAAGTACATAAGGTTCCCTTTCATTTCTGAAGCAACTCACCCTGCATCTATCCATGTTGCAAACTACTGCATCCGATGTCATCCTTATCGCACAAACATACACGATTCGTGATTGTTTCCCCTGCCATACATGTCCTTCTCATTTCTTAAGACGCTATAATAACCTTTTTGTCATTGTTCCCCAACAACACACCGCGTGTGTCTCTCTCTGTTTGTTTTCCAAGCTCTCCCGATGCCACCAACAGCCAGCCCGATGAGTTCAAAAATACTCTAGCACAAAACAATCGTCTCGACCTCTCATATGGAACGATTTCATCACACAAATAATTCCTATATTTGCGGGACTTGACATTCCTGCAACCTCGGTCCCCGTTCCCGCGTCCCCACCACCGCATTGACGCCACACCACTGTGTCATGCCACACCATAGACCATAACCATCAGCCCAGCACCAGCACACCACTGACATCACACAACGATCCGTTTAAATGTCAAATCCTATACACATATGTCGGTCATAACAACAAGGCAAACAGACAATCGCTGTCATACAGAACAGGGTTGTGCGAGTAGAGTAACTCCACCTATAGTTCTGGCTCGCTCGCTCCCTCCCCGAGTCCTGATTGTAACCTCTTTTTGTTAAGTCCTATTTGTGAGTAGTTACTTTTTGCGCTCCTCTTTTTTTTTTTTTGGGTCCTTTTCTGTTCGTTTTTGCCTTTTTTCTTAGTTCTATTCTGGGTGACAGTTGAAATGAGTGTTTGGCGAGGGGTGGTGGCCCGATTATGTGTTTGGATGGGTGCAGCGCAGCACAAGGATAAGACTGTCCGTATATGCTCTTACAGAGTTTAATGGATGACTAGTGGTTCGTCCGCAGATGACCACCCCAAACATCAAATGACAATTTGTAATGGAAAAAGATGAAAGAAACAGCAACAGCAGCAGCGCAGTCCACTTCATTTACCGCAAATTCCTCTGTATCTGCTTTGGGGTAGGTGTACGAGTACGTCAGGATCAATACGACACCGACTTCAATTCGCAACAAACGCAGCATTCGAGAATGATTCCTCTCGTGTGGCCCTGTCATTGCAAACATACACACACACAATCACACAGCGGGTTAGTTAAGAAGGGTAAGGCTTCCAAATCGAATCATTTAATAAACGAATTGAAGCGGTTGATGGATACACTGCGGAGCTGATTGATGGCAAGGACCTGAGGGGAATGACTCTTTTATTTTCATTGCCGTTTGGGTCTTAATCCTTTCTCTCGTTCATCCTAATTCATCGAAACCGAATTGTCGATTCCGCACAGAGCTTGTGCGGTTCGTACGACTTACACGTCCTTTTTTGCTAATACTGTGGGTACGCTGGTTATTTTGCCATCATCCTTTTTGTGCTCAAAACAAAGGAATATTCGCATGACAGAAGGGCGATGTGTGTAATTCAATTACTCATTAACGAACTCGCTTCGTCCTCGTTTGTTTTATGTTTTTTTTTTTATTTTTTGTTTTATTATTTTTTTGTTTGTTCCTTTTAATTCGAAGCTTCCTCTTCGAATGTCCTTTGCAGAGTTATTTAGCCACACTGGCAGGGTGGGTTGGCAATATTTGATTGACAGGTCTTTATGCTTTGAGTCATTTCCAACCCTTTCAACTCGACGTGAGGTGTTTGGGTGGGTTTGCCTCTAGTTTTATGCGTGTCATGTGTATAGTCTGTTCAATAAACTGACACACTGACAGAATTGACTGATTGATTGATTGGTAAATAACCGGCAAAGGCACTGTGTGTATGCGGGCGAGTTCAACATGCGTTACATACGAGTGTATATAGTGATGAGCCATACTATGGGTGGTGGACGGGTATTGATCGCTGATGGGAGCGGCGGGTAGTGCCTTGAAGGTGAAGCTATTCTAAGCCAACATGAGTGACAGCTGCCATCGACTGATGGGTTGTAGAGTACTTGTAGCTGTCTTAAGGCAGTCAGGGTATGGAAGAGTTGATGCGTTGTATATGGTGGGTATCGTTTATCCCAGGGGGGGGGGGGGGGCAAACTATGTAGAGGCAACTTCGTGGCGCGTGGAGTTTTAGGGGGTTTAGCAAGGTGGCATTGACACATGAAGAGGATTTCACTACAGTGGGATGGCTGGTAGTTTAGGAAATGACAGAAGTATTTTGACTGCGGGTATACTTGAATAAGTCATTCAAGGCGTTTATGGAGGTTCTGAAGGACTTGCTTTTATATTGACTTATTCCGAGATTAGTGAAGCTTTTCCAACGCTTTCACTAAAAGCGCCGCGGACACTCTTTGCGACTATAAGCTTCTATAGCCACTACGAGCGCCATTCAAAGTCAGGAAAGTAATCTGGGACGCGGTAAAATATTCAAGTACAACAATCCAAGACGCAGGTATCCAAAGACCTTTAGAATATGAAGGTTGCATGCACGCATCTAAAGATATAGGGCCGAGTTAAAAAAAAAGCTGGTTAGAGTTCTCCAGGTGAGTCCCGTTTGAGTTTTTGAATTTGACAACGCTCTCAATTAGCGCTGTCGGTCTTCCACCAGATGACCCTCTGACTACAGCAGCTGTTCAGTCTAGGATAATGCTTCTGAAGTAAGTTGACTAATGCGGGAGCCAATACGAGATTTAGCTGTCAATGCCATGTAGCTGGAGCTTCAAGTCGCCCTCGACTGTGGGCACATTCAAAAAGCAGTTGACAAGCCCGAGCTTTTACCTTTTAGGTACTTTTAGACGTGCGATGTCTTGCGTCTCACCAGTTCCAGAGCATGCGGAAGAACAGTAAGAAGGGATTGCAAGCCAGCCTAATGAGGGTTGACAACAGCGTTGTGGTCAGTTGATCATGAGACAGATCTGCGGTGTTGTAGACTATCTTCAGCTTGATCAGCTCTTCCGTAAGTCTATCAAAGTCGGAGTGGTGTGCCGTAAAATCCGCATCTTCGACTATATCCCGTGCTATACACATGAAAGACGAAAGACGATGGACGAAACTTCCCTCCGCTGGCCAACGTTCACTTTGGACTGATGTTAAGATCAAAGTGGCAGACCTCTCAAGCAACCGATACGCTAGTGCATCTTCATGTACGTTAAGCAGGATTTTTCTGATGTGAAAACCATTAGTGGATTTCGTGGGCGTAATTCAGCTTAAGCCGCGATAACCTATATCGAAGTCGAAGTGAAATAGTAGCCCATTTAATTCGTTCGACTGATTCTAAGTCCATTTGCATCCATTTGCTACCGGCCAATGTATGTAATCCAGCTTAAGCTAACGCGCGGCTATAGTGGAATTGTATCATCATACTACAAGAAAAATCGAAAATTGTAATCTCAACTCGTTGTATGAAATAAAGTATTTATTAAAGTAAGAAAAGGGATTTATATCAAGTATATTGATTTACGTGCACTATTGACTTAATCCAGCTTAAGCCAACGGTCGACTGGGATTAAGTGAATTTTCGGCCATATGGACTTATTATTGTTCAATTGAAAGACCCAATTTAAAAGAGACTGCGAAAGAAAAACCGATAGCTGACGTTGGACCACTAGAAAGCCATCTTGTGATCAGAGGGTTCAGTTAAACGGCAAAAATTTCCATGACACTCTGTAATATGATGACCAAAATTGGTAGCAAAGCTTGTAGAGTATATTTAGCGGGTCATTGAAAAGCACTAGTTGTCTTTGTCTTTCTAGAGGCCGTAGCTATGCATGGGAATAAATTGAAGAGCCTATGGCACCTTTCCGGAGCTATCAAGATAATTGCTTCACACAGGTAGCTCTGTGCAAAAAGTGATTGACACGTCTAAAACGTCTGGAACTAGATTGAGAAAGGCTTGCGTACTTCCATCGTCGACATTAGGTACAGAGCTCTTGTTCGATATACCGTATCTGGTCCTTCGAGCCGGATTTAAACAGTATATACCTCCCGATACCAAAAACCACGGATCATTTAAGCCAACGACCAATTACCTACAAATTAAGCATCCTCACCCCCACCACTCTCCAAACAAAAGTAATGCCCAATAAATACAAAAGGCAAAACAACTATTTCCACTTTCATATGCGGCAGTAAAGTACCCCCCGGTCGACCCACCTTCAAGCTTCAGGATAAAGTACCTCAAAACAAAAGGGCAAAATTGCGCTCCCTATTACCATTCACACTCTCCGGCAGCAAATCAAGTCAAATGAACCCCGCCGCCCCCCGACACTCTGCCACACATCGCGATGGTTCTATACACCGAATTTTGTTTGGGGGTGGTCGGGTGGCGGCGTCATTCAAATCTAAATCAGCCCTTATCGGTCCCTCGACAACACGTATCACTCACATTTTAGTCCCGTTTTGTTTTTATGCTTTTCCATATTTTCTACGTGTGGATGTGAAGTTGGAATAATACAGCGCAACCCACCCCGACCGACCCCCTCCGTACAGCATCTTTCAACCTGAGGTATTGTGAGCGTTATACTTTTTTTTTCCCCCCGTTGCGGGGTGTAAATTATTCAGTAAACGAGGCATTGTAGTAAATTTTGATGAAACGGTAGAAACGGTACACTGGTGTGGGTTCTCATTTTTCGTCGGCTTCAGATCTCCGCATCCATGTGGTTGCGATACACTCCTTTCTAATTTAAGGATTCGAATACCAAAGGAGTCAAGTTCCGACGAACAACGAACATCGAGAGAGGGTGGCAATACCTGTTTTATAGCATATGCGGTGCTGTGCGTTGGCCCAAGCCAAGATATATGGCCTTTGTGCGTGTGTGCCTGTATTTGCGCCGACCTGTGTGTATTTTGACAGAGACGTCATAAAAGCGAAGTATTGACGAGTATCCTGTTGTACGTGCCATGTGCGGGAAGGCATTTCATTTCTCTCGCATCTCTGAGTGGGGGAGGGGGTGGTAATGTTTGTTGTTTTTTTTTTTTTTGTCGGTTCTCCGTGATGTGACTGTGATTCCGCGTTTACATATTTTTAATAATTAATTTATCTTAGTTGGGGGGGGGTTTTCTTTGTGTTGTTTTTAACTTTAGGTGGAATAAAATGATTTTTCAATTTTGTGCACTCACCCCGCTTCGGGTGTGGATTATGTAAGAGTGGGCTGCTTTGAGATTTTTCCTGACGCCTCACATTTGTTGCGCATCCTGCTATTACGCACAATGATGGCTTTCGTACATGTGTTTGCTGTCAGTTTGGCTTGTAATGCCAAGTGCTTTGGGGATGATTGTTGGTCTGCTTTTCAGATGGTTTTTAGTAAAATAAAAATAAAAAGGATGACTAGTTTTTTATTGCCGAGATGTTGGTATGTCTGGATGGTGACGGGTGTGCCGTCTTCAGATTGCTTGGTAATTTTGACATCGAATCGAATTAGCGCCTTGAATGTGAAGCTATTCTAAGCCAACATGAGTGACAGCTGCCATCGACTGATGGGTTGTAAAGTAGTTGAAGCTGTCTGAAGGCAGTCTGGGTATTTGCTGAATTTTTGGTCCTTCGAACCGGATTCTAAGTCTGCAAATAGTCCGACTTTGGTGTCAGTGTAGTGAGACGCCATCACAGTTTCTAGCCAAGCTCCACATGAACTGTCAAACAACAAATTCATTACGTATTGGGTAAGCTGCCAAAAAGCTGTAGCCCAATCTTGTCAGAATTTGACACACAAAGAGTTACTACCTTAGTAGGAAACTGCAAAACGCCCTATGTTGGTCGCCACTTTCTCTTTTTTTTCGTTTCTGAGCTCTGTACAATAGACCAAAAGGTCGCAGTACAACAACCCCTCTTACATAACAATAAGAGGTCTCTAGTTTGGTTGATAGCCATCTAAAAAGTCACCCGATTTGGGGCCTGAACTAAGGGCAAGTGACGTCGCGTTATAAAGGAGAAGGAGGGAGTATGAAACCCCCTTTTTCAATACCCGTTAAAGGCATCAAAAATTATTCAATAATATTCAGCATATATTAATCTATAATATATAAAAGAATTTTATTATTTGATATCAGACTTTACAACGTGCATTTGGAAAAAATGGCACTGACAGTTTTGGTTTAAAAAAGGGGTTCCTAATTAACGAAAGTTTCATAATACCTTTTCCCGCAGTGTATCGTACCTTTGAGTGGTGTTTGACGAATATTTTTCCGGGACTGCTTTTACAACAAATGACCTTGCAATGGGCGCCACTCTACGGGTTCACATAGAATTTTTTTATTTTTTTTTTTTGCTCCACCTATCTAATCACATAACCAGTACAAAATCGCTTGAAAGAAATTCACATAAAAAAATACTGACCTCCTTAAAGAGTCGTGTGGATAAAGTGGAACCGACTTGGAACCGACTATACGTGCCTTTAACTGCTCTTCGAGTTCAGGTGTCGATGTCGACCCATTGCTGTCAAATTTCCCATTAACCGCCGTGTCTGATTTGAAAAGAGAAAACCTTCAAATCAAATGCATCTCTGTGGTCTTTGCTCTTGCCTGCAAGAGGAATCGACCATTTCTCTTAAAGGAGTGGGAAAACTTTTTTGAAAAACAAAACAAAAGACTTACAGTCCCAGCAGGTGTTTTATATTTTATCTAGTTTTAGATACACGCTGCTCTTCCACCATCATAAAGAGTACCATCACCCATTAGGAACAGTTCAAAAACGAAACAATTGGACTCTCTCTCTCACACTCTCCTGACAGCATTCTTATTCACAGATGCAGCACACGGTTATTCGCAACAAGATACACCATCTGCCAGGGTAGTTGTACGAAGCGAAAAACGTGCTTCCGACTGAAACACTCTTATCCACCGATTCTGCAGTGGAAGAAGGATGCCCAATTGTTTTGAAAATGCCATAAATCTCTTCCGATTGCAATGTGTACGTAACCTCACAAATTCCTATCGGAATACGGTTAGATTCACACTATCTGCAACCGTATTAGTGGCACGTCGAAGAGAATTCCATTCTCAAAGGGTAAATGGACCCTGCGCACAGCGTATCCGAAGGGATAATAAAATCCCTGAACGGCATTTGATGTGTAGATATCATTCAAAGCACACAACAATCATTATTACGCGACACGGTAACGAGACATCGCATTCGGATTCGGATATTCATTCGCCTCTCATTCCCAACACAAACAAGTCGAAAAACCGTTTCCATTCACCGACACCATTCCAAGTCCGTGCATGTATGTATACGCTTCGGTTGCGGAATGACAGCGCCATACGTTCACACGTACACCTCCGTACACAGTGTACAGTCCGACCAGTCTGTACGATGTCAGTGTCAAAAAGATTTTTTAGTCGACAACAGTCCGTTTCATCGTAATCATGTCGAGATTTTATGTTGACGACGACCAAAACAACAACAACAACAACAACACAAACGCCAGTGTCAGTGGTTCAACCAGTAGTAGCAACAACAACAACATAAACGATATTTTCTCAATTTCCATTCTAAATACAACTACTACGGTAGCGCCTTGTTGTTGTGCATATTTAGTGGCACCATCAATCGTGTGATAATGTGATAGACGATTGTCTCGAATGAAATAAACAAAACATCGAGTTGTCTGCTTTCCCAGTGCAATATCTAGTCAGAGCAAATTAATAAAAAAAAAAAAAAAAAAACAACTTTAAACGGATACATCTATTGTGGTGGTTTACGACAATCTCAAGGATCAATTCCCCAAGTGATAACAGTATACGAAATATAAGTGCGAATATTATTCCAGTTGTATTGAAAAATAAATAAAAAATTCCAAATTTGTTTTCTCTGTGATCTATTCTTATAAATAAAATAAAAAATAATTAAAAACAAATCAAAAACATATCTATCGGGTGAAGTGTTTTTTTGTTTTTTTTTTTTTTTGTTGTTTTGAAGACGAACATTTTCGCTGCCTCTTTCAAGTCAGAAGCACCCTCGCGCGCCACCCACGAGCTATCACAAAATTTTGCCACTGTGATTTATTCAGTGCAACAGAAATAGTTCCAACGAACTAATTGATATTGCTTACTAGATTTTATATGTTTTTTTTTTTGTTCTTGTGACTGAGAAGAGTGTTAAAAAAATTCGACCGAAAAATAATGTGCATTTAAATAAAAGTCTGTTATTAAATATTAATTTAAATATTAAATACGGAAAAATCAAATCAATTAATTTCGCGCCATTAGAATGATGCTACACGAGGCTGTAATGCTGGAGATTTATAGGCAGGCGTTGAATGCAAGGTTAGTTGGTTGTGTGTGTTATTTTTTCCGACATATGTCTGATGGTTTTTTTTTTATTTACTAATTTTTATTAAAAATCTTACGTTGCAAAGCATTTAACTAAATGACAGTTGATGGTGATAGGTCGTGTGTTGTGTTGAATTTTTTTGACAGATGACATACGTTTTTTGTTGTGTCAATGTCGTTATTTGATGTTTGGGAAAATTCGGAAGAATGTTGCTTTTGAAGGTCACTTACAGGAGGATGGGGGTTTTTTTTTTTCTTTCTTTTTTCTTTGACAGTTGACATGACTTTAGTTTATGGATTGGCAGGGGAAATTTAGTGGAGTGTATTTTTAGCGGAAGGAATTTCTCCGCGATTTGATGTGGTATTTTTTATATCGTGTCAAAAATTAGATTTTTTAGCTATTTTTAAGTGTTTATCGGGGTCGGACTTGTGTTTTCCTGGAAGGCCGTGGGAATTGATGTTTGCCCCCATTAAGTCCAATCCAATGCCTCCTACCTACCGGCCAACAATCAGACTTGAATAACTTTTGATTGGTCTGATGCATTTCACCAAAACCAGAAGAATATTGAAGCTTAGTCCTTGCGAGACTTTCAATTTGAATTATGTCAAATAATGTCATTTATTTTAATTTTCGCAGCGCTGCTAGACTTTGGATGGAATTTACAATGCATTCGACAAACTCTATTTCTGAGCGAGACTGGGAAGGAAGTAGTTTTTAGCTGTTAGGTCTTGGGGCCAGATTCCGTATAACAACGACCGTCTAAACGATATCGTTTTTGAAACTTTGATCACTAAAACAAATCATATTCTGCTCGATGTTCTTGGCAAACGTCAGCTTTCATTATACTTTTTTGCAAAATTAACTTGATCAAGCTGTCAAACTTGTAATTTTAGCACTTGGTTGCTAGTTTTGGAGGTCTATCGACTGAAAACTTTCGGAATGAGTGCCCGCTCCTATTTCTGGATATGACTCGTCTAGTTCTCGGAGAAAATTCATCGTGCCTCGGGTTAAATCGGCGGTAGCGCCATCTGGTTGAAACCTCATTCGGACACTATAAAGGTGACTTAGGTTTTGGTCTTAAAAAAATCCAAACACGTTCCAATTTACTGTCGCTGGATTCCTAGGTTCTGCTTTTGCCTTGGGCCTAACTAATCTTTCCCCAATAACCCTCAACTCAGAATCGCCTCACACACAAAATACTTGTTGACGAATCTACTTTAGATGGATCGGCTTTGTCTGACAAAAGCAATTTCTAAAAAAGTAGCGATATTGGTTTTGCTCCCCTAGCAGTGTGCGGGGCAGTTAGCACCGACTTGTGGAGTCTCTGACAGGCAGTTGTTGACCGAGGCGAATTTTGTATGAACAGTATTGTGAATCCTGCCTAAAAACTATATCCATGGTCGGTCGTGGGATGTATTTAAATGGGGCTACTTTTTGCACAAAATTGCGTACAGCTTCATTTCGGCAGTTAGCACCGACTTGTGGAGTCTCTGACAGGCAGTTGTTGACCGAGGCGAATTTTGTATGAACAGTATTGTGAATCCTGCCAAAAAACTATATCCATGGTCGGTCGTGGGATGTATTTAAATGGGGCTACTTTTTGCACAAAATTGCGTACAGCTTCATTTCGGCCAAAACTTATTTAAAAAAAAAACGCACTTTTTGGGCTGCACAACACTCACTTTGGAAATAAGTTTCCAATATTTTCCAACTCCGTTCAAGCGTAAAGCTAAAGCTACTCATTTCGGTCCGCGGAGGAAACAACTGTCAGTGTCGAAATATTTTATGATTTAAAAAGAAACCACTAGATGGCCCTCCTTTACTGACTTCATTAGACACTGTTTTTTTTTATGTCATTATTCGGTTTAAGTTCGACTTTGCAGATGTGGATCGCCACTGGTTGGGTCCTATAAAACGTAAGATTCTATAATTTTTGACTAGTTTTTTGTGACGGCTGTAACCTTGTACGAACAAACAAAAGTGCACAAGTTATTTATTGATTTTCAGTCGGCTTACAGATTTCAGATTTAGGTTTTTATTTATGAATTCATAATTTTTAAAATATTTTAACAATAAAAATGTAAACATGGCTTTGCCGTCTGCATTTAGTGTACAAAAATTCGTCATAACTGCAGTTGATAGCCTTAACTCAGTCTTTATTAATACGGAGATAGGTCTATACAAATGTAAAAATGTTTTTGTAATAAAGAGTATAATTGAATTAAAAAATTTTAAAGTCTGTACTCTGGTGAAAAAATATGAAGCACAAATCGGCTATTTTCTGTCAAATTGGTTGTCGCTGTAGGAGGCGTTGCCAATTGGGAAAAATAAGCTCTAAAAATGCACCCTTTATAGGTGTGGCACAATTCTGGTTGCAGACAGCTCAATGTTGATCTTAGAGCCTCTTGTAGACTAGTTCAATTAGGCACTTAAGAGACGTTATACTTCCTATGCAATGATAAGTGTTATAGATCAACAGATGGCGCTACTCGACTTCTGATATCTAGCAAACGTTCAAAAGTATACGTCTTCCAGTTTGTCCTTAGTACAGAGTTTCGCCAAAAACCGAATATTAAACTTCAATTGCTCCAAAATTACATCACGGCTTGTAAAATATATCGGTCTTAAAAAAGACACCCCATTTACAGAGCTTAGAGTTGACGATGTGTAAAATTGAGGTCTGTGGGCTCAGGCATTCCGGTTTCAGGTGATGTAAGCCCAGGATTATCACCCGGGTCCATTTACAGAGCTTAGATTTGGGGGCGTTGCAAAATTTAAGTCTCCGTGTGCTTAGGATTTCCGGTATAGCTGATGTTAGGCCAGGATTATGACCCGTGTCCATTTACAGAGCTTAGATTTGGGGGCGTTGCAAAATTGAAGTCTCCGTGTGCTTAGGATTTCCGGTTTCAGCTGATGTAAGACCAGTATTATGATCTACTTAACTTATCAATGGCCTTTGGTGAAATGAATCATAAAATCGTTTGTTACAACCCGGAGGCTTGCTACTAAAGGTAGAACGAAAGTTTTACTCATGCAATTGGCGATTTGCTACATAAAAATTGCATGTCCCAACCAAAGTAGGACTATTGAGCTGTTTTAGAATTTTTACGGAACTTTTGGTTCAATACTGTTCCATTGTGGTTGGCACTTTTTTAGGCTGGGCCAGGAGAACCGAGCTAGGACGGTCGCGATTGCAAGCACCTATAGGAGCTGTCGAAATGGCTGATAATACTGCTCGGGCGACCCAAAGACAATGATCTACCAGAACTAGAACACGTAAGATGTCAAGTCTGAACAGGAATAGGGAAACACTAAAGCCGTCTCGCAAAACTTTGCCGTTCATTGCAAGCTCTTAATAGCTTTTAAACGATGATATCGCAATTATTTTCAATCTTCGTCAAAATCGCTCTCAAGCCACAAACGCTTCAAACGCATACCTTTGACTCCACCTCGGACTCCACGACTTGCAATGCAAGCCGTGCCATCAGACACTTGTCCCCTAAGTTCAATCAATCAATTTTATTGGTTTGGTTACGCAACTTAATATGATTTCACTCTCATCATTTGTTTACCGCTAAGGGCTCTCTCATTTTGCCCACAATTCAGGAATGTGGTAAACCTTTGAAGTGCGAGATTGTCAATCGTCCAACTGTCCCCTATCTACCTAGAAGTAGATGGTGCGATCAAGTCCGACGAATCTTCTCTATCCGTTTGACGATTGCTGCTGGTGATCGAGAGCCCACCCAAAGTGCGGGACAATCGTGACCCATGAAACGCCGAGGATTCAAAAGGATGACGAAAAATGGCTTCGGTCTCAATGAAAGGCTTTTTCAGACGATTATCGTCGAAACGATAGACCTCCAAAACTAGCAACCAACTGCTAAAATTACAAACTTAATTCAGTTAATTTTTCAAAAATATAATGAAAGCTGACGTTTGTCAAAAAAGCAGACTATGACTTATTTTGGTGATCAAAGTTTCAAAAACGATATCGTTTAGACGATCTTTGATATACGGACTCTCCCCCAGTTAAACTGACATTTGTTTATCGTAAGCCTTTAGTTGTAGGTACAGTTGTTTATTGATAAAAAAAAATCAAAACAAGAAGTGCCACAAGGCTGAATGTTGGGACCGATATTTTATTTATTTTATTTATTTAAGTCTGAGTCTGAAAAAATTAATACAAATTTGTTTTGTATGTGTTTTATGTCGCCCAGAGCAAAGGACTCTTGGAAAAGGGTCGCTGGAGACTGATAAGCTTTAAACAAATGTCATTTAAGAAGGTCTTCGACGACGAAGCTAAACTTTGTGTCACTTCTGAGAGGAAGACATGACACAACTGGAAACGATTTCCTTCTGTGTACCTTATTGGGAACCTGTTCTTATGCTATCTACAATCCAACTGTTGTCAATTGGGGAGAGTACACAAAAACCAGTCAAGCTTATAAGATGATGCAACTTTTTATAGCTCAGCGTAGGGCGCAGACCATTGACAGCGAAGCGAGCAATTTTTTACATTTTTACCGCGGTTTGAAAGCTGTTTGCACAAATTTTGAAGAGGACTTCCTGAATTAGGGGATCTCAACGCCCTGCAGCCCATGAAGTTGGCACCAGTAGTGGTACGAACTTAAAAGGACCTACAGCTAAGAACCGAAGACGTGCTAATGTACCGCAACCCCAAACAAAGCCCTCGCGTAGTAGCTCGCTTCGTAGCTAGCTGCCTCGACGTACATTTTTTTAACTACAAAAAGGCTTAGTAAGCCAGTCTCTCAGGTGAAAGAACTACCCAATCAGAATTTCCTGCCCCGTTTATTCAGAGAAAGAGAGGTCTCCATGATGACCCAAGACTCAACTGCCTCAAAAGCAAGCTTGCGACTGTGGTCATTCACTTCAAACTGAATCTTAGTTGCTACTTAGTTAACCACTGACGGACGGACTGAACCTATTCGAGACCAAACTCAGCTCAAAGACCAAATAGAACCTCCTCGCTGACTGTGGCATTTCTAACAACCCCCTTTTCCTTTGTTTCGTTGCAGTGAGCTGGCCAGCCCGCGCTGTCAATCGCGCGATTCGACCGGGTCGACTGGTGGCGGCCGCTGCCAGTCGGACGACTCCAACTGCTCCGGCAATGGCAGCAACGCAGCGCCAACACCCACACCCAACAGTCCGCCGGTTGGTCTGCCCTTGCCGGCGACACTTGCACCATCGGCCGCAGCAGCACTCTTGCCCCCACAATCGGCCGCGATGGCTGCATATCTGAATGCCGCGGCCGCGGCAGCTGCGCAGCAGAATCGTCTACTCATGGGCAATCCGCTGGCAAGTTTGGCAGCGCAATCACCGTCACCTAGGCAGGCGGCAGACGACTCGCCAGCGCTGGACTTTAGCACGAAGCGAAGCCGACGCGATTCGGATGGGGATAGCTGCAAGGACGACAGCGATGCTGTTAATCTGTCCAACAAGTCGGACGGCGGAACCGAATCGCCTTCTTCATCGGGTGATGTCAACAGTCCATTGGACCTGAGTGTGGGCGGCCGGAAACGATCCACCGACGACGAGGTGCCACTGGCAAGAAAGCTCCCGCGACCGAATGACTACAAACCGCTGCCGACGTCGTGGGTGCCGCCGATCAATCCGTACTTGGCTGCCGTGGCCGCAGCCAGCATGTCGCCCAAAGGCGGTCTGCCGCTTGAGTGGAACGGCAAAAGCAAGATAGCGACGAACGACGCCACGAAAGCGCTGGAAAAAATGTCCGAAATGACGCGACTGGGAGGATCTGATGTCGGTGAGATGCGGTCTCCGGCGCAGCCGACCGGGGGCGGCACGGGCAGGCACAGCGCCTGGCAGTCACATTGGCTCAATAAAGGCGCCGACGCTGTGAAGGACGTGTTTAAATGCGTTTGGTGCAAGCAGAGCTTCCCCACGCTTGCCACTCTGACGACCCACATGAAGGAGACGCAGCACTGTGGAGTGAACGTTCCACCCTCGCAGCAGAATCATCACGAGCAGCAGCACCATCGCCATCCAGCAGTGTCCTCCTCGGCACCGTCGAACGTGGCGTCTTCCTCGTCGTCGGCGAGCAAGTCCGACTTGAATCTGCTCATTAAGGAGACGATGCCGCTTCCCAGGAAACTGGTCCGCGGCCAGGACGTCTGGCTGGGCAAGGGCGCCGAGCAGACCCGCCAAATCCTCAAGTGCATGTGGTGCGGCCAGAGCTTCCGTTCGCTGGCCGAGATGACCAACCATATGCAACAGACCCAGCACTATACCAATATAATCTCGCAGGAGCAGATCATTTCCTGGAAGTCGTCCGATGAGAAGGGCTCCTCCTCATCCGGCGGTGGGCCAGCGGCAGCCGGCGTCGGACCCGCCCCGCCAATGGGGGGACCAGGTCCGCAGGGTCCGCAAGGCCCGCCGTCGGCGACCAACAGCACGGTCTCAGCGGTGCTCACCTGCAAGGTGTGCGATCAGGCATTCTCGTCGCTAAAGGATCTGAGCAACCACATGATCAAGAACGCCCACTACAAGGAGCACATCATGCGCTCGATCACCGAAACCGGCGGCCGCAGACGTCAAACTCGCGAAAAGCGCAAGAAGTCTCTGCCCGTGAGGAAGCTCCTCGAACTGGAACGAGCGGCCGGCCAGCAGGACTACAAAAATGGCGATCCCTTCAAGCAGCAAATGAACGTCTCCACGAAGATCACCTGCGAGAAGTGCGGCGACAAGATCGAGACAGCCCTCTTCGTCGACCACATAAGGCAGTGCGTGGGCGGTGCGATCGCCAATGCGTCTCCAAGGAGCATCAAGAACAACATCCTACCGCCAGACGGTTCGCTGACGAGTCCACCGAACTCCGTAGGCAGCCGGGATGGCTTGAAGAGCATCTCACCCGCTTCCACGTCCTCGACGCACCGACATATCTCGCCCCATATGCCGTCGCCCACACCGAAGGACCCAAATCAAGGCGAGAAGACATCCTCGTCACCATCGGTCCTGAACGCCATCGAACAACTGATCGAGAAGAGCTTCGATACGCGCTCCCGCCACGGCGCCACAGCCTACGCGCCCAACAACTCCGGCACTCCGCTCGGCGCCAGCATTCTCAAGCGTCTCGGCATCGACGAAAGCGTCGACTACACGAAGCCGCTGATCGACGCTCAAACCATGGGCCTCCTCCGATCGTATCACCAGCATCACCAGTCCCAGTACGGACGTCGCGAGCGAAGCGGTTCCGAGTCCAGTTCGGTATCCGATCGTGGCAGCAGTCGCATGGAGTCACTTACTCCGGAGCGCAAGCCAGAGATCAGTACACCCCTGCCGCCGTCAACGCCACGACAAACGCCAGACAAGATCGCCCAATCGCCCAACTCCGATGAGGTCAAAGTGAAGCACGAGCCAACCGATGAGGACGCCGACGACGAACCCGAGCGACATTCGAAAATCTCCGTGAAGAAGGAGTTCAACATCGAACCTTCTGCGGATGGCGCCGGCGAACTGGACCTTCGCAAAAATCGGACCCCCAGCAGTTCTGCGGCTCCCAGCCCCGCACCCAGCCCAGCATCGAGCGACCGCTCCTCAGCCGGCTGCGGTGACAAAAAACTCCCCGGCAGCAGTTTGACAGCGCTTTCGTCCATGTTCGACAGCTTGAACTCGCACCACGCCCCCTCGTCCACCAACGACACCGCGTCCGGTGGAAGAAAGCCCTCCGCCGCCAATCCACTGGCGGCACTCCAGAAACTCTGCGAAAAAACCGACAATCCGCCGGCGGCCAACACTCGCCTAACCTCCTCCACCAACCATCCGCACCACAACCCGAACGGTGGCCTGGCAGGAGCCGGCACCCCCAGCGGCATGGTCGCCTTCAGCTGGGCCTGCAACGACGCCATCATCACTTCCGATTCCGTCATCAAGTGCGCTTTCTGTGATACGCCATTTTGCTCGAAGGGCGCCTACCGTCATCACCTGTCCAAGGTGCACTTCGTCAAAGACGACGCCAGCATGGAACCCCTGCTGCAGTCAACAAAGCCGCTCATGAGCGGCTCGTCGTCGTCATCGTCATCGTCGCAGCCTCCACCCTCGCCAAAGGCCAAAAGTCCCGCTTCGGCGCCACCCCCACCACCGCCAACAGCACAGTCAGCGGCCACATCGACAGCCGACGAGAGCGTTCAGTCAAAGTTCCTCAAGTACACCGAACTGGCCAAGCAGCTGTCCTCCAAGTACGTCTGACAGTCAAAAGGTAAATATGACGCATATCGACATAATTAGGTATATCCACCGTCACCATCTTTGACATGTGTCAGAAGGTGATTTGAATTTATCTGCTCGCCCGCTCTCCTTTTTGCTCATCGATTAACCATTAAAAGAGAAGGCGAACAAAAACAAAAAGACACCACACACACGAACATACAGTTCCCACTCCCCCTTGGAATTTTGGTTTTTGTTTTGTTGTGCCTTTTCGCTCTTTCCAGTCCTTGGAAATCGCAATGCAATTGGTGAGAGTGGCCTCAAAGAGCGAAAAGGAGGGCGGACTGTTTACTTTTCTTGTTTTTCTTTTCTTTTCGAGCGAAAGAGAACAGCGCTGCAGCATCGGATGTGCGTGCGTGTGTGTGTGTAGGAGGAGTGATGGATATTGGAAAACGATAAAAACCAGTATTTTGAGTTGTGGAAGAGAAACCTGCTCAAATGCGGCAGAATGAACTTTAGAGAAAACTCAACTCAACGTCGCACTCAATTTGGTTGAGTACCCATTTCGAACATGAACGAAGAAGGGAAAGCAAAAGAGATCTGCTACAGAGAAGAAGAGAATGATTTTGGTTTTCGCTGAGTTATTTCAGCACCTTGACAGATTGAGTTGAGTTCTGTTTCGTTTCGCAGTGGAGTAGGTTTGTTTGAATATTTTTTCTGAGGGGCACAGTGCGTAGTTGGAAAAAAACAAATTAAACTGTTTGCTAAAGATTGAGATCGAGAGGAAGAGCCTGGGCGATTCATCCCGGTTGAGGTTATTAAAGAACATAAGCGGCGGTTGAATGTAGTCTGGTTTCGCAGTGGAGTTTCCTTTTTTGTGTGCATTTTGGTCGTTGCAGCACCATGGAGGTCCACTACTGTAACAGCAACAGCTTCGTAGCTCTCGTGATTTCCAGTTCGCAGTTTTTACTGTTTTTTACAACCTTTGGTTTTGTTTTAAATGTATTCCCCATGTCAAAAGACAAATAACTGCTCTGATTGGAAGCATAATCAGATTCACGCCATCTACCAGTCGGTACCCGTAACCAAACGTTTGCGCTTCGCAATAAATACAACAATAGAGCATTAGAGCGTGAACTATAACAGCACTCCCTATTTTTCCTTTTTGAAAACTGCCTGCCCCTGCTAGCCAAAAATTTCCTTTTTTTATAGTTTTGCGAAAAAGTTGCTGATTTGTACTTAAATAAAAAAATCAAGTTCCAGACATTTTCTCTTCTCAAGCTCAAACCAAGTCTCGTTTCGCCGATCCTTCACAGATTTCCACCACTCATCCTCCCTTAACTATCACAAACAAAATAAAATCAATTAAAAAATAAACAGAGATTGCAAACTTTGAAGAAAGCAAAAAGAATAAAAAAAAAACTGTACAGAATATTGCATAAACAAAAACTCGTGATTACACATAAATAATTCAACTAAGTATTAAAAGAGTCCTAAGAAAAATAAAATAAAAATCTAAACACAATACCTACTAGAAATAATATATATATAAAATATGTATACCAACTTTCTCAAGTAAATCTTACTACTAAATAATAAGATCAACAAAAAAAGAACTTATTTTAGAAGATATAAAAAAAATATAACTAAATTATTAAAACCCAGTGTTTACAATTTACACCTTTCTTTGATGAGAATAAAATTCGAAAGAAAAGAAATCAACACACAAACCCCACAAAAAAGAATGTATACGTAATTTTTAATCCCAACCGAAAGGAAAGGCTATCTAAATTTAATATAAATATATAGACAAATAACATCGAATATTTGTTAATGAAAAATAAATCTGTGGTTATATAGAGGAAAATACAAATTTTAATTTGTATTCTTCTGTCGGTGGTTCCAACTATTATGTTGTAGTAAATTATTAATTGTTGCTTTAGTACTTAAGAGCAGAGTAAAAAACAGCCTGTGCCAAATTGAATGAGTCCGCTTCCCCTTACCCTTGTTGTTTCTTTAACTTTTTTTTTTGGGTGGCACCACTGTGAGTATTTTATTTTTTTTTCACCTGCATGTCGAAAACTAATTAAAAATTACAAAAAAAAAACACTATGTGAATAAATCGTATACGTAAAATAAATTGAAATTTATAAAACCTCACTAAAGTATTTAAATATAAAATAAAAAAAAAACAATATATAAAATTAATATTTATAGAAAAACTAATGTATACCAAGCATTTTGAAACAAAATCAATAACAAACAGTACGTTTGAGCAATTTTCTTGTCCTCCTTGAAGAATGTAAAAAAAAAAAATACAAACTAAAAAAAATATTTAAATTTAAGGCAATTTTAAAAACTTCCATTAACGCTAAATTGTATAAAACTGTGTATAGTGATTTATGTATAAGCTACACGCAAGTATACCAATTTAAATTTATTGCAAAATAAACGACAACTAAAGTTACAAAATAATGTATACGCAAAGCTTGACTTTGAAGCAGATAAATTTTGAAAGCAAAATCAAATTTAAATTGAAAAGTAAATATTTACAAAACTTACTTACTTATTCGGAAAGTTGTAAGGAAATATCATCAAAATTTAACGCTTAATTAATTAGACTTGCTCTCAAAAACAAATAAGAATAAAATCCTTAAACAAAAGTGTAAATAAAACTTAAAACTTTTTTGTTAATATGTAGTAAACATATTATTCTATTTTGTTATTTAAAAAAAAAAAAAATAAAAAATAAAATAAAACAAGTAAAGTCAACATGTAAATCAACATTTCCATAAAATAAAAAAAAATACATTATGTATATGAAAATATTTATAAAATTAAAATATAAACAAAAAGCTCAAAATAAAATCGAAATGAATGTTTCAACAAATTACAATTTTTATGTGTTTTTTTTTATTCCGAATTTAGGATAAGTACGAAGTGACGCTGGTGCAGGACACAAATGCGGAGCGAAAGTCCCCCAGAGGTTAAGTATGGCTGTTCGAAGATTGGTGTGACCAGCTCATCGGCCTAAAAGGCAAGCAAAACGGAAACGTTTGCCTATTGCCATCAGGTTAACCATGCAGGATTGTATTATAAGTATAGGAGACTTTCTGATTTTCATAGGTACAATGGCCTAACAAGCCCATTTGACAGATGACTTCCATTGGCTATAGGCAACATCCAAACTTTGGGCCAGTGAATTTTGAAGAGAACCCTTTGCAATAAATTTTGGAAAGGGATAACTTCTTTACTGACTTAGCCGGAGCTACAGTTCGGGTCAAACCAAGCCCTCAACTAACAAGCCTTAGTTCACTGGGGCAAGTTGCGCACTTCTACCTACTTGCGGGCGCCAACTAAGGGGTAACTTACGTCACAAGAAAAACTTGTTTAATGGACGCAACTTAGCCTTAGGATTTTCGAAGCCCTTTTTTAAGATCTGACCTACCAATTTATTGGACCAGGAGATGTTTAGTTCTAGTTAGAAATTTGAGAGCCTATCGAAAATATATTTTTTCCTCTTCCAAAAGCGGGATTTTGTCGGAAGAAGTGCATGTAGATCCCCCTCGCCGTCTTCCCTGAAATGACAGCCATTTGAGTGACTTATATCGATGCTTGCAGTGCACATTCACTAAAGCCCAGACTGCTGCCCCAACGGATCAAAATGATCAAATACTCAAGTCCAACAAGACTGAGGGGCCAGACGATCTGCCAGTCGAACTATTTAAGGCAGCGTCTTGATAAGAAGCATAAACCAACTTATTTCGTGGAAGAAACTATGCCTTATGAAGAGAACCTCAGCTTCATCTGACCACATGAAAGTAGGGCTTCTAAGCCGCCCCAGCTTTTTACTACCACCCGCTCCTTGAAATCGTTTACAAGACCTTGCCTGTCATAAATTGTGAACGCCTTAAACCATTTGTCAACGATCTGACTGGGCCCTACCAGTCCGCTTTTAAGGCCCGATTCCGCAGCAAAGAAAGCCTCATAAGGCGTTGCAAACAAGTGAAAGGCGACATTACCCAATTTGAAGTTGGTTAGCCTAAAACCGCGTTATATGGAAATGTGTAAGGTTGAGTCAGCTCAAGTCTTCCACGGGCTGTAAGTAAGTAAATGGTCCCAAAATGACTTTGAGTGTTAGAATCTCCTTCGAAACTTCCATCTTTTCAACAAAAACAAAAAATGAACAAGACCGCTCGAAGCTTAAAACGGGCAAAACAAAGCAAAACTATTTTTTGCAATTTTCCCAATTTCCGAGGGTGTCTGGGACAAATGGGTGGGTAGAAAAAAAAGAAGATTCAAACCAATGGAAGGCTGGGAATGCCTCTGTTGTACCATGTCCTCTAGTGAGATCGCACCCGGGGGGCCATGCCTGACGAAAAGTTTAACAACCGCAGCCGCAATTCAGGACCTCCTTGGGATCCGCACTGTTTTCTGTGGGTTTCTGCGGCAAATGTGTGCCAATGGGGAAAAGTTCAATCTAAAAGACTGATCTACAGCATGAAACCGCATCTCATCCTTCGCCACATATCAACTTGCAAACGTATTTCCCACCCCCCCTCTCTTCTGCTGCTCTGAAACAATTAAAAGTCTTATAAATTTCCAGGACTAAAGCAATGGATCCGAAAAGCAGTTTATAAGAGAATTTATAGTCTGTTCAAAATAAAGTACCGTCATTGTTCTTGATGCCCGCTCGAGCACCATTCAATCTTAGCACACACACACACACACACACATGGGACATGGACTTGGTATTGTGCGCTGCAAAGGACGAATTCATCTTAAAATACGAAGCCATAAAATAGCATCTCTTGGTGATTTAAGATCATTTTCCCATAGTGCTCTCACAATGCAACCCATAACAACCCCGCTCCGCCAACTGAAAATGCAGTGAATCCTTTCATTTTATGGGAGTGAAACATGCTAACTGCAAGATGGATGCGACTTGTATATCCTGCGAAATAAATCGCACAAGAACTAGACTACCAGCGTGGTCGCCCCAAACCCCCTTTGAAGAGAAATGAATAGCTGACAGCTTCGCTCCTCCTTCCCATCCTTGACGGAGCATATAGAAGTGAAAATTAAAAGGAGTAAATATTTTTATTTAAAAAAATATTCATTCGCTCCTCCGAAGGACATTCATGAGCAAAATTCAATCAACGGCGAGGAAAAAGGTCGTCTTTTTTTTCCCAACTGCTTTGAGATTGCTTCCTGTCGTTGAGCCCAAAGGATGTATGTTATGTCGAATTAAAACATATGCAAATACAGACAATGGAGGGACACGTGTGTATATGTGCATACCTACTTCGAAATATGGCATCGAAAGGGGGAATTAATTTTTTAATATTTGTAAAAGGACATTAAATTTGGAGCTGAACTCCTGTCGCACACGAGTGTGGTATTGGCAAAAAATAAAACGAAAACCCACAAGTACGAAGGGAATGTATCAAGGAAATATCCTGCTAACGAGAGGTGGTACATGGTGGAACATAAGGATACACAGAGGGAGAGCAAAAATGAAATGGAATTGAAATAAATAAATTGAAATTTTCGAGAGGAGTCTCGGAGCAGAAGAAAGGACTTCAGATTTGTAAATCGAATATCGTAAATCAAATTTCAATTAAAATCCTTTTGCTTGTGTTTGGTTGCTTCCAAACAAACGCGCCGTCCCTCTATGAATTTAAATATGATTTCTTTTGTTTTTCCACAAAGAGTAGGGTTCAGAGGTGGTCTGCTTAGCTTGTGGTATACATTCAACCATGGGGTATATCAACAAAATACAATATGACTCACACAAGCCCAACAATCGACTTCAATCATGTCCCCCATAAATCAGGCATCAACTTGTAGAAAGTCACTCGCTGTGGAAATGTGTAAACGACATTAGAAGTCACACAAATCACCAGCCAGATAAGCAGTCCCACACACACCAAACGCAGCAAGTGTTCTCAACGTTTACAAAATCCTTTTATCCCGAATGCGCCGATACTCACGCATCTCATCCAGTGTCGGAGAGTCCCAGTCCCTTCGATTCGATAGCAATAAAATACATTTCCATCTCATCTCGAAAATAGGCCATAAGAATGCCCATTGGGATTTTGACAGATTTATGATGCAGCACCCCTAAAACTGGTGCATTTGATTCGTCACCGTGTACATACGGAGTATGGGCAAACGCGACAGAGAAAGTGAGAAACATCTTTGCCCTGTCAAAGGAAAAACTAAATTAAAATCGAACCATCATCATCGGGAGGAGAAATTCCAGAAAGCGATGAACACAAGTTATCGCCTGTCCCCGGGTCCGAGATATATTTAATGCACACATGGTGGTCATAAATTATGCCATGGGGTTGAATGGAGTCAATGTGCGTTCCATAATGGTCGATTGCACTCTATTAGAAGTGCATTAAATGTTTTCAAAGTTTTCTTTCTTTTTTTTTTGTTTGTTCATTTTCTCTCGTTTAATGTGCGCTGTGTTAGCGTCGTCATATTTTGGAAATTTATATTTTCATGATTGGCGGTAGAGAATTTATTTTTATTGCGTGCGGAGGTTGAGAAGGTCGTCGGCTTTATGTGGCACTTTATGAAATTCAGCGAGAGACAGCTGGTCGTGTAGAGAATCTAAACAGCAGTATAAATAGATCTGTCGTCGCTATAATGGATCTGGACCATGTTTGTGTACTGTAGTCAACGCACATTAATTATTTGCTAACGCACACGAAAAGACACTTTGAAATGTGCGGAAGTAGAATCAAAATGTAAATTAATAATACAGAGAAGAACAACGAAGAGAGCTTACAGTAAAACAAAAACCCCATAGTATTATTGGACACTATTTAGAAACGCACATCAATGGTTAACAAACGCACATTGTTAATGCAACAGATGGTCTAATTGAAGTGACGTTTAGCCAATTTACTTTCACTAATCACACTGGAGCAGAAAGTCTGTTTTTGAAGATCTATCAAGGAAATAAATTCCAAACACATTAATGATCTGCTAACGCACACGAAAAGACACATTGAAATGTGCGGAAGTAGAATAAAAAAGCAAATTAATAAAACAGAGAAGAACAACGAAGAGAGCTTACAGTAAAACAAAAACCCCATAGTATTATTGTACACTATTTTGAAACGCACATCAATGGTTAACAAACGCACATCATTAATGCAACAGACGGTCTAATATAAGTGACGTTTAGCCAATTTTCTTTCAACAATCACACTGGAACAGAAAGTCTGTTTTTGAAGATCTATCAAGGAAATAAATTCCAAACACACTAATGATCTGCTAACGCACACGAAAATCCGAAAATACGCTTTGATATGTGCGGAAGTAGAATCAAAATGCAAATTAATAATACAGAAAAGAACAACGAAGTGAGCTAAGAGTAAAACAAAAGCCCCATAGTATTATTGGACACTATTTTGAAACGCACATCAATGGTTAACAAACGCACATCATTAATGCAACAGACGGTCTAATATAAGTGACGTTTAGCCAATTTTCTTTCAACAATCACACTGGAACAGAAAGTCTGTTTTTGAAGATCTATCAAGGAAATAAATTCCAAACACACTAATGATCTGCTAACGCACACGAAAATCCGAAAATACGCTTTGATATGTGCGGAAGTAGAATCAAAATGCAAATTAATAATACAGAAAAGAACAACGAAGTGAGCTAAGAGTAAAACAAAAGCCCCATAGTATTATTGGACACTATTTTGAAACGCACATCAATGGTTAACAAACGCACATCATTAATGCAACAGACGGTCTAATATAAGTGACGTTTAGCCAATTTTCTTTCAACAATCACACTGGAACAGAAAGTCTGTTTTTGAAGATCTATCAAGGAAATAAATTCAAAACACACTAATGATCTGCTAACGCACACGAAAATCCGAAAATACGCTTTGATATGTGCGGAAGTAGAATCAAAATGCAAATTAATAATACAGAGAAGAACAACGAAGTGAGCTAAGAGTAAAACAAAAGCCCCATAGTATTATTGGACACTATTTTGAAACGCACATCAATGGTTAACAAACGCACATCATTAATGCAGCAGACGGTCTAATTTAAATGACATTTATTCAATTTGATATCACATATCACACTGGAACAGAAGTTACACACCCCATTAAACAAGTCGGTTTTTGGAGATATATCAAGGAAATAAATTCCGTACACGTATCGTAAAGCAAATATAAAATCTCACAAACTACTAATAATGTCTGAGAGCTCTCGCAGATCACATTAAAATACTTTGAAACTTGTACTCACGTTTTGCAAACGCACATCTGTAGGTCTTAAACGCATACCAATGAATGTAAATTGGAGAACCAAGTCAACAAATGATGCTCATGGAAGAAGATGGGATATCTATAGACTTTTTATCTTATCGCACATTCCTAAATTCCAAGCGCACATGAATATTTCACACGAAATTACAAATTCGGACGAAAGAACTCGAAGAACCGAAGAAATTGAGTCAGTAATAGATCTAGAGCAATCATTTTCATAAGAATACCGCTTTTGAGTATGAAAGAAACGTAAAATGAAAAAAAATGTACTCTATTACATCGGCCAATTCTGGCTTTTATAAAAACATCAATGGAAAGGTTTGTCTTAAGCGCACTCGAACGCATATTTTTTACCATCAGGAAATTAGTTTTCTAGAACCGCATTTGGGTAATGCGAAGAAAGATAATCAAATAATCAGTAAGCAAACAAGATTTGTCAGCAATTTAAGCAATCTACTTATGTGCGTTAAAAAAATTATAAAAAAAATAATAAAAAAAATAACGTAATAAGACACATTTTATAAAAAGCAAGATTAAAATTTTAGCGCACATCTTTATCCAGTGTGCGGAACAGCATTTTCCAGCATAAAAAGCCGATTGAGTGCTCTTTACGATGAATGATTTGCAAGCGCACACACTTTCTTCGTAATTACCACTTAAATATTGACTTGAATGTCATTTAAACAGTTTTGTGGGTGACATAGCAGAGCTTGGCATTAGCGTTGTTGATTTGTGATAGTTCTTTATAGGCCCCGATTGGACTTTGTTTCTTATATTCGACTTGAGACGAGGAGAATTTGTTTCTGATTGGTCAGGTAGGTAGGTGCGCACTGGACGCGTTATCCGAAAGGATTCCTGCTACCGTCATGTCATCAACTTTGGAATTTCTGTTACCGGAGAAGTTTCTGCTTATAATAAGGATAACTAATTGACGAGGACTGACCATGACCCAAAACCGCTGATTGACTATCTTGCGATTTTTCGAGATTTCTTGCAGCCCTTTTGCCTGCTTTACATATTTCATTCCCGCCTCGATACATAAGTCAGGACACTTTTGTCAATTACAACCACCCATCACAGCAGACTGAAATTCCACTGGCCATATCCGCCCTTTTGCACTCAATTTCTTTCTCTCATCAAGGCACAAAACACAAAAAGTCATTACAATCCCCTGGCAGTTGCAAAACCCAGTCTTCAAAATGGACTACAGGACACTTTCCGTTCAGATGAGGAAAATGCAAAAAGAAAAAAAAATATATATCACACTCGACAAAACACCACCCAAAGATCAAGCCAAACCCCCAAACTGATTTATGTCCAAGGCATCCCGCCGCACTGCATCGACTTGTACTTTGTACACCTAAAAACGTCCGCAAAACGCTACGAAATGAACGGACCAACCAAACAACAGCATCTTTCGCTGCTGTCCACCAAACGGAACGAACAGGAAAAAAAAAAGAAAACCCAAAGTCCTTCATGCACATGATGCCCGAACAGTACGGCAGGGGTACAACTACTACTACCTACAAGCGCAGGGACGATTGAAATTTATGTTGTGACACTTTAAATTGCGCAATTTTATGAAATCCTTTTTCTGCGCTACCCTCCTAGAGTGTATAGTGGCACACAAAAAGTGTACAGCGTACACAAGAATTTATACTTCTCTGACAGGGTCCAAAAAATTGTGTACACGATTCCTATGTCGGAATGCAGGCCATACCAGGAGAGGAGTCATTCATTTTACGAGCTTTCATTTCACCAATGGAATGGAAGTACGATTTCGATGGAAATGCCATCGCAGCGACAGCAAAAGAGTGCGAACAAAGTGCAAGAATCCTTGGGCCACTTCATTTGGACAAGATTGTTTTTTCTGTGGAGGACACCCACTTCCTCCAGCGTCCATAGGGGTTGGCAGTTTTGTTGCTGCCCTAGATTTTGTTTCGCTGGACAGGTTTTTGTTTGGCAAGGACAACGCTCGATATGGACACGTCCACATCGGGCTGATTCACACCGTAAGATCGCGCAATAAATTATCAAAATATTACCACACCCTCGGATTAGATGCGACCCCATCGCAACATCCTTTATATAAATTTGCTGGGCCGCTGACAAACATTCCTTGAGCGGGATCCCAAGGAAGATGTACCGCGTCCACTGATGTCCATAAATCCTCCCGACAGATATCAAAATTCAATTATTTCGTTTGCTTCATTTCATTCCGTCCGATTGTGTGTTGGGCCCGTCTCCTCTCCTCTGCGTTGTCATCATCATGATCATTGTCGGGTGAGCATTCCCGTCGGTGTGGTCGTAAATTACGATATTATGCGCGCGATCGATTGTTTCAGCCATTTGCGCATGCGCGTCGAATCATTTTTGAGGATCTGTATAATTACAGCGCAGCGAACACAGCCCCAGACCAGACCAGACAAACAAAATGAATGATCTTCCAGATTTATGGGGCTCAAGACCAATCCCAGCTCCGATCATCATCGCAGTCGGGCGAACCAGTTCTTCGTCGCTCAGCCAGCTCATCACTGTCTCGGGTTTGTTCTGAGGAGGAGGAGGAGGAGGAGGAGGAGGAGGATGAACGCAATCACAACTGGGATGCATCTCAGAAAACACAAATCAACCTCCATCCGGACATGGTACCGGGACCCTATCGCGGCCTGACATATAAATTACCTGCTAGTGCTGCGCTGCGGTATCCTAGCGTGCGGCACGGTGTGTGATGTGATGGTGTGCGTACATAACTCATGTCATTAGGCAGCCGACTGTTGTTCGTCTCGTATTGGTCGCTGGGACTCGGTTCTGGGTGCATCGGATTTTATTGTTCTCCCCGCGGCGATGATACTGGGCTTCGGTGATGTGATGAGGATTGATGCGTCTGAGACGAATCAAAAATGAAGAAATTTACAATTTTACGAGCGTTAGAACGACGTGATTGGAAACCAGTCCAACGAGATGGCAAGAGGAAGGCTTTTGTGTGTATACGCTCTGGGAGGGGTTTTATGTTTCAGACACAAACAACCGCACGTCGGTCGTTGTGACTCACTTGGTACTATACGTCTGCTGACGGATAGGAATCTGATTGTCATCCCTTGTGCCATCGCTTGCATACGTTCATCCATCGCCAGGCAAAACTAATTAGATCGAAACTACGTATATACCTTCCTGTCTTGTACGGTGTCATAAAACACATCTACTGTTCGTACGTAAATGGTGTCCTCGTGGGCTTTTCCTCATTTGCCTCCCTCCCTTGTGCAAGTTGGGTATAAATCAAACCCTTTTTGGACATTTACGATCGTGGTGGCGAATTAAAATGAAACACACAACCGAACCGAGCAGCAAAAACGTAAAAGTTTCTAATATATAATGAAGCATACACCCATACACGTATACATCTGCTGATGATATGGTGAGGAACGAAAGGCAAAGGATACAGATACAGGACGACTGCCGGATGGATTTAAATGAACATAACGCTTACGCAAGGAGCTGTAAATCATCCGATTAATTACTCTGTGTGTGTTCGAAATTACACCCGATTGGTGTAAGTGAGAGCGGTGCTTGATGGCATCTGGATACGCGCACATGTGTGAGTGTAAATTAATATGATATATGTAATTATTGTAATTTAGTATAGCATCGCTGGTGGCGGCGGCCGGCACACCCCGCATGACTATCCTTATCCCTTTTGGAATGATGCCGCAGTCGGATATATAAGAGAGTCCACTATATGGTAAATATTTTTATTTGTGTCCCGCGAGCCACGATTTCGGGAGTGATGAAGGTATAGTTTGAGCAAAAAGGATGCAGTCGATCACAAAATTACGCAAGTCATTCTGTAGCATTAAAGCGCACACCTATATCCCCCTCGTTATGCTGAACGCACATCTGTAACCTTCTTGTTTAATACAAGTAGAATTCCAGTTGCGACTTGTATACAAACTGAATTGTATTTTGTAAGATTTGCCTGCGTTTGAGATCAAAACTGTTTATAAAGTCCTCTGAGGCAAAAAAATATCGAAAAAAATGTGTGCGCTTGCAAGTTTACCATCTCATATAGCATGCCAGCGACTGATGAAGCTCGAAAAAGCTGTTCCGCACACAGTTTAAAGATGTGCGCTAAATATTTATCTGTTTTTGACACATCAATCTCACTCGAAATTGTTTGATTGTGCACGATAGGCATCCGTTGTTCTGATGGAAGTTATCCTGAAGATCGGCTAGCGGTGGGTGTTCATGTTGACTTTTGAACTTTAATTAAGGAATAAGTCCTTTGGTGAGCTGAGGTAGTTGCGAAGACCAGAAGAAAATTTAGACGGCACAACATCTCTTATGCCACTGTCCCATAGTTCAGGAACGATGATTGCGATATTTAGAGGTCAAGTTTTTTTCTAAAAATTTAGTGGACAAGTTTCAAAAAATTTAGAGGACTAGTTCTTCTAAAAAATTATAGGACTGTTTTTTTTTAAATTTAGAGGACTAGTTCCTCTACAAATTCAGAGGAATAGTTCTTCTAAAAATTTAGAGGGCAAATTTCAAAAAATTTAGAGGAATAATTCTTCTAAAAATTTAGAGGAGTGGTTTTTCTAAAAATGTAGAGGGCAAGCTCTTCTAAAAATGAGAGGACTGGTTCTTCTTATAATTTAGAGGGAAAGTTTCAAAAAATTTAGAGGACTGTTTTTTCTAAAAATTTAGAGGGCTAGTTCTTCTAAAAATTTAGATGACGAGTTCTTCTAAAAATTTAGAGGAATAGTTCTTCTAAAAATTTAGAGGAATAGTTCTTCTAAAAATTTAGAGGGCAAGTTTCAAAAAAATTAGAGGACTAGTTCTACTAAAAATTTAGAGGACTGATTGTTCCAAAAATTTAGAGGACTGGTTCTTCTTAAAATTTAGAGCACTAGTTTTTCAAAAAATTTAGAGAACTAGTTCTTCTACAAATTTAGAGGTTCTTCGGAAAACTGTTATAAACAACTGATAAAAATGTCGGACCTGCTAAAATTTCTCAAGACCACTAACTGGTGTAGCCTATCAGACTATGAGAAAGATGATAGCTCCCCTTGAACTTTGTTTTTGAATCCGAAGGCCTCCGAGTAGAAATAGTGCTAGCATACCGCAGACCCATCTCTAGGAAATTTTTTAACACAGAGTCCCTACTACTAAAAGAATATTGCCAAAGAGAGGGTTTGACGAGGAACCACCCCACCATAGACCAATATTCAAGACACCTCGCTGTTTCACCTCTGAAAAAGTATGCAACCAAAACGCAAACACAATCACAGCAAGCAAATGTAGTGAAAATATTGCACAGCCTCGCACCAGATCATCCGTAGACCACCCTCCAACTTTAGATAACCGAAAATAGGTACACCACTCCTTCATTTTCATCTCTCAGGGCGAACGAGTGCAGATTCATGCACTCTCGTTCTTTCTGTCACCAACATAAATCATCGATCCTGACAGGCTATACCAAAATCCATAAATATCAAAAGAAAAAAGTAAACTATCAATTCGCTATCCCTCCCGACACGAAAAGAGCGGCAGGAATAACCCATACAGCTCTCATTCGAAATACCATAGATCAAAAAATGAAGGTCCTTCCTACACTCAACTAACACGGCTCCCCTGCCGCACTGCATAAACTGCCGCCGAGATAGATTCCTCCTCTGCACACAAGACCCAACAAAAAAATCCTTCCTCAGTTGAGATGCGGAGTCCTTCCTCCCACCCCCCTTATAGCTATGCAACAAAATGTTTTCCTCTTCACCTGCCCAAGGTAAAAATCAAAACAAAATTCAGCCAAAAAAAAAAAATGGAAGGAAAAACCCCAACATCGACAAGAGATAAGAAAGGAACAATCGCATCCCAGCCCATCCCACGTCCTTTCTGCATCACTTAACCGATGCAACTCAAAAATCTCACCAAAAGCACAGAGGCAAACAGAAATTTGCGAAATCGAAAGCGATGCAGCAGAAGAAGGAACAGGACAAAAAAAAACAGCTACAGCAAGGACATGCCCCGCTGCAAACTCCTTATTTACAACTTTTCATACCCGTTTGCATATATCCTTCAAAACGTAAACGGAAAATTATTTTTAACCTTTTTTTTTTGGTTCGGTGTTCGGTTTTCGCCATACCCATCCGCATACAAAAGGTATACACTCCCAGCAGGATAGAACAAGAGGATCTACCCTACACACATGCTTGAATCTTGTCTCCAATAAATCAAATTTTATTACAGTTTTCTTCATTTTACATTTTCAAACAATACACTCGCCGGAGTAGTGGAAGCGCAGGAGGGCTTGCGAGAGGAGGATATTCATAAATATTTTCTAGTTCTAGGATCCAATCCGTGCAATCGAAAGACAGATAGGTGGGTGGATCCCACCACGTACATATATACAGAGGTAGAGGCACCGCATTCTCTGCACTGTTATCCTGACAGCGAGACATGATACGAGAAAAGGTTCACTAGAGCGCGCCAAAGGATGAGTTGTCCTAGATGGGTGGGTTCGAGCTATATAGGTACCCTGTGCACCTTACTGCTGCTGCTGTGTTATCCCTTCAGATATATTTATAGCAGTTGGCTGTGTGACGGTGGGTGTCTTTTATTTTATTTGTTCCTACCTCGTGTGCATGTGGAACACCTACAAAAAGTTGTAAGTATCTGGGTCTGGCTGGAGGGCTGCAAAGGTAAAGGGTTGATGAAGGCACGATAGGATACTATTCAACCCAAACCCCACTGGGCATGTTTCCATTGGTCTCCGCTCGGGTATATCATTCAAACGAGTGTACCGGCTTTTTACTCAAAACTGTGAAAGTGCGCTATGGCATGGTATGGGGTGCAGCTGGAAGCGCCTACAGGCGTCATATATCGGAGGCGTCATTCCGAAAGGAAAAAGAAATCAAAAGCGCAAGGGAAAGACAAGAAACAAAGCCGAATTCATCTTCGGTGTGTGTCTGTTTGCTTTTTGGCACGACACTTGGATGCCATATCACTTGGCATATCTCGGGATAACTTTTTGTCATACCTACATATACACAGAGCCACTGCAGACTATAGTGTGCCGCAAATGATGTATACGTCTATTTTGCGCGCCCAACTCCTTCGACGACCATAAATCAGATCAAGGCAGGAGCATGGATTCGTTTTAATTAGGAGACGGAAAAGCTTTTACATCGGGAGAGGGATCCTCTATACGAGTGTGTGTGGGTATGGGGCACGAACTCCTGGTGTCGGGGGGGATGAAGGGTAAACATTTCGCTGCGACGCGTTTTGCTGATACAGTGATACGACATACGAGCACGAGTACGAGTAGTGTGTGCGGGGCGTGTAGTGCGTATATAAATATATGTGAATTGTTCGGGTGGGGGGTGTTCCCTTTTTCGGGTGGCGTTTGCTTTTCAGTCGGCAAAGCGACAAATCACATGATTTAGGATGTTAATTAGGCAGAAAAATATATCATTATGTGATACAGTCGATGTCAACTGGATGAGGGTTGCAAGGCGGGTAGGTATATCTTGGGGTTGATATGAAAGGGAGTTAATTTTTTTTTTTTATTAAATTTGACTTCGAAGACGTACACATTACACATTCGTGTATGGCAGAGAGACGCCATTGCCCAAGACTTGGAGTTGCAAGTTTCATTTTAAGCACCAAATTGAGGGATTGAGACTTTTCAAAGTCTTCCCCAGATAGGCGCAAACTACGATGCCAGGCAGTTGTTTATTTGGTTTTATTACCCTTTCATTTAAAAGTCGGATAGTTTCTTAAGTTCACCAGGGCACTGGAGCGGCTTGAAGTACCTAATCTCATAGAACGAGCTGTTTAGCTTGCGCCTAAATCAGGACTAAATTTTTGGCGTTTTTTTTTTGTAATTCTTGCAGTTGTATACAGCTTGTGAGTATCCCTTCATACTTTAACAACTTTTGTTCCCAAGAAATTATTGACAAAACCGAAATTCGGTCCAAATGGCAGAGAGCTGCGCGTGAAAAGATCAGGGCGTAATTTGCTGGGCACTCATTCCGTAACTTTTCAAACGATTATCGTTGAAACGATAAACCTCCAAAACTATAGCAACTAAGTGCTAAAATTACAAGTTTGAGAGCTTAATTCAGTTCATTTTCCGAAAATATAATGAAAGCGGAAGTTTGTCAAAAAACTTTGACCAGAATATAACTTTTTTTGATGATCAAAATTACAAAAGTGATATCGTTTATACGATCGTTGATATACGGAATCTGCCCCCTGGGGCCCTACTCTGTATCTCGTTTTGAAAGTAACATCTTTCGAAAATGAGCTTTTCGTACTCTCCATTTCGAAAGCCGAATAAAATATACAAGGTACTGCTCCGATTTAGAATTCCGAAAGTATTATCTTAAAAACGGAAAGCAATTTCGAATAGGATTGACTTTCGGAACGAAATATAGAGTAAGGCCCCTGATCTCCAAACAAGTCCGGAAAGTATGAGAGGCTGCTTTCCATTGATCTTGGTCGCTGGCTATAGGTAGAAAATAATCTTTGTCCCCTAGACTAATGTGAAGAGCCCCCAGATTTAGCTATTTTCTAAAACAAACGATCTTAGTGGGAAAAAAAATGAGTTGAACACAATTCCTAAACAAAAACCCAGATTTCCCCGCGTCGGTCAAAAAAAAAAACCCTAGATCTGGGGGGAAATCCCCAAACTGGTAACACTGGCCCGACAAGGTCAGGACCCTAGAGCGAACCGAAAGTGGAAGTGAAAAATGCATGTCGTATCCGTTACGACCCCCGCACAGTAGTGCAGAAGAATGAGCACTGTCACACTGCTCCGACGGACCATAAATTTAAGTCAAATAAAAGATAGCAATGGGCGATTTGATTTTTCTCAAAGTTTGCAAAATGAGCCTCTAAAATTTTAAGCAGGAATGTAATATGCGTTGCTTCCTACCTCCCAGGTGGTGTAGGAAGAAAAATTGTTTAAAGCGAAGCCATTTCAGCTACTTCGTGTCATCAGATATGAGGTTTTTTATTAAATAAATTGGTTGTCGTTATGACAGCTCCTTTCATAACTTAGAGCAGTGTTGCCTTTCGTCTTTTGGGATATCTATTTTTTTAAAAGCGATAGAAATCTCTTCAATGAGCGCCCACCATAATTGTGGCCTATAAATCGTTTAACAAATTTTGTGTAAATTTTGTTTGTTTTCATCCTTTACAAAACTACAAAAAGAAATATTTTCGAACAAACCCGCACTTTTAAAACTTGGCAGCATTCTTGCAGTGACATCGAACAGTCGTTCAACTTGCTGGCGCACAAATTTATTTTGCAGGCCTTTTCATTTGACACAAGCAACAAAAACCAATTGCAGATGATAGAAGACAAATAAAATTCGCGGCGCTCATAAGGGTAAGAGGAAAAAATACCAAGAAAAAGTACTTAAGGAATTGGGAAAGTTTTCAACGATTTTTGGGCTTCTTTCTGGGCAACGATTATGGACTACATTTTTTAATGTTTTGCCGCTTAAAGCAAACTATAATATGGCAACCCTGACGTACAGTGGCAATTTGTGCGCTTCAATGTAGGCCTCTCCTCACCTCAGATCGTAGATCTTCATAACTTTCATCTTATTTCGTGCAAGAGCACGCAGGTAAAAGTTTTTTTTTTCGATTGTTACTGGTTGGTTTGTATGGCTGCCTGTCAAAAAAGGCAAGACCGGCGCCTCAAGGCAAGGGAAAGAAATTGCGAGTGACATTTAATGTGGGTTGGGGTCATAATTTTGGATCAAAATTCTTTTTACAAAATTCTGCTTTCAAGATTCGACTTTTCAAAATTCTTTTTACAAAATTCTGCTTTCAAAATTCTACTTTTCAAAATACTGGTTTACAAAATTCTGCAAACAATAAAAAATGTTCACGCGCGCGCGTTTTATCCTTTTTTTCGTTTTTTTTTTAACTTAACATTTTTTTTTCATTTTAATTTTTCCTTCTTTTTATTTTAACTTCGAATTGTTTTTAAATTGTTTTTTTAATGCCTATTCAATATAATTTTCGTTGTTTTTATTTTGTTTATATTTAAATTTAAACTTATTTATTTTTTTTTTTTTTAACTTTATATGTATTTTAATTTTTTTTTATAAATAAAAATTGTTTTTTTAAATCTTCTTGTATTTGGTTGTATAATATATAAATAAACTGATTTGTTTTTGCTTTAAATTTGAAAAGTTGTAAAAGAGAACTAAAAAAATATAATTTTGCAAAACCGGACTTTGGACCCGCTTCCGTTCAATATACAAGACAGATCCAACTCTTGACCCCTTATTAAGTATTCTTTGTTTTTCCGCATTGACTAAGAAATACTGTCAAGTTAAGAAAATATTACATAGTTTTAAAGAACGCCCCGAAAAAGTAGGCGTGGCTATGAATGACATAACCTAAAATCTTCTCGTAGTCAAATTTCCAACAAAATTTCATTGAAATCTATCCAGCAGCTTCCACGCCAACTGGTAACAAACGTGAAACCTCCTACAGTTTTTTTTAAATGTATAGATATATCCGAACAAGCTTAGCACAATGAATAAGTCAAGTTTGCCAAAGCGATATCGTAATTTATGACCAAGTAGCTAAAAATGTTATTAAACCTTCCTACTGTAAAGGTTCGTAAAGCTATAAAGAAATAAAAAAAATAAATAATTGGCGCAACATGTCCGTAGGCCTAGCTTCTCACAACAATTCGTCTTGTGTGAGTTTTTATTTTTGGGACGAATGGAAGGGCTCTACAATTTTATACCGAGTCCAAACGGCCAATTGAGAAGCTCTTTCATGACAGTTATACTCTCGGATGTTTGTCAGACGTTCGCAAGAGGTTGCGCAGTGAAAAAAACCTTAAGTTGGAATTTGGGTTTTCTCGGGATTCGAACCTGGGACCCCTCCAACACACTAACCATTAAGCCACTGCGCCGACGCTATACCCAAGACAAATCGACACAGATAAAGCGGCACTAGTAGTCTTTTCTAGGTCTAGGCTTGATTTTTTAGAACTCACAATGGCGAAAATTTATTTCCAATTCTCTCTATTGTCACCCCAAAAAAATATCTGTATTAATGCGGTGCACTGCAGAGCGAAGTGTATAGGGTTCGATGTACGAGAAACCACAAATTACGCATCTAAAGCCTTTTTTTACACAGCGCCACCTCTTGCAAATATCTGAGAAACATCCTAGAGAATGAAACAGGCTGTAATATCTTCCCAAATTAGACGTTCGAAGTCGGCATCAAATTGTCAAAAAATATCTCCCCCAAAAACGAATGGCTGCAAGAAGCTTGGCCTTGGGTGTTAGGTGTCTTTACGGATCTTTTTCGTTTGCCACAGCAATCCCAAGCCTGGAACCATTGAAGTCAGACAAGTCTTGCTTTAACGGAAATACATAGATTTTGAGAGATATTTGACTCGGACCGCCATTGTCGGGTCTCATTTAGCCGTCGGAAAACTGCACAGAATCACGCGTCAGCCGAGCCCCACTGACTGATTTAAAAAAAACTTCAGATATCCTTCCTGATTTTCGAGATCGGTAACTTCTTAGCCGGTGCCGATTGAAGCTATACTCCCATAAATTCGTAAATTCCCCCGTACAGCAATCTCCGGCCGTTAGCAACAACATCAAGTCCACAGGACACCCACTATTCATGTCTCATTATACACACGGATATCTTGTATTCCATTTCGCAATTGCACCCTTGATCTCCATTTATTAGTTGAAAACTCTCCACCAAATAACAAATCACAATTAAAATTGCGCGCTCCTTACAGTCACAGTGCCGTTTTGAAACCCTAATCCTTGTAAACTGGAGGCCCTGGACAGCCCCCCTAACTCTGTTTGTGTAACTGGTAAATTACAAGACAATTGCAAATAAATTCATTAAATGGCAGAACTATGTAATTGTTCCTTCAGGACGTATACATAACATTTTATTATTTCGCACCAAGCACGCCGTACACGCACCCACTAGATGGCGTTCATATTAAAATCCATAATTCACCGACCGAATTTGTTTATTTTTCGACTTGGTGTATGTGCGTTTGTTTGGGGATAGAAACAATACCGAACGGGTTGTGTTAAATGTCATTAGTGTCCCGTTTAATAGGGTATATCCTGCACACACTCGTAAATTATAATCAAATTATTAACAACTCATAAGCGAGTTGTCTATGCGAATATTCGGACACAACCGTGAGTCAGACGGAGTCTAACAGAGTCAGATGGAGTCCGTGTGCTGGAGAGGGGGCGGGTAGGTCGAATTTGTTTATTGCCACCCAGAGAGATGGAGAAAATGAAATTTTGTGCCCAAAGTTGTTGACCTGACACGTAGACGAAATGAGGGAGAGAGCAACAAAAAAAAATGCAAACAGAAAGAAATTCTTTATGATAATCCTTTTCATCGGGCAAGGATCTGTTTGTTGATGGTGAGCGCTTTATATGAGACATCCACCATTTTGCCATAAGCTCCACCATATCCCTCACCCATACACACACGAACAACGCTCATGAAATAAATGAAACAAAGGACTGCAGCGCATTCCTGGAAAAACAAACAGAACAAAAAGCGAAATATCCTTGCAGAGATCCGCATCACTTAGCAGGCAGGCAAATAAACTGAGCAACTCAGGCACAAAACAAAAACAAAAATAAAAAAAACAACATCAACCATGCCCATGGATGAAGGAGAAACTATCCAGCAGATTCCGTCATGGACATGTCAACAATGAGCTTCCATCGGAGTAGGGAACAAAAACAAAAACAAACAACGGGGACGGGGACGACGACGACGACTCCACAGCATCACCAACCAAATGAGATTCAATGCGCTCGTCCTTCTTGAGGTAGCAGTCGGGAGCTTGCAGGCGCACACCATCAAACACAAGGTGTATCCTAGCTGCTCAAACAAAGCGACTCTATGGGAGGGAAGTGAACCAAAAATCTCCTCTGCGGACATGTGATGAACAACAAACAGGCATCGGGCGATTTATACAAACAATCATTGTTTTTTCTTCCTTATATCTCGTTATCCTGGTGCTGCTGCTTTGTTATCCTTGTTGTCTGTCTGTCTGTGCGGTTATTTTATTTTATTTTTCTATTTTTCTACCTCTTTTTGTCAAGGCACTATCGCATGTTCCCCATTCTATGCAGAGTAAGGTGATTTTTTGTGTCCTTGCAACGTCGTGTATCCTCAAAAGATTCATATTCATAGGATGCAAACGGCATAGGTATACAGAGGGACGACGATGAAGTAGAGATGCGCTATTGTTGTTGGCCAGCCAACCGAAGGAGAGCTTCGCATAGCATCCGCTCTCTGTGCAGTGTCTCCTCGGTGGCTGGTTCGGTGTTGTTTGATTGGAAAGGACAGTGTGCGCCCCATGGAGTGGCACTCTATGTACAACGGGTTGATCTGCTTTGATTTGGGATGTCGTTCGTGGGATACCGGACGAGTGATGGAAGATTATAACCAGAGGTAGTCCACCACGATGCGGAGGATGAAAATGCTGTTTTGTTGCTTTCTGCAAGTGTACATGGTTTTGATGGGGCTTCAGTTTGATTGGCCGAATGGGGAGCGCATTCTCCGAGGCAGGATGTGTATACATGGTTGTAGATTGTAGTGCAGTTGCCTTTTTTTTTTGAAATGATATCGTGGTGATTTATGGGTAGGGAGATAGTACGTTTGATTGATTTGTGGGTGGATACCATTGAAATTGGTGGTTAGTTGATCAGCGCCATCTATCGGAATTTAGGGGAATCGAAATGTTATTGGGAGGTTATTCTAAATGTGAGCTTCTGAATTCGAAAGATGTATGGGTAGCTCCCTTGGGTCTGATAATACGAAGTACCAACGCCATCTATTGGCAGGTGTATTACAAACTTACCGCCGGATTGCGATGTTTTTGGGGCTTTGGCTTCGCAATTCGACAGAAAATACGCCAATTGGGTTATTGCAAAGGGGCCCATTGTCGAAAGGCATTCTAGGGGTTGGGACTTTCCAAACAATAAAAATTGCGCTAGATGAACATTCACTTTTTAATTCTGACTTATGTAGGCTCCGATGACAGTGATGCAAGCTTAAGCGGAGGTAGATTGATAGTGACAAAGTGTGTCTTCGAACTTAGACTCTTTAGTTGAAATATGGCCATGTGGATGAGGCGAATCTGGAGCGCTTTAACAACGCCCTGAGCTGCTGACAAATAGGTGATAGTTCTAAGCTTAAATTGCAAGTTGTAGCCCTCTAAAAATAAGACCCAGGGAAGCGGTTTCCACGGAAGAGGCGAATCTGGAGCGCTTAAACAGCGCTCTGAGCTGCTTACAAAAAGGTGATAGTTCTAAGCTTAAGTTGCAAATTGTAGCCTTCTAAAAATAAGACCCAGGAAAGCGTTTTCCACGGAAGAGGCGAATCTGGAGCGTTCTAACAGCGCCCTGAGCTGCTTACAAAAAGGTGATAGTTCTAAGCTTAAGTTGCAAGTTGTAGCCCTCTAAAAATACGTTCCAGGGAAGCGGTTTCCACGGAAGAGGCGAATCTGGAGCGCTTAAACAGCGCTCTGAGCTGCTTACAAAAAGGTGATAGTTCTGAGCTTAAGTTGCAAGTTATAGCCCTCTAAAAATAAGACCCAAGGAAGCGGTTTCCACGGAAGAGGCGAATCTGGAGCGTTCTAACAGCGCCCTGAGCTGCTTACAAATAGGTGATAGTTCTAAGCTTAAGTTGCAAGTTGTAGCCCTCTAAAAATACGTTCCAGGGAAGCGGTTTCCACGGAAGAGGCGAATCTGGAGCGCTTGAACAGCGCCCTGAGCTGCTTACAAATAGGTGATAGTTCTAAGCTTAAGTTGCAAGTTGTAGCCCTCTAAAAATATGTCCCAGGGAAGCGGTTTCCAAGGAAGTGGCGAATCTGGAAAGCTCTAACAGCGCTCTGAGCTGCTTACAAATAGGTGATAGTTCTAAGCTTAAGTTGCAAATTGTAGCCTTCTAAAAATAAGACCCAGGAAAGCGTTTTCCACGGAAGAGGCGAATCTGGAGCGTTCTAACAGCGCCCTGAGCTGCTTACAAAAAGGTGATAGTTCTAAGCTTAAGTTGCAAATTGTAGCCTTCTAAAAATAAGACCCAGGAAAGCGTTTTCCACGGAAGAGGCGAATCTGGAGCGTTCTAACAGCGCCCTGAGCTGCTTACAAAAAGGTGATAGTTCTAAGCTTAAGTTGCAAGTTGTAGCCCTCTAAAAATACGTTCCAGGGAAGCGGTTTCCACGGAAGAGGCGAATCTGGAGCGCTTAAACAGCGCTCTGAGCTGCTTACAAAAAGGTGATAGTTCTGAGCTTAAGTTGCAAGTTATAGCCCTCTAAAAATAAGACCCAAGGAAGCGGTTTCCACGGAAGAGGCGAATCTGGAGCGTTCTAACAGCGCCCTGAGCTGCTTACAAATAGGTGATAGTTCTAAGCTTAAGTTGCAAGTTGTAGCCCTCTAAAAATACGTTCCAGGGAAGCGGTTTCCACGGAAGAGGCGAATCTGGAGCGCTTGAACAGCGCCCTGAGCTGCTTACAAATAGGTGATAGTTCTAAGCTTAAATTGCAAGTTGTAGCCCTCTAAAAATAAGACCCAGGGAAGCGGTTTCCACGGAAGAGGCGAATCTGGAGCGTTCTAACAGCGCCCTGAGCTGCTTACAAATAGGTGATAGTTCTAAGCTTAAGTTGCAAGTTGTAGCCCTCTAAAAATACGTTCCAGGGAAGCGGTTTCCACGGAAGAGGCGAATCTGGAGCGCTTGAACAGCGCCCTGAGCTGCTTACAAATAGGTGATAGTTCTAAGCTTAAATTGCAAGTTGTAGCCCTCTAAAAATAAGACCCAGGGAAGCGGTTTCCACGGAAGAGGCGAATCTGGAGCGTTCTAACAGCGCCCTGAGCTGCTTACAAATAGGTGATAGTTCTAAGCTTAAGTTGCAAGTTGTAGCCCTCTAAAAATACGTCCCAGGGAAGCGGTTTCCACGGAAGTGGCGAATCTGGAAAGCTCTAACAGCGCTCTGAGCTGCTTACAAATAGGTGATAGTTCTAAGCTTAAGTTGCAAGTTGTAGCCCTCTAAAAATATGTCCCAGGGAAGCGGTTTCCAAGGAAGTGGCGAATCTGGAAAGCTCTAACAGCGCTCTGAGCTGCTTACAAAAAGGTGATAGTTCTAAGCTTAAGTTGCAAGTTGTAGCCTTCTAAAAATAAGACCCATGTAAGCGGTTTCCACGGAAGAGGCGAATCTGGAGCGCTTGAACAGCGCCCTGAGCTGCTTACAAATAGGTGATAGTTCTAAGCTTAAGTTGCAAGTTGTAGCCCTCTAAAAATACGTTCCAGGGAAGCGGTTTCCACGGAAGAGGCGAATCTGGAGCGCTTGAACAGCGCCCTGAGCTGCTTACAAATAGGTGATAGTTCTAAGCTTAAATTGCAAGTTGTAGCCCTCTAAAAATAAGACCCAGGGAAGCGGTTTCCACGGAAGAGGCGAATCTGGAGCGTTCTAACAGCGCCCTGAGCTGCTTACAAATAGGTGATAGTTCTAAGCTTAAGTTGCAAGTTGTAGCCCTCTAAAAATACGTCCCAGGGAAGCGGTTTCCACGGAAGTGGCGAATCTGGAAAGCTCTAACAGCGCTCTGAGCTGCTTACAAATAGGTGATAGTTCTAAGCTTAAGTTGCAAGTTGTAGCCCTCTAAAAATATGTCCCAGGGAAGCGGTTTCCAAGGAAGTGGCGAATCTGGAAAGCTCTAACAGCGCTCTGAGCTGCTTACAAATAGGTGATAGTTCTAAGCTTAAGTTGCAAATTGTAGCCTTCTAAAAATAAGACCCAGGAAAGCGTTTTCCACGGAAGAGGCGAATCTGGAGCGTTCTAACAGCGCCCTGAGCTGCTTACAAAAAGGTGATAGTTCTAAGCTTAAGTTGCAAGTTGTAGCCCTCTAAAAATACGTTCCAGGGAAGCGGTTTCCACGGAAGAGGCGAATCTGGAGCGCTTAAACAGCGCTCTGAGCTGCTTACAAAAAGGTGATAGTTCTGAGCTTAAGTTGCAAGTTATAGCCCTCTAAAAATAAGACCCAAGGAAGCGGTTTCCACGGAAGAGGCGAATCTGGAGCGTTCTAACAGCGCCCTGAGCTGCTTACAAATAGGTGATAGTTCTAAGCTTAAGTTGCAAGTTGTAGCCCTCTAAAAATACGTTCCAGGGAAGCGGTTTCCACGGAAGAGGCGAATCTGGAGCGCTTGAACAGCGCCCTGAGCTGCTTACAAATAGGTGATAGTTCTAAGCTTAAATTGCAAGTTGTAGCCCTCTAAAAATAAGACCCAGGGAAGCGGTTTCCACGGAAGAGGCGAATCTGGAGCGTTCTAACAGCGCCCTGAGCTGCTTACAAATAGGTGATAGTTCTAAGCTTAAGTTGCAAGTTGTAGCCCTCTAAAAATACGTCCCAGGGAAGCGGTTTCCACGGAAGTGGCGAATCTGGAAAGCTCTAACAGCGCTCTGAGCTGCTTACAAATAGGTGATAGTTCTAAGCTTAAGTTGCAAGTTGTAGCCCTCTAAAAATATGTCCCAGGGAAGCGGTTTCCAAGGAAGTGGCGAATCTGGAAAGCTCTAACAGCGCTCTGAGCTGCTTACAAAAAGGTGATAGTTCTAAGCTTAAGTTGCAAGTTGTAGCCTTCTAAAAATAAGACCCATGTAAGCGGTTTCCACGGAAGAGGCGAATCTGGAGCGCTTGAACAGCGCCCTGAGCTGCTTACAAATAGGTGATAGTTCTAAGCTTAAATTGCAAGTTGTAGCCCTCTAAAAATAAGACCCAGGGAAGCGGTTTCCACGGAAGAGGCGAATCTGGAGCGCTTAAACAGCGCTCTGAGCTGCTTACAAAAAGGTGATAGTTCTGAGCTTAAGTTGCAAGTTATAGCCCTCTAAAAATACGTCCCAGGGAAGCGGTTTCCACGGAAGAGGCGAATCTGGTACGCTTCAACATCGCCCTGAGCTGCTGACAAATAGGTGATAGTTCTAAGCTTAAGTTGCAAGTTGTAGCCCTTGAAAAATATGTCCCTAGGAAGCGGTTTCCAAAGTTTGTGCAGTTGATGAGCACAATATTTGAAGCCTTGTCTAACCTGGTTTCTATAAACGAAGAGTTGCTTCGGGCTGAAGTAAATAACTCGTTGCACAACTTAGGGAACGGTCAGCTAGCTAAACAAAAAGGCTAAGCGCAAACAGATTGTACACAGGTACCCCATAGGCCAAGCTTTGCCCAACAAATCGCTTCAACTTGGTTGATGGTAACAAGTCGTGGCAGTCCATAAATTTTGTTGTAAAACGTACCCAGTTCGACGGCCAAAATTAAAGGTTACTGAGCAGCTCTGTTTGAAAGTTTGCCTATGAACAACTTTTAGTAGAATGCGAGTGATACTTTCGAGCCGTAGTTTAACTGCCGCTCTGCAGTTGAGTCCTCATTAAAGTCGAGCATCAGACCTGTCTGTGCATCGAACCAGTCACTCACGAGTAACTGACAATTTTATTAAATCAAAAAAAAAAGGGAAACAAAAGTCCAAAGGCATCTCAAGGCAAATTTTCCGATTTAGAATCCCGTCAGTGTCATTTAGAGTATCAGAAAATATTCAGATCGATGCCCAGAACGCCTACAGCCTTCTGCCTGTCGTCCATTTTCTTTTCCCGCACACAAACACACTCGCAGTCTTCTGTTCACTTCAATTAAAATATCAGCTAACAAAATCCAAACGGAGACGAGCGCATGATGTGATGGGCGCACACATCCAACCGGCATTTCATCTGTGATACTGATGGCTCTTCACATCGCATTCGCATTCAATCTCCCAACGGGCACACACAGCCGCCTCCTTCCCATCTTCAGGTTATTTATGACTCCCAAGCCTGACGTATTTCACAGAGTCGTTGTCGTCGTCCTCCTCCTTTGCCATGGCATTGCTATACTTCTTGGTCGGCGTCTCCTCTGCTCGGATAGAGCTTCAAACGAGAAAAGGACGAACAAGTCTTTGACATTTGGGTGCCACCCTCAAGCGAAAACCGAAAAAGAAGAACAAAGTTGTTCGTCTTCTTTGCGCGCCTCCCCCCCCCCCCCATCCTCCCCCACCGGGTAACAGATAACTACACTCCAGCTTCCACATAGAGCATCAAGATACTCGAGTATCTCACACAGCGAGAGAGATACGACAGCATCGCTATATATATATGTACCTTCGTGGCAACAAAGTAACTGGCTGGGATTAATTTCGTCCTTCAGTGCTGGATTTTGTTGTTACAACAGAGCTTGGCGCAGCCATAGAGTTTGTATTTATTTTGTTTTCTTCGTGCGCCCAGAATAATGTCATTCGTCAGAAAATTCGCTCGTTTATATGGATAGGATAAAGCCTTGACAGCGCAAAAATAAATATATACACGACGCGCACGGCCATCACCATCATCATTATCATCAGGAATGGCTTCAGCATCAGCACCAGCTTGAGCATCGGCATCGGCATCCAACTAGAAAGTATCAAATGATAGATCCAACTTTATAGATACTCCTATATTGTCTAGGACATTTTACACAGGCACACAGAGAGAGAAAGAGAGACAGCGATGAGGGGAAGGGGCAAATTATTTATGCATAGATATGTATAGCCAGGAGATTTAGCGCGATTTTCGCAAATGAACGGACGAAGGAACAAACGGACAGGATGACTTGGTAATTTACCAATGGAGCGCAATTTCCATAATTACTATACTCGCCGCCCAAGAAGAAAGCGAGCAGCCTGGGCGTAGGTATGACATGACAAGAAGGATACTCTGAATGAGATGTATATCCTCCTGGCTGGAGCTATATACGATTCCAAGATGATGATGATAATGTTAATACCACTGATGATGAGAATGCTGGTGATAACATTCTTCCTTCGGATACACGCTGAGCGCCCGGATTAAAAGTGTACTTAAGCGCAAGGATATATACTTATGCATAGCCGAAGAAAATTTAATTACACCATCGAAGAGGAGATGTGCGCTCTTCCTACTTCCAACTTCCCAGTTCCAACTAGTTATGACCTCTCGACGAGGACGGAGGACACAATTTTTGCAGCATCTTTCACTGTCGCTCCTTTTTGGACTATTTCGTTTTGGGGATAATTTGAAGAAATTAATGAGGTGCCCCTCCCTCTACCCAATCATCACTGTGTGTTTGTGTTTGGCACACACAAAGAAGAACCAAAGAAGCCTTGAAATGTCCGTCCAGATGGTGATTTGCATAAGTGCTTTGGCTTATCATTGAGCGGAAATAAGTCCTTATTGCTGTTAGTGTGTGTAGAATGTGCGTGCGGGGGCCATATATCTGACGTGGATTTAGTTGAAGGCTCGTGTTGTAGGTCGTTGGGGAGACCTTCCACCAGAAGTTCACAAGGAATTGTCGTCGTCGTTTCATTTCTTTTCAAAATGCTGTAGCTCAAGCAAGAAATCGGCAGCTGTCACTTTCATAATGCGGTCCTTTTGGGGGCAGTTTGTCAAGTTAATTAAGTCGAGAGGAGAAAATCCTTTTCTATACGACACAATCGTCACGGAAGTCGAATTTTGGTCTTCCATTGAGGGAGCTAGAAAATGAAATAGTTGTGCTCGAAAGTTCGCTCCACAAGGTCTCAAATGTGGGCACGAACATTTTAGGCGCCCATTCAAAAAATGCAGACTATATCATCGAAATATGTAGTTGGTTTTGAGTTACTAGCAAATTTTGCTATCGAAATTATATAGTCTGGCGGACGCCGCCAGCTCTTTGCGCCAGAACAGACGTTGCTCTGTTACTGCCGTTTCGATTTTACTTAGACAGAGGTGGTTTTTGAGGGTGCAGTGGATTTGGCAACATATATCTCAGAGATTACAAATTAAATGCCAAGTGTACGATTTTTCAATGAAGTTGGCACCAACTAGCTGTCAATGGTTGTCGCTGGAAAAGGTGTTGCCAATTTCAAGAACAAACATCGAAAAAATATACAGAAAGAACAAAATTTGTCACGAAAAGTGATGAGAAGTAAACTCTTCTTTTAAAAAATTTATCGCCAACTTATGTTACTATAATAGTATCTAGCATATATGTCAAAAAAAAAAAATAGTTGGCGCGACATGTCCGTAGGCACCCTGGACCCAACTTCTCACAACCATTCGTTTTTGAAGTGAAAACTTCTTTAGGCGCGTTGGGCATTTTTGAGATGGGAAAAAACACTGAACTCTCGACACCAATGTTCCGAAAAAATTGCTCGCTTTCCATTTGACATTTGACAAAAAATGCGTAACTTGAAAAAAAAAATGTGTTTTTAATAATATAATGCCAAAAATATTTTATTTTTTTCTGGTGAAGTGGAACAACAAATCAAAAACTACACACAAATATTAAAAAAATTAATAAAAACAATTTTTATTTATACAACGAAGAGCTTTTAAATTTGTTTCCAATTTCATTCCACTTACTGGCAGTGGACGCTGGAATTACTTTTAAGGAATGACAGATAAAGTGTTCGGAAAACAAACATAGTTTGAAGGTGGAAACACATTCTTAAGACCGAGGTTGCATATATTTTTTTTTTGTTTTTGGCGAAGATTTTTTAAGAATGTTTAAAAAATTAAAAAGTTGAATCAAAAAAATAATTTAAAACATAATTAATATAAAAAAAAGATGCATGTTTGAAAAAAAAATAAGCCTCAAAGCCTTAGCTAATGTAATAATGACTAAAAGGCATGAAAAAGTCTTAGTTGTCTTTTTTTTGTAGTTGTAGTTTAAAATAATGAATAAAAAAAATAAATTTAAAAGTATTTCCTACACAATAAAATATTTCCTGACGATTCGAAAAATACACACGTAATTGTTCAAGTTTTCACTTCTGTCTGCAGTCCCAGAGTGCCACGTTTTTTTTTTTTTTTGGGACGATTGGAGAGGAATCTACAATTTTTTGTCGACGGCTAATTAAGAAGCTCTTTCATGACAGTTGTACTCTCGGATGTTTGTGAGACGTTCGCGACACGTGGCGCAGTGGAAAAAAATAACTTTAAAATGGAACATGGTTTTTTTTTCGGGAATCGAACCTGGCACTTGATCTTCGCTTGCTTCAGAAGCAGAAGCAGAAAATGCGAAAAAATTACTCACAAAAGAGCCGCATTTTCTAAAAGCTCCAATAAAGAAGCAGAAAATGCGAAACAATTACTCACAAAAGAGCCCCCAAAAAGAACAAGCGAACGATCAAGTGATCATCAAAATGAACACAACACAAAAGACAGCGGGCCCTAAAATGACAGGCGGCATCAAAAACAGCATAAATACCAGCAGAGAAGGCCATTAAACACAAAGTCAAGCCACACACTGCAATCGAAACTCACTTAAAACAAGTCCTAAAAAGGATTCGTTTCATTGAGAAAAAAACAATAGAACGATATTGGATAGAATATCATTGCTAGAGAGACAGAACTGCAATAAAAGAGCTGTTACCAAAAGATGAATAAAATTAAAATGCTAGAATGGAATCCTAATGGTCCAAAGCGCGAAATGCAGGAGACTCTTGACATAAACGAGATAGACATATGTCTTATTGCAGAGACGCATTTCAAATTAAATACTGACCTTAAACTGCAAGGATATGAATTATATCACTCCCCACATCCACCTAACTGCGCAAAAGTTGGGGCTGCAGTGGTAATAAAGAATACGATTGAACACCATTCAGAAGCAAAATTCCAATCATGTGCCACCCAAGGAATTTCCATAAGTATAAAAAGGGGCAGTGGGCAACTATCGTTGCATCAGTATATTGCTCTTATAGCTATAGACTAAGGACAAATGAAATTTAAAAATATTTTCCGCATATTTCACAAGGGATTAATCGCGGGAGGGGATTTTAATGCCAAGAATAAATAATGCGGATCTAGATTAACAAACACTAAAAGCAGAGAACTTTATAAAAGAAGATGGCGCGGATAACCGCTCGACGGGAAAACTTTCCTATTGGACAACAGATAGGAACAAAATCCCCTTCTTTATGTCTAAATATTTATCTTCAAATAAAATAAATGCAGAAGAAGGCCCTGATCTTCAACCAGATCACTCCTCGGTGCTTCTTACACTCGGCGATAAAATAATGTTAAAAGAACAAAGTCCTAAACTTGTTAATAGACTGAGTGATTGGAATTACTATCGCCAGAAGTTGGTATCCAACTATCATCAGCTATTCAAACAGTAGACGAACTAGAAAAAGCAGTGCGAATACTAACACTGAACATACAAAAAGCTGCATTGCCAGCAACTCCTAAGACAACAAACAATATTAAGCAAAACTCTTACCCTCGCAAACTATGTGAAATCATTTCTGAAAAGAGGAAAGCTAGAAAGCGTTGACAACAGACAAGGGCGCCAAGCGACAAAACCACACTAACCAACTTAAACAATAAGCTCAGAAAGTCTATACAAGAATTCAATAATGCGTCTTTTAAAACTTACCTCAGCCATCTTACAAATGATGCTAGTAAGTAAAGATTTTACAAGTAACATTTTGGTAGCAGTTGGAATATATCTTTGAGTTCGCCAAAGTAATCGAAGACCATAATAGACTTTCCCAACAGTTGTTGCTATGTGATCAGTCCACGTAAGATTCTCATTGAAAACGGTACCCAAAATTTTTTCATATGCACGTATTCAATTGCTGATGTTCCCAGTTTTATTGGAGGACCAGTTCCAGTTCGTCTGCTATGGGGTACGCACTCGTTGTGAACTTACTTAACCCTATATTCTGTTAATAAAATTCGAAATGTCTTGCAATTCGTGTAAAAATAAAGTTGAACGTGCCGATTTAAAAGTTCTCTGCAGTGACTGCAACAAAATTTTCCATGCTGCATGTGTAAATATCTTGTCAGTAGATTTGGATTTTATGAAAAAGAACAGCAAACCTTGGCGTTGTACGACTTGTGTAGCAGCAAAACGTCGTGATTCTCTTTCTGTTACGGTTCCTGCGTGTACCTCAAATGAGATAAACAAACAACAACAAAATATGCAAAACCAACTGCCTAGTACATCTCTTCGACAAATCTCTTCAGCTCGATCATCGAATATTACGCTAGAAATGATTTATTCTGAAATTCTTGCTGTATAAGAAATTCAAAGGATTCAGATAGAAGAACTGCAAGCCAAAAATAAAGTGTGTGAACAAAAAATCTGTTTCCCGGAGAATAAAGTAAATTTCTTCGAGCAGCAACTGGTTGCCAACACAGTCGAAATCCACAATATTCCCCTCCAAAGCAACAATGACTCGAGCATCGACTTGGCGCTGAAAGTTTTTCATGATGGATTGAACGTAGGTGTAACAGAGAACGATATTGACTACTGTTACACAAAAAAAATTCTTGTGGAAAAACGAATTTTCATAGTAACAACCCCTGCTCTAACAATTGTTTTAAAATTGAGTCAGTTAAGAACTATAAATATCTAGGAGTCCTGATATTTATAGTTCAATAATTAAACTGGAGGGATCATATCCAATCAATAATTAAATAATTTAAACTGGAAGGATCATATCCAATCTTTAAAATCCAATATGAACCATGTAGTTCGTAAACTGTATCTTATTAAACCTTATTGTTCCAATAAAGTATTGTTAAAGTTTTATTATGGTCTGGCACAGTCTAAGTTGCAATATGGAATTGTGAGTTGGGGTGGATCGTATTTTAGTGTTCTTAGACCTGTTTTGATTTCACAGAAGCATTTAGTGCGAATTATCTGCAAATGTAATCGCCGCACTCATAGTTGGCCCTTGTTTAAAGAACTTCGTATCCTACCAATAAGACATTTGTATGTTTTTAAAGTACTTAGGGAATTCTTTAAGCAAAGCGGGAATTTTCCAAGTAGAAGCAATCAAGCTTAAAATTTGCGTATTAATAATATGGCCGTTGTTAACGTACCAATTGCACGTACGACTCATTTTGCAAATTTTTACAAAGTTAAAGCCCCCTTGCTATTCAATAAGTTACCATATTTTATCCGAATAACTTACAACCATAATGTATATATACGAAAAATTAAGGATTGGTTACTTACTATAGATCATGCTAGCATTGAATCTTTATAAAAAATTTAATCGACGCATTAAAAATACCTTTTCTTTCTAATACCGCCAACTTTTAAGTTAACCACATCATGGAGTTTTGCTTTTATAGAATAAATTTGTTTAAATTAATATTATTTATTATACTAATTATTACTGAATATCACCCCACATCAGAATTTTAGATGACTTTGTAACTATATTTAATCTTGAAGTGTCGTTTAACACTAATTAAGGACGTTTGTCCCTTAAATTAAAAAAACGATTACTATGTTAAATATTCATACTATTATTATATTATTTCATTATAACCATATTAGTTTAAGCTGAAATGAAATGAATAAAACAAAACAAACAAAAAAAAAAAAAAAAAAAAAAACAGCTGGAGGTGTCTAAGCGCTGCTTATATATACATAATGTTTTTGACTTTCCCGGATGTAATGACAGACTGTGCTTAAGAGCCCACTGCTGGATGATTTGTAAATCCTCATTTATTCCTACTATTGTTCTTGAAGTGTTAGTTAACGGACAATTACGGTATAACTGGACATCATCGGCGAACATGTGAACTGAGCAGTATCTGACTAGTCCAGGAAGTTCATTGACATATAAGGAGAACAGCAGTGGTCCAAGAACCGAACCCTGTGGTACACCTGCGGTTCTCCTAAGAAATGAAGACGATCTGTTGCCCACAGCAAAACATTGCTCACGGCCAGTCAAAGGCGTTTTAGTTCTTTTTTAGTTCGCTATGAAATTAAAAGGTATGAGTATGTCTATGTACATCTACAGAGATTGGTAAAATTTTATTTGGCTGCTTTCGTATCTAGCATATTAACCAACTCAAGTGTTTGGAATAAAAAAATACCGAAATTTTGATTCCTTCATGTTATCCATAAGCACCATTTAGAACAATTATTTGTGCATATAAGATGACACCTTCTCTAGGTAAAGGATAAGCCTTAATTCAGCCTAGGTTTAAGGTAAAACAGTCGGGCATACCGTTACCAAAAACTAGGTTAATTTAACACAATGCAAAAGAATTAAAATAGGTAAAATTATGCATTCCTAAGGTAAAATGTTACGCTAAATTCAGCCTAGGTTTAAGATAAAACTTCTTAGACAACCTGGCATACCGTTACCGAAAACTAGGCTGATTTTACACATGTTAAAAAATGTTCGGTTACATTAGGAATATAAGGTAAGTTATCTTAGGACTTACCAAGTTCAAAATGGCCTTAGGACTGAGTTGATTTACACCGCGGTTTAGGTAAATTTTACACAGGCTTTTCTCTGCGTGCGTGGAAGGTAATAATGATTCCAAAACCAGGCAAAGCACCTTTAATCGCCCAATATCGGTACTACCAATGTTGTCCAAATGTTGTATACCAAAGCTCTCTGAGAGCATCATTTATGACACAATGTTCTTCCATTGCAAATCAATAATCTCCACTTAACAACTTGAGTTTTTTAAGGGTCGATCTACAACCACGAACCTTACAGATTTCGTCTCTAACACATTAAGTGCCTTGGAAAATGGTAAGGAAGTGGATGTTGTAGCTACTGATTTCAGCAAAGCGTTCGACAAAATCTCTCACAAAATCATACTCTTCAAACTAAAAGCGATCGGTTTTCCACCGCGGTTTACTTCATGGATTAAGTCTTACATAGAAGATCGCAGGTATAGTGTCCTTTTCAGATTTTCCGTTTCTTAGCCATTTTTGGCTCCCTCTGGTGTACCACAGGGTAGTCATCTAGGACTTGACAATGATGTAGAACGTGCCATATTACTATCTGACCCGGAGATTTACGCAGATGATATAAGATTCTCTGAACAAATTTCTTACACAGCTGACTCTCTCTCACTTCAAACTGACCTTAACCATTTCCACACCTGGTCTAAAACAGAATCGTTTGGAGCTTAACGTGAAAAAATGTCAAGCTATTACATTCTCTCGCAAAAGTCACCCCCTGCCTCAAAGATCATATTTCATTAACAACGAGTCTATCTCCTTTGTTTCATCTATTCTTGATCTGGGCATCATCTGCGATGCTCAACTTAACTTTCGTCCTCACATCGACAACATTATTAGAAGAGCCAGCACTTTGACGTTTCTAAGGCCACTTCTTGAATATGCCAGCCAGGTGTGGTCACCTCACCATCAGGTACACATAGGGCTGCCAGATGAAATTTCATTAAAGTCGGGACACCAGGACCCGAAAATCGGGACAAATCGGGACATATAGGGATTAAAGCAAAAAAACATTAAATTTTGTACACGCCATTAAGGAACACAGGAAAACGATTTTATTAACGTTGTATGTACATACCTAGATACATTAGTAATAAAAAATAATAAATAATACTTCAGGAACTTTCAATATTCAGTCTCATAACTATAATAGGTACGGCACTTACTCTACGAATAAAGGAATTGTTAAACCATATTACATATATTTGTCGTTTGAACTTATTTTTGAAACAATATTCTGACCAATTGGATCTTCCTTTAAAAACCTGCTAAAATCCTTGCAACTATAGTCGCAATTCATTTTAATAAAAAGTTCTGCCTCCAATGTTTCAATAGACAAGTTATTTCTTTCCCTTCGCCATGCTGTTGTCATTAAACTAAATACTCTTTCGCACATAGCATTGGAGACAGGCAAAGAAAACGCAAACTCACATATTTTTTGTAAATTGGGGGCAGCTTTTACATTAAAAAAATGTACCCATTTTTTAATATACGAAATTTCTGTAGTCTGCTTCGCCACATATATTTTAAGAAAAGCTATTTCTTCAAAGAGCACATCAATATCAATATTTTTAATATTAAAATGATCAACAATTTCTGTAAGTTCGTTAAATGTTGGAGTTGTTTCCAAGCTCAGTGGTAAGAGTAATCTAAATTTGTTATTAAAATCATAATGCTCTTCCAAATATTTGATTGCAATTTCAAAAAAAGTTTGTGCCTCTCTCTTAAATCTTGCCTTTAGCCCATTATTATCACATTTACGCAAGGCCTGCAGTGCAATACTGCCATAAAATTGTTCGTCAAACTTAGATTTAAGTGAAATATAAATACTGTTAAGTATTTTATACATATCGATTACTGTGGAATCAGAAGACTCTAATTGAGTGACAGCATTTTGAAAAATAGTGCCAACATTCAATAAAAACCCAAGATATGCATCCGCTAACTCCGACTCAAAGAACTTTCGAATATAACTTCTGGCATTTTCCTTATCTGTGAAGTATGTTTTAACTGCTTCGAAATGTTTCAAAAGCCTTTCTACTGCTGGTATTAGAGAGAGCCATCTTGTAGGAACATGGCGCAAGAGTTCGCTCCACTCTTCTTCTCCGCACCAAGACACAAGATCTGAAACCCCAGAGAAAATTAACTATGTAAAGTAAATGATTTTTAGAATAAATAACCAAACTTACCCTTTAGCTTAGTGACATTTTTTGTGGAAGAACTAAATTCGTTAAACGACATAACGATAATTGCTTCTACATCAAATCGCAATGCTGATTGAGCCTTCTTGATTGTATTATGCAGTATGTGACATATGCACCCTCGTGGCAAAATGTCCGGATTTTCTTTCCTCAACTCGGTAAACACACTTTGGTTCAGACCAAAATTAACCGATGCGTTATCAGCTGAGTAAGATGTCACTTTGCTCAATGGTAAGTTTTCAGAGATCAGAATTGATTTTAAAGATTCCGCAATAGATATTGATGTCTCGGAAGTAAGTGAATAAAATTTCAGAAGCTTCACACAGATGCCACTTTTTGGCATAAAATATCTAAGCACCAATGGAAACGTTTTAACGTCTGTAGCTATACTAAAGACAACTCCATCCATGTCATTTTTTACTTTTTTCTTTATAGCCGGGGCGATTACATTGACAACAATTTTTGTGCATTTTGTTCTCGAACAGGTAAAGGATTTCCCAATTTGAGAGTCTGGGAATAAATCTTTAAATATTTGAGAAGAACATGACACCGAGTTGTACGATTGCGAATGTTTCACTGTGTGATAAGCAAATGTTGCCTCGGAGATTGAATTTGAAGTCTTCTCCGACTTTATATTGACAAACATTGGGATGATGGAATTGGAAGCATTTGCTTCCACGCGAGTTATATGCTTTGCTCTTTTCATATGCGTTTTTATATCTCCAACTCCAGAATGAGATATGGAAAACTCAGCTGAACATAATTTGCACATCGCTTTATGCACGTTGCTAACACTTGTTCTTAGCCACGGATAAATTTTCTCCCACTGTTTCTTGTAGGTAACCAATCTTTTCGCCGTGACTGGTTTACCATTTTTTGTGTTTGAATTAGAAGAAGACATTCCTGATAAATATCTACAATACAACAATTAAAGACACTATTGTAAATTTAGTCAACTACCTACTTACTTTAAGACAATACGTATTCGCTCATGGAATTGAAAAAACCACCACAGCACTGTCACAGCTTATTTGAATTTGAAAGTAATTTTAGGTTCTGTCAATTACCACTTGACAGCTTTATAAAATGACATAATGGATGAATGCATTCAGAGCAACAATTGCAATGTTCTATACTCATAAAGGTCGTAACATATGTTAATATTGTTTTATTTTTTATTTCCGAACATATTCAATCGAAGTATAATACAAAAAATTAAAATCGGGACAATATCGGGACATTTAGTAAATCGGGACAGGGTTCAAATGTCGGGATTGTCCCGCCAAAATCGGGACGTCTGGCAGGCCTAGGTACACATTCTGAGAATCAAAGCTGTCCAGCGCAGATTCATTCGTTTTGCCTTACGTGGGCTTTACTGGGATGACCCTCACAATTTACCTCCCTACTAGAATCGCTTAAAGCTGCTCGATTTGCAACCTCTTAAAACTCGACGTGCCACCGCTGACATAATTTTTATTCGTCAGTTACTATCCGCAAACATCGATTGCCCACATCTGCTGCATCAGATGTCATTGAACACTAGTCCTCGTCATTTACGTTCAATCCCCTTTTTCCGCCTTCCCCATCACCGTACTGACTATGGCCAGCAGGAGCTTTTAACAAGAATGCTTTCCAAAGCAAATATGTTTCCCAAATTATTTGACATAAACGGCACCAAATCAGCCGTTAAAACTGCGCTTCACAAATTACCTCAACCTTGAATATCCTTGAATTTCCTTCTAACTAACTAAAACTCGTGTCATATGTTAAGTTGTGCGACTTTACCATCAATATTTGTATTTTAATCTTAAGTTTACTCAATTGTTTACTTTTTGTTTTTAGGCTTGTATTAAGCATTAAAATAATAATAACAAAGATGTTCGAAAAAAATGCTGGTAAAACGTCTGCAAAAAATAATTGACAGTATGGACCTATGGGCTCCAGTTGTGGGCATGCACATGCCAAACAAATTCACAAAAAAATGCCAGTCTTCCAAAATAAAGTAAGGAATATAGTCAAACACCTTGGAACATACGTTACGCTGATCTACATATAGATCTAAATATTGAAATGGTCGAAGACGAGGTCAAAAGGGTTGCTCAAATGCACAGACGTAGGCTGCTCAACCACGTTAGCTTAGATATAACTGAATTATTAAATACGGACAATGTAATCAGGAGATTAAGGCGGAGCTATAAAAACTACCTAAGGAATAGAAATCAGGTTATATTTTCTACTAAAAAAGTTCAGAAATCCGACAACCGGCGGATTTTTCTTTTTAAATTTCCAACAATTCAAAAATAAATTGCCGTTTAGTTGAACGACTGGGTGCAATCACATTCGAAATGACGAAAGTCAGTCCCCAAGGGAAGGTTTTTAGATGGGTTAAGTTCCCTCACTATTGCAGAAGCATACCTCGCTCTGCAATGTCTTTCGATGATTTCCACTTCCGGGTAACAAAAAAGAGAAAAAAATGTACATACTTCAAAAATGTCAGACAGTCGAATGTGTTATTAAATTTATTGACAAAAATCAATTGAACGAAAGCGCAAATTTTGTCGCCACGCACTTCTGACCCAAATCATCAAAGCTGTTTTGCCACCCCTTTGCCATTTACCCGCCTTCGTTCAGGGATAACCTACATTTGTCGAGAAATTAAATATTTGCCCGCCGGCACTTTAGGAAGTCATCCAAAAATCCACACAGAAATTAAATCCACTCGCTAATTGAAAGTACTTTCGTTGTGCGCCATAGTTTCGCCTTTTGTTTAAACATTTACTCAAATCTAAAGAAACAAATTAAACGGTAAACAGGTATACCCCACTCTACAAATAGAAATAATCATTCCGGAGAGAAGAACAAAAAAAATAAAGAAAAGTTAAAAATCGAGAGATAAATACCGCATCCGCTTCTCATTAGCCGAGATTCAACGTTCGCCCACACTCTGGGTACTGCATTTAGCGTTTTATGTCAACCGCCCCAACTATATAAGCAGGCAGCCATCTGCAAACAGAAGCACCCTTCGCCACCCTCATTTCCATCTTTTGTGTCGTTCTCTTGTTTCTTTTTCTTCTTTTTTTTTTTATTTGAATCAATAGGTTTCATGGACTCGGGGAATTAATTAAATCGGGATCTTGTGAGAAAAACGCGCAGGTGATAACACCAAATCAAACACATTCAGCAGCATCATTTCTAGGACGACGGCGCGCGTACAGTGAAAGAAGACATTCCGCCCACCTGGCTGTGTGTGTTTGAGAGAGAATCACTTAAGCGCGGTCCCCCTTGTGGTGTGGGGATTAATTAGAGAACCTCTGGGCCGTGTTGACACTGTATGGCTGATCCATGCATGCCGCAGAGGGTATACGAGTATGCATATGCCTTTTGTGTTTAATCACCCGCCACCATTACGTCTGGGTGTGCTGTCAGAGTTGGCGTTTCGTGTTCTCGTTTAATTTAAGCCAAGCGCATATAAATCGTCAGTTGGGCATCAAGCGGATTTTTTTTTATTTTTGTTTTTTTTTGGGCGCGCATACAACACAAGCAACCCTTTTCAGCGACGCATCGTCGTGCCGTAAGTTTATTTAAATTCCTGTCGAGTTGATGATGTTGAGCGAGGCCGGTCGGCCGGCGCGGCGAGTGGGTCGTAATGTTACAGATCTGTGGATGTGATAAGCGGGACTCTGAGATTAGGAAAGCAAATTTATGGGATTTAGATACGCAGTTGATTAGTTGTTCTTGTCAAATGGTAACAAAGATGATGCAGAGGCTAGAATGGCTCTTGTTGTAGATATATGTATAGGTATACGTATACCAGCGACGAGGAGAATTTATGCTGATGTGGTGACAACATCGACGCGGATTGATGAGCGAGCTGGTGATACGGTTTTTAATTGGGGAACATTTTGAGCGAAATTTGTTTGGAAAGCAAATGAACTAGTGGTCAGGGTATCTCTTACCCAGTCCATGTATGGGTACTGCCCAAAAAAAAATTCTGCGCTATGCAAAATATGATTTAATGAGACTTACTCTGTCCACAATTCACAATAACTTTAAAATATTTGAAAGAAACTTTCGATAGAATAAGCTGAGGCTTCATAGGACGTGTCAAACGAGAGATATTCCACGAAGAAGAAATACCTAGCAAAGAGAGCAGTAAATGCAACGAAAAACAAATATCTGTTGAGGAATTTCTGATTTACGTGATGTCCCACAGGGTTGTCTACCGGCACCACCACTTTTTAAACGTGGAAAACATTTTTTTTTGGGAAAGGGAAGTAAGAACCATCTGTTGGCTTCTTTTAAAATTTGTTCACACTTCCAGTTATATAGATCTCCACTTCAAAAAGAGAAGTGTGCTTCCAACAAGTAAAGCCTTGAAAATATGCAAACAAAAAGTGGCTTCCGACAAGGTTGCCCAATGGGACCATTGCTTTTTCGATGGTTACCTGTGGAAATCGCGGTTAAGATGCGTGACTTGCGTTGACATCTTATGGAGTAAAAAACCCACTCAACCTCGGTTTTGCTTAAAAAAATGCACTTGAAGTCCCACAAGGTTGTCCAATGGGACCATTGCTTTTTCGATGGTTACCTGTGGAAATCGCGGTTAAGATGTGTGACTTGCGTTGACATCTTACGGAGTAAAAAACCCACTCAACATCGGTTTTGCTAAAAAGAAATGCACTTGACGTCCCACAAGGTTGCCCAATGGGACCATTGCTTTTTCGATGGTTACCTGTTGAAATCGCGGTTAAGATGTGTGACTTGCGTTGACATCTTACGGAGTTAAAAACCCACTCAACCTCGGTTTTGCTTACAGAAAGGCACTTGACGTCCCACAAGGTTGCCCAATGGGACCATTGCTTTTTCGATGGCTATCTGTGGAAATCGCGGTTAAGATGTGTGACTTGCGTTGACATCTTACGGAGTTAAAAACCCACTCAACATCGGTTTTGCTTATAAAAATGCACTTGACGTCCCACAAGGTTGCCCAATGGGACCATTGCTTTTTCGATGGCTATCTGTGGAAATCGCGGTTAAGATGTGTGACTTGCGTTGACATCTTACGGAGTTAAAAACCCACTCAACATCGGTTTTGCTTATAAAAATGCTCTTGAAGTCCCACAAGGTTGTCCAATGGGACCATTGCTTTTTCGATGGCTATCTGTGGAAATCGCGGTTAAGATGTGTGACTTGCATTGACATCTTACGGAGTAAAAAACCCACTCAACCTCGGTTTTGCTTAAAAAAATGCACTTGACGTCCCACAAGGTTGTCCAATGGGACCATTGCTTTTTCGATGGTTATCTGTGGAAACCGCGGTTAAGATGTGTGACTTGCGTTGACATCTTACGGAGTAAAAAACCCACTCAACCTCGGTTTTGCTTAAAAAAATGCACTTGACGTCCCACAAGGTTGTCCAATGGGACCATTGCTTTTTCGATGGTTATCTGTGGAAACCGCGGTTAAGATGTGTGACTTGCGTTGACATCTTACGGAGTTAAAAACCCACTCAACCTCGGTTTTGCTTACAGAAAGGCACTTGACGTCCCACAAGGTTGCCCAATGGGACCATTGCTTTTTCGATGGCTATCTGTGGAAATCGCGGTTAAGATGTGTGACTTGCGTTGACATCTTACGGAGTAAAAAACCCACTCAACCTCGGTTTTGCTTAAAAAAATGCACTTGACGTCCCACAAGGTTGTCCAATGGGACCATTGCTTTTTCGATGGTTACCTGTTGAAATCGCGGTTAAGATGTGTGACTTGCGTTGACATCTTACGGAGTTAAAAACCCACTCAACCTCGGTTTTGCTTACAGAAAGGCACTTGACGTCCCACAAGGTTGCCCAATGGGACCATTGCTTTTTCGATGGCTATCTGTGGAAATCGCGGTTAAGATGTGTGACTTGCGTTGACATCTTACGGAGTTAAAAACCCACTCAACATCGGTTTTGCTTATAAAAATGCTCTTGAAGTCCCACAAGGTTGTCCAATGGGACCATTGCTTTTTCGATGGTTACCTGTGGAAATCGCGGTTAAGATGTGTGACTTGCGTTGACATCTTACGGAGTAAAAAACCCACTCAACCTCGGTTTTGCTTAAAAAAATGCACTTGACGTCCCACAAGGTTGCCCAATGGGACCATTGCTTTTTCGATGGTTATCTGTGGAAATCGCGGTTAAGATGTGTGACTTGCGTTGACATCTTACGGAGTAAAAAACCCACTCAACCTCGGTTTTGCTTACAGAAAGGCACTTGACGTCCCACAAGGTTGCCCAATGGGACCATTGCTTTTTCGATGGCTATCTGTGGAAATCGCGGTTAAGATGTGTGACTTGCGTTGACATCTTACGGAGTAAAAAACCCACTCAACATCGGTTTTGCTTATAAAAATGCTCTTGAAGTCCCACAAGGTTGCCCATTGGAACTATTGCTCTTTCAAGCGCTTCTCTATGAATATTAATAGAGTCGAGTTACTTACCTTGACATCTACGTACTTTTACAGCTAATTAAGGCCCTGGGCAACCGCTTTGCTGGATGAAACAAATAAAGAAAATTAAATGGAGAACCTGGCGGCGCACGCCAACCCATTCAACGCCACAAGGAAAGAATAATATCTCCAATTGAAACACAAGTCACTATCTCACTATCACTACGACCCACAATCCATCACCCTCGAGACATCTCCACCCAAAACTCATCCTCTCGCCGTTTACTGGAAGCTCGCCGGCGACATCATCCGCACATCGCATCCTAGAACACCAATCATTGGCAGGATGATTTAAATCTTCGCACAGCAAATCTGCACCACATTCGTTGAATACACACACCACAGGCTTCCAGGCACGCATTTACGACTCTGACTCTGACTCCGACTTTAACTCTGATGCTGACTCTCCTAGAAAAAGTTCTGGCGAGCTTGTAAACATATCCCATACATGGGTACCAGAACCAGCAATTACCCAACCGCAAGCAGTGCCTCGATGCGAACACACCTCTCAATAATCTTTATCGGCTGCGATAAATCTCTCGCTCTGTCCCGCTCGCTCGGGTGGTTTCGGCAACACATATATCTTCTTCGGCGTATCCCCAAATCGCGCGCAATAACATTTAATTTCTATGCAAAACAGCATCAATAATCAAAAGAGCCAGCACACAGGGACTTTCTGTGCGCGGGTCAGCCACCAGAGATCCTGGCCACTGATCGGCGGGTGTAAGTTAACGTCTAGGAGTGACCCTCTCTTTACACAGTGTTGCAGGAGTTTTCCACCTAGCCCTCCCACTGTCCCCTCCATCATGTGATCGTTAGTTACAGATGTAAAATCGTGCACGGCTTCCATTTGCGGCCGGCGCGTGTATGTGTGTACCGTCGATAAAGATCTCAACAGAGTGATCCTCTTTTTCGCGCGGACTCCCCCTTAGGGAAATAACTCAACGACAAACAACGACGACGACTGTGAGTTTTTCTTCCATCTTGGTCTCGCGCGCGATTTGAATCACATAAATTTGCATTCGACGAATCGAAGGAGCGAGGTCCAGCGAGGTCCTTCGAATGGAGAGGAAAAGAATCATCACTTCGCACTAGAATTCGGACGGTGGGCAACGAGCCTCCAGAGGGAAGATGGTCGCGATGCAATGCCAATTGGAGAATTAATTGCGTCACAAAACCACAACACATTTCAGCGGACGGATACATACACATATATGTGTGCTGTGCAGCATGAACCTTTGCGGAAGGAATTAGGTATGGGCACTCCAATCGGGTGGATGTTTGTTTATTTTTTTTTTGGGTTTTGTGATTCCTTTTCGTGTACGCTTCGGCTGAGTGAGGACGCACGATCGAGTTCATGTTGTATTGTATAAATCTTGCTGCTCGGCGTGTTCGTCTGCGTCTTTGGTCAGTTTAAATACAAAAGATAGTCATCACTTAATTAAGGAGCGACCAGCGAGGCAGTAGTTGCATTTGGAGGGATTTTTCTCACAGCTCTTGGTGACACTGTGACTGTGGAGTCGGGGATGTAATTTCAGGAGGAGTCTTTGTTCCTGATGGTTGATTTCGTTGATTTGGGTGGAGGAGGTTTGGGCGATACTGCAGGCTGTCAGGGGTCGTCGCAGATGACTGTATATTCCATAACACATGAATTGAAAGTATATTTGCTTGGAAACTGATAGGTGGGCTATACCACACGTAACTAGGAAGAAGGGGGTTCAGGTTCGAACGGCGTCTTGCAAGCCAAGTCGCAGATAACCAGTTGCGGGCACCCTTTTAACACATGAACCACTCCATTTATATATAGGTGGATATACACGGATAACATGATTTTTTCAACCTCTTTCTAATCCTGTTCTAGAGTCAAATGACAACAGATGTTCTTTCGCTGCGACTCTGTTGTGTAAGCCCGCTGTATAGACGAAATGGGTTACAAACTTAAGCGCAACACACAAGAAAATCCTTAAAAACTTGGACCATCCCTACGAGTACTTCAAAGAATGATGCGCTCTGATTCGGAGTCAGTGGCTGCTTTTATTTGGTTAAGGATTTTTTGTACGCGTTTGGGTCGCAAGCAAGCGACCGCTTCACGATAAAACTTACTTGACTGACGTTGTATGAAATTCAAGCTGGACAGGAAATAGTTGGCAAATAGCATTAGACTTTAATTGCCAAAAATGCTCCAAAACCATCCGCCAAAAACTCCCACAAACAGGTAAAATAAAACTGTCGTCGTGGAATGCGCATCAAAAATGGCTCCAAAAATATACTAAAATGTAATCAAAACAAGGAAACTTTTATGCGATAAAAAGCACAACTAAAACACCCCACAAATGACTTAACAAACGTGTCAAAAAAAGGATCAAAAGTGTGTTAAGAAGGTCACCAAAAGACGCGTTAAAAACACCAAAAAAATGCGTCAACAATTTCATTAAAAAAAGTTAGTTTAAAAAACCAAAAAACCCGACTGACTGTAAAAAAAAAAACAAATAAAAAGATATGAACAAGGCACATTCAGGTACCAATACCTAACTTATTGACAATAGGAGACTATATACCTACACAGCCTAACAAATATTTGAGCATTGAGTACCCTCCGACAGTCAAATAGTAAGGTATAATGTATTTGAATGTTTCTTGTTCATATCTTTTGAATTCTTTTTCTTTACAGTCAGTTGGGTTTTTGGGGTTTTTAAACTACCTTTTTTTATTTTTATCTTTTTAGCCTATGACACTCCGGGGAAGAATACGAATCCAATGACACCTCACTATTCAAAATCGGTCAAGCCGTTTAGGCTACAGGGCGTCACGTAGGAACGCACGAAACACATAACCCTCCCTGTGTCCAGTCGGGTAATAACAGGTCTATTCGCGTACTTTCCCGAGCCAAACACTACACACTCAAAATATTTACCAAAACTCTCTCAGAGAGCTGAAAATATACGCCAAAGTACGTGGATAGACTTCGAACTACTTCGAGCAACTTTCATCTTTGACATCTAATACATACTACAAATAAATATATTACCTTTTTGCAACATATGAAACGTTTTAGGACAACATTCGACCACTGCCGCATTTTCTTTATTTTTACAGATTTAATTGTTCTGTGCAATTCATTTTTAAGCCGGATTTTGAATTTGTTTCTTGACAACTTTGTGCATTTGACATGTTTATCAGTACTTGCCGGTTGAAATTCTCTGAGCTGTTTCGAGCCAATAGATGAACCACTCGTTACTCGTTATTTTGCTAATTTTCTATTTTTCTGACATTTTGAATGAGTACGTGTTTAGACTTTGTTAGATTGCGATCGATTTATATCGATCGAACCTAATGTATCTATTTAGACTATAATAAACTTGAACTTAACACTCAACATAATATTCGTTTGATGGTAAAACTATCCACTAAAAATAAATGATGCGATTTTTGGCTGTCAGTTGCGATGTTGAGTTGAAATGTAGATGCCGCTAGGTGCGAAACTTGGCTGGGTATGAGTTGCGATGCTATTGTGAATAGATCAGAACGTAATTTATTTCACAGCTCAGTGTATTCCATTTGTTGACATTTCTCACTGACATTTGTGTGACAATTGTTTTTTTTTTCGTTTTTCTTTAAATTTAGATTTATTTCTTTTTGTTTAGCCTATGACACTCCGGGGAAGAATACGAATCTTATGACACCTCACTCTTCGAAATCGGTCAAGCCGTTTAGGCCACTGGGTGTCCCGATGGAACGTACATAGGGTACGCGCGAAACACATAACCCTCTCTGTGTGCAGTCGGGTAAAAATTCACACTGTCACACGACAAAAATGACGAGAAAAATTGTCAAAAGTTGTACAAAAAAATTGGTTAAAACTGCAAAAATACGTCAAAAAATATACTTAAATATATATAACCGTCAAAAATCAGTTCAGAAGTAAAAAGCGCTCAGACTTGTCCACACAAGAAAAAAAGTTTGAAAAAGAAACAGTCTAAAAAAAATTACAAAAACCGCTTCCAAGTCAAAAATCACATCGGAGAACGTCATGATTGACTCAATCATCAGCGCATCATCATCATAAAATAATTCTCCCAAAAAACCTGTCAAAAATAAATGTGTAAAAAAACAGGTTCAATAACGCGTACTTGGGGCGGTTCGCATGCGTTACTATACTCGCCCAAAATCACGTCAGAAGGTACGTTCAAAAACCGCAGTAAACGATTCAAGATACCAGTCAAAAAACGATCGAAAAGCACCTAGAAAAACAGGTCGAAAACGCATCAAAAAAACACGTCAAAGACGCTCCAAACAAAACTCGCTGCAGCAGCAAATCTGTGTGTATAAAGAACAGAAGACTTGCAAAACGGTGGTTTAGAAAGCAGTTGCCTTTGTAGAGGTCTTCGACTACGACAAAAACAAATATCAGGAATCGGAGTACGAAGTTCCAATTCTGAAACCCGTAGGCAATGAAGCTCACCATACGACAGTGGCACGAGCTTCTGTCGCTCTGAAAGCAGAGTCCCTACAATGGAAGGCGATGCTGTGGCTAGATGTGGTTTGGTAAACTCTTAAATTCAGTCGCCTACATTTTTTCGAATGAAGTTGTAACCTCCCCAAGAGATCAAGAACCTCTTTCGAATGGAAGACCAGGGTTCGAATCGCGTCGTCCGTGAACGAGCATCACGTGACGGAATTTGTTTTTATTTCACATGTGAAATCAACTTAATTACGCGAACGTATAGCTCGTTAACGGAAGTGGTGATTCGACTCAGCGTTGTCTGTAAGTTCATATTTGTGCAGCTGTTACAAAATACCTCAACCGTATCCATGGAATTCAGTACAAAACGTACACATCACCTTGACTCGAGTCCTCAAACAACTTTACGATGTAATTGCAATGATTGATTTACAACCATCACTATATGGCGGCCATAAAGTATAATAAAAACGGTAACGTGGCAGTGTGCCACTCCACCCTGGTCCTTGTTTGTGTGTATCCTTCATATCAAATTCAAAAGCAATATTCTACGATTATTATTGCGTTTTTCCACTATAAGTACAACAATTCCATTAATTAATGTCCTTCTCGAGCGGTTTTTATTGCTCTCGACCGCTGCCCGACATGGCACCCCCGAGCACGCGCCCTCCCAGCTTCTTAGACTACAGCCCACCATTCCCCGTTAATAAAAATTTATGATTATTGTTTGAGGATATTGAGAATGTTATTCGGTTGTAATTTCAGTTATGAGTCCTAAATAACAATGACATCCCTTCCACCCACAAGCTTCTATGCAAAATACATTTTTTTTTGTTGCCCGTTAATGATATATGACAGGACATTGGCTTTTTGTGTATATTCTTCTCATTGTTTTTTACATCCAACTAGAGTTGACTCATATTTTAATTACCACCCCGCATTTGGAGGGCAGTGTCGCTGTGTCAGTGATAAATTTGTTGAGCCACTCTCGTTCACATTTTATGCATTTTTATGTCGTCGTCGATGTTGTTGCATATCAGCGTGTGCAGTGGTCGAGCTACGTGTGTGTATTGCATGTCCTGTCGAAGATCAAAGGCATAAATCAACACGAGAAACCATCGAAAATTCCACACAGGATGTCCGGTTTGTGTTATAAATGGCAGCGCGCGAGTGCTGTATGACTAGGATACGAAAAAAAAAAATTAAAGTCCACCAAATGGAGACAGAAAAAAAAACTGTGAAAGCCCATAAAAATGCATCATAATTTTGGGCAGTGAACACTCGGTAATATTCGCGTAACCTAAAAAAGGGATTCGTCAACACGGGGAAAGTACATATAACACGACAACGACGGAAAGTTGGACGCTGCAGAATGCGTATTTATAACCACACGCGAATGCATTTGCGGATGGACGGCCATGGCTATGCCGGATTGGGGTTTGCATTTGGCGCCTTGGGTCTAGAAAGGGCGCTGGTGAATTGAATTGAAAAAATCGTTTAAGGTCTCGTGTCAGAAAGGGGCGAGCGATGAAGGTAGATTTACTACTTTTATGGTATAGTGAGCCATTGAAATTTTGGACCCAGGAGCAGCCTTTGTAAAGGAAGACCTCGTTCCAACCTTAAAAAATTATAATTCGCGGACTTACTCTTCTTCCGTGAGCTCGCATAGTCCGACCCAAACAAATTGCGAAGAGGTTTGCGTAAGCTTAATGCATGCATTTGTTTAGAAACTTCCTCCAGATCGTCGCATTTTATTCTTCCGCGAGGGTTTTTGTGAATCGCACCCAAACAGATTTCGCCGTGACGTCAACCGTTTCAAGCGAAACAACATGACATGGAATTTTCAATTGATCTGCCTGCCTAAAAAAATCTTCTTCTTTTGAACTTATTGCGAATGAAGTTATCAATCTGCTGGCTTGGAGCGAATTTATTATATTTAAAATTTGTATACACGCAAGATCTTTGCATTGCGTTCTTCCACATGCGGTTTAGGCGAATTTTACGGAATTTTCAGTTGATTTAACTGGCAAAAGAATACTTCTTCAAGCGAACGAAATGCGAATCGCCTTGTTTGTTGGGAATTTATTAAACAGTCCTGAAGTATTACACCGATCATATAAAAAACTCTAAGAGTATCCAGAATTTCAGCCGTAAAATTTATGGAAAAAGGTCCTCGCTCAGTTGTCACACTTATAGCGACCCCCAATCCAGCCGCGTTTACCATTCCGCGTAGGCTAATAAATTTCCCTCCAAATCGTATAGGACTATGGGTACATGCATCCATTTACGCAAAACGGACACGAAAATGAAAGGACATTTGCACCGGATAAAATTGACACAACAAAAAGCCAAAACAAAAATTGAATCCTTGAAAAAACGCATTTCACCGTTGCATGTCGAAATGGCAAATCCAAATCGACTGCGAACAAAAAAAAATAAACTCAACTCCATCCGATGATGATGATTGTCCAATGTCAACACTGGGTTCGTGGTGCGTCCGTATTCATAATGCTCCATCCATTATGGGCTCGCGCAAACCATTGTAGTAGACATCGTCCTGAGCGCCACTGTTTGTCGATAGATATCCATATCCGCTGACATGTCGGACATTGTGCAGTTTTTTTTTGTTGTTGCTACCAAATGCATGCCAGACTCAGGCATGCATCAGATCCCATGCGAGGATGAGAGAGCAATACAAAAAATGACTCGCGCCAACTTGTATCATTGTCTAGCTGTCGTCATCTTACCCATCCCTGGAATGTTGTATGCGCTATCGGTGTCCTTGCAAATGCAATGCACCAATAAATCAAAATAATATTTTTGTTGCCATTGTAGTCTTTCTTTGCCGTCATATAAATACAAAGTCGTTTATTTTTTTCGTTGATGCGGCATATCCTGCAAAAACAGACACACACACGCGCGCAGAACATTCGGGAATTTGTCAATGTCATCGATGATTTCTGTCAGAGTTGCAGCGTACACTGCACACACCATTGGCAGTGTTTGAATGAATTTATAACATAACTGCGATCAGGACAGGCTCTGTCCGCCTGTATGCAGTTTGGCTGCGGACACGGTTGTTGCAGTTCGCGAAAAACGAGGGCCCCGGCACAATAACGCGGGAAAAAGTGCTTAATTATTATTTATTGCCGGTTTTTGTTTGATGCGGTTTGTTTGTGTTTCTTTTCAATTGTGTCCTCCGTTTCCGCCCGTTGTGGCAGTGAGCATTTTTTTTTTTTTTTTTGGGCGGATGTTAAAGGCTTTCTCTTAATCAAAACTGGACACCTTCCCTATAGCGCTGTTGTTTACTAATCGATCGTCTTTGTCGCAAATCAAGCGTCCGTGACGAGTAATAAAATATTCTTCCACAAAAGGGACCTCACCTCCCGAAATAGAGAACAAACATTGCGGACCCCTTATAAATCGACTGCAAGGACATATATATATATATCTAACAGCGACAAACCCCAGTGAGCAAATTAATTGACGACAATTAATCAAAAAAACGAGAGCGGCATGCCAATCGAAGGGAAGTGCAAAGAAGACACTTCCTGGCCGATTCAATAAGAACATCCAAGGATATGCACTTATTTGAAAGCGAGAGAGATTTCTCCTTTGACAGGACATACCATAATTTATGGCCATGGCCATTAGTCTATGTCGATCAAAGTTGACATGTGCCCTTCGCCGTCTGATCCCTATCGGCTCTCGTGTCCTGTGCAAATTTAATGAAATTTTTTCGACACTTTTTCGGGGAAAATAAATGTGCAGCAGATTTTCGGCCCATAGACAGCTGTGTCTCGTGCATGATGATTGTGAAGACAAATTCTCGTCGCTACACTTTCGCACAATAATGTGCGACAAGGATCATGCGGTGTTTGTTTAAGTTCTGATCATTAGTCATGGAAAGTGAACGCGTAGTTGAGTTGCACACGAGGTGGACTGTATGTCGATGCTTGATTAATGATTGACATCTGGTGTGAGTGGAATGATGTTATCTGCGATATCTGTGTCAGAAATTATTTGGACAGACTTATTGAAACTTTGTCATCAAGGTGTTTGATGGGAAATTCGTCATGTCAAGCTAGCAAAATTGACTGGAGCGAACTTCGTACTCTTTTCCATATCCGCGATCTAGCGTATTTTCTTGACAACTTCTGAAGGTTCAGGGTCATCACATGCGTGAGCGAGCAATACGTCACTGATTTTTTTTTTGTGGACCTTAAAAGCAAAACTACAACAAATTAAGTCACTTAGTACTCGACCATGGATGCGGCAATTAAACCACAGTTTTTTGACTTCAAAAGACTGTCTTTATGTATTTGGCAGTGGATGGTCCCGCGAGTTCATATTTTTTTATGGAATTAGATGCTCCTTTGATGATCCAGAGAAGTACAAGTATATCCGCAAGACTGGGTGGCATCTTTGGAATTTTCTTGTTGCGCTTGTCCCTATATAAAGTATAAGGATGGTGAAGCGCTTTATGTGTTATTGACCTTTCTTTCAGAGCCTACCCAAGTAGAAATTATTGACTATTATCCAAATTTAATTTAAGTTTTAGTCACCGCACGGTATATTTGACTCAATTTTGTATCGATAAAAGCATTCCAATAAGATGGTTACTATTTGACATTTATGTTACCATTACACGACCCAAAGATACAAATGTCCTGTGAAGATGCCATTAAAAGTTACCACTTATCAGCTACTCAAATTGACTGCGCACAGTCTGATTTGTTACCATTTAATGCTGCTATAATAGGTTGGCGCTTTTTCTGCAACCGCTCTTTACGCATTACAAACTAATATCTGCTGTGTATAGGTGTACACAGGCAAAGTTGGTACAGGATTTGCGCTCACACACACCATGCAACTTTTAATGTAGGTATGCTCGGATAATTATATGACATTCCTCATCAAGAGTAAAGTACCTACACAGGGTGTCATGGCGAAAACAAATTCCTGAATGTTTTATTGATAAATATCTTAATAGAGTCGAATTCGAATTTTTTCTTCATTATTATATGTTTATCTTTTAGATGTTCCTCCAAAAGTGTTACTTTCCATTTTAAATATTGTATTGAAAATTGTTTGCCATTGAATAAACATTCGATCAAGTTTTTAGTTTACTTTTACTACTTGCGACGCGTTTTTTTTTTTATTTTACCCACATGAACTATATAGATCACTGATTTTAATGGATTACAACAATAGTAGAACAGTTGTTTTAAACCATTGAAATCAATGATCTATATAGATTATGTGGGCAAAATCAAAAGCGACTATTATGTATAGTTGGAGGCAAATTAAAATGCTTTCTGATTTTAATAAATAAAATGTAATAGATTAAATTCGAAACAATTAATGAAGTGTGCAAAATAAAATGTTGGTGCGAAGATAGAAGAAATTAAAGCAAAGCTAGAATATCGCATAAATTTCCACTATTTTTACATAAAAATTCGATTATTCACATCACGTTAAATAATATCAGTATTTTTTTTATTTAATACATAAATATGTTACTGAAGTAATTCTAGAATCTACCACTAACTTTCTACACCGATTTGGTACGTTATATTTATTAAGTTTTACCTTCGTATAACCTACATTTAAATATGTTCACTTTATTAAGTCCCTTTTATCCTATCAGTATTTATCAGACTATCAGTACCACAAGTTAAAGGCGAAAACATTTTAAAATTTTCATAGCCCATTTATTCTTATTTGTTTACCAAACTTTTGTTGAATGTTCTCATACTTTAAGAGTATAAAATCAATAGAAAGAATCATTTAATAAATATTTCCATCTAATAATAATAAGCCCAATAAAAAAATAAAACATTTCCTGAATGTATGTACATGCACCCTGTGCCCCTACCTAAAGAAAGGCACATGGCAGGCAAATGCCCGCTCTCTGATTCTAATTGGGATCCATTATCAACAAAAAAAAATGTTGAAAAATGAGCAGAAGATCAGAATTATTCTATCTATCTTCTAAGTATGACTTAAACCAATCATGCATAAACCCTCTAAATCCTGCATGGTAAAGTTCATTTAAAAGTAATTCATGATCGACCATTGCGAAAGCCTTAGTCATGTCGATGAAGAGAGCCATAGTGGACTTATTACCGTTTATACTCTTATGCAGTTGACAACATACTTTTAGAATAGCATCTTCCGTTCACATACCTGATCGAAAACCAAATTGACTATCAACAAAAAAATCTATTTTAGTCAAAAACGATACCATTCGTTTTTTAATAAGTTTCTCGAAAAGTTTGGAAAATAAGGGAAGGTAAAGAAATTTGTGATTCACCATGTGCTCGAGTTGGCAGAATTTTTGGTCACACATGATGTTTCTCTCTTGAAGAGATGCGAACTGTTGTTGTTGAAATTTTTTTACAAACAGAATTTCTGCGTAGACCATTTCCAGATGTTATTTTGGGCTCTGCTTAGAGGGCACCGATGGAAGGTGTAGATGCATCAGCTTCAACGACAGCATTAGGTTTAGTTTGACGCGTAGAGCTCACAGTGAGAGCAATAGGCGCTCCTGAGATAGAATTGCGATTTGGCTTGTCCAAAAAAAAAGCAGCGCAACACTTTTTTCTTATTTCTCATAAAATCTAATTCAACTGCCGTCACTTTTACACAAATCCCATGAAATATATTTTTGCAGTCACTGCATTCAACTTTGATAGATATTTTTTATTTCATATAAAAGAATCTTACAGGTCTATTGTTATTGCACATTTTACAGAGATTTGATGATTTGGGTTTCATCTTTCTACTGAGATATTATTTTTTATGTAAGATAGATAGGTAACAAAGAAAAAGGATAATCTTGAAGGAAAATACGAAAAAAAAACCTTCAATATAAAAGAAAGAAAAAAAAAAGTAGATACACTAAATGGATCATTCAACTTTGTCTTTGATGTTTGTATCTACTTTTATGTTACAGATGGAACACGAACACGTCATTATGAGTTTTTGTACAATACAAATTAATATAGAACAAAAATAAAACACAGGAGAGGTTTCAATCACGTGCGTACCCCAGAACGTTTAACGGATGAACTAACAACTAACAGCTTCATTCGAAGCATTGATAAATAATTTTCAATCCTTTTTGCAGACAGTTATTTTTGTCTGCTATTGTTAATTTATTTATTTTGTTTTGTGTCTTTATTTTAAAGTCTTTTTTTATAAAATATATGCGTTATTTTTAAAAATGAAATGAAATTGAAAAAAATAAATAAATTGTGGTTTACATAAGTTTTTTTTTTTACCACCCAAAAGCAAATTGTTACCGTTTGACAACACCTCCTTAAAATGTCCTTGAACGTTCTGCATCTATTTTTATTTTTTTTCACAAAATACTATTCTAAGCCAGAAATATCATACAATATACTTTTCGTTTCATGTTTTCAAAAATTGTACCATAAGGGCAACGGATTTCTCGGACATTCGGGGAACAGAAACGAGGAGTTTATGCCTACACCAAAATTTACAAGAAAAGAAGCCAAGCATCGTAGTCCGTTCTGTCGTTTTTGATACCAGAATGGACTCTATCTATCTGCCGAACAGTTCCTTCGTTTGGAAGAAATCGCCTCTATATGGCTAAGGATCGCCCTTTAATGTTACTGAGTATATCCGGTGCATTTAAAGTCCGCCAAGCCCAAGAGAAAACTGGATGCTAAATCAGCTTCCGAAATGAAGGTAAAGCCCAAAGCAAAATGAAACATAAGCTAAGAAAGGGAAGAACCGTAGAACAGACGTTGGTGCTGTGGGTATCCTTCCCTCTACAGTTCTTGGGTTTTAATGAATTTTATGTGTATTGCGAAGATTTGCAAAGAAGCCTTGTGAAACGAGCCCTTATAGGGACCAGAAGTACGCAAAACACTATGGAGTATGGATTTTTTAGGTGATGTAGATGAAGAAGTTCATAGTGGTTGGTGTGTTGCACAACTGACTTACGGGTTTCAGGTTCAAATCCCTGATCTTCGCTAAAGCGACCTAAGATTTCTTTCGTAAACACCTCAATCGTACGGAGAAGTAGATCTAGGTCATAGACTAACTATTAAATAGACTGACAGCTTCAGCCAAAAAAGAGAAATTGCCTACAAGCTGAATTTGACCTTTGATGTAGCCCAGTTTGAATTCATGTATTTGTGCCTATGTTAATCAAAGGGGACTCACTCATACTTGAAAAAAAAACAGCCTACACTCTTCCGGGTCCGGTTTAAACCGCCATGTCGGTAGCCTGAGGTGGACTTTCATTTCAATATCGAGGGTTGTGTTGTAAACCATAGTTTTTCCTGAGTTCCAGGCTGACATTTTTCGCTACTTTTTATATAAATAGTTGTTCGATTTTCTTATAATTGAATAGAAATTAATATTCAAATTACAGGATTTAAAGAAAAGGAATATTTTTTTAAGTCATTTTATAATGAATTTTGGATAGATGGACATAATTTTTATGATATCGATATAAAAAAAATTGTTCGCATTTCCTTTAAGTTTCGCAAACAATTTCTCCTTTCACATTCCCATTTTTTTTTTAATGATCAATTTGGCGAAACTATTAACAACAGTATTAAACGAGGCTGACAACTGTACTGTCACTTAAAAAAGTGTAAGAAAAATTACAAACAAAAAATCAAGTAAAAAAAATCGTCAGTTTCCTAGAAAACAAATTGTGAAAAACCAATAATAAATGTGCAGTCATCATTTTGCAACTTTATTTTACTTTTCACATAAATAATGACATTATTTTCATTCATAAAATGTCTACCAACAACATTTCACTTGTGTTTTTTTTTTTATTAAAAACTAGCACTATTCATGTTCTTGGTTGAAGAAGTTGTTTTCAAATGGAATTTAATTATTTCTCTCAATTATTTAAAATGTTCTAATATTCAATTCAATTTCAATTGTTTATTTGTTGTTTTCCGCTATTAAATGGAATCTACATGAAAAGATTATAACTCAAAAATCAGGGCAGTCTCGTTTGAATAAGCTTCATGAGTGAACGGGTCAAGATGTGGTTGATTTATAAATAAAAAGAATTACTTGAGTTTGTCGTTGAAACTTAATTTTGATTATTTTGGTGTGTTTATAAATTTTGGGTATTCCACTAACATATTTTTCCCCAAAAACAGACACATTAATTGTAGGAACAAAAATATCTTCTTTTATTTCAACGAACGAATTTTTCACACTTTATTGCTTTATTTATTTATGTTGATTAAATAAAAATAAAAATAAATAATTGGCGGAACAGGTCCGTATGGACCCAAGCCTAGCTTCGCTATTTTAAATTTTGTAGATTACAAAACAAATGTTATCGTGGTGCAATAAAACAACAAATTTAAACTCTCAGAACGCATCCATCAGCTGACAGCAACTCACGAAAGACACTAAATCTCAGTCAGTGTTCTTAGAACTCTCTCTTTATTTTTCCCACGAAGCGTGTTCATTTTTCCCTTTTCACTAAACTCAAATTACCTCTATTTTTGTATGAAAAAAATATGCTTTTAAAATTAAATTTTGTATTTTCGGAAAGAAAATAACATTAAATTAATCTTCAAATAAAAAAATCGCAGTTTGCTATCATTATCATTATTTTTGGTACTGGAAATTGTTGCTAAAGGCAAATCTCCTTTTTATGTACATTTAGTGCGTTGATATTAATGGTGAAATGTAGTTTGAATGTTTTCTTGTCAGATGGTTGATATTCCCACAATTTTGATATATTACGCATGGAAATTTTACCGAAAATTGAAATTCCCACAAAAAGGTAGAGATACCACAATGTAGGAACACTGCTGAGTGTCAGTATTTTTTTTTGCTGCTTCACACGTATTCACCAACAGTAAAATAGCGAGCGGTGGGGGGGCTTATATTGAAAAAAATCTGCAGGGTAAATCGGCGAGACGTAGGAAAGCTGTCAGTCTATTTATTAGTTAGTTTATGGTCTAGGTGAACCACCAACCAACCAAGGGGGCGCATACGTTTGTTCGTTCCCAGTTGTGATAAAAAAATCACGGATAGTACTTTTCAAAGTGACAACCTAAAGGTGTCTGTACTGCAAAGTTTTCCCCGGTTTTCAGAGAGGAAACTATGCTGGTCACACCTATGTCCTGAACCCTAAACAAGCCAATTCAGCTATGCCTATGACCATCGGAGAAAATCCTCTTCAAAGTAATTTCGAATGTTCTCCGAGAGCGGGAAAAAAAACCCAACTTATACCTACACCTCTATCAGGACATTCACCTCTTCACTCAATAGACTGAGACTGACCTGTTCTGCATTAAAGGGCCAATTCATCAGTGCCGTGCGACTGCTCACACAGTGGTGCAAACAATTAACTCTGAATCACATAAAAATCGTGAAGTGAAAAAAAAAACAAACAGGAATATATACTTTATCATCAGCGCCACCATACTCCTTGCCGTCGAAAAGACATTAAAAATGATTTATACCCACCGCCATAAATTGCGACTCATAATTCAAATAATAAAGTCTGTCTTTCCCTCCTTGTCACAAGGTGAGAGCGTCACTCACCCCATTCTCACGTATAGGGCTCTCCTAGTCGAACGCAACAAAAAAAAAAAAAAAAACCTCGTAAAATAAACACTTTTTCAGCGAAAATTAATAATTACGACGACGAAGGATATAATGTGTGTATCTGCATACACGGCACTCTCATGGCAATTATAACGAGACACCCTCTTCTTGTTATTAATTTCATATCCTGCCGGTGAACGCAAACACAGGAATCCAAATCCGAAGCAGGCACTCACACAAGGGGGGCAACCACTGGAATTACAATAAATTCGGAATGCTGGCAATAACTCAACTTCAATCAAAAATCATAACTCATGTTCGATAGGACATCGGTCTCCTTGAAGAAGGGGAAAAACCAACCGAAAGCACGCTCAATTGCAATAAATATACTTTTCTTTTCGGCGGTGTGTGTGTGTGTTTTTGGAACGTAATCACCGTTTCACATGAAATCATTTCAATTCGCCTCAACTAGAGAGGTCGAAAAACGCATTGAAAGAACGACGACGAGGCCAACCAAGTGCACTGGTCTACTGAACCCTTAAAAAGGAGTTTGTTCATTTTTTTTTTTGTTTTTTTTTTTTTTTGCGAATGAATTATTGACTTGGCCGAAACGTCACCCAAAATATATGCGCCCGCCGCATATAATTCATAAATGCTCATGAAGTATCCTTCCGGTCACTGAGGAGAGGATACAGCAATCCTTTTGCGAAGATCTTTCCATTGCAACGTTTCTTTACAAGAAATCATCATTTTGCTCGTTTGTGTTGAATGTCATCATCGCTTGGCTGTGCCCTGTGAGGTATGAAAACGAACGATGACCGGTCAGCGTTCGTATATATGCAGTGATAGTTCAAAAGGACGAGGAGAAAGGTCATAAATCAACTACAGAAATGTTGCCGCTCATAAATCAGGTCACATCGCGTGAAAAGGAAAGAAATGCGCCCAAATGGAAAAACTTTCTGCTTCATATGTGATGTTGATGTTGATGTGGATGTGAATGTGAATGTGGATGTGAATGTCCCGCGGAGAGGTGGTGTCCCAAGAAATTGGCAGTCATAGGTATCAGAATGAATGGGTGAGATCGCACAGTTGCACATATTGAGCGTTGATGTCTGTGGCAACTTGCAACATCTGTCAGCAGGGTAAAGGAAAAGTAACAATGGGATTGGGTTGGAGTGAGCCAGCTTACGCCACTGGAATTTACCACACCCCTGCTTGGCAGCTCGCCAACCTAAGTCAAGTGTGCGCGTTTACAGTATAAATTATGCGTCGTCGTGACGTTAGTAAAATCAGAGGCCGCTTTTAATTGACAAAACTTTGGCGGATTGGTATTCAGTTTTGACACTAGCTCAAGCTGGCACAATTCTACTTTGGTTGACACTTATGCCCAAAAGACATGTGCAGAAATTCTGGACGCAGCACAGAATTCAGTGCTGCAAGTGACAGAAATGTGCAGAAAATTATTTGACATGCGGCTAATATGGCTACTGTCATTCGCCGACTAAGCAGCTGATGTGTTGTTGTGCAAATGTCAAAAGCCGATGATGCCAAATTCTTGAAATTGCAATTTATTTTCTTTTTTTGTGTTGAATTTTGCAGAGAATTTAGAAATAGAGACATGTTGCAGTGCTGCGGTAAGCGCAGAGTTTACGTGTGCCTTTATCCATATAAACAAATGTATTCTACTCTTCTTGCTGCGCAGTGAATTCTGTACATGTGTTTTGGGCATTAAGATGCAACTTTGTATATCAATTTATTTAGAGCTAAAACAAATATATCTCTCGGCAAAAGTGGCGCTTTCATCTTCTTGATACATGTTTAACCCTGAATGGCTGTTGAAGACTGTCACCAGTTTGATCGACAGTAATTTTTGATCGACCACCTTGCCGTGAAACTAGAAGGTGCCGTTCGGAGGACAACCATCAGCAATACTGTGGTGACAACTGTTCAAATTTTTTTCCAATTTGGGGCACCATCTTCAGTTAAGGAAAATTCAATGCCGCAGCACCGTCAATTGATTTTGTTGCATTATTCTTTACGACACTCTGACTTCTTTCGTTGTTTGTATGACCATTTGACATGTTGGGACGTAGAAGTGTAACCAAATGTAGAACGCGATTGAACCACTCACTCTTGACGCAGCAACCCAACAGTCACGCACGTGGCCCATGGGGGGCTTCAGACCCTCAAATATAAACTATATATAGTATAAATTCGATTCTATAAAAATAAGGACACTATCCAGGTAGGTATTTATTTAAATTTAGCTAAAGTTCTCAACCACTTGCAAAGATTTTGGGGAAGATTTTGTAAGTTTTGTTCTTGTTGAACAAACTTCTGAAAACCTAACTGCAGCGATGTGAAGAACTACACTAACTTGACTACGGCAAGTCACTTAAGTGGAGTGCAGAGCAGGATTAGGCTGCTTCTTGTACACTGTGCAAGCCATCGCTTGAACCTGGCTCTGTCTAATGTCACGTCAACTCCTGCAATTCGCAATTGCCTTGGTGTAGCTAGTGAAGTAGCTAATTTCTTCCGCAACCATTCAAATGCAAATATAACTTTCAAAAATGTCATTAAAAAACACGCACCAGAGAGCCGAAAAACTCGACTTGTACCCTTTTGTGGAACAAGATTCATTAAAAGGCAAGACAGCATTTTTTCCTCTGTTTGAGCTCTTCAAATGCATTTCAAGAAGTCTTGAAGAAATAACGAGCTGAACGTGGGCGATGTCTTCGAAAACGTCAACTCTTTTGGCGGCGCTCCAAAAAAGTGATTTCCTATAATAAAACCATTCAGTTTAGCTCTGCCCTTATCAGTTTTCCTACAGAACAAATCCTTAGATTTCGTTTCTGCATCCGACCGCACAAAAGAAGTTCTGAATTCTCTTAAGAACATCAGAGGAAATGCCGACGATTTTTTTTCAGAGAGGCTTTTCAATCCGCATCCCAACTTGCCGAGAACTTATTTGAAGTTGAATTAAGAGCTCCAAGAACTTCATTGAAACAAACAACGCGTTCGAATCCAAAGAAACCTCTTCTACTGTGTAAACTCTTTTTATTTATTTTCAATGGCGGAACAAAACCTCGTGTGCGTCCGTCTTTTCTTCTTTCTTAAAAAAAAAAGTGAAGTTAGCCACGGCTACTTCGTTTTTTCCTCATCACTTAAAACTAGAGAGAACAACTAGGTGGCGCACCTCGAGCTACAGATATTGAGTGCGTTCACCCAGTGTCGGGGATTGTGGTTGCTTTATATTCTTATAACTGAAACCTTTTTTAGAGTGTCTATACTGGCGCAGTGGCTTAGTGGTTAGTGTGTTGGACTACTAAGCGAGGGGTCCCAGGTTCGAATCCCGAGAAAAACCCAAATTCCAACTTAAGGTTTTTTTCGCTGCGCTACCTCTCGCGAACGTCTGACAAACATCCGAGAGTATAACTGTCATGAAAGAGCTTCTCAATTGGCCGTTTGGACTCGGCATAAAATTGTAGATCCCTTCCATTCGTCCCAAAAATAAAAAACTCACACAAGACGAATGGTTGTGAGAAGCTAGGCTTGGGTCCATACGGACCTGTTGCGCCAATTATTTATTTTATTTATACTGATTCCTTGCATAGATTCGTTAATACAAAATTTAAAGGACAGATTCATGATCAACGAAGACGTTCTACCATCGTTTCGAGCTCTTCTCCCAGACTTTTGCTGCAGTTGCAGCGAGTGAACGAAATCGGATAACCCTGCATGCAATTTCATTGTGGAAGCTGAGTACATTCTTTGGTGCGAAAAAATATCGTCGAATGATCCTTCTACCGAAGTTTTGAATCTGCTTGATACATGTGACAAGACTTAGTTTAGAGGTATTTAAACTTCTTGCTTACGGTTTTGACCACGTTTCCAGTGACCACAGCTATAGTGTTGAAAGAACCTTTTCAACTATGAACACAGCACTCACTTCGGAAATAAGTTTTCTATTTTTCCCAAGCGTAAGACGACTCATTTCGTTCCGCGGAGGTATGATACTGACCTTCTGTCAAAATTTCAAGCGGGATACAGCTGGCAGTGTCAAAATAACCTAGGATTTAGAAAGAAACCACTGATGGCCCAACTTTGCAATAGTTTTTTTTCTTTAAAGAATTCCACATGAGATTTGGAAGCAGGCCCCCCCGGAAACAAAATCCAGGCTACAGCACTGTCAACAGTGAAATATTTGAGGGTGTTTCATTTTTCGTTACTTTATCGCCAAAGGGCAGGTACGCATGTTGAAAAATTCACCCGTAAATAGGGAAGCCTAATCTTGACGCAGCAACGCATCAGTTGAGTGAGTTTGAATATTCATTACACTCACTTCTTCTGTCACTATATGGGTGAAGTTGGTACGTTCGGACGTAGAAGCGTAACAAAAACTGAAACGCGATTGAGTGCCTGTTATTTGTAGGACCATCCCTGTAAGATGGAAATCATTTGTGTCTAAAATCTGGCAATTGTTTGGCGCTGATTTTCTTCGCACTATTTCCATTTGTGCAGCCCCAACCGCTGACGACACTACTCAAATTCGGGTGATGTCCTCTCCTAATCCAGTTCAGTTCCAATCTTGTTTTTGAAACGCGAATATACTGCGGCAGCATTTAATCGCCCAGACATGTATTATAAATGAGAAGGGACAAACAAAAAATGAGGCGATGCGCCATACAATGATCCTCATCACAAGGAATGTCCGGTTGGAAACAAGGATTATTTCCCGTGGTGTATGTTTTACTGCTGTTGCCGGTTTTGGTTTTGCTCATTCATTACGTACACACGGCTGAACCTTCATTCCATTTTCTTGGCCAAAAACCAGAACAAAAAAAAATAGAAACGTATTTGTCAAAATAAAAGCACCACACCGGTAAGACACCGGACTCTATGCAGACCAAACGGAGTAGTACACCGTTCATGGGGATATTTATTGTGATCCTTTTTTGATTTCGGCTCTATATACACACAGACCCTCAGCTTTATAGCGGAGTGGCGGCAGTGCAATTATTATCTTGTGCTGCTTACGTTCGTCGTTCTCTCAGTGCGGCCGCGGTGTTATTTCACATTCTCACTGTTGCCATTATTGTTATTATCCTTTGCTGCTATGTTGAGCTTAGCAAGAAAAAAAAAACACAACAACAGAAACGTATTTTATGTTTTGTTTGTCGTCCTATATTTATCTATTTTGATTGTTGTACGAAAAAAAAAAAATAGAAGGAGAGAAGAAGAATCGCAGACCTTTCTGGGCTACTTCTATAACGTGATGTGTCCTGCTGTTTGCCCTGAGTGCTTTTGTGTGGTGTTTTGCGCTAAACTTTGGTGACCATTATTATCCTGTTTGTTTGCTATCTGGCACAGGTACAATACCTCAAGTATTATAATTCCGCAGCGCATAGAATGAAATATACTGGACGAAGAAGGAGCAGAGGATATACGCGGCTGCTGCAAAATTTATTTAATGTGTTGTTTTTTTTTTTTTTTTGTAAGAAACCCCCTTTGAAAGATTTTTCTCGAATTAAACGTGTTGTGATGGTGATGGGTCGTCCTGCGGACAATTCGTCGCAGAAAGGAATTGCTGTGACTCTTATTGTTGCGGCGGCTGTATGTGTGGCGGTCGACTAAGGTCGACGAACGTTGTTTGTGTTTTGTATATGTACAGTTTTGGGCAAAATTCGGAAGATTATAGGGACTTTTATTATAGAGGCTTTGATGTGGAAATTATTTGCTAAGCCGTTGATTTAATTCAGAGTGGTGGCGAGCAGGGGTGGTCCTTGGTTGGGGATACATATATAATGTTCGTATATGAAAAACTAGTTTTGATTATTATTATCCTGACGGTTTTAAATACGGGATACTGAAACTAGTGGATAGAAAGAAGTAGGTACTTTTCGACCTGTCGATTTAAGGATTTGTGGCGCCAATCTCAGCATACTGTTTCGAGTTTCTGCATCAAGGATGAGGCGTTTCACTTTTCGTTACGTTCCTATTATTCCAACATGTCACCTAGCCTGACTGTTGTAGAAAAAGTGAGCGTAACGAATTTTGAAACGCAGTTAAATCACTTAAGGATTTGTGGCGCCAATCTCAGGATACTGTTTCGAGTTTCTGCATCAAGGATGAGGCGTTTCACTTTTCGTTACGTTCCTATTATTCCAACACGTCACCTAGCCTTACTGTTGTAGAAAAAGTGAGCGTAACGAATTTTGAAACGCAGTTAAATCAGTCCCCTGTTGGGTAGGTGTAGCGTCTGAGGCATTCGATCTTGTTTGATATTAAGCAGTGCTCCTATTGCCCAAAAAGGCAATTTACTCCATCAGGAGGAATCGTCTTTCAATTTTCATTATGGTCAAACATGCAAACATGTAAAAGACGAAAGTTTTCGGCGTAGAAACGAATATTAAGTAGCACTCCACTGATGGGGCTCTGCATCAGGAGATGGTGGCTAAATCGCGTTTCTGTTTTCGTTACGGCACCATGACAGAAGATATGTAAGAGTAACAATTATTGAAACACGCCCAACGGACTCTAATGACGAGTTTCTGTATCAGCAGTCGGCCATTCAATCGGAGCGTTTCCCTTTTCGTTGCGCTCTTACTCTTAAAATGCCGTCTATACGAAAACAGTGGGAATAAAACCAAAATAAGACACAAAAGGAAGACGACGATGTAGGCCTATTCTTGTAAACTAAAATCCTAGTTTAAGCCTCCCGGAAGTGTGGCAACCCACCCCATCTGGAGGTTGGAATTCCTCCGTCGCCCGGCAAGCACCTTAGAACTTCCCATAATCATCATAAATACAAACAGCTAAAGTGAGATGTCAACATTGCACTGTAGACACAACTCCAACGCAAGCAATCACCTTGTGCGCACGTAAAGTAATCTCACCTCCCGAAGCTTGATTAATTTTCCTTTCAACCGCCACCGCAAGAGTCGACTCCATATCACACGCTATTTAAACAGTGTTTTCACCCCGAGCCCATGATCCGTATACACTCGAATAAGCTTAAATCAACAGTCGCTACATCTCTCTGGCATCTAATTAGAATCACTCCACACCGCCGCTGCTGCCGCCAGGGCGAACAATGAAACTCATCTGCGTCGCTAGTAATTAATTTTTTTTTTGTTCAAATCACAACAGAAGAGATTGCACCACACACAGTCGCGTCCCGTTTTCTTGATCTCGTACCGAAAATCAAATCAAATATTTGCCAACGGATGTGCGCAGAGCAGTTAAGAAGGTTTCACGACTCCGTGTGGCGGGCCGACAAACGGAAATCAGTTTAATGCTCTGGGGACTCGCAACGAAGGTGAACCGCATCACCGAGGAGAGATCAGCATCAGCTGCGACATGGTAAACACCGCCGCCGCCGTAAGTCGCAGAATTGTACCAAAGTCGCGGGTGTTTCGGTGGAAGTACTGAGCAAACAGCCGCACCAGCGATTGGTGTGAGATACATTTGCAACGGATTTCGTAAGAAAATGGATGCGCCCTCTTTTTATTTCCAGGATATTTATCAGCGGATTCAACAGGTCCAACTTGTTGTTTCTCTTTCCAGAGAATGTATGGGGATTCCTGGAAAATGCGTGTAGCCTATATGCATTGGGAAATTCTTTCAAGGAGTTGGTGTAGGACAAGTGTGTGGCACCACGTGGTGGTTTGTTTCTCTCTTTCTCTGGTGTGCACATTGAAGAAGGATTCACCAGAAATATCCTGCGTACAGATTCTTGTTTATGTGCGGTGTTGTGTCCATTCGGATGGCGCGCTTTTTTTTTCGACAAACCACCTAGGCGAGGGTGGATGGTATATCTGAGAAAGTATTTGTGACTGTGGATGGTGGATGGTGGTGCCGTGTTACAGGAATTGCGTTCCTGCTAGTGGTGCGCATTGAACATGGTTTATGTTGGCTCAGATTTTGAGTTGTTTATTGGCTTCCGTGTGGGTTCTCTTTGCCGAGTTCGAACAGTTGGAAAAGTGCTCTTGTTAGTGGAAGGTTCACTTTGAGGAATGCCTTCGGGTTTGTGTCCTTGGACACGATAGAAAGAGGTTATAATCTTATGCGCCCTACAGATGCGAATATTAAAATAAAGAAAATTGCAAAGAAGCGACCAATCACACCCCAAATAAAATAAGGGAACCCGTGTGAATTCTTAAGACACTGATGGTAGCTATACCAACGTCCAAGATCTGTAAAACTGAACTACTTGTCTTATAAATGAATTATGTAATAAAAACGAATTAATAAATAAATGCCAGCTGTTACTAAAGTTGAAGAATGAACTAATGCTGATACAGGAGTCGGAGCTGCTATAGCCGCAGGTAATTAAGAAGAAAAAGGAATTTGAGCTCTTTTTGTCATTGCAGCTAATACTACTAATACACCAATTAATATTATTTCTTCATCATTATTTATAAGTTTTTTACAAAGTGGCGCCCAACGACAGATGTTGATGGGAGCAGCATATGGCCTATTGCAGTGGGTATAAGAACCAACAATTTCGGAGAAGACACCTGTGTCAGTTACCAATGTCCAGCGTTAAGAATAATTCAAAAAATTGGCGCCCAATATTCAGGGGACTCTACTTGATGAAAAAAATCCTAGTTAGCGGTATATTTGATTCAAAATGTGCGAGAACCCTATATTTTAAGTAAATTCTCAATAACTTTCGACTCTTTTCATATTTAGCCGCAGAGGTGATCGATTTTGGGAATAAAATAAAAAGTGGCGCCCAACGCCAATTCACAGCGTTAAAGATTTTTTGTTATTAATCCCATGCATCCATTTATAAATCTATTGTATCAAAAGCTACACATCCTCCAATGTTAGTCACAGAATGTAAAACGCCCAAACCACTCTTTCCTCTTTGACGCACTAATAAAATTTACAAAAACAAACCAATATATAAAACTTGAAATTGAAATAAAAGCCAACGCTCTCACCATTGTTCGCCTTGCCAGAGAAATTATACCTTGCCCTAGTTCTGATTAACGATGACAGCGACAAATCAACAATATCTCTCACCACCTCATCCCCAAAGAGTACAAGGACCAAGAAGCGCGGTATAAATCATTGCGAATGTATAGCGAAACAATCGCATTTCCAGTTTTAGTGTGACTTTCCTCAAGGGGATATCCCTTCATCCATTTAATGCAGCACTATCCTCGTCACAATATTACCAACCGTCTTCGTCACCGTCTTTCTAGTCCATGGAAATAAATACGTGTCGCAGTTGCATTTAACTAGCATACAAACACAGCCAGACACACCTTATCTCAGCTCTGACCGTGTATATTCACAGTCGCACAATTCGACAATCCTTGGCGTGCGTTTCCCGAGTAATTGTTCCCGGATAACATTTGTATGACGACCATAATTCAAGTGACGACAATAACTCACATTTGTGCACATTCAATTTCCTTCGCATATGTCCTTTTTACACTGTGTTACGATCGTAGTCGTGTCGTATCCTGAGGATGATGATATGATGTGGATGAGCATGATAATAATGGGCAATAAATTAGCCCCGACAAACAGTTAAAGTGTGTGAGTGTGTGCGCGCATCTGATGCGGATTTTATTAGACGACTTTTACTTCTTTTATTTGTGGCTGTATAGCTACGGCTACGGTAGCTATCAGTATTGAATCAGTCATAGGCTATTCATCAAAGTGGTGCCTTTTGGAAAATAAAAAAAAAAATATATTAACTTTTTGGGGTGAGTTATTGGCAAACGTTTGTTACGTGCCTACAAACCTCATGGTATGGACGTAACGTGTAACTAAACTGGTTGATTTTAAAAGAAACACTTCTGCTTCTTTTTCGATGCAGAATTGGGTCTTTGCAAATTAAACAAAACTGGCGCCCAACGCATAACCACGGGTCCATCCTTTGCTATGTTTGCTACGTGCCTACAAACCTCATGGTATGGACGTAACGTGTAACTAAACTGGTTGATTTTAAAAGAAACACTTCTGCTTCTTTTTCGATGCAGAATTGGGTCTTTGCAAATTAAACAAAACTGGCGCCCAACGCATAACCACGGGTCCATCCTTTGCTATGTTTGCTACGTGCCTACAAGCCTGATGGTATGGACGTAACGTGTAACTAAACTGGTTGATTTTAAAAGAAACACTTCTGCTTCTTTTTCGATGCAGAATTGGGTCTTTGAAAATTACACAAAACTGGCGCCCAACGCGTAAACACGGGTCCATTCTTCTTTCACGAATGCCTTCTGGCATCTTATTAATAACTTTAATCACAAGCCAGATGCAGGTCTTCTACCTTTTCTAAGGCACATCCCATCCTCTGCTAACACGAACTTTTAGACTTTTTATTGCAAAATGAAAAATGGCGCCCAACGTAGAGTCACTTTAAGTACACTACGCAGGCATTGTTCGCTTTAGACACTTCATAAGTCAATTAAGTCCAAATAACTCGTCCATTTGGTTCGAACCGCAGTGAACTCTGTTGGGCCTCCTCTGGGGACATCTGCCAAATCAGGCCAGTCAGCGTATTCGATGGAAACGGTCTTGATGTGTTAAACCTAAGGCGCTCTTGTCAAGTTTTGTAAAATTGACTCAACTCCGGAGCGCATATTCGCACATCTTAAAAAGGAAATCTTCATCCACACAAGAGATGGGAACAAAAAAATTCCATACTTACTAATGGCAATTAAAAATGATGTCTCTTAGTTGGCTTAGTAATAACCGTTACAAGAGATGTGCATTAGCATCAATGTTGCTTTCATCCGTTAATTTTACTATGCATGTTGGGGGGTCTGTCACATTTAAATGGTGACAAGGAAAACCATTATGGTGTATAACAAAGTCACAGATCTGCAGAAAGGTTTGGCTCCTATGGAAACTTTTAAAATACTAGCAGTGCCTACGGTTTCATTTCCTTATTTGTGATCCATTCAGGGAAAACAATTTAATTGGATTTTGTAGATAAATGGAGACGATGCAATGGCGCACTAAGAGTGCTTCTTGGTAGGTAGCTTATATCGCTTTAACAGCGCCCCGACATGCTAGCAGACAGCTGTTAGTTCTGCAATTAAATTGTTGTAAGTTGTAGTCCGGGGTTTGGTAAACAGAGCCACTTCTTAGCCTTAAGACTAAAATGGTAACTAAATAGCTTTGTAGGTATGCAAAATTCGGTGCAAAGATTTTAACTGAATAGAAGGGACTCGCTGGTCTTAGGCTGTTGTTAAATCTTAGCCTTAAAAATTTACCTACATTCGTCAATGAAACAGCATTCCAACGTTGGGCGCCAATTTATTTGAAAATTTTACTCGAGGCTATTGTTAAAAACTTTTGAGATAACGTCTCTAAAGGAAAAAACTTTTCTAACCGATTACTGATTTTTAAGGGCGTTATAAACTTCTGAGATAACGTCTCTAGTGAAATACCTTTTCTAACCGAGTAATGGTTTTTATGGGCTAGCGCCTTATTCCGTAGATTTTGGATCTAATGTTCAGCCTTACCAAAACATATGAAGTATGCGGTTCTCCCCTAACTATTTACCAACCATAGGTGGTACTGGAGTGCAAAAATAAAATATTAAGACTTGTATTTATTGGTAAACACCAATTCTTGAGAAAATATCGTTCAGCGACTACTAAAAAAATCGCTGATCTTTTAGTGTTGCATAGTTTGTGGATCTTGCTAAATAAAATGAAATTTCTTTGCATAGTTTCTGGGGCACAATATTTTTCCAAGATGCAATATAATTCACATGTTCTTGGGAAAACTTTTCTTTACGAGGCTCTTTTAAAAGCGCATTGATAAGGGAAGATATACCCAAAACTATGCAATGAAATAGAGCCTAAGACGCATACAGCGACAAAAATAAATATTTGAGGCCGGTGCCTATCAAATGCGGTCACACCGCTGACACTTAATTAAGAAGAACAGCAATTAATGCCAAAAAAGAAACCTGTAATATTTCAAAAGACAATCCCGACAGGAAATATTCCTGATCGCCTTTATGTTTAATGTCGCAACCGCATTCATATACACTCGCAGTCTTGTGGAGCTGGTAGAGCGTTATTCGCGGGCTCATCGTTCTCGCCGCCCATCGTCATCATCAGTGTGAATCCCCACATAAATTATGAGTTCTACCCCCAAAGAAATAATACTACACAAAGAAAATTATCCCATGCACTCGCGATTGTGCAAGGACAACACTAACAATCCATGCACAAAACATAAAGCAGCCAAACACACTCACTCACACATACGCACAGCCAAACATTCGTGTATAATAAAATCAGGAGGAGCAGGAGAAGGAAATATTTGCAGCAATCCTTCTTCGGAATCCTTTTTTGGCGATAATTTCTCCCGTCCGACATTTTGAGTCATCCTGCAAAGTGTTTTATGGCACCTCTCTCGCTCATTTATTATTTGTATGCCTCACAGTGTAGTCGCTAAATATATTATAACCTCCTCGCTGCCTTCGTCGCCGCCGCCGCCGCCGCCGCTGCCATTCGATTTCGTCGTCACCCCGGTTTGGAGTTGGTTATTATCCTTAACTCCTCTCGAAGCAGCTTTTGTTTTGTGTATTTGTGGCTTCTTTTTCGTCCTTTTTCCAATTGTATAATTGTGTATAATATACAAAAAGCCCATTAGGGCATAAAATTTAACACGCCAACGATGAAAATCCAGGAAAAAGGACAACAATTCAGCTGCGCGCTGTCCACTGAAAAAAACCAGCGTATAGCGCATAGTCCTTTCGGGTGGGTGGACAGGAACAGAGAATCCGCATCTATACCACCGCACTTTGCAAACAGATTCCAGATGCAGTGCATTGCGAGAAGAGAGGCGGGGTTTTGCCAAAAGTAGCACCACGGTGGTGGATAGAAGACTCCTTGATTTACCACGAACATAAAAATGATTTATCAGTGACATTAAAATAATGCACACTATGGCACATTTTATGTGCGAATAGGTTTGCCTCTCTCGGGGAGGGAGATAAATGAATGTTGTGTGTTGGCTTGGTTGAGCGTCCGCCCGTTCGTTCGTCCACTCGTCCGCTCGTCCGTTTGTCGTCCCCGTGCATAGTTTTGGGAGTTTCGCTTTTCTGTTCCTTTTTTTTTTGTGTTTTGTTCTTCACAACTCCTCCTGTTGTCTGTTTTCGAAAGAGAGAGAGAATGAGCTCGGGGCTGATGCTGGGGCATGTTCGGTTGGGAGGTGATGCGCGTTGAGAGATAATGGCCCGTTTGGAACAAGAGAGAGGCTGGGGCGTAGTGGGGGAGTTCGTGCTACTCATTAGTGGGTTCGCCGTTTTGGAAAATATGCGACACATACAAAATGAACACCTGTTCGGGTCATATATCTTGAAGAGTTATTCTAAAATGTTTGGTCACGGAACAGTGCCACCGAATTGGAAAACCCGCTAAGTGGACATTAAATGATGAATTCCATGGAAAAGCTGTTAAATTTGGCCAAAGTGGAACGGCAGCAGGAAACTAGAAATTAATGAGTTGTAAGGAGCGTTGCGGAGAGTAGGCTGGCAGCTGCTATACATGAATGTGCCAGCGTATAATTGGTTCAGTGTTGAGTACACTGTATGCGCACTGTTTTTCTAAGGCAAACCCTCAATCGGACGAATGGCGCCCAACATTTGGCCGGAACAAATAGTTAAACGGTTTTAGGAGTCTTCGAACTAAAGTCGAACAGATAACGAAATGAAGCCACAATTTAGAATTTTCACAATGGTGGCGCCCAACGGCAGGTCGCCTTTCGCTTACAGCTTTTAAGGTTTTAGGGTCGCAAATATTAAGTTTAAGGGTCTTCAGACAGAAGCCCAATAGATACAGGAAAGGGGTAACCTAGAATGTTAAAACGAATACATTTTTTACTAAATTAACAAAAGTCGCGACTTCTTACTTGAACTGGGTAGCCTAAACTCATTCGAATGAAGTGTTGCTCTCACAAAAGGAAGGATTTTTCGATCAGTGAAAAGCTTATTTTGCAGTTCAGCGAAAGTGGCGCCCAGCGACAGGTCGTGCCATGGGTTTTAGGGCTCCCAAGCCTGAAATTTAAGAAAAAGAAAAGTGAAAGCCTACAGAGACTTTGCACCAAAGGGAGACAATTTTAGCACTTGGACAACCCTTTTTTTAAAGGGACAGAACTCCAAGACCTGCATGCATAATTTTGGACCAAATACAAACGCGTATCCTAAATCTATACAAATGCTGAATAAGAAAACGTATACGCATTGAAATTGCAAATAAAAATGAATACAAATCAACTGTCACCCATAAAAATGGTTGCCGATTGAAAAAGTGTTGCCAGTTCAAAAAAAAAAAACCTTAGAGATCGACTTTGTAATAAAAAAAAAATCCCGCCATCACTGCTCGTTCTCTCTTCCGGCATTTATGCAGCTTTCGAAGAGCTCCTCCTACAGCGCTTTAGGATCAAAAGTATAATAAAAGTAAAACCATAAAAAAACTACCAAGAAGAAATGTCGGGCTGCAGTTGCCTTGGATATTCAGCAAAATTAATATTCGCCGTCTCACGACTAGATTGGATATGGATATACCCTCCGTAATAATTTACAGGATATTGCATTCACTAAAGAACAACTTGACTGCACTTGCACTTGCTATACCTTCAGCTGAGTGTATACCCAATGATCATCTCACCCACCCACTGTGTAACCAGTGCAATTCGTATTCATTACAGACTTTTGCCCAAATTCAATTACAAGGACTCGCCACGAATACAACGAGAAAAATTCTAAACAAAATGCAAAACTATCCTCAAAAGTGGAACTCATTTCGAGAACAACCGCGAACCACACACACCCGACTTTATGAAAACAAAATAAGCAACCAGCAGACATTCGAGAGAACCATAGCAAATGCATCTAAGTGTGTCCCGCTTTACATAATCCAATAAAACGAACTCCACTGTAAGCCATCGGGAGTTTCTTTTCATTTCTTACCGAAATCCCGCCACGTCCTGCTCGGCAATTTGCATGCATTTCCCCAACCCTGCAGTCGATAAATGAATTTCCTTTGGATACATAGTCGGGCTGATAAAATTTGGGATATTATTTATCAACTGTACCGCCAGGCAGGCAGAGTGCGTCAGATGCTTCAAATGCCCATCTAAGCAGCACAACAAAGACCCAGGAACCCTTCCCTTTAGTGCTGTATTCCATAATAGAGACCGTAATACCTGTCACTCCTTGCCTCGGTGGAAGTGAATATTCAATTTCGAGGCTCCGTGGAAAGAAAAAAAAATCAAATTTGGCACAACCTGCGGGAAAACTATCAACGAACTTGTAACAGATGTTAGTTAGAGTTAACCTTCTTCACTTGACAACGAGGATGATGATGATGATGCGATGATCATCATCCCTGGCATATGACTTAAGGTTAGGCTTGCACACACCTTATCGAATATTGAACATCGGTGGGTCGTAAAAAAACGCGCTCGCATAACTTCTTTTATGGCCCCAAAGGTCCTCCACGCATCCATTAGAAAGTTTCCCATACAGAAAAGGGCATTGATATTCTGAAAACGCCATAAGGTTTGTGCACCTTCGGTAAGGAAGATTTTTATGACCCAGCCGGGTGACACAATCCAGGTAGACAAAAGTTCATTATTGCGGAACGCTTGAATTAGTGAGCTCATTAAAAATAGATAAGCCATCGATGCATGGATTATTAAAATTCAATTTGTTTTAGGGACATCCGCGTCTTCTGGGTGTGTTCGGTGGAGCTGGTGTGTTGTTTTGAATGATAAGTGAGTTTGAAAGTTATTTAGGTCAACCATCCAGTGGCAGGTGGCAGATTGGAAACAAAATCGCCCGCAAATCTTGAGGGGAAACAAAAATCAAGCAGAGGTACCTGTAGGTAACTTATCGGGTGATATGCAGAAATTTTTCTAGACATATTCTTCCTGACATCTGAGTAAAGCTGAGTCCGCCACATTGGAATTGCACCAAACAAAGTACATGCGATTTAATTGCTCTTGACTTTGTTCTTTTTTTTTCTCGGACAGTGGGAGATTTAATGGCGGACCTAGCTTACCGGTATCCGCCACATTAACTTTGGAAGGTTTCTTTTGCGCTTACCTAGCACCGATCTAATTGCTCTGAGGAATGTACATTTTTTTCTATCGGACAAGCCGTTCGCCAGCAATTTAAAATTTAAGTTTTTTTCAACAGCCCGTTCGCATTAAAACTCTTTTGTTTTTTCAAGGAAATGAAAAAAATTAACCAGTTCGAATTTTACCACGCCACATATCTTAAAAGAAGCGTAGGTATATTTGTAGGCGACTACTCGATTAAATCAAATATTTCGTCGCTCTTTTCTTAATAAACGGATAAAGGTACGATAGGCCTACAAAAAACATAAAATTTAAAAAAACTAGATTTTGTTCGAATTCTACTAAGCCACTCAGATTAGAAGAAGCGCCTATTCATTTGCTACAATAATTTTCGCTCTTTTCCAAAAGTGTAAAAAAGTCAAAAGTTAATTTTGAGACCAAAATAAAAATTTGGCCAAGACTTATAAGTCAGATATATATTTCGAATCCTACTTAGCTATACAGCTCAAGAGAAGAGTGTGTTCATTAGCTATCAATCAATTCAATACAATAATTTGTCGCTCTTTTCCAAAAGTGTCAAAACGTCAAAAGTTAATTTTACGACCAAAAACGTAAAAAAAAACCTACCAAAATAAAAATTTGGTCAAGACTTATAGTCAGATATACATTTCGAATCCTACTTAGCTATACAGCTCAAGAAAAGAGTGTGTTCATTAGCTATCAACCAATTCAATACAATAATTTGTCGCTCTTTTCCAAAAGTGTCAAAACGTCAAAAGTTAATTTTACGACCAAAATAAAAATTTGGCCAAGACTTATAGTCACATATACATTTCGAATCCTACTTAGCTATACAGCTCAAGAGAAGAGTGTGTTCATTAGTTATCAACCAATTCAATACAATAATTTGTCGCTCTTTTCCAAAAGTGTCAAAACGTCAAAAGTTAATTTTACGACCAAAAAAGTAAAAAAAAACCTACCAAAATAAAAATTTGGCCAAGACTTATAGTCAGATATACATTTCGAATCCTACTTAGCTATAATAAAATAATTTGTTGCTCTTCTCTATATGTGTCAAAAAGCATGAAGATAGTTTTGGCAAACGAAAAAAAAAAATGAAAATTTGGAAAAAAATCCCTACTGAAACCTACTATGCAACATAGCTCAAATGAAGCATGTTTTCATTAGCTATCAACACATTCAATAAAATAATTTATCGCCCTTCTCTAAACATGTCAAACAAAATTTTAAATATTAACAACTGTCATTTCTCCGGAAATCTAGTTCGCACACCAACTCTTTGGTTTTCCCATACCTAAACTGGGGTTACTTTCTGCCAGGTCTTGATGTTTTTTTGTAAAAAAACGTTTTTTTCTAAAGAAGGTATTCCATTTCGATCTTAACCATTAAGCAATGTAGGAAACGTTCTCAAATTAACGAAAGGACTAACAATTTTAAGCATGTAAGCCTCAAAGTGCGGCACATAACATGTGGTTTCAACAAGACGGTACCACACAGCCAGAGAAACAATTCAATTACTGCATGAGTCATTTCGTAATCGCGTAATCGCCCGTTTTTGCGATCAGAATTGGCCATCCAGATCTTGCGATCTAACGCCATTGGACTTTTTTCTTCGGGGTTTTTTGAAGTCAGAAGCCTATGCAAACAAGCCCACGCCCACCAACGCCTTGATAGAGGAAATTGGGAGATGTATTCATGAAATTCAGCCACATTTATGCGAAATGGTCATAGAAAATTTCAACAAAAGAGTGCGTACTTGCCAGCAAAGCCGTGGCGGCCATTTTCATCCGATGTGCTATTCCGCATACATAACCCCAATTTGTATACTCTATGAATCAATAGAAAATGTAAGTTTTCTAATTAAAAATCTGTATTTTCTATCAAAATTTTGCGTAAATTGTGGGATACAATTATAAAGAAGAAGGTAAATAAGGGGTTTTAGCATTGACTTTTCATGGGGGGGTTATAAATCGATGTTACGAGGGGAGTTCAAAATATTCTCGGTATGAGGGGGATACTCCAAAGATCTGAAAAAGTCAAAAAAAAATATTCCCGATGAGATGGTGGCTGATAATAGAGATTCCGCTCCTTCGCTGTCAACCGATCAAAAGTGGTCAAGTGAATTTCAAAGGGGAAGGGAGAGCATTGAAGACGACCTTCGCTCAGGCTGCCCACCGCAGAAAACATTAAACAAGTCGAGAAACTTCTACTTGAGGATGCCCGAATAAAGATTAAGACTATAGCTGGGAACACAAACCATTCCATTGGTACCATACACACCATTCTTCATGGCTGTCTTCATCTTTGAAAAGTCAGTGCAAGATGGGTTCCACGAATGCTTACAGAGCCTTAGAAAAAAGTGCGAATCGAGTGTTGTAAGGCATTTTTCGATCTGTGTGGTAAGAATTTTGAATAGAATTGTTACTGGGGATGAAACATGGGTTCATCACTATGACCCTGAAATCAAACAGGAGTCCATGCAGTGGCACAAGAAGGGCTTAGAAATAATTCTAATTTAAATTCGCGTTTCCGTTCATGTCGATACCGAGAATATTTTGAACTCCCCTCGTACTTTGTAGCCTGATGGTAACAATGGACCGTATATGCAAAAAGATGGGTTCAAGCTTTTCAATCCATTTTCTGTTATTTTTCCCACCATCGTTAGACCTCAGTGAGCCCTTAAATTGGAGGTCTGATGTGAGATAGAGCGCACTTCAATTAGGCAAAAGTGTATAAAACGATTAGCGGCATAAGATCGGCTTATAAATGGTACAAATCGTATTTCCCTTACTCACTCCATATACTACCGTCAAGATTGACAAACTTCTACTAAACTTACTTAGGAACCGATTTTTTAAAAATTGGTCTCCAGTTGGTAAAGATTTTTCCCCAGCTTTGTCGATTTAGTGAAATGGCTGTGAAATTGTTGAAAACCCTTTAGGTGCTAGATAGACCCGATTGGGTTTAAGGTTCTGATGGTGTTTTTTTTTTGTTTAAATATATCAGCAACTTAAATATTCCTACTGAAAAAGCTATAACCTCTTTTGAAAGAGGGTCTTTCACCTTCATGAATGATGATTGTTTTCACTGATTGGCTTTTGGCGCACTCATGTTCTACGAGGTTGAATGCGCTGCAAGTTGAAGCTTGAATGGTGTCCATTATGTTCATGTTTCCCTTGTATCAAACACCTATTTTAGTGGCAAATAAAGGCCATGCATTGGCCGTATCCTTGTCTTTCTATCTGCGAAAGTATCACCTTTGCAAACAAGAAAAATAAACACACCGTAGACTTAGAAAGACTGGACTCAAGGGGATTTTCTAATTCTTTTCAAAGTTCTAATTATTGAAAAAAAATTTCGTCAATAGTCAAACTACTACCCCCATCGAGGGAATAAATTCCCAAACCGGTCTCTCAAAAATGACTATTCCCACTGGCCAGCCAAAAACTATCCACATCATGGCGACCGCAGTACACATAAAAATAAAATCCACTCATCATCAAACCGAAACCGAACGCTTACAACAAAACAATTTGAAACTCAAACGACGCATGAAGAATAATTTATTTTCGACAAAATTGGACGCGGCCACACCAAGCAAATAAAAATAAAAATAAATCTTCAGTATTTCTGCGAGCAAAACAAGAGATTGGTCCTTCGAGCCGCGTATATTCGGTTCGGAACCAAATCAAAAACAAGTCATTCAATTTCGCATCGAAGTGTCATAAATAACATGCACACACACACACACAGACGGGCACCAAAAAATATTTGTATACAGTTGCCAACCATTGGCAAGACGTTATGTTGTATCCATGAGCCAACGGCAAATTTATGAAAAATCTATTTTTGCAAAAAGAAAAAAACGAAAAAAATAACCAACAACCGAAAACTACTCGCCCCAACTCGGCACAGACAAGAGATTTATTTGGAATCCTTCGAAAGTCATCCCCGCAGCCCAAGAAGAGGAGAAATCGTCCCAAATGAAAGCAAAAATGAAAAAAAAAAAATCCTGACATAAGCAGCCATTGACGGGAAATTTATCCTTGCGTTCTGTGTGTAGTTAGTGTCCTTTTAGCTCGCATATTTATGTACATTACTCGCCCATTCCTCGGCGCTGTGTCGTGGATTATGTATGTCTCATCGTTTTGTTTGGACAACCGTCTCTATCTGGCACACATCAACGTCTCCAGAACTACGACGATTTCTGATTGCAGGCACGCCAACAAAGCACAGACAAAAAGGACGAATAAATTTCATCCTCCATCATAAAAATGCTGGCATTTATGTTATTTGCTAGTGGAGCAGCTACAGCTAGCTGCTATTCCAATGCGACTGTCCATTTGGATGATGGTTGTCCCTTCCATTAGTTTTGTTGTTTTATGTTTACTGCCAGGACACACTAATGTTTCCTAAATCTTTTGTGTGCCGGCAACCATTCCAGTGCGCTGGTGGTTATTTTCCTGCCCTGACTGCTGTGCGTGTGTGTGTACGCATATTGTCGTAAATCCTCGCAGAATGCTCATCATCTTTTATGTTCTGAGCGTCGTCGACGACGATACATGTTACATAAGTTGCCTTCGCTTCAAAGTGATTGGAGAAGAATGCCCCCACCGAGCACATCGTCTTCGTTGTTTACTCCAACTGACATAAATATTTCGAACGGGTGACATTTACGACCGCAAAGCGGTTAAGGACTATACGCGTCTCTCCGCCATGTTGACATCGAAGAGATGGTTTTTCTTCGGTCGCGTCCCGTTTTGTTTCTGATTTATTTCACAGTTCTGTTGTCAGCACAAAATGTTCGAAGAACCTGCGGGTTCTGGTTCTTGTCCTATAAAGTCTCTCAAAAGGATACGCCATATAATCCTAGTTGAGTGAAGTGCTCTATCCAACGTTGGACTTGAACTTTTCTTCAACTCCGCGTGCGGACATTCACATGGCGGGTTTGTGTTGTGCGGCGCGCTTCATATCCTTTTCGTTCAGTGACGCCTTCCAAACTGCTAACTTCTCGCATATATCACTTTGAAACCGTATACACATACCAGGCAGATCGTCTTCGTCCTTCGGAAGGGTGGTCGTTGAAGATGATATTTATGTCGTTCAGAGTCGGGTGGGAGGAATGTAAAGATCTACTTATACACCATGTGGTTTATGGATTCCAGTATTTGACATATTTAAGGATGTGAAGGATCCCACAGTTGCTCGGGAAAAGTTTTCCTCTTCGTTTTCCTTCAATCTAACGCGACAGCGCAAATTATGACAAAGGCTGCTTCTGCAGCACCATCAGAGAAGGACTTTTTCCCATTGTCGTTTGTTATGAAAGCGGAACGGAGCTCATAAATAAATGCGGCCTGGGTATGGCTGATGCCACCGAAGGGATCCTTATAGGTTGTTAATATTGTTTATTATTATGAAGGTCGGGCAACTGGGTAGGGTATTCATTTTCGGTTCCCATTCCTGCTGTGGTTTGACTATTTTGTGGGTGCAAAATTAATTGATCGAACTTAATACAGTAGGAATATTCGTCAAAAAATATTACTGCCATAACGAAACAGATATAAAAAGGCGTTGTTAAGGACTCAAAATATGTAAAAAAAAAAGGTTGTAAGTAGATTAAGTATACGAAAGTGAACAGCCGATCAGATTTGTAGAGAATGAGATACGCGAGTCCCTTAAATGCAGGGCTACAATTCATCAACCAGGGTGCGAATTTAAAAAGGTTTATCACAACTTAAGTCGGAGTGTCAATGGTAGATTATATAATAATTGAGAATGAAATGATAGGAAGTGAAATTTGTACTTACCTTGATTAAAATTCACACTTGCTTTATACCCTCGCCGGTGTAGGTATCCTGTAATAGAGTAAAAATTAGTGAGATGGTTTTTTTGGGCAGGACGAGCTTAACTATTTGATCAAGTTATTATTAAATGGGTTTACGGATATCGAACATTGTCACTAAATGTCAAAACCACCTGTCAACATGTTTGTCAATCTTACGAACCAATCCTGTCAAAGACAGGGAAAATACAAACAATTTTGTTTGCGGGTGCTTTAGGACTGATTGAATTGGGTTTTAACATCTTGTGGATATTTTACTCGAGGCGGAGGATGATTTACCCAATATCCCTCATAGAGAGCTTGCCCCTTAAAATCAATAACGAAAAATGTTCCCCTTGATCAGAATTCATCTGGTCACAACTGAACATTTGAGTGCATTGATACCGCACTTGCCGTCAGCCTCGACACTGCTCTAACACATAAAAAAAGATATTTCCATTCGTTTATATAATTCGCACTAACGTTGTGATAGAAATGTAGTGAGCGGGTCGAAATTCTACTTTTAATATTCTGCATTGCAGGATTCTGTCTTCTCATACAAAAATTACGCTTTTCTACTTCACAAAACTCTGATTTTCAAACTTGAAGCAAAATAAAGTGCACGACTGGGTCGAACGAAACTTTCTCGTTCATTAAAAGTTTGCTTGGTTGTTTTCTTATTTTATTAGGTAGGTGTAGGTGAAAAATTGAAAAACAATGCTAGATAAAAGAAACAGTGCATAGATAGAATATAGGAAAAGGAATAGTGTTAAATAAAATTCACTTTTGTGTAGTTCATCTGATATGACAGTACATGTCAAATAAGGATATGAGTTTTTAAAAGTTAAAGCTCTCAGTAAAAGGCAATTGTCTCTGGTTAGAGAGTTATAAGTGCCATTGTACTATTTTATAAGCTCTTACACTTTACAAGATCTTCGAGTACGAGGACAAGTGTAGTAGGAGTTTCTGTGTTCTGATCTGTTAGGTCATGTTTTTATTTTGATTAGGAACGCTGGTATAAGGTGTCTATCATTGGAAGCAGGGTTCGTGATTTATATCTTTATAGGTATAGATGTATATTGTAAGAATTCGGACATTTTTGTTTTGAATATGCGTTAGCAGTTATAAACTGAATATTCCAATTGACGTGTGTGGTTTGAAAATTAAGTGGGAGTTTCTGGTTGCGGTTGGTATTATTTTAAGGTGCATACTCAATATGGTTAGAAAAAAAGAAGCGAGTTATATTTGTTAAAAATAAGTTTGACATAAGCATTTTCAATAGAACTAGCAAATTTAGATTATTACAAATACATATGTACAGATGAACCAGATATAACAATATATTTTCAAAGTCCCGGCAAAACTCCGTTTAACTCAAGGTAATTGCAATCGGTTATAACGATACCGGATATAACAATGAAATCGGTTATAGCGATGAAAATTTACAATATTTTAGTCTAAACACTGTTTATAGCGATGGAAAAAAACGTGTTCCTACATGCCTACCGCCTGCTATTTTCATTCTGCTTAAATGTGTATCGATATTATGTATGCACGTATGCACATACTATATATGTATGTACATATAGACAATTATTGATAAATTTCCTGTAGCCACTGCAGTGACTGGTCTGTGAATATAATTTCATGGCATGCCTTGTTCGATTTTCACATTTCTGAAAAGTTCATAGTTTTAATTTTTCTTTAAAACAAGTTGAGTGTTAAGATGGTGACAATAAATAAGCGAAAATCATTTTCCATTGCCCAAAAATATGACATTATTTCAAGATTTGAAAATGGCGTAAGAATTTCTGATTTGTGTAAAGAATTTGAAATATCCAACCAACTGTGTCAACAATTTTAAAAAATAAACAAAAAATAAAAGAACAATTTGGGGTGAACTCTACTAAATTAAAAAAAGTGCGAAGTGGAAAGTTTGTAGACATTGAAAATGCCTTATTAAATTGGTTTAAGGACAAGAGAAGTATGAACGTTCCCATAAGCGGGCCAATACTTCAGCAAAAGGCTAACGATTTCGGGAAGTTATTGGGTATAAAAGATTTCGTTTGTTCTATGAGTTGGATACAAAGGTTTCGGGTACGTCATAATATCGTTTTCGGAAAAATAAGCGGGGAAGCTGCTGACGTGTCACAACTTGTTTGCGAAGATTGGTTGACCACAGTATTCCCCAAGCTTCGGGAGGGATTTAATGACGACGATATTTTTAACGCCGATGAAACTGGATTCTTTTATAAAATGACCCCCGACAAGACTTTTAAATTCAGGGGAGAAAAATGCGTCGGTGGAAAAATGTCTAAGGAACGTTTGACAGTCTTAGTATCTGCTAATATGACGGGAACAGAAAAAAAAAAGCTTTTGGTTATTGGCAAATCTAAAACCCCACGCTGTTTCAAAAATGTTACAAGCCTTCCAGTTTTATATGAAAATAATAAAAGAGCTTGGATGACGTCTATTATTTTCGAAAAAGTATTACGAGAATGGGACAGAGAGCTTTTAACACAAAAAAGGAAAATTTTACTTTTGGTTGATAATTGTGCGGCACATCCACACATCCAAGCCTTAAAAGCTATCAAACTCGCATTTCTGCCCCCGAATACCACATCTGTACTGCAACCTATGGATCAAGGCGTCATTAAATCACTGAAGACTCAGTTCAGGAAATTGCAGATTTTAGAAATCGTGAAACACGCTGAATCCAAACAGGATTATAAAATTACAGTTCTTGATGCCATCTTAATGATAGCCAAGGCATGGGATGAAGTGTCAATGTGCACTATAAATAACTGCTTTCGACACGCTGGTTTCAATAATTGTATAAGTCAGGATGAATACGAAGATGAAGATGAAATTCCACTAGCAGAATGGGCTCGGCAAATACAAATGTTCTCAAAGTTAGAAGTAGATTGGGACTTATTGATAGATAATGAGAATGAGCTGGTAACATCTGAGGTATGTTTACACTATTGAGAATAATTTTCAAATCTAAAGTAAATTTGTACAGTTTCTTACAGATGAGAATATTGTGTCAGATATTAAATTGAATAATGCTGATGACGAGGATGACGATAATGACACTGAAGATGAGGAGACCGAAGAAATACACGTTCCATCTGTAAACGAAGCACTTTCTGCAGTGGCAACACTAAACCGCTTCATGCTCCTGAATCCTGTATGGGCCACTTCGAATTCAAATCCAAACGTTGGAATCCAAACATTGGACAACTCTCTTCGAAAAATATTTTACTCGGCTAAATGTACAAAACAAACACAAATTAGTGATTTCTTTCCTCAAATATTTTCTTAAGCATTAGAAGCGATTTTTTTAAATAAAATTTTCTTTTTTTTAATTTTATTTTCATTGTACCGAATATAACGATGAATCGGCTATAACGATGAAATTCTAAGGTCCCTTCGATATTGTTATAACCGATTTCTACTGTATATACCGTAGATATGTGAATACAAATCGAGATTTGTGCAGTAATTTTTGAGAAATAATTTTTAATCTTATTTATTCAAATCTTTTGAGAAAAACTAAGAACGGGATCGTATTTACAACACTTTTATTATCCTTACTAAGCATTTTGATTAAAATCGTTACAGCGGTTTTTTGTAAAATTTGACAGACAAAACAGTACCAAATATTGCAATGTTTAGTTTGGAAAATATTATACTTCACTCTATTGCTGCTGGTGTTGCTGCGACTCTTTAAACACAAAATTACTGTATTGTATTCCTATTTTCTTTTTATTTAGTTAATATTATAAAAATTGTTACTGATCTGTTCTTTATTTCCCTCTTCTTATAATTCATCTTTCTTTTTGTTTCTCTTTAGTCTGTGGCATTATTATTTTGTTTGTTGGTTTGTTTTGTTTTTCTATCTTTGGTAATTCTTATTATGAATAGAGTACACTCTTTTTACAGTGCGGATAGAAAATTAACGCACACTATGGTGAATGTTCTTTCTAATTGTCGTGATGGTTTTAAGGTTTGTCATTTAAATGCACGTAGTCTCAATCAATACAAGCTAGATTATCTAAAGTATGTGTTTTCAAATTCTAGCGTTGATGTTGTTTGTGTTGGTGAAACATGGTTTAAAAGTGATATTTCAGATACGCATTATAATATACCTAATTTTGAACTTTATAGGAACGATAGGGTAACCTATACTTGGGGAGGTGGGATAGCGATTTATTGTAAATCTTCATTAAAATGTAAAATCATAAGTAAATCAGTTAACTTATTTTCAGAGTTCTTAATTGTTGAGATTCATGATGGTACGTCTAAATGCTTGATTGCGTGTGCTTATATACCCGATCGCAGCTGTTCGCCTCAGCCATTCTTTGCGACTCTCTCTGAGTTTTCTTCGCAATATGAACACGTTATTATCTGTGGTGACTTCAATTCTGATTTGATAAAAAATGATTCCCGTGCATTTCAATTAAAGGATTTCGTATCTTCTTTAGGACTTCAAATACTTAATACAAATTACCCAACACGTTTCGCTAAGGATTGCATACCTAGCCTCCTTGATCTGACAATAGTATCTGACCTGTCGTATATTCTTCTTTTTGAACAGCTTTCGCTCGATTGTATTTCTGATCACGATCTTCTATTTTGCACATATAATATTAACTTTAACCATTCTGCTGTCCCCTTGACTTTTTCGTATAGGGATTTTCGATCAATAAATACTGATGCCCTTCAACTTGCCGCTTTATCTGCCCCATGGAGTAGATGCCGCCTTTATGCTGATCCTGAAGTGAAACTAAAATATCTCCAAGAACTGATTCTCGATTTATATAATCAATTTGTGCCAACTAAAACAGTGAACATCAGAAATAGAAGCTGTCCTTGGTTTACAACTGAAGTAATCAATACCATCAAGGCTCGTAACAGGCTTTACAGTAAATGGAAACATAGTCCGTCAAATGTCAATTGGCTTGCGTACAAAAATATGCGAAACCATTCGACTGCTGTCATACGTAATGCCAAAATTAACTACTATGCCTCCAAGCTGAATACATCGCTTTCCCCCAAAAAGCTTTGGACTAATCTGCGTCAAATAGGTGTTTCCAGTAGTAAATATAGTTCCAAGTGTCAAATTGATCCTGATGAACTGAATAATTTCTTTCTTGAAAATAGTTCTGAGAATCTAAATTTTAATTTATCTGAGAACTCTAGTCAATCTTTGGTAAGTGGCTTTGAAATTGAAACGGTTACTGAAAACGAGGTCATCGGCCATATCTCATCCATAAAATCAAGTGCTGTTGGGGAAGATGGGTTACCCTTACGATTCATTAGGCAAATCCTGCCTTTTATTATAAGCCATTTAACTCACATCCTAAACCACTGTATTACAACGTCCTATTTTCCCAAATCCTGGAAAATTGCTCGAATCGTACCTGTTGCCAAAAAGTCCACTCCGGTATCTGCTGCTGATTTTAGACCAATAAGTATTTTGCCGTGCTTGTCGAAAGTTTTTGAGAAAGTGATAGAGAAACAGCTTCTACAACACCTATCGCTGAATAGTCTTATCTATGAGGGACAATCTGGTTTCAGATCTAAACACAGTTGCTCTACGGCTATGGTAAATATATTAGAAGATATAAGACAGTGTTTTGATAAAGGACACGTTACGCTTCTTTGCCTACTTGATTTTTCAAAGGCATTTGACAAAGTAAACCATAAAATTCTTTACTGGAAACTGAAAAATTTGTTTCGTTTTGGTAACTGCGCAGTAAATCTAATAAAAAGTTATTTGAGTGATCGATTTCAGAGAGTGGTAACTTGCAATTCTTCTTCAGCTCTTCTGCCAGTAAAACTAGGTGTACCACAAGGGTCAATCCTGGGTCCAATTCTCTTCTGTCTGTTCATAAATGACTTACCTTCTGTTTGCAAACATTCCACGATCCACCTCTATGCAGATGACGTCCAACTGTACTCATCAAAGCCAGTTAATGATAGGGATGAATTAGTAAATAATATAAATGAGGATCTTGCCAGTATTAACTTATGGTCTGTTACTAATGGATTACATCTAAATCCGAAAAAGTCTCAGGTTATTCCCATATCCAGCAAAATGATAGCCCTTAACTCCTTCCAGGGTGTCATGCTCTCTTCCAATAAACTCTCAATTGTTGAAACTGCAACAAACCTCGGATTCGTTATTAACCATAAGTTGTCAGGGTACGACCATATTAACACCGTTATCAGACGAATATATGGTTGTCTTCGCAAGCTTTGGATAACAGCAAGTTTTACTCCTACTAATGTTAGACGAAAACTTGTTACAACCCTAATTTTGCCACTTATTACTTATGCAGAAGCTGTTTACAGTAATATTGATTCTCTCTCCCTACGGAAGCTACAAGTCGCATTTAATGACTCTGTTAGATATATTTATGGCCTGCGGAGATATGACCATGTATCACAGTATTCAAAAACATTACTCGGATGTTCGCTCAAACACTACATCGACGCAAGAAATTGTATTTTCCTGCATAAGATTATAATATATCAGACTCCATCGTATTTGTATGAAAAACTAAATTTTGCTCGTTCTCCCAGAACATGTGCCCTAATACCATCACGCTGTCGGACTCTTAATTCATCCCGTTTATTTTTTATTCACGCAATTAAATTGTGGAACTCTCTGCCACTAAGTATAAGAACAATTTCTAATGCCACACGCTTTAAAAATGCTGTCCTCCATCATTTCTCCTCCCTACTTTAAATTTCCATATTTAATATCTTTGTTATATATTTTTATTTTCTTCTTTAATTATTATTTATATTTAAATATAACTGCTCAATATTATAACTAAGTACTATAAAAGATGTATATCTTAATGTATGAATATATGAAACTTGTATAAATAAATAAAAAAATAAAAAAAATAAACTTAACTATTTAGCTGAAAAGCGAGTCCAAGTTATTGTTCGGGATGTAAGAATTACTAGGTCTTTAAAGTTTTTTTTGAAATCGAAAATGGTGTTTTCGAGATATGAGTAGTTTTTAAAATACCTAAGCGTTTTCGGTGAATCGAATTGAAAAATAAGGACGCAATAATTTTGAAAACATCAATTCTACTTTAAGTTTGCATTTTGGTTGAAATCAATTTTACCGTTTTGAAGTAAACTAAAGAAAACTAAATTTTTTAAAAATTACTTTTTCCAAAAATACGTTTTAAGTTAATACAGAGAAAAACTGAGTTTGCCATTAAGTTGGAAATGACCATTACCTTATAAATGGTCATTTACAAAAAAATTACCTTATAAATTAATTTTTGTTACAATCGTATGGACCGTTTTCGAGATATGTCCAAATTTCAAAAGTACTGTTATTCGATTTTTTTTTAGCGAAAAACTGAGTATGCAGTCGTGGTAACCTCACCCACTTAAGCTTAAATTCAAATCTCGAGTTGGAAATTTTTTACGAATACAATATCTTTCTCTTACTACGTAATGGAGAGAGTTAAAAATGGAAAAATTTTCCGAAACTTTTTTTATTGTTCGCAGAATTTTGAAAACGAAATTTTAAAAGAGCAGAACTTTATAAAAAAAATGTTGACCCAACCCGAATTTTGACCCCGATCCATCCAAGTCAGTTAATATTTCGAATTTTCTTGCGCACAATTTCTTGGAAATCGGTCCTTTTGGCAAGGCCTCTCGTTGGGCTATTCCCTGTCCCACTCATCCAGGTGCTTAACCGCTTTCAAAATTTACAAACTGCACTTAATTGTAGAAGAGAACCTTGTAAAACCACACATTTCGCTGCGCCCGCTTCTGTCACTTAAAACCCACTCTTAGTCATTACAATAGCCAGTCAAAACCGACATCAATTCTGTGACAATTTAATTCAAAGTACACCCATTACGCGGGAAGCAATATTCCTCTAATATCATCCCCCATTTACTGTGACATTTGCAAGTCTCACCTCGCTGACAGAGTCGCCCAAAAGGCACCAATCCCAAACAAGCATCAAATGCAAAAGAAACCGAAAGACAAAAAAAAAATGCTTAACCTTAACTGCGCGCCTATCTAACGACGCTTACCAATGCGAATTAGCATAGGAAACTGCCTCTCGTAAAACGGCCCATGCTTGCCCCCTCCATCTACACTCGTTTACCTGTACAGGGCATGAACGTAAAAAGAAACTGACATTTAATTGAAGCCACATCTCAGCCGCCACTGTCACCTCGGCATTATATTCCCACTGCGAAGCGCCAATTCGCCTCCTCCAAGAAACACTTCTTCTTCTATTTTATTTGACATCATAATCGTTTTTCATTTCAATGGATTCCTTTAGTACAACGCCAAAGGGTGTTTGTATACAAATACGCAAGCCCCCACCGCGTCTGCATTGTTGAAACTTTTCTGTGTCCCTTTTTTTTCGGTTGTCGCAGATAAACGATGCCCTTTGCATTAGAATGTTTGATTTTACCCATCGCATAATATCATTCTTCCATCAAAGTGCCACAAGACACAGAGAGGTGCAAATGGGAAGGAAGAATATTCTCAATTTTGGTCCTTCGAGCCAAATTTCATTTCAAAACTAAAAAGGCAAATAAAAAAAAAAGTTCACCAAACTGACGATGATAACATTTACATATTATGTTAATTTGACGGCATAAATATGTCAGGACAATTCAAAACAGACACGAGGATAATAGCGCATTCTCGTCAGACCCTATACACTACCACCCATACCACTTCTTCTTGACATACTTTTGAAGGGAATACGAGCGCGAATTTTTTGGCAACCACTATACAGTGAAACACAAACACCGAGTATAGGTAGGACGTTTGTTGTAATTGAGAATAATCATTCGTGTGACGATTGTACAGCACTACCTCGGAATGACGGTTGCGGAGTCCCTTTTCGAATCAATTCAAATTATCCTTGAAAGTCTCTGGCCTGTCCTCTGTCAAATCGCTTGGGATTAACTCAACAATCTGGAAAAACGGACTCAATCATCGACTCAATGTGCGAGTAGCGTCCCATAAAATCATAGTCCACCGCAATGAATATTAATGAGAAATCATCACCGGAATTGGGGATGTTTACTATACACGTATACGCATCTGGAGCCGTGTAAGGATATCCGAAAGGTAACTTGGGTAAACAAGAACATAAATCAACCCTTTTAAGCAGGGGATAGAGATGAGGTAAACTATCACAGCATGGGGTGGCTGATGTGGCCGGGTGTTGTAGTTGTCGTTGCCTTCTTGGAGTGTTCAGTTCATCCTGCCTAATGAGAAAATGATTTTTTTTACATTCGCACACAGTGTGGCGTGAAAGTTACGCGAATGGTTTAAATTGTGGAATAAAAAAAATAAAACACAAAATCAGCTTTCGCATGTCTTTTTTTTCTGTTAGTGTATTATCTCCATTATTCTGAATTTAAACAAAAAAAATATTATCAACTGACATTATTAACCGCTGTTCAACGATGAAGAATCTCAAAGGAAAACTAAGTTTTCATACCGCACGTTTAACTTGGAAGTCAAAAAATATCCCAGTGCAAGTTGTATTAAAAGTCTCCTTATAAGCTATTATCAAGACTACGGTTTGACGCTGAAGAGTGACTGAGACAAGTCCCTATATCCTAAATAAAAAACCTTACAAATTTCTTTCATTAGAGTATGCATCCAGTTTGACCCAGTTAAGACCCTCTCTAAGGGGATTATCCTAAAAAAAATCCCATTTAGTTGTGTTTCTTGTTGCGCCACCAGTAGCTGGTCAATACCCGCTTCGGTCCATTAAGAGGGTAGTCTCATGCTACCAATTCTGTAAAAACTTTCCGAAAGAAAACTTCGTCGAAAGTTGTGTAAACCTCTTTGACCCTCTCCGGGGGGGTCAAAAGAAGTTACATTCCTCTTTTAGGAGGCTATGATAGTCATGTACCGTTGGCACACAGTACATTTACAAGTTTTCACAAGTTTGTGTTGGAACTGTTTTCCTGAACCCCATTTGACCCTCTGCGGGGGGGTCAAAAGGAGTTACATTCCTGTTTTAGGGGGCTATGATAGTCATGTACCGCTGGCACACAGTGAATTTACAAGTTTTCACTAATTTCTGCTTGAACTGTTTGCCTGAACCCCTTTGACCCTCTCCAGGGGGGTCAAAAGGAGTTACATTCCTATTTTAGGGGGCTATGATAGTCATGCACCGCTGACACACAGTGAATTTACAAGTTTTCACTAATTTGTGTTGGAACTGTGTGCTTGAACCTCTTTGACCCTCTCGAGGGGGGTAAAAAACACAAGCGCAGCCAGTTTTCGAGCCATTTTGTATCATACTTATTAATATTCATTAATTTCGTTCACCGTGGTGTTTTTTTTTTCCAAAATTTATCTATCTTTGAAGGTTTTACAATTTATAAAGAGTAAAATTTTTTCCCAAAATTTATCTATTGTTTAAAAGTTTAACTTTTTGTAAATACGTCTGCTTCCATTGAGAAACAGAGCTGCAAGTGTGTGTTAAGTTTGGGTTTAACATAGCAGTCCTGTCGAAATTCTGTTAAAACAAATGACAGACACCAAGGGTGTCGAGCTCCGCATCGACAGGACGACTCTGCTGCGTCTACCGAACTCTAACTTAAGTTAATTGATAAATCCATCCCATGCCATGAATTAACTTCTGTCATTGCAACATTAGAAGTCCGCCAACTTTCCCCCATCACTGTTGTGCCAGGCCCTCTGCGTATTAGGCAAAAGGATTATCCCGAGTACCATCATACTCGTCGTCATTCGCCCTCAAATAGGCATCATCAACGCATTACACAAAATTAACCATGAAAGGTGGAATGTGTCAGGATAACATATACCCAGCAGCCGGCACACACATGTGCACAGTCAAACGCACATCTCTTTCGCTCAGAGAGGTGATGAAACGGATTTGCCAAAGGTGTTGAAAGAAATCTGTTATCGATGTCGACGAGTTTACGAGCCGAAAATAGTTTGCCACCCCACCGGGTTGGGGGCTGGCTGTTGTTGCCATTCGGATAACGTTGATTATCCTTTGGCTGCGTGTGCAAGTGTATGGGTATTCCAAGTCAAATAGTTCACATATGTCAGTGACAAATTATGTTTACCCCGCAAAGCTGTTTACACCTTTAGCGTCAGCGAGGACTCCTTGTGTCAACGGTGCGGTAGGGTGTGCCGTCTTCGACGCGCAAAAGGACTCCTGTTTATCATCCGGTTGCATTGCGGTACCGATGTGTTTGTGTACATGAGCGAGTGTGTGACTTAATTTCATCCGACAGATTTTGACATAATCTTCAGTGATGGCAACCGGGCTGTCATAATATGGTAATAAGATGTTGATGGCAAGATGAAGACGATGTTGAGTATACGATCTTTGTTGTTGATGATTATGATGATGATGGGGGTTTTTCTCACCCCGACGTCGGCATTGGCTTGAGCCATGCTAAATGCGTGTGATTTATCTTCCAGATGACTTTTAGGTAGTACATTTTACCACAGGCGAGGTGAGAAAGTTGTGATAATAATTATTGTGGGTATAATGTGATTTTATTAGAGAGGAGGGAGGAAGGGCGGCCGGAGTACTCATGTGGTGTGGTCTTGTTTGTTTTGTTCGATGGTGATGAGTTGACAGCGATGAGGGTTGATTGGTGTGATGAGCCGGGATAAGCGCTTATGGAGGATGGGCACCTTTGATGGAGGTCGCTATACATAATTATGTCTGAATTAATTGCGCAATGATTTGTGAGATATTTGCGGAGTCCTAAATTTGTATGAAGTAGAAGCTCCAAAATTGACTGACTTTTGGGGTGTATTTCCTCCGAAAGTAATTGAATTTTACAGACAATCATAGAAGCGACTTGTAGCTGTGGGTTGCTTGGTTAGCAAACTGGTAAAACAGCTCTTCAAAATTGGCTAAAAAAATGTCCTTTCTCTTTGTTGGCCTTCAATCAAATGCTACGATTTTTCTTCATAAACTCTGCCGCATTCCGGGGCGCCTTTTACAACTGTCCAAATCAATTATTCGCTGTCTAGCTTCCTATGCAAGTGTTCTTTAGCTCTTGTTCCAGATGTAAAATAAGACTTTTTGTATTCTTCATGGCACCCTACTCTAGGGTAAACAGGGTAATCAGACCCTCAGCTATGCAGCCACCTAGCAAGTTCATTTTTGGATAACCCTGTCAGAATATGGAACCAATGGACTACTGATTTGAGTCAGTCATCATGGCTTCTCCGGCATATGACTCAGCGTGGACGTCCCTATAATCGAATGCGGTACACGGAGAATATCAACAAGAATGCTCCACAGTAGGGAGACAAAACTCCACCTTGCGGGCAGTCGCTGTTAAGACTCATTATGGCACATTTAATGCATTCAGTTTACAGGCATAGCCGTGATCTAGTGGAAAAAAATTGCATTAGCATGAAAGGCATTGCCGAAAGCGCCCTCTATATCGACGTACCTTAAAGTAATAATTTCGTGTCAAAAGTTCATCGTAAATTCTGTCAACTTTGCAGCATCTCACAGATAGAATGGCTTCGCAGAGCATACTTTGGCACATACAGCTTTACCAGTCTTCCATACGTTTTAACAAGAAGAAGGTAAGACCGATCGACTTTAATCTCGTGTCATCTTTGTCTATGGTATAAAAACCATATCAATCTCTAATCAGTCTCTAAACTTAAAGAGGATTGAGGTTTCGTCTCAAGGCACGAAGCATATGCTCGAAAAAATATGCTATAGTGATTTGCGAAATCCTATGGCTTGTGTCCAGCAGGAGCTCAAGGTTTTCCTCGTTGGACACCGCGTGGGTTTTTTTATTTTGTTTAAGTCAGGTTTCAGTGGCACTCGTGAACTTGATTTTCTCACAAGAATCGCTCAATAGGACACACTTTCCGACTTCCAAATTAGCATCTAAATATCTTCTTTTTTTATACCCTCACTTTGTCATTTCATTTGTAACGCCAAGAAGGAGTCACCGGAGACCTCATAAAGTATATATATTCTGAGTCAGGGCCACATTCTGAATTGATTTAGCCTTGTCTGTCCGTCTGTCTGTTGAAAGCACGATAGCACCCAAAGGAATTGACGTAGGCGAATGAAATTTGGTGAAGGGATTTCTTTTTATCGTCGTTAAGTTTGATATTGAAAATGGGCTGTGTCGGGCAAGTAGTTCTGGTACGTCCCATAAAAAAGACAATATTAGAACATGTTGAAAACACAGTAGCGTCGAAAGGAATCCACCTAGGCAAGTGAAATTTTGTGACAAGAACTATTATTATTGTCGTCAAGTTGGTATTAAAAATGGGCTATGTCGGTCAAGTAGTTCTGGTACTACCCACACAAACCCAATTTTGCATGACTTGTATGCAGTGGAGGGCATCAAAGCATCGGCCACGCCGATGATACCACGTTTACTTGTTTCGATTTTTAAAGGTTAAATTCTCCTTCCAAATTTGTCTAAAGATACCTACAGATTTATAGGTTTTCTGTTTTTTTTTTACGATAGAGGTTCCACCAAGGAACTGCTCACAACTTTTGTTAAAGCTCTTGTTCGGGTCGGTCTTAAGCACAAGCAGCGACCTCGTTGTCCAATCTTCCGTCTTAAGGTTTTTTTTGTTCCACTGCGCCACCTGTCACGGACATCTGACAATCACCCGCGGGTATAACTGTCCTGAAGGATCTGCTCAATTGTCCGTTTGGACACGGCATAAAATTGCAGATCCCTTCCATTCGTTCCAAAAACCAAAAACTTGCACATACGAATGGTTGTGAGAAGCTAGGGTCCCTATGAACCTGTTGGGCCGAGTAATATCTTATTTTTTTTATTTTATCTACAATCTGCGTGGTTGTAATGTAACCGATGACGTACGTTAAAAGGTCCAAACGGTTGTTAAAGGGTCAGTATTATCCAACACTTTTTGGCACCTCCAATTTTTTTTTCCAACCAATGGTCATCCGTTTACCCCTACCAAACTAAACTCAAACCGTTTAGTATGCCCTGTACAAATTTAAAATCCAAGTCCTTTGCAACTACCACCAACCCCAGTGGAAAATAGAATCATATCGCCATCCGCCTATATGTATAACAATCGCATAAGAGAACAAAAACGAACGCGCCTCCACTCAGTCGCCATTCTCACAAGGAGTACCATTACAGTTTGAATTCTTTACGATACAGTCGGCCAGGTCCCAGAGGTGGTGTTGCGTGTCTCGCGACCTTATAACATCCTTCGTTAGCTCTGCCCGTTTGTCTATAACTTCACTTGGAGTGTATTTCAGCGTGTTCTCGACCGACATTTAACCACGCATTTGACTAACACTGATAAGACAAGGATATACCCGCATACCGATGCCGCCAGACTTTGCTATTGTGATCCTGTTTTGTAAGGATACTCCGGTGACTTTTTTTATTCTGTGCTCTACATCTTCCACTTCCACTTCCACGGGCACCCCATCTTCTGCATGGTTGTAAATATTTACGTGAAACGGCTCATTGTTGCGTGGGCTATACGTTGTGATGGGCCAGGGATGTGTTATACGGGGGGATTCAGTACCATCGCGCATAACATCTACCAGAAGTCCAATAATTTTTGATAGCAAAGGGAGCGGACAACCATAGAAATGGTGGAGAAGATAAAAGGTACTCCTCGACCTGGTTTATGAGACAGTCGCTGGAATAAAGTTCCTGCCTGCCTCCGGATTAATTAAATATTTATTTAATTTGTAATTCTGTTGTTTTTGGGTCCCTGATAGAATTGAGAGAAGAACGCTTTGTTGTGAACGCACTTTCTAAGTAGGAGCGACATTGAATTGTGCGCTTTTCAGTGCACGGCCTTTTGTTTTAATGGTGGTTTCGGTTTCTATATTTCGCGATTCCTTTGATTGAATTTTATTTATTTAAATTGGAGAAGATAGTTTCTTTTTCTTGGAGGCTTGAAATGGAAATACCAATGTACTGAATGGCTACCTGGATGGGTAACAAATAAACGCCAGAAAATTTGAAAAAAAATCCCCGAGGATGAACGAATGAACAGAGAAATGGAACGCTGTTTGGGGAAATAAATTTTGAACTTATCGTACCTACCGAGCTTATGGTCAGAATGAGTTCGAAAATTACTTCCCACATCAGCGTTTTATTTTTGTGTTTCTTTTGCGATTTTTCCTCGTCCGCAGAGGTTATTTAAAAAATTATTTTCAGACTGAGAAAATGCTGTTTTAAATTGTATTCAAATGGTTCAAGAGCGGCTGGACCACGTCCTCGTCTGGACTGTAGAGAAAACTATATCAAACGGTACCTGAAGCCTTCTTCCACTTTCCCAAGTCCGACAAACACCTGAGAGTATTCAGGGCAGGTATATTCGTACACCCGAATCAGTTGTTCGACTTGAACGTTCAAGTCAATTCAAAACCTCTAAAATAAGGCAAACGCAAGAATGGCTGGGGCCTTTAGGTCATATGTCCGCATGTTGTACTCGATATGGCCACTTCCGAGTTTTCGAAAATCCAATTCGACTGACGATCTTCCTCAGCGACCCAATCTACTTTTCTTCTGGAACAGCAATACAAAAAAAAAACGGGACAAATTTAAACATTATGTCGATTCTCTCTCTAGTGACGTATTTTTCTTGTGTTTTAGCGTCACTCCATCAAATGGACTTGGGTTCTGGGGTCTAATTCTGTAAGGCGAAAACGTTAAAACATTTTCGTCTGCTCTTAGTTGCCGAAGTAAATCATTTGTGTACACGAAGGTTTCGCCTTACAGAAGCTGGCCTGATTTAACTACGGTTTTTGACACGTTTTTGATAGCTTTTCTTCACAAATATTTGGTTTGTGGTTTCTATATGATTTTCGTTGCATTTTCTTTTCGTTTCTGAATCGATTTTCGACGCTCTTCTTGATGCGTTTTTATTGGGGTTTTATTATTTTTCGACGCGCCCGGTCTTCGGCGCTTTTTTTCTTATTTCGTTTCTGACTGACTTTTTTTCACGATTTTCTGCTGCGTTTTCCCTTTGTTTTATAATAGTTTTCGAGGCTTTCCTGATACGTTTTTATCATTTTCCTATTATAGATTTTTTAAGTGGCTTTAGACGCGTTTTTACCGCACTTTTCGATGCGATTTTACTGCATTTTTGGTACGATTTTTAAGGCATTGTTCATATTTATACATCTGTTTTTTAGGGCGTTTTTGATGCGTTGTTTAGTGCGGTTTTCAACGCTTTTTTCTTATTTCGTTTCCGACTCGATTTTACCGCATTTTTGGTGTGTTTTTTAAGGCATTGTTCAAATTTTTAAATTTGTTTTTGGCGCGTTTTTGATCGAGTTATGGATGAGTCCGGTCTTCGACGCTTTTTTTCTTATTTCGTTTCTGACTTTTTTTTTCATGATTTTCTGCTGCGTTTTCCCTTTGTTTTATAATAGTTTTCGAGGCTTTCCTGATACGTTTTTATCATTTTCCTATTATAGATTTTTTTAAGTGGCTTTAGACGCGTTTTTACTGCACTTTTCGATGCGATTTTACTGCATTTTTTGTGCGTATTTTACGGCATTGTTCATATTTATAAATCTGTTTTTAGGGCGTTTTTGATGCGTGCGGTTTTAGTGCGGTTTTCGACGCATTTTTCTTATTTCGTTTACGACTCGATTTTAATGCATTTTTGGTGTATTTTTTAAGGCATTGTTCAAATTTTTAAATTTGTTTTTGGCGCGTTTTTGATCGAGTTATGGATGAGTCCGGTCTTCGACGCTTTTTTTCTTATTTCGTTTCTGACTTTTTTTTTCACGATTTTCTGCTGCGTTTTCCCTTTGTTTTATAATAGTTTTCGAGGCTTTCTTGATGCGTTTTTATCTTATTTGTACTATAGATTTTTTAAGTGGCTTTAGACGCGTTTTTACCGCACTTTTCGATGCGATTTTTCTGCATTTTTTGTGCGTATTTTACGGCATTGTTCATATTTATAAATCTGTTTTTAGGGCGTTTTTGATGCGTGCGGTTTTAGTGCGGTTTTCGACGCATTTTTCTTATTTCGTTTACGACTCGATTTTAATGCATTTTTGGTGTATTTTTTAAGGCATTGTTCAAATTTTTTAATTTGTTTTTGGCGCGTTTTTGATCGAGTTATGGATGAGTCCGGTCTTCGACGCTTTTTTTCTTATTTCGTTTCTGACTTTTTTTTTCACGATTTTCTGCTGCGTTTTATAATAGTTTTCGAGGCTTTCTTGATGCGTTTTTATCTTTTTTGTACTATAGATTTTTTAAGTGGCTTTAGACGCGTTTTTAACGCACTTTTCGATGCGATTTTACTGCATTTTTTGTGCGTATTTTACGGCATTGTTCATATTTATAAATCTGTTTTTAGGGCGTTTTTGATGCGTGCGGTTTTAGTGCGGTTTTCGACGCATTTTTCTTATTTCGTTTACGACTCGATTTTAATGCATTTTTGGTGTATTTTTTAAGGCATTGTTCAAATTTTTTAATTTGTTTTTGGCGCGTTTTTGATCGAGTTATGGATGAGTCCGGTCTTCGACGCTTTTTTTCTTATTTCGTTTCTGACTTTTTTTTTCACGATTTTCTGCTGCGTTTTATAATAGTTTTCGAGGCTTTCTTGATGCGTTTTTATCTTTTTTGTACTATAGATTTTTTAAGTGGCTTTAGACGCGTTTTTAACGCACTTTTCGATGCGATTTTACTGCATTTTTTGTGCGTATTTTACGGCATTGTTCATATTTATAAATCTGTTTTTAGGGCGTTTTTGATGCGTGCGGTTTTAGTGCGGTTTTCGACGCATTTTTCTTATTTCGTTTACGACTCGATTTTAATGCATTTTTGGTGTATTTTTTAAGGCATTGTTCAAATTTTTTAATTTGTTTTTGGCGCGTTTTTGATCGAGTTATGGATGAGTCCGGTCTTCGACGCTTTTTTTCTTATTTCGTTTCTGACTTTTTTTTTCACGATTTTCTGCTGCGTTTTCCCTTTGTTTTATAATAGTTTTCGAGGCTTTCTTGATGCGTTTTTATCTTATTTGTACTATAGATTTTTTAAGTGGCTTTAGACGCGTTTTTACCGCACTTTTCGATGCGATTTTACTGCATTTTTGGTACGATTTTTAAGGCATTGTTCATATTTATACATCTGTTTTTTAGGGCGTTTTTGATGCGTTGTTTAGTGCGGTTTTCAACGCTTTTTTCTTATTTCGTTTCCGACTCGATTTTACCGCATTTTTGGTGTGTTTTTTAAGGCATTGTTCAAATTTTTAAATTTGTTTTTGGCGCGTTTTTGATCGAGTTATGGATGAGTCCGGTCTTCGACGCTTTTTTTCTTATTTCGTTTCTGACTTTTTTTTTCATGATTTTCTGCTGCGTTTTCCCTTTGTTTTATAATAGTTTTCGAGGCTTTCCTGATACGTTTTTATCATTTTCCTATTATAGATTTTTTTAAGTGGCTTTAGACGCGTTTTTACTGCACTTTTCGATGCGATTTTACTGCATTTTTTGTGCGTATTTTACGGCATTGTTCATATTTATAAATCTGTTTTTAGGGCGTTTTTGATGCGTGCGGTTTTAGTGCGGTTTTCGACGCATTTTTCTTATTTCGTTTACGACTCGATTTTAATGCATTTTTGGTGTATTTTTTAAGGCATTGTTCAAATTTTTAAATTTGTTTTTGGCGCGTTTTTGATCGAGTTATGGATGAGTCCGGTCTTCGACGCTTTTTTTCTTATTTCGTTTCTGACTTTTTTTTTCACGATTTTCTGCTGCGTTTTCCCTTTGTTTTATAATAGTTTTCGAGGCTTTCTTGATGCGTTTTTATCTTATTTGTACTATAGATTTTTTAAGTGGCTTTAGACGCGTTTTTACCGCACTTTTCGATGCGATTTTTCTGCATTTTTTGTGCGTATTTTACGGCATTGTTCATATTTATAAATCTGTTTTTAGGGCGTTTTTGATGCGTGCGGTTTTAGTGCGGTTTTCGACGCATTTTTCTTATTTCGTTTACGACTCGATTTTAATGCATTTTTGGTGTATTTTTTAAGGCATTGTTCAAATTTTTTAATTTGTTTTTGGCGCGTTTTTGATCGAGTTATGGATGAGTCCGGTCTTCGACGCTTTTTTTCTTATTTCGTTTCTGACTTTTTTTTTCACGATTTTCTGCTGCGTTTTATAATAGTTTTCGAGGCTTTCTTGATGCGTTTTTATCTTTTTTTGTACTATAGATTTTTTAAGTGGCTTTAGACGCGTTTTTAACGCACTTTTCGATGCGATTTTACTGCATTTTTTGTGCGTATTTTACGGCATTGTTCATATTTATAAATCTGTTTTTAGGGCGTTTTTGATGCGTGCGGTTTTAGTGCGGTTTTCGACGCATTTTTCTTATTTCGTTTACGACTCGATTTTAATGCATTTTTGGTGTATTTTTTAAGGCATTGTTCAAATTTTTTAATTTGTTTTTGGCGCGTTTTTGATCGAGTTATGGATGAGTCCGGTCTTCGACGCTTTTTTTCTTATTTCGTTTCTGACTTTTTTTTTCACGATTTTCTGCTGCGTTTTCCCTTTGTTTTATAATAGTTTTCGAGGCTTTCTTGATGCGTTTTTATCTTATTTGTACTATAGATTTTTTAAGTGGCTTTAGACGCGTTTTTAACGCACTTTTCGATGCGATTTTACTGCATTTTTTGTGCGTATTTTACGGCATTGTTCATATTTATAAATCTGTTTTTAGGGCGTTTTTGATGCGTGCGGTTTTAGTGCGGTTTTCGACGCATTTTTCTTATTTCGTTTACGACTCGATTTTAATGCATTTTTGGTGTATTTTTTAAGGCATTGTTCAAATTTTTTAATTTGTTTTTGGCGCGTTTTTGATCGAGTTATGGATGAGTCCGGTCTTCGACGCTTTTTTTCTTATTTCGTTTCTGACTTTTTTTTTCACGATTTTCTGCTGCGTTTTCCCTTTGTTTTATAATAGTTTTCGAGGCTTTCTTGATGCGTTTTTATCTTATTTGTACTATAGATTTTTTAAGTGGCTTTAGACGCGTTTTTACCGCACTTTTCGATGCGATTTTACTGCATTTTTGGTACGATTTTTAAGGCATTGTTCATATTTATACATCTGTTTTTTAAGGCGTTTTTGATGCGTTGTTTAGTGCGGTTTTCAACGCTTTTTTCTTATTTCGTTTCCGACTCGATTTTACCGCATTTTTGGTGTGTTTTTTAAGGCATTGTTCAAATTTTTAAATTTGTTTTTGGCGCGTTTTTGATCGAGTTATGGATGAGTCCGGTCTTCGACGCTTTTTTTCTTATTTCGTTTCTGACTTTTTTTTTCACGATTTTCTGCTGCGTTTTCCCTTTGTTTTATAATAGTTTTCGAGGCTTTCTTGATGCGTTTTTATCTTATTTGTACTATAGATTTTTTAAGTGGCTTTAGACGCGTTTTTACCGCACTTTTCGATGCGATTTTTCTGCATTTTTTGTGCGTATTTTACGGCATTGTTCATATTTATAAATCTGTTTTTAGGGCGTTTTTGATGCGTGCGGTTTTAGTGCGGTTTTCGACGCATTTTTCTTATTTCGTTTACGACTCGATTTTAATGCATTTTTGGTGTATTTTTTAAGGCATTGTTCAAATTTTTTAATTTGTTTTTGGCGCGTTTTTGATTTAGAAATATGAAAAAACGCACCAAAAAAACAGTAAAATCGCATTGAAAACTGTATAAAACGCGTCTAAGGCCTCTTAAAATTTCTTTGGTGAAAAAATGATAAAAACGAATCAAAAAAGCCTCGAAAACTATGATAAAACGCATCAGAAAATCGTGTCCATGGATCCATCCATGGATGAGTCCGGTCTTCGACGCTTTTTACTTATTTCTTTTCCGACTTATTTTTTTTTTACGATTTTCTGACGCATTTTATCATAGTTTTCGAGGCTTTCTTGATGCGTTTTCATCATGTTTTTACCATAGATTTTTTAAGTGGCTTCAGACGCGTACAGTTTTCGATGCGATTTTACTGCATTGTTGGTGCGTCTTTAAGGCATTGTTCATATTTTTATTAAATCAGTTTTTGGGGCGTTTTTGATGCGTTGTTTAGTGCGGTTTCGACGTTTTTTTCTTATTTCGTTTCCGACTCGATTTTACCGCATTTTTGGTGTGTTTTTTAAGGCATTGTTCAAATTTTTTAATTTGTTTTTGGCGCGTTTTTGATCGGGTTATGGATGAGTCCGGTCTTCGACGCTTTTTTTCTTATTTCGTTTCTGACTTATTTTTTTTCCACGATTTTCTGATGCGTTTTCCCTTTGTTTTATTACGTTTTACTGCAGTTTTCGATGCGATTTTACCGGCATTTTAGTGCGTTTCTTAAGCATTATTCAACTTTGCTTTGATTTTCTGTGTTTTTGACGCGTTTTTGATGGGGCTAATGCGTTTTTTTGTGACGTTTTCGTCCCGTTTTTTTATTTTGTATTTTAAGTCGTCTTTTGACGCTTTTTTGAAACGCTTTACGGCACTTTTTTGTCCCAATTTTATTGAGTTTCTTTAAACGTTCTTATTGCAGTTTCGATGCGTTTTTTTAGCCGGCTTGTGATGTGTTTTTTTATTGCAGATTTGATGCGTTTTTTACAAGTTTTCTAATCTGTTCTTTTTGCTGCGATTTGGCCTGACTTGCCTGCAAGAAACATGACAAAAATCACGTTTAAAAGGCGTAAGAAATCGCGTTCAAAAAAATTGAAAAAAAAGCCGTTTAAAAAATGTAATGTGTGTAAAAAGTCTGTGTCATCATTATGGAAGAATACGCCGGATGGACTTTCCATGATTGAAAATTCTCGAAATTTCTTTAAAACCTAAATTTCACCCCATTTTCTAAAACTACAGCCACATACTACCTACTCCACTGAGAGCGGGACATACACGCGGCCCATAATGACTTCCATCCGCGCGCTCACATCTCTAACAATATTATCCACAAACTTTGAAAATAACAATTTACTATCCTCTTGTCAGGATAATGAGCATCATAAAGAAGCTCAAAGGATACACACGTACCACGTTGTCTGCACACACACAGTATATCCTAACACCATCCATATACGCTAAATCCACTATAACTGCCAGCGCATGCAACTGCCAGTAGCCCGTGAAACAGGAATCTCAAATATAAGAGCAGCCTTCGCAGCAGCCAGCTATAGAGCTTTGCTTTTCATACGATTAACGTGAGGCGCATATTTTCAGCTAATTTTCTAATTAAAACGGAATTTATGCATTTTTTGGCTTGGTTCGCCTGAATAACCTACCAGAAGACCTCCACCCGCCTGTTGGCCATCAACCGGCACTGGGATCCGAGAGAAAGAGGCCAACTCAACGACACATGCTGATGCAAGGCGAAGCATTCTGCAGATTAAACATACCAGTCGACATATACACGAGGACGAAAAGGACGCGCGCACAAACACACAACTTTAGCGCATCAGCTTGGAATGATGTCGTGACTTTCGGGTGTTCGTCTGTTCTATGTATGTGTGTGTGTGTGTGTTGTTACAGAAGATGCATATGCATATGCACATGAGGCAGCATTTTGAATGAATGTCCCAGGATCACCACGCCTCGGGTAATTAAGGCGGAAGTTAGGTGCGCCTCCCCGCACTATGCCCGTACCCCACCACCAGGTGTAATTACACGGTTAGCAGTGGTATGGCGACACAGTGATGCGACTGAGGAGATAAGCCCTCGCGCGCATACAAAATCTAGGAAATGCGCTATTATGAGCGTGCTAAACGCATACATCTGGGAGATTTGCTGCTTCTGCTATAGTTACTCCTGCTGCCGCTGCTACTGCTGCTACTGCTGCTGTGGTTGTCAGAGAACGTGTGAAACGATCCTTCGACTTATAAAACTAAAACAATGGAAAATAATGTGCGAGGTAATCACTTTGGCCGCAAGGTACACAAAAGTCGCATACTGGATACATTTCACCCCCGAATACGAGTGTAGGTTGCCGTTGCAGGTTTGGCGGGCGCAGCGGCAGGCACAAGAAACAGTGTTTGTGGGCGCGGGGGCCTTGTGTCATATTCACAAAGTGCATGACAATTTAAAATTTCATAATGAGTGCGGTTGAGCTTAGGTTTTTGGTTATTTTTCGTCGCTGGTTTTGTACACACATTGGGGAGAGCAGCAACGGAGACGTTTATATGCGCTGAAGCGATTAAGGGATATTGCGATACAAAGCGCTTGGGATAATGCAGTTCTTATGGAGAGGAATTGGTCCCAAAAATGGCTTACCTCGGAAGGTGGAGACGGAAGGCAGACCTAAAAGGGATGTCTTCTCTAATACTTGGCAAAAGGACAGTAAACTAGGTTCTCATGTGGCACAAAGGGATACCACGAACAATTGTGCGATGAATGTGGCAGCAGTTTGGTTGCATACCGCGGGGCAAACAGCCGCGGAGGATAGCGAAATGATGTATGACACCAAATGCGTTTGCTTGCTAAGGAATCGCCGCCTCAAGACGTAATGGACGACCAAGTATGCACTCCCTCATAAATATATGAAAAAAGCTATCCGCATCTCTGTCAGTTCTGGAAAATGGGCCAAAGTTAAAACATCGACAGAGTTAAAAGATGTGTTAGAGTTAAAACATCGACAGAGTAAAAAAAAGATCTGTCAGAGTTAAAAGATCTGTCAGAGTTAAAAGATCTGGCAGAGTTAAATAATCGACAGAGTTAAAAGATCGACAGAGTTAAAAGATCTGGCAGAGTTAAAAGATCTGGCAGAGTTAAAAGATCTGGCAGAGTTAAAAGATCTGGCAGAGTTGAAAAATCAACAGAGTTTAAAGATCTGTCAGAGTTAAAAGATCGACAGAGTTAAAAGATCAGTCAGAGTTAAAAGATCTGTCAGAGTTAAAAAATCGACAGAGTTAAAAGATCTGGCAGAGTTAAAAGATCTGGCAGAGTTAAAAGATCTGGCAGAGTTGAAAAATCAACAGAGTTAAAAGATCTGGCAGAGTTAAAAGATCTGGCAGAGTTAAAAGATCTGGCAGAGTTGAAAAATCAACAGAGTTAAAAGATCTGTCAGAGTTAAAAGATCGACAGAGTTGATAGATCTGTCAGAGTTAAAAGATCTACTTAGAGTCACGGTGGCCTTATTGGGACTAATGAAAGGCATTCTTTGCCGAAGCTACAGTTCGGAGGGAACATGTGACTTGCTACTGTTAAGGACTTGAGAGTTGACATCCCAATTCCGTCGATTGGCTGTTGCTGTTGTGGCAATAATGGAGAGCCGTTAACATCTTTTTCACTGCCTCCATTACCATGTGTGGCTAAGTCAAAACGGGTGATGAAGATAGAGGCTTCATTTCTCAGCCTAAATCTTAAATATACCACCAAGGGTCCAAGTACGCAGTTTGGAGCAATAGTTAAAAGCAACGGACCAAGTACGCAGCCTTGAGGTACGCTACAGGAAATATGCAGTCAGTTAGTCTCGCCTAATAAGGCATGCCTTATCAGGGCAGTTTTTTATTATACGAGACTAACTGGCTGCATATTTCTTGTATCGTACCCCAAGGCTACGTTCTTGGTCCGTTGCTTTTAACTATTGGATGTATTCACCCAAAAAATCAAAACCCTCCCACCCGAACGGGTGGCAAAAACAAGGCCTAGGGTCCCATTAGGACTGGTTAGAAAATTCTATTTAAATGGTGAAATGTAACACCTACAAACGAATCGAAACATTCAGACTTCCATTTGAAAGCGTCACACTTTCCCAAAAGTCAAGCTCCGCCAAAAGCCCGCATTTCAATTCTCTTAATAGAAATAAGGACATCAGCGCACACACAATGAAACCACCATTATGCGATTTCGAACAGACATCATTTGGAATATTTTAAACGCAATAATCGCATCCAATCAAATTATTCCCCATTCGCTTCCAAAACTGATCCAATCAGTGCCACTGCCTGGGCAAAACAAATCCCGCAGCCTAAACAATTCTATGGAACATAACATAAAACAGAAAAAAAAAGAAAAAACTAAACCCAAAATCAAATCCACATTCGTTTGCATTGCGAATTCATTGGAGAGCGATCACGGTGCGACTGTCGTCGTCGTCGTTGGGCCCACCATCATTGTCATTGTCTGGGCGTCAGGGGTCCAAATCACATGCAGATTAGTTCCAATTCGAAAATTTTGCCGAAAATCCAATCGAAAAGGAAATATCTCTGTGTCCCTCTAGGAACGTCCCATTATTTCTGTTTAGCTTGTCCAGGATTTTAGTCCAAACGTTTGTGTGCGGGTGAACGGACGGCGGAGATTCTGATTCGGGCGTATATTTCTAAAAAGCAAAAACACAGGACAATTCGAAACGGTGGCAGCCGCAGCAGCACCAGTAGCACATCGACGACGACAAGAGATAGATCCGCAAATCTACATCAAATGGTTATATTATGATGCCTCGCTCGAGAGAGCGGTGTGCCCGGCCTCGGCCGCTACGTCCATATGTCGGGGGACAACAAAATCGAAAGGGAGGTGGTGATTGGTGATTTGCCGATTGCCAGTGAGATTATTGTCTTTTTCACCCCCCCGCCTCTCCTGTTGATGGGAAATTTACATTTGGATTTGGGAGATATACACTGGTGCGGTGGTTGTGTGCCAGATTTACAACACCAGCGAGACGGACGCAAGTACGCCGTGATATTGCACTATTTCTCGTGGCGGTAGGTTTTGCCAAAACTGTAACAGTGGAGTCGGCTTTTGAAAAGTGGCTGAGGTGGGAGCTTACAAGTTTACTAGAATAAAAGATGTCCTTCTAGACGAGTTCTAAGGCAGTTTTCCGTTCTACAGAAGATGGTCGTCTTTAAAGACAACTTTAAAACTAAACACAATCAGCCTGAGAAATTTTAGAGAGGCAAACGGAATCACTTAAAAGTCCAATAGACAGATGGACAAATATCTGCAATTTGTTTGAACTGGAGCTGTTTTAAAAAAATGGCGCCCAATGATGGACAGTAATTTTTTTTATTATTATTTAAAATATTAACAAATAATAAATTAAAAGTTAATATTAAAAAACACATAGCGCTTGCTACCAGGGCTTTCGAGTATTTTTTTATGTGAGAGGATTATTATTATATATTTTATTAATAAGTAATTAAGTTAAAATAATAAAACAATTACGGCAGTAGATAGCAGGGTTTACAGCTGAAATTTTGTCGGAGATTTTTGAGGACTTTGAAAGGAAGGAGCTAACTAGCTATGAAGACTCCTATGACCTTAAAAATGCTGATACGTGTTCCGTCGATCTAGCGAACTGACGCGCTCCTTTATAAAACGAACTAGTTCTACATGTAATTGGGGGAAAGTCTCGAATTTAGGTGCCAATTCGGGGTACTTGAGCGAATATAATGAGACAGATCAGCGAGTTTCAATAATTGTCCGCTTGAGCAGTTCATAGTTCCAAAACTGGCGCCCAATGTTGGGCTCAACATTTGTTTGTTTCGATATAGCTTTCAGCTTATAGGCAAGCATTCTATGTTTGGCAATGACCATAGTTTTGTGATGTAAGAGTAAATTACGATATGAGACGCTGTACATCACTTGTTAATGGTTTTGCTGTTACCAATGTTGGCTGCTGGGCCAAGTGCTGAGCCAAGATTTTACTTTTCTACTAGTTGTTGTGTATCAACGTTTGTCTGTGTGATATATACAACAACTCTGCCAATGCCAATGCCCTTACTGCACCGACAGTCACATGTACTTAAGGAAAAGCGTATAAAATCAAAAGGCTCTGACGTTGGGCGCCAATCATAAAATTATTTATTCAAACCAACCCCAGCTACAGTTGCAAAATACAATCCAATCTCTCTCTAGACCCCACTGAAGCGCAGCGCATAGGATAAAACAAAACACTCCACCTAATCGCTTCAGAATCGACATCGTCTGCTGACAGATAGAACACACTCCACCCTTCGCATAAAACTCGAAGTCATCGATGACAGCATCATAAAAATGCGCATTTCTGTTATTGGAAAGTAGTCGGTAGGTAGCCGCCGCCGCCGCTGCCACTAGGCATAGAATGACCTGTCGACATAACCGTTAAATACGAACCCGCACTCGCAATCGACACCAATTGAATGTGTGTACACAGATGCAGATCTGTGTCTGCCGTTCAACATCTGCAAATCCACTAGAAAATGAAACGAAATCACTTCACAAAAACACGGTCGTTTTGGTCCCTCATGGAGAGGACACTTGCACAACACAGGAGCCCACCAAAATGCCATGACAAGGATACGAGTATCATATCAAACTCGGATTTCATGTCGCCCCCCTCCCTGAAGCTTTTATGCATACAGACGCACACACAGAGCATCATCGGGGAGCGGGAGCCGCTTCCAAAACGCAATTGTTGCGACAATAATAAAACTCGATCAGGAATTGTTATTAATTTATGCTCAACCCCTCGGCCCGGGGGCGAGCTACTATCACACCGATGTCTATAGTCTCTGCGAGAACATCAGTTTAGGGAGGAACGCAGAGATTACCTCTGCGTTTAGTGGGTGGATTTATTCGAAAAATTTTGATTGCCCGTTTAATGCCAATTTATTGGGTTAACCGTCGCATGGCTGATGGTACGTTTGGTGTTGGTTGTCCCCCTTAGGGTGTTCTGATTGCATTCGGCTTGGCGGTGGTTGGGTGCGCGCTGGGTCAATCAAGGATAGAGGTTCGAATGCTCATTTGAAAATTATTGCGAGTGATTTTCAAATGGTCACCAACTGGCGATAGAGGTGTACGAACCGATGCAGATTTGATTGGAATATATATATGCGATGGTGTGGTGAGATTAGATACGTCGAGGGTCAGTTATAAATTCGAAATAAAATCCTGATTGGTGGAATGAACATGTTTGGGACTTTCAAATTGCAGCCAATAGAGTGGTTTTGTATTTTAGTGAACGTATTTACAAATGTACGTGCTTTGGAATGGCGGGGTGACATATAAGATGTTGAATCGGTGCACCATTAGGTAAGAGAGAGGTGAGAGAGTACTGTCCCCAGATAAAGGAAGGCGAAGACACAGCTCCTAAGACCGATGATTTTACAAATGATAGACAGTAAAGTCCTTTGCAATTGTGAATTTGCATTCAGGTTAATTTCTACCCGAATCCACTGCAACTATATGCAAGTCCTGGCAGAAAAACAACAAGAATCCTTAAAAGTTTCAGACCAGTGAGTCTCACTTTTTTATGCCCAAAACCGTTGAGAGAATTTTAGGTCTCGTTTTGACAATCCTGGCGATGTACCCCAAAACTTTGTTGTTAAAAGGGGAAGTGTTGATTCGAATCGAAAAATTCCTCTTTATAAAGGAACAAGAAGTGGACCCGCTGGCATTCCATTTGGCAACAAGTAACCAGTTCTTGAGACAAATATTTTGAATGTCATTTACTCATTTTCAAATGAGCCGTCTATCCCTTACTGGGGTGGGATGAACTTCGGTCTTCGTTGCCTTAAGATGTTACAAAATATTTGTCCGATTTTTGACACCCTTGTATGTTTGTTTGCCAATTTTGACACGCAATAAATCCAAAATGTAGGACCATTTCGTATTTTATCCAAAAATATCCACGCACAACAATTTGGTACAGCGTTCAAAGAAATTTAAACAACAAGGATCATTTTGAAACGCAGTCAAAGCTGTCGAAGTTTTCTCAGACTTTGTATATATCTATAGTTCAAATTTGTTAGAATATTGGCTGCATTTTTGTTAGAATAAGAAATATACCATTTGAGGCCCAGGTCCACCCCGGACTGTAGCGCCACCTAAGTAAGTAAGTAAGTATTTAAAAAACAACCCCTCATCATCTTTCATCGTGTCCTAAAAACGTGTACCAAATTTGACAACAGTTCAGATGAATTTCTGACGTCCTCTGATTTTTTTCTACCATCGAACTCGACGAGTTACATTTATTTTGAGACCGTACTAAAATTTCTCAATGGGAATTCTTAAAATTTAAGGAAATTTGGTACAAAAATGTGTTGCGCAGAATTTTTGAAAAGTTCGGCAATATATGTTTTTGCCAAAATTTTGAACACCATTATTCGTGGTAGATAGATAGTCATTGAAAATGTATCCATTACAAGTGTTTTTCCCGGGCAAAAAAATTGAAGATCCATCTCAAACTTTTTGAGCCATATATCTTAATTTGTTGTTAGTTTTGTATGTTGCAGTGAAACGATAATTTGGACATCGAAATCTACATAATTCAAGTTTAAAATCAGAGATTCAAATTGAAAGAAATTCCAAAATAGGCAGCTGAGAAATGATGCGTGACCTAGGTCCAGTTTAGAAGTCTGTAAAAAGGTGAGGGGTACACTTTATGCTTTGGGTTTTTGAAAGTACAATATTAAAAGGAGTTCCAACAAATTTGGTATATATTGACTGCTCTCTGTGTTTTTGAAGAGTTCAGTAATACTTGTGCCACCACTTGAATCACTCTCGAAACATTTTTCTTAGGCAATAAGTAAAAAAAATTCAGTAACTAAGTAACACAATTTCGGCGCCCCAAATTTTTTTCAAAATTTGACCAAATTTAAAAACGTTTTAGAACAACTCAGATGGATTTGTTTGCTTAAACACAGTTCTTTCAACTTGCAAAACGTTACACGAAGTCATAAATGGATATACATCAATCAGTTCCTATTTACTACAATTTGGGACTTCGTCCAATCAAATTTGAACAACAAAATCCGGCTATGAATATGCAAAAGTCCGTGGTCAAATTTTGAACTGATCGATTTTTCAGCAGTATAAATTTGGTACAATACAGAAAATTCATTGTGTATTTGTGGCAAATTTTTGCAGTCAATATCATTCGGCCGAAATTTTAATTAGAATTTTTTTGAAAATTATTTTTCAAGACCATAAAATTTGACCAAAATTGTAAGCATTTCGGAACAATTTTCACCTTCACAAGAAGTTTATAAAAACGTTTAGCAACAACTGTGATTTTTGTTAATTTTTTTGTTCTAAGAACTCGCAACTTACCAACCCACAAAACTTTAACTGTAGTCCCAAATTTGGATCCACTCTCCCATTGTCGATATATTAAGTACAATTTGGAACTGGGGCTAAAATTTAAACAACTACATTTACTTTGAAGAAAAAGTCAGCGCCATAAGCATTAAAAATGTGAACTTTCATGAGTACTTTTCAGGTCATCAAAATAATTTTTCAAGGCAAATTTGGTACAATTTTGACTGCATTCAGTACGTTGGCAAAGCTCAGCCATAATTATGATCACTTTCTGAAGATCATAGACGTTTTTGCATAAGATCTGCAGAGATCTGCATAAATTTTAACAAATTTTACAAAATTTCTGAACAATTTTGAACTTTTCATAAACGCTCAGCAAGAACTTAGATTTTGCTGTATATGATTTGAAGACACTCAATCCCCACAAACATTGCACCCCCTGTCCGAAAAAGTGCCCTTTTCACAACATCAATCCAATAAATTAAGGATTATCATAAACAAACTAATCTCATGCAATAAAAGCGACATAGAAAAAAAAAACCGCCCCATTCAAAAACCCCGTAGGTATGGGAGCTCGTTTCTCCAACCGCTGGACAAACCTTTAGCAATCCTTTTGCTGAATTATGACCAAACTCGCACTTGGCTTCGCATTGGTGGCACATGGTCATTGGAATTGTTGTACGTACACCAACACATCGATATCGACTTAAATCCTTTTCCTTATTAGCCATAAATTGTTTGTCTACCGCTTCGGGATAAAAACCGAAAGACAACGGCATGTGCCGTAAGTGTCAGTATACATATATAGTGTGATTGCCGCCCACCCTTTTCGGATATCACATTTTCGGTAATTGCAAATGTAATAGTTTATACGAGACAGAGACATGTATGTCCATCTTGAGGCTATCGAATGTGCTGTTTGTATGATGTTGGCATTGCTGGCGCGATGTCCCCATGCGATATGACCCAAAGGATATCATCGTAATGTCTACTTTATTTCCGATTGGAAAAGATGTACAATTGGGGGTGATGGTGAGCGAGGTCGTCAGGATAAATCCATGCTCATAAACAACTGCATTTAATCGGTTCTTATTGTTAGGAGTAATGCTTTTGTTGCTGGTTTTCTGGCACGTTTGCGTGTTGTTTGTGTGTCCATTTCGTTGGCTTTGTTCTATGGCTGAAACATATGGTCACAATGGTCAGTGGATGATTTTGTATCATTCGGCGCGAGAAGCGAACAGTGTTGCCAATTGGGAGCTATGGAAGGGAGCTATTCAGAAATACGGTTGAGCCCCCACATGTATAGTTATTTCAAATCAAGAATTAAATATGTTTTTTGTCGCGCAATGTCATCAATTGGTCGATTACATAAGATCAACCGACTGCTGTTTCATGCCCAAACAGCTTAAGAAACCCCCTTGAAATCCGCTTACACCAACCACGATGAGGTATTGCGATGGATATATGTATGTATCCATGTCATTTCATGGCGACTATGAAGTCCTTAAACAACTAAAGAACAAATACTAAGTAGAACTACGCAGCCGCCTTTAAACAACAAGAGCTAACAGGGTTTTGAAAGAGCATTTAGTACCGCAGCGGATACCGTGAAAGATGGCAACACTTTTCACCATTACCACCACCACCAGCAACAGCACAACCATTTCTCACTGGGAATAGATGCAATATTTGTATCTTAGCAATTTTTATTGTGATACACTTTTGTGATTCTTTTCTTTCGTTCGTCCTTTTGCCGTATGTCCTCTTTTTCCCACTGTAGCATTAGTGGTTTTGTAAGATATGACTTGAGATTGCCACATGAATTAATGTATGACCCATCTATATATTGGACATGACTCTGCCTGATAGAGAGGTAATAAAATAACCTAACACCAGCTCAAGGTATACTTACGGACACAACGGAATCCCATCTGCGTGCACCCGTTGGACATCTACCGAAAGCCCTGGCAAATGACTTTATTACAAATAACTTTTCGCTGTTGTAACCAGACCAAGGACTGCTTGGGTTTTAGCCGCATCCGACAATAAATACACACAAAAGCACCGTTCGTGTGTGCGGACACTTTATAGGCGGGATTAGATGTCCCGAAAAAGGATTTCCCATCTCCTGGCGCACAGAGAGTTTGCCATTTCCTTAACGCGGCAGATGTAGTTCATCAAATTTTCATGGCGAATTCTTCTTCAGTCGGATATGGTTGGGTTGGCTACTACTGCCGAAAGGTAAATTAAAATATTTACGTGAAATGATATAAAGTCCACGGTGGTAATCCTTTGGGTATTTGCATACTGTCATCGTAGTAAGTCCTCAAAGTAAGCCATCTGCAATGGTGGCTTGCTTGCGCCAGGGTTATATGAGTTCGAGGTGGAGAGAAGGGTAGAATTTCACGTGACATGAAAAGCTCCTGGAGCGTCAGGATCAGGATGCGCTTAATCTCAGTGTAAAACTTAAAAATGAACAGGACTGCGTTGAGAAGGAAAGGCACACTATATATAGTTGCGAGAGCTATGAAGGATATGCAAGGAATCAACACTTAACACCAAACCTGACCGACTTCCATTCATGGCTAATGAGATGCCAGGAACGGACAGTAAGCCCAGATCAGAGGGTGAACTCTAAGGCGGGCATGAGTAGCTAAGCTAATTGATGTGGTCACAGTGGGAATAATAGTTTGGGGAACACTTTGTGTTGGTAAAGTGCCAGTGGAAGCGAGGTATAAGCTTATAACTCCAGTTGAAAACAGAAAACTTTTTCTGTACGTCAGATTTGAAATCGATAATCCATGCATACTTCTTCTGAAGCTTACTGTTGTAGGTAGTTATTTTAAATCGTCTGTTGTAGGTAGTTGTTTCGAAGTCGAGCTACAAGCTTTTAGTGGATACTAATGCGCCCTAATTAGCCATTGGCTTAAGCTGGATTACGGCTGGTCTCAAAAATGGATCCAAATCATCTGAAATAAGTTCAAAGAAATAGACAGCTTTACCTATAATAGCGAGGAAAAAGAATTTTAATTTAATACCCTATTGCCTTAAGCTGGATTACCTACATTGACAAATGTCAGAATAGAAAAATTGACTTGATGTCAAAATAGCGAAATAGGCAAGTAATCCCATTATGCGAATTTTATAACAACAAACAACATTGGCACCGGTGTCCAGTCATTTTTAAGTCGAGCTACAAACTTTAAGTGGATATTTAGACGTCCTAATTGACCATTGGCTTAAGCTGGATTACGGCTGATCTCAAAAATGGATCCAAATCATCTGAAATAAGATCAAAGAAATAGACAGCTTAACCTATAATAGCGAGGAAAAAGAATTTTAATTTAATACCCTATTGCCTTAAGCTGGATTACCTACATTGACAAATGTCAGAATAGAAAAATTGACTTGATGTCAAAATAGCGATATCGGTAAAAGTAATCCCACTATGATCGCGTTAAGCTTTTTGCTAATGATATTGTAAGAGAGCATCCGTTTTTGTTAATCCCGTTGACGCCAACTAAATCCAGCATAATCCCAATAAGAACTCTTATCTATGCCAAAGGTGAGTGATAGCCGAGTGTTGCACTTCGTTTCCCGCTGTCCGTTGATGACAGTCTCTAAATGGAATTGAGCTTAATTTCTATGAATGATTGTAGGTGGACGTAGGATCAACTTGTCCTCTACTAGCCTCTATATAACATCAGACTCATTACTAAAACCACCTCAGCCCGCAGGTTACCCAGTTAAAGTTCAAGGAAAAATCACCGCAAGAGCAACCCCAACAATAAATGAAAACAATTACCACTCGCAACTTAATTAATGAACAGTCCTTCATCTAGTAGTTCATAAAACAATCACTTAAACGAAAATTAACGTCATTCATTTCCTCGGGCCCACAACAGACCCGCAAGTTCTTGAATAATTGATGGGACTTCATCACCACACTCGACATCATTTCGTACTGGCACCGTGGGGCTGGGAAGAAAAAAATCAGAACCTCCTCGCCTCACAAAATGGCACCTACTTAACGAACCCTATAAATTAATTTACACCCCACACACTATACTGTTCCGCAAAAGGATGCTCCTTCGATATAAATCGTGCTAATCCTTCATCCGGAGATAGGAGTCGGCTCGCATGTTACGAATCCGTTCTCTGCAACCAACCTTAACTAACACGAGTCGTTGGAATGCCGTATAGTTTGATGGCAGCCCCGCCATTCCTCCAACGAAAATCCTTGGTTTGGGGGGCGGGGGTTGAAAATTATGATGACACATTGGCGGCGACACATATACATTTGCGCCCACCACCGTCACCCATGTTCGAGATGACAAATTACAAAACCATTAAGTCATTTTGCGGCCAAAAAGGATATGCAAGGGCGACACACAGCACTCACACACACGCACACACATGTAGGTGGTGTGAAACGTCTGGCTAACGCACCATAAGTGCCATGACTAAATTGGCATTAAACGAACTGGCGTTGTTGTGTCATTTATTCACTCAGTTAAGGACGTCACAATATGTACCTACGAAGACAACGTTGTCGACTGCGAGACTATGGCTATGACGACGCGCCCTGAGTTGGTGGCCAGAGGAAACGGATTAGTTTGTTTTTGGGGGACGAATGACTGCGGCGGAAACTAGAACATAAATTCATCATAAAACCAAAGGCAGCCGGTAGAAGTCGTCCCCAAAGACCATGCCTCCCCTTTGCGCAGATGGATAATCCGAATGCCAACACATCGTATGTCGTCGTCGTCGTTGTCGTCGACGGCCTCCTCTCGTGCTAACGTTTACAGGATAAATATTTGCACAACGATGTGTGGGGGTGCTGCCAACTGCTTGTATAGGCCATTCAACAATAACCACGCACTGACAGAGCAGCAGCGACAATGACGCACGGTTTAAAGTGCTAAAAGGAAGGAACCACCCAGGATGCTGGATGGTGGTGCTCCTGATGATATACCGATGCGGGAGACACATTCCCAGTGATGATGTTGATTACCAACTACGACATCAACGAGTTTTAGTAGTTTTCGGCAATCATTTATTCCTCTCTGAGGTGATGGGTGGGTGGTGGTGATGGTTCTTGGTTTGGATTGTGGTGTCGGACAACACAGATGAATGTCAAGTGCAGGATGCCGTGCATGCAGGCGAGGAGATGTGCAATGACAAAGCGGATATGTCAACAGGCTTTGCGCCCCGCGATTTGAGGAGGATAATTGATGCAGTTAGGCTAAATGGTTGTGAAAGGATTGACTTGTAAGTGCTGTGGGTGCCATGGGTGTAAGCAATACCCTCTCCTCGTTTTCCTAAACATGATGACAGTAGTCCTGGCCCTTTTAGAGCGTGACAATTAAGGAAGACAAAATCTGCACTGATTGCAAAGAAACCCAAAAATAGAGTCTTGCATTGGAAGGGTCATCATAGCCCCCGACATGCACTTTCAACTAAAGAGAGTACTTGATCAGAAATTGGACAATTTATTTCAAAGTTTTCAAATTTTTTTGGAACACAGTTTTAAAGAGCGATCCATTTGGCCGAAATTTTACTAAAATCGAGAAACTGTTGAGTTGAATTTATGATACCCCGTGGTTTTTGAAACTCATGTATTTTTGAACACTTGTTTGAGACTTTTAAGAACGATACAATGGAAACACTTAAAGAGCGTTGTTGATCCAAATTCTGGTCGCTTTGTGAATGTTTTCGGTATTCGAATATGATCAAGAGAAAAAATGTTCGGTAAATTCAGATTTAGCCCAAATTCATTACCATTTAAGGAAATTTTGAAACGCTTCCGCCAAAGTTTGACAACATTTTTAAAGCTACTAAGCTGAAACCAGTTTCGCAATAAAAATAAATTTTAGTCACTTGTTGAATAAGATGTATATTTATGTTTCTACCAGGGTCAGCAGTTGGTCAAAAAAATTCGCAATAAAAATACATTTTGGCAACTTGTTGAATAAGATATATATCTACCTACTAGGGCTATCATTTGGTCAAAAAGATTTAACCTCTTTCTACTTTGGTGTCGTACAACCTTTGGAGGAACAGTTTTTAAAATTGTACGAATTTTCGGCCACATTTTGTTACACCTCTAGCGACATAAAAATGTATATTCTAGAGCAAAATTTATTTAAAAATAAATATGTGTCACAACGACTGTCAAGATAATAACCATGAACCATGCTATAATTTGGTCAGAAAGATGTCAGCTTTTCCTAAATTTCATAATTTTCTCTTTTGACTACAGGACTGACTTTGCAATTGTTCTAAATTTGGTCAACTTTGATAGGTATAGCTAAACTTTGTCCAACCAGTACCTATGAACGATTTTATACAGCCAAAATTTGACTGAATTTGGTACCAAATTTACATCGTATTAGTCATTATTGTATACTAGGAGGGGCAGTCATAAAATTCTTTCGAAACGTCAATTTTCTAATCAAAATTTGGCCGAAAACAAGACAACGATCGGTCTTATATTTTTTAGGCTTATTTCTTAAAATACAAAGTCGTCCGTTGTTAGAGCGATTGTGGTTTTTTCGGGGTTTTTAGCACCTTCTATATAGCTAACCGACTATTTGGTCCAATATGTTCATTGTATCTTACTAAATTTTGGGTATATTTCGAGACCCAGACTGAAAATATTTCTCAAACCAATTTCTGACTGAACTTGTTACCAATTTCACAAAGTTTTGGGCATTCAAATCACAAGGGCCAGACTTTATAAATTCAGATTCAATTTTAAGAAAAGGTATTCTGCAGAATTTGGAACATTGATTGTGTGACAAAAATTGTGTCAGAAGCAACAATTTTGAACAGGAACCAGCCTTAAATTTGACAAGATAATTTTTGCTATATTTAGTTTATCACGGCCAACGTTTGGTCAAAGAATATTTTTGTGCATATTTTGTACAAAATTTTCTCACTTTGGGTAAATGCTATTGCACGAGTAATGAAAGCCAATTAGACCTCATTCGGTGCCAATTTTACACGAGTCTCGAAAACCAACATTTGACCAATTTGGATACCACTTTTTAAATGGGTAATGGAATTTTCTGAACATTTTTGAACACATTCAAAATTCAGTGGCAGAGCTTAAAACAAAAATTCAGAACAATTGTCCTGGAGTAAATTTCAGAGCGCAGTGGTTACATTTATAAGTTAAGCCAACCATACCCCCTTTTCTGACTCTTTTCGGCAAATGACATCTAACATCTCCACACCACTGGAGGACCAGCCACTAAAAGCAGATTTGTCCCCCATTACAAATGAAAATTACAAGCAATTTACAATAAATGGAATTTTTCGTTACAGAAAAACAGGACACTGTCCCCGTGTCGTCCCTATTCAAATTAGTTTTGTGTACCAGCTACCTCGCACTATGAATAAAACAGAAAACTTAATTTAGTATTCGCTGCGAATACTAGAGTGTGTGTCCTGGTCCTGTCCCATCGCACCGCACACTAAACGAATGTTTAGAATTCCAAATAAAATTACCGACTATACCCACAGTCCGGGAGACACCCGATGTTGTAATAAAAATCCTGACAGCGAAATTTCCATCAACAGGGAAATTTTATTACCCCAAGCTAGAGAGCGGATATATCTGATCGTCGTCATCGGATAATCAACTCACGTAGTGTCCAAGATGAAATCACTATCACATATGCATAAATGTGGAATTTATTTCGAATGATTTCGTCGTCCTGATGGCCGAGCGAGAGAGAGACAGAACGTCCGGGGACCCAAAGCGAGTGGACAAATTGTGTATCGCATATTTTGTCCACCTGGCCACCCTCCAGCTGCAACCATACCATATATAGGTTACAATTACCGATTGTGTCGTATATTAAGGATTTTTATGGTGACAACATTGTTGCAGGATATTCCCGTATATTTCTTTGGCGGAGTGGCTGGCTGCTGAGGAGAATCGTAAAATTGGGTGGGATCGCAGAGGGATCTAAAACATATTAAGATATTCATCGGACGGACATCATATGTTCCAGTTAGATTTTTATTTCCACTGTTTACCTGGAGAAAGGACATTCGTTTAGTGACACAAAAATGCCTATTTATGCGATGGCAATGGTTACATATACAGGGAGGGGGTGTTTTCTTTCTTGGCGAAAATCCGACCTGTGCGAGGGTGAATGGGGATGTTGCTGGTAATTTGATGTGGGCGCAAATATTTTAGTGTCCATTTCGTCCTGGCTCTATCCAAAGAGTGGACCATAACTTCTGATCGCAGATGAGACGAAATCGAAATGAAAGAGCTTAGAGCTGCTGCTGCTGCTGCTGCTGCCCAGAGTCCAAGAAAAGGGTTGGATTTAGTTTTTGGCGTTGGGCATCGCACTCCCTGGGGGATCAGGGATTCCTTGATAAGAGGACATTTACAGCATCTAACCTCGGTGTTTTATGATGGGGTTTAGTTAGAAGGGAACCGAACATAAAGATGTGTAATGCGGGGATAGGACACATTTAATGGTCGACAAGAATGGCTTTGGGAGGACACCGCAATGGTGTGGGGCTTCCATTCCGTTTTGCGCAGGTGAATGCGGTTTTGAACTACAGACCGTGGTGGACGGTTTTGCTGGTAAAGTTGAGAGGGCGCTCAGATGTGGTAGGACTTCGTCGCAATCGGGATCTGGAAGATGCAACGAGTCAACTAAAAACCTCGTAATTGGAACGTGCAAGTTGACATGGGTCTCCCAACATCACAGGGATGATTTTTTAGGGCGACTTAACCCCTTAAACTGTTATGGTCTTGTTGCTACAGAAATGGGCAAGGCAAGGACTATTAAAACGAATGGAAGCGTCTTGCATGTACATCAATTAAATTATAGCGAGACTTCGGGGGAGAAAGGGTCACACAAAATATTTCGCTATGAGACTCGTCTCAGTTTATTCATTGGACGAGAACCTAGGGAGCGTTAGGTTAGAATAATGCTTGGAAGTCTGAAAGCAGAAGTCAAAAACGTCCATGTAGCGACAGTCGATCTATTGCCACGGCAGACAGTTGGTTCATGAGACAACTCAGCTACAGGGATACGGGACATGATATTCACGAACATTTTATCTTCGGTATTTCAACCGTCGCCAAATGCGTAGTCATTCCAACAGAAACTCTTATGTCCTTGGGCTACACTCTACAAATCGACGTTAGCCAGCCCCTCAGCTGACGGCTGAATTGAGGCGCTTTTCCAAGTCAATTTACCATCGGACCTCAGACGTTCTCGAGTGGAGCAGTGCAAACTAAATTCATTTTTAATTTGCGTCCTTTAGGGGAACGAACCTGAGACTCTTAATCAGTAGTACACCTAACCGCTGATCCTAATCGCCACGGATGTTAGTAGAGCACAATAAAATAAATATCCAACAGTTAGACATTGTATTTATTTAAAAAGAATAAGTATTCTTTAAGATGAAAACGTTCAATCGTTTTCGTTTTCAGAAACGTTAACACTGAGCCAGAGAGCCAAAGGAAGGTGCATTTAAGTGAAGCGCTGTCAAAAACTAAAGTTTGCCCAATTTCGAACTACACTGATTTTGGAATGTTTGCGAAATTGAAGAAGAAAACGAAAGAAGTAACATGATGCATATTTCAATGGTTCCTTTCGTTTTTTTCATGAGAATGTGCTTTTCGTTTTTTTTTTACAGAATCCCACCTCTAATTTTGTAGTTGATAAATAAGAAAGTCTATATTCATGTATAGTTAAAGAAGTGTTTTGTGAGACGTATCCTGAAAACACCCCAGCATTTCGGTGAAAATCGGCTGAGCAAAAGTGGTCCCTGGTAAACCAACATTGGTCTCAGAGAACGAGTGGGAACAAGATTCGTATGAAAGAGTTGAAAGAACTAACGACCTGTGCAGTAGCACAGAAGCTTTGGCCAGAATATGACAGAAGCCGAACAATACAATTTCTACAGTTTGACGGGTCATCGCTTACTAAGTTGGTCGAGGCTCTAGCGGGTCATAACTTCCTAAGAAACCACACACTGAAACTAAATCTGACGATGACGATATATATGTAGAGTCGGCAGCGACGAAGATGTCCAAGCGGACACACCTCACTTCCACGTCACAGCCAGAGACTCTGTCGGAATAGATGACTTGGAAGTCATTACTTCCATGAGTTACAAGCAATTTCTGATGTCGCACTTTCTGATTTTTAAAAGGTTTTTGAGGACATCAAGATGGCGGTACCGCGTCGGGTAAAAGAAGAAGGGACAGGACCTAACCATCTCTAACGCCAACGGTTAACCGAGTGTGGTACAGTAGGGTTCACCCTGCTTTACACTGAAAATAAAACCCTGGTATATTTGATAAAAACGAGGCTTGATTCAACAATTTTTTTTGTCAATATATGTCCAACAAAATGTTTCTTCCAAATTGACGAAATATTAATAAGTCTTATCTTGTATTAAAACTTTTGTTGTGATAACAAAATAATTGTAATAGTAACAAAAATATTGTTATGGTAACAAAAACTGTTTATTTGTGCGTACGAAATTTTTTTGTTAAATTTATACAAAATGCTGTTGATTTTAATTTAAATTTAAATTAACAAAAAAAGTTGCTAATACCATCAAAATTGTTTGTCATTTTGTCAAATCAACAGCAAATATTGTTGATATTACAGAAATAATCTGTCAGTACTAAAGTTGTCGTTTGTTGAATCCATAACAATATTGCTGGTTATATAGAATTATTATATCAGTACCATAATTTTAATTTGTGTTGATTCAACAATTAAATTGTTATGTGGATAGCATTAGGTATTCATAAATGTTACACAAAGCAAATAAGTTTAGCAATTAGATTTATTTAAAAATAAGAAACTAGAAATTCCGTTACATTATTTTTACTGGACAACATAGAACATATCAAAATATGCATACATAAAATTAAAAAAATAAAAAAAGGCTTCTAAGACATAATGATACCGAATGTGAAAAGATCCGCTATGCCTACCCACCTTAAACACCGACAACGATGTAGATGTAGTCACCTCCTTCATTATTTAAAGTTGCGTCTTTTAGAATCGGTTAAAAAATCCGGGAACATAGCGTTTGAAGTCAAATTTGATCTATTTAATTTAAGCTGATAAAATGCATATTAAACAATCCTATATAAAAGAAAATTCAATACTTACCAATTTATATCGAAGAGGTCATTTGCATGTTTCCTGTCCTCACCCATAAACGGATTTTTTTACTTTTAAAATGTTGAACTCATTTTTTAAGGAATTTTTACGCACTTGTACTGTAATTTTTTACTTCGGGTGTCAAATAATAAATGACGCCATCAAAAGAATTGAATTTAAAGGATTACCCTGTTCACATTGTATTTTTTTCAATTCAACACTTGTGCATTTTTCACAGGCCTACCTATATATAGGATACCTACAATCTCTACTTTGTTTCAACTCTATAACTCTATAAATTCCGGAAAAAAAATGTACAAAATTTCATTCTTTGTAACGCTTTGCGTTTGAAAATACTAGGAGCATTTAAATATAGTAAATACCAGTTTATAGAGGACATCTGTAGGTACAACTTAGGATATCCAATAACTCGGTAACTTTTTTTTAAATAAATAGGCAAAATTTGAAACATTTCTACGATGTTCACTTGAGTGAGTAGATCTGCACTTCATTCTCAAATCAAACATACTATCCGCTCAAAATATTGACATCTCTTTTAACCTTATTTTACTCCTATGACGGAGAGGGAGACAGACAGACAGAAGCAGTATGCTGTTTGCCAAGAAAAAAAAACCATAAAAGAAATGTAAAATATAAAGGAAAGGTTGTTTATCTCTGTTTTGCTCACAATAAATAAGTATCTAGTAAGAAAAATGTCAAACAGGTATAGGTTTCAGTGACACCAAATCGTTGTTTTATTACATTAGGGGAAATTCTTGGTGATGCACGTCGTACCTGTTTATAAATGCTATTTGCAATCAAGATGCGGCAGTAAATTACCCAGTTGAGTTTTTAAATAGCATTACAAGCCATGGCCTTCTTGCTCATAAAATTGAATTAAAAGTTGGAGCTCCCATTAGGTTGCTTCGCAATTTGAATCCCCCAGAGCTTTGCAATGGAACCAGATTGAGAGTGATTTCGTTGCAGAAATACGTTATTGAGGCGTTAATTTTAACTGGGTGTGGTAAAGGAGATACGGTGTTCATACCAAGAATACCAAGGCCATGGTCTGTAATTCTATTTAAAAACTCGACCGGGTAATTTACTGCCTCATCTTGATTGCAAATAGCATTTATAGACAGGTACGAAGTATATCATCAAAAATTTTTCCTAATGTAATAATACCACGATCTGGTATTACTGATACCTAAACCTATTTGACATTCCTTTCCTATATATTTGACATTTCTTTTATGGCTTTTTTTGTTCTTAGCACATCAAACAGCATACTGTCTCTGTCTGTCTCCGTCACTGGAGTAAAATAAGGTTAAAAGAGATGTCAAAATATTGCGCAGTTAGTATGATTGATTTGAGAATGAAGTGCATATCTACTCATGCAGGTGAAAATCAAAGAAATGTGTCAAATTTTGCATATTTATTTAAAAACCTTTAAAGTTATCGAGTTATTGGATATCCTAAGTTGTACCTGCAGATGTCCTCTATAAGTTGCTGTTAACTGTATTTAAATGCTCCCAGTATTTTCGAACTGAAAGCGTGACAAAGTTAAAACCAAAAGAGTATAAAACCAAAAAAAAAATAAATTACTCTTGTCGAATTTTTTCCGGAATTTACAGAGATAAAGAGTTGAGACAAAGAAGATATTGTAGGCCTAGGTATCCTCTATAGGCCCGTGAAAAATGCACCAGAATATACTGAGCAGTTTCTAAGATTTTCGCATTTAAATACATGCAGTCAAATTCAATCTTAGTCGAACAGAACTACACCAATTTTAATTATATGATTACAACAATTTTTCTTCAGTTCAAGAAAACTATTTTTGTGGATATTTTTTTTAAAATTGAATTTTGAAAATATTACCTGGTATTATATTTTCAGTGATACCAACCTTTCTGTATCACGTCAAGCACAAATAATGCAAAGAAAAAACGAAAAAACTCTTGTGTTAATTAATTATGTTGTCATTTTATTAATACGGGAACATCAAAAGTTTCGGTACACTTTTTAAGTATTTATTATGAAATGAGGAGCATAAAACGTATACCATTCGAAATTGTGGGTATATGTCGCCATTAAGGCTGGTAAAATTAAGTTATGAATTCCCCATACAAAACAGGTAAATGAAAAAATTTTCGCGACATTCAATTTGTCGCCGAAAATTACCATTCAAATATAAATCATCTTAGATTAGAACCTGTTTCCAATGGAGCAGCTCATTTATGTATTTTTTTTTTTTTGATATCTAGATGTCGCTCTTTTCGTTAATAAAATAAATAACGAAAATAATGGTCGTATGTTTTTTAGTATTACATTTTACATACCTACTTATAAAAGGAATGGTCGATTTTCGACCACAAGCGATACTAGTTTATACTTTATTACGATGTCGAAAATAAAATGTGTCCGACATGGCGTAAGTATTAATCAGCACGGCGAATAAAAAGAGAAGAGACGCCAGAACAGTGGCGAGGTTGGTCTTATACCAAGATATACACTACAAATTACAACCAACTTCGCTTGGTGAGATCGCCTCTAGTATTAAATACAAGATCACATCAAAATAGTTGCTCACATCAAAGTAAGATCACATCAAAATAGTTGCTGTAATAAATGACATAAATATTACTGATACCGATTTTTTGTTTTTGATTTAAACACAACTCGTAAATCTACCGTAACCTAAACCGACATTGCTTGGTATAGGCATTTAAACCTTGCCAAGGCGAAGCTGTCAAAAATGTGCTTTCTACTTCTAATTCGAATTTGAAAGACTCATGTTCCGGAAGATTTCACTTGACCAAAAAGTAAAAGGAACGTCGCCTCTTATTGACATGCGACTCAAGCCAGTACAACTATAAGCTGTGTAATAAATGCACGCTAAATATAAACAGCATATATCCTGGCCCAGTTAAAAGGATATTATAAGACTGTAGTATATCTATAGAGAGAGAATAGAGAGACCTCTCTGACAGACTGCTGTGGTGATGTGAAAACAGCGTCAAATTGGACCTCACACAAGATAGTGGAGGCCGCGATTTAACTTGCATCAGCAACAAAACGTTTGACACCAACTTGTTGTTTGAACTTGTAAGTTCTAGATCAAGAAACTTGTGCCAGGAAGAGCACCAATATTTCTCCACTGCTTGAAACATTTTTAAGATCGAAGAGACGCCTTTGCACCGAACTCAATCAGAACGCAGTTCCATTTCAAACTGCACTGCATACAGAGTCCTTTTGCAATAATGAACTTGGTAAATCCCGACGGATTATGAATCTTCCGCAGTTAATATCTGAATTTATGCACAACATCCGCACCGCGCCATTTCACACATCGATGGACATTTTTTTGTGCGGAATAATAACTTTTTATTTATCGAACTTCCTTTAATCCTAAATGATTACAGTAATAATAACCGACCGCATATATACAGTCGACTCCTCGAGAGTCATTTAAAATCAAAAAAAACAAAAAAAAAAAAAAAACCGATGCGATCCTTAACAATACCATTTATTGCATTGGAATGCGCCTCACGCGCCCGCCAGCGCACAGTAAACGGTTAACTTTATTAACCAGCCGATAAATTAATGTTTTTATTTCACAAAAGCCGCCCCCGCACCAATGCCCCCACCCTCGAATGACAGGGATCCTTTAAAAATCATAAAATTAAATGGCTCCACAGCAGCAACAATAAAACAGGATTTGACTTTTGACGGCCGACGATATATACTCGCATATATATATCGGTCGGTCAGTTGTATTCTTATTTTTTTTGTGGGAAATTTAAAAACTACCCCTGCGATGCAATAAAACAGCATGCGTTTGGATATAGGGGGCGGGCGGTCGGCAGTGGTGGAAACACAACCGCCATTCGTTGTAATTCAACGAATCTGTGATCCCCCCCAGTGGTGGCGCACATACGCACGCAGCGAACGGATTACGAATCCATAACAATGCAAGGATATATTCCATATGGTTTCTGGTCAGTTATTACCTAACCAATTTTCCATATCGCCTCAGCGCATTCGGACATCATCATCGTCACCATTGGCACTGTGCAACCGCCACCGCTACCACCACCACCATCGTCATCATCATCATCATCATCATCCTGGCGCAAGGACTTAATGTTAAACGACTGTCGGAGGACACCCATACGAGTATATGGCCACCCCATCCCCCAACTGCCAGGTTTTCCAGGTCATAATGTACAATTATAAATGGATTTTGTGTTTATGCAATCGAAATTACCCATAAATGCAGGAATTATATCAATAAATGCGGACGGACTGGGGCTGGATGACAGTGCTCCATCTAGCATCATCTGCCTCACATGTGCACAGCACAGAAGTGGAGGTCTCTCTTCGTTTGATTCATTTTAATTGGCCAAATGAATGGTGGACGTTGGGCGGGTAGGCCTTGACAGTGCCAGCTTTCACACAGATCCGTTGGGGCTCTAAAACGCAGTGGCACAGGGACACCACTTTGTGCCAAATGCCTCGATGGATGGATGTATGGTAGATGGCAGGACGTTGATGATGACCATTGCCAGCTGAAAATTATCATATAACGACGACGGCGGCCCTGCTGGGATGGGATGCGCTATAGGCCGGGCCAATTTTATCCACTCGAACATGGTGGACGGTGGGTGCTGGGCCATAAACTAGCTTGATTATTTAACCCCCCCCCAAAAACAATTCACAGTGTAATCCAGTGAATGAGTTATGATTATGGCCTGTGTTGGGTATTACGTACAGTTATAGACGTGGACAAGTGTATACGTGCTGAGGTCCAGTTGAAATGGTTTCAAGACAGCTTGGCGCTTTGAAGCTAATTTTTAATCATTCCCAGTGGATGGTGCCGATTGAAAGTTTTCGCAAGTCTTGAAGGCCTAGCAGGCAGCCAATGTCTGTCCTCGACTTCAAAAGGAGGTGGCCAATGTCTGTCCTCACTTGTGAAGAGCAACCTTCCAAATAGGTGCCTACATCACAAAAGTAAAGTCGTACCTACAGTAACCTGAAGAGGGCTATATATTTGGTGCACAGGAAAAAACAATTTCAAAACTTTTGACTGCAAGCGCGGTGCAACTTTTTTGTTCCATACCCGGATCTCTGACGTAGGTAAGCTTTAAGAGACCTTTTTTAAATATGGGTTGATGACAGTCAAAATTTGAGTCAGGGGCCCTACTCTCTATTTCGTTCCGAAAGTCAATCCTATTTGAAATTGATTTCCGTTCTGTTTTTTAAGTTGGTACTCTGTAATACTTTCGGAATTCTAAATTGGATTATCATTCGGCTTTCGAAATAGAGAGTTCATTTTCGCAAAGACGTTACTTTCGAAACGAGATACAGAGTAGGGCCCCAAAAATGGACACCGTACATCGAAGTTTGAATCGATCTTTGAGTCGTTTTGATGTAACAACTGACAAACTCAATATTGTGTGGCATAAATAGTGCAAGGTTACACGGGTTGGTACCTTTCTGTAAGAGTCAGAAGAAGGGGTCGAATCGCCACTTCCGTTTACGGAATAAGGTTTATTTTACATGTGAAACAAAAACAAATTCCCACGCGAAATGCTCGTTCACGGACGATGCGATTCGACCAATGGGGTTTTTTCACTGCGATCTGTTTTAGGTCCCCACTGGCGGAGTATTATGTGTGTATGTATGTATAAAGTTTATTTTCACTAGTAATAAAGTTACAAATTAATTCGAACTATTCTTCGTTCATTATACAATAAATATTATTAACTAGGGAAAATGAGAGACATTTTATATTTCTTAATCAGAAATAGTATTAAATGCCACTTCAAGAGTTAAATAACAATAATGTAAATAGATGGGTGGGGTGACCCTTTCCGATAAAGCAGATTTTACAATTTCAGAAATTATATAAGAAGTTCATTAAACGTTAAGTACGAAAATATATTATGTCATTGAAGAAAAATGAAACATAGGCAAAATCCAAATTGGATAACAAAATTAAATTTTGGAGAACAAAACTACATTTTATAAAAAGAAAAACAAAACACCAAAACATCAAAAAAAATCAGTAATCAGACTACGAATTAGAACTCAAAACGGACTCTAAACGATTAATATCTTGTGATAGAAGCCAATGTCTTACATGATTCATAAATTTATTAATATGACTAAGAGTCCTAATCCATAAAGGAAGCTTATTGAAAAGGCTGCGCGATGAAACCGTGTAAAAATTTCTAAATGCTGTGGTTCGAAATTGAGGAACAGCTACTACATTCAAATGATTACGACGTATATTATAATTTTCAAGAACCAGATCTATAGAAAAAAGTCTTAAGAACTTTAAAACAGTATAAATGTCGTACAGGAAGAATTTTCAAATCGTAAAATAATGAATAGCTTGGATGTAACCGGTTTTTTCCGCATATTTTTCTTACAATAAATTTCTGTAAAACAAGAAGTGGTTGGACTCTGTTAAAACATGATCCCCCCCAACAAGTAATGCCATATTGTAGTTTTGATTGGAAAATTCCAAAGTAAATTATCTTAAGAAGGTTTCTTGAGCAGACATTCTTCAGATAAAAAAAATTCCTAAGCGTCATACGAAAATATTGCCTTAAGTTATCAATGTGATAATTAAAACTCATTTTAGAGTCAATAATTAGCCCCAAGTATTTAAATTCTGTGACGCTATCAATTTGAAAACAATTTTCACTGCAGTTGAGATTGCTACAAAATGTTTGAGCGGAATGGCTGGTGCCACAGAAGCAACTCGGCAGTTTAAACTTTGGGCACTCTGGTGCATGAAAATAAACACTAGCGTCAAATGAATTTTGAGATGCTAGACTGTAAAACATTATTTTTGTTTTAGAACTAATCATGAGCCTGTGTGAAGCAAACCATGTTCTAAACAGTTCTAAATCTGAATTGATATCCGCAATTAAATTTAAAGGGCTTACTGAACCATAGGTTAAACCAACAGCATCGGCAAATGCAGTGATAAGGCCTTTGAAATTTTGCTCAAACAAAGAGTTGATATATATCAGGAATAGAATTGGTCCCAAAACAGAGCCTTGTGGTACGCCTGGATTTAAAAATTTTATTTGACTTCTAGTCCCTTCAATCCTTACTCTTTGAGATCTATTTTCCAGATATGATTTAAACCACTCAAGAATAAAGCCTCGAAAACCAGCATTTTCTATTTTCCGCAATAAAATAGAATGGTTAACCATATCAAATGCTTTGGTAATGTCGACGAACAGACCTGCAGTAAACTTTTTTTTGTCTAAGCTATTAAAAATTTGGGAGCAAAAGTTAAGTAGTGCGTCCTCCGTACTTTTACCTACTTGCAATCCATATTGAAGAGAACTGAAAAAACTTGTTTTATTCAGAAAACTTAAAATCCTTTTTTTCACAACTTTTTCAAAAACTTTGCTTACTGAAGGAAGGAGCGAAATAGGTCTGTAGTTGCTTACATTGTTTGTGGCACCTTTCTTAAAAAGTGGAACTACATCCGCAGATTTAAGAGCTATGGGAAAAATTCCAGATAAAACACTTTTATTAAAAATATGCGCTAAGACGTCAACGACAAATCATGCAATATTCTTCAACATCCCATTTGAAATGCCATCAATGCCACAGGACTTTGAGTTTTTCAGAGAACCTATAGTCTTTAACAAAAGAAAGAGAAAGAAAAAAGTACATCTCTGAGCAGTTTCATAAGGGGTACAAACAAAACTGGAATTCTTACAAAAGGAACTACTAAAATTCGGATGGCTAATGTTGGCAAAATAATTATTGAAGATGTCTGCAATTTCAATCCTATCAGTGACGATGCGTTCATTAAAAAGAATCGTAGTAGGACTTTTAAAGGAAGAGGGCTTATTAAGGTTGCTATTAACAATTTTCCATTCTGCTCTTATATTTCCGCTGTTTATGTTAAATTGATTTTTGTAAAAGGTATCACGGCAAATAGGAACTTCATTTTTTTCTTCCAAGCATAATCTTTTGTAAATATTTTTCAGATTTGTTCTACCAGGGTGTTTATAACATTTCTGTCGCAGTCTGTTTTTCTTATTGATTAATTGTATTTACTAACTCTGTAGTTATCCAAGGTTTGCGTCTTTTGGCATTATGTACAAGGTGGCGCAAAAGTTGTCACCGAAAGCTATTTTGCTGTGAATTTTTTTATGAATGAAAAACTTTAGTTCTGCTTGTGGATTATGTTTATTTGATGTTTTGAATTATTTTTAATTAGGCCGAGAAAATGATAATGAAAGTTACTGCCGAATGGTTGACCATTTGTTTCCGGATTTTTTGCATTTTCCATCACTCTTGCCAGAGCTTCCGGTGATAGGTCCTCGCATTCTTGACGATATATCCTCTGAGGGTTTTTTTATTAAAGTGACGACTCTATGTCAATAAGCCTAAGTTTTTTGACTTATAAAACGAAGACCAAAAGCAACGGTTAGATCCGGCGATCTAACGCGATGAAAGGCGCCAAAGAAATGAGGTTTGACCATAGGTTATCTACATGCGCTTGGCTAACAGCACTGTCTGCACTTTGTAAGGGAACATCTTCAAGTCTTTCTCTGTATAAAAACCGCCGATTGATGCCCAATTGCGTGGCACGTCGTCTGGTCAATGCTCTGTGGTCATCTGCGACATCTTCAGCCACAGCTGCGATATTCTCACCAGGATGGAGGCTCTGGAGCCGGCCAAGCCTGGCAGCATCTCGTGCTGTACCAAACTCTTTTTTTAGACAAGCGGCCGAAAGTAGTAGTGTTTTCCCAGTTGGTGTCGGACGATAGGGAAATTTGTTCTGAAAGTCACGCTGCGATAAAATCACCGACGAATTATTTCGCAAAAAAAAAATCGAAGCAATTATTTAGCGTTCTTGAAACTGCATTTACACATTCCTAACATGGAAGATTAAAGGGATGCTAAATACTAAATAGCCGTGTGACTGAAAGGGACCTAACACGCAAAAAGACGTGGCACTTTTTTTGGTCGGCCATCTTGTTTTCATGATGGGAATTATGGGAAAGCTATGCATGTTGATAATTTTATAGCGATGGCTTATGAAATTTCCCTTTCCTATAAAACAAAATGGCTTCCGGAAGTAATGAACGGAGAATTGTTTATTTATTTCCTATAACTGATTAATGAATTGTTGGATTAATTTACTGAAACTAATTACCACTCTCATTTCACATGTTTTGAATGAGAAATATAAATGTTTTCAAGTGATTGCAGAAATGTTTTTCGCCGGAACTTGTGTTTCTTTCCGTTGTACGTATCTATAATTATGGGTAGAACGTCCATGACACTTTAGGCGTCTGATTTGTGATCTCATTCCTACGCCTTTATTAGCATTGTTAAATGTCAAAGTTGAATTGTCAATTGCCACCATTTGCATAAATTATAGTATCTTCCGATGGCGCTGGGACATAATTTTTTTCTTCTGAACAAAAGTCCATTATGAAATTATGTATCGAGGACATATGTTCCTACACCTCTTCCGATAGGGTGATGGATTCTGTGCCACCTTCTACAAAGGTATGCTGCAAGTGAAGTAATTCCCTGGGCGTGGAGACGACATTTTAACCATTACCAAGACAAAGCATAGCAAAGCAGGATTTAGCAAACGAAGCGATTTCCATAATCAGGGGAGTTTTAAATTCCATGTCGGGAAGTGATGGAATTTATGGAAGTGTTATGATGGTCGATAGACTTAGCTTTTGGACAGGACATCATTCAGTTGTCATTTCCCTTTTATTTGCCTGTCTCAGTATGGTCTGAACATTGTTTCCCCCCTTCCCCCTTTTTATATTGTTCCCTTCTCCCCTTTTCCCCATTTTGTTTGAAAAAATCGACAAAACTGCCGACTTTCCCCCCAATCTGGGATCACTGGTCTGACTAGACTACGCAGGATACAAAGGCTACACAGGCAAACATCCACACAGATACAGTCGGCAGTCGCAGATTACTTTTGGCTCAGGTAACAAGCTCAACTCGATTGTACCACATCTCCGAATTTCGGTAGACTTATTTAAAGACGGGTGTGAAAAATGTATAGTAGGTAATTAATTAATTGAGAATGGCTGGGCCGATTTGGCTCAAATTTTTTTTTTTCAGCTCTTCATAAATGCCAGGAGAAGGTTTTTTCGAAAGAACATTTTGGGAGAAAAGTCAGGAAATTGGAAAATCGAAAATTGGTTTTTTGGTTTGCATTTGTTCCGGAATCGCTTGTCGAATGAAAAAATAGAAAATTCTACATGGAAAACGAAATTTTGCATTTTATCGCATGATTTGAAGATTTTGAACGATGAAAAGGTGGAAAATTCGTTGTGAAGCTTGGAAAATTTTGGATAATCGTGAAATTCAGTGTGATAAAAGACGTGTAGCAGAACCCAGAATAAACCGCAGAGACAACACCCTATGATTTTTTTCCTCCGTAAGCCGATTGATAAGCCCAGCCCAATTAACCGTACCGCATATCACAGCGAAAACTATAGCGTGACTAACGGCTTAGACAAGTTTTCGTTTTGACATCGTCCGAGAAAACCAGTTAGTCTTTTGGCTGCTTATCTCCACACGTATACGCACGGCGCGCGCTTTTGCCAAACCGATTTACCCGTATGTTAGGGAAATTAGTAAATAAGAATATTTGTTAATAAATTCGTGAAGTTGAATCGACTTGTTTTATTCCTATCCACTAAAGACGTTTTTTTTTTTTAAAAAATAGATGGCGCAGTGCTACGATTAATGCCACATCCCGAAAGATGGCGTTATACGTTGACATAAGCTGTGCGCAATTTGACAGGTGTTCGTTTCGCATTTTCTATTGAGCAAATGTAATATTTTTCTTGCTCCAAATTTCATTATTCAAAGTCAAATCGCTGAAGAACTGCATTCGTACAAATCCCTTGACTGTGTGACCGACGAGGATGAAGCGACCAACCATCCGATGGAATTTTTGAACTCACTTGATGTGCCAGAAAATCCACCGCCAAATTTACAGCTGAAGGTGGGATCGATCATGATCATGTTGCGGAATCTGAATCATCCGAAATTGTGCAACGGTACGCGGTTGTCCGTCAAGAAACTGATGAACAATGTGATTCAAGCGACGATCAAGGGCAAATTTTAAGGAGAGGAAGTCCTTATCCCACGAATTCCGATTATTGCAACTGATCTTCCATTCCAATTCAAGTTCCTCGTTCGATTGGCTTTTGCAATGACAATCAATAAATAGCAAGGCCAATTGTTGGAAGTCTGTGGGATTAATCTCGAATTTCCCTGTTTCCCGCGCGGTCAGCTGTACGTTGCCTGTTCGCGTGTTGGCAAACCGTCTTCGTTGTTTGTCTTCGCGCCGGAAAATAAATCGAAAAACATTGTTTATCATATCGTTCCATTCAATTAAATCACATTGAAATTCGAACTAACTGTGTTTTATTATAACTCTGGAGGCGTTCAATTGGAGCGAGACGAAGTGCGCTAGTTTTTAAAAATTTCCTTCTGAAATCTACACCTTTTCTGACGTTCTGACATTGACAGATCGTGAAAAAGGGTTCAAGGGTGCGTTTGTAGTAAAATACAAAAATGTCAAATCCCGATTGAAACACCCGGTATAACGTGTACGAACCCTCAACGGAGGTGATCGTCCTTAACCTTTAGAGTACTGATTTTGGGACGGGTCCAAGTTTTTGTCTATATCACGTTTACTAATAATTCGTTTTAATTCTTATTTTAGGCAGTAAATTTTTTGGTATTCTTAAGACAAATCCAACGTGATCACACATTTTTGGGATTTTTTTAAAAACAAATACAAGGGGACCCAAATTACCCTACTTCGTACTTTAAGCAACATTTTCCGGTTCGTAATACATTTATTTTCTAAATTTCCGATGTCAAAGTATTCAGTTTCGTTTGCAGTTTGATTGCGCAGCAATTTTTAAATCATTTTAAAAATACAACCAAAGTTTGAGCTTAGTTGTGGGTGATGGAACTCGCCAGTACACAATATCTGACTGCACATATCCCGCGGTCGGTATTAGATGTCCTTGAACCATATTTTTTTTATATTCTAAAACTTCCATTGAATGACTGCACTCGCTTCTAATACAACTTCTTGTGAAAATTGACCAGGATCGAAGATATGTACGACTGGATCGCACGGAACTTTTTCGTTCATTGGAAGTTTGGCTGAGTCATTTATATTGCATTTTCATGGAGGCGCTGGGAGGGTCCTCAATTCGTAACATTCCATTCACACGGCCAGTATTTTCAAACACAAATTCATACCAAGAATGCTGCTAGCAGCAATCTTTAGAAGGAACGATTTTTGGAATGAGTGTCTCTTAGAACAACTCTGAAATGGAGTGCGGATTTGTTTCTTAAATTTTATTGGAAAGTGCCCTTTCGAACAACTTTGGAACGCACCCCTGCCTAAAGTCATTTCCAGTTATTATTGAAACATTTTCCTAGTTGTTGAGATTGTTTTGCGGCATTCTAATTATTTGGTTACCCATTTTCAAAACCATCAAGCAAAAGACAGATGCTGCTTAATCGTAAAACTACATTTAGAGCGATCCAACTTATACCTTGAACGTACAGCGCCATTCTTTAAATACCCACCTCAACATGGAAAACCTTCCCTATATATATCCCTGATGGAGAGCATCGCAAAAGAGATGTCACCCAACAGAGTAGGTGTATCCATTTGCCGGGGCACAGGTTTGAGGCCACAACACTGATCCGTTGAAGCCATCAAAACACTCGCCAGCATCAACCCTTTTTCCTCATCGCATATACACACTGGCAAAATGTGACAAGGACAATGCAGCAATACAGATACACAAACAGCAAAAATATCCTTGCACAGATACCGCGCCGAACCCAAATGCGACTCCCACATACAAGAACGAAACTATTCGGAAATATGATGCCGGTAATGGATGCTGCTGCACCAACACCAGCTCATCGGAAGCACTGCCATCATCCGACTGAACATCACCATCATATCCCGGAAAGGATACTGAAAACAAGAGAGGGAATCTGTTGGTTATGCTTTTGTTTTTTCGTCGATAAGAGTACCCGAACGGCCTGATACGAACGGCATCATGACGACGACAACAACGACAACGACGACCGACGACGGATGGATGGTTGGCTGATGTTGTTGGTTTTGCAGGTCCTTTTCGCAGTGAGGGCGTCGTCGTCGTCGTCGTCGCAGCCGCCGTGCCATGGCAGTTGGAACAGAAGCTTGCATCAAAAAACAGCAGCATCGAGATCTCTTTCGTGTGCGAGTGCAGGATGTGTTTTGTGGGAAGTTGTCATCGTCATTAAGCGCGCGCTCGCTCCTGTGTACGGTACCACCAACAACGCGCATCAACAGTTCCTGGGACGAATGAGGAGAACGCAGGGCCCACATCAACAACACAACATGAAATTATCGCCTGTTCTGCGGGGTTTGGTGGATTGTATGGACAATCGCTCCCCATTCAGAGGGAGCCAATGCACCGTTGATGGAGCTTAAAGCGAGAGCAAGCGAGAGCGAGAAATGGCCGTTAAGCTATGTCTGTGATTGTAAAAGTCTGGGTGTGCGTCAAACGGTCTAAATCGCTGCACTCATCCAATGAGCTGGTAATTGTTGAAAATTCCACTGCCAGTGATGATGGGGTGACGAAGCAGCGCACAAAGTGTTTTCCCGTTTTTTGCTGGCTCCTCCGCTCTGTGGAGCGATACTGGTGTGCAGAGTGTGGGTGTTGTAGCGATTAGAAAAGTGGCTTTGTTTTGTGTTGGCAGCGAGGCAGGATGGTTTTAGTAAGAGTGGATGTGTGCAAAATTGTTAAACCACTTAACAAAATAATTTACAGGTTATATGCAGAGGTGGGGGCTGAAGTGTGGTGATTGTGGGAGCCGAGGGGTTTTTACCCGGAGTAGGCTTTCCCCAAATATGGCAACAATCAGTTTGACTCGAATTGGGGAAGGGAACTCGATGATGTGATGAGGGCAGCACTGAATGGAGAACCTTATAAAAGTGTATTCCCACGAAGTATAACACAAAATTGATGTTGGTATGTATGCAGCTACTAGGACCCTCTTTATCGATGGATATATTTCTTACTTTAAGCAATAAATCATGGCAACCAAAAATGGATTGCAATTTTGGGCTTTGCTCAGAAAAAGATTAAAAACTATCCAGACGTTTTATTTATTTATTTTATTTGTATTTTTAATTGTATTTAATTAATTGTATTTTAACATTTTTAAATGAAAACCCCCTGAAGGGGCAACATGTTTAAAATGAAACTGTCCTTCAAATATGAAGATTTTAATCAGCAACTGAGCCGACATTTGTTCAAAACGACACAATTGAGCAACCTTGAAGTCTCAAAAAGAAATAGAGTTTTCTTACAACCTTTTCTGGCTGTTACAGTACCTTCGCCAAGTAAACGAAATTTAGCATCACCTGATATGACCCCCAACGAGAGGGGTCAACTTTAATCACAAAATTACTCCTACAAAAGAAACTGGAATTGGGCGAAGGATTGGAAGCTAGCTTACACTCCTTTTCCGTGGCCAAACAATTCCGTTTGATTCAAATAAGAGGAACCACCTGGATCACAGAGAAGTGGAAAGCTAAACCGTCTTAGTTGGGGACTCTTCTCAGGGAGAATAAATGAAACAGTTGCCATTGACAAAGTGTCTATGTCTGACGAATAGCCCAAAGCTTGCTTTTAAAGAAAATAAATTTCCCACAATTTCACTGGGGCATAACGTTTTTGCATATTTTTTTTGAAGGGTTGTTGTGGCCCTTTTTCGGAACGTATTTTTAGATGGTTTTTGGGCTTTTTTCAGAGCGTGATTTACGCCCGTTTTGAGGTACTTTCTGATAAGTCTTGGAGCATTTTATGGGGGTTTTTGTTAGCGGTCAGTTTTTACAGCTTTGTTGTTGTGGTGTTGGTGCGTTTTTCCGGGCGACTTAATGCCGTTTTCTGGGAGTTTCCGGATCGACTTTTGAAATCATTTTGAACCATTTTTACTTTTTTAGGTGTTTTCGGATCGACTTCTGAAATGATTTTGAGCCTTTTAAGGTTTTTTTCCGAGCACCTCTTTAATTCAATTGTAAATTTAAAGCTTTTTTATGTGGCGTTTTCGTACGGGTCTCTAAAAGCAGTCCTGTTTTATGATGTTTTCGAATCGGTTTTTGAAGTAATTTTAATCCTCTTCTCAGGTCTGTTTTTGGAGGAATTTTCTAAAACATTTTGGAGTACTTTATGAGGATTTTTTTAGAGCTTTCCTGGGCAGTTTTTTTTTTTGCAACAATAGGTCACTTTTGGAGTTTTCTAGGAAACTTTTTTGTTTTTTTTTTTTTTCTGAGCGAATTTAGATCGTTTTTTAAAATGATTTTGGAGGAGTTTTTTTTGGAGCGTTTTTGTAAATTAAAAGCTTTTTTTAAGTGCTTTTCTATGGGTTTTTCAAAGCATTTTTCATGCGTTTAATATGATGTTTTCTGATCGATTTTTGAGACGGTTTATGAGAAATATTCGGGTCGTTTTTAAAAGTATTTTTTTATCCTCTTTTCACGTCTGTTTTTTGAGGAATTTTCTATTCGATTTTGGAGCGCTTAATGAGGAGTTTTTCAGAAATTTTCGGGGAAGTTTTATATGTCGCTTTTTTTTAACATTCTTAGGACACTTTTGGAGCATTCTTGGAACAACTTCAGGAGAGTTTTGCAAACGCTTTTCAGATGATATTTGAGCCTTTTTTAGGGCATTTTTCAGGTCGTTTTTTGGGAACCTTTTTTTTCAAGCGCATTTAGATCGTTTTTGAGACGATTTTGGAGGAGTTTTCGGGGCGTTTTTGTGAATTAAAAACATTTTTTAAAGTGTTTTTCCTGGGGGTTTTTCAAAGCATTTTTCATGTTTTTTTTATGATGTTTTCGGTCGATCGATTTTTGAAATGATTTTGAGCGTTTTAAGGTGTTTTCAGAGCTCGTCTGATTGTGAATTAAAAGCGTTTTCTAGGCGTTTTCGCAGGGGCTTCTCAAAGAATTTTTCAGTCATTTTATATGATCTTTTCGGATCAATTTTTTAGACAATTTATGAGACATATTCGGGTCATTTTAAAAAGTAATTTCTGATCCTCTTCCCAGGTCTGTTTCTGGAGGCGTTTTCTAAACGATTTTGGAGCGCTAAATGAGGAGTTTTTCAGAGCTTTTCTTGTCGTTTTTTTGCAGCATTCTTAGCGCACTTTTGTAGCGTTCTTGGAACAACTTCCGGATGGTTTTCGATCGCTTTTTCAGATGATATTTGAGCTGTTTATAGGGCGTTTTCGAAGCAAGTTTTCATGTCGTTTTTTGGCGGGTATTACGGGAACCTTTTTTTGAGCGAATTATAATAATTTTTGAGACAACTTTTGAGGAATTTGTAGGGCGTTTTTGTGTAATTTTTGTTGACGATTTTATTTTTCGGTGCTTTTACAAGCAACAGAATACCTGAGGGTGATTGTGACACATGTTTCAATTCATTGATGGGAGTTCATCTGAACGGGGTATTTAGCATCTATTGTAGAATCCTTGAGTGCATTCCAGTCAATTAAGTGAGTTTCGGATTGCTGGCGAAAATCGAACACAGAAGTGAAACTAATATGATAGGCAAATTAAAAAAAAGCAGAGCAACTCACTCGTATTGCTGCTATACTCCTTTGAGGGCCCGGAATCCTATCGAACACTCCTGCCAAACGAGGAGCAAAAATCTCCTCTTTTTACAGACAAATTCACTTTAAGAGTGACAGCTACAGGAAAAGCAATGCCTTCATCATTATTCTTCAATAGTTCCCGTTTAGCAGATTTGACCGCCAGTTATCTTATTCAAAATGTTATTGCAAATAGCTCACTGGAAACCTATCGCATCCACTAAATCTCCTTCAAGCCATATAACAAACTATTATAACATCCATTAGGGCGACATTTTGTTGCACTTCACTTCACCGCCATACTGAAGAAAAAATAAATAAACTGTGACTCCGCCGCTATAGCCTGGTGCTATCAAAAATGCTGCAAAGCCATTAAAAATTGTATTTATTACCACCACCTCCTGCTCCTGTCCAAGGCTGCAACACTCACACTTGTGTGGAGAGATATTTCGCTCGCGCTAAATAATATAAAGGTGTACACACAAATATATTATCCTTTTAACTTTTCTGTTGGTTTTTATTCGCCTTGTGCCTGCATGCTGCGCCATACAGTGCTACAGATCCGACCGAAAAAGGATAATTTATAACAAAAGGCATCCTCGTGTGAGTGTGTATGCATGCAAGGAGCACATCTAGAGTGGGCCGCTCTCTAAAAACAAAATGCCATCACAACAGCTCCAGCTCCAGGTCCAATCTCATGCCCCAGTCTCGCTGGTAAGGCTCAAGGATTTCAAAAACCCACAATAGAATGACCCACGAGCAGAGCTACTATGGCACTGTGTGTATCTGAATATCCTTCATTATTTTTTTTTTTTTTCGCCACCTTAATTTCAGAATAATTTACGCGACACAACATCAATTAACTCCTTAAAATACCTGCAGGTGGACACAGAAGGAAGAGGCAAAAAAAATGTATTCCGCTCATAAATATCGTGTGATAGTAGCACGCAAATATAATGGAGCGGCCCACCCTGTGTTTGTTTGTACTTGCTCGGTTCTGTTGCTGATGCGGTGAGCTACTAGGATAACCATATAAAATCCAGGACAAATGGTACTGGTACTAAACGCACACACTCTGTTGTGTGTCAAGTGGAATTTCGCCAAAGAAACCGACAAGCAAGGAGCCCTCCACCTATTTTAATGGTGTTAGTGTTATCCGTTTTCGTGCTAATACCCGGCGATATTTTAAACGGTTGATTGTTGCCGCTGCAGAATGGATTATAATCACCTAGTCCTGATCAAGAGGAGAATGGTTTGGAGGATTTTGAAAATGGTGACTGGTCGCTGTCATTGAGGAATGGATTTCAGTGTCCTTCGATGAGTTTTTAGAGTATAATTGATATGATAACCAGCTTCAATGGGATTGCCGAGGGTCGGTCCTTATTCTGCAGCTACACAGGCCTCTCTATAACTGGCGTTTGTTATGTAGTCGTAGCACATTGCTGGGGTTTTTAACGTCAATTTGTTTGAAGTGATCCTCGATGACTTAAGCTTAACGCTTGGGCTCAAGGCTTGGACTTAACGTTTGGGCTAAATTTACTAGGAAAGCAGGGACGTTTAGTCACAATATATAGTTAAAACCTTCCTAGAGACGTTTTTATTATTAACGGGCGTTTTCGACACGCATTTGTGTACCGTTTTTCGGAACTTTTTTGGGGCGATTTTCTGGCCTTTTTTGAGCGTTTTTATCTGCGTTTTCGAACTGTTTTTAAGGTCCTATTTTTATTAATTTTCAAAGCGTGTTTTGGCAGCTGTTGCTGTTAGTTGGGGGCGTTCTTCATGACGTGTTTTGAGGAGCATTTTTAGGCTTTTTTTATGACCTTTCTGACTCCCTTTTTGGGCGATCTTTGGAGCATATTTCAAAGCATTTTCCAGACCATTTTCGGAGATTTTTATGGCGTTTTTTTTGTAAGGGTTTTGGGGCCGCTTTTTCGGAAATGTTTTCGTGATTTGGGCTGATTTTCGATGCAAGTTCTGGAGTATTCTTAGAGACATTTTTCGGGGTATTTCTTGGTGTGATTTTGAGGATATTTTTCTGTTGCATTTTAAGTCGATTTTCGAAACAATTTTTGGAGCGTTTTTAGGGCCACTTTTTGGTTGTTTTTAGGAGCATTTTTTCTTGCGTTTTGGAGACATTTACTGTCGTATTTTTTGACATCTTTTAAAAAAATTTTTGGACATTATTTGGAGTAATTATTGATGAGTTTTTCGACCCGATTTTTAGCGTTCTTAGGTCCTTTATATGTTATTTTTCAGAGCGTTTTCGGGGCATTTACTGTCGTATTTTTTGTACGTCTTTTTGGGAATTTTTCAAGAAATTTTCGGACGTTATTTGGAGTAATTATTGAGGAGTTTTTTCGGGCCGATTTTTAGCGTTCTTAGGACCTTTATATGTTATTTCTGAGCGTTTTCGAGGCATTTACTGTCGTATTTTTTTTTTACGTCTATTTGGGAATTCAAACTCAAACTCAAAAGAGTAAGTTTTGAGAAGTTTTTCGGGCCGATTTTTATCATTTTTTAGGGTATTTTTCGGAGTGTTTTCGAGGCATTTACTGTCATATTTTTACATGTTTTTGGGAATTTTTCAAAAAATTTTCGGACGATATTTTGAGTAAGTTTTGAGGCGTTTGTTTTAGAAGTTTTTCGAACCGTTTTTTAATGCAATCTTGAAGCGTTTTTGGTCCATTTTTCGATACATTTTTCTGAACAGCACAGGCGCGTTTTTCACTGCGCTTTTGGAAACGGTTTTTCGTCCACTTTCTGGTAATTTTTTGGCTTTTTTATGTACGCCTTTCAATACATCTGTCGGGCAGTTTCAAACCGATCTTCACAAGGTTTTCGGATCTGATCGATACTGGTTTAATACTGAACGGTCTTAGTAGGTACAATTTTTGTTGGGACATTTTTCGCTTTTGGGGCGTTTTTCAAGTTCTTACACCTCAAGGGTATTTTCCACTACAGGTTCTTCTAGGAACGTTTGACATACATCCCAGAGTAAAACAGTCCTGTGCAAGTTCCGCATTTCAGTCACTGTGATACGACTAGATTTCTATTTCCGCGAAAATCAAACCTCACATGGCCAAATGGCTGTAGACAGTTAGACCTAGGACCCGACCCTATGATGCACCCACTTTTTACTCATCACTGATTTTGCCCGGAAAGATATCCTTTGAGTGCTGCTCTATTAAGTGTCCAAATTTAAAGGTAATCCTCCAGTTTTTGCAAATGAATATCCCCGACTACTTCGACGTGACGACTGAAAGCAGATTGAACGCCCTCCGACCCATTTCGTCTTATTTACTAATTTTCGCCTCATCACTTCTAAACTCTACCCTCAAGTTTTCACGCTTCACATCTCCGTTTAAGCATCAACAATCCCTCTGCTGCCGCCTACTTCACACACTGACAAGCCTAAATGTGAATATAAGGTGACACATAACATCTCAAGCATGCAACACCCGCATCCCCGAGGCACAACTTAACGGCATAAAAATATGTTAAACCAAAGATGAAGAGAGAAGAAAAACTAAATCTCCAAAATAAGGATACAAAAAGGCCAAAGCACGCAAAATATCGAGAACAAGAAAAACAAAAAAAAAAAAAAAACACCCACAGCACAAACAAGGATGCTACACGAAAAATTCGCTGGGGCACACATGTGTTAAATGGGGCGTTTGTCAGGTTTTCCTCTTTTCTTCTTGTTGCTCGTTGACATTTGTGTACGGCAAATGGATGGGTGGTGAGACTGGGCCTTGTTGTTGGGAAAACGTTTGCATTTTATTTTCGGGAACTAATTAGGACGTTATTTGTGCGCGCTCGGTAGCTATGTGTGTGGGAGTCACTGCGTGTTCACATGTGCGATTTGCCAAATTGCGGATGTAAGCGTTTTTTTTTTAATAAGGCTATTTGCATGTGGCAAAGGAATTTAAGTTTAAGGAAACAATGTTTCGCCTTGGATTGATGCGCTGCTACTAGCAATTAAAAACATTTAGCGCCGGGATGAGGGTAACTAACCTGAGTGTGTATCATCGTGTTATCCCTTTTAATTGTTACATGGTGGGGGAGGGAATTCATATTCGGAAACAAATCAAACTTAATTGTGGCATTACGATGAGTTATTTTTAATGGGGAAATGTGGCAGGTGCTTTGAATGGTCGGCAAAATGGATTTCAGTACAGCCGGAAGAGCGAGAGGGTTGCTCATGCATAAATGATTGGATTTATGGTGTAACGAGGTTGGCCCCTTAGCAGAGACATTTATGTACGTGGAGTTCGGATGAAGATGTAAAAAAAAATCCAAGTCAATTGACTTCGATGTTGTTGAAGATTTTCGTAGGTAACCGATGTGGCGCGGGGTGTTTTTTTGAAGCAACCAGTTTCACAACGCCATCTACTTTTCGATTCGAGATATTACGAGAGAAGGCACATTTTTAAAAACACTTTAAGCTACCGGTACCGCTGTTTGTATACTTGTTTTACTCTACAGTTCGGGATGGACCACGTCCTCAAACAACAAGCCCCTCCAGTTGTGTTCGCTCTTTGATTGTCCGCTCCCCACGTGGTCTTTCTCTAGACAATTTTTTTTATTCATCGCTTATAGTTGACAACAAATTTTGCGCCAAGTCAAAGTTACTAAGCTTTCGTTGTACATTTCATTTCCTTATTCTTGGGTATCTTTGTGTGGAATTTGGTTCGAAAATGAAGACAAAAACTCCCCCTAAAAAGCGAACAAGTTGTCACCTTCAGTATCGCTCGAGAAGTTTACCGATGACATCAGCTCATTTGACATTGTGGTGTGCAACAAAGTCACGACTGGAAACTGTGTTGGTCTGATGAGGTTTGAATATTGAGAATTTTAGCAATAACCGCACATTTAAACCTTATTCTTCGGAGGAAAGAACATCCCCTTGGTTCTCCTGTTGCTCCGAAGTCCCAACGCCACCTCTTAATCCATACGAATGCCCCCTTGGAAGGCCCATTTTAACCTTTATAAAGCTTTGATGATGGCAAAAGAATTTCAAACTCCTTTTTGCCGCCATATGTACCTCGGATCCTCGTGTAACTTTATGGGACGCGAACATACAAACAGCTGTATAGTTACCTATACATTTGTTAAGCGCATTGTTATGAATAACCTGGTTACAAATTAGAATCGTGTCCAATTTGAATTTGTAAGCCAGCCCCCACCCCCTCTAAAATGTTGTATTATTCAAACTCCGTATGACTACTGCCTGCGTTTGGGCCAATGCATGTCCGTTTGATTGTATTTATGGCTGACTTAGAACATGGCCCATAAATATTATCCAATGAATTTTGGAAAATTAATGCCAATCTGCATAGTGTACCGTAATGTGGACATTATATTCGCCGCAATTGCAACAATGAATCCGATTTTCTGTCTCTCGATGCACAATCGGACTAAAGTCGGAGTATATAGGCGGGTTATGCGGCAATGGATTGGATTACACTGAGGATATATACCTTTTGGATCCTTCCGCTTTCGTGTGCAGTACAGAACGAACCCTCTCACTCTCTCTCTCGCAAATTAGCCATTAGTTATGTGTGGCGGTGGTGGCAACTATCGGAGTGGGAGCATACTACATTATTGGCATTACCAATAATCATGTTAGAAGTTATAAATTGTTACGTGTGCTTAATTTTGACCAAAATAATAACATGAGTAATTAATTTAATGTCACAGGAGGCAGAGGCAGACACCAATACTCGGCACCGGCAGCCCTAAGCACAACAATTGAGAGATGTCTTCCTGTTCGACATAATCGATGGTTTGGGGCGGACATGTGTTCGACATGTCTCTGCCAGAAGTCTTAAAAAAACAAGTGGAAGTGTGCAGACATAAATAGGTGCATGAGTCTGAAAGCCGAGTATTTTAAGGGAGGGGGCCCGCAAAGTATCTGTTTACATAAAAAAAAATACGCGTTTCTAAGAAGGGAAAAAGACAGGAGGAAGCTGTTTTTTTTTTTTTTTTTTTTTTTTTTTTTTTTTTTTTATTATTTATTATTATTATTATTACAATTTCCATGTTTTCCTGCGAAGTTATGCATTTCATGTATGACGGCTTAAGTTACAAAAAAAAAGGAAAAATCGCGCGATTTTCAACACTTTTCAATTTGTTTTTTTTTATTGTTTGCTGAAATGTAGCGAACATTTTTTTTTTTCTTTGTTTATTCGTAATTTTTTCAAATTCGTTTGTTTTTAATTTTGTTTTCTTTCAATTTTTAACTTTCCTTGTCGTAATTTTGCATTTTTTTTTTTAATTAAATTTCCCATTTTTCAAAAGATACAATTTTAACATTTCATTTTTATTTTTTTATAAATTTAAAATTGTTTTTAATTTCTTTTTACATTTGTTTAAGTTGGAAAAACAGAATAAGCTGAATTTTATTGATGTAAACTTGAAAATCAGAACTGAGAAAGGACAAATATGAAAAATATTCTGTTCCCGTACTTTTCTCAGTTTATTTTTGAAAAGTACCAGATTTGAAGGAGTTTTGCTACTAAAAAAAAACCTTAACGAAAATTTAAATTTTAAACACGAAACCACTTAAACGTCAGTTTGACAGATTCAAAAAGTGTTACCAACAACATTTTTTGGAAAAAATTCGAGGACATCTCAAAATGCTGGACAAAATTAGAGAAACGCAAGCAAAAAATTAAAAGGTTTGATTTATTCTTATTTGTTGAAAGGGTCTATTATATCAATGACAGTTGCTGTCAGATTGAAGATTATTTCGCTAACGAAAAAAAAAGATTAGTCAATATTTAGCTCTTCTTGAGCGCGTTTTTTTTTTTCAAATTGAGTCCAGGTGGTTGTCTTTCTCTTTATGTATGAAACACTTTTTAAAACACCTGTCAAACGATGCCACTTTGTTCCTTATAAAAAAAAAGCCGAGCACGAGAGCGCCACGAATTTATCACCACTCCCTCCCAGCATCAGCTAACCACAGGTCACTGGCTCCGGACTATTTCCTCAGCATAAGTTTATTTTTATAGAAAGAACTGAGATATGAATAAAAAGAGAAAGAAAGGTTGATACGCCATCTTTTGGTGAATCGAGTAATGAAAATATTAAGCGGCTTTCTGAACACCAAATTTCGGACTATTATTCTGCAAGAAACCAGCTCGAAACAACAGAGTACCAGAATGTAATACTTGAAGTTTCGCTAAGTAACTCACACAGCCATCACTTAGCACATCCCACCAGCAATAACACAACACTCCGCGAAACAACTCTCATCTCATTCGCCCCCAACAACAGCAAAAGCAGTCATTAGTTTTTTTTTGTCTTAGCCAAAAGGACCAGCTACAGTCATTTCATTCATTCTTTACAAAAGGTACGTATCCTTGTGCAAATAATCGTAAATTAAAAACCGGATTACACTCGGCGATAATAATAGTTAAATTTTATTGTCACACCGATAGCAGTGTAAAATGTGCGGTAAGAATAATCACCGTTAGTCTACAAAGAGGAACTGGACTTCTGTCGCACTCGATAACAAAGGGAAACCGTCCCGCAAAAGGAGAAAAGAAGTAAACCCGAACAAACTATGGCAATTGGTAATCTTCAAGATATATTTCCTGGTATCCTGGCTCTGATCTTGTGCCATATTTTTTCTCTCACCTGTCTGGCAAGGAGTTGGTTGGTTCGAGTTGCTGCAGTCATTTTCGTCTAAGGCCAAAAGGCATTAACGCAAAGAAAATGCCAGTTTTGTCGTAAATTTACTCACCACTTGCGAGAGAAAGGGCAGCCAGACAGAGAGCCCTCTCCGGCTGTGTATGTGTGTGTATGTGTGATGCCAACAATAGTTTTTCTAAGCAATCCATTCAAAGCAGAGACACTATCGCAGGAATTTACTTTATTTACGAGCGTAATTAAGGCTTTGATAGGGATTAAGCCGGACGCCCTTATATAGTAATTAGAGAAGAAAAGATGATTGCCATATGCAGCCAATAGTTGAAATGATTACATCCGCCAGTAGTAACGCCACCGTCACAGATGTATCTGAGTATACATGCGGAGAGAGATCGCCAGCCAAACAAGCGAAATATCCTGCGATTGTGCTCGCATAGACTTTTGTTTGTTGGTGCAGGCACCTAATATTTTATCGCTTAAGACCGCAACCAACGAGCCCTGTAATCCCAGCGGGAGCTGTCGGGCCAGCTACCCCACGAATGGTTTTCAATTTCGCGCTAACATGTGACCGATATGTCGTTGAAATTAACTGCCACCATCTCTAAGTCTAAATCTCTTTTGTGCTGCTGCTGTCTAACTGGGACGGAATGGCAATGGCACCATCGGATCGTCGGTTGGGCTTGGCTGGCAACCGGACTAAGGCCCCTATTGTCAGGATAACCACCACCACACCGTCATATAGTTGATTTTTGTATACGCGACACGCGGCCAAATGAAAACATTCAGCACACGCGGTGTTGTCTTATTTATCTGTTCGACGAGAACAAACCGTTTATACACGCCACGATGACAATATTGCCCCCAAAGAGTGGATATGTAACTGTATGCTCGGGGCTGACGACAACGACACCGACGACAACGACGACGACGATGAGATATATATTCTCGTATAAAAGTGGTAAGTTGTTAAGGACATTCGGTCTTGACCAAGCTGCAGGAAGATACTCGGGAGTGTGACAGAAAAATCTGTTGCGATGAAGTACTTCAGAGGCAGCAGCAGCGGTGGAAACGTATTTCAGATACATTCCTCCCAGATATATACAAACAAAGCGGATTTCGGATTTTATGTGCGAGGTTTTGCACCAAAAAAAAAAGCAGAATAGCTCCGACGACACAGTGGTGTTAAGTGTGATAGAAACGTAAGGAATAAAGTACGAAACTGGCATAGCACCAGATGGTGGCAACGGCTTCCAGCGTTGGGACAAAATAAAATCAAAAGGAAATTAAATGACGATTAACCGACCGCACAGACGGTTTGTTAGGGACTTTGTTCATTATCCCTGGTAGAACACCCATTTGGGAGCATAGCTGATGACCTGTTTGTCTATAAGGCTGATGTATGGGGCAGATGGATCAGAATTTTCTCTAGGGTGAGATCATACTCCAAATGGAAGGTTTGGAAGGAAATTGATCCAAGAAGAAAGGCCACCTCGTAAAATGCTCCAAATGTCGAAATTGAACTTGGTTGGTCAGTAGCATTAGCAGGTTAAACTGGATCCGGTTGAAATTCTGCTTTACGAAATTCTGGTTCTCAAATTTAAAGCCATAAAATTCTGCTTATTCTGCTTTTTTCCAACTAACAAACAAGAAAATTTTCACTCCATCTCTGCTTTACAAAAAACGCGAAAAGGCGCCAAAAACCCCCGAAAAAACGCGTCAAAAACCGCTTCAAGAAACGATCAAAAAACGCGCGATGAACGCGTCAAAATATCGTGGAAAACGCGCCGAAAACCCGCGAAAAAAACTCGTCAGAAAGCGCTTCAAGAAACGAGTCAAAAAACGCGTGAAGAACGCGTCAAAAACGCTTCAAAAAAAACGTGGAAAACGCGCCAAATACCCGCACAAAAATGCGTCAGAAAGCGCTTCAAAAACGCGTGAAGAACGCGTCAAAAACGCTTCAAAAAATCGTGGAAAACGCGCCAAAACCCGCGAAAAATGGGTCAGGAAGCGCTTCACAAAACGCGCGAAAAAAAAGCTTGAAACACGCGTCAAAAATCGCTTCAAAAAAGACGTCAAAAATGCTTCAAAAAAACGCGTGAAGAACACGTCAAAAAATGTGTGAAGATCTCGTCAAAAAAAATCTTGGAAAAACGCGTGAAAAAACGCTCGAAAGAATCTGTCAAAAAACGAGTGAAAAAATCGTGGAAATCGCGCCAAAAACCCGCGAAAAAACGCGTCAGAACGCGTTTCACAAAACGAGTCAAAAAACGAGTGAAGAACGCGTCAAAAAACTGTTCAAAAAAACGTGGAAAACGAGCTAAAAACCCGCGAATAAACGCGTCAGAAAACGTTTCAAAAAACGAGTGAAGAACGCGTCAAAAAACATGTCAAAAAATCGTGGAAAAACGCGCCAAAAAACCGCAAAAAAACGCGTCAGAAACCGCTTAAAAAACGAGTCAAAAATTGTGTGAAGATCGTGTCAAAAAAAATCTTGGAAAAACGCGTGAAAAAACGCGCCAAAAACCCACGAAAAAATGGGTCAGAAAACGCGCGAAAAAACGTGTCAAAAAAAGCGTGAAACACACGTCAAAAATCGCTTCAAAAAAGACGTCAAAAGCGCTTCAAAAAACCCTCGAAAAACCGCATCAAAAAAGGCCCAAAAAAACGCTTCAAAAAACGCTCGAAAGAGCGTGTCAAAAAACGCGTGAAAAAAACATGTCAAAAACGCGCGAAAAAATGCTTCAAAAAACGCGTACAAAACACATTAAGGCTTCAAAATAAAAACATTGTGAAAACGAGACTCAGTCGAAGTCAACAACCCCATTCCGACTGAATATCAACAAAAACCTAATACAATGTGTAATCCAATTTGTTTTGCAACCCAAAACCGCACACACTAACAAGACAAGCACCTCCACCGCGCGGCGCAGCGACTGTACCTTTCGAAAATTCAAAACAACCCTCGACTTCTTATCGTCTCCCAATTAGCTAATGCAATGACATTTGGCGTTTTCGTATTACCAGTTTCTTTTTTCAGGTTTGCTTTTTCTTCGTTTGCCCCTATCACTCGTTTACGCTTTTCTCGTAATTGGAATTGTTTTGCTCCTTAGGGTAATTACCCTTTGATTAAACTACCATCGCCATTTGCAGCAAAGGACTATTGCCGCAGCCAACAGCAGGAGCACACTATCGCCATCGCACGCTTATAGTGTAACTACCAAAAATTCTATTTAAAATGCGGTGTTGATGTAAATGAGCAAAAGGACACAAAGGATAAGCGAGCTCTTTCCAATTTCCATTTTCATTTCAATTTCAATTCCTTTGCGCCAATGCACTTTATGAAAGCGGTTTGCTGTTCGCATAATTGAAATGTGTGGATGCAATTTTGTACCGTGTCCGTTTTAGTTTTCGTTTTTTTACAGCCTGCGGTCGGCCACATATACCACATCCTTTAACAAGGATTTACGATAAAATCAAGATTCGAATTGAAATTGCAACAATTAAGAATGGCAGAACAGGAAACCGGCATTCTTTTGGGCGAAAATTAACTTTTTGCATGAACGACAAACAGCTAAGGATAATGAGAAGATATCTCTGTTAATATTCAATGACATGGATGAGGTTGAGGACGAACCCAACCGAACCGAATGATACGGCCAGAACAGAAGGAGTTTCGTGCGTACTCTTGGTATTTAACCTTTGTTTGGCTAAGTCGGGATGGTGTAATATATATGTATACGCCGAGGACATAAGGTGTTTACGTTTTTTCTGGACACCTGTGCACCTTCGTTTCGTATGTCAATATTCGTTATCCTTACGAATTCATGATGGCTGGTTACTTCTTGGATGGGTGTCATAAAGTACAGTGAATGTCTCATAAAACGTGACGGTAATCATAATTAATGCCCCAATAGATTCGGGGCGCTGCTATACGGGCCCCTGCACGCATACCTTCGATGAACATAAGTTAAGCCAAAGGACGGGCTGACGGTGGAGTGTATTTTTTCCCCCTTTCGGGGTTGGTCTAATTGGTGGAGGTTTATATTTGTTGGTTTTTCTGTGGGTATCGATGAAGAGAAACAGGAGCGGAGTGACAAATGTGCCTGTGGGTGGGCGGAAGAATATTTTCAAAATTGCTAGACAGGGAC